>OZ007586.1:82487285-83752452 GCA_963931845.1 Maratus michaelseni
AGTTTATTTCGAAAATTTTATTTCGATTTAATTGTGCTATTTTCTCTATGTTCGTAACTATTAATCATGTCTAGTGTCGAGGCCGTTCAAATTCCTGTTTATAACAGATCCGACCCTGCGTTATGGTTTATAATGTGCGAAAGCACATTTGCTCTTGCTACCCCGAAACCTATAACGGAATCTCTTACTAAATATAATTATGTAGTATCCCATCTCCCTCCCCACATTGCGTCATTAGTTCGCGATGTTCTTATAAAACCCGATGCTGCTGATCCTTTCACTAAATTAAAAACTGAAATAATCAATCGTTCAGGTGAATTTTCTCAGCAGGAGATTCGTAAACTTTTATCTGGAGAGGAATTGGGAAACCGTAAACCCTCTGAATTATTGCGTGATATGAAACGTCGCGTCGCGCCGAATCTCTTAGCGTTCCCGAAAATTTAATGATGGAATTATTTCTTCAACGTTTACCGTCTTCGGCTCAGTCAATTTTAGCCGCTGTTTCAGATCTTTCTTTAGATAAAGCAGCTGAAATTTCTCATAAAATACTTGAAGTTACCCCATCACCTGTTGAAAATTTCGCAGTTTCCAAAATAAATGATCAGTCGCTCGAAAGTAAATTGTTTTACGAAATTGAAAAATTAAATAATAGAATCGATCAGTTGTCACATTTTTGAGGTCGATCACCGTTCCGCGGAAATAAAAATTCCCGTAACAGAAGTAATTCAAATAAGCGCGATTCCTCTGTGTGTTGGTTCCATCGTCGTTTTAGAGACAAGTGCAGGGAAGAAAAGTGTGTTAAACCTTGTTCATGGACGGGAAAAGAATGCAGCAAAGAATAGAGGCGACGTATTCTTTGCCGCAACAATCACGTCGCCTATTTATTAAAGACAAGAAAACAAATGTTTCCTTCTTGGTCGATACAGGCTCAGACGTGTCATTATTATGTGCTGATAACTTTCAAAAGAGAAATCCCTCCCAACAAAAGCTCTTTGTAGCAAATTGATCAACAATTAATATTTATGGACAAAAAACACTCTCACTGGACCTTAAATTAAGGAGACAATTTACATGGACTTTTCTGATTGCCAATGTCAGCACACCCATTCTTGGAGCTGATTTCCTCCATTATTTTGAATTGGTGCCTGATCTTCGTAATAAATGTCTTCGGGACATGAAAACTAATTTTCAATCAATTGGCCATATAAAGCATACAAATGTCCATTCAGTAAGGACTGTTTTTAGTGATACTATTTATCATAAACTCCTACAGCAATTTCCTTCTATCACAAAATTGCCTGATCCAAATCAACCCGTGAAACATAATACGGTACATCATATCATAACAAAAGGTCCTCCTGTAGTTGCAAAACCACGAAGGTTAGCACCCGATCGCTTAAAAATTGCAAAACAAGAATTTCAAAACATGATGCAATTAGGACATCTAAGACCTTCTAGTAGAAACTATGCGTCTCCTCTCCATATGGTACCCAAAAAAGGTACGTTGGAATGGCGACCCGTTGGTGACCACAGGGCTCTCAATTCTCAAACAATTAAAGATAAGTACCCGATCCCTTGTATAGCAGATTTTACCAGTTTATTGCATGGTTCAAAAATTTTCAGTCAGGTTGACTTTATAAAGGCGTACCATCAAATTCCGGTCAACCCAGATGATATTCATAAAACTGCTATATGTACTCCCTTTGGATTATATGAAAGTACACGAATGCAATTTGGATTGTGCAATGCATCCGCGACGTTCCAACGTTTTATAGATGAAGTCACCCGTAATTTACCCGGTGTTTATGCCTTTGTTGACAATATTCTTATTGCATCTAAAAACCCTGATGAACATTTGGAACACTTAAAGCTTCTATTTACAAAATTGCAAGAATATGGACTTTGCATTAATGTTTCGAAATGCATATTTGGGAAATCTACAATTGATTTTTTGGGATTTAGTCTTTCCGAAAAAGGAATTTCACCTCTTTCTGATAAAGTCGAGTGTATAATAAAATTTCCTCAACCAACCACCTTAACCCAATTACGTCGATTTTTAGGAATGTTCAATTTTTACAGGTATTTTATTCCCAAGGCTGCCAATGTACTTTCCCCCTTAGTACAATTACTAGAAAGACATAAAAATAAGAAAAAACATCCTTCCCGTGTTCACAAAGCAACTGAACACCTTGAATGGAATGATGATGCTGTTTCAGCCTTCGATGCTGCTAAAAATGCAATTGCTAATGCTACTGTTTTGAAGCATCCAATTCCCGGCGCTCAACTTATTCTATGGGTAGATGCGTCTTATGTCGCAATTGGAGGTACTCTTATGCAGCTTTCTGAGAATAATTGGGAACCAATAGATTTCTTTTCAATTAAGCTTAATTCGAGCCAACGTAAATGGTCAACGTATGATAGGGAATTATTCGCTATTTACTCTGCTATAAAGAAATTTCGGTACATGTTAGAGGGGAGAAATTTTCAAATTTATACTGATCAAAAACCGCTAATTTATGCATTTAAGCAAAATCCCCATAAATGTTCGCCCCGGCAATTACGCCATTTAGATTACATTTCACAGTATTCCACTGACATTAGACATGTACCAGGTTCCAAAAACATTGTCGCAGATTGTCTTTCAAGAATTGAAATTGATTCTATTTCAAAATCTCCAACTTTAAATTTTTATGAATTCGCAGAAGCTCAGAAAAATGATTCCTACAAAACCTGCAGAATAATACATCGCTCAAATTGGAACTGAAACCTTGCCTCATCTCTGATCGTAACTTGCTGTGTGATATTTCCACAGATACACCTCGACCTTTAGTTCCTAGTTCCTTTCGTCGGCTGATCTATGAACATTTGCACAACCTAGCCCATCCATGCATAGCAGCCACCACAAAATTAATTTGTTCGAGATATGTATGGCCAAATATGAAACGAGACATCAAAAACTGGCTTCGTTGCTGTGAAGCGTGTCAAAGATCAAAAATACAGAGGCACACCAAAGCACCTCTAGGCACGTTCTCTCTTCCTGATGCACGTTTTTCTCAGATCCACATAGATATCGTGGGTCCTTTGCCTCCATCTGACGGTTACAGCTATATCTTAACAATCATCGACCGATTTACCAGATGGCCAGAAGATTTGATACAGAAGACTTGATACACAAGCTAAAACTGTATGTAGTGCCATATTCAAGAATTGGATTTCAATATTCGGTTGCCCTTCACTCATAACCTCGGATCAAGGCCCCCAAATGCGATCAGTGATATTTGATGAATTTACGAAAATGTTGGGATCGAAGAAGATCCGCAACACGGCATACCATCCTATATCCAATGGCATTGTCGAAAGATTTCATCGACATTTAAAGTCATCCATCAAAGCTCACGAAACCAATAGGTGGACTGAAATATTGCCAATAGTTTTACTAGGCATTCGTACAGCAGTGAAGGAAGATATACAAGCTTCTTGCGCAGAACTTGTTTTAGGCACTACGTTGAGATTGCCATGTGACATGCTGGACCAATCCATAATCCAACCTTGCAACGAGAACTTCGTCACTCAACTACAAAGCGCCATGCGGCAGTTGAATCCAGTGGCGACATCGGGTCACTGCCAGGAGAAGTTCTATGTACACCCTTCCTTGTCATCTTGCACGCACATCTTTCTAAGAGTGGATCATGTACGGCCTCCACTGTGTCAGCCGTACACTGGTCCACACAAAGTATTAAGTAGATCTAAAAAAACCGTAACAATTGAACTTAATAGTCGTAAGGTAACAGTATCCATAGATCGTGTCAAACCAGCCCATCTAATTCTCAAATCAGACTTACGACGAAAACTGTTCCTGAGAACTCCAATTTAAAACTGTCTCTTAAATCAGACTTATCGACGAAAACTGTTCCTGAGAACTCCAATTTAAAACTGTCTCTTAAATCGGACTGTAACCTTAACCTAACGAAAACTGTCACACGTTCTGGGAGACATGTGCATTTTCCTAGAAAACTGGAATCTTACATAACTTACTGAAATTATTGTCAAAACTTTTCATTTTGCATACTGCGTATTATTTCTATATTTTATTAGAAATTTCAATTGTATTTCATTGTATATATCTTTGTAATTTTTCTCTGCTAGAGTAAATTCTGACACACATACTCAAAAAAAAAAGTAGTATATATGTATCGTTTCTTCGGTACCCTCCGTCACTGGGGGGGGGGGGGGGATACTCTATGGCAATTGCTATGGTAACCGCCAGCAAACGATAAAAGAGATATTTTTTTTTCTTTTTAGTGGCAGCGGAAAATGAGTGCCGTTACCATGGCATCGCGGACGCAAGAATGTTTTTGTGGATTAGCTCGAAGTATGATAGTAAACGGAGTCAGAATTTTTGCTTGTTACTATTAAATAAATAATTACTATTAATAATCTACTATTAAATAAATAATAGTAGAATTATTTATGTATAGATGTTTATTTAGTGGAGTATCACCAAATCATCATTTATGCCATACGTCTATGGAGAAAAATCGCTTGCGGTTTAATTAAATAATGTTTCACTATTTTAAACGCATTGAAATTTATATATATATCACTAAGGTGCATTACAAGAGGCTTATTACAGATATTGTGTGTATAGCAGTCATCGTTCATTTACAGGGACACACAAAAGAATTCTCTACTGTCTGTTGACAATAATTCCTGGAAGTGCGTTTTAAGTTGTTGAACGCGATTTTAAATTTAACTCACTTTTTGTCTATTACTTGGTGTATATAAATTATTTACATGATATACAGGGCAGCACAAAAGTTCGCAAACACATTTCCGTGTATTGCCAGAAACTCCAGAAGGAGAATTTTAAACTGTGCTACGCGTTTCCTAACTAAACTAAAATTTAGCATCCTATGTAGTATATATACAAATCTATAGATCATATACAGGGTGAATTCGGGGGTATTCGGATATTTTCTCGAATATCGTATATGTTGGAAATATATGTTGGGAATTCCTGAAATTACGCTTTTAAATATGTTATGCGTTTTCCAAATTGTTTACTTAGATGTTATCTTTCAGCTTATTAAACGGTAATGATTTGTAAAATTATTTTGGAAGCGTTGGAAAGTGTTACATAATCTATGCTTGACACATAATTTTTCGTTCTTGTTTTTTTTTTCGATATCCCCCCATCTGGCACATTCCCAGCTTGAAGGGATTTGAGATTTCTCACTGTTTGCTTATGGAACGCCAATGGTCTTCGGAATAAAGCCGCCGAGTTTAAGGACTTTATTTATGCATGTAACTTAGATATTGTTTTGGTCTCTGAAACCCACTTCTCCCAGGATAATTCTATTAAGGTCGCCAACTACGAGCTTTTCCATGTTGACAGACCTCCAGATGGCGGCCGTCTCCTTGGTGGCACTGCTGTATACATTAAATATGGTATCAATGCTTCTCTTGCTAAAATCCCCCAAATGCAATGCATTGAAACCACCATTGTTTTAGAAATTCCCTCCACCCCCCCCCCTTCTGATTGCGGCCGTTTATAACCCTCCTCGTAGAAATCAACATCTGCTTTACCAATATGTTTCCAATTTAACCCGCCCTTTTTCAAATTATGTTATTGCGGGTGATTTTAATGCTCACCGTTACTCTTGGGGTGGTCGTTACTCCTGTGTATCTGGTACCAAAATTCGTCGTTGGGTGGATCAAAATCATGCGCAAATTTTAGCGCCCCTTAAATACACACGACATAACTCAAATTGTATCATTGATTTTGCTATCACCCGCAACTTTCCCTTCCCGCATACCATTCAAACGGTGAACGATTTGTTCTCTGATCATTTCCCGGTTGTGCTTAAATTCGATGTGGGTAACTACCAACTTGATATCCCCAGGCCTTCTCGGTCAATTGGGATGACTTTGCCCATGTTCTTGAGAATATCTCGGCTCCGCCCACTCATATTTACTCTGCTGATGAAGTAACAACTTCGATTCAAGCATTTGGAAACTCCCTTCATAATGCGTTTAACCCTTTTCGGCGCGAAGTAAGTCTATTTTTAAAATGATGAAATAATGGACTGACACCAGGATTTACAAAAGAATTCATTAGATAATAAAAACTTGCTTATTATCCCGTACTGCATAAAAGTAAAATTCTAATTAAATTTTCCTGGTGCCATTTGTCAGTTTTGGAATTAAAATTAGGTGTCCTTTTTTGTGGACACCACCCGTTAAAGGGTTAACGAAGTTGCTAAACCACGGCAGAAAGTGGTTGATTTTTTTCGACTACTTGAGGACATCAGGGACTTGAAAAAATCTCGAAATCGGTTAAGACGGGACTGGCAGATGTCTAGGGATCACCTATTACGTACCCAACTTAATCGTATGAATCATCAGATAAGTGCTGCAATCAGGGGGTTTAGTGTATCACGTTGGAACACTTATGTTGAGTCCTTATCGTCTTCTGACAACACAATTTGGTTGGCAATGGCAAGTATTCGTATGACACGAACACACATTCCGGCACTTAATGACCCAAATGGAATGGCCTATTCTAATTGTGACAAGGCTGAGCTCATTGCTGACAGTCTTAGAAGCAGTTTTCACTCAATCGAGATGTCATTGACCATCAGATGATTAACATTGTAAATTCCAAAGTTGAAGAGTTTCTTCACACTGAACATAATAACACTCTAAACCATGCAACTCCCTCGGAAGTTGTAACTTATATTGGGAATCTTAAAAAGAATAAAGCCCCTGGCCTTGATTGCATCTCGATCAATATGCTAAAACACCTCCCTTTACATTTCAACTTTTTTCTAACTTTTCTTATCAACAATATGCTTAATCTCCGTATGTTTCCTTACTGCTGGAAGAGAGCACTGATTGCACCAATCCCAAAACCTGGGCAGGATAACCATGCCCCTCCAGCTTCAGACCTATCTCTCTTCTTTCTTACCTGTCGAAGGTCCATGAATACATCCTTGCAAACCGTCTGAAGGAGTTCGTCATTGCTAATTCGACTATTATTCCTGAGCAATTTGGGTTTCGGCCCAAGCTCTCGACACATCAGCTTTGTCGAGTGACCGAACTAATTCACGATGGCTTCCTAAACTGAGAATTCACTAGAACCATATTCATAGACATTGCTAAAGCTTTCGATAAAGTCTGGCATCGTGCCCTTATCTATAAATTAATTATGTTCAATGCTCCACCTCAGTTTATTCTCATTCTCTGGAACTACCTTAATGGTAGGTCCTTTTCTGTCAAAGTAAATACTACTATCTCCACCTCTCGCAATATCGAGGCCGGCGTACCCCAAGGCGGATTACTCAATACCTGGCTCTTCAACTTATACATTAATGATATCCCTAAGGTTCCCCATATCCTCTTAGCATTATATGCGGATGACACGCCCATCATGTACAGTAACAAATCACTACTCACTGTGATAGAACAATTCCAGTCTTATCTAGACACCCTTTTAATCTGGATCAGAAAATAGCGCATTAAAGTTAATTCAGCAAATAGTACCGCCATGATTTGCTCTAGAAAATCTATGTCCTCTGATTTTAATCTCTCTTTAAATGGTGAAGATATACCCTGGGTTACCGAATATAAATTTTTAAGAATTTACATAGATTCCAAATTAAACTGGGCCCGGCAGATCACTGACGTCATAGCCAAGACTGCTGGTGCTCGTGCATCGCTCAAATCTTTATTAGCTTGACATAGCTGTTTGTCTGTTCCTAATCAGTTGCTACTTTATAAGTCCTTCATCAGATCTACCATGACTTACGAGTCAGTAGTTTGGGGATCTGTTTGTGAAACTCGAATGCAGAGACTTCAAATAGCCCAAAATAAAATTTTAAAACAGATTGTAAAAGCAACCACGTTTGTCCGAAACGATGTCATTCATAAAGATCTAAATATCCGACCCATTTTGCAAGTCATTAAAAAACTTGCCCAAAATTTTCATAGAGATCGTATTCTAATACCCAATGATGCGTTGCGGTCCATTAGACAATACAATATAAACAACAGTTTTGGCAAAAAAGACCGCTTGTCATACTTAGCAGAGATGACGGTTTTGCTCCTCCCTCCAAAATCAGAAAAAACCACCTTAAACGCATCGTTGAGTCTTTTTTTTCTTTTTCTCTCAAAATTTTCTCTTTTTTTATGATATCGTTCCTGTCTATGCATTTGGCACCGGAATTAATTCATCTTCTTAAAATTTAACTTATTTTGAAATATTTTTCAACTTTTTACCCTTAATTCTCTTTTCTAGTCTTTGTTTTATAAAGCATTAATTTACTGTAATTAATTTATATAAGTGAAAAAAAATTAATTTTGCCTAGGTCCTTTTTCCCTTCCTCCCTTGCCCTGTCTAAGCCTCGAAAAATCCCAATGCACGGAATTTGTCTCAAATTCCCACTCTGCGGAACGTCTACGAATCCAGTTACATCGATCCGTCACCTTCGATGTGAAGTGCACACAAGCACACTTGTGTAGGAATTCATCATCACCTGCATTGGTTCATTGGTTCACGTGCATAAGGTCCATTAAATAAATTATATACTTTAAAAGATTTAAAATTAAAATCCAAAACACACAAAACATACGTTTCGCTATGTCATCGTATAGCCTCTTCAGTACTAACATCAACCACAACAACAAAACATCGAACACAACTGGGTTCAGTTAAAGTTGAAGTTTTTCTTTTAGAAACAATAAATATTCATTAGGAATTGAACCTGATTCATTCAAGGTATATGGGTTATAGCTTAGTAAACCATCCCCCCATAAAAAGCCTGTAATGATAATCTTTGCAGTTATTTTCCAAATTGACGAATCTACGAAAAATGGGGTGTTTTCTGTGTCAAAAGCACATTGGACAATCTGGAATTTAACTTGTAATTTTGAAATGCGCTGATATGCTCCTTAAGTTGAATCTCCAAAGTTCTTCCAGTCTCACCTATATATACATTTTTGCAATCACTGCACGGAATGTACACAACACCGGTTAATTTTGTTTTATCATATTTAAACTTGTGGCTATTTAAAAAAGAACTCAATTTATTTAACGGTTTAAAAGAAACTCCAAAGTTAAATGATTTCAAAACAAATGAAACTTTTTCTGAAACACTATTGCAATATAGTAAACAAACAAAACTGTTAGGTTTAAACTGCTGAAAAAAGGTGGGGGGGTTGAATTAATCAATTCCAAAGTATTCTTGAAAACTTTTCTAATCCGATTTGTTGTGTAACCGTTATTCTTTAAATCTTTATACATTTTATTCCTTTCAATTTCAAAATTTTCAGTATTCCTTTACAAAAATTTCGTATAGAATTCTATAAAAATATTTATAGAAAACGCATTATAGAATCCTATAGAATTATGGCTCGTTTTTCTATAAGCTTGTTTAACCAAAAGCTATAGAAATATCTGTAGAAGTTCAATAGAAATGTCTGTAGAAGTTTAATAGAAATAATATAAAGCTTCTATAAAAAAAATATGCATAGAATTTTATATAGAACCCAGGTGGTCACCCTCCCAACTATTAACCACACTCGTTGCTGCTTGACTTCAGTGACCAGAAGAAGAACAAGTACTTACAGCGTAATACAACCATTGACAGTTTCAAATCTCTTATTGCACTATTTCAACTTTTTTTCTTTTGTGATTTGCATTCCCAATCATATATAGTCTTGTAAAAATATGAGTCTAATAAATTATCATTTGTTAAAACTGAAACAATTGCTTAAATATTTATACTTTGGATTAAAATATTTGAATAAAAATTACAATATTATTAAACTGAATATAGTTTATTAAATTAGATGAATGTTTTCATAAATTTAACAGCAAATTAATAAGACTGATATATTATTACATTGACAATTGAATCAAAATGTATTAGAATTGAATTACAATGCATTATAATTAAATTACATCATTCATATATATATATATATATATATATATATATATATATATATATATAATGATATTAAATATATGAAGTACCATTATATATTAAACTGATGTATTACAAAATTAATTATTATTTTATAATTTTAATATATACTTATAAATAAATTACTACGCACATATATTTTAAAAGACCAAGAAATATTTTTTTTAATACAAAACCAAAAAAAAAAAAGCTATAGAATCATTGGTCTACAGAATTTAATTCTATAAGGTTTATTATACTCTATAGAAAAACTGTTCTATAGAAAAAAATTCTACAGATCTGCTAAGTTTTCTATAGAAAAGTTTTCTTTAGAAAAAATTTCTATAGAACTCTTCAAAACTCTATAGAAATAGTGTTCTATAGAATGGTTATTCTATAGAACTTGTAATGAATTCTATAGAGTTCTATACAGCTCTATGAACTATTTCCGTAAGGGGGTGGGTGAGACAAGTTTAAAAACATTAGCTTGGCGATAATAGCAGGTTCGCCAAGATACTTATCCGTTTTTGTCCAAAATGTCACAATCAATCAAATTTTATATCCCGTATGTCGCCACTTTCATATAGAGGTACCGTATGAAAGTGAGTCATCTTTAACTAAACTCAGCTGGAGATATGATTGCAAGTTTGATCTCACCGTGCCTTTCCGCTTGCCTATGAACATAGAGTTGTAGGACCATAGACGAGAGATATCGGACTAAGAGTTGACACTATAGACTAACAAGGGGACCGCCAAACATGATGCGCACAGATTTTGATGACTTTAACATATGTTGTAGGGGTTATACCATACCCCTAACTATTCATATCAAATGTTTCCTTCAAATGGACTTTAGTTTTCGAGAAATTTCGGGTTAAAGTTCAGCATGCGTTTCAAATACCCATTAGTTGGTCGGTCTGAACAAGGTCTCCGTGGCGAAGAGCTAGCGTTTGCGTTTTGAGTTCCGAAGGTGAGGGTTCTGTCCTATCGTGTGTCCTTTTTAAAATTAATTCTATACTAGGGGGCTCAGCCCCCTACTCGCTAACGCTCGCCAACCCCCCGTGAATTGCAAAGCAATTCACATTGAGACCGCTACGCGGTCCCAGCTCGCTCGCCCCTTTTTATTTTTCTAATAATTCTAGCCGGAATAAGTACTACAATAAATCATTTGAACATATGAAATTGACAATTTTTTTAATGTAAAAAAGTAATCGAAAACTCCGTTGAAAACACAACTAAAAATGCATTTAGTTGATGCTACTAATGGACATATAAATCATTTAAATACTATGAAAAAAGGATCTTGGAAACATAATTAGTTTAAAACTTATTGCACCTATAATATTGTACAGCACTGCTTAAATTCACTAAAAAAAAAAACACTACGTGGTAGGAAGATAGTTTATCATCAATGATTGTGTAAATTTCGTTCAACATTTCACTATTCTAATTGATTATAGATTTCTGCAAAAGAAATTTTTACTTCATTGAAATTGAAGAAAAATCATTTTTACTTCAATAAAACATCAACAGATGGCAGCAGGGGTTCTAGAAAGTTTATTTTTTTTATCTCTGATTTTTTGTGTGAGTGAAATTCGTAAATAAATTCTAAATAAGAGTTGAGAATTCAATATCACTCATAATTAAACTACAACATTACTCATAACTAAAATGAGGAATCATCTCAGACGCTTTGGATTACGTTCATATTATTTTATTTTTAATAATTGCTAGCTTGAGTTTCAGTGCATTGACACTGGGCGCCATATTGGAGGTGGAGCTAACACAATCTTGTCTGTTCATTGGTCTGAGCTCTGGAAACTACGGCTGTTGCCAACGATAAGGTAGAAATTCAGCCCTATTTTCGCGCCACGTAAGACAATTATATATATAGATATTTGACGCGTTACAAGTTTTATGCAGAATTATGAATTCTGCATCTTTGAACTTTTTGATATTTTCCTAATAAATTCCGTTTACATTTTCGAATTTTTCGTAAAAATGTAATTTTTTTTTTCGCGATTTTGAAATTAATATTTCTATTGACGAAATTCCAAACTAATTTATGTCTAGATTTTATTCAAAATTTATTATTATTTACCTTTTATATTTTAATAACCGTTCTGAAATAATGCTTTTTTTTTTACTTTATGGAGTTTTAAAAGAAAATTTATCATTTTTTTAACTTATAGAAAATACTTTTTCATTTAAATTCTTATAAACGTATGTATGATTAGGTAATTCCAATAGCATATCTTGAAAGGATTAATAAAATATTAAAGCAGTAACGCTTATATGGAAGTTTTAACCAGTTATACATTTTTTTTTAATTTTATCTAAATACATTTAACTGTAAAGTTCAAACTCAACATCATTTTTTATTTCCACAAATAAAAAATAATATATATTACAATTATTTTTATTTTCACTCTAACAGGTCGATGCCATACAGAAAAATTCAACTAGAAATGAAAAATCGTCTGTAAATTACAATATATGTAAAAAATATCTGAAAGAAGTCATCTGCAATGACTTTCACGGTTACTTCAGAATAAATAAAATTTTCTTTTATTCATTTCGTTTAGCTTCCTTTGCAGACAATTGCCACGTTTGAAGAAATTTCTTTTCCAACTTTTAATGCATTTTTTTAATATTTATCAAAATTTAAGTATTTAAAGGATGTATAATATGTTAATTTATCTATTCTTCCAATATTGTTAAAAGAATTTACGTAAAGAAATCATTTAATGGTGTTTTTTAATGCGATAATTTGTTTTGAATATTTTTTCGATATGTATCGCACAATTAATTCCATATTTAATAAACTAAAAATGTCGATCTCGGTGGTGGTAAATATTTTAGTATTTCACCAGTTAACATATTGCAATATATTTAGAACAAATCAAATTTTAAAAGAAAACATTATTTTGTTAATTTTTTTCTTAAACATTAAAAAAATTTTAAATAGAAAATGCAAATAAAAAAAGTATGCATTATTTCATAAATATGATATATATATATATATATATACATAAATGTAAACCATAATCGTTTTAAAAAGACGAGATATCAAGACGTTTGGATTTTCGTCGACAGAAATAATAGATTAAATTTGCACAAAAAAATGGAAATGGAAATTAGGAAAATATCAAAAAGTTCAAAGATGCAGAATTCATAATTCTGCATAAAACTTGTAACGCGTCAAACATATAAAATTTATTGAAAAGGGTAAAAGGCATACGAGGGACAGAACCCTCACCTTCGGTACTCAAACCGCGAACGCTAGCTCTGCGCCACGGAGACCTTGTTCAGACCGACCAACTAATGGATATTTGGAACGCATGCTGAACTTTAACCCGAAATTTCTCGAAAACTAAGGCCCATTTGAAGGAAACATTTGACCAGAATAGTTAGGGGTACCACGAACGCTAGCTCTGCGCCACGGAGACCTTGTTCAGGCCGACAAACTAATGGGTATTTGGAACGCATGCTGAACTTTAACCCGAAATTTCTCGAAAACTAAGGCCCATTTGAAGGAAACATTTGACCAGAATAGTTAGGGGTATGACCCCTGCAACATATATTAAAATCGTCAAAATCTGTGTGCATCATGTTTGGCGGTCCCCTTGTACGAATCGGCAACCTTTACCTGAAGCAGACATGATCCTTCCACCATCGCGTGATGGTGAGATCGCGACCTACGTTATACACGGCCGATGCATGACGTTTAAAACGTCACATGGAGTGGATCATTTTTGCACAGTTATTGGTGCAAAGCGGGGGTGACGTTTTAAAAGTCATGCACCGGCCGTGTATAACGTAAATCGCGGTGAGATGCACAGCGCTCAAAACTGTCCATCGAATTCTACTTGGTTTTTACTTTCGTTTCTATATGGACATTTCTTTAATTGCGAGAATGAAAACAGAAAGTTGCCAAGAAAGACGAAGACGCCAAAATAAAACACCCTTTCGCAGAATAATGTTGGATGCAATATCTCCCATTTGGAACAAAGGAATGCTTTCTTTACTACTATTTCTCTTCTACGAGTCATAGATATAATAAGATAACCTTATTCCTATATTTTATCTGTGCTATAAGTAGCAACTCCTAGCTTTGGAAGAAGGAAATCGGCCTCGAAAATTGTTTGAAATAACGTGACGCCTATGTAGCACGTTTCTGATTAGTTTATGTGATTGTTTAACGAAATTACAACGCGAAACTTTGTTTGTAAGCGTAGGTGGCGCTTCCTTGGAAGGGTTCTACGCCGGTTGCTACATTTGTTCTAAATTCTATAGGTGAGGCTCAACGGAGCTGTCGGTACAGGAAAGTTGTCCTTTTTGCAAATGATAAAGTGATATTGCACTAATTATTTATTGTAAACTCGTTTGAAAGTTTTAGATATTTAAATTCGGATAAGAGAGTTGCAATCATTTGATGACCTTTTCATCCGTCAATGACAACTGCCCCGAGGCTAACAAAAAAGACCGGCTACCGCGGTGCATTCCACTTATATTTTTTTACAGACCGCTAGAGTGACGCGATGCTCTTTTCGTACACCTGCATTGGTGGATTCGAGCATCACGTGACTCCCGTGGTCTGTAAAAAAAGATACGCGTAAAGCCTTTCTTTTTCGTTAGCCTCGCAACTGCCCGGTTGATGACGTTCAAAACTTCACACGGTGTGGATCATCTTTACTACATAATACAAATAGGTACAAAATAGGTACAAAGCGTCGCGCCCATCGTTTTGTGCCAATCGCCGTGTAAAGATTATCACCTCGTGTGACGTTATAAAAGTCATGAGCCGTCCGTGTATAATATAGACCTCAGACACTCCACACAACACTCTCAGCTACCAATAAGGAAAGGATATGTTTGCAAACGAACACTCCCGGTAACCAATCTCCCCCTTTTTCCACCAATCAGGCAAACTCGTACACCATCTTTTATCCGTATTGATATCAGAGTCTTGCCACCGCCTCCTGGCAAGGCAACACTAGATACCGGGCTTGCTCATTCACTCTCAAAACGTCACAAATGGTGGCTGGCCGCGAGCAGCGATTGGTCCAAAGCAACGCGCCCATCGTTTTGTGCCAATCGCTGTATGTCTTTCCTCCTAGTCAGCCACCTTTTGTGACGTCATCATAATGACTGAGCAAGCCCGGTATATAGTGTAGCCCTGCTCCTGGCCTACGCGCTCACACAAAAATGGCGGCTGACGTAGGCGGATTTTTTCAGTGTTTGTACGGTCCCTCGAATTTGAACACCGATAATTTCTAAAGGTTTTATATGCCTTACTTTTCTGAAATCAAATAAGTCAAAGAAAACTTTTAGAATTTACTGGTGTATAAATTCTGGGGAATGTATAGAGAAGTTGCAATCAGCTGATCAACCATTGTACTTCATTTGGAGGTCAGGGTACTTCCACCAATCAGAACTGCCTATTTGTAGTGTGTGACCTCCAACCTGACGTCAATTGCAACTGCCCCGAGGCTAACGAAAAAGAAAGGCTACCGCGGTGCTTTACGCGTATCTTTTTTTACAGACCGTTGGAGTCACTTGATGCTCGAATGCACCAATGCAGGTGTACGAAAAGAGCACACGTCACTCTAGCGGTCTGTAAAAAAAGATAAGTGGAATGCACCACGGTAGCCTGTCTTTTTCGTTAGCCTCGCAACTCCCCTGTTGACGCTTAAAAAAGCCAATTTTTGTGGCCCAAAGCATCAAGTCCATTTTTGTGCCACTTGCCGTGTAAAGATTCTCCCAACCGTGCGCGACCTACGTTATACACGGCCGAAGCATGACATTTAAAACGTCACATGTAGTGGATCGGGGCTAACGAAAAAGACAGGCTACCGCGGTTCATAGGCGTAGCGTCGGGGGGGCACGGGGGGGCACGTGCCCCCCCAACATCTGAGTACCACACTTTTAGAAAATGATGCAGTCAAAGAAATGCCTATCATACAATGCTCGAAAAGCGTAAGTGAAAATATTTTTGTTCTAGACAGTGTTTACGGGAGGATTTGATATTTGACGACCCTTATATCACACTCGAAACATTTTTCGATTTGGATCTTCAACCGAAAAAAGGTGCTTACAGGCATCTATTTGTCAGTGAAAATTTTTAGACTGTTATTGACGATTGCTATTGTTTTTGTAACAGCGAAGAAAAGTTTGTGTATGAAAGAAATGTTTTAGCAGTCCCAGTTACTTTGCTAGATCTTTGAAGAAAGAAATGAACACCACAAAAGAAATTCTTTTTTCCTGTCACTTTAATATTCGTAACAACATTCTTTGAATGCTGATGAAAAGAACTGCTAAAAACATAAAACATTCCATGACCGTTTTTCTACAACTTTTAAGTATTAGCCATAACAATAGCAAGTATTTCTCGAAATAACATAAACTACAATAAAATTAAACCAGTGGGTCCGTGCGAGGATTTCGCACTGCAATCTAATATTTTTTTTTACCAATATGTAATATTTATTAGATGCAGGTTTAAACTTCTAAAGGAAAAGTAAGGATAAAAATATCTGCAAACAACATATGTAAACAAAAATGTAAGTGTACTATGTCAGAAGCCTGTTCAAAATCCTTTCATAATCCTTTTCTCATTCGTCGTTCTGCGTTTCGTATTTTCTGAGAAAAAGGGATGTTGACAGGAGAAATAATATATATGATTAGTATTTTAAGATTTTTTTTTCTTTCCTTATTTTTACCCTTCTCTTATTTACTCATCATTCATGGACCCTTTTTTATAGGTAGAAGCGCAGGCATGACCATTGAAATGATTTGAAATAGCATACCGTTTTTCATTTTTCGATTAATGTATTACGTCTTGAATTATGAGCCGATTGCTGCTTATGACGACCTTTTTTGGACTATCGTGTCAGGAAAATCGATTCAAAATGCAAACTTTGACAGTATTTTTAAAACAATTTTTTTTTATTGAAAAAGGGAAAGCCTATTCGATTTTCTACTTTCTTAATAAGAATACCTGCCATTTTTATGTGTTGCCAAATAAAGTTAAATTCAGAAATGTGTCAGAAAGTTAGCCAGTTTGGATTCGAGAACAGCCTTAATTAATATTTTCCTTGAAATAACCTAATAGAACATCGTTCCAGTTAAAAGTTTATAGTGAACTCTCCAGTTTTATATCACCTATACATTTCTGTACAGCGTATGATTGTCAGAAATGTGTCAGTAAGTAACCAGTATGTTTCAGAAATGTGTCACTAATATGCAGTTTGGATTTGAGAACAGCCGACCGTTAGGCCCGTGTTTATTCGTTTCTAGAAATCATGTTAAAATAGCTGTAGACAAAAATATTTTCAACAGAATTCTGTTTTGAACCGTATATAGAATGAGGAGAAATAAAATATATTATAGCATCAAACTGTGATAATTTTTTTTTTATATATTCTGGGATTTATAAGCATACTTATGAAAATGCAGGAAAACCCTCAGACGGTGAAAGGGTTTGAGGTTTTCCCAAAAATATTTTCCACCGCCTAACAACATGAAACTTTCTGACATTTTCAGACATAAAAGCATGCAATTGGTAGTCACAACTATTGAAAGGATTTCAAATCAAATAGCAATTTCTTTTTTTTTTGATAAATGTATTTCATATTGAATGATAAGCGATTGCTGTCTTATGACAGTATTTCTCGGGCTCTTGGTAGAAATTTGGTTTAGCAATCCATCCCAAAATGCCAACTTTGACAGTAAATGTCTTTCCCTTTATCGAATGATGAAAAATGCCATTCAATTTCATAGCTTCTTAATAAAAACATCTGTACATTTTACGCGTTGACGAATAAAAATTAATTCAGGATTGTATCAGAAAGTAGCCAATTTAGCTTTGAGAATTAGCCTTAAATAGCTATATAGTAATTATATTCAAATTATGTTAAGAAAAAGAATTCCCTGAAAGTGGGAAATTCTGTCCATATATTAGAGGTTTGGGCTGAATCTTAATATAAGTAATTTAAATTAGGTCTACGAAACTTTTGAAATGCATTAACAGGGCTGATAATTTCAGATAAGACGGAATTGGCGAAAGAGCATATGAAATGAATGATGTAAAATTATCAGTTAATCTTTAGGCAATTATGAGAATTTTTTAATTACACGACAGGGCAACCAGAATAGCAGTCTTGAAAAATGAGCGAATACGAATTCGAACGCCAAATGTACGTTGAGAGTTTTTGTTTTGAGAATGTGGTTTTGAGAATCTAGCTGTGTTTGTGATTTACCGAGAAAGCTAAACTAATATATACTAATAAAATAAAACTATGCTAAAACTATATGCTAAACTAATAAAATATTAAGCAGACAAAGACATTTCTAATGAACCTTGAACGGAGTGAAAATAAAATGCAGACCGAATACAAAGTCCATCTCTTCCTCTTCCTCTTTTTTTTTTTATATCTAGTGAGGGTGAAAAATAATTTAAATGAATTATATCTATTTGAGAGCAGTTTTATTGTTAAAGGGCATATGTTTAAATATATTTTCTTTTAATGGAGGAAAATTATGGCAAGAACTGAAATAAAAGTTAGGATAAAATAAATAAGTAATTAAACGTTAGTTTAAACCGAAAATTAGAGAAAAGTATTAATTTAAGAAAAGTATATGTGATTCCACATCACTCTCCGCCTTTTTGGACTTGCATATGTTACAATGGCAGGCAGCATCAGCCATTCAAAATGCAGCAAGTTACCGATTTAAGAATCTAAGGAAATCTAGAGATATTTCGCTCTGTAATTTAGGGGAAAAAATAAAATCCATCTGAGAACAAAGACTGTTTGACACTGTCTAAGACTACCATTTTTTTTAATTGTGTGCACATGATGCGAAAATATGAAACGAACCAAAATACAACCCAAGATTACCACATTATTTAATAAGAAGACCAAAAGTAACTTTGGAGAAACTGGTAAGTTATGTTTTATTATTATTATTATTTTTATAAAACCCTACTAATTTTTATTTTTTAATATTGCTAATACGTATTATTAAAAAAGATGTTTTTTAAAGCTGTTCTCAAATTCAAACTGTGTACCTTCTGGTATAATTTTTAATTCATTTTTGTTCACAAACATATGAGATTGACAGGTGTTTTTATTCGGAAACTATGTAATTGAACGTTTCTGTAAGAAACTGAATGATATTTTAGAAAATTGAATTTATAATTTCTGTAAGTATTGAACTTTTTAGTAAGTCAGAAAATCTTTCAGAAAAAGCTGTCAAAGTTTGTGTTTTGAGCTGAATCATATTATCGAGCGTCAGATAATCCGGAGTCTACTGTGTACCATCCACTGTTAAAAATTTGCAGCAAACTGTCCAGTCATTTGACCGTTTTTGTATAAAACTGTTACATAACCGTAATTTAACTATATTCTGACCATAAAATGAGCAATAATACGGTCAGAATATAGTTAAATTACGGTTATGTAACCGTTTTCTACAAAAACGGTCAAATGACTGGACAGTTTGCTGCAAATTTTTAACTGTGTCGTTATGTTTTAAGAAAAGTGTTTCAGTGTCATATTTGCTTTCAATTCCTTTTAAACGTCAATAAAAATATTGCAACTATATAATTTTTTTATTGTCATTAAAGATGCAATATAATGTCGTGATGCTAAAACAATTTTGTTATTATAAGATGGATTAATATATCCCTTATTATAGAAATTTAAAAATCATCGTATGTATTATTTCTGTTGTCAACATCTCTTTTTTAAGCAAATACAAAACACAGAACGATACATGAGATACCAAATGAAAGGATTTTGAACAGGCTCCTGACATAGTACACTCACATTTCGTTGAAACATGTATTTTGATTAAAAATTGCTGTTCATGAAAAATTAAATCGGCATTCTTTTCATAATTAAAATGAAAAGTTTTCCTCAAATGAGTGTTGCCACAAAAGTAAAATTCCGCATTATGTGATTCTCAATAATGATTATAAAAAAACAAATAGTACAACCGTGGCATACGTAGTAACATCACATTATTTACATAATACATAATGCGTAGAATATGTAATAAGTACAAGTATGAAATGTGATGCCAACGCACGGGTTTATTTTATATTTATGATTAAAATGGGAAATTGAAATGTTTAGAAGAGAAAAACACCATTGATCGATCGAAGTAAAATTATAGTTAATTAAAATTTAAATCAGCATTGTTTTCATAAAAAAAATGAAAGGTTTCTCTCAGTTTTCCCGAAGCGAGTGATGCCATCCTCTAAATGCTGTTAAAATACTATTGTTAATTTTCTTTCTCGCGCGTGCCTTTTGCTAACTTTGATTAGTTTTTACTGTAACTTTGATGGAATAAATGAGATGATATTCTGGCTTCACTAATGTTGTTTGCAGATATTTTTATCCTTATTTTTTCTTTAGAAGTTTAAACCTGCCTCTATAAAATATTAGATATTGCTAAAAATTATAGGCGGCAGTACAAAATCCTCTCATGGGTCCACTGGTAAAACATTATTTGATTTAAGTTTATTAAAATATCATTAATTTCATTGTAATCGCTCATAATTTAATGAAGAACCTTTCCTTATAACCTTCTTAGCACAAGATAAAATGTTATGTAAAATTTCAATTGAAAATAATAAACAAAATTACCTAAAACTTCTTTCAAACGTTGGTCATCATAAATTATGTAAACAGAAAAAAAAAATGACGATGATAATAATAAGCACTTAAAACATGCGTGCCCCCCCAAAATTTCTGGCCACGCTACGCCTATGCCGCGGTTCATTCCGCTTATCTTTTTTTACAGACCGCTAGAGTGACGTGATGCTCTTTTCGGACACCTGCATTGGTGGATTCGAGCATCACGTGACTCTCGCGGTCTGTAAAAAAGATACGCGTAAAGAACCGCGGTAGCCTTTCTTTTTCGTTAGCCTCGTAGTGGATCATTTTTTCACGGCGATGGACTTTACCCACGAATGGCAACACCCATGCCGCAGCGGGTATCTACCCTCCGAAAAAGACTGTTTATTGGATGAAGGGGAAGCAGTGTTAAAATGTTCTGCACGCCTATTGGTGTTTTTCTTCTGAATACCCGCGGCTGACGTCACATGGGTAAAGTCCATTGGTGGAAAAGGGGAGGGGGGCGTCGTTTTACACCAATCTCCGTGTTAGAATGATCCACTCTAACGTTAACGAGGCTAACGAAAGAGACAGGCTACCGCGGTGCATTCCACTTATCTTTTTTTACAGACCGCTAGAGTGACATGATCCTCTTTTCGTACACCTGCATTGGTGCATTCGAGCATCACGTGACTCCGGCGGTCGGTAAAAAAAAGATACGCGTAAAGCACCGCGGTAGCCTTTCTTTTTCGTTAGCCTTGAACGTTAACGAGGCTAACGAAAAAGAAAGGCTACCGCGGTGGTTTACGCGTATCTTTTTTTACAGACCGCGGGAGTCACGTGATGCTCGAATGCACCAATGCAGGTGTACGAAAAGAGCATCACGTCACTCTAGCGGTCTGTAAAAAAAGATAAGTGAAATGCACCGCGGTAGCCTGTCTTTTTTGTTAGCCTCGGAACGTTAACATGTGACGTTTTAGACGTCATGCATCGGCCGGGTATAACGTAGGTCACGGCCGTGTGACGTTTTAAAAATCACGAACCAGCTGTGTATAACGTAGGTCGCGATACAACACAACACACAAACGCCACATCAAATCTGAGATTGTGCCAAAAATAATTATTGGGACTTAAAACGGCCTATAGAGGCGCTGATTGCAGCCGTCGGTACAGGAAAATTGGCCCTTTAACTAATGCTAAAGTGCCATTGAAACCATTACTTATTGTAAACGCGTTTAAAAGTGTTAGATATTCAAATTCGGATAATTTTTACTTTGACCTATAAACACAGAACACAAATAGCACATGAAATCTGAAATTGTGCATAAAAATAATCATTATGAACAAATTAAAAATGCATGTAACGCAATGGGATTGCAAGGGATTTTCCTGAAGGGAGCAGTTATATCTTTTTTCCACCAGATGGCGTATTCGATCGCTTTAATTCCCAATTATGAACAGGTTAAAATTACATGTTTATGCCTCACGGGATTGACCTTGCACCAGAACTTTCATTCTTTTTTTCACCAGACGGCGCATTCAAGTACTTGAATGACTGAGTTTGTACGCCCAGCCACCCCTAGGGAGCGCTGGTACAACTTGTTTCCAAAACCGAACCGATTTTCTTCTTAAGAATGGCAACGCTTTTTGTTTCCCGCTGATTTCGAAAATTCTATACGATCCTCTGAATGCGATCTTGGTTAAGGTAATTAACTTCAATTAATCTTTTTAGCAGTTATAATTGTGCTGCATTTCTGATTTAAATGTCGGAATTCAACACTGGTTAAAATGTTATGTGTTAACCTTTAAAAAGTTAGTTAAAAATTGTTGATGTCTTTAATTGGTTTAGCTATTCTATCTATGTTCTTTAAATTTAATAGAAATGGTAAGATTGTTTAAAGAAGGTTTCTTTTAAGAATGAAATATTTTAAATCCCCGAAAATAATGGTGTATGTTTTCCTGTTTATTAGTACCAAGTTTTGATATGTTTTCTAAGACAGCTATACAGAAATAGAAAGCTGCTCACCTGGCCCAATAGGGTCAAAAACAACAACAACATGTTTTCTAATTCAGATGTGCTTATTTAAGTGACTTTATGTAGTTTTTTTTAATTATAGATTATTTCTTAACTGTTATGTGTTGGTTGATTTGATGTTTAAAAAGCCATCATTAAATGATACACAATTAACTATTACATTTTCATAGCTGCTAATGAGCTGCTATATTTTTTGCGTATATTTGATATTTTACATAGCTGCTATAGTGTCAGTTTGTTTGAAGTTGAACATATTTTGAACCAGAAAAAATATTTAATACAATGTGTTTTTGTTTCATTGTGGTTCTTATTTAATTTCATTTAAGTAAAATTTTGGTTCAAAATGTTTACTAGGTCAAATTTACACAGTAGTACACAAAATATCGGTATCTTGCCAGCTATGCACACTCTATTGTATTGAGCAGATTTTCTTCACTAATTTATACAATCTTGTAATTTTTCAAACGAGTGATAACTCAATAAGTGGTCAAACATTTCCTAAAAGCAAAGTTTGAAAAATCCTGGTCACCAAATTGAAATGGTGATTAAAATTTCAGAGCAAAGTTAAGAATAACATATTTCCTTTAAAAAAAACTTTGTAGCAGCAATGATAGAAAAGACTTGGTAACAAAATTAGGTTCCATATCCGTAGTATGGAAGATTTTAATTTCCAATCATTGTATTGCTTATAGACTGAATGTGGTTTTATTAAATACAATTAATATACAATTAAATGTACAGCATGTCAAAAAATATTTTTGAATGATAGTCATATCCAGACTTGTATAAAACCAAAAACTTTCTGCGCACATAAATATTGGGTCAAAAACTTTTTCTGCAAATTAATTTTAATGTTTAATGAAATTAAGTGTTATATTATTTTGATGATATGAATTAAAAACAGTAGTTTAAAATAATTACAATTTAAAATTAATTAATATTAAAGAATAATTATTTTGGTTAAAAATATAAAGCTAAAAATCCATGATAGCAAGATTCTTAAATATTTTGTCAATGCATTTAGAAACAGCCTTAATATTTTCGCAAGTGTCTGTAATGTCACAACAAAGTTTTGCATCTTTAAACTTTGAATTGTGTGTAAACAGTAGGAGAGTGGGAGCTAATGGGACAATTTTAAAGTTTTAATCATTTTTAAATGAAATAAACAAATTTCTGATTTTTTAAATTTTTTTTTTTTTTGTATGCATACAAAGTGGAGTATTGGCTTTATATAAAAAAATAATAATTTAAAGAGATAGCATTTGTTGTTTTTTAAATGACTTTTATAAACTATTTATTGTACTTGTCCCATTAGTCCCCTAGGTTGGGGTACAGGTGCAGATTCACAAAATCTGAAAGGAGCAAGTGGCTCCTAAACCCAAAAAATCCAGTGGCCACATTGTGACACAAAAGTGCAAAAACATTTTTTTTTTCAGCATTAAATTTGGACGACAGGATTTTATAGAATTTTTTCACCACAGTTGTATATAAACAATCGATTTCCTAAAGTCTCTTGTTTTTATAGATAACCCCCCCTTATAAAAAAGAAAGTATTTGTCAAAGCTGAAAATAAAATGCTCAACATGGGGATTGACATTAAAAAATGTCTATAAAAATCAAAAGTATATGAAAAAAATATGGAGAAGATTCATTTTCTTTTAGGTTTTAGATTTTAATAAAATAATTTTTACAATTTCTAACATTCAGGGATAGATCGAACAATCTAAGCCTCATTGCAATTTTTGTTGGCAAGGGGATATTTTTAAGGATTTATTAAGGATTTTTTTTAATCCCTGTACACACAATAAATTCCAATTTTAGTGACCGATCAGCGATTTTCATGTTTTATTATCTCGTTTCCTTGACGAAATTCACGGTTTCTTTTGCAAATGATCGACGAAATTCACGCTTTTTTCTGCGACTAATAAACAAAATTCAGTAATTTTTCTGCGACTGACTAACGAAGTTCAGATTTTTTTTTTCTGCAACCGATTGGTGGAATTCACAATTTTTTCTGCAATTGAGTGGTGAAATTCGTTTTTTTGGCAGCCGCATGAGGAGATTCGCGGTTTTATTTCATGATAGTTTTGCGAAACTCGCAATTTTTTTTTCCAGGAAATTGGCGAAATTCACAATTTTTTTTCTGTTATCGACTGATGAGTTTGGCGGGGTTTTTTTTTTCGTGACCAATTGATGAAATTAGCATTTTTTTTTTTCATCTCGACCGGTTGACGAAATTCCCGTTTTTTTTTTTTAATTATTATTTTCTTAAGAGACCGATTTAGGAAATTCGCGGTTTTATTTTGCGGCCGATTAACGAAATTTGTGGTTTTATTTCTTGAGCGATTGATGAAATTCATGGTTTTATTCGGCAAGCGATGAAATTTGAGAGATTTTTCCTTGACTGTTTTCATGAAGTTCATGACTGATTGACAAATTCATTTTGCAGAAATCTAACAAAAGAAATCAATAAATAATAATTTGAAGAGTTCCACTAATTCATGGAAGAATCTCATGTCGATATCTAATGTCTACCTGCAAGAACATATCGGAAAAACCCAGATCTACAAATTTAATGAGTGGGACCCTAAATTGTCTTCGGGCACGAATTTTTCTGTGTCGCGGGCTAATTGTGGTAATGCCGTCCCTGCAGAATTTATTCACGGTGCATATCAACATGATTATTTTTTCTGATTCTACGTACATCAGTTTTTTGAGACGTAAACGGGAAATTTGTGGATCAGTGAAAATGTGGCATCCATGTCCAATCGTATTTATTAATCATAGACAATAGAAAAAAAATGTGCTAAATATCGCGGGGAACAGCTTCAGCATTAGCCTGCTGTCCGCCATCTTGAATTTTTTTTTGCGCCGCGAAAAGGCCGTTTTCGCCAAGTGGTCATTTTTAGGCCTTTTAGGCTTAATCATAAAATATTTTTAAAGTAGATAATAAACAAAAAAAAAAAAAAAAGAAAAAGAGGAAAGCAAAGCAATTAAAATCATGATTATTTGTTTTGCTTTTTTTTTTTTTTTTTTTTTTTTTTTTAATTACCTACTTTAAAAAATTTTTAATTTTGGATTTATGGCGACATCGAGAAAATGGTAATACGTCCGAGATTACAGTAAATACTTAATGATTCTGAGGTTAAAATATTAAAATAAACAGTAAATAAAAAGCTGATTATTTGTTTTCAGGGGGGCTCTGCCCCCCTGAACCCCCCGTTTTTTTTCTTTTAATGATAAATCCATTTTAGAATTAATGATAAATGCTAAATATACTTAATAATTTGCTTAAAAAAATGGGAGTTGGGGGGGGGGAACATAGATAAAACAAAATTAAAAATGTTTAAAGAAAAAAAAAACATAAGATTACTTAAATCTTTTGTTTACCTGCCGGTAATCATACTATTACTTAAAGCAAGAATTAAAACAGCCAAAATGTACCTTCAAAACATATAAATATTTTAAAAAAAACAAATAATTTTTTAAATATTTTTCAAAATTATTGTTTTCACATAGCAAAAACCTAGCTTTAAACATAAAAAGATTTCACTTACCTCTTACCTAGAAACATAAAAAACTTGCTGTTGAAGGGAGTTTGGGATGGGGTTGATAAAAAGGTGTTTAGCCCCCCTGAGTGTGTTTTCCTTTTAACAATAAATCTACTTTTCGGAAATTGACAAATTAATCAAACTCACTTGCTTTGTGCGGAGTATTCCGAAAACCACGCAAATTTAAATCACGAAAATTAAAATAAAAGCAAAATCGTATAATTTAAAACATAAAATAGTAAATTAATGCCAAAATTACATTTTAATAAACATACATAAGTATATTAATGTCAAAATTATGTTTTAAAAAACATACATGAGTATTCGAAAAACCACGCAAATTTAAATCGCAAGAATCAAAAGCAAAAATATATATTTTAAAACATAAAATAGTAAATTATTGCCATAATTACGTTTTAAAAAACATACATTTTATGAAAAATAACAGAAAACCAACGATCTCACTTATAGAAAAATTGTAAAATGGTGATTTTTTTAAGTAAGTTTTAGGGGTCTATAAAAAGGTTTTTTTTTTAAAATAAAGATTACTTATATTTTTTGTCAGGGGGGCTAACTCCCCGGTAATCATAAATGATAAATAAATTGCAAAAATGCATCCTGATAAAAAAACACGTGTAGTCATAAAATCGAAGAGAAAAGTAGCAAGCTACAGAATATTAAACAGTCATCAAAAGAAATTATCTGCTTTAAAAAATAAATTTATCCCTAAATTCAAATAATTAATACATTTACAAGAAATATATCGCAAAAATGAAACCTGAAAAAAATAAATAGAAAACGGCGACACTCGTTGTTATGTGTCCAGTTGTCCGTGGGGTCGCAAGGGTACGTGAAAGGGCCAGAATGCTAGAGCTGCCATAAAAGTCGGGGTTGCTATTGGCAAGCATGAAAGGCGAAGCTCGCCAAAAAACCCGCCAAATAACGATGATTTTCGACCAATCAAAAACAGCAGGCTAATGCTGAAGCTTAGCCTATCGCGGAATTATAGAGGATAATCCGCAGATTGGATATTTTTAAAAAAAAAAGCGGGAAAACTGCAGTTCGGCGAAAAAGGGGTATACCGGTAAAACACATGGCGACTTAGAGAGAGACATTGAAAGATAGCGGCCAAAGCAACAAATTTATTCGTCACGTGGTGACTGGCGACCATGAGTCTGCATCTATAGGTTAACCAAACATTCTTCTCGCCCCCCCCCCCCCCCCCCAAGTATATCATGTTTTTTTCTTATCTCCCAAGTAGCACGATATATTGAGGGGTTACTGTATTATGTAAAACTGTAGTAATAAGTAGCATTAACCATGAATATTTTTTATGATTTTTGTGTTTTAAAGAACAATACAACTTTATTTTTAATCGGATTAAAGGCTTATAATATAGTATTTCTACTTAATTACTACTTAGTGTGCACAAGAGTAGAAACTAATTACAAAATTTTGTTATTGAAATGTAAACAAAAAAAAAACAGCCTTTTTTTCCGATTTAATTTTTCTTTCGTTTACCTATGGTTTCTAAAATCATATAAATTATTATTAATTTAATTTCTAGGCATGAAATATCATATATTTTCTTAAATCATACCAAAAAAATGCATGCACTGTTACTTTTATTACTTATTAAGATATTTTTAATTGCAAAAAATAATTATTATAATTAAGACTATTTAAAACTATTTGTAACAGTTCTGACCATTTTTTACCACTTTTGACCAATTTTGGACGCTTAAAACCACTTTTATCCAGTGTCCTGGTCAAAATCAGTTTTGACCGATTAAAATTACAACCCTGATAGGTTGGGGTCTTTTGGGAGACCCTGTGGGTTTAATGGGACATATTAATATCAACACAAAAACTAGTGTTGCAGTACCTATTTTAAAGACAGCACATTTTACTTCAAAATACAATGTACCAGGGTTGGGTTTCTGACGTCGAAAAGTGTCAAAAACCTTATACAAATTTTTTTTTTAGAAATCATTAGTGATATTTTATATTTTATCAAGCTAAAAACTGATTAAATAATAATTTATATATTTTATAAATAATTTTTATTTAGTCATACTGTAATTAAGCTGTAATAAAATTATATATCATTCAAAATATTTGCAAATTGCCATGCTAGAAAAAATAGCAAAAAATATTGAAACTACTATTAAATACATTTTTCAAAGTACTTTTTAATATCTTTATTACTATTAAGTATTTGGTTTATTATAAAACAATTTAGCAATCTAATTTATGCTTTAAAAAAAAAAAAAAATAAAGGCTTGTGTAAAGTTAAAGTAGCCACTATTCAATGACTGTTTATAAGTTACCTAGACTTTTAATTTTAATGATTCTAAATGTTTGTTTTTGTACATAAACTTTAAATATAAACCACAATTGCAACACAAATGTTCTTTTAGTAATTAAATTAATTATAATATAAAATCTACACAGTTAAACGTTCTTTAAATCAATAACTTAAAAGAAGAGGATTTGCTATTTTCAATATTTACACATACATAATATATCTTCATTTTATTATGTTAGTTTCAGTTTAATTATTTAGAACTATTTCTTTATGTTAAATTTATTTTTTATATATTATAAAATAGTACCTTTTTTTTATCCAAAGGTTGGAGTAGCATAGTTGAGATTTATTCCAACAGAGCGAAAAATGCTGGGACTAGGACTTTAGCTTGCCGTGCCAACACTCTTCCTACTCAGCTATCCCGATGATATCCTGGGCTAGCATAATTCACTCTTATTTGTTGGACATGGCTGTGAACTGCAGTGCTAATTTTATTCATCTGAACAATAACTATAATATTTTTACATGATGAATGTGATACAACATGGAAACTAACTCCTGTATACCATGTAATTGGGTCATAATGAACAGATCCAGGTTAGAGTCCTGGTCTCGGCATTTTTTGCTCTAATCTCAACTATGC
Source organism: Maratus michaelseni (assembly GCA_963931845.1). Classification (NCBI taxonomy): domain Eukaryota; kingdom Metazoa; phylum Arthropoda; class Arachnida; order Araneae; family Salticidae; genus Maratus; species Maratus michaelseni. Next base: position 82,516,410 of record OZ007586.1, read on the forward strand.
TACTCCAACCTTTGAATATGATTTACCTAGTTGAAAAAACATTCCTCTGTTCATTAGTACCTTTTTGGGGGGACAAACATTAAAACAATATAAAAATAAGTATATTATTTATATGAAATTTTATACATTAAATTATACAAATACCAGAATTTTCCCCAGGTTTAAAAAAGGGCAGGGTGTTGCTGGTGAGAGAAGGGAACTTTTTGGATTCTTGAGAGCACTTTTCAGATTCTTAAGGGCACTTACTGTTAAAGCCATACTTTTGGTTTTTAAAGTCACTTTTAATCTTTAAAAGTCAGGGTACTCTTTTTAAGACAACATTGAGTATTTTTTTTACTATGAAAGCAAATTTTTTAATACCAAAAGGAGAAAAGACACTTTTTTTTACTGAGGAACAAGAAGGGTGCTAATTTTTTTATCGGGGGGGGGGGGGGCAGCAAGAAGGGTGCTATTTTGTAAATCAAAGGGCAGGCAGGGTGCAGCACCTTTCTGAAACTGCCTGGGAAAACTCTGCAAGTACTATTTAATAGTTTGATTAGTTTAATGTAACAATACTTTTAATTATTATATATTTAGAGAATTATTTTCAAAGTAATTTGTTAAACCAAAATCATGTTTTGAGTTTTCAGGTGTCGACACAATTTTTTTTTTTTCTTTTTTTTTTAGGCCCATTTTGTGAAAACTAAAAATTATTTTTTGTGAAATTTATTTTGTTATGAAAGATGAAAACCAGCTGCTAAAATTCAAACCAAGTATTTAATGATAATTTCTTTAAGTCATTCTGTTAAAGTTTTCCTTTCTTGTGAACTTGTTTTCTTTGTAAATTATACATTTTAAAACCTAACAAAATAAAAATAATTAATGGAGAGTATGTTTCTATGGAATGGAATTTTGTGAAGGGTCTAATTTTATTAAGAGGAATTTTGTGAAGGGACCTGATTTATTACATCGATTTTTGTAAAGGGGTTATAGATATGCCTTTTTTAATGTCTAAAACTGTCGAAAAGTTTACCCATGTATCTAACACTAAAACTTATGAAAATTGTAAATTTAATGTTGTTGTAAAAATAATTTTAATCTGTTTTTGGACTCAATTTTAGGTTTTTGACATGAAGGATAAAACCGTCACACTGTCAAAAACTTGCCAACCCTGCAATGTACCCAAACAGTATAGTATTAATTATTACATATTAAAATTTGAAAAATTAAAATCAAAAGACATTAAAGTTGATGAACGAATAGTTTTCTAATCGATTGTAGGCTGAGGTAGTTTCATTACAGTATCTTTAATTTCAGTCCAGTATTTTTCTTCTTTTTCAGGCTAGACAAACTTTTGTGAATCGCACCTTTTTGTGAGGTAACTCAGAAAAAGTTCTTGAATTTCATGGTTTATTTCAATAACAGCTGCCACAAAATGAAATATAGAACGTTTCCCTTCAAATTTTACTAAGAAAATATCATTTTCATATATTTGCTCTAAAGGAACATTTTCTTCGACATTAATTCTTTCTGGTAACTCGTCATTATTTGAAGAATCATGTAGTACAAAACTATTTCAAGAACTTTCTGAAAAAGAAATGCGCTTCTTATATTTTATATTAATTTAGGCATTTTTTAGATCTTTTTCTGAGTGTTTAGTATTATCTACTACTTTTTCAAGTGTTTTTTAAAACCTTTTAATAAGACAATCTTTTAAATAAATCATGCATACCTATCACTAACAATAAGTACCTATGCATCATCAATCCAGTTGTCCCATTAGTCCCCATATGCTGATATTTTATATGTTTATACAAAAATAATTTAACTAAGTCTAATATAAAATGGAATATTTGTGTTATATTAATTAGTATCCTCGTAACAATTTCAGGCAATAATGAATTGTAAATGTCATTTAAGTAAAAAAAAAAAAAAAAAAAAAAATTAAACTTACTCTTTCAGGGTTCCCAGCGACATGGAAAATCTGGAAAGTCAGGGAATTTCAAAGTAGTCAGGGAAAGTCATGGAAATTTTAAAATATATAGGTTAAGTCAGGGAATTTACAAATATTTCCTTAAAAGTCATGGAAATGTCTGGGGGGGGGGGTGAATTTGAAATCATTTCTTTTTCAGAAGAGTGTTACTATATTACTCGCTACATGGCGCCTCTGAAAAATCTCTAGTCTCTTGTCGGTTTCAAGATCGAGAAATTCCTTTAAATGCAATGCAGAAAAACCGTAATACGGAAAAAAGTTTTATATATTTTTGAGACTTTTCATGACATTTCCCATTCTAAACTTTGTTGTATGGCATTAATTTGAAAACTACCAAATATGAAGTTTTTTTTGCATTATAGTATTTTATAGAATTTCATTTTGCAATTTTCTTGAAAGGTGCTTGAATTTTCTCCTGGGAAAAGAGTATAAACATTGTTATTGTGATACAAATTTCAGATTTTTTTTTTGTATGCTGTTTGTTGTGTTATTTAAAGCAGATTTTGTGTATGCCCGTTTGGTCATGGATTTTTTTTTGGATTTGGTCAGGGAAAATCATGAAAAGTCAGGGATATTGCCAGACATGTTTTGCTGGGAACCCTGTCTTTATAGTTGAAAACAAACTTTCTTCATGCACTCTTTGAAACAATTGCAAATAGCTGACTTGTTGTTGAAGTTAGCAACTTTGGTGTTGCCATTTAGGTGTAGCATAAGGTTTTGTTAAAAATATTTTCAATAAAATTTGGCCACTGTCCCATTAGCCCCCACTTTCCCCTATATAAATTGTACGTAAAATTAAAGAATATTTTTTTATTTTTTGGTATCTTAAAAAAAATACAAAAACAAAAATTAGGTTCCTTTTTTTTTTTCCTGCAAAGTTCCGAATTTTGCAGAAAATTTTCTGTGCATGTGTGCGTCTATATTATACAACTCTGGTCATAACCAGGGCTTGATAAATGCAGTCGCAGCTGGCAAACAAGTTATTTAATCTGGCTTTTTTTTTTTTTTTTTTTAATAAAAATTTAACTAAGAAATGTGCACAAACTGCATTTTGTCTCTAACACCCTTACTCGTGCACATGGCAAGCAGTTATCTTCCTCTTCTTTCATACTTTTAATAGGAGAACCAAGTTTAAAAGTCAATTTCCATCTCGTGCACATAAAATGCCATTCTTTTTCCATCTAGCCTGCTAGTATGTAATGTGATTAGAATGTGGAGAGAGGTGGTGTGGGTCAATGAAACAGTAAGGTATATTGTCAATCCAACCTCTGTGGCATCTAAAATTAGATGCAATGCCTAAAAAGTGTTTGTAAGTTTCATATCTGATTTTTGTGTTCAGTAACTCATTAACCTATTATATTCATTTTAAAGAATAACATAGGTGATTATAAGTAATTTATTTATAATCTGCAGTAAATAGAAATAAAAAATCATTCATTGCACTTCAGAAGGGTAAGGTTTTGTTTTATTTTTATTCTTATTCTTATTATAGATTCTTGGATCAAAATAAACCTCTCTCCTCCCACTTCTTTTGTCTGGCTGCTGATTCAGATTACTTTATGCAGAGTTGATTTGTGTTCAGGTTACATTCCTGAATTCATGTATTTTTTTCATTTTCAGTACAGAAATTCTGGTTTTTCTGATAGTTCGTAAAATAAGACTAAAATATCAATTTCATATTATTGCTAATCGTAATTATAATTAATACTTTTTATAATTTGACCTCCCTGCAGGGTTGGGTTTTCGACGTGACAAGTGTCTTAAACTGTCATAAACTGGTTATATCTGTCAAAAATTATCAGTAGCATATAACACACTTTAAAACATTTTAACAATAATAGGTTAATAAATAAGTCACAATGATTTATATAATCTGTTATAAAGCCATATTCGCCATGGCGAATCCCTCTTTACCACCAATATTCTTAAATTATTCCTTATTCAAATGTAATAAAATGTTTTTCCTTTTTAATTATTTCAATCTCGTTTTTAATTCACTTCAAAATTATATTAACTGCCTCCTTGTATTTTAAATTAGATTTAAAATACAAGGAGGCAGTTAATATAATTTTGAAGTGAATTAAAAATGTGAGATTGAAATAATTAAGAGGAAAACAGACATTTTATGATATTTGAATAAGGGATAATGGCACTTCTCCATTATCCCGTCGACCACTTCCCATTAAAAAAAAAGGGGGGGGGATATTGCCAAACTGTAGTGCCCAATAAACAAACGGAAGAATGTTGCCATTAAATCTCAAAAATAAAAAATAATAAAATTAGAAAAAGCGCCATTTACTAAAGTATCATTTGTCAGTAACTTTAAACAATAACATTTACAATATATTACTGAAAACAGAAACTAAAATAATCTTTGATATTTATTTACATTATTTTTCTTAATTATCTCTCTCGACTGTTGGATAAATGTTTGACGTCAGTTGAATTTGATAGATTGTACGTAACTATGCATCGCAGCATTTTTTCAATGCTTTTTCTCTTTTAATATCATGGTTTCGAAGACAATTTTTGTTTTAATTAATGAAATAACTATTATAATAAATCAGTAAAACATCATTATAAATACATTTAACAACGAATTAAAAATCACTTGATGAGATAACAAGCATGTGTAATGCATTTTGACACAAGTGAATGTAACTCCACGATCATGAATTTTTGGCATTAAATCCTACAGTTTAACAATAGTTTTTTAATGGAAAGTGGTCAACGGGATAATGGAGAAATACCAGGATAATTTAAGAATATTGGAAGTAAAGAGGGATTCGCCATGGCGAATATTGCTTTATAACATAATCTTATTTAAAATTATTGTAATTTAATAATTACAATATTTTTTTTAATTATTAATTGTAATAATTTTATTTTAGTTTTTTGAATTTTCAATTGGAAGAAAATCATTGTATAATTATTAATCGAGATACAGAAACTTTACATCAATAGAACTTCTAGCTAATCTCTGATCAGTTGCAAATTTTTCTTGCTTTATGAATTCTAATGCTTGTTTATTCTTGAAGATATGAAAAATGCCCCAATATTGATATGAGTTATTTCATGGCATTCTAATATTGTTCAATATCATTGTTACTAGGACATTTAATATGCATTTTATGCAAGAGAAAAAATGTGCAGCTCATGTAAGGACTTTCACATCTTATATTTATTTTTAAAAAAAGCAAAAACACAATTTTACCCTAAAAAATTTTAAATAAAAACTTTACCAAGTTAAAAAAATTGCACTTAATAATACTTTACTAGATATTAATTATTGATATACAGTAATAGTGACATTTTAATCATTACATGTAATGTTGTATAATATGTGTGACATTTCATGTGAAATTTTACATATCAATGTAGTATTTGAGGTTTTTGATGTGACGGTTTAAACTGTCAAAACCCTGCCTCTCTGTAATAAATTATCTGTTCACTCCCCCTCTCTCTCTCCATACGGAAATTTTTTTTCTTTCTAAAATTTCAGGTACTTTTTCATGAACCCATAATCACTCCTAGGTCTGCCAGCACGGGAGAATGTTTTTTTAACAATGCATATTAAATAATCTCTTGAGTTATTTTACGAATATGTATGGGTCGCCCAAATGAAAGTGGCACTACAGACAGTTTGAGAAGTGGTTTAATGGTATTAATATAAATTAGTATACAAAAGAAAGAAGTATTACAAGACGTAACAGATAGGCTAGACAGTCACCTTGTAGGTTGAAATAAGTGTCCCAGTGGTCAACGAGACGATGGATATCCTGGGTGAAGAAGCTCCGGTGTTGGTTGTGGAACCAATTTTCAACGTCAGTTTTGGATCTCATTATCATCAGCAAATCGCCATCCCTTCACAGCTTTCTTGAGTGGACCAAAGATGTGGTAGTCACATGGCGAGAGGAATTATGTAAGGGAGATGTACTGCTTCTTCCACTACAAAAATCCCTACACCATCGTAATACCGATCTGCATGACATACAGTCCGTGCCATACACATTTTGCATTCAACAATAGATTTCACTAGTACTCACATTTTCTGCTGTTAAAAATTGTACGACCACGCGTTGACAACATTTGGAGGCATCTGCAATGCGAACGATGCCTTTTAATGTGCTCCCACACTATCACACACACATCTGGTGGGATCTGACGATATCGCATGCATTCCCAACACTCCGTGTCCTCTATAGGAGCATGCACAGTCATCTTTCTCTTCAAATGGCTGAGTTATTACAGCAATGTCACTTTCATTTGGGCCACCCTTATAATTAGTTTTGATATTTTTTATATTGGGATTTACTTTATAAATGTAATTATTTTTATTATTCAAGATATATATAAATGTATATAAGTATGTATATAAATAAGCTTATTTTTTTACAATTAATATGTTTAGGGCAGTTACTTGTCTACAATTTCTTTCAACAGCAGCATCTGTTACTCATCTTAGTCATAATCTCATAATGTTAAATTTAAATTCTCATAAGATGTCTCATTATAGCAGGGGTGCCATTTAGAGGGGGGGAACTACCCCTCCCCCAAAGACTTTGAGATTTCAAAAAAATTATCTGTCATCACAGGTCAAACAAAAGAAAAAAAAAATCAAATTGCTCAAAAGCTAAAGTAACTTGTGAGATTTGATTACAATAAAAACATAAGCACAGAAGCTAGTAAATATAAAAATTTTTTTCTAAAGTCTTGCTATTCCAATATCTCAATGTGACATTTATCATTGATGAGTATTTTGGATAATTTTAAAAATATATAGTGAGAAAAAACTATCAATTGCCTCTTAGCTGGGTACAACATGATCAAAAGAAAATTCGTAGTCTATAATTTTATTGCTTATATACAAAAATGAACACATGCTCATTAATGTTCAAATATACAGTTTATTTCATCTGAAATATATTCAGAATTTTTTTGAAAAATCTGTCAACATGAAACCCGACACAAAATAGTGAAAACGCAACCTGAACATGAAACAATTAGCCCTTTGATTACGGGCCAGGATCTGTGACTATTTTTATATGCAATTGTACCTGAATTTCCAAAAAAATTGTTTGTGACGGATTTCTCTTGAAAGTATCTTACTATAAATATATGTCAGAGATTAGATTTCAAAAAGTGGTAATAATAGAATAAAAATAGTCCACTGGGACGTATATGTCCCGACCATAGTAAAACGGTCGAAATTAACCAGGCCTGCAGTGAAAAAAAGCAGCCTAAATACTGCTCGATCTGTACCGGGGAATGGATGGTGTCTGTTTAGAGTAAAATCGGTTTGCCCGATCCAATGCTAGACTTTACTTGAGGCCAAGGATTTCGCTGATTTCTGAATTGTATAGAATTTAGGACAGTCTGAAGAAGGCAGAAAATGATTAAGAAAAATTTTTATTTGCATAAAATCATTAATGAAAATTTCTTTATTCCCATGGATCGCAAAATTCGTAAATTTCGTGACATATTGGTGATGTTTGTGGTGCTGATTACCTCATGACCAGTTGAATTTAAAGATTTTTTTTTTTCGCAACAATTGACGAAATACGCAATTTTTTTTTCCCATGATCGTTTCATGGAAATAATTTGTTTTTCTTGATCATTTTCTGAAATTCGCGATTTTTTCTGCGACCGATTGATGATATTGATTTTTTTCCCCACGACCATTTGTCAAAACTCAAGGTATTTTTTGCGACTGATTTATGAAATTCGCTATTTGTTTTCTTCTACCTTTTGATGAAATTCACGATTCTTTTCTGTGATCGTTTGTTGAAATTCGGGATTTGTTTTTTTAAAACTGACGGACAAAATTTGCGATTATTTTGTGCAATCGTTTGATAAAATTCTCAATTTTTTTTTTTTTTTTTTTTTTCTTTTGTGCGATTGTTTGACTAAAGTCGTGATTTGTTGTGGAACCTTTGGATGAAGTTAGGGATATTTTTCCATAATAGTTCTAAATTCACAATGTTTTTAAAAAATAATTTGACAAAATTTGCAAAAAAAAATTCCCCCCCCCCACCTACGGATGGATAAATTTGACTTTTTTCTGTGAATGAATGTTGTAATCTGCGATTTATTTTCCCACAACCAATTGACAGAAATCGCTATTTGTTTCCCTGATCTTCGACTAAATTCGCAATATTTTTCCACGACAGTGACAGAAAATTAACAATTTTTACTGCTAACAATTTGCTTAATTAGCTAATTTTGCAAAGTCCAATTGGCAAAATTCGCTATTTTTTTCCACGATCGATTGACGAATTAGCTAATTTTGCATAATTTCACAAAATAAATAAAAACTAGGCGGCTCAGCCCCCTACTTGCTAACGCTCGTCAACCCCCATGAATTGCAAAGCAATTCACATTAAGGCCGCTAAGCGGTCCCAGCTCACTCGCCCCTTTTTGTTTTTTTGCAGCAAATCTAGCTGAAATGAGTACTATCATAAATCATTTAAACATATGAAATTCCCAAGTTTTCTTAATTTAAAAATAAAATAATTAAAAACTTCGCTGAAAACACAATTAGAAATGCATTTAGTTGGTGCTATCAGGGCAGAAATGATTTAAATACTATGGGGAAGGGGGGAAATTGATGTTGAAAACACTTAATTTAAAACTCATTGCACCTATAATATTGTACAGCGCGGCTTAAATTCATTTCAAAGTACCCTACGTGATAGGAAGATAGTTTATATAAATCAACAATCATTGTTTAAAGTTCTTTCGATGTGAAAAATACAATATCCATGAGCATAGAATGTTCGTGACAGTATCTCTTAGATGTAAACACGTTTTCTGCTGTGTGTAAAAGCACAGTACAATGCTGTGTAACTGATTTGCTGAATACATCCTGTGACTAAAACAGACCAATGACATACTTCTCCGAAAACAGCTACATCAACCGATAAATGATGCTGTGTTTAAAAAATGATCCGACTCTGAATTTTGATTCACTGAATGAAACACGTGGCTGTACAATGAACCAGTCAGAATCATCGCTCTAGAAACTATGGTTATTGTCAAACAGCAAGCTAGAAATTCAGCCTTATTTTCTTGCCAGGTAAGAGAAATATATATATAGAGATTGTGAACTTCCATGAAAATAAAAAATAATTCCCAGTCTGTGAAAGAAGTTAAGAGGGCAAAATTCTGCACAGACTTTTTTATTGTGCAGAATTTTCTGATACTGTGTGCGATTTGCGCAATTCCATGTGCTATTTCACATCGTGTCCCTCAAAGTAAAGTCCTCCTCCCCTTCTCGCAAGAAACTCTAGAAATGGCACCCCTGCAGTAAAACCTGCAAAGAATTGGGCAAAAAGGGCTGGAAAACAGTTCCATTTTAGACAGTTCGCCATCTTAGCAGATATAATTGTATGCTATTATTTCATCGAAACTTTTTTCCTGTTGAGAAGAATTCTGTTATAGACAGGTTTTGTTTTCACAAGTTTTATTATAACACACATTATGCTTTTCAGAGGTGCAATATAGAAAGAATGTTTTAATAGTCTTAGAGGCTACCTTTAACAAAGGTAACAACACCTCTCTATAACAGAAATCTTCCATAGTCAATATCTTAAAAAATACATGCTAAGACTGAATTTTTCATATTTTTTTTGCGATTTCTTATTCAAAGTTTTTACGTCTTTGTATCCATGATTCAGTAAACTTTTCTCGTTCAGAGGGGAGGGGGGGGGTTGCAGCCCCGCCGAATCCCACTCTTGGTTATGCCACTCGTCATGTCGTCAAAGTCGGTCATGTCTCGGTTATGTCGTCAAAGAAATTTTGCCCCCTCCCTCCCTGCATTATAGATGTTGCAAAGTTACAAAATACTAAAAAATAAACTTAAATATTTTTTGTTTGAATATAATTTCTATTTTTAATTTGGCAAAACTAAAGTTCATCAAATGTAAATTTTAAAATAATAAAAACTGAATTATTTGACTGACTTCGATAGGAAAATAGGCAAAAAATCAGTTTCCTGATTCACTATTTCATCAATGCCCCCTCATCAGATATAGATTTTGTAGCAATTAGCTTTTTGGCTATTTCAAGTAATCAGCATTTCATGAACATGCATGTTAATTCAGCCTTTACAGTATTTCAAATATTTTTTTTTTCCCAAGAGAAGTATAATTTTAAGTTTCATTAGAAAATCTAGTTTATTATCTTTCTTAATTATGCACCATTCCATGTAACTAATAATTCTAAACTATGTTTGTTATTGTTTTTTCTAAATTAATTTATTAAAAACTTTTGTGTTTTTTGAAAACGAATAACAAGGGGGAAGCGAAGGTTAAATTTTTTTAGTGGCGACTAGAATTTTTTTCAAATTTGTAAAGCCTTGGAGAGATGGGAATGCTTGGGGGAAAACCCCTGGTAATTTTGGGGGTAAAAGTAGTTTCTTTTTTCTTTCTGAAGAGGTTATTTTCCAAATTGGAAAAAATTAAATTGCATCTATAAAATAATCTATTCAAAATTTTATAATAAAAACATTCTGATACTTTTCAGAGTTTTCCCTAGACAGTTTCAGGAGGATGCTGCATCCTGCCTGTCCTTTTGTTTACAAAATAGTACCCTTCTTCTTGCCCCTCAGTAAAAAACTGTCCTTTCTCCTTTTAGGTAGCTTTCAATACAAAAAAGTATAAAGCTACCTATTGCAGCCGTTCGGAGGAAAGCAGTTCCGGAAAATTTCAATATTTTCACCGATCATGACCCCCAGACCCCAAAACCACCCTCCGTTCAAATGTTGATTTATATATATAGATATATCCATATATATATATATATATATATATATATCTGACCTATGTCATACGATAACGCTCGTATTTATAAATCAATTTTGATGAAACTAATTGTGTGTATTAAGCTCACCAATGTCTCGACCGAGTTCGTTGGCCAGCTTGGTCCGCCATTTTGTTTCAAGATGGCGGCCATTTAAAAATTTAAAACTAAAATAAGTATACAAAAAAGTTAAAAATTCAAATTTATTTTTTAATTACGTGTTAGGCCTTGATACAAGGATTCCAGAGCATTTTTTGGTTTACCTCTATCTTAAAAAATGGCTGAGATAGAGCAGTTTGAAATTCTAGGGTGGCTGACATTTTGCAACAAAACAGCACATTAACGCGATTACTCGCAAATTATTTTCTTTCATTGTTGTAATAATTTTCCCAATTATACGCATAAAACTATATATTAATATCCGTTAGCGCCAAAATTGGCAACATTTGGCGACCAAAATAAGTCTTCATAAATGAAGCCAATTTGGCTATTGCTCAATAATTTGGCGAATTTCTTATTCAAATTCAGTATTAACGAATTGTATTTTGCATTTTAACTTGCTGTTTTCGGGTAACATTAGCTAAAATTTTAAAACGAAGATATAGGAAGGCTACCTTTTCCTCCCGGTACAGGCCGGAAGGACTTTTTGGATTAAAAAAATTTACTTTCATAGTAAAACTTGACTAAATGTTGTTTTGAAAAGAGTGCCTTGACTTTTATAGAATTAAAAGTTGCTTTAAAAACCAAAAGAATGCCTTTAACAATAAAAAAGTGCTCTTAAGAATCTGAAAAGTGCCCTCAAGATTTCAAAAAGTGCCCTTAAAAAAAAAATGCCCTCTTCTCAGCATCAGCACCCTGCCCTTTTTTTAACATGGGGGAATTTCTGTACTTTTCTTTATATATATTTTTAATGTTCTGTGTCCCACTTGAAAACATTAACATGGAAAATCTGATTTTGTAAGCAAGGATCTATTTAGAAAGAACTTGAGTCCTTTAAAAGAAGACCTTTCACAATATTTTCACCTGAAAAACACAGAAGCAGTGTTGAATTCAGGGAGTGACCCGGGGAGGGGACATCCCCCCCCCCCAAGAGCATTGAAATGCTCTTGGGGGATTGGCAGAAGAATGCTCTTGGGGAAGATTTGATATTTTATGCTTTTAACGGGTAAAAAGTGTCTGAATTCAACACTGCATAGAAGTACCGTAAAATCCCGTTAATCCGCCCTTCCCAATTAAGCGCCTCTCCCCCCCCCCCACCCACTTTGTAAACAAATTGGAAAATTCAAAAAATCCCGAGAAAGTGCCCTCCCCCAAAAGAAATTTCGCCGTGCACGTCAAGATCAAGACCAAAAATTTTATATTACAAGTGTTTTTTTTTTTCCGATGGATCAGAAAGGCATGGCGATTCTTTGATATACAGTGTACTCTCGATTATCCTTGCACGGATTTTCCGGTTTGTGGATTATCCGTGCTCATTCCGGACTCACAAAAAAAAAATTAAAAACAAACATTTTTATGCTTATCATGCACGTAAAATCGAAGTTGATGTTAATTAGAATCTTCCGGTTTAGCTGACAGTATTGTGAAGTGCGTAGAGGTAAAATCGAACGCTCTGCAACCTGTTTGACAGGTAGGATTAAAGGAGATGGGTGGGAGGGGGGTCGGACTGTTGACTGTAGCGATCTGCTCTTTCTCTCGCTCCTCCCGCAGCTAGCGAGGAGAAATTTTCATTTGGCCAATGGCGTGTGGTGCATTTCTTCCCCCCGCATTGCTGCGGAGGGGTTTGAATCATGGGATCTAAATCTCTTGGAGCTCTGCAGGTGTTCATAAGTTATTCTCGCAGTGAGGTTTACGGCATACTATCTGGCTGTGTTATGTTTTGGTGAAACATTTTTGTAATTAACGTTCTGATTAATCGAGTCTCCAAGATACAAATTATCGTTGTCTCCTGAATATCTTCTGAAAGCATTTCAGCTGTCCTCTTTTTTACTGGCAAAAACAATTGGTGTAAAACGAAACGTAAAAGCGGGGTCTAAAGTTTTAGGACATTTTGCCTTTTCGCCATATCTCAATAGCAGTTTTAGTTAAAAGCGCGAAATTCAGGATAACAAATGTACTAAAAGTTAAACACATATTTCAGCCGATTTTAAAAATTCAGCCACTAAGGGGGTTGAAATTTTTTAGTCATTTCGTGTTTTCACCATATTTCAGCAACAGTTTTAGGTAGGAACGTGAAATTTAGAATAACAAATCTACTAAAAAAATAATTAAACACATATTTCAGCGATTTTAGTAATTCCCCCATTAAGGGGGTTAAATGGGGGGGGGGGTCAAAAGTTTTAGGTCATTTTGCCGTTCACCATATCTCAGCAGCATTTTTATTTAGGAGCTTGGAATTTGGGATAACAAATCTACTAAAAAAATAGTTAAACATGTATTTCAGCGATTTTAGGAATTCAGACACTAAGCGGGTTAAATAGGGGTCAAATGTTCTACACCATTTTGCATATCTCAGTAGAAGTTATAGTTAGGAGCGTGAAATTCGGGATAACAGTTCTACTAAAGTATAGTTAAACATGCATTTCAGGTGATTTTAGAAATTCAACTACAAAGGGGGTTAAATGAAAGGTCGAAAATTTTTGGTGATTTCACCTTTTCATATCTCAACAGCAGTTTTAAGTAAGAGCGTAAAATTTAGCATTACAAATCTACTAAAAAAATAGTTAAACACATATTTCAGCGATTTTAGAGCTAGCGAGTTTGTGGCAAACATCGGTTATGCACCCAATTATGAAAGACTAGCCTGTTGTTTCCGAGTGGGGCCCAAAAACAATGTACTACTTGGGCCCCACCTCTAGATAATCACGGTTAGGGCCCAGTAGTACTTTGTCAGGGGGCTCATGAAAAAAATATATATTTATGCCGCGAAATCTTCAAGTGCTTTTTTTATATTCTTATTAGTTATTTTCGTATACTTTTAATTTTAAGTATTTTATTTTTCTGGTTGCATGTAAAATGCACATTCTGGGCCCCATCGAAGTCAGGGCGGTACGCTGCGCTATGTATCTGGGCCCTACTTGGAAGCGACCGGCTAGTTATTTATTATATTGCTCATTTTCAAATTTTTTTATTGTAATAAAAGGAATTTTTTTGTTAAAAAGCTCTAAATTGAAGAGATAAAGATGAGCTAATGTATCAAATTTAGTCCTTTAGAGAGTAGCAATTTTTTATATTGTGAAATGCTGGTGCTTCTTAACTGCAAAATTCATTGTTTACAACTGAGAAGTTGTGCGTTATATAGAGAATTGCGTTATAAAGATCTTCTACTGTATCTGTATATATATATATATATACAATATATATACCGGCTAACATAAAAGTACCGTAAATTTTAATATGCAGTCGCTGCCAAATGTGTATTATGTGACTTATATTTATATTATTATTATTAAATTGCTTGAGCAATAGATAACACATGGGCTGATAAGTTCCCGGTCTAATAAAGAAAACACAACTTTTTAACATAACTTTATAATTTTATGACTTTATAACTTTAATAAATAACATAACTTTAATAATAAATAATAATAATTTAATAATAATAATAATAATAATTTAATAATAAATAAAAATAACATAATTTTATAACGAAAAAGTTCCAAACAGTGCTCAGAATCATAGACTCGTTGTTTTTGGTCAAAAGTCAACACGCAAGGCACGCACTTTGACAACAGCTTTTTCGTAGCCAAATGTTCATTAATAATAAAACCTACACGTTCCTTGGATATCTTCAGAGTCTGAGCTATCTCCTGCAACTTCATTTTACGGTTCCCCAAAACGATTTTGTGGACTTGACTCTTGAGAAGGTTTGCAGACTATTTTTCAACTGGAGAAAAAAAAAAGTTTGCTATAAATTATTTGCCATATACCATGGTACAGTATTTTTTGGAAGAAGCACCACACACATAAGAGTTTAAAACTTAAAAATATTGCAAGTGCGGCGCTTATGCCAGAACAGCAGGTATGATGCTTTTTTTTTTCTCTCCTGCCAGGGCCAGTAGCAGAAACAGTGCTGCAGATTATTTTAGGCTCTGCAGATTAATTTAACAGATTAAAAATATATTTTGCGCTAAAAAGTAAATATTAAATGTTGATCTCTTTTAAATAAAGTTTATTTGGTTGAAAATTTTAGCGAATGTTGATGCGCTTGTTTAGCCGTTTTTCTGCGATTTGCGACGATTTTTTTACATTCGAAAGGGGAATTCGGTTTTAATATCTTACTAAATATTATCGTCTTTTCAATAAAGTAATTCAGAAAACTGGAAGGGGGCGGGGGAGGGGGATTGAGTGCATGTAACATAATGCGAGGGATTGGAAAGAGGGCATTTGTCCTTAAGTTTTACAGACTGTTTATAAAATTTCTACTTGTATTGCAGACTGCAGAAAAAAAATTCTGCTTCTGGGATCAAGCGAAGAAAAATTGCTTTGCAGAAATTTAAAAAAGCTAAATTGAAGAGAATTAGAAACAGATTACAATTCTCTAACCACAGATATGTGCTCTTATCTATGTCTGCTCGCTAGCTCTAAAATCGCTGAAATACGTGATTAACTACTTTGTTTTAGACTTGTAAAGCAGAGTTCCACATTCTTATTTAAAACTGCTGCTGAGATATGGCACAATTACCTAAAATTTTCGACACACAGTGTGACTCCTTTGATGAATTATCTAAAATTGCTGAAATACATAGTTACTTATTTTCTAGTACATTTGTTATCCTAAATTTCACGCATCTGATCTACCTATTACTGAGATATCGCAAAATAACATAGGAAATCCGACCCCCATTTTAACCCTGTTTAGTGGCTGAATTTCTAAAATCGCAGAAATACATGATGTTTAACTATTTTTTAGTAGATTTGTTATCCTGAATCTGTGATTTCAAGCTCATAACTAGAAATGCTGCAAACATTCAAAATGACCTAAAATTTTTGACCCCCATTTAGCCCCCCCCCTTAATGGGTGAATTTCTAAAATCGCTGAAATATGTGTTTAATTATTTTTATAGTAGATTTGTTATCCTGAATTTCATGCTCTTATCCAAAACTACTGATGAGAAATGGTGAAAAGGTGAAATAATCGACCCCCCCCCCTCCCCCATTTAACTCCCTTAGTAGTTGAATTTCTAAAATGCATGGTTAACTATTCTTTTTAATAGATTTGTTATCCCAAAATTCATGCTCCTAACTATAACTTCTACTGAGATATGGCAAAAGGGCGTAAAACATTCAACCTCCATTTTATCCCCCTTAGTGTCTGAATTTCTAAAATCGCTGAAATAAGTGTTTGACTATTTTTTCAGTAGATTTGTTATCCTGAGTTTCATGATTCTACCTATAATTTCTAGTGAGATGTGGCAAAATGACCTAAAATATTTGACCTCCTATTTAACCCCCCTTAGTTGCTGAATTTCTAAAATTGTGGAAATATGTTTATCTATATTTTTTGTAGATTTGTTATCTCGAATTCCGAGCTCCTAACTAAAAATGCTGCTGAGAGATAGCGAACAGGCAAAATGACCTAAAACGTTCGACCCCCCTATTTATCCCCCTTAATTGATGAATTTCTAAAATTGATGAAATATGTGTTTAATTATTTTTTTAGTAATTTGTTAACCTGAATTTCATGTTCCTATCTAAAACTGCTGCTGAGATATGGCGAAAACGCGAAATGACTAAAAACTTTCGACCCCCATTTAACCCCCTTACTGGTTGAATTTTTAAAATCATTGAAATATGTGTTTATCTAACTTTTAGTACATTTGTTATTTTGAATTTCACACTTTTAAATAAAACTTGTTGAGATATGGTGAAAAGCAAATTGACCTAAAACTTTAGACCTTCCATTTTAATCCCCTTAGTGGTTGAATTTCTAAAATTGCTGAAATACGTGTTTAATTATTTTTTTAGTAGATTTGTTATCTTGAAGCTCATGCTCTTACCTAAAATTGCTGATGAGATATGATGAAAATGTGAAATCACCAAAATTTTCGACTCTCTATTTAACCCACTTAGTGGTTGAATTTCTATATAGCCTGAAATACATGTTTAACTATTCTTAGTAGAATTGTTATCCCAAATTTCAGGCTCCTACTTAAACCTCCTGCTGAGATATGCCGGAAAGATGAAATTATCTAGAACATTTGACCCCCCTTATGCTGTGAATTTTCAAAAATGCTTTCTTAGTACGCGCCTACTTTTGTGTAAAGAACATGTCTTCCAAATTTCGTTGTTCTTGGACAAACTGTTGAGGCTCGGCGTTGATTATGAGAAAATCAAGCTACTCCTTTATAAGTATAGATATATGCCTTATTTAATATTTTGTGTTAAAAATCATTTGAGCTGTGAGTAAGGTTTTATCACTTCAGATAATATTAAGCATATATTATAGAAATATTTCTACAACTAAAAAAGAAAAGGACATACTTTAAGAAGTATACTCAGAAAAAAATCAAATATTAATTTCCTTATGAGATATTTTTTAAAAGAATACAGTCCACTCCTATAATTTTAAACATTAGCAAGAGGGAATTTGAGATCTGACTAACCACAACCACCATAAGTTAAAACAAATTTTAACATATAGCTATGGATTTTTTAACCTATTAATTGCCTTTGGGCAAACACTAAGTTTGATATTTGGCAAACAGGCCGAATACTGATTACTTACTATTTTACATATTAAAAGTAATAATCATATTCAGGGGTTAGGAAATTTCAGAAAATCTTACCAGTCAGCATGTGATACACTGTATAATTGACAATTGTTGAGAAAATTTATGCAACTGCAAAAATATTCATTACTACAATGCATTTTTGTAGTAATAATGTAATAAATTTCATAATTTTTTTAAATATAAAATTAAGAAATATATACAGCGGATGAGTTTATTGCAGAATAGAACTTAATTCTATGTTTACATCGTGGCAATTTGGAGAGTTTCAAAATGTGGCTAACAAATCAAAATATGACCCTCTAAAAATTCACTCGCCCTGTCAGAAAATTCACTTGCCAGTGGCAAGTACAATGGTTTTTTAAAGGAGCAAATCAAAACTTGATTTTTTTTTACTGATTTGATGGTTTATTGTATGAAATAGAAGTTAGAAGTATAATATGCCAAATCTATCAAAAAGTAGATTAATATCAATTATGCAAATAAGCAAATAATGATAATCAAAGTTTGATTGAAATTTGGTGTAAAAAATGGATTTTATAATTGGGTTATAAGTGTTTTATAATTGTTGATTTTTTGCATTTAAGATTAAAAGATATTTTACTGTCCTTACTAAATGCAATTTTAATTTTCTGTTAATATAATCATTAATATCTATTTTTATACTTAATATGTGAATGATTTTTTTTTTTTTTTTTTTTTTTTTTTTTTTTTTTTTTTTTTTTTTTTTTGCAGGATATAGATGTCATTTTAAGAAGAAAAGTAACAAATGGCTCGGTCAAGACAGAATCTTAATGATTCAATTGGGCAGAGAGTATGTTTAGCGTTCAATAAAGTTGGAACTTTACGCTATTATGGAAATATAAATTCCGCTCCTGGGAACTGGTGTGGGATTGAACTTGATGATCCTGATGGCAATAATGATGGATCGATTGATGGTATACATTACTTTACATGTGAAGAAAATCATGGTCTGTTTTTCCAGGTTTCTGAAATTTTGACTGATTGCGTTATATTGTGTAAATGCATTATACCTTCCGAATCAACTGATTTGACTTGGCTTTTGCCAGAAGATCCAAATTTAGCCTTGAACAATGAAAATTGTAATGAAGCCCCAGCTAGTGGAACATCTAGTAATGTTTCACTAGTACCTGTAGATTATATTTTAGATTTTTATAGTACAGATTCTGTTGTTGATCTTAGATTATATCAAGAAAAAATATCACCAACAAAATTTGAAAATGTTGAATTTGGCTCTGATGAGAGTTTAGGTATTCTACCATTAAGTGCTTTAGAAGATGAAAGTATATCGTTGAGTGATATTTCTTTTGATATTTCGATGCATTCAGAGTCTGAACATGTAACTCCTGCTCTGATCAAGGAAACTACTCATTGTATTTCTAGAGTTCTCCATTCATTTGAAGATCAAGAAAATTTAAACATTACTCAAACTCTTAATTCGCCTGTAGTACAAAATAATGTAAATGAAACACACTCTCTTCTTCATAACCGTACTTTTCAAGTTGAGGAATTGAAAGAAATTGAAAATAATTATAATACTGATAACCTCTCTTCTCTTGTGCCTAAAATAATTCCAGATTCAAAATCTGATAAAAGCTCAGTTCGTAAAACCCCAAGTTCTCCTAAATACTCCAGTACTCCTAAACATGAAGTCAATTATACGTTTATTTTAGATGAAGAATTTTTGAATTCAGAAAAAGAAAAAGAATTTTCACCAGTTGGTAATTTCAATAAAACAATTACTAAAGATGTTATAAAAAAGACTGTATTTCCTGAAAGTGATGAATTTGATAATGAGAATATGCAGAATATTGACAAATCCATAGATTATCAGTGTGAATTCGATAAGACCTCTAATAATGTTTATACTGATACAAAATATCTCCCCTCTGTTGCTGCTGCTCTAAATACTACTGTAACTTTTCCTGAAAAACCTAATAGAACATTTGAAATAGAAACAAATGAAATGCATGAAATTGCAGCTTCTGACTCTTGTCATGTAAAAAATGATAAAAATATTTTAAATGCTACTGTTTGTCTCTCCAAAAAATTCGTAATGCTTAATTTGGAAGAAAGATTAGATTGTAATAAAAGTGTTTCAGATTCTTCCCTTGAAAAGAATGCA
This sequence comes from Maratus michaelseni, assembly GCA_963931845.1. Lineage (NCBI taxonomy): Eukaryota > Metazoa > Arthropoda > Arachnida > Araneae > Salticidae > Maratus > Maratus michaelseni. The sequence continues at coordinate 82,536,058 of OZ007586.1, forward strand.
GAGTATGGAGATTTTAAAGAAATTTCAGGGAATACTTTAAATACACCTCAAATACCTAAAGTGCTTGAAAAAGAAAAGAGTCACCATTATAAAACACAAATTTTAAACAATACTTTTGAAAAATTAGACCAGCTGGCTGAACTACCTAAACTTATGAATGCTCCTCAAGTTCAAAGAGATGTGATTAAAGGAACAAGAATTGCAAAACTATCAAAAATTGTTAAAAAAGCTGATAATTCTTCAGCTGCTGCATCTTGTAGCAAATACACCAAACCTGATAAAACAAGAAAAAGTGTTTTTTCAACTCGAAGCAATAGCACAGATGCATTGAATAAACAAAAAAGTAGGAGAAAAACGCTTGGAAGTATATCAACTCAAAGTGATGATAATATTGTTTCAAGCCAAAAGTTATCAATATGTGCTGAAAAACAATGTTTTGCTTCTGATGCAACTTCTGGTCCACAATCCTTAAAAACTGAAGCTAGTTTATGCAATATCTCTAAAAAATATCCAGTAAAAAGAGATACTGCTTCACTTCCAGCGACAAGAAAAATTGTCTCTCCTTATATGAAAAAAAGTATTGCTCCTGCACCTGTGAAAAAAAGTATTGCTCCTGCCCCTGTGAAAAATAATGTTGCTTCTCCACCTGTAAAAACAGATGTTGCTACACTACCTGTAAAAAAAAATACATTCAGAAAATCTACTGCTGAAATCTCAAGTCATGCCTCCTTTTCAATGTATGATACAAGCAAGAGTAGAGAAGCTAAATCATCTGTTGTAAAAAAGTTTAAAAATTCCCGGCTAAATGAAACCATAAATTTGGATCTTTCAATTCTTGATGATGAAATTACTCCTTTTAAAATGCCCAACATTCCCTACAAAAAGCGTTCTCCAATACCTGAAGTTCCAAGAATTCCAGAACCTGTCCGTAGAAAAAGTTCCTTACCTGTATTTATACGATCTTCTTCTACTGTTGCGCATGCAGAACATAAACTATCTGTTTCAGGGTATGTATTTTCTATATTATACATCGTAAAAATGTTTGTTTTTTAAAGAACTAATTTCATGTAACTGTTAAAATCAACAAAAAGTTGGCACAGGTGACTAAAGAATAACTTTTTACAGTTCAGGGCAACTGTGATAACTTTTTAGGTAGCTTTCAATACAAAAAAGTATAAAGCTACCTATTGCAGCCGTTCGGAGGAAAGCAGTTCCAGAAACTTTCGATATATTTTCACGGATCATGACCCCTAGACCCCAAAACCACTCTCCGTTCAAATGTTGATTTATATATATCCATATATATATATATCTGACCTATGTCATACGATAACGCTCGTATTTATAAATCAATTTTGATGAAACTAATTGTGTGTATTAAGCTAACCAATGTCTCGACCGAGTTCGTTGGCCAGCTTGGTCTGCCCTTTTGTTTCAAGATGGCGGCCATTTAAAAATTTAAAACTAAAATAAATATACAAAAAAGTTAAAAATTCAAATTTATTTTTTAATTACGTGTTAGGCCTTGATACAAGGATTCCAGAGCATTTTTTGGTTTACCTCTATCTTAAAAAATGGCTGAGATAGAGCAGTTTGAAATTCTAGGGTGGCTGACATTTTGAAACAAAACAGCACATTAACGCGATTACTCGCAAATTATTTTCTTTCATTGTTGTAATAATTTTCCCAATCATACGCATAAAACTATATATTCATATCCGTTAGCGCCAAATTTTCGCCAAGATTGGCGAAATATCGCCAAATTTGGCGAATTGCTCAATAATTTGGCGAATTTCTTATTCAAATTCAGTATTAACGAATCTTTTGTAAACGTTTCTTTGCATTTTAACTTGCTGTTTTCGTGTAACATTAGCTAAAATTTTAAAACGAAGATATAGCAAAGCTACCTTTTCCTCCCAGTACAGGCCGGAAGGACTTTTAAAGCTTAAAATGATTATTTTCACTTCAAAAAGACTTTTGGGCCATTTTAATTTTTTTTCTGAAAAGTAGTATAAATTCTTCAGTAAATGAAAGTTTTGTTTTCAAACAAGTGGTCTCTTTAAAATACATTCTGTACAGCCAATCATATTGAAGATTTGTCCGGAATGCTTAATTCTTTCTAATATCATTTGTAAATTACTTAAAAAAATTTTTGGAGGTTGGGGAGGCAGTTAAATTTTATTCTAAGAAAGTGGAAATAACTACTTTTTGTGTCTGTACAAGCCACTATTTACACAATTATTTTAGTGTTTATTAACCTTTTCAGAATGGTTGGTAAAATATCTCATGAAGGCGTTTCTTCTTAAGACTATGAATGATCTTAAAATTTACCATGTTGTAATTTTCTCCACATTTATTGTTAACCTGTATTTCAGAGTGCCATGATTATCAGTAACTGTGTTAGGAAAAAGGAATGACTCATCGTCAATACTTGAAACATCCATCCTCAAAAGGTTAAGCTGCTGTAGCAGTTGTTTTTGTTGCACTTTTTAGTGGCAGCCCTATTAACATAATTTTGCCATGAATAAATAAAATGTTTTAAAAAATTATCATTCATTGAAAGTGAATGTAATGTGGTTGATATAGCCAGATATGATGCAATGGATTTAGATACCACTTAATGTTTCGCAAATATATAAGTAAAAGATTAGTTAGTAGCTGTTAAAGACTACAGCTTGATCTAGTTATAGTATACATGTGTATGTTGTCCTACATCTTCTATATTATATCAAGTTTCTGTATTTAAACCATTTGTGCCTAATGTTCCATTATTCAGGTCTCCCAAATGGTCCCCTTTTCCCCTAAAGTCTCCTTTTTAGTAAAAGGTCCCCTTTTAGTGACAGAAATTTTTGTTAAAAAAATTTGCTACTGTGGAAAATTTGCCACAAAATGCAAAAAACTTGAAAAATTTAATCATAGAGGACAAAATTAACTATGATGGGCTAAAACATTGTAACCGAAATTCTTTCACGAATGTAAAAAAAAACACTGTGGAATATGGGAAAACGTTAATAAACGCATTGAAAATCTCATTAAAAATGACTAAACATGCAAAAATCTCAAAGGACAATACAAAATTTACTGTCAAAAAATCATCACACAACGCAAATAAAAAATTAGCCAAAAATGCAAAAATCGCTGCTTGAATTCCAAATAAATTTCATTGAAACGAGGACAAAATTTATTAAACTGGGCTAAAAGATTGAAATCTGATACCTTTTCGGATTGTCAAAAAATTGCAGCAAAACATGAAAAAAATCTAAAAATCACATAAAAAAATTGCACGAAATTCAAAAATTGCTGCATAAATTCCGAATAAACTTTATTAAAAGGAGGACAGCATTTACTATATTGGGCTAAAAAATTTAAACCAGGTTCTTTTTACTACTCTGTAAAAAATTACTGAAAAACATATAAAAATCACAGAAGCAGGGCTTGCATTCCCCCTAAAATTCCTAAATTTCCTAACTATTATTTTATCCCCTAAAATTCCTAAAATTTTCTTCTTGTTCCTAAGAATTCGAGATACCAAAATTTCACCGAAAAATGTCGCGAATTTCGACAAATGGTTACCGAAAAAGACGCGTATTTCGTCAAAAGATCGCTAAAACAACACAAATTTCGTCAAAAGATCGCTAAAACAACACAAATTTCGTCAAAAGATCGCTAAAACAACGCAAATGATCGCTAAAACAACGCAAATTTCGTCAAAAGATCGCTAAAACAGCACAAATTTCATCAAAAGATCGCTAAAACAGCACAAATTTCGTCAAAAGATCGTTAAAACAACGCAAATTTCGTCAAAAAATCGCGGAAAAAAGCAATTTTCGCCAAAGAATCGGGGAAAAAAACTTAAATTTCATCCAAGGGGAAAAAAGCTAATTTTGTCAAACAATCCTGATTCATTTAAGGGTCACGACAAACACGAATTTCTTCAAAGGATCGCGACAAACACAAATTTCTTCAAAGGATCGCGACAAACACAAATTTCTTCAAAGGATCGCGACAAACACAAATTTCTTCAAAGGATCGCGACAAACACAAATTTCTTCAAAGGATCGCGACAAACACAAATTTCTTCAAAGGCTCGCGACAAACACAAATTTCTTCAAAGGATCGCGACAAACACAAATTTCTTCAAAGGATCGCGACAAACACAAATTTCTTCAAAGGATCGCGACAAACACAAATTTCTTCAAAGGTTAACGACAAACACTGATTTCTTCAAAAGATCGCAACTTTTTGAAAAACATCTCTGGAAAAAAAACCAGAAATTCTTAAAAAGATCGCAGAATAAACGTAAATTTCGATTTAAAAAAAATCATGAAAAACGCCTCAAATTTCATCCAAAAATTAAGGGAAAAAGATAATTTCGTCTAAAAAACGCAAATTTCATCAAAAAATTGTGGGGAAAAAAACGGGCAATTTCGTTGAAGTATCGCGAAATTTTGTCAATCTATCGTGCATATATAAGGCAAATTTCGTCAAATGATCGTACAAAAATACAAATTTCGTTAAAATATTGCAGAAAAATACGAATTTCATCTAAGAATCGGAAATTTTGTTAAAAGATTGCGGAAAAACACTAATTTCGTCAAATGATCGCGAATTCTGTCAAAAGGTTGCGAAAAAGGCTAATTCCGTCAAAAGATCACGGGGAAAAAACAAAAAAGCGAATTTCATCAAAAGACCGCAAAAAACACAAATTCTGTCAAAAGATCGCAAAAAAATGCGAATTTCGTCAAAAGATCGCAAAAAAAAACGTGGAATTTTGTCAATAAATCGGGCAAATAAAGTGAATTTCGTGAAAGAAACTAAAAAAAATGCATGTTTCATCGAAATATCGTAGAAAAAATGCAAATTTCAACAAAGAAGTGTGAAAAAAACCCTTTCAGAAGTTTTTCTGTGAGCTTCAGAAGTTTTTTCTCTCATAATCACCCCTGCTTCCTGCCTCTTGTTCTCTAGGTTCACCGAGAACATCCAAAAGAGAGAAGGTGAGCATTCATTCTGGTTAATCTCAATGATCCAGGAACTCAAAATTCTAATTAATACAACTGCAGTAAGCATAAGCTGTCAAAACGGCTTGTAATATGAAGCCGGTTATTGCACAAATTTAAATGCCCTCAGTCGCAACAAACAACTCAAGCACATGGAACAGGGTCTGAATTCATTGGAATTATGGGAATATTCTTTGGCAGTGTACCACATGTGCCTGACTAGCACAAAAATACTGTTATTACATACTTGTAATGTTAAAAACATCGCAAATGCCCCTACAATTTTGAAAAATCCTAGTGCTTGCCCTGCAGAAGATAAAATTTACAATAGTTAACATTGTAACCGGAATTCTTCACAAATTCGCAAATGTCAAAAAATTGCTGCAAAATGAAGAAAAACTAAAAATTGATAAAAATTTAAATCAAAGGATGCTGTTGCTGAAGGCTAAAATATATTACATTAAGGCTAAAAGTTTCACACTAAATTCTTTTTACAAATGTTAAAAAAATTACTACAAATCACAAAAATAAAGCTGAAATTTGAATAAAAAATTCATGAAAATTTTAAAAATCACTATACAAATTCCGAATAAACTTTATTGAAAAAAGGGGAAAAATTACTACTGGGCTAAAAAATTTAAACTGGATTCCTTTTATTAAAGGGAAAAAAATCTCCATTAAAATATTAAAGAAGGTAAAAATCCCATAAAAAAATAATCAAAAAATACATACAGGTACCTTCCTGCCAAATCTTCAGAGCTGGCAACTGCTACGAAAAAACCATAGTTGCTACGATTTATTTAGAGCTAAAAAAACTACGATGCTACAAAAATCTGTCTAAAACTAAGATCTTTCTTTCTTTTAAAAAATTGTCAAATGGTCGGGGGAAAAAAAATCTGGAATTTCGTTGAATGATCTTGGAAAAAAAAAATCTGGAATTTCGTTGAATGATCTTGGAAAAAAAAAAATCTGGAATTTCGTTTAACCCTCTGACTGACAAGGCATTTGAGCGGTCACGGAAATGAAATGCTCATTCAAAGAAGATAAAATAGTATGCCAAAAAAAACGTCTATTTAGTATTTCCTTTTCAAAACGGACCGTATATTTTCACCCCCCCAATCCAATTAGTTACAGCAGCAGAGATAACCACAGGAGGTATGGGGAGAGTTTGGAAATTCTTAGAAATCATTCTCTCCCCTAATCGCCTCCTCTCCTTTGTGCGTTACTTTTCCTTTCTATTTTGACCAGTGGAAAGTTGAACGCGGGTTTTTACGAGACGCAGTTTTTCCTCCTTTGGAAATGTCTGTTTTATATGAGTTTTTGATAAATACGTTTTATGAAATTTAATCTTTTTTACTTTATAACCCTTAATCTACAATATTTTGAAAGAAAATCTCAATGTTTCAAAGTGCACCATAATTTTCATAATATACCTCTGGGGGTGCCAAGTAGAGATGAGACGGGCTCTGCCCGACACGGGCTCGGGCTCGATTTTTATATTGGTCTTCAGGCCCGGGCAGGCTCATTCTTTCTGAAACTGACAATTTTATTTATTTTCATATCGTAAAAATAAAAATAAAATTTTTTCCCTTAAAAAATTACATATTTCATTTTAAGTCATTTAATGCTAGTTTCATCAGAATAAATAAAAGGGGAAGCAGAAATCTTATTTTTCTTTTCCAGTTTTAGAATGCTATTTTAAAAGGAAATTTTACAATATTTGCAGATTTATGGAATCACAGAAAAAAGCGCACTTGAAAAAAGCACACCGGGAAAAAAGCGCACCTTTAAAGCAATCGCAGTTTGAAGAAAGCACACCTACATCAGATAAAAATTCATATGGAAAAAAATACACTGTAAATTAAAATATAAATTATTTTAATTAATATGAAAACACAAAATTATGTTTTGATTGTGAATTTGACACAATTTCTCATTAAAACGACATGCATTAAATGGATGTAAGTTTTTAGCTTACAGGCTATCAAGTCTGACATTGCATACGCAGGTTCGAATTTAGGTAAAAAGGGCAACAGTAATAACGTCAATAGGTAAAAAGGGCAACAGGTAAAATGGTCAATAATCAAAATAAAGATAATACATTACATAGCATTGAACATAAAATTGGTATATATTATTTATTGAGATGTATATAAGTTCAGTTATAGAAAACCGATTCTATCTTTTCTCAAGTGTTATTTAAGAACGTGTATCTGTAACCCTAACATTACTATTTACAAGTTGCAGGTTGCATGTAATTGCATTTCCAATGATCCAAATAGGTTGAAAGTTATTGCAAACAAGTTAGCAACAGAAGGACGGACACATCCTATTGTCTATTCCCCCTTTACTTTCCACTCTGGGATTCAACTTGAGAAAGGTTTTAAATAAGTTGGTTTTTGTAATGTAAAGAGGGGTGGAAGAATATTTTGTCTCATATTGTCATATTATACTAGACAGGTGCGCAAATCCGAAAAATATTCCCTTGTAAGCTGGAAATGTCTTTAATGCATTTTGCAAAGAAATATTTTATTTATTATCCATTATTTCACTGTTCAATTAACTACTCTATATAGGCATTTACATAATTATTATATTTTCAGTTTGACTATTAAAACTATATCATGTAATTAATATAAAAATTGAATTTATCTGACATGTATGGCGTCATAATCATATATGACGTACATGACATTATATAAACTTTATGAGCAAGTTATAGTCGCATTCTTCATTCTATTAAATCCTATCATACGCTTAATTCAGTGATATCCCATGATAGGTAATGATTCTAGGTTGCCATCATGGTGATTACATCCTATTACTTCCATCTTACAGAATTTAAAAACAAAATTTGTATAAAATTTGTGTAAAATTGTTTAATTATAGCAATCCTATAATCTACCAATAGTTTTTTGGATAGATGTTTCCGGAGAAATAGATATTAAATGGAAAAAAGACTCTAAATAAGGATTTCAAGATCTGAAATTTTCAAAGCTAGGCTTAGGCTTCCCATTGGAATTTTCTGTAAATATCAACAAAAGATAAAATGTTGCCAGTTTAAAATATTCATATTTCATTACGGAAATTAATCATATCATAATAACAGACGATATAATACATTTCACTGAAAATAGTTACAGTGCGAACGCACCTCATTTGTCACGTTTGGCGTACATTTTCCAATTTGTTTGATTTTTCGACGAATGAATTATAAGCGAATAGTTTCTTATGATGACCTTTATGCGTGCAGAAATTCTATCCAAAACACCAATTTGGACAGCAATTTCTAAAAGACTTCCTACCTTTATCGAATAATGGAAAAAACTGCCAAATTTTATAGTGTATGAATAAGAGCACCTGCCAATTTCATTTGTTTTCGAACAAAACTGAATTCAGGAATGTGTCAGAAAGTGGCTTTTTTTAGGTGCGTTCGTAATTATATAAATACGTAGCACCTATAGTCGTCGCTTGGTCCGTCCGTCTGTCTGTCTGTCCGCATATAACAACTCAAAAACTACCCAACCAAATGGTTTGCAATTTAAAATATATTATCTTTGCAGAATTTTGTCGAGACATTTCAAATTTTATTAAAATCGAATCAAAACTTTAGGAGATATTAATAAAAATATTCATGAAGAAATTTGAATTTTTTTTTTTTAAATCGGTGCTTTTTTGTTATAGGAGCTTCCGAAGTTTAATCGTCAAGCGACCAAGATACTTATTTTATGACAGAAATTAATCTGCAGACGATATAATTCATTTCACAGAATTAAAAATCATCAAGATCTGAATATTTATATAACTAGCTGATACATATATATCTGAATATTTATATAACTAGTTAAGATATTTGTATGAACAGTGTCATAAAATATATACTTAACTAGCTGTTTAACCCGTTCTACGCACGGGATATCATGAATTTAATTCTAAAATGTGCGTACAAACGCACCTCGTTTGTAACGTTTGACGTACAATTTCCAACTTGTTTAGATTTGAGAGCAGTCTTAATGGATAGCTTTTGTCTAATAGAGTTTAGGAAAAAACGAAGCAACTGCAGGAGAAAAAAAATCATCAATGATAATATATTTAAATTTAAAGAGAGAGAGAGAGAAAAGAAATAAATAAAATACCTTTCCAAATCCTACTCTTAAATCTTTTACATATGATATAATGTTCAACTGGAAATCCTTTTAAATATTTAAATAAATATATGACCAATTATTAACATTTTGAAGATAAAAATAACAGACACACACAAAGAAGGAAAAAAGAACTTTATTAAATGCATTTCATGGTTAGAATTAGTACTAATACTATATAATAAATGATTAAAAAAATACTTTTATAAGAGGTTGCGTAGAGATCACATAAAATATATTATAAAGGCTTTTATGTTTTTCGAATAAAGTAGAAAAAAAAAGTATGCTACTAAAATTGAACTTGCCCATAGAGAAATCGTATAATCTTTTTATATTGGAATCCAAATTGACTATTTTCTAACAAGATTTCTGAATTCAGTTTCGTTCATTAACACATGGAATCGACGAATGCTCTTATTTAGAAACTATGAAGTCGAACAGTTTTTTCCATTTTTCGAAAAAGGCAGGCGGTCTTTTAGAAAATGCTGTGAAAATTGTCGTTTTGAATATAACTTCTGCACGCGACAGCCCAATAAATGTCATCATGAAAAAAACTCACTTATAACTCAAGATGTGCTTATAACTCAAGACTTCATTTGTCAAAAAAAAAAAAAAAAAAAAAAAAAAAAAACTATTGGATCCCAAATTATTTACATAGTTATATCTGCATTTGTCATTTTGCATTTATCATTTTGTTCTGTGCTTTTAGAGTCTCTCGTTGTCGACCAAGTAAAAATGTTCTCTTTTTCTTTTAGGTAAATTTCGTAAGAAATACTGCCTATTAAATTCTAACCTAAGTTGGAATTTTTGAAAAATATTTGCTAATCTATGCCGATCATGACTCCCAGAGCCCAACCCCCCCCAGTTCAAAACATATACATATAGTCACTGTTTTATGGACACGATAACTGCAATAATTCTGCACAAATCTCTTCCAAACTGATACATAAAATCAAGGGGCATAAAATCTTGGTCTAGGTCGTTAATGGACAAAATCGAACCAGGGGAGGGACTTTTGTGAAAACAGAAAAAAAACTCATAATTTCTTAATTATGATATCTATCAAAACCGTTTAAAGTTATTATTACTTCTTGGAAAAAAGCAAAACTTTATGTATGACAGATTTTTGATATCATTAAAAATGGCCCCAAGGGGGGGAGGGGGTGTTTAGAAGAAAAAAATTCATAACTTCGTCAATTCACAAGATATCAAATCTGCTTAAATTTATTATAAATCCTCTTAATATTATTTAAAACTTTTATATTGACAAGTTTTTTATAGGACCAATCCTTATAGCAAAAAAATCTCTGCCGGCTCCGCCTGCAAACAAGTTAGGTTTCGAAGTGGGCGGTTCCAACTACCGCATCATGGCAAAAAGCTCATTTCTTTTGTGATTTCTTCACATGTTTACACTTGGCATGCGGCTAATACGAAAGTATCACTTTAAAAATTTTATTTGAATACATTATTGCGATTTTTGATTAAACAAAATTCTCTTTGGTTTTGTCAGAGGGAAATCTAAAAAATATATATAAATATATATATACCAAAAACCCTATATGTTCTGTAACCTGGGAAACTCGGACTGGATCCCCTATTTTAAATAACATAATAGGCGTTAGACATCCTCGCAGTTCGGTTTATGGCAAATCCGAACCCAACAATTCTATATCAAGTCAACCCGAAAACCGTTCGAACCAGACAAACAAAATTAGTTGACCCGCAACGAGACTCGAATACTTTTAAATAACTTTCTTCAACCTCAACCCGACCTGAACCCGAAATGAAAGAAAATTATCCCATGTTTTAATGCAAGGATGGAAAAGTAGTCTTCAGTCGTATCTCTAGTATCAATATTATCTTTAAAAATCAATATGTACTCATTAGTATATTCAAATATATAGTTTTCCACCTGAGAAAGTATTTTGGAGCTTCTTTTGAGTAATTGGATCAACACGAACACGGACTGCAAGTGTCAATACCCAAACAGAATCTGAAACAATTAAAGTGAGCCTTACCTGAACCCAACCCGAAGTGAAAATAAATAGGTCAACCCGACCTCACCGAACAGAGGGTAGGGTAAAATATTGTTATATATGTTCATTTTCCTTTAAAATTTAAAATGAAATTTAGATATACAATTGTATACTAATTTTACATAATTGCGTTAAAATATGGAGTACTTTTCCTTCATTCGGGTTCGGGTAGTTTTTGGGTGAAAGTATGTCGGATTGGGTTATGGGTTGATGAAAATGTTTTGGGTTGAAAAAAAATCGTATATAATACGACGAACTCTAATCCATATATATTTATATGTTAATAATTTGCCCCCCCCCCCCCCTCCCTTAATCGGACATATCATAGTTTATAAAATCATGTAAAATAGGGCACTTTATTGCAAGAACTTCAACTGTTTGTTACAATTGCCACAGAACTAATTAAACTTATTAAGGAAAACTTATTTATTTCCTAAACGTATTTAGGAAGCATAAAAAAAAAAATTACCTTAGAATTAAAATATCATGTATTTCTTACGTGGTCAAAAAAAAGGCCACTTTTACACGTATAAAATATAGAAAAAAGGTATAGGGTTAATTTAGTTATTTAAAAGAGCGGGAAAATCATTATTTCAGAAAATGGATGATAAATGAAAAGAATACATCTATGCAAAATTGTGTATAAAAACTAAAGCGTGGCAATTTCGATTATATTATAAGTAAACTATTTTCCTGCCAAAGCGTTTCTTATGCAATTTACACCGTGAGTTGTCTGATTGATGCCACAATTCTAGTGACGTATGCAGAATTTTTGTGGTTGGGGAGGGTGGAAGTAACTAGTACAAACATCCAAAAATGTTGAACAGTTTTTAGAAATACCTATTGTATTGATTTCTCTTCCACCCCCCCCCTCCTTTTTTTTAACATTTCGAGGAAGGGAGGGGGTGTAAATTTATTTACCTCTAAAGAGGATGAAACTTATTTTTTTTTCTTTTTCGCAGCAAATTTGTACAGTGTGAGACGGGCTTTTAAATTATTAACCACAGAAACTCACCCAAGAGTTCAATTTTGGCTGTGGTAGGGAAAGAGGATGTACCTATTGGGAAAAATAAATTTTTGCACATTATTATATTTTGGTTGGGGAGGGGGGAGGGTAGTTGTCTCAACACTAGTCCCTCAAAAAAATTTAACATCATCTTTGACTATATTTGCTCAGAGACAAATGAGGACAAGTAGTAAATAGTAATAGAGTACACACGGCACATGGCACACACAGTGTCAAAAGGAATTTACATGTAGTCAAGCTCGAATTCTTAAAAATCATTAGAAGATATGATCTGAAAAATCAAGTCCTGAAAGAAATGTTAAATTTTTGAACAAACGGCCTGAAGTCATATTGGTTTCCAATGAAAATATACCTTTGTGCCTTGTGGGGCCTGGCTTTTTACGATCAAGTGCCGACGGTGACATTGATTATTTTTTCTTGGTAGGTGATATAAACAACACAGGACTTCCTTCTTCCTAATAGTTAGGAAATGTGTTTTGTCCCCTCTCTACTAACTTCTGGGAATGCGATTGATTAATTCTTGATCATTCTTTCTTTCAACACATGGGAGAGCTGACTCGATCTACTTTGATTCCATTACAAAAAAATAACAGTTTAAATTTAATACACACTAAAGTTTTACCCTGTAAAAAAATATCTTGGGAATGAAATTAACGGAGACCTATAATTGTACCCCCCCCCCCCCCACACCACCACCAATATTTACCCTTTTTCACCAGTATGCACAGAAATAAGCCTTTAGAAATAATATATATATTTAAGTAAGAAATAGAAGAAACTGAGTTAAACTGCACATAAAAATTGTAGCAAAAACATGGAATGCAATTCATAACGAAAAACATTTTGAAGGAATGTGGTGCCATGTTAGGTTTATTACTTGATAAATATGGTATTTAGGATGCATTAGCACCATAAAACATAACATACTTTCAAAACATAATTTAACAAAAAAATTAATTACCTACGTTTGGCACTTCTAGTTGAAAATATGGGGGGGGGGGTGTTCAAAATTTTATTTTATTTTACTTTAGTGTTCTAAAATTCTGGGAGAGTGTAAGGAAGTGTGGAGGGAGGGCAAATCACCTCCTGACCCTTCTTGTTATGGACCTGCTTTATTTGATTAACGGTTTCAAATTGCAAAATTCGAGCAAGTGCAGAGAAACGAAAACTTTTCCAGTACTGTTGACAGCTACGAAATGTGTTACAATTTGTTCAAAGTTTTATGAAGCTCAGGGGTTGCTACAAGAATTGAAAATTTGGTTGACCGATGTGATGGTGTAAGGCAGGTTTGTGTACTCTTGTACGGTCGATCTCGTTGTCCTGAATTTTGGGAGGTTTTCATTATATGTAACGTGACTTACCTTAGAAACCACCTTAGAAAGACTATAGTATACGAACTATTTAAAATTGAAGTATTAAGTAAAATTTAATATTTAACATGAAATTAACATTTGTGGAATGCAAAGTAATTTTTCTGCCATTTGAAGCATATTTTTAACGGAAGATGCATAATTTAAGTTGGTAACTGTATAGTGATTGATGCGGGGCACAGAACTTTTTCTGTTTTCTTTTTATGCAAAGATTACAAATTATTTTAATGACTGTTACTTGATAATTTTTCGACAAGGCATGAAGTAGCTAGAAATTCTGGTATATTTCGGCAGGACCGTGCGAAGAGAAAACTGAGCGCAAGTTTCAATCCCCCCCCCCCCTCCACTTCTCTTTGTAATAAAATTGTGTCACAAAACTGATAAAGTACAGAAACATAATTAAATTCTATTTAATAAATATTTGGCGTTTAGTTTGCAACTTTAAAAGGTTTAATTTTAATTCAGAAATCTTAAACAACTAATAAATAACTTTACAGATAATTGCTCTTATTTGTTAGAGAAATCATGATGTCTTGCGACTGTAAAAAAAAAAAAAAATGACGAAAACAGAAAAAGAAATTCCCCGGGTAAATGATCGCCGGTCAAAAAATGAATAAATAAATTATTAAAACCGTGGTTAGTAAAAATTCGGCATCCACTCATTTTCCGAGCTCCGGAATAAAGGTTCCATTTGTCCCCCTTTTCGCAAAATTGTGCAAATTTTAAACTTTAAAATTTCGTACACATCACATCTTTAAATGATTTTTAAATACTTGGGATTTCATTATTGCAATGAATTCATACAAATAAAACTTGTAATTATGTATAGAAAAATAGAATAATATTATTATATAACTCAATACTCAGAAATAAAAATTTCTTCCCAATGATAAGATTTTTCTTTTTTACAAATCTAGTCGAAATTCTTGATCCATTTGGTCATCTATCTCCGGAAACGAAAGGAAGGGACAATTTGAAAGAAACAGGAAACTGCCCCTCGCCACCCTGAGGTAGGGTCGGGGATTGTAGCAATTATCTATTGTTGAGAAGATACTTCGCCTAATGAAAGGGGGTAGGCATATTTCTTACACACGGGCACGCCAGTATTGGAGATATTTTCTCCAAACGACTTATCACGGCTTCGCCGGTATAGAAGCCGTTCTAGGAGACCGACTTAAGAAGGGCTCGCCTCTTTCGGATGACAGTTTTCTGACTGTGTTAACACAGCCTTGTCAGTGAGAGGGTTAATGATGTCGAGAAAAAAAAAATCGCTAATTTCGTCAAACTATCAGAGGAAAAAATTGCAAATTTAGCCAATTGGTCATGAAAAAAATAGAGAATTTTGTCGATTCATCGCAGAAATAAATCACTAATTTCCTCGAACAACCGCAGATAAAAATTGCAAATTTCATCAAAAATCACAAATAACATCAATCGGTTGCGGAAAAAATATATATATATAATTTTCGTCTTGATCTCTACAGAAAAATTCGCAAATTTTGTCAAACAAGTGCAGAAATAAAATCTCAAATTTCGTCAACCGTTCTCTAAAGACGACAGCAAATTTCATCAGTCAGTCACAGATGAAATTGTGAATTCTGTCATTCGATCACAAAAAACAATCGAAAATTTCATTGAACAATTGTTGAAAATAATTGCAAATTTCGTAAAGCATTGCAGAATAAAATCGTAAATTTCGTCAATTGGTCGAGGAAATAATCAAGATTTTCGTCCAACGTTTGCGGAAAACAAATCGTGAATTTTGTTGAACAATCGTGGGAAAAAAACGCGAATTTCGTCAAGAGGTTGCATAAAAAAATCGGGAAATTCTTCGATCAGTCGCAAATTTACTTAGTCGTCACAAAATGTGCAGTTTTTTTCTACATATGGATAAAAAAAAATGTAACTATTTTTTGCCAACAAAAGTTGCAACAAGGCTTACAGTGTTTGATTTCTCTCAATCCGCAATATGACTGTCAGAAATTACTCTAATAAAAAAAATAATCTCCCCATATTTCTTTTCTTGCATATTTATTTGAGTGAAAGAATGTTAATGTAGTAGTATAAAATAAAACCGAACAAGTTGACAGGTAGTCATATTCTTCAACTCAACTATAAGAATGCAATATAAAACTTTTTAATATAAGAAAATTTCCAATGTATTTATTTTATATATAATACAATATAATTTACAAAATTCACACATAAATGTGAAAAATGTAAATTTTTCTTTTATGTGTAATTCATCTTTTTTGTTCTTTTTTGAGTGGCATCCCTGGAAATAGTTGTTTATATATGCACATATATGAAAACAAGAGTCTCCATACGTTTAATTGATTAGTATTTGTTCGCTTAAAATTTGCAGCATAAAAAACAGCAACCAACATCCAGATTTATTTGAATTTTGTGTGCTATTATTTCTCATTTTCAAAAGTTGGCAGGTCTGAATCTTGTAGCTCTACACGCAACAGTCCCTTCAGCACACAAACTTCTATATTATTTTTGTAGTTTTGTTTTCTGTTTTGATGGAGAAGAAGTTATCCCAGTTATTGAAGTCCCAGTTATTAAAGGCAATCTTAATTACAATTTCTTCTTTTTTTAATACTTTTCTTTAATATATATTTATCAGAAAAAAGTGTTGGAATCGTGAAAATAATTTCCCTTTTTTGATTTACACGTTGTAGATTGACCTGAATACAATCTGATATATTTTTAAAAATCTCTCTCTGTTTGGGATACAAATTTTGTAGCCATTCTATATCAAAAACTAACGCATGGAATTTCATCAAATGTCATATTTAATTAGACTTTATCACGTAGAGGTGCCGATTATGTTTTGGCTTATATGGCCCAACAGGTGGCACTGGTTTTCTGCATTTTTTACATTTTAAATGAGGTATTTTAATAAGACAATCTCGGCATCTCTGGGATGAAATTTGATCAAACTTCACATTCAGTTAACCTGTAACATAAATTGATGCTGATTAGATTTTGGTGTGTTTCACCCAACTGGGTTGCATTTTTAACGATTTCCATGATAGCTAGATCTCGGCATGGTTGGAATAGAATTTCACCAAATTTAATATGTAAGATGATTATAAATAACAGTTGATTCAATATTGGTTTTGTTTAGGGATGAACCGGATATTGTTTTTGCCGGATATCGGATTTCGGATATCCGAAGCTCTTTGCCTTCCGGATATCGGATATCCGGCCGGATATCCGATCGGATATCCGGCACTAGATATGCTGCTTTTAGTTATGGTGTATGCTTAATTATTTCTTTATATAATGCCATCTCAAAACAATAAATTACAAACATGTTTCACACATCATTAAAACATTTTAAATATATTGAAATATAATTTACAAAAACTATATCTCTTTAAATATATGTATATTAATAATGTTTCATAAAAAATGTAATTTAAACATTAAAATATTCTGTTTATTTGTACAATGCTGTCAGAAGTAAACAAATTTGGTACTTTTCGGTTAGCCGGGCGCCAGTGATTTATATACATGTATATATACACATATATATATAGTTACAAAAATATCTACATACGCATATATATACATACATATATGTACGAATATACATATATATGCATATACATATATATTTATGTATGTACATATATCACTGGCGCCCGGCTAACCGAAAAGTACCACAAATTTTAACCATAACACATTTATTAATATACCTATAATTGTAGAGTATTTTCACAAATAAATACACTCTTTATTTAAGCATGAAATATCTACTAATATGGTTGAAGGGTTATTTTCTTCAAATATAGGTTTAGTTGATGCTTTTTTTCTGTTTTAATTATTTAATAGGGTTTTACTTTAAGTCACATTTAGTTTTATTTTAAGGGTCTGGGTTTATTTTAAGGCTCTAAAAGTTGAATTACGTTTAGAGATTTATCAGTAAAAAGAAAATTACTTTTAATTTTAAATATTTATAATGAAGTTATATTTTCTCTTGTAGTTTTATACAGGTATGAAACAGAATTTCAAGTTATGCATTAAAATTCCTTTATTAAAAACTAGCTGACCCACCCGGCATTGTCCGGGCTCATGATAATAACCTTAAACAGAACTCAAGTTTGAATGATTTTTTTTAAAGAAGCTGTCTGTACCAAGGGCCCCAAGAAGGAGATTAATATTCAAAATTAGTTGTAGCTGAGATAGGAGAAATTTTTTTTGTCTTTCAAGGCACAAAAAAGTCAAGGACTCCAGACCGGGAAGCAGGGTCCTAAGTAAGTGGAATGTAGAAATGAGGGAATAACTAAATAAACAAAATGACCCTCCAAAATGGAGAAGATCGAATTAAAAAGGGGCAGGTTATTAGCAATTTAGCGATAAAAACTTCAAGGGGCCTTGTACTTGGCCCCAGGGAGCTACGGTCATAACTGGAATGTAGAAATGGGAGAATAACTAAATGGAGAATTGAACCCTAGAAATAAAGAAGATCCGATAAACAAGGGGCAACTTATTAACAATTTATGGCACAAAAACTTAAAGGGTGCCTGGGTCTTGTCTGGGAATTTTTTTTTTTGTTCATGTAGTCATAGTAGCTGGAAGTCCTAAGAAGTTGTTAGAAAAAAAAAAAGCTGGAAATCATGTGTCAAACATGACAAAATAAAATTTTAGAGAAATTCTTCGAAAATTGGGCCCTAGGAATCAATAAAATTATGAGGGTAGTGGGCCTAGAGAGAGGTGTCCAAGACTCACCTTTAAAGTTATCGTACATACTCGCGTATAAGTCGACTCCCAAATTCAAGATGGAAACCTGTTTAATTCAGGGTGGTTTTCTACACCTTATTTCACCTCATTTATTTCTAAATAATTTAAGGCGCGAAGAAAACTACTGCAAAATATTGGTATTAAACCTGTTTTAATGTCGAATTTGGGGGTTGGCTTATACGCGACTATATACAGTATGCATTGAGAGGGTAACACAATTGGGGGGAGGGGTAAAAACGCATGGCATATAAGTTCAAGGGACCCCGGGTTCTAACTGGAATGTATAACTGGGGAATAACTAAATGAGAAAAAGCCCCAAAAACAAAGAAAATCGAATTCAAAGGAGGCAAGTTAGAGAACAAAAACTTCAACAGGACCCCCCCCCCCCCCTCCCATACCGGGCTCCAGCAGGCCAGGGTCTTAACTAGAATGTAGAAATGGGGGAATAAAAAAATGGAGATAGGACCCCAAAAACAAAAGATTGGATAAAAAGGGGGCAAGTTATTAACAATTAAAGGCACAAAAACGTAAAGGGACCCAGGTCACAAAAAATTAAGTCTGATCCTCAGGTGCATCAGGACCTGCCGTAGACTATCCTCACCAAATTTTCAAACTCCTATGTGCGGTAGATTTTATTAGCCGTCACACGCACACAGAGCAAAACTTTCTTTTATTAGTATATAATAAGTATAAAGTTTTTTTAACATACAGGTTAAAAAATAAAAATAGGTCTGTTTAATTGTTTAACCTAAAAGTAAGAAAGAAAATTAATTAAGTCATACTTTAATAAACGACTTCATATTTTATTTTACAATCTGACAGTAAAGGAACAATTTTCTAAAAGATGTAAACGTAAATTCTTAAATTTATTATAAAGAGTTCAAATATCTATATTAGGAAAGCTGACTATTCTCTAAACTTTTGAGAGTTAGAACCTTTTACTCCTGGATAAGGAACTTACAATTATATTTCATATTTTGCATTATAAACAAAAGTCACTTTTATCAAGGATGTTTGAATACAATTTGCCATCATATCCTATGCATATTATTGATAGAACTTATGTAATAGAGAACCGGATATCCGGCAGAGAAGTCGGATATCCGGTGATTGTGATTCGGATATCCGATGATATTTCGGATATTGAAAAATCAGCCGGATATGCCGGATATCGGATATTTACCGGATATCCGTTGCATCCCTAGTTTTGTTCACTGCTCAGGGAGCGTTGCCATACTATGTTTTTTCAGATGAACATTATAGCTTATATCAGCTTCTATAGTATAGAAAGGAACTGAATTTTATGTTTGAGATTAATAAACAATATATATGTTAATGTAATTTAAAATTTTATTACTCAACAGAAGTGTTATGCTGTGTGTTTTTTAATCACTGATTACTGTTACTCCATGTTAAATTCCAAGACATGCTCTAAACTTTTGTAATTGTTAATGTGTAACTTGATTGATTTAATATTTTGTTAGATGCATAAATTTTTACTGTTTATTATTCCAAATATTTTTTTTCTGTTCTAAATATTACCCATCTTGCAGTAGGATATTTAAATGTGTTAAATAAAGCTGTGTACATTGTTTAATGACATCTTTGTTAAGATAACCAATTAAAATATTTTCTAAGGTAATTTTTAAAAAATTGCATATTTAGCTTAACTTAGTGCAGTATTTTTAGACATGTGGTCCCTTTTTAGTCTCTTTTTTTTTTTTTTTTTTTTTTCATATAAATGGTCTCCCGAAGTCCCCCTTTTTAAATAAAAATGGTGCACTTTCTCCCTTTTGGAAGACTAAAATGTGTTGAGAGCCCTGATTATTAGAAAAAATTGCTTAGAAGCTCTTTATATCCTACTAACCAAAGTTCATTGACATTATTTATTGACACATTATAAATACATTTGTCACTAGTACATAGATTTTGTTACCCAGGATTGTAATATTGACTGGTCAAAACTAATTTGAATCTGGACAGTGGTCAAAATCTGTTTTAACTGCTCAAAAGTTGTCACAATTCTCAGTGATGCATTATAGTGCATCATTTAAGCAAAAAACTGGAGAAGGGATGCAATAATATAATTTTTTGGGTCCTTCAGAATGCAAAATTTTTTTTTTGTTGAAAGATCGCTAAAGAAGTATATGTTGTATAAAATATATTAAATCTGTCTTATTTCTAAAAGAGGACATCGTTTTGTAAAAAAGGACCTAGATTTTTTGGAAGTGTCTGGGTTCCAGGGATACTGAATTTCAAAAGCCTGGCAGCATCACTGATTCTATTTCGAGCCAAATTTGTAATTAAGTTCCTAGCTTAACCAAACGAACAAATTTTTAAAGATGCGTAGTAGTCCTCCTAATTAGTCATTCGCTGAAGATCACTTGAATATCCCCACCTCCCTGGCACCTCTCTCAAGGTTATTTTCTTTAACTGTGCCTTATTTCAATAACTTGGCTAATAATGTTCCCATCTTCTCCATACTAGCTCAATTTTGTAGCATGCCTACTATACAGTGACATAGGCAGCGTGAACCTGTCTCAGAGGTTCATTCGGAATGAGGTTTGTTTAGAACAGAATGCTCCACTGGCAGTGGAAGGGCTAAATAAAAGATTTTCCGAAGCATACAAGCATGCCTGGTATATGGTACCGAAGCCATCGGAGACACTGACCAGAGTTTCATTTTTTAAGAGATTTAAGTTTATTGCACAGGCTCGGGCAATGCAAAACATCTTTGTTGTTGTTAGCACATGCACCATTAAAAATTATTCTGTACAAATGCTCATATTTCATCTTTAATATTTATATTGCAATTGTAGTATGTTTCTACTATACTTAGTCAAATTTGATTAAAAATCTTGTATGCTATAAAACAAAAACCTTTCAAAAATTCTTGAAATTTTTAAAGAAACCTTTATATGTCCATCATGAATATACAGGCTACAGTTTGGTTTCAACACAAATGTTGTATTATATCCACATAGTCAAAGTATAGTGTAGTACTACAACTACAAATCATTTCAGGCATTTCATTTTACAGGGTGATCACAAATATTTATTTTATTCAGTTTTCTGTTGGTTTTTTAATTGCCCTTATGATCAAACTTTAGTTGGAAAATAAGGTCAAACATGGTATTTATGTTTGTCTTATATTCGCATAATTTCCCTGTCCACCGCCGATAGACGATTGCGATTATCATGCTTTCTAATTAATTGTTAAACCGAACGCTTCTTAAGTCATTACTGGTTGAATTTGGTTTCTTATATAATATCTATTAATTTCTATATAAGCTAATTAATTTATAACTGTAATATAATAAATATTATAGTAATATAATCTAATTAATTTCTTATCATGTCTTCTTATATCTTCATAATCCTCCTAAATACCGGAAATGACTTAAAAAGCATTTGATTTTACAAATAATCAGAAAGCGTAAAAATCCCAATCGTCGATCGGCGGTGGAGACTGAAATTATGCCTTATATTCATCAAGTATTTCTTTAGAAATTAGACAAATTGTCTAAAATGGAAAGTGTGCAGTGACTTTTGGCCATATAGTGTAGTTAGTAACTATCATTGTTTTTGTCTGTGGCCCTTCAGTTGTCATATTTTTATGGTAGAAAAGTTAATTTAAACTATATAAATATGTTAAACTGATTGCTGATGAAAGTCAGGTAATTAATTCTTAAACTGTAACAGCATATTTGCAGTCTCACTTTTTTTTATTTATGATGGATCTAGTAAACCTTTATTTAGATATTAGTATGAAATTGTAGAGGTGTGCACTTTGAACATTCAACTTATGAGGGAAAACAAAAACATTTCAGTTTTCAAAAAAAAATTTGCACAGAAGACATCTTTAAAACATGGCCTCTACTTCAACAAAAAAAATCTCATTAGGCTTAGTTAATAAAGTTTGGTTTCAGAGACTGCACCTCCAATGTTATGGGGTTAAAATGTATTTGTGTGAAAGATAAATATATTATAGATTTATTTTTTTTTCTGAATCTTTGTCTAATTAGTGTTATATCATTTTGTGTTTTCCTATTTATTTAGGACATGCATTTTGTTATGTTAGCTGGTTTCATAAATATACATGATTTTTATTTAAAATTTGACAGGTCTTCAGATAAGAAGGTATTGTCACAAAGAAATATATCGGATGCATGTGGGGACCCAGGATCTTCAAGTCAAAATAGAAGACAAAGTTTGAGAATAAAAAGTAATGCATTAGTTATTTAATGACTGTTTATCTTTAAATTTTTGTATTTGTTTTGAAATAATTCCACATAATTTATGTATATCATGTGATCAGAAAGAACCTTAGGAAGAATTTCATAAAATATTTTATTTTTCTTATTCAGTCTATTAATGAAAAGACTCCTAATGATGAGCTGACTTTGAACAATTTTGTTTTGTCAAATGCTTTTCAAAATGTTTCTAGAAGTTAAAAAATACTTGAAGCAAATAATTTATTTTTATTCTGTTAAAAGGTATAATATATAATAAAGAAGAGTTAAAAAAATATGTATAGAATAAAAATAAATAAAAATACAATAGAGATCAAAATTAATTATATAGATGCAAGTATAAAAATTAAATACCAAAATAATTTTTAAAAAAGGGTTGCCTGGTTGAACTGAACCAGTAGTATAGCTATGTTTTTCGGTTTGTTTTGTTTTACATGTTTTGTTATGTTTATGTAGCTATGTTTTAAAACCTCCTCCCCTCCTTTTTTTATATATATAATTTTTATATTTGTATATATAATTTTTAATCTCTATTTTATTTGTATTTATTTTATATATTTTTATTTTCGTTCTTCTTTGTTTATTTTTTCCTTATAATTTCCTCTTCTGACTCTTTTTATTCAATTTTCTTGATATTTCTCATTTTATTTTCCCTTCTTCTGATTAGCTAATACTCTCTGTGTCATTGAGTAATGACTTCTGTGTTCCTATTTACTGTTTTCTTTAACATGTTATTTTCTCTTCTCTTAACTTTGTCTTGCTCCTGCTCTCAAAGTAATTGCATATTATTGTGCCTAATGAAGTTCTTTCAAAAGGCATTTCTTAATTTTATGGTGTTAAGAAATTTTACATTTATTCCTATAAGTTATATTAGGAAAAATTTACTCCGTGTTCTAACAAGTATTACACTAAAAATTCCATTCTTCTACAAACCAAACCTTACTAAGGTATGATATTTATTGTTTTCTGGCACTAAAAATAGATAAATGCCATTCTTCCAAAATCGAAAACACGAAAACCGAAAATTCTGTTTTACCTGCTTAACTGAGTTTAAAGAAGATTTCCTTTCATTGTGTCTAAAAATGCAACATATTTTAGAAAGAAAATATCCTGAAATAACTTTTATTGAAATGCATCAATCAGAATTACGTTATCTGTTTTGGAATTTAATTCTTAGAATAGATTTTTATCCAGGCAATATTTTTATGTTGATCATTTGAATCAAAATCAATTTTTAAGCCTTAACATTTGGCAGTTATTAATTTTAAAAGTTCCGATTTAGCACTTTAATGTTTGATGATTATGATTGATTTGTTAATTTTTGTATATGTAATCAGTTATTATCAATTAGTTGTATTTACAGTGCACCAAGACTATCAGAAACTTTGAACCTCCCACCCAAAAAAAAGAGGGGAGGGGACTACAAAAACCCCTTTCTAAAAACCTGAGCATTTAACACCCTGAATCCCACAGAGGCATTCTGTGGCAACAGGTGTGGCATTTTGACTCATTTTAAGGGGTTAAAATTAAAATGTATTTAAGTCAGTTTATTAAATTTTGTATTTTTTTTTTTAGTATTTTGGGTTTATTCTTATATTCTAAAACAATTGCAAAGTAATCAAACCATTTAATTTCTTAAAATTAAAATTTTTCATTTTTCATTTGTGTGACCTATTTCAAGACATGACTTTTCACTTGCATCCCTGTTTGTTGTAATTCCAGTGAATAAAATAATACTGTATTTAAAATTAATTTCAGTTATTAAAACTATTTTTTTTAATTGTGTGATGAGTGTAACAGAAATTGTGCCAGGTGTGACATTATGCACTTTTTATAATTACACATTTAAACAGGGAAATTTAAGTGTAATATTGATAAGGCAGAAATATTTTATACCAAAAAGCTTTATTTTTAATTATCCAAAGATAATCAAGGGTTTAAAATGCATAATAGTAACTGTTATGATTTTGGTAGAACTTTTCCTATGACAACATATTATAATGGTGAGGTCTTCTATTCCTTAACTGCTATCTCACTTTCATGTGATCTGCCATTCTTTTCCGGCCATTATCATTAAGGGCCATTTATGTGCATATATTTTTAAGTAATTTATTTCCTTTGATCATCTATAGCTAGAACAGTAGCATAATACAATTTGCTGCTTATTTGCTTCTTGTTGCTGCCTGCAATGGCTAAAGAAACTAAATCAAAATCTCCAACCATGAGATCTTCTTGTTTAATTTAACTTTAAGAACTGGTAAAGCTGAGCTGTGTTGTCAGGCAAATCAACCTCCATGCCCAGGTTCATGATAACTTTTAACGCACTCGACCAGGAGAGTCCTATGAATGCTACGGCTGTTTGAGAACTTGTAATCATATCTTCATCGAATTCAGATAAAACTTTTTTCAACCTTGCGATGACTGCTGTCGTAGATCTGAAATTTATGCTTAGATTGTAACTCACTGTGATATAGATTTTCCTCCACATCATCATTAACATTGATTTATGTTGGGTTACTTCTCCAAATGATATAAATAGGGTGTTGATTCAAATTATATGGTCCATAGCACACTGAAAAAAAAAATATGCCTAAATTCGCAAGTAATTTTCTTAGTTTCACTATAGTCCATACTTTTGACTTCACCATGCCTTCTATTCCTCAACTGCATCTTTCCCATGTGAGGAGGCAAAAAAAGCATTTCATTCTGCAATTACACCACAATCTTTCTTAAAATAACCTAAATTAAAAAGAGTAACTTTAAACTGCATTGCACAGCCATCAGATAAACTTTTTACCTTCTCCAGTGTTGGAAATCTCTGCTTTGAGACTAGTTATAACAGATTTTAAGAAAGCTCATATCACAAATTTATTGTGATTAAGTTCATTACTAATAACAACAGGGTGTTAAAATGTAACATTTCCATGTAACCATGCACAACTTGTAAATATTGTAATTTGTTGATGTGGAATTGATGTGGTATGTTTGAATTTTATTCCGAGGTGTGGTACTGTAGTTTTCTGAATAGCTTCATTGCATCAAATAGAATTTTTCACCTCCTCAAAGTAACTTTAAATTCTTAACTCATCAGCATTAATCTAAAGCACATGTGAAAAAAATCTGTAGAAACAGTTGACATATAGTTAGAGTTAAGACATACAGGCTAACAAAACATTTTCACCTGTAATGAATAAATTTTTTAAATGAGAATAAATGTTGAAAACTGCATAAATATTATTTATTATCATACAAAAATAAAAGTATAAAATTGCATAGTTACCTTTTCAAATGCTGCTTAAACATCCTAATTTTTCAGGAACATAAATTTAAATAGATTTCAATTTCATCTAGAAATGCAGTTATAATTGTTGGAAAGCTAAGTAATAATTTAAAAATTTTGTCACATCCATCATTAACATTTTCTTGCACCCGTCACTAAAAATGTTGGTTAATTAAAAAATATATTTTTTTAAATTTGACTATTGTGGTTTATAATAAGCTTATCCACAGAAGGTTTAAAATTTTTTCAACAAAGAATTTATTGAATGCACTATTATAAGCATCTATTTTGTGACAGAAGATTTAAAAATTTTCTATTAATAAAATCTAACTTTAACTTATTTCTTTTTAGCAAAATGACACTGTAAAAAGTAGTTGGTATTAACTACAACCAGCGATGCCGCGGACGCGCTATAGCGCGTAAATTACGTGAAAAATTGGAGTTTGGATGCAAAAAAAATAGTTCTTACGCGTCTCATGAAACGCGTAAATTCTTCGTAGAATCGCAAAAAATGGCACATTTCGTCAAAGTATTGCCAAAAAATGGTAAATTTCGTCGAAGAATCATAAAGGGTAAATTTCGTCAAAGAATCTCAAAAAACGGCAAATTTCGTCGAAAGATCTCGAAAACAAGGCAAATTTCGTCAAAAGATCTCAAAAAACAGTAAATTTCGTCGAAGGATCTCGAAAAAATGGTAAATTTCGTTGAAGGATCTCGAAAAAATGGTAAATTTTGTCGAAAGAGTTCAAAAAAGGTAAATTTCGTCGAAAGAGTTCGAAAAAACGGTAAATTTCGTTGAAAAAACGGCAAATTTCGTCGAAGAATCTTGAAAAAACAGCAAATTTCGTCGAAGAATCTCGAAAAAACGGCAAATTTCATCGAAGAATCACGAAAAAAGGCAAATTTCGTCGAAGGATCGCCAAAAAACTGCAAATTTCGTCGAAGGATCTCGGAAAAACGGCAAATTTCGTCGAAGGATCGCAAAAAACGGCAAATTTCGTCGAAGAATCTCGAAAAAATGGCAAATTTCGTCGAAGGATCTAAAAAAAACTGTAAATTTCGTCGAAGGATCTCTGAAAAAACGCGAATATCATCCAAAGGGCAAGGGAAAAATGCGAAATTCACACAGCCTGAAATCGACTCAAATCAAAAGTTAGTTAATCTGATCTACAACAACAAAAATAGTGCTGAGAGAGGATTCCCCCCCCCCCCTTTCTGCTGTAACGTAACCTTTCAGAAAATTTGCTGTGAATTTCAGAAAATATTTTTTAAAATTCAGAATCACTCCTAAAACTCCTTTCCGAAGAAAATGTTTGATTCTAACACTGATATCTATGCTGACAAATAATCCAATGGGAAGTTTAATCAAAGCATCCATTCATTCAACAAAAAGTGCCCCTTTACTCAACAAAAGTATTCTTTTATCCAACAAAAATGTCTTTTTCAATAAATCTGTCCTCCCCCTTTTAAAAGAAATGCCAATATTAGTGATACTTGTTATCTTCTACACTCAAATAATCATTATTTTATAATTAAGCATTTACGTTTAAAAAGGGGCAAAGAAAATTTCTCTTAATAGTTTTTAAAAAAAAATCTTATTTGATTGGGAAATACTGGTTTTAATTATTCATTATTTAATTATTATCAAAACAATAACTATTGCATTTCTCTTTTCCAAATAAACAAATTCACCTGTTCCTTTAAAATACGAATTTGAATTATTATGAATTTGGACCCGCGTTTTTAAAAAAGGGACCCAGGATTTCTAGGAACCAGTGACATCACTGTACAGCCAATATTGACATGCACAATGATAAAGAAGGCTGGTTAAATAGTTTTTCGATTGAATGAAAATACCATGTTTTTCAAGCATGATGATTACATAATTTCTTTAGTGTTTGTGGTCAAATTTCTAGAATCCTGCTAATGTAACAAAGAATATTTTTCAGAGTTCATATTCTAGATAAAAGTGGCTTCATTTTGATATGTTGTAAGTGATTATACAATAAATTTGAAAATCGAATACCTTTGTCCACTTTTACATGGAATGGCCTACAGTATTATAAAGCTATATATATTGTATCAAATGTGATCTATGCATTTGGAGCAGGAATCTTCTCAATTCCTAAATGTTTAAGACTATTCAGGCTGCTCGTCAGTAAACTTCCCGATTCCCCTCGCTAATGTTAATCCTGTGGACGTAGGATTCTTTCGTATTTTTAAAATATCTCCTCAGAAAATTAATATTTTAAATTTTTGTTTTCTTTGTACTGTTCTTAAAGAATGCCTTTTTTTCTTAGTTGTCATTTTTTTTCTAAAACATATACTTAATTTTATGTGAAGTGTTAAATTCTTATTCAGTTTCGCTAAGATTTTAACACATAAAAACATAAATTAAGCACATATTTTAGAAAAAAATTGACAACTAAGAAAAAAAGAAACATTCTTTAAGTACAGTACAAAGAAAACAGAAGTTAAAAATATTAATTTCCTGAGGAGATATTTTAAAAATACGAATGCATCCTATAGCCATAGGATTAACATTAGCGAGGGTAATCGGGAAGTTTACTGACAAGCAGCCTTAACACTGAAGTTTGTTTAAAATCTATCAAAGTTCATCTATCATTTTTAATAATTTTGCTTGGTTTGTAATGATATAATTAAGTTTAAAAATGGGTTATGCTCAAGGTAGATGTCTAAATTTTGCATTTTTTTGTCACAGGTGATCCAAATAGACTAGTTCCACCTTCTCAAAACAAGACAGCTGCTAAAAGTAATTTGATTTCAGTTATAAAATCTTGTTTTGATCAGACACTAAAACTGCACTCATTGCCATAAAAATTTGCACACCAAGAAAAAGACGTCCAAATGAAACGAAATTTTACAGGCATAAGGCTGTGATATAAGTAAGTGATTAGAAAACAAAAGAAAAGGGATCATTTATTGCAGAAAAAAGTACAAATGAACGGAAATTTTAGTACTCTGTTGGACCCCCTCTAGCGCGAATGCATGATGCTATACGAGCGGGCATTGAGGCATACAAGTTCCGTATGATGTCCGGAGACATCTCGTTCCACAGTTGCTGTAAACGCGCCTCGAGTTCAACCAAACTCGTAGGGTGTCCAACTTGCCGTCCCAAATGATCCCAGATATGCTCGATTGGTGACAAATCTGGGGATTGAGCAGGCCAGGGAAGGGTGGTAATGTGGCGGAGGCAGGCTTGTGACACCCTTGCTGTGTGTGGTCGAACATTGTCTTGCTCGCTGGGCTATCATTGTGCCACTGATCAATATTAGGGGTGACCGTGTATCGTAAGCAATGGCACCCCATACCATCACACCAGCTGTGGGAGCGGTGTGTCGCTGTAAAGCGAAGGCAGGATTGAGGCGTTCACCACGGGGTCACCACACACAAACACAATTGTCATAGCTGCTAAAAATGAATCTAGACTCGTCGCTGAAGGCGACCTGGTTCCATTTCGTTGTAGTCCAATCCCGTCGTGCGCGACACCACTCCAAACGGAGGCGTCAGTGGGTGGGTGTCATTGGCAGCACACGTAATGTGCGTCGCAATACCAGATGTCCTTCAGCCAGGCGCCTTGCGATGGTTCGGGAAGACACAGGAGTCTGTAATGAAGGTGCTGTCTGTGTCTGGATAGCGGCCAATGAGGCAGTTGGCTCTACGCGTGCGTTTC
Source organism: Maratus michaelseni (assembly GCA_963931845.1). Lineage (NCBI taxonomy): Eukaryota > Metazoa > Arthropoda > Arachnida > Araneae > Salticidae > Maratus > Maratus michaelseni. The sequence goes on from OZ007586.1 coordinate 82,565,612, forward strand.
GTATGATGTGACGGTCTTCTCGACGACTGGTCTGTCGAAGGCGTCCCGAGCCTGGTCGCCGTGTAAATGACGTCTCATCAGTCCACTGGTCCAAACAGCTACTCGCCGAGCTGACCACCCAGCTTCCATCATCCCGATGATTCTTCCCCTCTCTAACTCTGACAGGTGCTCATATTGTCTTCGATGTCTGCGTAACGGCATGTCTACCTCAGCGTGTCCTTTGCAAAAGAAAAGGTACACTCAGACAAGTTCTGCTTATCAGTTTTATACTCTAAGGAGGACGAAGTTCAACGCCCTCTAGTGGCATTACGCATTGCGCAATCACGCTGCATTTCTAATCATTTGCATATCTGCCTGATATATACCTTCATGCCAAGTTTCGTTACGATCCCACAATTATTTCTTGGTGCGCAAATTATTATGGCAATGAGTGTATTTAGAAATAGCTGTCTGTATTAACACAATAAATTCTCTATAACTAAGAATGCATTTTTTTTTTCCTTAATCCTAGATGTACCACCTCTGACTAATAGACCTAGTTCTATTTCATCTCAATCAAATATTCCAACTGCTGTAAACAAGAAAAAGGGGCCTGAAGGTGTGTATTTTATTTAAGTACTATTTGTTTGAATTTTGAAATAATTTTATTATAGCAAAAGCTGTCTAAACTTTTTACTCATATTTGACAGTTTCTATGGCTAAACTTTTAAAAGCTGGCTTCTTTTCTTTTTTTTTTTTTTCCTTTTTAGGTGCGTTCGTAATTATATAAATACGTAGTTATTACGCACTTATAGTCGTCGTATGGTCTGTCCAGCACAAAAACTACCCAACTGAATGGTTTGGAATTTAATATATAAATGTTGCAGAATTTTGTCGAATCCTTTCAAATTTTATGAAAATCAAATCAAAACTCAAAAAGATATTAATAAAAGTTTTCTTTATTCTGTTAAATACTACCATACGTAATCTATATAATAAAAGTGCAACTCATGTGACTGACGAAAACAAATATGTGCTAACCACATCTTTTTTCATATGCTAAGTGGCCATTTTTATTAGAAATTATTTTTTAGAATATAATTGCATAAAAGTTACATTTTTAGAAAGATTGTTCAAAAAAATTGTTTGCTTGAGAGATGGGTTACATTGAAAAATGTATAGATTCTGAAGTAACTTATGTGGAAATTAGGTTAAACGCCAAATATCTCAATCTATTACAGCAAATAAACAAGATGTTCATTTATTGTGAGTCATAGAAATATTAAACCATGGAAGTAATCATTCGCAAAGCAAGATCTCCATGGTGAAATTTGCAGTGCTGTCTGGTGTCAAAAAAAAGTTTTGCATCTGTAAACATGGCATACATAATAATAAGAAAAAAAAGCATGCTCATTTCGCTCATTAGACGATATAATTAATTTCACTGAAATAATAACTAGTTGCACCCGTCGAAATTCTACGTAACAGAATATATTAAATAAGTATGTTACAATTTAAGCTTATGAATAAAACAATAATGTAATAACAAAAGAAAGTGACTCTGCAAATTTAAAGCATGATATTCACACAAAGATACTCAAAATGAACACCGAAACACCACATTCCATTGAAGTCCTGATCTCAGTAAAAATCTAGACAATTATGTCATTTAGCTTTGTAAAAATTGAAATTTTGTGTTTGAAAATCCACGTTTTAAAAATATAATTTTCCATAAGCAGATGATTTAGCTTTTAATTTTAGAGTATGTGGAATAAAAAACTTGGAAAATAAAATCAGTTTCATGAAAATATATAGGAAATATTACTGTAAAAGTCATTTAACCAATTGTTTTAAAATTTTCATTAAATATTTATTATAATTAAATGGAAATGATGTAATTTTCAGAAAGATTTCATTTTGTGCATACCAAGGAAGTAAATAAATAGCAGAAGTTCTGTCTATTTAGATGCAGGAATAAGGGTCAGTGAATATGACATCATACTGACACGAGGTTAGTAAAATACTTTATATTGATGGAGGAAAATTCATCTTTTGTTTTCTGAATGATGTCATTTTCTTCATCAGAAACATTTCATTTTTCATATTATTTCTTATGATAGATTATTTACAAAGATTACTTAATATTGTTTCTCAACAAATAATCTGTATTCTGCTCTTCTGTAATCATTTTACTATGTTTAAATTTTAGGAAAAACCATTGAGATTCTTCTTTTAAATATGACGACATTTACACTGATGGAATCCTGCTTCTGATTAATGAAATGTGATAAGGCAAATTAATCTTATTTTGTTGAGATAAAATCTTAACCAAATTGCCACCATTTTTTTTAAAAATTTCATAAACTTTTAAAATTAAAATATAAAAAAGGGAATATTTAAAAAAAATAGCTAGAGCAAGCACATCTGCAAATTAACAGCTTTTATTTTAAAAAATAATTATCAAAATTAGTTCAGTGTAGTCTAAAGTCTTCTGTTTTAAATATTTAGATGATTTTTTTACAAAACTAGTTCTAGTTCGAACGCACCTCATTTGTCACGTTTAATGTAAAATTTCCAACTTGTTTTTGTAATGTATTCATGTAAAGGGAAAATAATTATTCTTTTAGTGTGCATAAAATTTAAAAGTTTATTTTATTTTTTTAAGAAAATATAACTTATTTTTGAGAAACATTTGTCAGAAATCACTTTTTCCTGAAAAAAAATGGAAAAAAACTTTTTTTCTGTTATTTCAAAATTTCCAGAAATTTTGTATCTCTAGACTCCAGCATAGAGATCTGCATCAGGCAGTTATATCTTATGTCTGAGTTTGGTGTTTATTTTTTAAGCAAGCTCGGGCTGGGCTGGGCTGGGATCAAGCTTACATTTTTTTTCCTTACATACTTGGGCCAGGGCAGAACTAGACTTAATTGTACCCAGGACATGTAGGACAAGCAATATGTTTTTTAAAAATTGTAATATCTATAATGAACTTTTGTTACTGGAATCTTTGAAAATATATACAGTGAAATATTTTCAAATATCTATTTTTTTCCATTATACAGCTTCAAAAGTTATGTTTTTAACCATCTTTTTTTTTCTTTTATTCCAAAACTACATTAATTTTTTAAAGAATCTGTTTTTGAATGTGATAAACTAAGAGATTAAGTGATCATTAATATTGATATTCTATATTCTACAGCTTGCGAACATATAGTAATCTAAAATTTCCCATAAATATATATGCAGTATTCTTTAAAAGAATCTTAATTGTATGTTAAGAAAAATTGTAAATTTTTTGTAGAAATTGAGTCGGCCAGGCCTGATTTCATTGATTTTAGCATGGCCGGGCCTAGTGTCACTAGTTGTGTATAAAAAACTGAATACATTTAAAATAATTTTAATACATCATTTTATTTATATAAATAAATTTAATTGCATATTTATACATTTTTATTTTACATTTTCATTATAAATTAAGCTAATTACAAAAAAAAAAAAAAAAAAAAAAAAAATCCTTGCCTTTAAATCTACAAATGATTGTAGGATGTCATCAAATGCAAGACTTTCTGCAATATCATGTTCTAGAGACATTAGTGTTAAACCACTATGTCTGGGCTCCAGCATAGATTATCGTAGTCTGTTCTTTATTAATTTGAGTTTAGAAAATTATTGTTCTGCTTCACAATTACAATTTATATCTATATAAAATAAAAGAAAGTTTCTCTATATCTGTCTGTCGGCATTGGCTAGATATACCGTGATTGAGGTCTGAAAATTTGGATGAGGATAGTCCAAGAAAAATCCTGATGCACCTCAGGCTCAGATTTTTCCTTTTTTGATAATTAGGCAAGATATTAATTAAAAACTCGTTGAAAAAGCTATGTTTTTTTTTTTTTCTGAACATGCATCAGGTCAACCATTGGTAAGGGTTATGAGACTAGTCATATAACAAATAATGCTGTAAAAGAATAATTCCAATCTCAAACAATTTCCTCACTGCACTCTTTCTATTATTTCATTTTACTAAGCAGAGTAAATCTTTATCATTTGGCATTGTGAAAGCTTTTGCTGAAAAATGATTCCATTTATTTGCAGGCAGTAAAAGTAAAAATATGAATTGCAGTAACTGTTAAAAACTAAACGATGACAAAGATGTTTAAATGAAAATACCAGCTTTATTTATTAAAAATATTAAATATAACATTATGTAACAATATAATACATTTCACTCAAACTTCAAGAGAACTATTTGACTGTAATTAATGGTTGACTAACAATACCTTTCAGAAATAACTAGAGACAAAAATATCATTCAACAGTTATCTCGTTAATTCAATACTTTTGCTTAAAAAAATTTGCTGAAAAGCTGCATTCAGAATTGAACCTTCACTATATATGTGCAATAGTTACTTAAAGAAACTACATAATACCTATCTTTAAATTCATGAATGCAACAGTTTCAAAAATGTGTTCAGTGTTGAACTATCCTTAACTTCATCTTCAAAAAAAAAAAAAAAAATCAAGTTAAAACATTCACAATGGTGAAATTGCACGTTTTTCAATTTAACTTGCATTTTATAGAGTAAAAATATAAGCATTTTGATACCATTTTTATGTATATTTGAAACTTGGATAATTCATTAAATAACTTTAAAAACTCAGTTTTTGTTTTGGCAGTAAAAGCCACATCTTGTGATGAAAGTGGTTCTGACATCACTCCATATGTAAACAAAGCCTCACTGTTCTTTTCTATGAGAACAGCTTGCGTTACGCTGAATTTCTTTCTTTTAATGAAAAATGATTAGTAGAACAAATTAAATTTATTGTAAATTTCTGTAATAAACAAATACAGTCGAACCTCGTTAACATGAACCTCAAGCGGAATGAAAATTTTGTTCATGTTAACAGTAATTCATGTTATCAGTATCAACTCTTTGTACTTGTTTTTATAGGGGACTATGAAAACAATTCATGTTAAAAGTAATTCATGTTAAACGTGATGTTAACGAGGTTTGACTGTACTATGAATTCAAGTGAAAAAACTTTTTCATTTCCAGATCTTGATGTAGAAATAAAGCATTACTAATTATTACTGTAGTGTGTGTCAATAGTTTAAGCACAATAACAATTTTAAAGTAACTTTAAGTATTCGCTTTATTTCAATATCTGTCTTGTATATGTTAATAATAGCAGTTTTAACACCATATTCAATAAAATTATCTTTTAAATTTTATTTCAAAACTTAAAGAATCGAACAAAAATAACCATGTCAAAAGTTTAAGCACAAAATCGTTTTTATGCAAATTTTACAAACTGGTGTAAGTAGTTGCACACGCAAATGATTTCTGGGCGTATAAGAAGCAGTCAGTTGTCATTTTTTAGTTAGTACAAAATGCCTAAGTCGAAGGAATTTTCCGAGGAGGAGGTGATAAATATCTGGAGTATAAGAGCAAAACATAAGTCTGTTTCTGAAATTGCAAGTGCATTAAAAAAATCAAAACTAAGTATTCATCATGTTTTGGCTCGTGGTAATGATTTCAAATGAAAATTCCATTCAGGAAGGCCACGAGTGACTACTTTGTGCGAAGACCGCCACATCAGAAACTTGGCTTCAACTGGTAATTATTCTCTTTTGCTAATAAAACATGCAGTTGAAGGACAAATATAGAAAAAAAACTGCTCATAGGAGAGTTTTTGAATCAGAATACATCAAAAAACATAAAATGCCTCAGTTACCATGTCTGAAACGACACCATAAAAAAGCTAGATTACAGTGGGCCAAAGAGCGTATGTTATTCGGTTATAAGAGGCATGGAACCTCAATGGCCTTGAGGGGTTTAAGTACTATTGGCATGATCTCCGCAAAGGACCTAGGAGTATATATAGCCAATAACATGGTGGTGGTTGTGTAATGGTATGGGGGGGGGGCTATTTCTTTCAATGGTCAGACATCTCTAGCATTCATCAGTGGTGTGGCCCTGGCCGGCACGTTCTCTTGATTTCTCACCAATTGAAAATGTCCTGTCAATGGCTTCTGAGCGACTGGCCCGCCACCACTCGCCCGTTGCTACGGTTGATGAACTATGGCATAGTGTTGAAGCTGCATGGAGTGATGTACCCGTACAGGGCATCCAATCTCTGTTCGACTCCATGGATATGCAGATAAATGCTGTTATTGCGGCCAGAGGTTGCTGCTTTGGGTAGTGTTTTCTCAGGATCTATACCTCCAAATTTTCTGAAAATGTAATCAATTGTCCTTCCCATTATAATGTATTTGTCCAATAAATATAATTGTGTTATTTGCATTTCTTCATGGTGTAGCATTTTTAATGGCCAGTAGTGTATACAGGATGAATCTAAACTCTTGGGCAAAACTTTAAGGGGTGATAGTACACATCAAGACAAAAAATATTAAATAGGAAACTAAGGCTCCCAAACGTCTTCCGAAGGAGATAGGCGCCATTAAAGTTTAGGGTCCAAAATTTCAAATAATTATAAAAAACGGAAAAATTGGTCGATTCCTTTGCGGTTTTCGCTAAAACTACTCTTTAGGTCAGTATTTTCTTAAAAATAAATTTTAAAGAAAAAACTTTTAAAAATGTCGAAAGAGGGCGCTTTAGACTTTGGAGTAAAGAACAACTATTATTTACCGTTATTTTTTGTATCTGATTAAATTCTTTCAAAAGCTTAGACTTAAACTTAAATTTTGAGCTCAAAATCTAAATTGTTGGGAGTGGTTAAGTAGCGCAAACTGAACTGTGTTCAGGAGTGGAAATAAGAACCCCCCCTGAACGCAGCTCAGTTATTCCCGATCTTGGTGTCGTAGATCAGGCAGAAAGCACTACCCTCTACACGTAAAATAAACATTAGAAGGATGACAAAATTAAATAAAAAATTAATTTTAAAAATTAAATAAAAAATTAATTTTAAAAATTAATTTTTAAGATAAAGTTTAAAAATGCCGATAGAGGACGCTTTAGACTTTGGAGTAATGAACAACTATTTTTTACCGTCCACTCCGACGTGGACCTGGTTGCAAGGATTGCCGTCGTAGCAGGCGATATCCGTATTCACTAATGTTCGCAATTTTTTTGATTCCTCACGAACATCATGTGTGTACCATTTTCTATGTGTCAACCTTCATTCATATTGCACACTACATGCATACATCAAATTGTTTCTTTTTATTTTGCGTGGAGAAATTGCTGATGTCTGTTATGAATAAATGTTCTATTTAATTTTGTCATTACTCTATCTTTATTTTACGTGTAGGGGTAGTAGTTTCTGCCTGGATTAATTTTAACACAATTATTCAAATTGGTAAAGAAATCATATCAGTTGTAATTTTCCAACTGCACGAAAAATGTCCAGGCCAGGACACAAACCTGCGATCTCTTGGCTGAAGCTGCCATGCTCTACCAACTGAGCTATCCTGGTTGAATCTGGAGGGCATGAACTGGATGAATTATGCCCTCCAGATTCAACCGGGATAGCTCAGTTGGTAGAGTATGGCAGCTTCAAGAGATCACAGGTTCGAATCCTGGCCCGGACATTTTTCGTCCAGTTGGAAAATTACAACTTATATTGTTTCTGCCTGGTCTACGACACCAAGATCGGGAATAACTTAACTGTGTTCAGGAGTGGGGGGGGGGGGGAGGTGTTTCAAATTTCAACTCCTGAACGCAGTTCAGTTTGCGCTACTTAATCACTCCCAGCGATTCAGATTTTAAGCTCAAAATTTAAGTCTAAGCTTTTGAAAGCATTTAATCAGATACAAAAAATAACGATAAAAAATAATTTTTCGTTACTCCAAAGTCTAAAGTGCCCTCTATTGGCATTTTTTGAACTTTATCTTTAAAATTTATTTTTAAGAAAATACTGACATAAAGAATAGTTTTAGCGAAAACCGCAAACGAATTGACCAATTTTTCCGTGTTTTATAATCATTTGAAATTTTGGACCCTAAACTTTAATGGCACCTATCTCCTTCGGAAGACATTTGGGAGCCTTAGTTTCCTATTTAATATTGTTTGTCTTGATGTGTACTATCACCCCTTAAAATTTTGCCCAAGAGTTTAGATTCACCCTGTATTTCATAAACAATTGAACTAACATGAGATGTGTAATATTATTTAAACTTTTTCTTTCTCTTTCTTTTTTAGGGTTTCGTTCATCTCACGAAACCCTATTACTCCCGCTCCGTTGTCTGTCCGTCACAGAGCCATTCTCAAAAACTGTGTAACTTACAGAGTTGAAACTTTGTGTATAAATCCGAATATCAACTGTGAAGAGCCCAAAATATTAAAATTTGAAAAATTCGTATTTTAATAAATAGAGATAAAAAACCAAAATTCTAACAGCCTTGTACCATTAAATTTAAATACTTTTTGTTATAGCAGATGCCAAAAATTAAAAATCCACATGAAATTCTTTCTACAATAATTAATTTTCAATCAGACGATTTTCATGTGAAAAGTGAAAATGAAATAAAAAGTTTCACCCATTGAAAAAAAGATAAATATGAAATAAAATTGATTGACGTCATAGTAGTAATAAAGCGGAAATTTTCTAAGATTTATCAATAATACAAGGCAGGGGTCGATCCAGGCAAAATTTGGGGCCTATTTAGGGCCCCTTCACAAAAATCAATTTAATATAATGGGCCCCTTCACAAAAATCAATTTAATAAAATGGGCCCCTTCACAAAAATCAATTCGACAAAATGGGACCCTTCACAAAATTCCTTTTACTAAAATGGGCCTTTTCAGAAAATTCCACTCCATAAAAACTTGCTATTTATTATTTATTTATTGTTTTGTGATGTTTTAAAATGTGTAATTTGTGAACAAACAAGTTCACCAGAGAAGAAATTTCACCAAAAGGATTTTAAAAAGTTTTTGTTTATAAATGCTTGGTTCGAATTTAATTAACTGTATTTAAACTTCCGTTACAAAATGTTATTTTTCACAAAAATATAATAAATTTCACAAAAATAACCTTTACTTTTCACAAAATGGGCCCCAAGAATAAAAACCTGCATCGACCCCTGCAAGGAGTATGAGTATGTTTATGTACACAAAGCAGGTTAATATCACGTCATAGAGAATTGAAAAGAGAATCTGATGTCATATTGGAAGTTTAATAAATTTTTCAAATACGTATTTGAGAATAATACAATGTGAGTATGAATATGAGTAATAAAGAATAGTAAATATATGAGTTTGAGAAACATATTGAATCGTTATAAAAATCAGATTATGGAAATATTCGCATATTTTAATATTTTGCAGGTGTACAACATGTTTAATTTTGAAATTATTTTTTTAAATATCGCATTTAGTCCGCATGACAGATTATTAAGACAGAATATAACAGCGGGCATTTAGATATTAAAAAAAACGAAAAAAATAGACCGGTAAATTTTTACTTTATAAAAACATGACTTTTTGTTTTTTTGGTTGCTGAATGAAATTTATTTGGATTTATTAAAGAAAGGATAAAGTGTTTTGAAAGGAATATTAAACGAAACCCTTTGAGCGATAATAGATCACGCTTACCCACTTGTTTTTTAAGCTACTTAAAAACAATTGTTTTTGTCAAGTAAAACTTACTCATACTCAAGGATAAACACTTTCCTGAATTAGATAACTAGCAATTAGTTTTTCTTAAAATCTTCTAAAATAAAAGTTTATGAAAAAAACAGACCAAGATATAAAGACTATTCCCAATGGCCAATGGGTCTTACTACTTAGGCAAAGTACTGTTAAAAGATGCTGTTCATATTATTTAAAAGTGTCCAACATCAGTCAGTGAGGTCCTCATTACTATTTTCTTAGAAAACAGAATATGTGCAGATGTTTTGTTGAGATTACGAGGCGGAAGTGGGAATTAGAATAAAGTTGTTTTTCCTGTTTTTGGTATCAGAAAAACGAGAGTAAAAATAATCGCTTGGCAACAGCATGTTATATTGTAGTGTTGTGAAGCTTTGGAACTGCAAAAAGAAAAATTAATGGTTGATATTTGAAGCATGACTTTTTTCTTTTCATTTCAGAGTATTGTTATAATTTTGTTAGCAAAATTATTTTCTTTGCTCTTTTCTTTCTTTAGACATTAAATACTTTTTAAAACAAAACTTTGATATAACTTAAGCCATTGCTGAGGGCTCCTGACAGGCTGGGGCTGTAGCCCCAATAGCCCCTCTCCCTTAATCTGACTCTGGGCATTCCCTATTGAAAATGGAGTGTGTAGCATTTATAGTTTGTTTACAGGGATAAACAAAAGAATCCAGCTGCATTTATCTTCTTCACTACTGAGTATTAATGTAATGTTATTATTACTGAATTATTTCTTCTCATATTTGACTTAAGAACAAAAGTTTTAAATTATTTGCATTATTTCGAATCTTGGTCATCAAATCATATCATTCTAAGATCTTAATTGTAATTATGTTAGAGTACCATATTTAAAATGGGAAAGAGTGAACACCCCCTATATTCAAAACCTTCACAGTGAATTGTAATGGCCGATCCCGTAGTCAGACTTCCTACTTCAACAATGAGCGTTTTCGTGACCTTGCGTACGCTCACAGATTAAAGTTGGAACTTTAATTCCTCCGTGAAAGTTGCATTTAGAATTATTTCCCATAACTTTTTTTAAACATTTCAACAGGATGAGTGTTTTTTCTCCATTCAATTACAAATTGAATAAAATCCAATGTCACCAATATTTATTGAATAATTCTTTTTAGTAATTAACATATCCCAATACAAAAATTTTGTAATTTAAATAAATTATGATAAATATAAAAAACTACTAAAATGTAATGGATTTTTCGTATTAAACTTACATTTATTCCCTTTGAATAAAATTATTGTTAATGTAATCAAGTTCTTCATTTTTCTTTCTTTAAATCAGATTTTAAATTACAGTTGTTAACCCCCCCCCTCCCTCCCCTTGAGAACCAAATTTTCTTTCTAGCTTTACATGTATACATTTAGTATTTACAATATAAAGCTTATTTTTCAATAGATTTGAAGCCTCGTTACTAATATATATATATATATATATATATATATATATATATATATATATATATATAAAGGGGGAGGGGGCATTGATAAACAAAAAAGACATGAATGGGTACTTTTTAATTTAGAAATGCAAAAGTTTCTTTACTTTATTGAAATCACTATTTTAAAAGAATAAAATATAAGAATAATCTGTATTAAAAAATTTAAATTTACGAGGAAATATTTTCTGTAAAAATCTGAAGCTCAACTATATCAACATTTCAATTTTTCTATAAAAATTGCTAAAATCTGCAATTTTAATAATTACTGGTTTTCAAACAGCAGCTAAATTCTTTTATATGGCTGAAATTTAATGGCCTAGAAATAAAAATATAGGGTTGAAAATGTACTAATAAAAAATATGCTGTGTGAGAGAGTTTCTTCCCCCCCCCCTCCTTCAAATGAAAAAAAAATCACAGCGTTTTTTGTATAATAGTTTTTCAAGGGTATCCATGGCTTTCCTTTTAACCTAATATCTTTTATATCAGAAATCTTTTAAACATTAATTTAGCAAATTTTTGCTTTAATAGATTTTTGTTATCCTGAAAAATTTCTTTTACAGGCCATAAAATAAGAGCTTTCTTCTTGTGCCACCTTTTAGAGCAATTTTAAGTTCTTCAATTTACATAAGTTACTAAAAATATTAAGAACTGTTATAATTTTACTTGATTTGTTGAATTAAACTTGCATTTATTCCATTTGATTCAGATTATTTTTAATATAGTCAAGTTCTTTATCTTCATTTTCTTTAATATTTTCATATATTTCAAATATATTTTTTAATTTTTACCCCGTCACTGTTTATTTATTTTATTTTTTTCTTATTTGATACTGAGACATATTTTAAAGACTTGGGGCACTAAGTGTTCTCACGCTGATGTAAACTCTTTCTGGTATTTAAACCATCAAATATAAATTATTAATAACGAGGCCTTATTGTACTCAAATTGTTCATATCGAAACTATTTTTATATAAAAAAAAATTATGCTACAATAATTTTATAAGCCAACATATAACTCTATAAATATCGCCAGGTGCTATTGAAAAATAAATTTGAGAAGAAGAAAAAAAAATAACACTTACAAGATCAAACAACTCTCAGCATTCTCTAATTATAAAGAGAATAAATAGTAATAATAATTTGCTCCCATAAAATCAACTTTAAAATTAAGAGTAAAAAGAAAAAAAAAAAGGAAAAAGATAATTGACAAAAGCACCATACGAACTGCTGCTAGTTTATACTATGATCTTGAAATATTTTATAAATTAATAAAATAGTGCATCCAGATTACTCATAGTAAAGGATTAGAAACTGTTAGAAAGTAAAATAATTATATGATTTTAAAAGTATATTTGAATACAAACGCATAAACTGGAATTTTGAAAAAATATACAATAACGAAGTAAAGCATAGCTAAAGAACGGGGATCTTTTTTTCTTTTTTAAATCTGCATGCATAAAGTTTATCTTTAGACATATAAATTAATAACAAAGTCCTGTGAAAATATACTGAGTTGAAATAAACTAATAATCAGATAAAATGCAAAATCATCCTTTTTTTATGACTTAAGACAAAATACTTATTCTAGGCAAATGATTGAAAGCTATTGTCCTAATATGCACGTGGTTTAAAAACTAAATTTGTATCTTACATACATATAAAGAAATTTATAATGATAATGTTATTAAAACAATGATATAAGAAAACAAAGACAAAACTTACTTTTATTCTTTAAAATATGTCTCCATATCCAAAGTTGTACTTATTTTTACAATTGTAAATATGTGATACGTGCTCTCGCATCTTAATCCTAAAGGTGAACTGACCGATCAAGCAGGCAACTGGGGAGGTCAACGATAAAAGCCGAAAATACCTTCGGACTACGGTCTCCGCCATATTGCCTCTTCCAGAATTCACTGTGAAGGCTTTGAATATAGGGGGTGTTGAAAGAGTTGAGGTACACATGTGTGGATCTGTGGAGTGAAGTGAACAGGTTATGGTCAATATAGGAAAAAATCATTTGCAGTTTATTTTAATAAAGTTATACTTTCAATAATGTATATAAATTTCAGTACGTTTGAAGTGCAATGCAACATTCGTTCCGTAAAATATGGATCAACTGCCATATATCATTCATATACAGGGACATAGAAAATAATTTCATTATCTATGTGTAAAATTAATTTGCTGTGTATTGTTTAAATTTTTGCACTATTTCAAACATAATGAAATTTGTGTGTATTGCTGAGGTGCACTACAAGATGTTTATTATAGAATATAGAGTGCATAACATTTATTTGTTCATTTACTAGGGACTCTAAAAGAATTCAATTAAAGTGCTTTCTATGAGCGATAATCACTGGAAGTGTATTTTCAGATGCTGTATGCATTTTAAAGCTTAACCAAATTTTAGTACATAACATACTGTGTATAAATTCTACAGTTAATGTACAGAGATGCAGAAAAAAAGTTCATAAACATTATCATACATGGTAGTTTGTGTTATGCATTTTCCAGCTTAACTATATTTAGTTAGTATATACTAGTATATGTTTATATATAAATAAATTCATATGCAGGGTTATGCAAAAAACTGAATATATTTTCATCTAAGAATGGTAATTGCTGGAAATATGATTTTAGTTGTGTTTCCTATCTGAATTAAATTTTAGCTTAATACAAGAAATTTCATTAAGGGCTGCACAAAATGTTTTCAGTTACCGTGTATGGGTGGTAAATGCTGAAAAAAATAAATTTTCAAATGTGTTTTTGCATTTTAGCTGAATTTAGTTTTAACAAACCATGTGGAGTGTATACAAACCTATAGATCCTATACAGGTCTGCTCGAAAGAATTTGATTTTCATATTGACTGTTAGTACTAATTGCTAAAATTGTGTATTCACTGGTGCAGGGCTCCCACTAGGTCCGTTTTTAGGGAATTGGTCTGTTTTTTTTGCTTCAAGTTCGTATTGGTCCGTTTTTTCATTGTTAGGTCCGTAAAAAGTCCGTTTTTCGATACTGTTAACAGACCTTTATTTTAAATTTTATTGATGTTCGGTATTTAGCCTAGCCTCGCGGGGAAATCACGCGTTTCGAGGATCGGGAAAACGTCACTAATTTCGTCAAAAGATCGCGAAAAAAGCACAAATTTCGTCAAAGGATCGATAAAAAACCGTGAATTTTGCAAAGGATTCAGAAAATAACACGGATTACGTCAAAAGATCGCGGAAAAATGCAAATTTCGTCAAAAGATCGCTAAAAAACCATGAATTTTGTCAAAAGATCGCAAAAAAACCGCAAATTTTGTCAAAGGATTGAGAAAATAACACGGATTTAGTCAAAAGATCACAATAAAAATGCAAATTTCGTCAAAAGATCACGATAAAAATGCAAATTTTGTCAAAAGATCGCTAAAAAACCATGAATTTTGTCAAAAGATTGCAAAAAACCTGCGAATTTCGTCAAAGAATTGAGAAAATAACATGGATTTCGTCAAAAGATCACGATAAAAATGCAAATTTCGTCAAAGGATCGCGAAAATAATGCGAATTTTGTCAAAAGATCGCAAATTTTGTCAAAAGATCGCGAAAGACTGCAAATTTCGTCAAAATATCGAGAAAAAACTGCAAATTATGTCAAAAGATCGCGAAAATAACATGAATTACGTCAAAAGATCGCGAAAGTAACACGAATTACGTCAAAAGATCGCGAAAGTAACACGAATTACGTCAAAAGATTGCGAAAATAATGTGAATTACGTCAAAAGATTGCGAAAATAACGCGAATTATGTCAAAATATCACGAATTACGTCAAAAGATCGCAAAAAAATCACTAATTTCGTGACAAGATTGCGGAAACATCGTGAATATCATCAAAAGATCGTGAAAAACACGCGAATTTTGACAAAGGTTCGCTAAAGCGCCGTAAATTACATTAAAAGATTGCGAAAACAATAGAAATTTCGTCAAAGGACCGCGAAAAAAAATCTAATTTCGTCAAAGGATTGCAAAAGAATGCAAATTTCGTCAAAGGATTGCAAAAAAAAAAAAAAAAAAAAAAACATGAATTTCTTCAAATGCTCATGGTAAAATTCATGAAATTCAATCAGTCCTGCTAAAATCAGCACACAGACATCATCAATAGGTTATAAAACTTTCAAATTTTTTTGTTCCATCATAAGGATATGAAAATTAATTTTCATTATTCATTTTGTGTAAATATGATTTTCAGCTTTTACACAGCGGTTTTAGTTTATCTGATAATCAGTTGTAAATATATCTCGGCAGCTGCAAGTGGCATCCAAATGGGAAATGAATGCAGTGATTCGTTTTTTGTGGGCGAAAAGGTGTAACTGCATTGAAATTTATCGTCAGTTTCATGAAGTGTATAGTGAAAATGCAATGTCACACAAAGTTATCGTGAAGCAGTGCAACACATTTTAGAAAGGACGTACCAATATTGAGGACGCTAAGCGCAAGGGAAGACCATCACCTGCATAAGATTATGAGATCGCTGCTCTCGTGAATGCATCTTTGCAAACAGACGCATAACAACAGACGAAATCTCAAATGAAGTTAATATTTCTCATGTAAGTGTGCATAAAATTATTGCTGGACATTGGACAGGATTTCTTTGCAGAAGCCATTAAAAAACTTGTGCCATGTCTCGATAAATGTTTAAATAATGGATGTTGAAAAGTAGATTTTACTTGAAACTTTAGGATACAAATAAAGTTATTGTAAAATTTCGATCCTGTTTTATTAAGCAGCGCAACTTACTGACTGACCCTTGTAATTCAAATAAAGTTGTATTAATAATAGAAGTTTGTAACCTCTGCCAATAGCAATGGCTTTCAGATAATGAATTCCAGAATTAAGTGAATTTGAATCAGAGCAAATACCCAAATATAACAAATTATACTTAGAACATTTATAAATAAGTAACAAATAAGGAGTGGGGGGGGGGTTCTGTGTTTATTTTAGTTGTGATTTGCTGGAATAGGTCCTTTCTTACCAAATATGTGGTCCTGTTCGGTCCCTTTTTTCCATTTTTAACTGCAAAAGTTGAGTGGGAGCCCTGCTGGTGTTATGCATATGCTTATCTAAATTGTTAATTTAGATAACTTATTTTATCATACTAACTATTGAAGTTTCGTTACAGTAATATTGTAGTGTTGGTTGGTGGTAAGTGTTTTATAATTTATGTGTTGCATGGGTTTTTCTTTCCCTTCTAATAGTTACACTAATGGTTGCTTCTAAAGAGTTAATTGAAATTTTATGTACTTTTTGTCTTTTTTAATTTACTCTCACAGAAAGCCAGCTCTTCTCACAAAGTTAGCCACATCATTGAAAATTGGCAAAAATTTCAGGTTTTTGCAGCCTTTGTTTTTATTTTTCACATTTTAAAGGCCCTTAAAAGTATGTGCTTTCTATTGATACCATGGTAATCTTATTTTCTATTCATAGTCAAATACAGTTATTCAGTAACATATTAGTGATGTTCTAAAACAGATTGAGAATGAACATTAAAATGTGTTTTAATATATTTTGTGTAAAACAATGTAAATGGTTTTTATATTTTCTTGTTAATTTTCAAAATCACATCAAAATGTTAAATTCTTATTGAACTGATATATATACTCTTTATATATAGGAAAGAATAGAGCATGTCAGGGCAATTTTGATTAATGGTTTTTGTAGACTTTAGATGATTAAATTTTTTCTCTTCAAATTCTAATGAAACATACCTTTGACTAAAAGAGCTACTTTACTTTTTAAGTTTAATAATGCAGATTAAGGATACAGTATCATATTGATGGTCAGAAAATATACAAAACTTTTGGTCAGGTATTGGTATACTTTTGGTTGTGTGTATGGTAAAACATCCATAATGGACACTCTAATAGCAGACACCTCTATTTAGAAAACACTATCAATCAACCATACATATATATTTGGCTGTTTTTATCTCTGAAAAGCAGACACCTCTCAATGTTGGACAAATTCTGCACTCCCTGAGTATTGTGTTCTTCAGAGGTTTTAGTGTAGTTTCTATAGAAACAATCTTTTTTAAGGGTGCTGGAAAAAAAAAAATGCCCACCTAAAGCAAACTTTGTCAATGAGTGCAAAAATACAGCTTTAACTTATGAGGAATTTCAAAACATTCAAGAGTGGCTGATGCATCAATTTGATGCTTTTCCCACAGTTAATACCTGTCTTTCCAATCCAGAAACTCCAGAAGTTCCAGAAGTACGATCCAAATAAAATATTTTAATGACAAGTTATATAAATAATTTGTTCAGGTAAATCTACAAAAAGTCAAAGTGCAATGCATTTTAGTATAATTAAAATAAAGAATTGTTTTCAACTTTCAAGTATTTCCTCAACTGAAATCTTTAATGCCTGTGTGTGCCGCATACATTGCATACTGGGTCGGCGCACCTTTACATCTATTCTTATTGCTTTTTTTAAACAAATCCCAGTATACTCTATTCCATTTCCTTTTTAATATCTATTTTCTTAAAATTTTGGTATCCACCCTTTCTTTTTTTAAACACTGCTATAAAGAAGTACTTCTGCAATGCATGTGTTCAAATGAGTATCCTATTTCTTAACCTCTTCCCTTCAGGATGAGCATTATGTGTATATGCTATATATGATGCATATAGTACTTATTATTGAGTAATGATATTTCCAAATATCGTTACTCAATATTTCAGCTTACCTAATTTCATAATTTCTGTAGTTAAGAAAGGAGGTGATTACTGTTTGGAAATATAGTAGACTCCCTCAAATCCACATAGTTTAAAACCAGAGGTTGTGTGGATTTCTGGTCACTGTTTTGTTTACATTTTTAAACAGTAATTTGAATTTAATAATGCATCCAAAATTATAATGAATGCTTACAATAAAATAAAATAATACAAAATAAGAAAATTTAATATATTTTTAAATATTAAAAGTAAAGGTCAAGTAAATAATTTATAATGTATAACTAAATATGCATAATGAGGTAATTTTTTCTTGAATTATTCAGTGAAACTCTCCTTATAAATATACACTAATAATTCACAGTGAAATTTTAAAAGAACAAAGTTTTATGTTTAGCTATATTTAAAAACCAAACAGCTTGATATTTTTCAGAAATAAATTTATGCTTCTGTCATGGAAAACATGAGTTCAATCATATTAACCAGAATTCCATATTAAAATGGATACAGAATGATTAAAAAAAAAAAAAACTAATTTTACACTTACATCTTAACTGTAAGTTTCATTGTTTACGTCTGAAAGAATGTGCAGGTTTTAGAGATGCGGATTTGGGAGAGTCTACTGTAGTTGCATTGAAAAATTAAAAGGGAAGCTCATCCTGAAAGGCTTGATGTTTATCTAATTTAAAGAATATACGTAATGAAGTGTAACTGCATAGTAAAAAAAAAAGTTGTTGAATGATTGTTTTTTGTTCTTTATTTAGATAAAGCCATGACAGGGGCCATTCCTAAAAGAAAGTCTGTATACAACTTACGGTAAAATTGTGTTGTTAGTCTGTGACTCAAGCATAAAGATCTTATCAGATAGTCTTTGTAACTGGCATAAGTTATGCATTAATATAATGTCATGTGATATGTTTAACTTTTTTACATGTAAAATTTTATTGTTGTTAATAAAGTACAAATGTCTACATTTGATGAAATGTTTTCATTGTGTAAGTTACACATATTTATTAGTGATTACCATACCCTCTTAAAAAGAGTTTGTATCAAAAAACTTATTTAGTCTTTGTCATGATAGTGCCATTGCTGTATGAAATGAGACATAAGAATTCCAAACTTGTCTCATGTTTATGTAAAAAAATGTTTAGTTATTGTTAATATCTCTGATCAATTGACATTTAGTCAACAATCTTGTAAATTTAATTTTCCAAGGATAATTTATATAAATGTAATTTTGTATATATTTTTCTACAAAATCGAATTTTGTATGTAATTTTCTAAAAATTATTTATATAACTTTCTAAAAAAAAAAAAAAAAATCTGAATTTAAGATTTATTTAAATGCTAAATTTAATTTAACACTTTGAAGTGTTGTGCTTTCTGTGCTTTTTTTTTTAATGCAAGATTTTCAGACAGTTAAACTACATGAAGCAAACTTTGGCAATAATAATGCTGTTAACGTTATTCTTTCACACAATGGCCACACATGTTTTGTTTAAAATAAGCTGTATAATTTAAATATTTTGTTCAAATGGTACATAATATGTAAATCATTTAAATCATTTTATGGGCAAAAATTATAGTTTCTTAAACTTTAAATTGTGAAATTAATTGAATGTCTTCTGTTTTGTGAATTTTAACTTTTTTCAGTTGTTTTTCTCTAAGCTAATAAAAAAATATATAATAAAAGATATGATTATCAATTAGATTAAGTACAAGAGCAAATAAGTGTTAATAATTTAAAAAATAATTTTTGCAATCCAAAACCTAAACGGGTATTAATTTATGTAATTTACTTTCTTCATGTGAAAATCTGTAAACGAAAATTACATTGCAAGATAATTAATAGAATTCTAAGTTTAAAATATTTGTTATTTTGAAAACAAAATATTCGTCGTTTTGAAAACTAAATATGAATAAGTAAAACATTTTTCCTCCCATTTATAGCTTCTAAATGTGTAAATTTCTCAGTTTATTCCTGTCCTGAAATATTTTGAATTATATTTTTATAGTTTGCAAGAGTTGAGCACGGATTGGGTTTTGCCGATCTAAACCCAAAAATTATATTGGAAGTCAACCCAACCTGACAAAATAATTTTCATCAAAATAATTTCATCATAGTAAACTGCATATTAATGCAATTATATTTTTAATATCAATTTTATCCTTTATATAGAAAAAAATATATATACTCATTCATATTCAAATATATATATTTTTTTTTAACTAACTCCTGGATGGTTTTTTAAAAACTTGTTTAGCCTAAACCCAATTTGTAACAGTCAAAACTCAAACTGAACCCAAAATAGTTAGTCTTTCAGAACTTTAATAAAAAGTATTAAAAGAGTATAGGATCCGTTATCCGGCGTCCCGGTATCCGGAAGGCCTCGAAAACCGGAATGCAAAACACTAAACGAAAAAAAAAAAATTCATTTAAAACAAAAATTTCTTTAAAAAAAAAAAAAATTAGTGTCAGTAAAAGAAAAAATAACAAAATGATATTGCCTTCATTCATTAATTTATAAATTCAATAAATACCGTAAAATACCGATTGTAAGCCCCCCCCCCCCTTTTTCAAAATCAAAAAAAGTTAAATTTGGAAGGGGGGTTTATAATCGGGATTTTTTCTAAAAATCATTTAAAAACCTGTTTTTATCCTTAATTTAGAAGTAAAAAAGGTGCGAGAATCTTCCATATTTCGGCAGAAAAAAAAAATAATAAAAATAAATTCCCAACCCTAAAATCCTGCCTTCCCCCCCCCCCCCCCAAAAAAAAAAATTTAAAAAAATCATTTTTTAAATTTTTTTCTTATTTTATTGTAACAATAAATACTATCTATCTAAAATCACTCTAAATCTGCTCTAAAAATTACTGTTTCCCCCCTTTGCCCCCCCTCTCCTCTGGTACCAAATATGTATAGTTTAACCTTTATACTTTTTAATTTTAAACTTCTTTTCAGACTTATTTATTTTTAATATAGAGTATTTAATAACTCCAACCTACCACCTAAATTAACCCATCCTCCTAAAATCCCTGCTTCTCCCTCCCTGCCCCCCCAATCTTATATCATGAAGATCCTCCCCCTCCAAATGCATCGCGTAAAAGAAAAAAAAATTAAAAAATCATTTTTTTAATATTTTTCTTTATTTCTTATTTTATTGTAACAATAAATAATCAATAATCTAAATCTGCTCTCAATATTACTGTTTCCCCCCTTTGCCTCCCCCTCTGATACCAAAAATGCATAGTTTTCTTCTTAATTTTTTCGGCTCTATTTGTGATTTTTTCCCCAGCAATATTTAAATAACGATCTACATTATACCCTCCTCCCGTCCAAAAAGTCCTTTTTATTTCCTTTGCCCTCCCCCCCCCCCCAGTACATACTTTAAAGTCTAAAAGTTTTTTTTTATCTATTTAGAATTTTCTTGCAACTATAATTAAATAATTATCTAAATTGCTTCTCCCCCCCCCCCCCCCCCCCCACACCCCTAAAAATTTGCTTCTTTTTTGTGCATAAAAAATTTTTTGTATGTGAGAGGGGGGGTGCTTATATTTGGGAATGGAAAAGAAAATCAAAATTGCTTAAAAGTGGGAGGAGGGCTTACTTTCGGGATTTTATGGTAAATATAAAAAAAATATGATACGAAAAACATTGCGGTAAGAAAAAATTGAAAACAATTACGTTAGAAAAATAAAACATGTCTGTGTACAAATTTTATTTTGCTACAAGTTTCATTAAAAAAAAGTTACACGTAGTTTAATGCCATTGTGTTATTCCGGAGAAATATGGTGAGCAGAAAACTGACTAACATTTCTTTTTTGTTTTGTAAAATTGAGCATAGAAAAATTATTTCTATGCTAAGAATCGGCGAATCTGCCATTGCGATCACCATCAATAATAACAGGTTATGGAAAGTTGCCAGATTACGCATTGATTTTAACATTTCCTTTTTATACATAAAATAATAGTTACTTGATAATTTGTAAATTTAGATTTGAAAATTTTTTTCACAGAGGGATTTTCTCTGAATAAAAAACTAAAATTCTTTTTTAGAATATATTTCCAGTAAATTTTATACACATGACGTCACACTCCAATATGTGCAGCCGCAATTCACTCCAGCAGATGATCTTTAGCCTCAATCTAGGATACTTGTATAAATTTTAAACAAGCTGGATAAATGATGGCAATTGATGCCGTCTCTATCTCCAAATCAAAAAATTCTGCTCCCAAAATGAAATTTTATTTATTTTTTGTAATTTAGAATGTTTTTATTTTTTATTTTGTGCAAATAATGTATTAAATGAACAAATTTATAACTAATGTATTTACATATATTATTCATATTTATCACTATTTTATGAAATTATTTCGTACATTTTTTATACATATAAAAAAGTGTTCTGAATTACGGAAAAACCCCTTATCCAGAATGCCCCAGGTCCCAAGCATTCTGGATAACGGATCCTATACTGTACAAACCTGACTAAAGTCACTGGTCAGACTCTGGTAATATCAGCTTATTCAGCCTGATGCAGGTTTATAGCATGCTTGCAGGATATTTGTGTGCTGTACTATAATTTTAACCCCTGACTGCTGAGCAAAAGGGCAAATTTGTAATGTTTTCTCTGTAATTTTTTTAAAACTCTAAAAAAAATATGAATTTTTAAAGTTCATTAAAAAAATTTTTAGAAAAAATATGTAATTCTGCAAATCATATGGCCACAACTTCCTTCTTTTGTGCAAAATGTGTTCTGCACAACAATTTTCTAATCTCAATGGCAATTCTCAGCTGCAGTATATAGCAACGCATCGCATGAAGTTAAATGTTTTTCCTATTGATACTTGCTGCTGAAATCAAAAATAGTATAACCCACCAAAGAAATTAACTTTCTTGTTGTCAACACTTGTCTATTTACTCGTGTTTAAGTCTTCATGTTTTAATGCATAGTTTCTTGTTATTTGTAATTGCTTGATTTGCAGATTTATTTATAGTTAGCATATAGAGTTGTTTTTCTGTAATTTTCTAGATTATTAAATAAGACAACTCAATATAATTAACTCTTATCAGAACTTAATTCAATTAACATATTAAGAGTGTTACTGGAGAGTTCAGTAAAAAAAATCGAATTCTAAATACTATAAAACATCCATAATGGGCACTCCTTATAATGAAGGGTCTTGTACTTATTTAATCAATGTCTTCAATTTCACATGTAAATTGAATTCTTTGACAAAATCTGAAAGTAGCAAAGTAGTGACTACTTTTGAAAAGTAGTTTGTAGTCGCTACTTTTTAAAACAAGTAGTTGTAGTTAACTACATTTTTGATAAAGTAGTTGTAGTTCGCTACAATAAAAAAGTAGTTTTTCTTACCCCTGGCTGTAGTCATAAAAAGGCCAGAAGGTATATGCTATAGGCAGATGACATGCTAGAAAGTACATGTTATAGCTTTTCTTGAGAAACAAACACAGGCCTCTCAAATGGTCCCCTTTTCCCAATAAAGTCCACTTTTATGTATTTTGGTCCCCATAGTCTCCTTTCAGTGTTTGGGATAAAAAAATTAATGTGAAAAAATCACTGCAAAAAACTCTAAAACTCGCTGAAAGTTCAAAACTCATAGAGGACAAAATTTACTATCGTGGACTAAAACATTGTAACCCGAATTCTTTCACGAATGTCAAAAAATCGCCACGGAATGTGGAAAACTGTTGAAAAATGTATTGAAAATCTCATTAAAAAATCTCTAAAATTTCAAAAGTCATAGAAAGCAAAATTTACTACATAAAACTAGACCTTGGTTACATTAAGTGGAAGTTTGAAACTGAATGTCTTAAAATTATCGCAAAATGCAAAAAAATCTAAATTACATAAAAAGAATTCAAAAATCGCTGTACAAATTCAGAATTAATTTTATTGTAAAGAGGACAATTTTGCCACAAAATAGGAAAAAATTCAAAAGCATTACTGTATGAATTCTGAATAATAACTTTTATTGAAAAGAAGACAACTTACTGTATTGGGCTAAAAAATTTAAACCAGTTTCCTTTTAATAATGTGGAAAAATCACCACAAAATGTATAAAAATTGCAGAAGATAAAATTTAATATAGTAGGCTAAATAATTGTAACTGGAATTCCTTCACAAATGTAAAAAAAATCAAATAAGAGGATGCAATTGCTGAAGGACAAAATTTATTACATTAGGGCTAAAAGTTTGAAACTGAATTCCTTTTATGCATGTTTAAAAATTGCCACAAAATGCAAAAAAAGTTGAAATTCTCATGAAAAATTAAAAAATTGCTGTACATATTCTGAATAAACTTCATTGAAAAGAGGAAGAAATGTTTTACATGGGCTAAAATATTGAAACCAGATTCTTTTTATTAATGGGGAAAAAATCGCTGGCTGTGAAATATGAAAAAAATGTTAAAAATTTCATAAAAAATTAAATTAAAAAACTCCGAAAACTAACTTTAGACATACAAGTACCTTCCTGCCAAATCTTGTGGCTCTACACACAGTGGTCTCTTCAGTACAACGAAACTTTAATCCTTATTGTTTTAGATTTAGCTTTATTTTCATTTTTGATGGAGAAGTATATCCTAGCTATTAAAGGAAATGTTAATTACAATTTCTTCTTTTTTTATATTTTTTCTTTAATATGTATTTTTATCAGAAGGTATTGAAATCATGAAAATAATTTTAATTTTTTGATGGATTTTACATGTTTTAGGGGACCTGAATATGATTTAACAATTTTTTGAAAATCTCTCTCTGTATAGGATACATATTTTGTAGCCACTCTTATCTCAAAAACTAAAGCATGGAATTTCATCAAATGTCATATTTATAATTAAACTTTAGTACCTACGGGTGCTGATGTATATAAGGCCCAACGGGTAGCACTATCTGCATTTTTCACAATTTACATGATTATCTCAGCATCTCTGGAGTGAAATTGTATCAAACTTCATATTCGCTTAACCCTTGAGATAAATTGATGCTGATTAGATTTTAGTGTATTTCTCCCAACAGGTGGTGGTACTCACAGTGGTATTAATTTTTAATAATTTCTGTGATAGCGAGATCTTGGCATGTTTTGGATGGAATTTCATCAAATTTAATATGTAAGATGATTATGAATAACTGTTGATTCAATATTGGTTTTGATCATTCCCCATGGGAGTTGCCATACTTTGTTTTATCTGATGTACATTATAGCTTATCTCAACTTCTATTGTGTAGAAAGGAAGTGAATTTTGTTTGAAGTTAGTAATTAATAATATATATGTTAATCTAATTTTAAATTTTAATACTCAACAGGTATAGCACAAAATTAGCACTCTCTAATTGTCGAGTAACACTTAAAACATGGCAATTAACTTCGTCCTCAGTTGCCAAACTTAATGGACGCCACTCGTCAAACGTGATGGTTGAAAGGTGTATTGATGCCAGGGGTGAAAATCATTCAGAATTTACGGTGTCCAGCAAATCGGTGATTCTCCTGAACGTATCATGAACCTCTCTCTCTCTCCTGGAATGGGGTGGGGGGGGGGGGTAATTGCCAAGATGAATCAGAGCTTTAGGATGAGGAATTTTGCATGCTACTGTGTGCTATGAAGTACTCAAAACAGGGGGTCATTGTCAGGGGTGTAGCTTGAAATTTTTATTGGGGAGAGGGGTGGGAGGATCTGACATTGGCGCCCTTTTATAATTTTAATTTTCCACCCATACGCCCGTCACTCTCGGTACATTGTCATCAGCCATGCTAGTGGTCTGCAGGTGCCGAAATTTCCAGGCCCGACTGAGTTTCTACAAAGCATACCGATATTTCTGAAGCAACAATTAACCTAAAATTAAAATTGTACTTACTTATTCAAAAAGCACACTTACTTATGCATTGATTTTATTTTCAAATTATGTTCAAAAT
The DNA here is from genome assembly GCA_963931845.1 of Maratus michaelseni. Classification (NCBI taxonomy): domain Eukaryota; kingdom Metazoa; phylum Arthropoda; class Arachnida; order Araneae; family Salticidae; genus Maratus; species Maratus michaelseni. The sequence goes on from OZ007586.1 coordinate 82,591,308, forward strand.
ACATGGAATGCAAAATATCAACAATATTTATGACCATTTAGACAATAACATACATAAACACTGATTAAAAAAATTGACTTAGATTATTATATTCAAGTGAAGATTCAGTAAAAGAAGAAAAATCAGTTATAGGCAGGTTTCAATCTTAGCAAGTACCTCATCTGTTGTATGTATTATATTCTTTTTGAACGGATCAAGACATTTTTCTGTTTAAGAAAGGTTTCCATCATAGACTGTTTCTATTTCACAGGTTTTACTTGTACTTCAATTTTTTTTTTTGCTTATAATAAGTATGTACTATTCTTTAGAAAGGAATTTTAATTGTAGAATAATGGCCATTTAAAAATGTATACAATTTTCGCAAAAATTGTTGTGCCGGGCCTAATTTTCTGATTTTTACACTGGCCTGCAAATTTTGGTTTATGCAGACTTCTAGGAAGAATGATGTCCAGGCACAGCTTGGCCCTGAAAAATAAAAGTGGCCTGGCGCAAGTCAGCAGAAACATGTTAAGCCCAGGCCGTGCAGATCTCTAACTTATGCATCTCGAAAGCCTGTTTAAAATATCAGTTTTAATTTTTACAGAAAAATTACAAAACTCTTTGATTCTTAGCAAGGTGGCCAATTAAACCACATTTAAAGCACTTTCTAGTTTCATTAAATTTAAAATTAAAACTAGGACATGCTGTACTTACCTGCATTTTATTGGAAGGTCTAGACTTTTGCTTAGAAGATGGCTTAAACTTCACATTGTTACATTTATTTTCATTATTATATAAAGCAACTTCATTAAACACACTTAAATTAGAATTTTTGTTAAGTGAACAATTAAACAATTTTAATCTTGCTTCCTCAGACAACAGTTCGTTCAAAACATTTTCGAATGTAAAGTCCTCATCCGAAAAACAGTAAATAAGCTGGACGATACCTGGATACTCATCAGGCAGATGTCTAATCAACTGAAAAGGCTTCAACCACTCTGAAATAGAACGACCAGCATCCTTTAATTGCATGATGATATCTCTCAATCTAGCGCCATACAGATTCAGTTCCTCACCATCTAATGCTTGCCACGCTACATACGGATCCTCTATACCAGATAATAAAGGCCTCAACTCCTTAGACACATTCAAATACAGAATGGAATAAGTCCTTATTCTTTTTGCCAAATCCGTATCACTAAGAGCCTTCGCTGGATCGGTGTTCTCAGTAGTTTTGTAGATGCACATTCCCATAGAGATTTTTCCATCAAAAGAACACGGACATCTTCTCGCCATGTGCTGTAATTAGCCGACGTTAATTTATTGATTAGAAGAAAATTGGCGTCCGATGAAGACGACATCATGGACTTTAAAACTATTCAACTGAGGAACACAAGCACAAATTTATAATATCTAACTCCTCTGCATGTTGCAGGCTTCAATCTCGGCTGGGCCCATAACCTGTAACGGGCTGCTAGGGCAAAAATTCATATAAGCCTAGAAGCCACAACTACTTAAAGCAGAGTTTTCAAGGATTAGTGTCTACACACATGCAGAAAGAAGTCAAAATATAACTTTAAGCAAACTTAATTAAAAACATTATTGAAGAAATTTAATATAATAAATTAAGGCCATAACTTCGGCCAACAACTTAAATCGCTCATTAAATGAGCCTTTACTTATTTCAAACACATGTAACGAAACGAGCCAACCAAACATAAAGTCGCTCCAATATATACTCTCTTGTCAGTTCAAGATCAACTCTGTAACAGTGAAACATGCAGTTATACAAACCAACCAATCAGGAACTAGTGTATGTCATCAGCACGATGACGCAATACTGAAACACAGATACAGTCATTCATCTCCATATGCGTGGAATTCGTAAAAATATGACGTCATACCGTCAAAGAAAAAGAAACGCTCATAAGCTGCGGCTGAAATGATTTCGTAACGAGGCTGAAAACAAACATCAATACCGAACAGTCTCAGAATTCGGCCACAAAGCATAACGATATTAAACAATGATGTCGACACCGATTTAAACATTGGCAAGAACGCCGCGATACGACATCATGGTTGTTGGGGTAAGTGGAACCCCTTTTTGGAATACTTCATTTTTGAAGCCTTATACAAAAAATTTGAAAGTAATTTGAACTTATCAACTTATATTAAGACTATATTAATAAACAAAAGTTTATGATTAGTTTCTAAAATAAGAATTTAAATATTTTTTAACTGCTTTTCTTTTAAAAAATCAGGTGGGTGTCCCACTTTACCATAGTAAGGGGTAAGTGGGCCCACCGCTCTTTATTTAAATTTAAAACAAGCATAAATAAAGAAAAGGTAAGTGGGTGTTTCTTCATAAAGTATAGAAATTTTAAGTGTGAAATATTTTATTGTAAATGTATCCATGTACAAGATATCTACTCGCATTAAGATCAGTATGACCAATGCCCCCTAGATAAGAAAGCCGTGACACACGCCACGAAAACATCATACCAAGAAGGCAAAACAAAGAAAAAAATTTGAACAACTTGCATGTTTCGATTTCGATGGCTCGTGGAATTATTAACTATTAGTCGTAAGCAATAATTATTAATTTTATGAGCCAATGAAATCGAAACATGCAAGTTGTTCGAATTTTTTTCTTTGTTTTGCCTGCTTGGTATGACGTTTTCGTGACGTGTGTCACGGCTTTCTTATCTAGGGGGCGTTGGTATGACAGGTAATTATAGAATGAAAAACAAAACAAGTACATCTATGAAATTTTATAAAGCTTAAAGGTATATGTTTTATTTTAACGTATAAAACAGTGCTAAAGAAACATAATAAGGTTGATTAAAATTAATTTTGGCACATTAGCAAACACTAAATGGTAGCGTCTATTTAAAGTTGGCTGAGGGAGGATTATTATTACTTCATCTTCAGTAATAATTCCAACATCTTCTGCATCCAGAGAATAAAAAGTCTTACTATTTCTATTCTTTTTTGCAAATTTAGCAGTTATTTTTTCATTTGTATCATCAACTTCTAAAATTAGAGTTGTATAATACTTTTTTTTTAATGCAAGTTTCACAAATATATAGTTACCCGCTTTAGAAGTTTTTTTAGCTGAACAATGCAGTGTAGCGAGTAGCACGATACAAAAAATCAGCAGTTTGTAGTGAGAACCAACGTTACTTCAGGGAAAAAAATATAGTATTCTGCAAATCACGTGACCGCAACTTGCTTCTTTTGTGAAAAATTTATTCTGCTGAACAATTTGCGATTATCGGCTGCAGTGTATAACAATGCAACGCATGAAGTCATAGATTTTTACCATTGATACTTGCTGCTAAAATCAAGTACTAATCCACCAGAGGAATTAATTTTCTTGCCAGCAACATTTGTCTATTTACTTGTTATGTTATCAGGTCTTCCTGATTTAACTCTGTTTCTTATTACTCTGAATTGCTTTATTTACAGATTTATTTGTAGTTTGCATTTAGAGTTGTCTCTGCGTAATTTTCTAGATTATAAAATATTTTTTAAGTTTCCAAAATCCATGTTTGCCCCGGGTGCAAAAAAGACTAGTTTTGGCACTGATGACAGCAAGAGTTATATATTTTTTAAATAGATATAATCAAAGTTAGCTCTTTGAATATGTGATAAAACAAGCACTAATAGGATTATGATCAAGGCCTGTAGTAGAAGCAGTGGATGCTGTATATTGTTTTAGACCTAGCAGAATAATCTAACAACTTAAAAAGAATTCTGGGCTTGAAAAAAAAAAAAGAGACCAAAAAGTAAATTTTATGTTCTTGCATTTTATTTGATAGCACAGGGTTTTCTTATTTTATGGGTTACTTTGATTTCTTATGATAGTAAGCTTGGTTCAGCATAGTTGATAGATACATTTTAGTTTGCTGCAGATTGTTCCAGAAAATTTGCAACTGGAGAGATCAAATTTTAAAAAAAGAAAAGAACATGAACTGTGTCTGTACCAGGGTTTGGTGATATATATCATAATAGATATCCGATATTTGTTCTCAAAATATCATGATTTTTTATATTATCAGGGATTCTGTGCAGATTTTTCTCATGGGTTCCTGTTTTTGTGAAATTGTGAAGTGTTTTTATATTTGTGAAAATTATAGTCATAATTTTGTGAATTTGAAAATAGCTATATTTAGGTTCCTGTGCCCAGTAGCAGCACGGCAGCGGCGCTGCAGATTTTTTTTATACCTTGCAAATCAATCTGACAGCTTTTTAAATTCTGGGCTAAGAAAAATTGCTAAAATTTAATTTTTCTCTCTAGATTTATTACATTTATTGCATTTTCTTCTTATATTTTCTTTGTAAATGCAAATTTTGCCTATTTTATGGGCTACTATAATTTATGATAGTAAGCTTGGTACAGCATTCTTGGATTGCAGATAAATTTTGGTTTGCTGCAGATTAACATAGAAAATTCTGCTACTGGGTTCCTGTGTATATCCTTAATGTATAAAAAGGCTAAGTAATTTGATAAAGTGATTTGTTTTGTGACAGGTCAGATTTAACTTTTAAATGATTAAATTTGTGAAAAGTTCAGTTTGGAGCTGTAAAAGTTTTGTGAAAGGTCTATTTTTAAAATAAAGAATTTTGTGAAGTGTCCTGTTTTAAGATAATTTTTGTTGAAGGGTCCTTTTAAGGACACAAAAATTTCCCAAACAGATCCTTGATTATTGATATTTTCATACATTTGATATTTATTTACAAAATATTGTTTATTTTTGATATTTTTAGTCAGATGTGTCACAAGTGTAAATAAATTTTTTAAACTGTTATTGACTGTGTCATTCTGCAGATAAAGAACTTTTGGTGTGGTTGGAACTTGAGTCTGGAAATGTTTATAATAATCAATAAATTGACTATTTTGAAAATATCAGATCGATATAAAAAAATATTGGACATTTGATATTTCAAAAATATGGTATTTAACCTTGGTCTGAACAAGGTTTCATAAATCTTGTATTTTATATGTACAGGCATGTAGATTCATTTATTGTTGGATGGAAGAGCTATCTTCGATTTCATCTTTTTATTTAAAAAAGAGTAACTTTTGATAGTTGAATTAATTGTGACTTTTTTACTTTCCTCTACCTGTTTTCTAATAAAGAAAACTATTGCATGTAAAAATACGAAAACTGGTAGCTTTATAGACAAATGTATGATAAACAGTCTGAAGTAATGATGTATGATATGACAAAAAGTATGATAAACAGTCTAAAGTTTTTAAATCGAAAAGTTATTTTAAGAACTTTTTAATGTTAGGATCATAGTGTTTTTGTTGTTTTTTCAATATTTTATTTGAATTTTCAATATTAATAGATATTTATTTCATATTTTGAAAAAGTCATTTTTTTCACCTATTGTTGCCAGAATTTAAAAAGTGCAAATAATTTGAAATATCTTTCAGTTAAAAAAAATAATTACATGTGAATATTAAAACAGAAAGAAAACTTTAAAATAATCAAGCTATTACATGCAAAAAGCATTAAATGGTGAAAATTATTTAAAATGTCATATTTAAAACTATTTTCTTATAGTATTTCTAAACATTGTTTTTAATCGAAATATATATTTACATGTGAATTTTTAAAAAGAAAGGAAACCTTAAAATTATTAAATTTTTACATACAAAATTCATTTAATTGTGAAAATTACATCATTTTAAAACTTTTCTTATGGGCAATATTCATGTGACGCCACAGGGGAATCACATGGAGTAAAAAAAGGCGTCTAGATCCTTTGTTTACATATTTCATCACTTGATGGAGTATAAATATAATATTGTATGTACATACAAGCATAAAATACTTCAGATATATTTTAAGTAGGAGAAAGAAATTAACTTGGAAATAGTAACATACAAAATGTAAGAAAAGAATAAAGCTTAATACTTCGGTTATTTCACAAACAAAGAAATAAATGAAGGGTTAAAATCACATGAATTTCTGAGCACTTCAAGGCATTGTAATTACTCTTCACTTCATAAAAGATATGCAAGAACAAGCATCAAGTATGAAAGTACTAAGTGAAGATGACAGTAAGGAAAGTATAAAAAGTAACAAATTTTTTTTATACATCTCTGATACGGGAGAAACTATAGGTGATATTACATTAGATTTTTTTTTCTTTTTTTTTTCTTTTTTTTTTTTTTTTTGCATGATGTTTTCATTGGTGGCTCTTTAAATAACATTGTATATGTTCCCTACTGTCAGAAAAGAATAATCTCTATATTTAAAGAATAAATTGTTTATGTTAATGATTTATAAAAAATTTCCATAAAAATGATATTTTATGTCATAATCAAATATATAAAAAAAAATGTTTATAAAAAATAAAATAATATTTATAAAAAATAACTTTTGATTTTTATGAAATAATTTGGCTATAGAGGACCCTTCACAAAATTTTTCATCTCAAAACAGGACCCTGCACTATTTTTTTATTTCAAAACAGCACCCTTCAGAAATATTTTCGCCTTTTTAAACAGAACTTTTCACATTCAAACTGAACTCTTCATAAAATTCTTTGCCTAAAAGTAGATCTTGCATAAAACTTTTCCATTTTCAAATTGAACCATTTTAAAAGTAAAATTTGAAATGTCACGTTTCCATATATAAAGAAAATATATGTATTTTACATATGCATGTCTTCTTTAAAATGTATAAACAAGAACTGGAATATAACAATCATTTCAAATTCACAAAATTGTGACTAAACTTTTCACAAAAACAAGATTGTCTGAAAAATTTGAACAGACCTCTATGTTATCTAACTATATATAATTTAAATTGACTTCATTGGTATGTACCGCATTTAGATGACTGATTGCTCTATTTTCCATAACAAAAGGATGAAGTGGAGAGGATAGATCATAGATGTCCTTGAGTAGCCAATTGAAATTATATGGAGTATAGATGAGTCATGGGTACCCGCAAGGCAGGGCAATTGCCCCTCCCTGGACTCCAGTTAGATTTGAATTGATTCAGTATTTCAAACTTTGTGATGACAAAATTTGTATTAGATAAAACAAAGTGAATGCAATAGGTTAACCTTTAAGATTAATATACTTCCTAACAATTATTTCATATTTTAAATTAAAATTAAGGGAACTGATTAAAAAGTTTATTTTGGAAAGAAAGGTGGGAAGGGGCAGAGAATAATCTTCAAGGACATAGGAAAAAGAGGGGATCGAACTGAAGCCCTCATAGTTGTTCATCTATTAATAAAATTTGTGTGCTTTTATAGTGTTAATAAATATTTTTTACTCCATAAACATTGTTTGCTTTGTTTTTTGCTAGAAGTTGGAAACCTATTTACAAATAAGGGAAGGTGCTATTAATTTATATAATGTAATTAAAAAAGAACACAAATTAAGCATTTTTATAATAAAACAGATGAAGTACATTTGATTAAGGATCTAGAATTTCTTTCTCTTTTCAAATATTTTATATTAAAATATCAGTTACAACAGTAATTTAAATTAATATTTATGGTAGATATGAAATAAATATGTGAAATTCTAGAAATTTATAACTAGAAATTTTTTTAAACAAAGTTTATTTTTAAAACTAATTTGAGAAAAGAAAATCCATTTATATATTCTCAATACAGCCTTTGTTTATGTTACCAGTGCATATTTAAAAATTATGTCAATTGTCACCCATAACTGGTGCCACACTTTGGGGTAAAATTGACTTCCAATTGCTGTATGGAGAAGTGAAAGTGTTAAGCATTTAGTATTATGGAGATAGTGCTTAAAAAGCAGTTCAAGGTCTCCCTGATCTGATGGGGGGAAAAAACTCTGAATGTTTCATTTTAAATAAAGGCAGTAGAAGTTTGTTTTTGGATTTTTAATGTGTTATTTGTTACTCTTCTGATTATGATTATGATGATATGATAAAAATTGTCTTGCACATGGAATTTTGATGAAAAACTCTTAGTTTAGTTTATTTCATGTTTATATTCATCATTATAAATAAAAGTGCAACCTTTGCATTGGCTGCAGGCACTCTGTTCCAAATATCTTGCCCCTCCCTGGATTTTGTTTTGAAGGTGTTTATGGGCTGAGTGGTTTCAAATAAATGTAGTAAAATAGGGGAAACGAACCTAGTGTTGGGTACACCTACTTATGCTACAGGGGTCCACAACACAGACCTTGCTCATCTAGACAGTCGAACTTCCAAAAGACTTTTATGTTAACCCATAATCACTCTTGTTAAAAGATCAACTTCTAAGCTCCTGGCAGATTCTGAGGTATGGTTTTACCTCCTTGAAATAATATTATTTACTAACAGTCTAACTCAAAAGATGCACCATAATGACAAATTATGTGACACAAAAGTAGGTTATAACAAATATTCTGTGGCATAACTCCATTCTCATAAATCAGATTGAAAAATCGAGTAAGGACCTTTCGTGTTCCCACTAGAACCATTAACATAGCAGCATACCAAAAGAAAGCAGAACAAAGAAGTGACACGACACCATGATGGCTGCAGAGGTATGCAGTGGTTGGACAGGAGGTCTGCACGCGCTTGACCTGCAGGCCTTACTTTTTCTGCAGACTTGGGTTGGTCCAGGCTTTTTATTTCTCCTTCTCTCTTCCTCCAACCTCTCTGAGCCTAGTTTGGACTGGCATTTTATTTATCTTTATAAAAATGAAAATGTGAGGTATAATTTATTGCCCTCCTCTCTCCAGCATTCAAATATTGAAATTTCAAAAACGCCAGTAATTTGCTTCAGAATATTACAATTTTCTCTGGTTTCGGTATCAAGCTGCTTTAACCCTTTCAGGGGCAAAGTGCTAATGTTGAAATCATTCATTTTCACTATAATTTAGAAACAAATTTATTTGGAGTAAAAACCTTTCTTCACGCTCATTATAAAAGCAAAATTTTATTTCAAAAGCCTAGTGTCAGTGTGACATTTAGGAATTAAAATTAAGTGGGATATATATGTCCCACTGCCCTTCAAGGGGTTAATTAAAATGCAAGGGGGAGAAGTGTAGGTAAGGATAAAAATAGTTTATAACTGTGTCAGAGAGTGCCAGTGTGTGTATTTTAGTAAGAGTAGTTGTGACAAATTTTATTATTATCCACATTCAATATAATTTATGTTGTCACTAGTAGAGTGCCTTAATAAATAAGATAGTGGCAACATGCACAGGGCATATGCTGAGATTGGAAGTTTTTGTTAAAAATGTGACAACCCACATTCCAGTACTTGACAGTTCTTGCCTGAACAAGCATGATTAGACAAGACTTGTCCATGTCATGTCAACTGAGGGTGTATAGAAATAAACACCAATAGATGTGAAGGGTACTTGAATTCTGCTTCCCTGATGACCACCAAACAAGTCTTTTTCTGAGATATACCTGCACAGATGTGGTTGTTGCTATTTTGGGTAATGTCCTATGAAACAAGGGTGCCTCTATATGAGTGTGCAACATATCTATACTATGTATATAAAATCCTAATGAAACGATTTTATGAAATGACTAATATGTGAATTTGAATATATATGAAACGAATTTATGAATGAAACTGAAACTTCATGGTTTGTAAAACGATTTTGTTACAGAGAGAGTGGGGAGTACAGTTGCAAAAATCTGATTTATTTCCAATAGACCCAGTTTAAACCGGGTTTTTTCTAGCCTTTGCAACTCTAGTGGGAGATACAGAGAGAGAACTAGAAGGCGATAGAGAGATGGACGGAGGTAAAAAATTGAGGAAGATAGAGAGCTAAATATGGTGACAGAACTAGATGGAGATAGACAGCGATATCAAAATAGATAGATAGTTACAAACAGTGGCATAGTCAGGGTGGGGGTCCAATTACTCTGAATACCACTAATTTTGTAAAGTTTTCTTTGACTTAGCTAATCAGAATACTTTCTGTGATAATCAGTGCGAAGAAAACTTTATATTATTACTGGTATCCAGAACATTTGAACTCCCTGGCTACAGATAGACAGAAACAAGACGATACAGTGATAGAAGGAGATATAGTGATATAGGTAGAGGGGATATAGTGATAGATGCAGAGAGAACAAGGGAGAGTTAGAGAGACAGAAGTAAGAGAGAGAGATATGGAGATAGATAGTGTGAGAAAGAAAGAAAAATAGGGAAAGGGGACTAGAGGGAGATATACTAGAGATTGAGAGCTAGATATGGAGAAAGAACTAGAGAGATAGGAACATAGCAAGAGATATAAATGCAGGTAGAAGGAGATATAGCAATAGATGGAGATAGACGGTGACAGGGATATAGAGAGAATTAGCAAAATAGAAGATAGAGAAATAGATGGAGATAGAGAGAGAAGTATAGGGAAATAGAGATATAGTGATAGATGGAGAGAGAACTAGAGGGTTACAGAGACAGAGATGAAGTGATAGAGAAATAAATGGAAATAGAGAGTGTGAGATATGGAGATAGAGAAGTAGGTGGAGAGGGAAATAGTGGGAGATATAGTGATCGAGAGTTGGATATGGAGAAAGAACTAAACTGAGATAGACAGTGTTTGGATGTAATATCAGTTTTTATGCATGCTATAATTTATTTGTTTATAATTTGATTCTCATCATAATCAAGCATAACATAGAAATAACCCAGTAGTTGTTTATAGTTATTTACAGAAATGATGCAATTTTTGATTATGATGGGAAAAACACTGATGTAATTACATTCTGAACTAATAAAGATAATTTATTATTCCATAATGATTTTTACGTAATTTATTATCTTACGAGCAGGGAAGACCGAGCTATGCTCGGTCAAAATTAAATTTGAGTTCAAATATCATGACCCATGACCCACTAATTGAATTTTCTCGAACATGTGACTTAGCCCAACAGTCTTCTCGTGCCCGAAAACCATAGGATGCAAAATTTAGTGTAAATAGTCAGCCGTTTTAAGATAAAATAGCTTGACCCATAATGACCCACTAATTGAATTTTCTTGAAACTTGTGACCTAGCCCAACAGTCTTTTCGTACTCGAAAACCATTGGATGCAAAATTTAGTGTAAATTGAGCCGTTTTTTAGATAATGACCCACTAATCGAAAGTTCTCGAACATGTGACCCAGACCAATAGTCTTCTCGTGCCCGAAAATAGTCGGATACAAAATTTCGTCAAAATCGTTTGAACTGTTTTTTAGATACAATTAGCTTGACCATGACCCAAAATGGCCCACTAATTGAATTTTCTCGAACATGTGACCTAGCCCAACAGTCTTCTCGTGCCCGAAAACCATTGGATGCAAAATTTAGTGTAAATTGAGCCGCTTTTTAGATCTTGACCCACTAATCGAATTTTCTCGGACATGTGACCTAGCCCAAGTTGAGTTTACTGTCTATACTGATCACTATATTTTTTTGGTAAACAACTTTCAAATTGTACACTTTGCACAATGTCACAGCAGGAAAAAAATTCTTATACATTTAAATAATTAAAATTTATTATAAAAATTACGTATTAAGTTTAATTTGAATCTCTTTGATTAGAAAAAAATTGCTTTAATAATGACACAGTTAAATATTCACAAGAATTTTAACAAATGTGTATGCAAGTAAAAACTCTTGTCCCAAGAGAGTCACGCCCGTCACAAGTTTAATTTTTTTTTTAAATATTGAAAGCTATTGAAGCTATATATTTGCTCAATTATCCAAGCATATGCATGGAAAAACATAATTAAAATACTTTTCAGGGATTTCTTAGCTAATTTATTTCCCAAAATATAGATATAAACTCTTAAAATTTTGTCTGGATGTCACACCCGTCACAGTGGAATGGCACTAATACAAATCACAAAAATTGAGAACATACAGAACGAATTGATAGTGTTGTCAGATTTTTAAAACTAAAAACATTGCTACCACAAAGATAGCACAAAATACACTACAAATTCGACTGTAGCACCATCTGCTGATCAGTCAATCGATACATTTTTTGTGATTGGTTTTTATAATAACATTAAATACGACTATAAATTATTTGATAAAATAGATTATTTTTTAATCAAAATATTTCACACACAGCATCAAATACACATTTTTTAACTTATTTCATGAGAAACTTTCACTATCGATATTTTTATTACCTTCATATCGCCATGGAGATAAATTTACAGCAAAACTAATGTTTGGTTATATTGCTTTTTCAGATTGACAATAGTTGATGCTGTGTATATTACTTTTGTGTTTGTACACGTTTGCGATATATCAAAGAATCGTCATGCCTTTCTGATCCGTCGGAAAAAAAACACTCAGATAAAATATTTGGTGTTGATCTTGACGTGCGATGTGCAATTTCTTTTGGGGAGGGCGCTTACTCGGGATTTTTTTTAATTTTCCAATTTGTTTACAAAGTGGGAGGGCGCTTGATCGGGAAGGGCGGATTAACGGGATTTTACGGTATAATAGCCATATTATGATTTGAATGTCATTTAACATAGATTTATTAGCTTTATAATAATTGTGAAATCTTAATGATGATTTATTAGTAATTTAATAACTTTGGGATTTCTTGATACAAATTGATGAGGTTTATATTAATTTTGGGATCATTTAAATAGATTTATTAGTTTTATAATTACTTGATGTCATTGAAATGAAGATTTATAGCTTTTTATAATAATTTAGATCTAATTTAATGTGTTTTATGATATTGAAATTGATTATAATCAAGCATATTGTAAATTTATCTTGGATTTTTGTTTTAAAAAAAGGTTCAGTCCTGACTCTGCAATCAGACAGAGAAGTCTTGGCTCTGTTTAATATAGAGAATTTGTGCTATGTAGAAAACATAGGTTTCATGATTAATTTCTCATGACACATAAAATTAAATTTTATTTCATTTTGTCAATAAACTATATTAATCTTCTAATGCTCGCCCATCGCCTGACTTTGGATACACGAAAACACATATATTTTTTTCATTTTGGTGCCAGAAACCACTGGACTTGAATATTTGTATAATCTCTATATAATAAAACACAGTGTAACCATGCCGGTTCTGACCACTCTGGTTTGCGAATCATCGACAGTAGCTAAACGCCATGTTTGGCTTAATGAAAAACATATGACAGCTAAATGATAATTTCTTCTACTTGAAATTATGCCTGTTCAGTATATTTTCGTATAAAACATGTATATCATATCCAGTTATAATGTTTTAAGTTTAAAATTAAAAATAACAGATTAAACATCGAATTACCAGTTGTAAACAAACAAATACTGTTGCCATTCAGAAACACAAATTCCAAATCTAGAAAAAAACGAATGACTCTTTGAGAATGTTTCATTAAAATATCCAATTACGCTCTTAAAATATATTTGTAAAAGCATATTAAAGTCTTTAAATATTTTAAAGGATTTTTTTATTTATTTCTGTAAGAATTTTTTTCCTGTAAGCACTTTTTTCAGAAATAGTGGTGATACCTTTCGAAGCTTTGCGATGATCTACCAGTATTTTACATTTCATGCCTAAATACTGTTATGGCGCCATCTATTGGCAATAAATACAAATTATACCTTTCTGTATAAATATCTTTCTGTTGGAAAAAAATATAACATAATAATAAAGTTGTAAAATAATATAAAATGTATATAAGCATATTTTTAAAATAAGAAAAATTCAGGACGGATTGATTTATTTCAAGATCAACTTTTTTAATGATTTAAATTATTTTTATTATTAATTTTGAAAGGGAAATATTTGAGTTTGTGTAAAAATTAATGCATTCTTTTAGATTTGGAATAAACTAAAAGATCGTTTTCGTATTATTGAGAGCGAAAATTAATACCTATAGTTTACTTACCATAATTAATTATTGAGATCGTTATTAGGATTAAGATATTAATTATTCAGAAAAATATTTGGAAATTTTTAGTTGAAAAAGAAAAATAAAAAAAAAGATTACGTTTTGTAAAATTTACCATTAACCCTGAACTTAACGGTTCAGGTCAGTTTTCCTTATTGTCGATAAATATTATATGAATATTTTTATCAATTATTTCACATTTTAAGTGAAAACCCCGATTCCTACCCACCATCCTAGGACGGCATTTACACTAAAGTTACGGAAGACCTAACTTGGCAGTGGACATTATACTAGAGAGAAGTATACGTCCGCGAGAAGAAATAGGTCTTTACTGAATTTGAAAGAAAATGCACTTTAAATCTGATTTTTTTCATATTTTTCCATTGAAAAGCGATTGACTGATTAAACAAAATTTATTTAGCTTAATGTATAGTCATTTTTATGATAAATACCTGTAATATTAAAGATGCATGTATTTCTTCGTGCAAAAAATTTCTGGCGAGATGTTGGCGCTTGAAACAAATCGACTTATAACCCTACGACCCCTCACTGTTAAGAGTGATTGATGTGTTACAGAAAATTCTCCGGTCATTACAGGAGATCATAGATTTTTTTATGTTCAATCAAATGTTCCATTTTTTTAACTATTGAAGATAGGGTAAAAACTTCGATGAATTTGAATTTTTTGGAAAATTTCACCTGAAGTACACTGCTCAAAACAATTAAAGGATATTGCAGTTTTAAGTGGATTTTGTATCTGGGAAACTTTTTAGCTGATTGATACATGGTCGACAGACATAGTAGGTTATATGAGAATAAATTACACATGTTTGGCAGAAAAAAATGCATTTTATTGCGCATTTGTGTACAAAAGGAAAAAAACACAATTTGTGCATATGAGAAAAAAAGAATAAGAAAAGGTGTTTTCTTCAAAGAAAATCATTTTCAGTAGGGGGTATGGTTTCCACGGGCGGCCAGCAACGTTGAACACCTTTGAGGCATGGACTCAATGAGGCTATTAATGACGAGTTGGGGTATTCTGCCTCACTCTTCCAGAAGAGCTCTTTCCAGTTCTTGGAGAGTTTGTGGGGGTTGTTGGCGGCCAGAAACTCGTCTTCCTAGAGCGTCCCAAACGTGCTCGATTGGATTCATGTCTGGAGAACACACTGGCCATTCCATTCGAACGATTCCTTCCTCAAAAAGGAAATCCTCCACCAGGTTTGCACGATGTGGCCTGCAGTTATCGTCCATTAAAATGAAGTTATCTCCGATTGCTGCAGCGTAAGGGACTACAATAGGTCTGAGGATCTCATCCCTATATCGGCGACCAGTCAGAGCTCCATCTCGAATGATGTAGAGGTCAGTGCGCCCGTCAATGGAGATGCCACCATACACCAACACTCCTCCACCGCCAAATCTGACACTTTCGTGCACGAACGCAGGATTATTCCTACTGCCACGGTCCCTCCAGATGAAAATACGCCTATTACCCGGATGCACAGAAAAACGGGACTCGTCAGAAAACAGAATATTGCTCCATTCATTTCTCCTCCAGTTGACATGCTCGGTTGCCCACTCCCTGTGGTCGCGACGATGCCTTGATGTTAATCTAACACATACCATCGGTCGGCGAGCATACAGACCTACAGCATGGAGCCGGTTTCGGACAGTCTGAGTTGAAATCGTGGTGCCTGTAGCCGAGCGAAGGTGTTGTTGGAGAAGAGTAGCATTCATGTTTCGGTATCTCCGAGCTGTTAACGCTAAATACCGATCTTCATTGGGCGTTGTTCCCGTCTACGACCTTGCCCTGGTCTTCGGCCTGCACATCCACTCTCCAAAAAACGGTTCCAGATCCTGGAAATGACACTTTGTGACACTCCAATGGCTTGCGCTACTTCGGCTTGAGTTTGGCCCCCTTCTAACCTACCAACAATTCTCCAAGCTTCTGAATCTGTCAAATGACTTCGCTGAGACATCGTACTCATCGAAACAAAGCAATCACTGAATGCCGATCATCCTTGTCTTCATTCTCTTTTATCCAGTTGAAAGTCAAATTTCATTCGCTGCCGCTGAAGCGACGTTTTTGACGTCGAACTCAAAATTTGCATACTCCACAGTTTGAAAACCAGAAAAATTTGCATTTGTGATTCTCTTCTTCTATTTTCGGCAAAAAAAATTTCGTTTATATCTTTATTTTATATAAAACTTCAAATATCCTTTCATTGTTTTGAGAAGTGTACATACCAAGCATGTTGATAAAATATATAAAATAACAAGAATTTTCTTTTCTGTAAAAAAAAAAAAAAAAAAAGAGGTTCTTTATTACGAGCATATTATTAGATTATAGAGATGGATTAAAATAATTTCTGCAGTGTAATCCAAAATGTGAATGTGATTGTATTTATTTTAGAATAGAATAAGTAAAAAAGGTTTTCCATTCTATTTCTATAGATTTTTTAAAAGTGATATTATAATGTTTGGAATGAAATTTGTAACGAGGTTTAATTAGATTATTTATAAAATTTACTTTTACTTTATGAGCATATTTGAGTTAAGTTGAGATACTTTAATAAGAATCTGGGGTGCATTAAAATCTAAATAAACACTGAACACGATTTTTTTTATTTCGAAAATAAGGACAGAAGAAAGATTTTTATGCATGTTCTGTGTATTTACAATCAATTTAATGAACCTAATGCATTCCAAAATGATGAGAACCGAAACAACAATCCCAACGTTATTTCTAAATATTTTTCTACATTAAATCATGAATATTGTTTTTAATTAAAGCACAAAGTGTATTTTCAAAAATAAAAAGGTACAGATGCGCGCTCTAAAAACAACAGTACAAGCTCTGAAAAAGGCTCAGTGCCTGGGCTAGCATTTTTTAGCAGATGTTTAGAGCTAAATTCTTCTTAGGAGTAATTAGTTCATAGTTTTCTCGATAAAAACATCACTGATTGTTTACTGTAAAAAATATATATTTTACTTCTTCCTTCGAAATGAAGAATCGAAAATATTGCTTTTGTAATATCAGTTTTTTAATGTTGAGAAGAATATTTTAAAGATATTTTTAGAACTTCTCCCGTAATTCAAAACATGAAATGTGATTATGTGAATAATGATATGATGCATAATAATGATTATGTATGCAACAGAAAAGGTATTGCTGCTTAAAATATTTAATTCATGTTTGTTAGCAAATAAATGTATCAAAATAGCAAGTGCTCTAACTTTGCAATCAAAAGACGTTTTCCATTTTTCTAGTAAGGCACAAGACCGTTCAGAAAATACTGTCAAAGTTGGCGTTTTGAACCGAATTCTTAATGTGGCAGCACGATAAAGGATAAAAACTGTTAAAAATACCTTATTAACAGCAAATATTATAGAAAAACCTTACGTAACTATTACAGAGAAGTATTACAAAAAATCTCATTAAATACTGCTAATTTATGTCACAATAGATTTGACTTAATTTTTAAAATTGCATTTTTGAACATAAAATAAATGCAGTTTAAAAAGTTATTCTCACTGTTAAGGTGAAAGAACGCGAAAAAAAATTCTGCAGAATATATACATACTAAATCCCAAAAGTGATTTCCTACTCGCCAAATCAATGATAATCCCCCGATATGGTAATCCTACTAAGGTGAAACTGCGTAAAGAGGCTAGCTAGCCTTTCCCTCCACTGCCAAGTAAGATGTGCCCCAACTTTAGTTAAGAATTAAGCTGCAAATCATGGATTAGTCATCTTGTGACATGTAAATCAACATTACCTGGGATTAACAAGTAAGAAAGCTTCTTTCATTTATGAATTATATTTCATGTTTTGAAAAATAAAAATAATTAGTGTTTATTAAAATGGAAAATCTTGAGAAGCTTAAGTCAAAGTGCTCAGTTGAGCGAACAGGTTTCTCTAAATTGATAACAAAAATGGAAACATTATTAGCTGATGATGTTGATAATACAAAGATATATGATTTGCTAGAAATTCAAGAACTATTAAGTTCAAAAGAATCTACCTTTCGAATCGTGAAATTGAAGAACAATTAACTGATATTAAAGAATATGAAAAAGATCTTGCTAGTACTGAAAAATACAATGATCAGTTGCTAAATGCTAAATTTAAGATAAAAAATTGATTAATTAAATGTAATAAAGATAATATTACATCTATGATAACTGGTAGTTCTATAAATGGTTTGAATAGTTTTGTCAGTGGAACAGAAATAAATTCTTGCACAATGAAACTCCCTATAATGTTTCCAGGATCTTTAATTTAAAAAATAAGATAACGCTATTTTATAATGTAATGCATAAGCATATATGCAATGGAGGCAAAAATTTGTCTTCAAATAACTGAATGCCAATATTAATTAAACCATATAATATAATATATATATATATATATATATTTTTTTTTGTTAGATTTTTAGATATTAGTTTTTTTTTTAAATGCTGAAATTCAAAACATTTAATTTATGAAAAATTTAAGTTTTTTGAAAGTTATAAATTTCTTTTCAAATATAAAAAAAAAATTACTGAAGATGTTCATCATAAAACATGCTATTGACATTGAAACTGCAGCGATGAAATATTTTAAACATTGAAAAGTATAAAATATAAATAAAAAATAAAGAGAGTTATCAAGGGTCTTTCCAGATTTTTCTCACAGGGTTCTGTTTTCTAAAATTGCGAAGTTTTTTTTTTTTATATTTGTGAAAATTCTAGTCATAACTCATGTATATGACTTTCTACTAAGTATCATGTATCAACTTTCGACCAAGCATAAATTCTACCAACCAATGATTTTTTTCATAATCTGAGCCGTACCAAATTAATATATTTAAGAAATTTCTTTTGGAGCAATATGAATTCGAGTCCTGAAATTGGGCATGATTTCTATGATCATGTGTGATCATCTGTGATATATTTATCATGTGTATTTATCCTTTATGCATAAAAAAGCTAAGTAATATGTTCTTTGATGAGTTCAATTGTTTTATGGCAGGTGAGATTTTAATTTTAAATGATTACATTTCTGAAAGGTTCAGTTTGGAGGTGGAAAAATTTTGTGAAAGGTCGATTTTTAAGACAAAGAATTTTGTGAAGGTTCTGTTTTGGAATGAAAGATTTTGTGAAGGTTCCTTTTATGAACCCAAAATTTGTCTAAACAGATCTCTGGTAATATACAGTATGCCCACTAAAGTCCCTTGCCACCCTCTTCACTTCGGAACGGCTGCTTCTATATTCATAAAATTAGTGTCTAGATATAGTAAAGTAGCCATGCGCTACTCAATGAAACCACCTACGGCGCCACCTGGTGGAATGTTGTGGAGTTAGCATTCCTATCTCGAAAGCGGAAAGAGATAGAGAAAAAAGTGATTTACAAAGTTGTAGAGCATCATCGATTTAGTATGATAAAACACATTGTGGACATTAATGCGAAGAATAGAACGGTTAAAACAAACATTTTTCTTTTCGTGATTTCCTACACTGTGACGTGACAAAACGATCTTAGAAAAAAAAAAAAAACACCTAGTTATAATAATATACCTTTATTTTAGATGTTCAAACTTCTCACCGTCAGCTGCAATGCATATTTGGATGCTTGATTGAATTTCATGTTGCACACATTGGAGCATAGATGGTGACAAGTTGGCACAAGCGTCCGTAATAGTGTCGTTTAATGTCCTGCATTGTTTGTGGAGGGGTAGCACACACCTGCTGTTTCATAACTGGTTGTTTCTTTCTTTCTAAGATCGTTTTGTCACGTCACAGTGTAGGAAATCACAAAAAACAAATGCGTATTTTAACCGTTCTATTCTTCGCATTAATGTCCACAAGGTATCTTTTCGTACTAAATCGATGATACTCTACAACTTTGTAAATCACTTTTTTTCTCTATCTCTTTCCGTTTTCGAGATAGGTATGCTAACTCCGCAGCGTTCCGCCAGTTGGCGCTGTAGGCGGTTTCATTGTGTAGCGCATGGCTACTTTACTATACCTAGACACCACTTTTATGAATATAGCAGCAGCCGTTCCGAAGTTAAGAGGGTGGCAAGGGACTTTAGTGGGCATACTGTATATATACAGGGTGTATCTGAAATGCTTCAACAAACTTAGAGGGATGATAGTACTTATGAAGACGAACAAAAAATTCAATGGAACATGGGGTCGCAAATGACGTTTAAAGGATGAAAATCGAGAAAATGAGTCTGGAAATGGACAAACTGAGACAAGAAAGAAACACTCCCGAACATTATTTATTGCACAGAATAGGTACAACACAACTCGTGATGTCCAGAGAAAACAAATATTTTACAACAATTGTTCAAAGTGTCGACCGAAGACATAGTCTCATTCGGGTATCTCTATATAAGAGTGGCGACATGAGCACAGGACGTATTCTCAGACTATGCTTAGGCAAACATGTTTGTCCAAATTATGGCAAACCTACCTTCCAAAACTTAGCGATACTGGCCTGGACGAGTTCGATTTGACGAATTGATGACTTGTGTCTTACTGCCTCATTAGAACTATCAAGCCCTTCAGCAAAGTCGGTTGCTGTTTATATCATATGAGATGCATCACTGTTCTCAGGTTGTGCAAAATCGTTTCGATCAATTAAATTTTATGTCCCGTATGTCGGTCCAGGCGAGTATCGCCATGTTGTTGCTTGCCCTAGTTTTGACAAAACCTTTTGTCTGACCATGCACCCTGTGCGTATGTTGCCTCTCTCATATAGAGGCACCCTAGTCTCAGTCAATTAAGCAAATATTATCATATTTCAATTTGAGCCCGCGCCCTATTCGTATATCGCCAATCTCTCTTTTAACCCTTTGTAGAGTCGTTACCTAATTTTGCTTAATGTTGATATCTTCCTTACTCTTTAAATTTTCATCTGTCCAATAGTGTATTCTAAGCATAACAACGTAAAATATGTTCTCATTTCTTTCAACTTTGCGTTACGTTCAAAATTCCACTGTAGATAAATGCGCTGCTGATTCAATAAAGTATCTTTATTGTGAAATATGCACAGAGCAATTAATCAGTTTCGAAGTTTTTTTTCAAACTATGGCAGCTTAAATGCAATATCTTGTTGAAACTTTAATGATTGTGCTTGAATTTCTTTGTTTTTTGTATTCTGCTCATTACATGCTTTCTTTTAACTTACAATTCCATTTGTATCTGGCAGTCAAATATTATTACTCATTTTTCACCCCTTCCTGTTGACATAGAACTTTGAAATTTAGAATATATATGTATTTCTGGGGGCAATACACGAATTGGACATTGATTTTTTTAAGTTCGATCCCTAAGGGGGGGGGCAACGTTGATATAAATAACGTTGCGATTGTTTAGTATTAACTGAAAAAAATATCTCCATTGTTGCAACATTCATCCATTTTAACCACATTGCTGCCCGCATCATTATGCCCTCAAGCTTGAGCGACGCACACATTTGTGCTTTATAATAAAATTTGAGTTTTTGTGAATTTTAATGAAAGCGTGTTTTTTTATTTACATTTAATTAATTAACTTTATTATATTGTTTTGATGCATTTTCTCATAAAAATTTCGACCTGTAAGCCGTGATTATAGAAAATTAACTAAATAAAATGCGCCTTTTCAGCATGAAAAAGAGTTTTCAGGGGCGTTTTTATTTTCAGTACCAATATATAATTATTTTTTTAACATTGTTCTTAAAATGAATGTTAGAAAATGTGTAATCTCTGTATTACGTATCAGTTTACTTTCTTGTTTATACTTAAAAAACAATTTCAGGGCTCCCAAATGGTTTGCCAACTGAATACCAATATTTTTTAACAGAAAATTTCATAGTAGGTTTCTACAACATTTCTGCAAAAATTTATCTCCGAAGGTGGTTTCTGCAAAATTTTCAAGAAAAATCTAAAAATAAAATTTTTTAAAGAAAATACCGATGTTCAAAAAGCGGACCATTTGGGAACCCTGCAATTAGTGCATAGAACCGGTTTTTAAATTATTTGGATCCCACCACTGATTACATGTTTTTTTTTAATTGGGAATTCAAGCGCTCGAATACGCCATCTGGTGGAAAAAAGATATAACTCCTCTCTTCAGGAAAATCCCTTGCAATCCCATTGCGTTACATGCATTTTTAATTTGTTCATAATGATTATTTTTATGCACAATTTCAGATTTCATGTGCTATTTGTGTTCCGTGTTTATATGTCATAGTAAAAATTATCCGCATTTGTATATCTAACACTTTTAAACGCGTTTACAATAAATAATGGTTTCAATGGCACTTTAGCATGAGTTAAAGGGCCAATTTTCCTGTACCGACGGCTGCAATCAGCGTCTCTATAGGCCGTTTTAAGTCCCAATTGTTCATAATGATTTTTTTTTTTTTTTTTTTTTTGCACAATGTCATCTTTTATGTGACAATAGTGAGTTATGGGTATGATGACATGGTAAAAATTAACGGAATTTAAATATTTAAAACTTTCTAAAGAGTTTTTAATAAATAATAATTTCAGTAGCACTTTACCATTAGTTAAAGGGATGAATTTTCCATGTCGATAGCGCCCTTTAGACCTTTTTTTTATCCCAAATATATTTAATCTCTTTGTCATAAGGTGACAAATACGACGTATTGTAAACAGAGGTGAACACGACGTATATTGAAAGGGCATGTGTACAAACAAAACACTACCTACTGCATTTTTGCCTTAGCGATTATTGGAAGAATCGTCATGACCAATCATATCTAAGGAGCCTAGATTTGAGAGATGAGATATACGGGGTATAGCATTTGATTGGTTGAGACGATTCTGGACAAAACCGAATTGCCAACCATCTTGGCGCGCCTGCCATTATCCCTAAGCTAATGTTTGTTAACTTGTCTCACTCGTATAATCGAACTCTCCAAGCGAATATCGAGAAGTTCTGGAATAGAAAATGCCTAGGTTTGCCATAATTTGGGGACAAACACGTCTGCCTAAGCACAGTCTGAGCAGCGATACTCCAAAGTGTATACACTTTCAGCACTTATGTAGTGCACAGTACACTTTCAGCATCGTATGTCTCCACCCTCATAATAGAGACACTCTAATCAGGTCGCCTGAATTTTTATGTATAAGGAAAGGGCACTTGACGTCACTGTTGGTTAAACTACTGTTGGTTTGGGAGAAAAACCTGTTCGTTCTTTACGGCTCCTACAGTACACATGAGATGGAGGAATTTGATTGGTCTATGTTAAACCGGTCTATGATATGATTGGCGTACATCGCCATGACGTTTCCTGTAATGATAGCTGCGACAAAAATGCAGTGGTAGATTGGTTGATGGAACTGTTTGTTTGTAAACATGCCCTTTGTAAACATGCCCTTTGTAAACATGCCCTTTCCTTGGTGTCAAAAACGGACAAAGAAAGTCAAGTATCCCACAGTAATTTTACCCCACAGTGACATTAGGTGCCCTTTCCCGAGGCTAACGAAAAAAAAAGGCTACCGCGGTGCTTTACGCGTATCTTTTTTTACAGACCGCCGGAGTCATGTGATGCTCGAATGCACCAATGAAAATGTACGAAAAGAGCATCACGTCACTCTAGCGGTCTGCGAGGCTAACGGAAAAGAAAGGCTACCGCGGTGCTTTACGCGTATCTTTTTTTACAGACCGCGGGAGTCACGTGATACTCGAATCCACCAATGCAGGTGTACGAAAAGAGCATCACGTCACTCTAGCAGTCTGTAAAAAAAGATAAGTGGAATGCACCGCGGTAGCCTGTCTTTTTCGTTAGCCTTGAGCGGTCCGTAAAAAAAGATAAGTGGAATGCACCGCGGTAGCCTGTCTTTCTCGTTAGCTTCGCCCTTTCCTTAAAAACATAAACAGTGTCTGACTAATGCAGAGGCTTGCGGGACAGCTGCCTCAGATTCCCCCCCCCCCATTTGAGAGCGCACAAATCGGATTTTTGTTAAGAGGGTTTCAAATGGTTAAAATTGGCCAAAAGTGACCAAAATTCTTACATTTTCAAAGATTTAGGAAGGGAGTGCTGTGCTCTCCTTCGCATCTCTGCTTCTTGTACCTCCCCTTCTCTCAAAAAGAGAACAAATTATATCAATAAAAAGTAAGGGTTAAACTTTTATTATAACAAATTAGTATTCCATTGTTTTCTAGATAAATTCAATATTGACATTTTCCTTGTAACTAGGCAAGTTAAAACCATTAATGATGACCAATTGGGGGCATTTTTCTTTTAAACATCTTATGATATATGTATATAAGGAAAGGGATAGTTTACAAAGAAATACTTCCATCAACCAATCCATCATTTACTATTTTCCTACTAGAATTTTTTTTTAAATTGTGACCATATTTCTTGTGATACCATGTATACAGATGTGAATAGCACCTGGTACAAAATTTATGTATACATGCAATAGATATGAAGTTTAGTATAATTCACTTCAGCATAATTCACGAACAATTTCTATGGATAGATAGAAAGTTCCCCCGCCCCACATCCCACACAATGATGTTTGCCCCAAGGCCTTGGATAATATATGTCGGGTCCTGAACTTAAATTCATTCATAAAGTACTTTTATAAAGAACAGTTTGAGTCGAAAATCTGGTACTAGTAGCACTCTGATGGTGCTATTGCAATAAAGTGGCTTTCATACTTCGGTTTCTTCTGACAGTTAATGTTAAATACTTATCCTCATTTCGTGTTGTTGCATGCGTACGACCTTGTCCTGTTCTTTGGCTAACATTTACAGTTTCAAAAAATTCGATTCTATAGTCTGAAACTCCCAACGCTTCCGCTACAACTGAATGCGTTTGACCTTCCTCTAAATGACCGGTGGCCCTCCAGGCTACTGATTTAGCTAAGTCATGTTGTTGAGACATCGAATTCACTGTTGCAAAACTTCCAACGCGTTCCAATTGTTTTTAATCGCCTCCTTATAAGGAAATGCTGCAGGTCGCTTTTCACTCTTTATCTAGAATACGGCGTTTTTTTAGATAACAGAAAAAATTTGCATACTTCCAATTT
Source organism: Maratus michaelseni (assembly GCA_963931845.1). Taxonomy (NCBI): domain Eukaryota; kingdom Metazoa; phylum Arthropoda; class Arachnida; order Araneae; family Salticidae; genus Maratus; species Maratus michaelseni. The sequence goes on from OZ007586.1 coordinate 82,616,182, forward strand.
TGTAAACGTTATATTTTTCCTTTTTAACCTCTTTTCTTTCATTTTTGTTAAAAGAGTTGTCTATTATATGGTCGTTTCCTACCAAACTCACAATATTCCCTAATTGTTTTGAGTAGTGTACAATGCTTACGTTTGAACTACCAGATGTCGCTGTGATCAATCTTTATCGTTCAGCATCATTCAACACTTATGGGATATACAATTTGTTAGCAATTTTTGGTTGGCCGATTGCCACAATATATCTTCCAGACACTTTGAAACTCGTCCAATGAATTAAGCTCTTATTCAGCCCTTGTGAGTGTGACATAAAAATAACGTGACCAATAAATATAGGGAAAAACTTTCATGAATGCACAGTGTAATATGGACAAATTTTGTCTGTCTGTGTGTGTATATGCAAATTATATCCTAAAACGGCTCTAACGATTTTGACTAAATTTTGTACCTTGCAGTTTTCGGTCACGAGAAGACCATTGGGCTAGGTCACATGTTCGAGAAAATTTTATTAGTGGGTCATTTTGGGTCACTACGGATCAGGGTCAAACTAATTTTATCTAAAAATGCCTCAAATGATTTTCACTAATTTTTGTATCTTGCCGTTTTCGGACACGAGAAGATCATTGGGCTATGTCACATGTTCGAGAAACTTCGATTAGGGGATCATTTTTCGGCTTATACGCGTCAAGCTAAATTTATCTAAAAAACGGCTCAAACGATTTTAACTAATTTTTGTATCCTACCGTTTTCGGGCACGAGAAGACCATTTGGCTAGATCACATGTTCGAAAAAATTCGATTAGTTGGTCATTTTTGGGTCAATACGGATTAAGCTAAATTTATCTAAAACGGCTTTAACGATTTTGACTAAATTTTGATTCCTACGGTTTTCGGATGTCAAAAGACCATGGGAATAGGTGACATGTTCGAGAAAATTCGATTAGTGGGTCATTTTGGGTCACTAAGGGTCAGGGTTAAGCTAGTTTTATCTAAAAAACAGCTCAAACGATTTTGATTAAATTTTGTATCCTACCGTTTTCGGGCACAACAAGGCCATTGGGCTAGGTCATATGTTCGAGCAAATTTATTTTTGGATCACTACAGATCAGGCTAATATTATCTAAAAAACGACTAATGATTTTGACTAAATTTTTTTTCATGCCATTTTGAGGGCCATGAATAGATCATCGAGCTAGGTAACATATTCGAAAAAATTCGATTAGTGGGTCAGTTTGGGTCACTACGGATTAGGGTCAATTTAATGTTACGTAAAAAAGGCTGAAACTATTTTGACTAAATTTTTTATCCTACTGTTTTCGGACACGAGAAGACGATTGGGCTAGTTTATATGTTCGAGAAAATTTGATTAGGTCATTTTGGGGTCATTACGGGTCAAGCTAATTTTATCTAAAAACGGCTCTAACAATTTTGACTAGATTTTGTATGCTACCATTTTGGGGTACGAGAAGACCATTGGGCTGGGTCACATGTTCGAGAAAATTCGATTAGTTGGTGCTTTTGGGGTTACTACGGCTCAATGCATTTTAGTGTGAAGGAAGGTTGAAAAAGTTAAGTTGTTGAACAGTTGGCATTAAAGAAAGTTGCAATGTTAGCATCATTTCGCCAAAAATATTGGCGATATTGGTGAGAAATTTGACATTCAAGATTACCAATGCCAAAGCATATGCTTGGCGCCAAATGAAAGAATGTCGGCAAGTTTGCGATTTTTCGCCAAATTTTGGCAACATTTGGCAAAAAAATTGGCTTTTAGAATATGAAGGAATTTTCTGGAAATTCCCAATAGGAGCTGTGATACATGATTCAACTAATCAGCGTCCATAGAACGTTTTCGAAAATAGAATTCAACCAATCAGGTTACACAGAACTGATCATTGTATGCTGTACAGATAATTTATTGTTACATTGAGTTGAACACAAAGCTAATTTTAACCGAGCATAGCTCGGTGTTCCCAGCTTTTTGTCCATTAAGATAAATAAAGCCGTTTCGAAAAAAGAGAAAGTGTATTCAAGAAAATAGCAATATTATGTAAGCATCTTTAGTTTGTAACAAAATTGATTTACATCGCAATTAATCTGCAGATAATACATTTATATACTAACTTCAATTAAACATTTTACATACCTTCTATTTGTAATATTTGCGATTAAAAGGGCCCATAGATAGAGGGCGCTTTCAATCGCAACCAGTACCAGAAAATTACCCTTTTAACTAATGGCAAAGTGGTTTAACTAAAGAAAATTATTATTTATTATAAACTCGTTTGAAATATTTATTTAAATTCATATGAAAGATGAAATAGTGTAAAAAATAATCATTATGAACAAGTTAAAAATACATAACAATCTTGAAATTACGACAGCGCCGAACTTTAACTTCTGGTGAGCATCGGCTCACCAGATAGCGTAATAAAATAGAAAACGATCATGAAATCAACATTATGCACGTGACGTTACACTCCAAAGATCGAAGCTAACGAAAAAGACAGGCTACCGCGGTACATTCCAATTATCTTTTTTTACAGACCGCTAGAGTGACGTGATGCTCTTTTCGTACGCCTTCATTGGTGCATTCGAGCAACACGTGACTCCGGCGGTCTGTAAAAAAAGATATGCGTAAAGCACCGCGGTAGCCTTTCTTTTTCGTTAGCCTCACCAAAGATGATGATATCCTGATCTACCTTATCTTAGCCACCGTACCGCCAGAATGTCTCATTTTAGCCTCGACCCAGGTCTTGTGCATGAAGTTTAATCGAAAGTTTTCAAATTTGAATTTATATTACAATATATTTAGTATGTACTGCTACAACAATGAATTTTTGTGTTGTATTTTTAACAAATAAACTTCATGGAGCACTATGCTAAGTCTCAACCTCAGGTCGCGTGCATGAAGTCCTTTGAATTAAAATCATAAGTGCACAACTTTTACCTGTCGTGAAAAATTCTTAAAAAGAAATTCTAAAACTCGTTAAAAAATATATCATGTGCTAATAATGATTTTTTTTTTAAAGCATAATTTTTTCAATCGAACTATAAGGATGCACATTCCTTGTTGAGATTTCCCCCCTCCATTTCGTTCTTAAAAAATAAATAATTTAAATTTAAAGAAAATTCTTACTTTTTGAAAAGTTGTGTGCTACAGCCTCTTTTATAAAGGAATCTATTAATCTATCTATATAATCTTTTATCAACATGATTAGGCGAGAGGAAAAAATATTGGGAATTCAAGCGCTCGAATACGCCATCTGGTTGAAAAAAAGATGTATCTTCTCGCTTCAGGAAAATCCCCTGCAAGTCCCATTGCATTACATGCATTTTTAATTTGTTCATAATGATTATTTTTTTGCACAATTACAGACTTCATGTGATATTTGTCTCCTGTGTTTATATGACAAGGTAAAAAATATCCAAATTTGAATATCTAACACTTTCAAATGCTTTTACAATAAGTAATAAATTCAATGGCACTTTAGCATTAGTTAAAGGGACAATTTTACTGTGCCGACGGCTGCGATCAGCGCCTTTATAGGCCGTTTTAAGTCCCAATTGGCGATGCAAGCGCTCGAAAACGAAAATCTGGTGAAGAAAAGACATAATTTCCTACTTCATGAAAATCCCATGGAAGCGCATTGCATTACATATATTTTTATTTTGTTCATAATGATTATTTTTTTGCATAATTTCAGATTTCATGTGACATTTCGCGATTCCAATGCTCTAATACGCTACCTGGTGGCAGATGTTCTAAATATTCATTTCAGTTACATTGAGCGAATCACAATACATTTAGCGAAGGTAAACAAGTTGTTCAGCGAATCACAATAAGGTAAATAACTGGAATTGTTGTTGTTTTGACCCGGTGGGCCCGAAAATAAATAACTGGAATTATTCCAAGGCAACACTAGATACCGGGCTTGCTCATTCCTTCTCAAAACGTCACAAATGGTGGCTGACCGCGACCAGCGATTGGTCCAAAGCAACGCGCCCATCGTTTTGTGCCAATCGCTGTATGTCTTTCCTCCTAGTAAGCCACCTTTTGTGACGTCATCATAATGAATGAGCAAGCCCGGTATGTAGTGTAGCCCTGATTATTCCCTGTTATTATTGATTTCAGCGCCACCTGCAGGGGATTTCATACGCGATTAGGGTTCTATGTTTACGACAAGTTAAGAAAATAACTGAATTAGAATATCTAAAACTTTCAAACTTTACAATATTCCCTGTTATTATTGATTTCAGCGCCACCTGCAGGGGATTTCATACGCGATTAGGGTTCTGTGTTTATGACAAGTTAAGAAAATAACTGAATTAGAATATCTAAAACTTTCAAACTTTACAATAAAAAATGACTTCAATGGCACTTTATCATTAGTTAGAGGAATTCTATATTATTTAGTTAAAGGGAGGATTTTTCTGTACTGATAGCTGGAATTAGCGCCATCTTTAGGCCTTTTTAAATTCCACTGGAGGGCGCTACCAACGAATCGAAAAACTATAAAAGGCGATGCAGGGGGCCTCTTCCCTGCCTTGGAAACTGCATTTAGGTTTTGTCGTGAAAACCGCTTCGCCTTCGGGTAGTGGTAAATAAAAATAAAAACAGGATACTCACAAACTCACATAACAAACATATAAAGTAGAAAACTTTGTTCATACACCATTATTTATTTATTAGTACATATAACCATTATTATTAATTTTTATGGTGATATGGACGAAGTTTTCTACCTTACATATCCCCTTCCCATTGTTACGTACGGTGCACGACGTGACTGTGCAGAATATATTCCAAATAACGCTTGATAAGAGTCAGTTCGAATTTTTTTAACTCTTCCTTGTGTTTTTCGTTAGTTAAAATGCTTTTAGTTCGACTAAATAATCTAATGACTCATATATATATATATTTTTAATTTTACAGGTATTTTGTTCCATAAAATCAATGTAACTTTCAAAACAAATAAAACAAAGCAGAAATAATTATTATCCACATTAACTAATGATGAATATTCATAAGAAAGACCTAATTCATCTTTATATACAAATATTCAAATCAAACGTACCGCAACCAAAATGCACTTATTAGGCTTAACTATTTTATTGATTTCACGTATAGCTTTATTGGTTTTATTTTCTTGTATTTTCTGCCATGAACAATATTATTTACGCGTACGCCAGGATGGGAACCATTCAATAGTAAGTAATTCTTATAAATAGATTGTGCAGTGTGGAAGAATTTTTTAAACATTTGCTGCGTGTCTAAGGTAAGTAAGATAGTTCCAAAATGTTAATAAATATGTAATTAAAAACTATGACTTTTCAGTTTTATTAGGCAAAAGTTATAATAAGTAAATTTCGATGAAAATTATTTTGGAAATGAGAAACAAAACAAATATGTTTTGATTTAAAAACAAGATGACGGACCACAGCCGAATGCCAAAGCTGTTCCTTAAATTTTCATGATAATTTATCGGTAGTTTCATAATGCTTACAAAAGTTTATTTTTTGTATAATTTAAAACTGCAAGTTACTGCAAACCGAATCAATAATAGTTTTATATGATTTAATAGTTTTATATAAAATTTGATAATTTTGTATAGTGTGTCAGTATATTTGGTTGTAGTATTTTCATTTTACAATCAAATGTAAGATTAAATGTATTTATGTGAGTGTTAAAGTTATGGGTTTATACCACTGTAACATTTATTACTTTTTAAAAATGCCTTAAAAAATAACTTTTGGTTTATACAAAGAAACAGTTTACTGAAACCATTCCAGTTAGTAATATACGACTATTACTGCAGTCATGAAACTATGAAATAACTCAAATTCAAAACTGGCTCCTAAATTTAGGAGAAATCTGTTCTCTTCCCTGTTTATAAATATTACTCTGAATGGAAGCATTCTTCAGATTTCATGACTTGGGTTTGTCTGTCATCTGACCCTGCTCTAACTCTCATAAATATACTTGGATTGCCATGAAGTTTTTGTATGTTATTGATGTTTACTATAGCATGTTCCCTATTGATAATGCTCCCTATTGATGGGAGGGTTGCCCAAATCCATGTTTGCCCCCCCCCCCACCAAAAAAAAGCTAGTTTTGGCCCTGTAACAGGCACACACAAAAGCATTCGATTACACTGCCATCTATGGGTGGTAATTATTCAAAATGCATTTTAGTGTCATGTTATTTGAAACTCTACAAAGTTTGTATATATGTTATTAAGGCTTACTGCGGCATGTTTTGCATTGAAAATATGGGATGTAACATTTATAGTTCTTTTGCAGGCAGGCCCATAGCTAGGTGGGTGCCAGGATGGGCAAAGCCCAACCTAGAAGAAGTTTTGCCCGTCCTAGCATGATTGACTCGACAACCTGATCAAAACAAAATTAAATTTCCAAACTTTTATTTACCTCTTTTTTAAAAAACTTTTTTTCAGACTTAACCAAACAGACGCCCAACCAAAGAGTATCTACTCCAAATATCTTCTATATTCTTTGGCCCAACCACCCCCCCCCAAAAAAAAAAAATTTCAGTTCAGCTTTTAAACAACAAATTTCATTTGTAAATCTTTTTTTTTTCTTTCTCAATTTGCGGCATGGGACACTGGCTGTTCTCTCTTTGTTGCTTTCTAGAAATTTACCTTACCGCCTATCCAAGGACTCATGCCAGGTAGTTTAGAGAATAATAGGGTTCAGAGATTATCCTCTTCACTCTTTTACTCAAATAGATTAGCTGATTTCTGTGGAAATATTTTTCTTTGTACAACTGTCACACATGAAATTTATTTTATTCAGGTGCAGTGTTGAAACCAAAGGCTTGGATTTTCAGTTACAGTTTGCTATCTATTTCATGGTTTGACAGGACAGGTTCCACAAAAGAGGCAAGTATATGTGTTAAAAACCATGTCACTGTTAACTTCTCTTGGTTGCTTTTGGGATCTTTTCAACAAAAGTCGAAAACATTGTTTGACCGTTTACCGTGTGGAGCTATGAAACATCTTGATGTAGCTGTTGCATTCTATTAGAAATTGTATTGCTATGGTTACCATATTTTTTTACGAGTTTTCAAAACTTTGGACCCTTTGTGGTGGTAAAAGATATTAACCATTTAGTGTAATATTTTGCAAATTTATTTCTTATTACCAATGACAACTTTCCCGCACTATTATATTTCGATTATATAAATTTCATTTTTTTCGACCCACTCTAGTGTAAGCATTTATAGTTATTGTAGTACATGGCCACACAAAAAATACAAATATTTGTTAAATCCAGGGTTTATAGAAGGCTGACGGTAATGTAATTTTAGTATGTTATTGCATACAATAGTCTAATCAGCAGTCTCCAGTGCAAAGGCGTGGCTAAATATGATGGTTTTTCTAGAATAAAAAGGAATTATAATTGCATTGCAAAGGTAATCTGTGACCATTTGAAAGCTATATTGTATATTAATAAATGATATAAATTTAATTTACATATGTGAATATTACAGGAATTAATTATCCTTTTTATAAGTAAAGTGTTTTTTTTTCCTGGTGCCCTTTCCCCCTTCATTTATATTTTTAACAAAGACATCGTCTTTTCTATTCTATTTTTCGGTGTTTTTTTACCCTTCTTCCTATATGCGTTATAAATATTCAAGTCAATCACAGAGTTTCCTTGTGATGGAAAAAAAGAAATAAATGTAAGTTTGTGAAACAAAAAAACAAATTGGAAATTTAAAAGTGTTAAAAGAGCATTAAAATTTTTTGTGAAAGGCTAGTATACTTTACTAGGGAAACTAATGGACTTGAATGGTCATGAAATACTCATTGTTTCAATTTTATTTAGCTTTTCCCTGAAATTTATTAATTTGATTATGTGTACAACAATTTACAAACAATATTCAATTTAGGTTGTTTGTAAAAAATATTTTTGCCCGCTCAACAACCGGCAATTTTATAATACATTCACGAACTCATTTTTACATTTAGACATGATTATTGAAGTGATTTAGAATCAAATAGAATTTTTCATTAAAAAAAAAACTCTTTGAATCTTGAATTATAAAAGATTATTCCCCTACAGTGATCCTTCCTTTACTGTCGTGTCTCAAAAATTGGCTTATAACACATATTTTTGCACAATTTACTGAAAGATACTTTGTGTTTAAAGAGAATAAAAATTAGAAAACTCTATTCGCCGTGTTGAGATCTGAATAAAAATAATTGCAACTTTCGTGCATTTAAGAATAAAAACGTCTTTGCAATTGTGTTAGAAAATAGCGAGTTTCGACTTGAGAACATCGTTAATAGTGACTTATTTCCATATCTTTCAGTTTAAAATAGTAATTTTTGTTTCATGCTTCCCAAATAATTAATAATGAATCTTTTGTCTTTTTAAAAAGACAAAATGTTGTCTGATTTTGAACATAAAACTTTCATTTTAATAATTTATACACAATTTTTCTTAGTTTATCCAACTTTCAAGCTCAGATATATTTTCATGATGAGTTTTAATTATGTGATATGGCTTTAAAAAAAAAGCTTTAAACAGAAGATTTTTTTAATTAAAAAAAAATTTAGAGAACCATTAAGAGTCCTGGGTATTATGCTCGATTTCAGAAAATATTTCTGTCTGTATCTTTTTTAAACGTGTCTATTTTTTTTATATATACTTGGATGCAGTATTAATATAAATGAACAGAAAATATGTAAATTAAAATTATTTAATTTAAAAACTTATTTATGTAATTTCAATATTTTATTAACCTATGAAATATTTTTATGACTTAAAGTAAGACTTCAAAATTTAATTCTAATAATTAAACTTGAAGGAAAAATAATGGGCCACGCATAGATTTCAAAACACAATCCAACGCTATGAAAACATTGCTGCAAAATTTTTTACTCGACAAAAGGTCTGTAAATAAAGTCCAATATTCGTTTCCCCCCCCCCCCCCAAGATAATATTGGGCACTCATGGCACACTGATCACAGTTCGCATTGAATTACATGTATATTTAATTTGTTCAGAATGATTATTTTTTTGCACAATTTTAGGTTTCATGTGACATTTGTGTTCCGTTTTATGTGAAAAAGTAAAAATTATCCGAATTTGAATATCTAAAACTTTGAAACGCATTTACAATAAAGAATGATTTCAATGACACTTTAACATTAGTTAAAGGGACAATTATCCTGTTCTGACGGCTGCGACCAGCGCCTCTGTAGGCCGTTTTAAGTCCCAATAGACCCCTAAAACTTACTAAAAAAATCATAATTTTACAATTTTTCTAGGTAAGTGAGATCATTGGTTTTCTGTTATTTTTCATAAAATGTATGCTTTTAATACGTAATTTTGGCATTAATTTACTATTTTATGTTTTAAAGTATATATTTTTGATTTTGATTCTCGCAATTTAAATTTGCATGGTTTTTCGAATACTCATCTATGTTTTTTAAAATGTAATTTTGGCATTAATCTACTATTTTATGTTTTAAATTATATATTTTTGCTTTTATTTTGATTCTCGTGATTTAAATTTTCGTGGTTTTCGGAATACTCCACACAAAGCAAGTGAGTTTGATTACTTTGTCAATTTCCGAAAAGTGGATTTATTATTAAAGGAAAAAACAAGGGGTTCAAACAAATAAACACCTTTTTATACACCTCTTCCCAAACTCCCAACAGCAACAGCTTTTAATGTTTCTAGGTAAGAGGTAAGTGAAATCTTTTTATGTTTGAAGCTAGGTATTTGCTACGTGAAAACAATAACTTCGAAAAATATTTTAAAAATTATTATTTATTATTTTTTAAAATATTTATATGTTTTTAAGCTATATTTTGTCTGTTTTAATTCTTGCTTGAAGCAATATGATTACCAGCAGGTAAACAAAAGATTTAAGTAATCTTTTTTTTTTAAACCTTTTTAAAACTTACTTAAAAAATCATCATTTTAATAAATAAATCTAGGCAAGTGAATTTTTTTTCCCATAAAATCTGTGTATTTAAAAAATATTTTGCTGTTTTAAATTTGTTTTATCTTATGTTTCCTCTCCCACCACCCACTCCCATTTTTTTTTTCATTTCAAATGATGTTTATTAGCTCTATTTTAATATTTTAATCTCAGAATCATAAGTATTTACCGTTTTTTCGTTGCTAAATTTTTTATGCTTCATGTTAAAGAGTTGTCATTTATTTATTTATTATGTCTTTAGGCTTAGTTATGAAATTTTTTTAAAGTATATATTAAAAATCCAAAATTAAAAAGGAAAGCAAAGCAGTTAAAATCATGGGAATAGCTTCAGAAGTAGCCTGCAGTCCGCCATCTTGGAAATTTTTTGCGCCGCGAAAAGGCCGTTTTTGCCAAGTAGTAAATGTCGCCAAGTGGTCATTTTTATGTTTGAGGCTTAACTATAAAATTTTTTAAAAGTAGATAATAAACAAAAAAAAAGAGGAAAGCAAAGCAATTAAAATCATGAATGTTTGTTAAAACATTTATTAAATTATTCATGATTTGGCTATTAGCCAAATCAATTCCAAAGCATAATCATTAGCTTTGGAATTAGCCTGCTGTCCGCCATCTTGTTTTTTAAATCAAAACATATTTGTTTTGTTTCTCATTTCTAAAATAATTTTCATCCATATTTACTTATTATAAACACATTATTTAATTTTATTGACTAATTTATTTATATTTAATAATAAACATTAAAATGTTTTGATATAAAAAAAAATGAGATGGCTGACTGCAGGTGATAAATCAAAATGTTTGTTTAGTTTCTGACATAATCAAGTTAAATAGAAAACAGAATACTAATTTATTTATATTTAATAATAAAAGTTAAAATGTTTTGATTTAAAAAATGAGATGACTGACCGCAGGCGATAAATCAAAACATTTGTTCTGTTTCTGACATAATCAAGTTAAATCAAAACATTTTAACTTTTATTATTAAATATAAATAAATTAGTCAATAAAATTAAATAACGTGTTTATAATAAGTAAATATGGATGAAAATTAATTTGGAAATGAGAAACAAAACAAATATGTTTTGATTTGAAAAACAAGATGGCGGACAGCAGGCTAATCCCAAAATTGTTCCGTTTTGCATTTTTAGCATGAAATTTATTTAGTATACTAAGAGATGTTTGTTGAATATAAATAAAATTATATACAGGGCCACACAAAGAACTGGATACATGGCCGCCTATGTATGATAATTTCTGGAAATATGATTTCAGTAATTTTCATCATTTATCTGCCTGAATTAAACTTTAGCTTAATATGTGGCATGTATAAATATCTTAAGGTAATATACAGGGCTGTACAAAATAATTCAAACATTTTCATCTATTGGTAGAAACTGCTGAAGGGGAATTTTCAACTGTGTTATGTGTTTTCTTACTAAACTTAATTGTAGCATACTATACAGCATGTATACAAATCTATAGATTATATACAGGGCTGCACAAAAGAATTGGAATGCTTTTCTGGCTATGGCCTATAATTGCTGAAATCTAGTTTTAAAATGTGTTTTATGTTTTCTAAAATGTTTACTTATTTATCTTATTTGCCTTATTAAACAGCAAAGGTTTGTTAAATTATTCTGGAAGTGTTTCATAATCTATGCTTGATGTATGATTTTTCTTTTCTTTTTTTTTTTTTTTCAGTATGGATTTACACTAAACAAATTTATTAATTAATACATTTTCATATAAACGTTTATGTGGAGTTTCTAGTCTCAAAGAAATTTTCTTAGTTTAATAGTGAATTTTATTAGAGTAGATACCACATTGCATATTAACTACCACTTTGCTTTAATATTCTAAATTACTGTGTTTTAGTAAAAACCTTTCATCTTTCTACTGATAGTTTTTATAAGACTGGGATAGTTCTGTTTTAATGTTTACAAAGTATTTTTGAATTGCATGTGTTTAAAGAAGTTAAAACATGTTTTTAAGATTTGTATTTCAGGGTAAAATAGACAAAGGTAGTGGTGTGTGTGTATGGGTAGGAGGGGGGGATGACAAAATTTCCAGTAACAAGGTGAAGGGACGACAAAATTTCCAGCAGCCCCAGGCCCCACAAATGCTTAATCCATCCCTGACTATAACAGTTTCTTTTATAAAACTATGTATTCGTAAATTCTTTAATTACTATCTTCTTGTATTTACATACCATGCTTCCAATTCATTTGTTAATTGTTAGTTATATTACTTATTTTTAAATTCTTAAAACTAACCTGGTTTCATATGCATAAATTTAAAAAACAAATTTGATAGTGTAGGAATAATACGGTCGCCATTTTATTATGATGTATATGGTAATGCCTTTTCTTTTCTTTTTTTTTGTCAGTTTAATACTTTGATTTCTTTTATGTATTCATTAGATATTATTCTACTATTTCAATGCATTTGTAATACTGCAATTTTTAACTTTATCCTGAAACTACCAACAAATCTTTAGCCATATATAGTAGAATATCCTTATAATGCAAATCTGAAAACACCAGGTTATGCGTTAGATAGATCACATTTCCATCATTAAACTTACTTTGTAAACATGGCCAAATATATCTGAAACATATTAAAATATAATAGAGGTGAGTAACTTTATATTGCATTCCTTGTTACCAGGAGTTGTGTAGATTATAAATTTTTACATATTATAGATCATTCCATACATTGTTAAATTTACTTTATAAACATGGTCTAAATATGCTTGGACCAAATCACACATTATATTGCTCATTTTCGAAATTTGTTATTGTAATAGCAATTTTTTCATTAAAAAGCTCTGAATCAAGGAGATAGTGTTGAACTAATGTATCAAATTAGTCCCTTAGAGAGAAGCAATTTTTTATAATGTGGGAATGCAGGTGCTTCTTAATGCAAAATTCATTGTTTATGTCTGATAAGTTGTGCATTATATAGAGAATTACATTATATAGAATTGAGTTATAAAGATCTTCTAATGTAATTAATTTTGAATTAAATCCTGTTTTTTCTATTACTGATCATAGCAATCTCTGTACATGACTTGCATTGTTATTTTATCAGTTTTAAATTTTAAATGTGTTAATTTTTTCAATGAATCAATCTTAATTTGTATCTAAAATATTTCAAAGGTTTTGGATTGTATTTAGTTTCTTATCTTCCCCACCCACAAATTAAATTTAATGCGATAACTATACAAATATAAAAATTTAACTTTTGTTAAAATTAACAAACATGTTTTTATTTATTATTACTAATTAATAAACAATTCTTTATTCTTTTCAAAATTTTATGAGATGTTTCTTTTGCTGAAAGTTTCTTTAATTAATCACTAGTACATTAAAACTAAAAACTATTACATGAATTTTCATATCCCTCCCTCCCCCCTCCCACACACACACTCCTTCAGAGCAGTGGATGGTTTATGTTGGAAAAATTCATAACTTGAATTTTTTTTTTCAGAAAGTGTTTGAAAAACTTCCTCAATCTATAAAAGGTATAAGGTAGTAATTTGTGTCTGGTGAATCTACTTGTGCCAGGATAGATCTATATTTTATGCAAAGTCTGATTGCTCTCAGAAGATCACAGGGTGCGTAGTTTTATTGTATAATAATAAGCGACTACCATTTGTGATCTTCTGCAAGAAAGTGGAAATTGTCTGATGCCCTTGGACTATGTGCTTCTTTTGTTGTTTTGCCTCCAAATCCATCAAGCAGGAACTGTTGTAAATGTTTATTTGATCATTGAAGTATTAACATGTTTGACTTACTGTAAGTATGTAGTTTTTTAATGTATTTATTTTCTGTTGCATAAGAAAGAGGGATTTTAAAATGTATTCTACATTGTTTATGTTATTTTTATTAGTATCTTTTTTTAAATCACAGAATGTTTTCAATCGAACATTTGACATTTTCCAACAACTATATGAATGCCTGTCGATTACTACCTGTTGACTCCACTTTCACATTTGTAATGCTTATCTATGAAGACACTTTTTTACATCTGTTTTTGAAGGCAAGAATCTTCAGTAATATTTGTAAGTAAGTCCTTTTTCTCAAAACTACATTGTTGTGTATGTATTAATGTTGTTTTATATAAAGTCATTTTTCCCAAAAAATCAATATATATCTGAGAGAATAAGTTAAAGCTATGTCAATTCTCAATACAATAATGATGATTTAATATCATTTAATTTTAATGAAAGGTTTTTTTTCACATTAGCTTTCACATTTATAAAATGGTGTTAAATGATGAATGTAAAAAAAACAACTTGTAGTAATTTGTGTAGTTTTATGTAGATGTACAAATTATGTTTTATATAAATTTACATAAAACATAAATGTTTTATGTAAACACAATAAGTATTATGCTAAAAGGGAACCCCCCCTCCCTTCCCCTTCAATGAATTTGATATTTCGGAAGAAGTATCATTCAGACTCAAGTAAATAAATAAATCAGAAATTACACAAAAACTAAAGTAACTTATCAGATTTGTCTAAAATAAGATTGTAGCATTAAATAAGCAATATAAGCACAGAAATTAATTATTAATAGCATTTTCTAATTCCTTCCTACAACAGTATTCTCAAAATGAGATATTTATCATTAACCCTTTCAGGGGCAAAACTCTTCAATTGCTAAAATGTTGAAATGAATGAATGGCACCGGAATTTACGAACCAAATTTATTGGAAATAAAAACAAGTAATATTTCACATACATAATAAGCGGAAAATTTTATACTAAAATTCTGGTGCCATTGTGGTATTTGGGAATTAAAATTAAGTGGTTTCATAAATGTACCACCGCCCTTGAAAGGGTTAATGACTGCTTTGACTAATTTAAAAATATATTTGAGAATATAACTGTATCAGTTGCTTCTCAATTCTGCTCTATAAAATCAAAAGAAAACTCTGCTGTCCCCAAGAAACATTTGAAATGATGCCCCTGTATAATTATAATTTATATCAGCTTAATAATCATTAAGCTGCATACATAATTTATTTTATTTAATATTATTAATACAGTAATCCCTTAACATTCACGAGGGTTACGTTCCAGGAAAACCTCGCAAATGTCAAATCTGTGAATGTTGAGTCTATTTCTCTGCACTAAAAAGAGAGTTACGTTCTATGAAATTTTAGAGTGACACAGCATTTAAAAAACAAAAGACTATATTTGTTAATAATACGTTATGCCTAACACATATGTAGAAGTGAAATGTATGCACATATTCATAAATATGAGATTTATGTATGAAAGAAAATTCAAATTAACTAACTAGAGAAATAATTACATCTAAGAAAGTCAATGTTTTTGTATAAAGTAGTTTCGGCTCTTTCTATTCACAAAGAGATGATAAGGGGAGGAGAAGAGAGTATTTGGATGAATTTTCAGGAAAATATTTTTTATTGCATTGTGGGGCATATTAGCCATAGTATTCTTGAATAGATATTCTGAATAAGAAAACATTGAAAGCATTCTAAAATATAATAATAAAAGTTTTTTTTTTAAAGAAGATATTTAACATTGAATTTCTTTTAAACATAGATATATGGAACTTTGAAAGTGTACATTTGATCTGTAAAAAATAACTAGGATAATGCAGTAGCTTCCTATTACATTTCTCATTCAGATTTAGACCTTTTTTTTCATGCCCCCAGCCCCCCTTCCAACCTGGGGGTGGAAATAAAGGTTGTACAGTAACACTACTTTTTAATAACTTTTATTTGATTACAATAAATGTTATCTTATATTCTTTATTTTGTTTTAAAATGTTGTAATATGCATATACAAACAGTCTTACTTTTTTAAACACACTTTGAGATATATGTTACTTTTTTGTTATGTCTTGGCAAATGCAATATGAGAAATATTGTATACAAAAATATAATTCTCAATCAATTTATAACCAATTTGAAGTTAAAAGTTGGTTTAATTCCCCCCTCCCTCTCCTCATTCCCAATTAATGAATAATTTTACTAACTTTAAAAAAAAAATATTTAGTATGAGTTTTCACTTTTCTGAAAGCAACCATCTCATGCCAATATTCTTTCCATCAATAAACGTCTCTAATTAATGAGTGGCTGCAATACATAGATAAAATGTAGACATAAATAAAAAGATAAACATAAATAAAATGTAGTAATATTTTTTCTTTTTAGAAAATTTGAAGAAACAACGTGTAAAAAATAATTGGTTTTCTTTTTAATGGAACAAGTTTAAACCACTTGCATTTCTGATAACTTGAAATCCACTGATATTCATAGAAGTTTGAATGAGACTTATTTCTTTTTGTCTCACTGATTATCATTTATTAATTTATGTATTATTTATTTTAATAATAGACTAAAAATTTCATGTTAATTTTTTTTAAGCATGTCAATAAATATGCTTGGCTTTGATGGCATTATTTAACCTTTCTTAATTATACTAGCTGAAAATATTAATTATTTGAATATCCCATTATATTAAAATATATACCTGTTTCTACAAACCAATGGAATAAAATTTTCTGCAAAGCATCGTGTCATCGTTATTAGAGAGTCATATTTATTAGAGTTTTATCTGTGTATTTTATTTCTGATATGTAGTTTATCATTATATTCAGTAATAAATTTGTTATGTAAATAACATTTATAATGTAGAACAATTTTGTTGTTTTATTTCTCTAACTTATGTTTTCAAATAAAGAAGTTTATTATAAATTTGTTGTTACTGCTATCATTTGACTATAATTTTATTATAAATGGTATTTTCATTAATGGACATTGAATAAAAAGAAAATACTGTTTAAGAAGCATTTTTTAATTAGAAAAGGGTTAAAAAGAAAGTTGATCTTTTTTTACTGCTTATATATATATATATATATACAGGGTGTCCCACAAGGTACGCAGCGTCTAATATGTGCAGATTCGGATAGAGCACGTCAATATGAGTATTTTGAATGGTAACGTGTGAGGTCCCCGAATATATCCAAAATTTCTCAATAAACATTGATTTTCACTTGGTTTTTTACTCATTTCTTGTGATTTTCATATGACAAGCTTCACATCTTACTTACACTATCGAACTATATTCGGGGACCCCACATGTTACCATTCAAAATACTCATATTGACGTGCTCTATCTGAATCTGTACATATTAGACACTGCGTACCTTGTGGGACACCCTGTATATATATTTAATATTTTTAAGTAAGTGTCTATAATGCTTCATAACAATACATTTTAATACAAGGAAAAATATTAAATCAAAAGTTCACAATTTTTAATATTTGATGATATGTGACTTATTTAATATTATTATGAATCCATTTCTTTAATGAATATTTTTTGAAAATATGAAATAAATTTGAATTATCAATAGAAATTGTTTTACTAAGCCATTATTTCAAAATCAGTATCGAAAAAATAATGACAAAGATTTTTATTCATTCCTCAAACATGCAGAGCCATGCTTTATTCCTGAGTCAGTTTATTATCAATCATAATTTTTTATAAATGTAAATCAAATAGTTAAAATAAAAGATAGCTTGAAAACAAAGAAATATTATAAGCAGAATGACTGTAAATCCCTGTGTCTTATGATTGTGATTCATAAATATATTGTTGATTTCTTGATTTTGGTTCCTTTAAACTTAATTATAGAGAAACTGCTTGCTCATTGTTAAGTTATTCTCAAAAGTAAGTGCTTTTCAAGAAATTCTATATGAATATTCAGTTTGCATATTTTATTTTTAATTTATTATTTTACCTAATAATGATTATCTGTACTAAAAATATCAACGTTTGACACACAATAACATCGTGTAATAAACAGACGCACGTTTCATGAGTATCCTGGACTCATTTCCTCAGTGTAAATAAACTTAAACCCTATTGTATCCCCCCAAAGACATGAAAATGAATCTAAAAACCCAAATGAAAAACAACAACACACCGAGAAACTCCTCCAATCTGATTAAGTCGGTTGGTTACACTGAGGAAATGAGTCCAGGATACTCATGAAACGTGCGTCTGTTTATTACACGATGTTATTGTGTGTCAAACGTTGATATTTTTAGTATATTTATCCACACAAGATTTTTTTCATTAATGATTATCTGCTTGGTAAAAGCTGGGAAAAGTGTATTATTTTTTTTTTATTTTATTGGGAGCTTAAAATGTTTTTTTATATTAAAAAAAAGTATATATTAAAATGTTTACTTGCATAAATCTGTAAGTTAAAAGCATATCAGAATTGGTAAAAAAAATATATATATATCAATCAGTGTTGCATCTATCTATTCTATTTGTTTGTAGTAAATGATCATTCTGTATGTATAGTAAACTTCCAATTATCTGGATCACCAAATATTAGGGTTAATAACAGGAAATAAAAGAATGCATAAGAAATACTGAAATGCAATGTGTAGGTTTTGTTTGGTTAAATAGGAATTATTATATTTTGACAATGTTAAAAAAAATTATGTTTAATTTGAAATTTGTAAAGATTATGTTTGATTAATTCTAAATTGGCCTTTTTGGTCTATTTATTAGATATATTCAACAAATATCTCTTTTAATACTGTATTTCTTTATTTGTAGTAAAAGTGAAGTTATTTTCAACCTACAACAAGCCTACCCTTTTATTAAACAAAAGCAATTTTAGTGATTTTTATTTCAACAACATTTTATGATGAATATTCTGCCTATTTTGATTGCATCCAGATTAATCCAGATAATTGGAGTTTCACTATAATATGCTGAAGCACGATTTGGGTACAATTATTAGTTTGTTAAATCAATAAGAGAAACCTTGCCATGTTTTCCTAAAACTTTTCAGCCCTTATTCGCATTAAAGCTAACACCAGTATGTTATCATTGATGCATATTTTTATTTTATTGAGAAATAGGGGAGGGGGTTGTAACAGCAATGCACACTTGGAAAATGGCATGGCATAGTGAAGTGATACACTAATTGTGTCTAGAATAATCACTACATTAATTTAAAATTCAGCAGATTATTATTTGCTAAAATAAATGCCTGTATGAGATTAATAGCTACATTTAATAGTTATAGTTTAATTATTTTTTAAACAATATTGTCTCATGCGTTAAACAAAAAGAAATGAGGAAGTTTGACAGCAGTATTTTTCTTTGGAAACAGAATTACTTAAATAATTAAAATGCTTGAAAAGCCTCATAAATTAAACTAACAAGTTAGCGATATGTTAGATTTACATAATGTGTTTTATTTCTTGTAGGAAATAAGAAGTACTTAAATAATTAAAATGCTTGAAAAGCCTCATAAATTAAACTAACAAGTTAGCGATATGTTAGATTTACATAATGTGTTTTATTTCTTGTAGGAAATAAGAATTACATTTAACAACAATAATAAAATAATGTTATGACAATTAATTCATTAGATGAATAGTTTGAGTATGTAAACATGGACACACATACAAAAAAAATAAAAGCAGGGGGGGGGGGGGGGGATGATAATGATTATGTACTGGGTAAAAGCTGGGAAAAGTATATTTGTATAATTATTTTTTTTATTACACAAGGGGGAAGAAAAGGTTTTGGAACAATTATGCAAAGAACCAATTTGGGGCTCAGGAATAAAGTTTCCTAGCAGCCATCATATATGTATTCAGTTAGAAGAAGGACATTTTAAAAATATAATAAGTAAATACATTATTTTAAAATTAATTTTATGTATTTTATGTGTTCAACGTATTTTAATTAACTATTTTCAATTAGTACTTTTAATAATTTCATTCTTAAATCAAATTAAGATTTAATAAATAATTATATATTATTTTTGACTTTAATGCAAAATACTAATTAGATAATAATATGCAATGCACATGTAACTGCATGTTTTATGAGCTATAGAGGCAAATTGAATGTAATTTTTTGTATCAACTTGGGCAGTATTATACATGGTGTGTTTCATTATTTTTACATGGAATGTTTCCTCAAGAAGCTTATAAATCTTGAAATACAGTTTTAAGTCAGAATAAATTTATAAATTTGTAGTTTTAATTAGTGTATTTTTTCATTCCTACTCTACATAAAAACTGAATTTTAAATCAGAAATTGAACTTTTTTGTTCTGAAAGAATATTTTTTTCCACAAAATTGTAAAAAACTGGCAGTACAAGGAAATGCAGGGATTTTTCACTACCAGTCCCCCCTCACTTCATCTAAAACATCAAAGGCTTAATTTTGAAGCTCAATACTCTTAAATTACATTTCAGCAAGAAATGTTTAAAGACTACAATCACTTGCAGTTCAAATCCTGTTATCAAAAAGTAGGCAAAACCTTTCAAGAATTGTTACAATGTCAATAGGCTCTGTCATCTGACTTATTCGGACTGTACAGCTAGAGTGCATAAAAATGTCTCTCTCCAATATATATATTTTATATACTTAGATATCCTGAGATCCAAAAATTTTTCAGAATGACAGATATAAAAAATCTTAAATCTGTATTTGTTGTTTTGGTCTCTGAAGTTAAAGAGGATTTGATTAGTAGGATATTTGTAGTTCAAATTTGGCTTCTGAATCAGATCAAACTGTGTTGTGAAGTTGTGTATCTGAGGCATTTTAGGTCTCTGTTTTGGGGATTTTTTCCAATGAAATTTGGTGTATTGTTTGCAATAAATTTCATTTGTTACAAATGATTATCCATTTCTGTAAATTCCTGTCATTTATGAAATCTTCTTGAAATAAATATTGTTATCCTATATATTTTTTATTTGACATTCCATCTATGTAAACTTCTACTTCAGAATAACATATACAGGATGTGTCCAATGAATTGGTAGAAACTTAGCATTCCTTAATCTTAATTTTGAAAAATTATGTTTGCAAGGTTATGATTTAACTTTATTTTTTCCAGATATACGTGTTAAATGCTGATAGTAATCAGCATTATGTCGAAGGAATACCAAGTTAGAGCAACCTTAATTTCAAGTAGAGCTGCTGAAGGAATTTCAGACTTAATATGGAATGTTATTCATTCCTTTATGCAAAGTTTACAATGTGAAAAGGTGTAAATAGCTGATCTTGATTTTGCCATACAAGCAAGAAATAAGCATAAGGTACTCAAGGATAGCAAAATTCCAGGTGGTAAATTATATATAAAATGATGTTATTGAAATCCACAATTTCCTTAGCAGTTCCATAGCTGCCAACTTGTATGCTTTTTTTTTTTCAATTCTTAATTTAATGTAATGGCTGTACCGGTGAAAAGTAAGATCGTACTATTTTGCACAAAAATTAATAATCAGAATCTTCTTTAGAGGTGTGCAACAAGTGTGACCATATAGTGCCTAGAAAGGCCTCACACCCCAATTCTTTCAAAATATTTAAATAGTTAGCATTTGTTTACATAAATGTTTGAATATTTAGCAATTGTTTAGCAATTCACTTTAATTTGCATAAGAATTAACCTCTTATGAAGTGCATATTATATTCTGTGTTTTAGTGTCTACACTTAATACACACAAAAAAAAGTTAATTCTGCTCTTTTCTCAGTAACATGTGTGTTGCATTTACACTAAAAAAGAAAATCTACTCTTTGAGTTATTAGGATAGTCTTAAAACTTTTTAATTAGTAATAAAATTTTAAACTTCGTGGCTTCCTCTGTGTATTAAAATAAATAAATATAATTGTCTTACATTCTAAAATAATATTTAAAGATCAAAGAGAATGTTTCTTTTTTCTAAATCAATTATCTATTTTATGAACTATTTCCTTCTCCCTTTTTCATTAAGCTAATTATAACTAACTGAAAGGAATGAGAAAGAAAATTTTGTTCTATAGTTTTCATTCGTCAAGAAGGGTGTAAAGTAAAGAAGAAAAAAAAATCTATTCAAATGGTGGCAGCTCAACAAGAATAACATTCCTGGTCCTGTTGATTTAGTAAAGAAGTTTTTAAGTGTACCAGCAAGCAGTGTCTAGATTGAGCGATTATTTTCAGGTGTAGGGTATTTCTAAAATAATGCATAACTGCAACCAGGGCTTGACAAATGCGGTCGCCACTGGCGACCAAGTTTATTTATCTGGTGAATAAATTATTTAATCTGGTGGGGTTTTTTGTTTGTTTGGGAATAACTATTTTTGTTGTACAAAAATTGAACCTAAATTTGGACAAACAGCATTTTTTCTATCCCTCACCCATACTATTGCATGGCCAGCAGTGATATTCCTTTTCTCTTGTACTTGTAATGGAAGAACCAGTTTTAAAAAGCATTTTCCATCTCATGCACAGTAAACGTTATTCTTTTTCGCTCTAGTCTAGCATGTCATGTAATTCGAATGTAAGGGGGAGGGGGCAAGTTTCAATAAAAAAGTATGAAATAGTGTTAATCCAGTCTTTGTGGCACCTAAAATTGGATACAGTGTGAAAATATGTCCATTATCACACATAGATTTTTTGTAGCACTCAACTACTCAAACATTTGAAGCATTCGACAATAAGCATTTCCTGAACATGCGGTTAATCAAGCCTTTACGGTATTTTTTTTTTTTTTTTTTTTTTCGAAATATATAATTTTGATAATTTTTAATATGAAACTTAGTTTATATTATCTTTCTAATTTTGTACTAGTGTCAACTATTAACTAATAATTCTAAACAGTGCTTGTCAATATTGTTTTCTTAATTAATTCATGAAAAACTTTTTGTGCTTTTTGAAAATCAATGACAGCGATTGGGATAAATATTTTTCTACTGGCAACTAGAATTTCTTGCTGGCTACTAGATGTTATCAAATTTGTAAAGCCTGCAACCTTCCATTGTTTTATTCAAGTCAAATAGACACACTTTAAACCACAAATTTTCTGAAGAAATAAAATCAAATAAGTACCATATAGGAACAAGCCATATTATTAAACAATTTTATTAAATACAATTTATGGTATCATATATATGCTCTTTGACTTGAAAATAACCCAGAAGGTTGACAGCTATGGATAATGGAACACACTTTCAGAGGTGATAATGCCTGTCAAGAAAAACAGTATTTGTACAAAAGTGTCAATCCACTTATTCGGTCAAAATTACAGGATGCCTCACTAAAGCTGAATCCAAATTCTTGTTCACAATTTTAACGATAATGAAGATATTTTAGTGAGATTTTAATCAGATTAACTTTGTATTGTATAAATGTAATGACATCATGAGAAAGGCACTGAACTTTAAATGTGACACAGTATGTACTGTCAGCATGTCGGCTGCATTTTAAATTATGAAGTATCTAGCTCAGTGTTGGAGGGAGATATTCTATATTTTTGACTAAAAAAGTGGATTGTAATCCTGGTTCCCTATACAATCGAAATTAAACATTCTATTCATGAGGATGGAGAGTAGTAGCTTTCCAACTATCATCGATTATTTTTCAGGGTGTCTATTCCAGATCAGATCAGCAATGAATTTCCCTGACTTTTCCAGGTTTTCCATACCAATACCAATAAAAGAAAAATTCCAGGTATCGAGATTTTGTGATGTTAAACACAAAAAATTTTAAAAGTTGTCAATTTGAAAGTGAAACTTTCACAACTGATTCTGAGGCTCAAATTACTGATTTGTTACATAATTTTTTGCAAATTTGTTGAACTTTTTACATGCTAAACATTTTGCAGACACACACTTTTAGTATCAGGTTCTATCCCTTTTGTCAAATGAGGATGAATTTGATCAAGTTGGATGTAATTTTCTGTATCAACTTAGGCGGTATTATTCATGGTGTGTTGCATTATTTTTACATGGAATGTTTCCTCGAGAAGCTTATAAATCTTGAAATACAGTTTTAAATCAGAATAAATTGATAAATCTGTTGTTCTAAGTAGTGTATTTTTTCATTCCTATTCTACATAAAAACTGAATTTAAACTTTCAAAATTTTAAATCAGAAATTGAACTTTTTTGTTCTGAAAGAATATTTTTTTTTACAAAATTGTAAAAAACTGGGCAAGGAAACCCAGGGATTTTTGACTACCGGTGCCCCCTCACTTCATCTAATACAGCAAAGGCTTAATTTTGAAGCTCAATACTGTTAAATTACATTTCAGCAAGAAATGTTTAAAGACTACAATCACTTGCAGTTCAAATCCTGTTATCAAAAAGTAGGCAAAACCTTTCAAGAATTGCTACAATGTCAATAGGCTTGGTCATCCTGACTGTACAGCTAGAGTGAATGAAAATGCTTCTCTCCAATATATATTTTTTATATACTTAGATATCCGGAGTCCAAAAAATTTTCAGAATGACAGATATGAAAGATCTTAAATCTGGATTGGTTGTCTTGGTCTCTGAAGTTAAACGTGATTTGGTTAGCTGAGTAGGATATTTGTAGTTCAAGTTCGGCTTCTGAATCAGATCAAACTGTGTTGTGAAGTTCAAGTTGTGTAGCTGAGGCAGTTTAGGTCTCTGTTTTGGGAATTTTTTCCAATGAAATTTGCTGTATTGTTTGCAATAAATTCCATTTATCACAAATGACTATCCATTTCTGTAAATTCCTGTTATTTATGGAATCTTCTTGAAATAAATATTGCTATCCTATGGATTTTTTATTTGACTTTCAATCTATGTAAACTCCTAATTCAGAATAACATATACAGGATGTGTCCAATAAATTGGTAGAAACTTTGCATTCCTTAATCTTATGAATTTTGAAAAAATATGTTAAGATTATGATTTAACTCAGGGGTCAGAAAAACTACTTTTTTATTGTAGCAAACTACAACTACTTTATCTAAAATATCGTTAACTACAACTACTTGTTTTAAAAAGTAGCGACTACAAACTACTTTTCAAAAGTAGTCACTACTTTGCTACTTTCAGATTTTGTCAAAGGTTCAATTTACACTAGAAATTGAAGGCACGGATTAAAAAACAAGTGACCTCTCATTATATTGCGTCTGCCGAGATACAATTAAATCAATGTGACATTACTGAGGAAATTAAAAAATTAAGAAAGATAAGAAACAAGAAAATGTTTTGTGTTTCCCTCCAAAATGTTAGTTTTATAAGTTAGTATACAAATTTCATAGCAAAATCAAGAGAGCTAAACTATCTAAAGATTATCTATTAGATTGTACTATCTAAATTATAGATAGCATAATCTAAAAAATTACTGAAAAACAACTCTGAATGCAAACAATAAATAAATCTGTAAATAAAACAATTTGGTATAATAAGAATTCTGGCATTAAAACATGAAGACCTAATAATGAGTAAATAGATAGATGTTGCCAGCAAGAAAATTAATTCCTTTGGTGGGTTAGTATTTGATTTTAGCAGCAAGTGTTGATGAGGAAAAATCTATGCATTAATGCAGTGCATTGCTAATACACTGCAATTGATATTTGCAAATTGTTGAGCATAATAAGTTTTGCACAAAAGAAGCAAGTTTCGGCCACGTGGTTGTCAAAATGACAGATTTTTTTAATTCCTGAAGTAGTGGTAAAAATAACGACGTTTCTCGCTACAAACTATTGATATTTTGTATTACACTACTTGCTACACTACATTGTTCAAAATATAACACACTACACTACAAACTATTGTAAAAAGCAGCGACTACTGTAGTTTCGCTACTTCTGACCCCTGATTTAACTTTATTTTTTCTAGATATAAGTGTTAAATGCTGGTAGTAATCATCATTATGTTGAAGGAATACAAATTTAGAGCTGCTGAAAGAATTTCAGACTTAATATGGAATATTATTCATTCCTTTAGGCAAAGTTTACAGTGTAAAAAGGTGTAACTAGCTGATCTTGATTTTGCCTTAGAAGTTAGAAATAAGCATACAGTACTCAAGGATAGCAAAATTCCAGGTTGTAAATTATATATAAAATTATATTATTGAAATCCACAATTTCCTTAGCAGTTCCATAGCTGCCAACTCGTACATTTTTTTCAATTCATAATGTATGGCAGGCTGTACAGGTGAACAGTAATATTGTACTTTTTTGCACACCATAAAGAAAAGTTAATTCTGCTCTTTTCTCAGTAACACGCGTGTTACACTAAAAAAGAAAATACATTTTTTGTGTTATTAGAATAGTCTTAAAATTTTTTAATTAGTAATAATGCTTCATGCCTTTCTCTGTGTATGAAAAGTGAATAAAATTTTCTTCTGTGAATCTGTGTCTTTCTGTGAATAAAATTTTCTTACATTCTAAAATAATATTTTAAGATCGAAGAGAATTTTCCTTTCTTCTAAATCAATTATTTCTTTTATGAACTAGTTCCTTCTCCCCTTTTCTTTAAGCTAATTATAGCTGACTGAAAGGAATCAGAAGGAAAATTTTGTCATATAGTTTTCATTCATCAAGAAGGGTGTAAAGTTGATCAAAAATAACATTCCTGGTCCTGTCGATTTAGCAAAGAAGTTTTTAAGTGTACCAGAAAGCAGTGCCTGGAATGAGCGATTATTTTCAGGTGTTGAAAATATCAAGGGTATTTCTAAAATAATGCATAGCTTCCATTGTTTTATTCAAGTCAAATAGACACATTTTAAACCACAATTTTTTCTGAAGAAATATAATCAAATAAGTACCATATAGAAACAAGCCATATCATTAAAAAAAATTATTAAATGAAATTTATGCCATCATGTAATGCTTTTTGACTTGAAATAAACCCAGAAGGTTGACAGCTATGGATAACGGAATATACAGTGGTGATAATGCATGTCAAGTTTCAGTGGTGATAATGCATGTCAAGAAAAAACAGTATTTGTACAAGAGTGTCAATCCTCTTATTCTGTCAAAATTACAGGATACCTCACTAAAGCTGAATCCGAATTTTTGTTCATAACTTTAACAATAATGAAGATATTTTAGTGGGATTTTTATCAGATTAACTTTGTCTTGTATAAATGTAATGGCATCACGAGAAAGGCACTGAACTTTAAATATGACTGTCAGTGTGTTAGCTGCAGCATTTTTTTTTTTTTTTTTTTTTTTTGAGTAAGATATTCTATATTTTTCACTAAAAAAGTGGATTGTAATCCTGGTTCCCTATACAATTGAAATCAAACATTCTATTCATGATGATGGAGAGAAGTAGCTCTCCAACCATTGATTATTTTTGTTATAAATGTACAGCAAAAATGTATGGAATATTGATATTTCTGAAATGAATATATTATATTTGAAATCAATATTGCATTAACAATAAGAATCGATTAACAATTATTAGAAATTACCAATCAATAGTTTTTATAACATTATTTCATTTATATGTTCATAATCACACAAGGACTCTTCAGAGATTTTATGACTTAATTATAGTTGGTCCCAATACTGCCCCATATGATTTACAATCAGGCATTTATCTAGAGAGAGTCAGCTTGATTTGGTCTCATGAGAAGTGGGGTGAATTTTCACTTCCAGAAAGTGACTAGAGACAGTAAAATGATGTAAATGAATCATTTGTCACAAGCAGCTTATGGATGCCCAAGAGGAGTGTCCAGAATAATGGTCTAGACCAGCGAGTTGCTCTAGAATGAGAGATGTTGAACTAATATGCAAATTTGTTGCATTTTTCTTTTTTGTAAATTTGATATTTTATGTGTGTGTATGCAAATCTCTATTTATGTTTTTCTGTGATTATATATATATATATATATATATATATATATATATTAGACGGAGTATTTTAAAGTCTTACTGAAAGGCAGTTGTATATTTTGTTCTCTCGACAACAGTCGGGTAAAGGATAAAAGTACTATAGTGTGATTAACAAGAGATGTTTTAAAAGCTGCATAGGCTATTAGTATATAATAATTTTGCTTTAAAGATGGAGTTCTCTATTAATATATATTTTTCTTTTTCACGAGGGCTAGGTATAATATGTCATGATCCTTTTCTGTTTAATTTTAAGTTAGAAAAAAGTTTATGAATTAACAAACCATGAGTGTAAAGTATCTCAACTCAAACACAGTCATTTAACCATATTAATATGTAAAATTAAAAGCTTATGCTTCCTGATATTTTTCTTCAAAAAATTGTTACAGAAACAAATCTAAAATAAACACAAGCATTGGGCTGAACTAATTATTGAAACTACACAATAAACACAGGTTTTAACCAAATACATATTTAATATAAAACAAACTCAAAGTGATTGCATTCAATGACTAAAATAGAACTATTTGTGGCATGAACACAAACAAATGAATATATTTTTTTAATGATACATAAAAGAATGCTTCAACAAGATTAGGCCTAAGGATACATAAGTAAGCACCTGTACAACTACATTTAAATAAATACAAATTCAGTATAATATATATTCAGTATAAATGTATTGAAGTATACTCTTTTAGCAAGCAAATTTTTGTACTTTCCTCGGATTTAACGAAAGAAATAATTATGGAAGTATGAAATAATTACAGAAATAGTGATTTAAAAAAAAAAATAGAAAACACACAGTTTCCTTAGAATTCCCCCAATCCTCTTGTGAAGAAAAATAACCATTCTTTAAAGTTATCCAGCAACAGGTACAACCATCAGAGGCAGGTAGGTATTGATTCTTGGAATGGCGGTGGTGTGAAATGGACGGCAGTCCTATTGTCCCTTTTCCAGGAATGGTAAGGAAGAGAATGAAAGAATCCCAACTGATAAGGAATGGAATTCCAATCCACTTGGTGCTTTACCACTGTTAAAGATGGCGAAAGCAGGGGTGTAGGGATGGCGTCAAATGACGTCATTTATGACAACTCTCTTCAGTGGCTTGATCAAATCCAAATCAGGTGTAATTACGATTTCAGAACTATGTGTAAGAAAAACTTATTTTCGGTTTGTGCCTTTTCTTGAGAGCATGTTTTTTATTCTACTGTTTTTAAAATGTCAAAAAGAAAAGTTTTATCCATAAGAGAAAAAGTGGAAATTATAAAACTCATGGATAAAGGTGAAAAAAATGTTGCAATATGTAAGCAATATGGGCTTTCTTCTTCAACTGTGTCAATTCTTTTGAAAAAAAAAGCAGTCCTTAATGAAAGCATATGAAGCGAATGTGACCAATTACAAACGGTTGAAGAAGTGTGAAAAAAAAGACTGATGAAGCTCTGTTAAAATGGTTTGTTCAGCAATGTAATTCTTGTTTGCAGATAACTGGGCCCATCATTAAAATCCAAACTGACAAAATTTGTGGCTCAGCTAGTTTACACAGATTTTTCATGTTCTAATGGATGGCTACATCGTTTCAAGAAACATCGCAACATCTGTGCAGGAAAAATTATCAGCGAGGTCTCAAGTGTGAATAAGATGTGAAAGACTGGTTGGATTGCACATTGAAAGATTTACGTGAAAATTATGCTGAAGATAACATCTACAATGCCATTGAGGCAGGCGTCTTTTACAATCTAACTCTTTATCAAACGATGAAGTTTAAAGGTGAAAAATGTGTGGGTGGTAAGTTTTTGAAAGGTCGCTTAACTGTGTTAATGTGTTGAAACATGTCAGGCAAAGACAAGAAATTTTTTTATTCATCAGTAAAACTGCAAATCCAAGATACTTTTAAGGGGTAAAAAGCCTACCAGTGACTTATAAATCGAACAAAAGGGCATGGATGACTTCAGAATTACTTTTATCCTATTTGCACGAGTGGGATAAGGTGCTTCAAAAACAGAAAAGAAAGATTGCACTCATCATTGATAATTGATCTGGTCACCCGAAGGTCAGCAATTTAAAAAAAAATAACTTGCTTATTGTACAGCTTAACTCATCCTGAGTGTTATAGCCTCTCGACCAAGTTGTTATTCGCAGCTTCAAATGCTATTATCAAAAGAAATTGATTCTCATGATGTTAGAGAGAAATGAAAAAGATCAGGATCTTAAAATTTCTGTTCTTGACGCTATACACCATACACCTCATGACAGATGGATGACTAGGGAAGTGTGACTCAATCTTGCATCCAAAACTGTTTCAGGCAAGCTGGATGAATTGACAGAAGTGATTGTGACTTCAAAGTTGAAGATGACTTGCGACTCTCAGTTTTGTTGCAACAAAATAAGATTGAGCAGTTTAACGATGTTTTAAATATCAATGAGTACAATAACATTGATGACTATGTTTTAATATTGGCATATTCTCCAGTGAGGATATCATTGGGGAAGTGAGCTCAGGAATAGGAAAATGCAAGTGATAGTGACTCGGAAGAAGAAACTGTACTTAAAATGCTGACATGTGATTGTGCTGCAGAGTCATTACAAAATCTTGAACAGTTTTTTGAAGCAATGAAAAATACTAATGATGCAACATTTAACCCTTTCTGGCACAGTGGTCCCACTCCGGGCAGACCTAATTTTAATTCCAAACTTGCATCCGACACCAAGAATATTTTAATAAAATTTTGTTTCTACAATGAAAGCTTAAAATAAGGAGTTCTTATTTCTAAAGAATTTGTTTGTAAATTCTGGTGTCAGGCAGTAATTTCTCATTTTACAAACAGAATTTGTCTGTGCCAGAAAGGGTTAATGCATTAAGTGTTTTAGGATGAAAATTAAATGATGCAAAATTTTGTAAAGTCAAACAATGAACTTTGGATGAATGTTTTTCCACTTGTCAATGAAGATTATCAAGCAGCAATTCACATAAGTTGGTTTTTTGTGTACATACTAGTGGTTAACTTGGATTCAGATTTAGTGAATGACCAGATTTAACGAGCATTTTTCTTTGTCCTGAGTTCCTTGTTAAATACAGATCCTACTGTACTTGTTAGTTGAAAATAATTATTTTTGTTTGAAAGAAATATTTTTCGGAGTTTTTCTTGAAAATTTTTTCACTTCATGAAAATTTTTTCAAACATCTTCTAAAATTATTATACAAGGAACCATGCTTGCAATTTTATCCAGGATAATTTATTTGGATCTGTAATCAATTACTTTAGTTAAATAATTTATATATTAGAAATAAATATATGAAAATGTCTTTTTATATAATATCCTCTCAAAATAAATAAATCTAGTTCATTATTTACTTTTATTCTACTTATTACTGTTACCCTGATCACAAAATTGTTTATTAAACTTATAGATAAAAAAGATATATGTATTTTTTCATTAATCAAGTAACTTTTATAAAAGAATTTTACTGCAACACAAAATTTTTTTTAAATGACCATCTTTTGACTATAACAGTATTTCTAATCTTTGGGCCTAATTTTGTGAACAAACAAAACCACCAAATCAAAATGGTAATTCAAAATTTATTAGTAATTTTATTTATCTAAAAATAAACACCACAAGTATGCTTTTTCAATACTCTGTTTGGTTTTGTTATTGAAAACTGACACAGAGGAAGACACAACTCATGAACGTGATTGCTATATCATGTGATCCCTTTGACCAATCAGATATACACATTTGAACCTTAGGTTGACTAACCCAAGGATGAATAACCATGGCTTTGAAGTTGTCAATGAATTCAAAATATTAACCGGTGGTTAGATTTGCTCAATTGAGGTTACTCAACTGGGAGTTGAATGGCAAGTTGAAGGTTGTCAGAGAATTGACTGGTTAGGATCTTAAAGTAAAGATTCTTACTGAAACTTAGTGATTGCTACAGTAGAATCCTTAAAATGCTATTCAGATTGGCCATTCTATACAGCTTTTGCTGTCCTTATGAGTCAGATGTATGAGTAAGATTATGTCCTTATGAGTCAGAGGCAGAAGCCTCTGACTTTAACAATCTTCAGAGCATGATAGCGATTACACAAACAATAGACCAATCAACATACAGAATTGATTCGCTCCAGATCAATTAATCGTGCACATTATTTACCGCTGATCATTTTTCATGCTTTTTAAATTGGATTTTCTACTTTTCTGACCATCAAAATCATTGAAAAAAAAAAAGCAATAAGCAATAAAGAATTAAATACTCTGTTTGTATTTTAAATGTAATTAAATAATGCAATACATGCACTGTTTTTGTTTTATTTCCTGAAATAATTTTTGATCATTTTCATGTATTTTAGCACATATTTAAAATTTTACACCAAAACGTTTTGATTCTTATAAACCACAGCTAAAGAATATTTAAGAATCAAATTTATATATACACACATATAAGCATACGCAGGATTTTCATTAGTGCACAGGTATGTGTGTGAAGGGGTATCTCGTTCGTATATTCTCTTGTAATAAACACTGGTAAGGCGGGCAGGGGAGAACCATTACACTCACTCGATTTAGAAGTTTAATTAACT
This sequence comes from Maratus michaelseni, assembly GCA_963931845.1. Lineage (NCBI taxonomy): Eukaryota > Metazoa > Arthropoda > Arachnida > Araneae > Salticidae > Maratus > Maratus michaelseni. The sequence goes on from OZ007586.1 coordinate 82,648,393, forward strand.
ATTTTTTTTTTTAATCTCTAGTTATTTAAAAAAGATGATAAAATTTAGAAAACTAGAATAATTAAAAGATAAAAGAAAAAGTAACTAACAATTTTCATCACTGTGTGTGTGTGTGGGGGGGGGGGGTGAACATCTGGTGATAGACTTTTGAATGTTTAATATTTTTTAATTGTTAAATTTCTGTATTGCTTTTAATGTTGATATGCTTAAAATTGTCTTGCGTAAGGAGTTCTGTCAAAAAAATCTTAATTTAGTTTATTTCATATTTATACCCAACATTTAAAAAAACAAACTAGGCTGTGGGCAACAGACATATTTTTTCCAAAATTTCGTCCCTCAGTAGATTTTTTTCAACCAGTACCTACCTGTGTTTGTTAATATTTCAAGTTATATCTCACTATTTTTAGAGACTTGCAGAGGGAGGGGGAGGAGGGCACTTTCTCCTGCATATGCTTATGATATTTAACCCGTTTTCGGCCAAAGGTGCATAAACGCACCATTTCAATAAATATTTTTTTATTAACACTGTAACGTATATTTTTCGCTAATTTTATTTTTCTGCTATTTTTAAGGGTTCTGGAGACATCTATAAAATATTAGTAATTCAATTGAAGTAATTACTTTCTGTTGAGAAATTTTCAAAATACGCTGGTTTTTTACTTGAAACGGTTATTGACAAATTCGACTTTTTGAAAATTTATAATTATTCCACTTGAGATTAATCATATGTTTTTATAATGGAGTAAAGTTGCAAGTTCTGTAAATAAAATAAAAATAAAACAAATGCCATAAGAAAACTTAATTTTTTTTATTTAAATTTAATAATAAATTAATAATAATAAATTAATAATGGTAACGTCAAATTAAATAAAATATTAATTTTCATGCACAAAAATTTTTTGAAGTCTTAATGAATGTAATTTAAGCAAATTTCTATGCAAATAATACCAGATTTTATAAAATTTCTATGCTTGGCCGAAAATGGGTTAATTAGCTTGCTGTTCTTAAAGTTCATCTTGCATACATTTTTTTTGGGGGGGGGAGGGGACGGAAATGGGAGTTTTTGATTAAAAACTTATTAAAAATACACAATGTATTCTTTTTTTTTTTTTTTTTTTTAAATATAACCTACTTTAAATAAGCAGTACTATTTTAATGTTGATCTTAAAATAAATGTACTAAAAAAGTATACACAAACCTTTCTAAATTTTACTTGTATATTGATACATATTTTCTGAGACATAGATGAAAAATAAGTTTCTTTTTTTCTACTTAGACATTTGCAACCTTTGCTCTGCATAATAAAAAACATGTAAATATTAACATATTAACCTGTAAAGGCTTTCAAAAACAATTTACCAATACAATAATGGGATTTTATTCAATTTAGAAAATTTAATTTTCTATAATTCAGCACATGAAAAAATGCAGTGTCTATTTGTTATAGGAACAATTATATTATTAATTTCATAAAGAGGCAAAAATTTTTAAATATAAAATTAAAATTAGCAATGATGAATTCTTAAAGATTTACAATTTTTAAGAGGAAGGGAGAAATTAAAATAATTTTTTAAATGATTAAAAATTGGTTATTTATAAATATTTTTGAATGAATCATCTGAATAATGTTTAAACTTGATAATTTTGTAATATTGTAAAACTTGCTTTTAGATTATAAATATTGTAAAATGTACATTGAATAAGCAAAATTAATGAAAACATAGTGGCATTGCTATAATTGGCAATTATTTGCCCAAATTTAGCATGAGCACATTTTTAGCTTTTCGTTCATCTCACGAAACCCTATTGCTCCCGCTTCGTTGTCTGTCCATCACAGAGCCAGTTCTCAGAAACTATTTAACTTAATGGCATGAAATTTTGTGTTCTTATAGCTGAATATCTGCTATGAAACTCAAAATCATAAAATTTGAAAAAAACGTATTATTTTAATATATAGAGATAAAAAACCAAAAATCTAACAGCCTTTTCCTATTAAATTTAAACATTTTTCGTTATAGCAGTTGCCAACAATTAAAAATCCCCAATAAAATTCTTTCTACAATAATTAATTTTCTATTGAAAAATTTCCGTGTGAAAAATGAATATGAAATAAAAAGTTTCACCAATTGAAAAAAAATATATTAATATGGCATCATATTGGTAATAAAACGGAAATTTTCAAACATTTTTCAATAATACAAGGAGTATGTGTAAATACAGAAAGCAGCTTAATATGACGTCATTAGAGAATTAAAAAGAAAATTAATTTGACGTCATAACAGATTTTTCAAATGTTTGAGAATAATACAAAGAGAGTATCAATATGAGTAATAGAGAATAGGAAATATATGAGTTTGAGGAACGTATTGAATCATGATAAAAACCAATTATGGAAATATTGGCATATTTTAACATTTTGAAGGTCTCTATACAACATGTTTAATTTTAGAATTGATTTATTTTTATGTCGCATTTAGTCCACATGACAGATATTATTATGACAGAGTATAATAGCGGCTGATAGCAGACTGGTTCAGATATTTGAAAAAACAAGAAAAATAGACCAATAAATTTTTACTTTATAAAAAACATGACTTTTTTTAATCTGATGTCATAACGGATTTTTCAAATGTTTGAGAATAATACAAAGAGAGTATCAATATGAGTAATAGAGAAAGCTAGTAGATATGCTGTCCTCAAGTGATTATAACGTCATATGAGTTTGAGGAACGTACTGAATCATGATAAAAAAACAATTATGGAAATATTGGCATATTTTAACATTTTGAAGGTGTCTATACAACATGTTTAATTTTGAAATTGATTTTTTTTTTTAATATCTCATTTAGTCCACATGACAGAGTATAATAGCGGCTGATAGCAGGCACACTATCGGACCAGTTCAGATATTTGAAAAAATTAGAAAAATAGACTGGTAAATTTTTACTTTATAAAAAACATGACTTTTTTTTTGTTTTTTTTTTGGAAAAGGAATTTTTTTTAGATTTATTAAAGAAAGGATAAAGTGTTTCGAAAGGAATATTAAATGAAACCCTTTGTGCAATCTTTGATCACACTTACCCACTTGTTTATCTTCCTCAGTATTTTTAATTACAATATAATTGTAATAAGACAAAAACAGCTAAACTACAGAAAAAAGAGAACATTTTCTACTTTGCCTTCTCTCCCCCCCCCCCCTTTCCCCACAAAGCCAGAGTATTTCAACAACACTCATTTTTACTTTCTTCTATATAACATAAGAAAACTGTTAGAATCATGAAAATTTTTAACTTCCATTTTTTGGATGCTTTAAGTACGATTTGATTATTTTAGGAAAATGTCTGTCTGTGATATCAATTCTGTGGATTTTCTAGTTCCAGAACTAATGGACAGAACTTCACCAAGCTTTGTTTCAGTTAGAATTAGATTCAAATTGTTGCTGATTAAATTTCAATGTATATCACTGAATAGGTGGCACTGCTATGTTGTCTTTCTTGATTAAAATGGAGCAGTGACCAAGGAACAAAGATATACATACAGAACCAGATTTCAAGATTCCCAAGTTCCTTAATAACTGTTGTTCGATATATTACATGATATATTATTATATATGCAGCCAGAGATTTCTCTGAGTTTTGTGCCATATTTGCACTTCGCACAAAGTGGTATTCCATCTAATGGAAAATAACCAAATATTTCTGTCAGAGCCTCACACTTTTATAATTTTTGTTTTTGCATCCAGATTTTTGATAAAATAGCCATATTCTATTTTTTTAAGTATTAAGTCCATTAATAAAAGTGTGCTATAATTTTTTTTTTTTTTTAAATTTATGGTTATTTTAGCATTGTTTTCTCAAACAATCTATTTTTACATAAAAGTCTTTTTAATCTAAGTGATTGTTCTAACTAATATATACAACTGACAGTGACAATTACCCTTAAAAATTAATTAGAAAACAATAAATTGAATTTATTCTTACATTATATAGTTGTATATATTAGAAACACAATTTGTAAAAAGCAATAAGTGACTTACTTTTCATAAACATGCACAATAAAGTAAAATATAATCCTCAGCAAAAAAAATGAAGTGGCATCCATGCAGCATGCAAAATGTGATTTAGCCTGCAAGTTTGCATCCTAAGAGACTAAAGATTATTTCTAATCTATAGCCTCCTAGGCGCATTCCAACGGGCCAACACAGAAGTGGAACAACCAATGATTTCTGCACTGATCGTCATGATATCAGTAACAATAGCTGACACTGCTGATAACAGATTATCCAGCATATCTACTCGCATCACCCTTGTTGCATCTCTCTCATCAACTGTAGCAACTAAGAGAGAAAAGAAAATCTACTAATACATATACAGAAATTAGTTTTTGAAATGTATAACTTCAAAAAACAAACATTATTTACTAATGAATAATTAACTTTTAATTAACCAAGAAATTTAAGTGTGCTTGTTTGAAATAATTTGAAAAAAAAAGAAATCACAACTACATTATTGTACCATGTAAATATTTACGAGCAGGGAAGACCAAGCTATGCTCAGTCAAAATTAGATTTGAGTTCAAATGTCATGACCCATGACCAAAATGACCCACTAATCAAATTTTCTAGAATTATGTCACATAGCCTAACAGTCTTCTCGTGCCCGAAAACCATAGGATGCAAAATTTAGTGTAAATAGTCTGAGCTTTTTTAAGATAAAATAGCTTGACCCATAATGACCCATGACCAAAATGACCCACTAATCGAAATTTCTCGAACATGTGACCTAACCTAATAGTCTTCTCATTTCCTAAACCTGTAGGATGCTAAATTTATTTGAAATCCTCTGAACTGTTTTTAAGATAAAATAGCTTGACCCATAATGACCCACTAATTGAATTTTCTCGAACATGTGACCCAGCCCAACAGTCTTCTAGTGTCCAAAAACCATGGGATGCAAAATTTAGTGTAAATAGTGTGAGCCGTTTTTAAGATAAAATAGCTTGACCCATAATGACCCATGACCAAAATGACCCACTAATTGAATTTTTCTCGAACATGTGACCTAGCCCAACAGTCTTCTCGTGGCCAAAAACCATAGGATGCAAAATTTAGTGTAAATAGTCTGAGCTGCTTTTTAGATAAATTAGCTTGACCCACAATGACCCAGAAATGACACCCTAATTGAATTTTCTTGGACATGTGATCTAGTCCAATGATTTTCTTTAATCCGAAACTCGTAGGATACAAAATTTTATCAAAATCGTTAGAGCCGTTTTTTAGATAAAATTAATTTGACCCGCGTTGACCCAAAAAAGACCCACTAATCGAAAGTTCTTGAACATGTTTCCCAGCCCAATAGTCTTCTCGTGCCCGAAAATGGTCGGATACAAAATTTCGTCAAAATCGTGTGAACCGTTTTTTAGATACAATTAGCTTGACCATGACCCAAAATGACCCACTAATCGAATTTTCTCGAACATGTGACCTAGCCAATGGTTTTCTGGTGCCCCAAAACGGTAGGATACAAAATTTCGTCAAAATCGTTAGAGCCATTTTTAAGATGATTTGCTCGTATTAGAATATATGATATAGGATGTTAACTATGAAATAATATTTTTAAAATGCTATAGATATTTAATAATTTAGTGCATGATATTTTATAAAAGGATAATATGCTGCATAAAAGTTCATTCCTTAACTTTTTCTACTTCAGAAGCTTCAAAAATAATTTTAACCACTTTAATTAAAATAAGAAATCTATAGCATCTGTCCTCAATTGACAATAATGAAAGGTACATGATAAAGGTAGAATTTTCTTCTGTAACAGCCTGCCTTTTCTCTCTATTTTTATAATTTTCTACAGCTCCAGAGGTCTGTAAAATTTTTCCAGTCTTAACATCTGAGAATCCTAAGTGATTGATAACAAAACTACACATCTAGAAGTCGCTGCTAAATTGTACGGCAAAATTAATCATCCTTTCAATCACCCAAAATGAGAAACCTGTAGCATCTGTCCTCAGTTGATGAGGATGAAAGGCACATGCAAAGTAGATGTACCTTTATCAGGGTGTCTATTCTAGATCAGCAACGAATTTCCCCTGACTTTTCCATACCAATAAAAAAAAAAAAATTCCAGGCATCAAGATTTTGTGATGTTACACACAAAAAATTTTTAAAAGTTGTGAATTTGAGAGTGGAGCTTTCACAACTGATTCTGAGGCACAAATTACTGATTTGTTACATAATTTTTTGCAAAATTTACAAATTGTTGAACATTTTACATGTTAAACATTTGACAGATACACACTTTTAGCATAAGGTTCTATCCATTTTGTCAAATGAGGATGAAATTTTTTATCACATCAGTCACAGTTAAATATATATTGCTTTGACATATTTTAATACAAATAATAAATATCCAATAAATTAAGCTAACAAAGATAAGTAAGCAGAGTGAAACACCTAATCAATTCTACAACATTCAGTAGAAAGTTTCAGCAGTGCCGAAACTAGCCTTTTTGGCACCCGAGGCAAACATGGATTTTGGCGCCCCCCCCCCCTCCGAAAAGAAAATTTCCAAAGCGAATTTTTTCTAAGTTTCTAAAATTTAAAGTATATAATCAGATAATCTGTAATACTGAATTAAGTAATCAGCTTTGTCAAATACTGATTCATTTAAACCTTGAAAATGGAATCGGAAGGAACCGAAAAATATTCCGCTTTATACAGGTTTTCATCTTAGGAAGTATAATTATTGATATTCTCAGGGGCGGAATTTAAGGGGTTGCGATGGTCTCAATCACGAGGGGCCCCGCATCCAAAGGGCCCCCAAAATCCTCTTTTGAGTTCAACGAGAAAAATTATTTTTTGATCAAAGGATTTTCTTAGCACTTTTTTTAATTAGTATTACTACATAATTTTCATGTAATTTAAATAGAATATTTTTTATACCATTTGCTATTCCCAGAAATGTTTTAGTTATGTTTAAATGTTTTTCCTTGTCTTCTTTTCTATTAGCAATTAACAGAACTGTGAACGGTTGTGGAGGGTTGGGGTGAGACTCAAACTTGGATCTGAGTTGAAAGGAACCCTGTTACTGTTAGAGACTTTTATGACGATTTAATTACACAGATTCAGAGTCTAATTAAATCAGATCTGATAAATCTAAATCTGGATTGTGACACTGGGGGCCCTGATTTAGGGGTGTCCCACACTTGGAATGCTGTTTACATAAAGCTGATATTTAGAATGCATTTGACTTTGTTACTGATTATAATCGATATTTTGCAGGTTTAGAGTAGGGTAAGATTAAAAACAAAAAGAAATGCAGCTTGACTATTACAGGGGCACACGATGTATTTGTCCCGGAAATTTACATCTGGATCTAAAAAAATAATTACAGCAAAAGAATGGGGCGGCAAAATGCTTAGAAAACTTTCTCAAAAAGATGAGTAAAAAACTTTTTGGAAGATAAAGCCAGGGGCGGCTCCGGATTTACTAGCCATGGCGCGTTGTACGAGATTTTTTACTGTACCTCTACAAACGCTATACTTAAAAGAAAAAGATTTTACTGAGAATTTAACTTTGGGTATTCATCCTCCAATTTGTGTTTATTGTCCAGGGCAGTCACCCCTCGCCCATGACAGAATGGAAAAAAAAGAAAGCTCCACGATGGGAGAAAAAGGAAAAAAATAGAACAGCCTTCATGGAATATTTTTATCTAATAGAAAATCAAAGTGAGGGAATCGTTTGCCAATTATCCATGCTGGACAGTACAGTACCGTATCCAGACGACATTGAACAGTGTCATATACAGACACGAGTAGCGACTGACCTTGAAAAATGTTAGTGATTTTCCTAAACCACAGGAAGAGATTTAAATGATAGACGGCATAGACATGATACATTTGGAATGGGAGAAAGAAAATAGCCTAAGAGAACAGTTCATTTTTTATTCATTTGCTATCTTGTATTGTAGACGAATCTTTTTATCTATTTGTCTATTTTAATGCATTTGGTTCATTTTTCTTTTAGATTTTCCGGCTGCGAGACTTTTTATACAAATTTCATATATATATACATTTCTATATCAAACAACAAGCAAAACCTACATTTGGCGCCCCCTCCACCTTCAGTTCTGCTGGCGCCCGGAGCACATGCCCCCCTTAGTTTCGGCCCTGAGTTTCAGTGAAGCTGGAACTGAAAATCTCTGAGTTACAAAGAAGGAATGAAAAGGGGGTAGACAAAATTATTTGCATGAGAGTATGAAATACTCTTTACAGCAGCGATGAAGAGCAAAGTTTGATTTTAGTGGTGCTGCAATTTCAAATCCTTAGTTTTATAAGAAATATTTTCCTTTTTTTTTTCAAGATTAAAATTTTTTGACTTTTTTTCAGAATTTTCAAATTTTCCTGACTTTTCCTCAGAAATGGTAAATTTCCCCTGACTTTTTCAGTCCATATAAATTTCACTGACTTTTCCATGTAGCTAGACACCCTGCTTTATAGTGGTTATATGGAGAAAAGTTACTTGACCGATCATTAATTATTTGAAGAAAAAAATAGTACTTATGTGTTATTCAAGCCAGTGAAATTGATTGCCAAAAAAAAAAAAAAATCAGTCATCAGTTGTGTTTAAAACAGCAAATTAAGTGCATAACATTGTTAAAAATGACCAATATAACTGCAAACTAAAGTAATAAAAAAAAGTAATGATGTATGCATTTATTAAATACATACTATCATCATGTTGGAGGCTATTAGCAGACTTGTATAAAACCAAAAACTTTCTGCGCACATAAATATTGAGTCAAAAACTTTCTGCAAATTAATTTAATGTTTAATAAAATTACGTGCTGTATTATTTTGACCATAAAAATTAAAAACAGTAGTTTAAAATAATTATCATTTAAAATTAATTAATATTAATTAAAGAATAATTATTTTGGTTAAAAATAATAATAAAGCTAAAAATCCACGATAGGATGAGCTGAATTCTTATCAATTATTTTGTCAATGCATTTAGAAACAACCCAATCCTTAATATTGTTACCTCTTCGCAAGCATCTGTAATGTCACAAGTGTTTTGCATCTTTAAATTTTGAATTGTGCGCAAACAGTAAATAAATCGTACATAAAATTGAGAAATACTGTTAATTTTTTAATATTAAAAAAAAAAAAAAAAAAAAAAAAAAAAAAAATTCCCCTAAAAAAATTTTCTGCAAAGTTCCGAATTTTGCAGAAAATTTTCCGCGCAGGTCGTGCGCGCGTGCATCTATATTATACAACTCTGGCTATTAGTGATAAAAGGTTCTTTTACTTCCAGTGGGATGCAGCTATGCAGCTACTGTATAACCATTATGAATATATCACAATTTTACATAAATACTTCTGCAACTTCATTTAATATTGCAGCTATACAATAACAATGTAGAAAGTGGGGGGAGTTTTAGTGCAATTAGTATTAGCATTACCATTGTTGGTAAAATGTACCTTTCTGGCATAGATAAGTGAATACCCGAAAAATATCTGGCAAGTTCACCCACAATACAGCTGTAAAATTTATCCTCATAACTTTTTAAGTTTATAAGAAAAAATCAGTTCACCAAATACACTTTTAAAATACTGACAGGACCGTGCGAAGAGAAAACTGCGCCCGGGGCAAAGTTTCAATTTGGCGCCCCCCCCCTCCCCTTCTTTTTGTGACAGGTAACATGGAACTGATAAAGTACAGAAACAGAAATAAATTCCATTGAATAAACATTTCGCGTTTATGTTGGAACTTTAAAAGGTTTAATTTTAATTCAGAAATTGCAAACAACTGAATAGCGTAAGAGAAAATTGCACTTATTTGTTGGAGATATCATGATATTTTGAGACAGAAAAAAAAGAATGATGAAAAGAGAAAAAGAAATTCCCCAGAAAATGATCGATGACCAAAAAGTGAATAAATAAATAAATTTAACCGTGGTTGGTAGTGTAAATTTGGCGCCCCCTCAATTTCCGCGCCCGGGGCGAAGGCCCCCTTCGCCCCCCTCTTCGAACGGCCCTGAATACTGACACAGAAATACTGACTACATACTGATATAACAGAATGTAAATAATTTGTTGGTTTATCTTGATTTTAAACTTAAAAAGCTGAATTCAGTTATAAATAACTGACATTAAACAACATATTATCATCGTTGAGATTTAATATCTGTTTAAAACGGCATAGGACCTAATAAATAAACATTATGCATATAAAATATTTTTTTATTGTACATATCATTTTAAGCGAGTATTCGTGAACAAATATTGCGAAAATTTTAAACAATTTCACCAACGGTACAGAAACTCGAGAAAAATAAACGTAAAATCAATATTCTAAAAAATTAATATGGTTTACTCGGATATTACAAAAGCTTACCTGCTATAACATAATTGACGGTTTCTATGGATTTTTAATTCCAATCAGTATTAAAATACTGTAAGTCCCATTTAAAGTTGAGCAAAAGCAGCAGATAATAAAAAAATAATTTTCACCTACATGTAAATTAAAAATAAAATACACTAAAAAAACGAAAACATCCCATTACGTGGTGATGCGATGTCAAAAATCTTGAAGATATTCTCCAATAACGATTGAAAGAGAAAAATAACTTAATTAATGTAATTTATTACTAATAATTTTACTAATAAATTGACACGTATTATATTTCTGTGCGAATTCTACGTGAGTCAAAATAACAATCTTTAAAAATGCGTGATGAAATTAATGGCGTGGAATACTAACCATCATTAACTTATAAAAGACAGCGTTTTAGCTGTCCTTATAAATCTAGGAGCTTTTGACACTTGTTTCCTTATTTAGCTATTCTTATTCGGAACTCAGAATAGCGATTTTGAGATAGAAAGCTTTGTTGATATTACTACAAAATTTAATAAATGATATTCATAATGGTGTCAATATTGAGTGAGAGTGTTCTATTTTTGCTTTATTAACCACGACCATGGTCGCAGTTTTCAAGAAGAAACGAAGTTATTAAAGAAATGGCATTTCTGACAGCGATTTCACGGCTTTTATAGCACTTTTTTGAAGCCTGCGCCCTCTATATTATCAGCGCCACCTAGATTATTAATGATATAGGTCGGGATCCAACTAAATTTTGCGCTGTTTGCGAATAGTTCACAATGATGAGGGACCAGGGAGATAGAGAGAAGGAGAACAAAGATAATGTTTCTACTTATGGAACTAAAAGCGGTACCTAGTATGGCGGCGTTTCTGGTCTTTTGGGCCTTTAGGAAGTGTAGCGCCCTCTATCTCTTTACCATGCTCGAAACCAAAATGCAGGAAGAGCAGACGACAATTTGTCATGTTTGACAGGTCACATGACCGGCCTTTGGGAGCACCAGCGCGACGAACTGGGTACTAATTCCCGGTCCATGTTGTGATCTTGAAAGCCTATCTTCACTGTTCTCCTTCTTATTTCTATCTCCATGTGAGGGACTCTCGTTAGAAAAATTGTGTACGAGATTACGGAATCATAATGATTACAACTGATTACTGTGATGACATGTGATCATACCTGATTACACATAGATTACAGTTGTTTACACTTGATTATGGTTGATTATACTTGGATAACAATTTTACTCGATTTTACTGCATTTCAAAAGCTGTTTTTTAAACATTTTAACTTTTTAAAGTCGTCCAAAATACGAAAATAGTAGAGTTCTAAATACAAACTTCCATATATAACAGCAAACAAGGAAAAAATAAAACAGCCGTACAAAATACTCAAACAACAATAATTTTTAATTCAAAAACACTTGTATTTCCGTATGTCAAAAAATCAGTAGGTTACTATTTGTAAGTGGTTGACGACAGAAAAGGTACGTAAACAATTGGAGGGCATGAATTTTTCTCAAAAAATTATGTTCAATATTTAAAGATTAGTTATACTGGATACAATTGGACAAGTACTATAATAAAATAACGGTTTGACAAATACTTGGAAGTACATCAATCGCTTCACACAAGCCATAAAGATTTACAACATGCCTGAATATATTGCTTTAATGTCACTAGGTAGTACACGTCTAGTTCATTATTAAAACAGAAGCAGAAAGTTGTCTGGTACAGACGTTCAGAACAGCACGTGCTGCGTGCAACACCCTTGCATTTGAAAAAAACATTTTTTGTAACAACGGTATACTTTAAAAATAATGCTGAATATATATTTTGGAGTTTTTGCACATAAACAAAACTTTTGATAGGTGAAAGATAGAAGTAGTACGACTCTATAAAATTCAGTGTTGAGGTGAAAACAATTATTGAACGACTTGAATACAGTTTTAGCAACAACCCTCCCCTACAGAAACCATATGAAGACCCACAATTTGCTTTAGGTACAAATAAAAGAATTCCAGACAGTTTCTGACATACATTTTCTCCATTACTGTCACGTTTACTTTGAGCTAGTTAGTGAAGTTTAAACTTGGACTCTTATTAATCGATCTGCTGAAACTCGTTCTTTACTTCCAAGCAACCATAAAGCAGTAGTCTTCTGAATAATCGCGGTGTTCATATTCAATGAAAGCACAGTTCTCTGGCAAAGGACCACCTGAAATTGTATACGTAGGTAGAAAGCTAGCCCACAAGTTTGCAACGGGTAAACGTGCAATGACCATCTAATATACTAACCTCCTCTTCTTGACAAATATCAGTTTCATCATAAACTGTAATACTATCTGTGATCCCACGTGTCTCCTCTTCTGCATCTTCACCAGTACTATCTTCCAGGTCTTCAATGTCATCTTCTACATGTCTGTCAATGTTCCGTTTCCTGAAACTTACTTTGGGAATTTGTGCATTACTAGCAATGATGCCGACTGTAGAAAGAAGTTGTTTTGCCTTTTGTCGTGCAGCTATCAGAGCTTGTTGAACTTCTTTATAGAAGTCTTCACTTGTTGTTTCAGTGATACAGACTGACGCAGGTGCATTTAGATTTGTTCGATGAGAAGAATCTTTTTTCTTGTGAATTACAATGCTTTTTGTGTTCGCCATAACCTTAATTTGGACATCTAACCGATGAATTCGTTGAATGTGGCTCATTATACTGAAGTTAACAGTAATAGAAAAGACACTAGACATATTCCTCATTTCTTGAAACAGAGACTCGCATTGTTGTGAACCCAACCAAGGTGAGTGCAGGGTATGTAGCTAATCAATTTCAACTAGATACATGCATGTTAAAATAAGGCTGTGGGCAATCAACACTATGCAATAGTAGGCATTTGTTGTAATGAAGTTGTCCGAAAGGTTCAGGATTTTTGAGGATTGTAACCACAATGCCCATTCTCGCAAACAAAATACAGCTGTCCAAATCACCTCAATTCGCTTGGCTGGAGTAATTTTCTTACTACTGAATGAATCTAAACCCATAATCTTCAGATACAGCTTGGTTACTTCTGCTTTAGGGTCGGTGATGGCTTCAATTACATTCGTAGAACAAAAGTGCTCTGCAGGTGCATAGTTTTGTTTGTCTTCCCTTTGCAAGTCTGAAGGTAGAAAACAATGCATTGCCTTCTGCCTACGGGATCTACACCGCACATGGATCTTCCTATTTAGAGAATGCTTTCTGGCTTCAGAAATCGGCATCTCAACTTTGCACCTATATGCACAGTATCTTGAAACACAAAGGCATCTCGACATTTTTACAAATGAATCCCTCTAGGCTTTGACATTTTTCAATGTGGTTTTTCATTTCACAATTACACATATTTGGTGTATTCAGTAATGGAGAAGCGAATAGCCTATTCACGAGCATCATAGCTTTTAACACTTTGGGATCATCATCAGCTGCAAAAGAAATAATTGTTATGTTCCTTTGGTTGCACTCTGATGTAATGAATTCCTATCGGCGCAAAACCTCTTCAGAATCACACTTGTTGTCGATGTCAAACAAAGACTGAGTTGAGAATCCACAGAAATAACTGCACTCATAATTAATTATGCCAAACTAAACTCCTCGGATATGCCATTCTCAAAACTTTCTTCTATTTCATTTCTTAATATTTCAAAAAGCATAATTTTTTTTATTATGCAGTTCAGAATCCAAAAATGCATCATAGCAGCTCCACTTGTTATATGATTTACACGAAATCTAATCAGATCTAACAAAATATGAAGTTTGTTGAAATTACGTGCATTAATTCTTTAGATATGACTATCGCTAAAATCGTGTAAATCCTGTAAAATGCAGCATAGCAGCGCCACCTGTTGAGCTATTTACAACAAAACCTAATCAGCAACAACTTATGTCAACATCTTGATGGATATATTTAATTCTCGTTTGTAACGCATTAGCGCACTTCTCTAATCATAATAGATAAAATATAATGCCTGATAGAATTGTTCAAAATATTATTAACATTCAGGGAAGGTAAATAAAAGTCTTTTACTTTTTAATGTGTATTCCATACATGGGACTTCTGCTTGAATAATTCATGTGCTTGAGTTTTAACCTTTATTGTAATCCACGTATTCGGAAATTAATCTATTGTGCTGGCAGCACTGTGTAGTATTTTACTACTGTAAAGACTTTTCGTTTTATGTTAATTATCGTGCAAATTAATTTAAGACACATAATTTAGGTTAAAGATATATATTCATAATAAAGTTTACAATCGCGTTCTACACACTACAATTTAACATAACGTTATTACATCATTTGTGGAGCATCTTTGTCTCCTTACTACGCACGCTCCATATTTCATAAGACTAAAAAAAATATATTTAAAATCTAACAGAAAGCTTGTTAAAGTTCCTTGATCTCATTATGTGATACATTGGGAAAATACATTTCATAACATGATGAAGGTGTGTATACGGGTTTTTGCCCGGTGAGCGTGGGTGAGGTTCTGGCGTCAGCTGAGAGTTTCACGTGCGCGTTGCGGGTAATTTTCCAGTGCGGGTGAGAAAAAGGCTTCGGGTATCGAAATACTTCAATTTCGTGCCATTGAATTTTTGTGTCTTTGGGAGTAGTAGCGGAAGGGTGTGGATAAAGTTGGTGAGAGTTAGTCTGGTCTCCAGGTACGTTTTGCATTATGGCGGGGACGAAAGTGAAAATAAAAGAAAGTATAGGTTTCGACAGTGCAGAATTCAAGAAATACAACTGGAACGATGAACGCACAGCAAAAGGACAAATCAAGATAATACCAAACTTAAAAGAATATGTAATAATTACTGAGAGTCAAGAGGGTGGAATTCATAAACTTAACCCAATCCAGCTGAAACGGGAAATAAAAAAGAGCTTGCAGAGTTACAAAGAAATCGATACTGTCAGATACACTAGAAATAATAAAATGTTGCTAATTACGAAAGACTACGAATGTGCAAGTGAGGTGGTTAACAAGGAAAAAATATTTGATACGAATGTAACACATAACCTAATGAATGAGAATATCACAACAAGATTTTTAATATTCAGAATCGATACGGACATTACAGTAAAAGAAGTTCAGGAGGAGATTGAAGAAGAAAATTCAATGATAGTTCACAATGTTAGAAGATTTACTACCAGACAGGAAGGACGTGTAATTCCTACGGGTACGGTACTAATAACGATATATGGACACGAACTACCGGAACACGTAAAAATGTTCTATATGAGACAAAAAATCCGACTATTTGTCGACAGACCTCGCCGATGCAATATTTGTCAAAGTTTCAATCACGCATCGAATAAATGTCAAAACGAGAAGAAATGCAAGCGTTGCGGAAATAATCATCCCGAATTAGTATGTAAAGACATGGAAGTACGATGTGCAAACTGTGGGAAAGAGCACGAGCCTGATGACAACGACTGCGAGATAAAAAAAAAAAAGAGACTGACATTCAAAAATACAAAAGTGAAAATCACATTACACTGGCTGAAGCACGACGACAATTCAACTTTCAAGCAACAAACAACTACGCGGCAAAAATCAAAACAAATGTCGATAAAGAACGAGCAGAGAGTAATTTTCACAAGTTAGCTATACTGGTGGAAGAAAAGTTCAACAAAATTATGGACATAGTGTTAAATATTTGCGAAGTGATGGTTATGTCGCAGCAAAAGTCAGAAAATGTGGTAGAAAAGGATTCGGAAGCAAAAGACAGTGAAATGACAACAAAAAGTAAAATAGCGAAAAGAGACGTGATATCAGCATTGTATAACCACCTAAGACCTAAGAGACAAGAAAATGAAGCTGATGAATGAAGTCGAGCAGGAAGAAGGACAGTTACAACAATCATTTTCAACTCCAGAACATGAAAGCATGCTTACGGACTCTGACGATGTATAAGGTCTGTTGTTTGTGTTGGTTTTTTACACTGTTTTTAATGGTTTGGTTTTCTTGCTGGACGGGACGACTGTATTTTTTCTGGACGTCTATGAAATCTGTCTTTTGGGGTAAGTGTTGGAAGTTTTATTGGTTTTTCGTTGGTTTGTGTATTTTAAGTGGTTTTTATTGTTGATTGTTGTATGGATATATTATTATATCAATGGAACATTAGAGGCATTCGGTCAAACTTGCCCTGGCTGCGGACTAGTACGTTTCGGGATTGCATAGTTTGGGCGTTTCAAGAAACGCTTTTGAACAATAATCATAAGCTGTTTTTTAGAAACAGAAATATATTTCGAGCTGACAGACCTGGCAATTTAACGAGGGGGGGAGGTGGTTTACTTTTAGCGGTGTCAAGTAGGATTCCAGTACAAATTATTAATCTTCCCAATACTAGCAGGGATCATAAGGCGCAAGGGATTAAAATATGGTATAAAAATCGCTGGATCGCGATAATCAACATTTATGCGCCGAAGGGTTTTGCTGACATTAGGTGGTTGGACAGGATTAAAGATATGATTGGGAATCATTATATTATAGTTGGTGACTTCAATATTAACTTTCTAAATTGGTACAATAACCACAAGGCTCAGAAATTGATAAACTTGATTAACTGGATTAATCGTACGGACGCCATTTTAATGAATTTGGATCGTGTTACAAGGTTTAGAGGTGCGGGTGCAGGGTCATTACTGGATCTGACTATCGTTTCAAGTAGTTTAGCAAGTGGACTTCAAGTGGATGTGTTTTCGGATCCGATGGGGTCGGATCATTATCCTATCGGGATTAAGGAAATTGCTGGTGGCCGCAGTGATGGGAAACTATTTCGGACGCAGGTCAATTGGAGTGTGTTGGATCAGCGGTTGAGAGGTTGGGGGATGAGGTCTATGCAGAGGGGATGGACAGGTGGTCCAAGGAAATTTCAAAGTTTATGGGTCAGTATACGGATAGGATCCCAGTGAGTGGCAGTAAGCTCCCGCTGGGTTGGGGGATTGTTACCCGTCGGCTTTTGGCATTAAAGAGGTTTTACCATAGGAAGGCGATTCGGTTGGCTCAGATGGACTTATGGTGCAAATATAAATTTTATAACGCTAAGCTTAAGAAGCAGATCAAAAAAGATTATCAGAAGTTTTGGGATTCGGTGGTCAGGGAGGCAGGGAGAGGGTATCAAATTTACAAGATCATCCGTGGGATAAATACACTGAATAATGGAGAGACGAACACTGAGTTTAATTTTCCAAATTGTCCACCAGATGCGGCATCCCAAGCAAATTACTTATCGATTCTATTCCAGAACTCTCCGGTCACAGAAGGTATCCCCATAGATTTCTCGGGTGACGATGCTATAGACACAAAGCTTACAATGGACCAATTACAGAGAATAATTAAGAAAAGCAAGTCAACAACGCCCGGGATAGACGGAATCACAATGCGCTTTTTCAAAAAACAAAAAATCAGTGTATTGAATCAGATTCTGAGCATGTATAATAAGATTCTGGAGACCCAAAAAATACCTGAGATTTGGAAGGAGGTTATCATGTTACCTATCAAAAAGCCAGGAAAATATAGGAATGATATTAGAGGGTATAGACCAATAGATCTGACGGTTACTAGCAAGAAGATTTTTGAAAAGATGTTACTAGATGTTCTGCTAAACTGGAGCATGGAAAAAAAATACTTTCATAGGAATCACTATGGTTTCATTCCGTTTAGAGATTGTGAAGCGGCTGCCTACAAAATTTACAGAGACTTGAGAAGAGCAAGGCAATCCAAACGAAAGGGATATTTAGTGGCCTTAGACATCAAAGGTGCTTACGACAATGTCTGGTGGGATGGGATGCTTATGAAACTGAAAAAACTGGGACTCGGAGCTGACCTGAGTATCATGATACGGAATCTGATGCAGGATCTTAGGATTCGGGTTAAATGGAGAGGGTCACTGTCGAATCCATTTTTGTACCAGAGGGGCCTCTTACAGGGCAGTCCTCTTTCTCCATTTCTCTTTGCCATATACCTCGCTGACATCTTCGAGATTTGTGATTCAAGTATCCATTGCGTGGTGTACGCGGATGACATTTTTTTACACGGATTTCATGATAATCTGGAATGGGTAAGGAACATCCTACAGGAGAATATTATCAGAATAATTCAGTGGTTGAATGCATGGAATCTTGAGGTGAACCCAAATAAATGTCAAATTATGAAGATCGGACGGTGGAAGGAGCGTGAGGAGAAAAAATTTAAGATCAAAGGACAGGAGGTGGATTTTTCAGGGGAGTTAAGAGTTTTAGGGGTTCTTCTAAACTGTCAAGGTAACCTTAAAAGTCACATAAATATGCTGCGAGAGAAAACTAGCAAAAGACTCAACATGCTCAAAACTATTGCAGGTATGAGTTGGGGTACTGAAACTAAGTACCTTTTAAAGATTACCAATAGTATGATGGGATCTCTTCTGGATGGGAATCCGCGAATTCTTATGCATTCTACCAAAACTGAAGGACACAAACTTCAAGTGATTCACAATATGGAGCTTAGATGGGCTAGTGGTATGCCTAGGTGGTGCCCGATCCCGGTATTGTTGCAGGAAAGTGGGGTCTGGAGGAACAACGTAAGAAGAGAATATCTGGCGATCAAAAGGTCGATATTGGACATCAAGCATAAAGACTACACGGATATCCTTTCAAAGGATTTAATCCACAGAGAGCTGAACAGTCTGAGTGTGTATAGCACGGATGTCGAGGAAATGACCACTTACAAGTGGGGTACAAAGGTAAATGAGAATATTCGGATTTCTGTTAATACTTGGCCTTTCCAAAACAAAGATTTTCCGGAAGCTGTAATCAGAAACTCGTTCAACAGTTTTTCTCAGAGGCATATTGACAAGGCAATTTTCATTGCTACGGATGCGTCCAAAGAGGAGAATAACATGGCTATTGGGATGATCAATCAAAATACAGGTAGTCGGATGGCTTTTAAAATACCAAATATCAACTCGATTTTTACTGCTGAAGCGATTGCCTTATTGGTAGCTATTAAGTTTTATACGGTGGAGAGTGGGAGGTATATGTTTTTTACTGATGCTAGGAGTGTTCTTACGGCTTTGGATAAGGTCAATCGTAAATCTGTGACTGTCATCACTATGCTTAGGGAGGAAATTAACAGCAAAAGTACTGACAAGTATCAGATTGATTTTATTTGGGTTCCAGGACATAAAGGTATAGTGATCAATGAGTGTGCGGTTGAGCTGGCTAGGAAGGGCCCGTATAGCAATATTTATATACCTTGGTTCTCTCCAGAGGATTGGATGGTGGACGTGAAAAAGAAAAAAACGGAAAGAGTCTGACTGGGAGTGGATGCAATACTGGAACGATCACTCAGGTCGTGGCTGGGATTACGCGGATATCGGACATCCGCATCACAATCTACGGAGGACGAGTGGGGTTATTTTTGCTCGTTTCCTTACTAAGACTGTTCTTACTCTGGTTCGTCGGAGGAAGTTTCTCGGTAGAGGTGAGGCGAAGTGTGACTTGTGCGGAAGTGAGGAACAAACTGAAGATCACTTGGTTTTGAGGTGCAAAAAGTTTTCAGGGATTCGAGATATGGTGTTTGGAAAATTACGGGTGTCGAAGAGTATGAGGTATGAGGATATTTTTTCGGCGATGGGGAGACAGGGAAGTGTAGACCTGGCTCTGTTTTCACAGTTCTTGAATGAGATTTATAGTCACATTAGTAGTTGGTTTTGATGTTACCTAGTTATGGTTGTTTGTCAGTAGTCGTTATATCGGAGTAGGACTGGTTTGACGGGTTTTTATAGTTTATGGTCTCGGTAGTTGGTACGGTACGTGGATTAGGACAGCTATATAGGTATAGAAAGCTGCTCACCGGGCCTGAAGGGTCAAACAACAACAACAACAACAACATGATGAAATAGGGTGCAATAGCGTTATTAAAGATGGTTTATAGTTTTTAAATGTTACTAAAGTTCTGTGTGGATTTCCTCACCTTAATGCACTAATTAGTCTCTTGTTTATAATCCTCTGAGAAAAAACACATTAAATCCCTTAAATTACTTTCGGCACTGTTTACTGTGCGGGTGTCAGTTCATTGAGTTCTTTTGTTGGCAGTTAAAGATAGCATCGTGAGTTGCTTCGAGGATTTATTGCTTTAGATTAATGAAAGTGTTCTTGGGTAATTCCCATGAAAGAGATTATTATGTTCAACGCGTATAACCGAATTTGAAGTTTGATGAAAATCCATGCATTAGTTCTTCAGATAGAGCTATTGTGGAAATCAAGAAAATGCAGCATAGCAGCGCCACCTGTTTGGTGATTTACACCAAAAATGAATCAGCACCAATTTATATCAAAGTCTAACTAAATCTAAAGTTTTATTAAATTCTGTGCATTAGTTCTTGAGATACAGCGCCCACAAAATTTTTGTCACGTACATACAGACAGACACTTTTTAAAAACAGTCAAATCATGTTCAGGACCTTCTAAAACGTATAAATCCGTCAAAAACCGGAAGTCGAAAATTTTTATGAATTCAATACTTTCTTCTTGTAAAGATAAAGAAAATAAAAAATTACTCCATCATTTTTATGGTCACTTATCCCATAACTGAATAGCAACCATTTATAATTCATTATTCATATTATTATTTCTACTATCTTTAAAATAAGAAAGTATTGGATTACGTTATAAGAATAGATAATACTTGCTACTGCTCTGCGTGTTATTAATCTTACCTGTGCCATTGTGTGACAAATTTCCTCTTCAACAATCAGAAAGATGATGCAGAAAAGAAAAAATGTCTCGTGTATTGACAAGGCTACACTAGATACAGGGCTTGCTCATTCATTATCATGACGTCACAAAAGGTGGCTGGCCGCGACCAGCGATTGGTGCAAAGCGACGAGCCCGTCGTTTTGTGCCGATCGCTGTATGTCTTTCGTTTTGTCGTTTCGCTTTGTACCAATCGCTGGTAACGGCCAGCCACCATTTGTGACGTCATGATAATGAATGAGCAAGCCCGGTATCTAGTGTAGCCCTGGTATTGAGCGGGTGTTGCACTTGCCGTCTCCGACGAAGCAGCAACCAATAATAAAACCAAACACACTCCCTTGAGAAATCCCACGTTTCCAAATTCCATCTAATAGACAGAGTGGCGCCGCATAGTAGTATAAACTAGATTTTTTATTCGAGATTATACTTGATTATACTATGATTATATCGATTACAATTTATTACATGTGATTATATTAAGATTTCTTTGATTACCACTGATTATATGTGATGACATGATTAAGAATTGATTACAATACGATTACACTGATTACAGGAGGAGTTGTACGAGATTACACTCTATTGAGAGATACCTTGGTTCACAGTGAGCGGGGTTTCCCAAAGTTAAATCAAAGTTGAAGTCCAACCCAAAGAGCAAAAATAACTTGCGAAATCACATGATATGTAGCTTAAACCAATCAAATGCCAAGAAATTGAATTTGTACAAGCGATACAGACTAGAGACACCGAAAAGAGATAAACATTTAAATTGTGTGTGTTAAAGGAAGACAAGTTCATACTATATTAAGCTAGATTCACTGTACCAAATCGATTTAATTAAGGAAATTAACAAACCTGAGTTACAGATCAACATATTTTTCATTTATCTGAAGTCCGATGGGGTTAAATTCAGGTCCATTAAGTTACCCCCCCCCCTCCCCATAAGAGCAAAATACAATTCTAATTATATGGGCGTTTTGCACCAATTTGCATCCAAGTATGGCGTTTTGCACCCTAACACGAAAATAGTTATAAGCAAAACAATATGGCGGGCTAAACTTAACATTAAGTTAGCCGCACCACCACCCAAATATGATACAAATCAAATTCTGACTATATGGTCACTTTGCCCCGATTTTCACCCAAGTATGGAGTTTTTCACCCTAACATCAAAAACGTTATAAGTAAAACAATATGGCGGGGCTAACTTAACATTAAGTTAGTCTCCCCACAAGAGCAAAATGCAAGTCTAATTATATGGCCGTTTTGAACCGATTTACACCCAAGTATGGCGTTTTGCGCCCAGAGAGCATTTGCGCTATGGAATGCTCTTCGACGATGCAGCTTGCGGTCCAATGTCCGAATGAGGAGTTCACTGACGACGAGTCTCACTCCCTTGCGGCAATAACTGTCTTGACATAGGTCCTGCAGTGTTAGAGAACGGTAGTCCAGAGAAAGGTATGTCTTCCTTTGGGACCGCCAGCGGGCACAGTTGTACAAACAATGTCTGATCGTACTTGTACGTGTCCCACAAAAGCATGTGGGATTCTTTCGAAAAAGATGGTCCGGGTGGTCGCCGAAGGCACCATGTCCCGTTAGAACGTGAATCACGTAGAAGTCACCCTGCAGTCTGCATGAACGGACCCGCGGAAAAATCTCATAGGATAATAGCTGCATGTTGCGTCATAGTCTGTGATTGCCACCAGCTGCTTTTCCCAGCAAAGAGAGAAGGAGTGTTAGGGAAAGGAAGACGAGAGAAAAGAGTCTTGAACCTTCTACTTTTGACAAAACTAGACCGGAGGGAGGGAAATAAATGGTAGAAAAAGTACCTTTTCACACCTTTTCTGAAAACTGAACAGCCAAGTGAGGAAGTAGGAGGACGGAGGAAAGTTACATTGAGTTTTCTAAGAATTGGTATGGGGATCATTTCAGATATCAAAAGGTTTTTTTAAATCTTCAGATGCACAGTAGTTCTGCCCCCCCCCTCCTCACCCTGGAGCGTGGAGTTACTAGAACTTTCCACCTGCGACCTGCCCTATCCATTTGGGTCTACACATTCAGTTTGACCAATTAGATTTTTGACTTAAATCACACTGATATATATATTTTTTTGTTTTGGTGCCTTTTTTTTTGGCCATTCACTAATTTTAGCCTGTGCCTAATCAGCTAGCTTAGTAAATTGTTCTGTCTTTGTATGTATGGAAGAAGACGATTGTGTTCTTCCATATTTTTTATAAAATTAAAAAAATAGTAGATAATTCAAATTCTCATAAAAGGAAATGAGTTAACAATTGAGAGTCTACTGTATTGTTTATAAGCGATAATTGGTGGAAGTTTGCTTTCAGTTAGGTATGCACTTAACTAGAAATGTTTTCATACTATGTAATAAAGTGCATCCCAAAAGTTTACAAAAGACAACCCTTTTTTTTCAATTTAAAAGCTAACTAAACATGCAAGAAAGACAAAATAAACTAGGCAAATATATAACGATGAAATAAAAATAATAAAATACTCAAGCAACTTTTAACAGTCATAGATTTAATATAAAAAAATAAAAACAAAAAAATGCTGTACCAAAAATATATAGACAATCGGTGTTAAAAGCTGATTCTGATATCCAAAATTTGCATATTCTAAGGTCATGTGCTTCTGATGCTGTTTCCTATGATAAAAGCGAATATGTCTTTCCGTTTCTGACAGACTGCAAATATGTCTCACAATGTACAGTTATCCAAAAAGAAAATTTTGCAAATCTATCATTTGGAGTGAAAGTTGTGGACATTGAAGAAAAATTGGATGCAGCAGGGTTGATCTTTACCGAATTCTGTCAAAAGGTGACAATTTTGAAACAAAATCCCTTTCTGGACGACCAAAGAAAAGAACTAAATGGCAAGACAGAGAGATTTTGAGATTAGTTTCAACCCAGAACCTGTCTGTACGA
Source organism: Maratus michaelseni (assembly GCA_963931845.1). Lineage (NCBI taxonomy): Eukaryota > Metazoa > Arthropoda > Arachnida > Araneae > Salticidae > Maratus > Maratus michaelseni. The sequence continues at coordinate 82,672,483 of OZ007586.1, forward strand.
TCATTTTCTAAAGAAGTTTGTGTTCCAGTATCAAAATCCACGGTCCATTGATGGCTGCGGGCAAGTACATTTCTTTATTATCGCAGAATACGTCCATCGCCAGAGTTTACAAAACTGCGTAAAGACATTCGTATTCAGTAGGCCTGAAATCACATGAATTGGACAAATGAATGGTTAAGTTTTCTTTTCAATGATGAAGAGAAATTTAATTTAGATGGCCTCAATGGTGGGGCTTATTACTGGCACGATATTCGCAAGGAACCTCAAACATTTTCAGAAGACAACAAGGAGAGGGTTCACTTATGGTGTAGGGAGCATTTTCTTATAATGGAACAACTGATATTGCTTTTTTCAAAGATCATCAATGTTCTGAAGATTACGAGAAAATGCTTGAAGTACAGTTACTTCCATTTGGAAAGTTACTAGGTGGTGACAAATGGTGACCAGCAAGGCAATTGCTCCATTCACGTGTCCAACTCTACAATGCAGTGGTTTAGACAAAACCCAGTAACTGTTTATGGACTGGTTAGCCATAAGTCATGACCTGAACTGGTCGCTTTCAGTGTGACGTCAGTCATGACGTTTTGCTTGGATACTGACTCCAAACAAACGGTTGCTATGTGTCATTTCTTATTAAATATAAATCGTAGAAAATATTACCACTGCATATAATGTATTAAAACGCTTTGCCGTGAGATATAATCATAAGATTTAGGTATAATATACAAACATAATAGAAAATACAACATAGCAACTATTTGTTTGGAGTCTGTTTCCAAGCAAAACGTTATCATTGACGTCACGACTGAAAGCGTCTATAGAGAACGTCTGGGGAATATTAGCTAAAGAAGTATATGCTAATGGGCTTCAATTTGCAACAGTTCATGATCTAAAGCTGAAAATTTAACAAATTTGGTTTTCTTTAAAGCCAGAATTTCTTCAAATTCTTGTTTTGAGCATGCCTGATCGAGTTTTTGAAGCAATTAGAAATAAAAAACGGCTTTAAAATTTAAATGTTAAAGAAAAATAATGAGTTGTCTATAAACATTTGGGACAGTAAAATTTAAGTTTTAATTTTTCTCAAGAAGTCTGTGATTGTGTAATATTATTTTTGTATCGATTATTATTCTCTTGATATTATTTATAAGTATAAATTGTTTTGAAATTGTTACTCCTCTTTTTCAATTGTAAAATAAGAAAACTCCATTGTCTGTAAACTTTTGGGACACGCTGTATGTATAAATGCTATAGATCATATACAGGGTGACACAAAAAAATTTGTAAGTATTACTGTGTATAAACGTAAATTGCTTAAAAGTTTTTTTTAAAAATCAAGTTATGCATTTTGAGCATGGAGTTTATTAAGTATACTAAGAGATGTTTGTTGAATATAAATAAAATCATATACAGGGCCACACAAAGAACTGGATACATGGCCGCCTATGTATGATAATTTCTGGAAATATGATTTCAGTAATTTTCAGCATGTATCTGCCTGAATTAAACTTTAGCTTAATATGTGGCAAGTATAAATATCTTAAGGTAATATACAGGGCTGTACAAAATAATTTAAATATTTCCATCTATTGGTAGAAACTGCTGCAGGGAAATTTTTAACTGTGTTATGTGTTTTCTTACTAAACTTAATTGTAGCATACTATACAGCATGTATACAAACCTACAGATTATACCAAAATTATTTTTTTCCTCTTCGTTCTTCTAATCATAGAAACAGACAAACGAGTTGGCACCGTTTTCCCTACCAAGGGATTATTCTCTAAAAAGGACAGATCTAAATGACCAATGAGGTCGCTGGATTTGCCAATAATGCTAAAAAAGCGACTATCTTTTAGAATTTTGCGTTCCGTTTGGTCTGATGACTGGTTAGATTCCGGTGACTATAAAACAGTAACGTCAAAACAGCGGTTACATGGTCACACTGGTTACGTTGTACTGGATGCGCCCAATGATTTCAGCGCTACCTGTAGGGGATTTGAAACGCGCCAACAGGGTGAATTCAGTAAGGGAGGCGTTGCTTTTAACCACGCGGTTTGATTGGTGTTTATCCTGAGTGACTCTCAGTATATTGACATTTATGTTTAAAGCACCAAAACACAAAACAACAAATTTGTTTGTATTCCGTAGCATGCATTGGCGCAAGCAGCCTTAGAGCAATTTTTATGCTTTCTACTTTGTTAATGTGTCTCAATTTTTATTATGTTCGTAAAGTTTGTCTGGATATTTTAAATTACAGTTTCCCTTATTATTGTTTTTGCAAAAGTCAATGTAAAAAATCATAATATGGACAAAATTGATGACGGTGTTATTAGTATGTTTTGTTCTTATTTTCTTATATTTGAAGTTTAAGAATTTCAGATGCTTTTAAATAGATGTTGCGATTGTTTGTTCTTGTATTTTTTTGGTGAATATTGCCAACGATTTGCCCTTTTTAGTTATGTCATTCGTGATGGGCGTTCACTACTGATTTTTTTACCTCACAATATTTGTTTCAGCCCCTTTGTTATGTCGCACAAAAAAATTTACCAATATCTGTATGATTGTTTAAATGAAACGGAAAACAGCAAATTTATTTTCCGAAGTATTAGGGAAATAATCTGTAAACGAAGCTTTTAGGGGGCGGATATGCTGTTACATTCGTACAAGTTTTATACTTTAAAATTTAAATTTATTACACATCGACAGTTTGTTACTCGTTCGAAAACAATGATTTCTCAATAAATAATCTGTAATACTCTCTACTATATATTGATTTGTAGTCATTATAATTGTATATTTTTATACAAAATCTTAATGTTTGCTATAACTTTATTATTTCTTGCTTTTTCCCCCTTTTAACAGCGAAATGTGTTTTTTCTTTATATTTGTTGCATTTTTGCTTGTCAAATAGTTTATTCAGAGTAATGTTTATAAATTAATTTTATTTTTTTCTTTTTGTACATGATAAAGTATTTCTTTTTACTGAAAAAAAAAAAAGAAACTGTGGATCATTTAAGGCTTAAATTAAGGCATTATTATTTTGAAATATGGACTTATGGGATACCCTGTATGTGTGCAGGTATCTGTATATATAGGGGAGACCGGTACACAGTGGACCACTTTTTCAGTTAACATTTTTTTTCTCTTTTACAGACTGACCGATCTGTATGAAAATATTTTTGAATATTCCTTAAACCTTTTTACATCCATCATAATTTTTTCACAACATAGTTTTCAATACATTTTTCAAAAAAAAAAAAAAAATTATATACACTTGTAAAGTGGACCAGTGTACCCCGGAAGCGGGGTACACTGGTCCACCCACCGGGGTACAGTGGACCACTATTTTATTAGGTATTATCTAAAATACAATATAAATCTATTTTTCATTAATCTAATTCTTTTTTGTTGCCCCTTCATCCGCAAAATAACATAGTAATATAAATTTTGAAACAAAAACGAAATATTAATTATATTTTGAAAATATTAACAGATGATTAATACAGGAACAATTGCAATTTAGTTGAAGTTATTACATAAGTACAAAAAAATCAGCACACATTGCAAATGAAATTCCAAAGTACTTATGAGTAAGATTGAGCCTGGAATTTTCAAGAAATAATTTTGGGTCTGAGAGCAACATTATGAAATCATTGACATCAACAGCAGATTCATCTACAGTTTCGGGAGAAATAAACTGATTTCCATTCAATTTGCGTCTCATGAATCTTACTTGAATAGAATCATCTCATCATCAATTAGACTACAGATTATATTTATCAAAGGCAGTAAATACAAAACAAAACATTTCTTACTATGTTAAATAAATTGTTATTTTTATTTGTTTACTTTATTTTACAGTTAAATCTACTTTAAAACAATCTTTCTTTATAGAAAATAAGCAATTAAATATTTTGAACATTCTGCATTGCAGGAGCAGAGTGGATTGTGGACCACTGTGCCCCAGGAGTGAGTGGTCCACCGTACCCCATGTTGAAGTTCAATAAATAATCATATTAATATTGGTTATAGCTTTCTTTTAAACATATTAACTTTAAAGTAAAATAAAAACAAGTATCTTAGCTTTGCAAAAAAGCTGTTTTATTTTATTTATCTACAACCTTTAATTACTAAAAAAATAAAAATAGGATGATGAAAAATTTTACTTTTAGAAGCTCAAAACAACAAAGCAGGATAAAATAGTTCAATCTGAGCTAAACACATTTTCTTAAGGCTATAAATAATCATTGCAGTGCTGTTGTCTATTAGGATAGAAGAGAAGATTAAAATTTTTTTAAATAAATAAAATATTAGGGGGTGGTCCACTGTGTCCATAGGTCCAGTGTGTACCGTCCTCCCCTACAGTGGTGTCTCGGTTTTTGAACAGTAGTTGGTAAAACAACTGTTCAAGAAGTTTATTATTCAAGAACCTAATGAAATTTCGAATTTCTCCATAAAATATAATGAAAATAAGATTAATTTGTTCCTACCACTGCTGCTTTTATCTCTTTCAATATACTGCACAGTACAGTACAGTAAAATTTAAAAACATATTAGGGTCATTCTCACAGAAAAGGCACAATTGGCTAAAAAAATTGTGGTTAAATCCTAGAAAAAGCGAGACAGTTGGCGTCAAATTTGGCGAAGCGATAAATGAGTTTTTCTTGTTACCAGTTTGTTTCTTCCAGGCCTTCTGTGGTTTATTGTTGTTTGTTGTAGAAATTGGATGGGTTTTGAGCTCAAAGCAAAGATAGAAGAAGGTCTTGATTGGTTTATTGTGTGTCGGATTTGTTGAATTACGTTTCTGGAATGTGTTTTGGGAAGTTTGACGTTTTGTCATATGTCATAGAAGGATAATTCCTGTGAAATATTAAAAAAAAAAAAAAAAAAGATGAGAAATAAAGGTGTTATATATATTATTACAGTGACACTATTTTTCTATAGATGTTTTAGTAACAGGACCGTTTATTTCAATATTCGATAGATGCCGTTATGTTTGCTTGTATATGTTTATTAATTCTGATTAAATTGCAATGTGATTAAAAGATGAATACAAACAATAATAACAAAAGGTAAGTGAATTTTTGTTGATTTTATTTGATAAGATGTATTTCATGCATTCTAGAGACTGCTGAACTGAGAGTTTCATGCATCCAGTAGCGTAGCTAAGGGGGTGGGGGGCAGCCGCCCCAAAGTGCCGCTGCTAAGGGGCGCCCAATCAAGAGAGGTTTTTAACCGAAATTATTTCATATATTTTCACAATAAATAAACATTTTTTACTTTTTTCTTCGGCGTGTGTGTGTGTGAATTTTTTCTTTAGCGAAAACATTTTATTGCATCAAAATAATGAAAGAAAAAGCTTCTGTAAATGTTTGTAAGGAAAGGATGTCTTAACACATTTTTTACCTTTCATGATTGCGTACCTGAAAGGAAGTACAAAATGATTAAATGGGTGTGGGGCATCTTCAGAGACTCTTTAAACAAAAATTATCTCACAGATCTTGACAATAAATGGAGACTGTTGATCGTTTTATGTGTGTGCGAAGAAATTCGGCGAAGGAGGGGGAGTAGAGAGATCCATTACGAGGCAATCGTCGACGGAGGCTCTTCACTGTCTCCAGCTTATAAAACAGAGGGCCATGTGGCTTCAAATTTTGATATTAGAATAGTATTTATTTACTTCCGTCGAAGTGGCATTGAGAAAAACAAAATAGTAAAATGTCGGTGACATACTACCAATTTTTCCCTTATTAAAACTTATAAAAATCAAAGCAAGACTTTTCAGTCTCCCAAGTATGGCCAGTACAGACGGCTGCATGGAAATAGAGTAGAATAAAAATTATTCTCTTTGCTTTGTTTACTGTGTTAACTGCAAGTAAGAGTGTGTGATCTTTCAGGGGGGGGGGGGGATTGCAAAAGTTAAAAGTTGCAAAATGTAAAAAAAAAAATTATCCGAGAAAAAATTATTTTAAAAATTGAAACTCTGAATCATTTAAAGGGAAATACACGGTCGCAGTACAAAACCTTTTTCACACATTTAAAATCATCGGATCTTTAGATAAATTCACCAGAGTATACTAGGAATGTCTAAATACATTTCTAAACAAAAAATTTGATATGATGAAAATTGATATTTTTGGCATTTTTTGCCAAGAAAAGAGTACCGTAAAATCCCGATTGTAATCCCCCCCCCCTTTTTCAAAATAAAAAAAGGTTAAATTTGGGAGGGGGGCTTATAATCAGGATTTAAAAAAAAAATCATTTAAAAACCTGTTTTTATCATTAATTTAGAAGTAAAAAAGGGACGAGAATCTTCCGTATTTCGGCAGATTAAAAAAAATAATAAAATAAAAATTCCCAACCCTAAAATCTTGGAAATCGATGGAAGCAGTTTGTAATTTAGATGATTCGTTATTTATTTATTGTTAATAGAGAGCAACAAAGAGGGCAGAGGATTTTTTTTAATAAATATTTTAATTAATTTTTTTTTTGATGGGGGTTAGCTAAGTGAAAGAAGCAGACATTTTGGTGGTAAAGCGATAATTGAAATGGTTGATTAGTTATTTATTGTTACTAGACAGCAAATTTTTTAATAAAGATTTTAAACTTTGTATCCTGAGAGGAGAGGGAGGGAAGGAAGGAGAGAGAAGTGTAAGTTTCAGAGAGAGAGAGAGAGGAGTAGAGTGGAGGGTAATTTATATGATTGATTATTTACTTATTTTTACTAGAGAGCAACATGTAAGACAGAATATATTTTTTAAATAGAGTTTTAAAGATTTTTTTTTTCTGGGGGGGAAGCAAAAGAGCGGAAGCAGACATTTTGGTGGTAGAGTGAAAATTTAAATGGCTGATTATTTATTTATTGTTAGTAGAGAGCAACAAATAGAGCATAATTTTTTTTATAAAGAGTTTTAAAGATTTTAAACTTTATATTCTGAGGGAGAAGAGACATAAATTTTGGATGGAAAGGGAGATTGTGTAGAGGATTGATTTTTTTACTAATTGTTACGTTACTAGTGAGCAGAAAGAAGTACAGAAGGATTTAGGATTCTCAAATTTTCAAACTTTTTATGTTAGAGAGGGTATAAAAGGGAAACAGACATTTCATGTGAGAAGAAGGATTTCATTAACATCATATAAAAACGTTAGTAAAAATCTGCCAAAAATGTCAAAAGATTGAAAATTCTCTTTAAAATCAATTTTTTGTACATAAAAAATGTTGTGTGAGTGAGGGGGGGGGGGGGGGGGGGCTTATATTTGGGAATGGAAAAGAAAACCAAAATTGCTTAAAAGTGGGAAGGGGGGCTTACTTTCGGGATTTTATGGTACTTAAACAAGAAATGTGCATTTTTACAATTCAAAGATCAATTTTCTTCTTCTGTTATTTGAGTGACACACAGTGTTGTTTTCATGATTAATAATCAGTCTTCTAATTCAAATTAATTAAAAATAATGAATGTGTAAAAAAAAAATATTTTTTTTAATTTCGCTTTTATAAGCATTCCGTATCTTAAAAATCACACTTTGCATGACTGCAATTCATGTAGTTCTAAAAACTTTTATGTTACAATATATTAATTTGGCATGGGCCCCGACAGTTAAAAATTTACGGATTTGACTTACGCTTAGTAGAAAAGGCTAACTGGTGATTTTATCATTATTTTTTTTAATTGTTTGCTCTGTTTTTTTATTACTATTTTTTTTTTTTTTAAAGCTATGCAATAGAAAATAAAAGCATTATATCAATTATCTATTCAAAATTTCTAAACTGTTTTCACAACATATAGTAATAATTTATTTAATATTGATATAATGACAAAGGAGGGTGTTTTATTAGTACATCTTTTTATTTTTTCTACATTTTAATGCTTAAAATATTTCATTGTTGCACTTTCACTGCCAAATGGGAAATTTTGGCAAGCATGGTTTAGGGCATAATAAACTCGATTGTTTTTGTAACGTGTAACAGTTGTAACCATAAAGATTATTTGGCAATTTATTGTCCATGGCCGTCTAACGAAAAAATGCCTTAAAATTGCTTTAGTTTATAATAAAGTTCTTAAATTATTAAAATGATGTATTTTCATAGGAAATATACCTGCATACATAATTTTTATATTGTAGCCCATCAGGAAGTTAGTGAAAAATCAATTAGAAAATGTCATATTTTCGTATAAAAACAAAGTTAAATAAAAAAGCATAATAAATAACAACAAATTAATGCATTATGAATGAAATCTATATTTATTGAATAAAGATACAAGTATAAAGATGCGTTCCGAAGTAAAAATAATGATAACCACAGATATTTTTATAGTGTTCTTTTAGATCTTCAGAAATATATTTTTTAAATAGAGAAAAAATGATAAAAGGAATAAAAATAAAAATTCATTAAAGCTACCGGAAAAACGGGCAGACTATATACCAAAGTTTTGAAGGTTTACTATATTGCAAATCGAATTCCCCGCTCGTTATATCCTAAGTCAAGTATGCTATTGCAGAGATCTGCATATTTTTTATGACTAAGCCACAATATCATAAGTTTCAGGATGCAATCAAAGTTAACACCACTACTTTTAAACATCAAACTCATAAATTTTGTAAATATTTTTTCTAACCAGGATTAACGATAAAGAATAAAAGAAAGCAAAAAAGATAGAAAATAACGCAATTTCATCTGAATGGACAAAGAAATATATCCATCTTTCTCTTTTGGGATAATCAAAGTAAAAATTTTACGGTAATTATAATTTTGCAAACAGTGTGCACCGTTGTAAAATTTTAAGATGCAGTTTTTATTGATATTATTAAATGGTTTTATTATTTAATAAAGCAAAAACGCATTATTGTGATCAAATCTTGTGTTAAAAATGTTTAATTGAAAATCTTAACTACACTTTTTCTATAATTTTTAAATTTTGGAAACATTTTCTTTATACTTTTTTTTACAAATGTAACTGTATCTATACATCTACAGTGACCTCTCAGTTATACGACTTTCAGGGGACCGTAGAAAAAAGTCGTATAACTGAGAGAGTCGTATAACTGAGAGAGTCGTATAACTGAGAGAGTCGTATAACTGAGAGACCGTCTTATTATACAAGTTTCAAACTTTATATGCATTCATTATTTTACCTATGTTAAAAACGATAAGTTTTGAGTACTAAGAACAGATTTTAACAAAGTTTATAAAATAATATTAAAAAATAAACTATAAAATACATTTTAAAAAGTTCACAAAATAGTTCACTCACCACTATGTTTATTTTGAAGATTTACATATCAGATTTTCTCAAAAATTGAAGTGATGTTAGTTTGTCTCTGTCGTCGACGAAAAGAGAAAATGTCTTTCTCTAAGTCTATTAAAGCTTTTAAGCTATTTTGAGAATAATAATTTTGGTGGACATAATTCTTTAATGTATTTAAAGCGGCACTTGCTTCTGAAAAATTTACAACAGCAGAAACATTCCTCTCATCTTCGTCACCCTCATAGCTCACGTCTTCATTATTGATATCCTCAAAGATTTATCATTAAAGGATTCCCATACGCTCTCAAAATCGCCTTCATTTGTTGAACTAGGAAAAATCTTGAATCTAGGAATCTTGTGAAAAACCACATTCCTAAAACAATTCTTAATGGTCTTTAATGTCACATTTTTCCATGCAGATGCTGTAAGATGCATAGCATCTAAAATGGAAATTGCTTTAGCTTCCTTTTTTGTTTTCTCGATCAAAAATAAAACGATAAATTGAACTCCTTTTGTAGTTTACTTGAAATTCTTTATAATCCCTAAATCTAATAGCTTTAATCTGTTTGTAGAATTTGCTGGCAAAAATCGTACTTTAATTTGTTGCATAAATGGTAGATCTTTTACATCTGGATGTGATGGACATTGATCCAAGAAAGTGCATTTTGCAATAACCCTGATTTCTCATTCAGTACTATACAGAGACGTGATCTGCAGGTGGTCATTTGGGATTTGTTAATCGGTTCTGTTGAACGGCAGACACAAGAAAATTTTATACAACCACCTTCCGCCATAGATTTATTTCATCGTTAATAATACACCAAGGTAGTTAGAAATGTTATTCATTATTGCTAAACACTTTAACAATAGTCAGAAGAATAAAGATAAGAAACGTTAATGATTTGTACTTTAATGATTATAAAAATGAATTCTTGAGTGAGAAATATAAAATCGCCTGAACCGTTTAAAGAGTCGTATAAGTGAGAGAAGCAGTCGTATAACTGAGAGAAGTTTAGCATTATTTCCCATAAAGCATGGATAGGACCAAGAGAATTCGGTGTATAACCGAGAGAGTCGTATAACTGAGAGTCGTATAAGTGAGAGGTCACTGTATGTACATCTATAATTGTAATGACCAGATTTTCAAAAAGTTAATTAGTTAAAATGTCATTACAAATTTTAAAATACAATAAAAATTACTTAATATTTTATTTTTAGAAAATAAACTATTTATGTTGCTGAAAATTCTATTTTTAATTTTATGACATGCACCGTAAGTTAAGAAGTGTGAAAAAAACAAACAAAAAAAACAGTGCGTTAGTTGAAAAATGAAAATTCAAAAGTGTATATAAGTGCATGTCGGTATTTGGCTAAATATTGCGATTTTCGGTGATAAAAGTAGGTCATTTTACATGAAGTCATCTTGGCTATAGCCTAAGTGTTCACGTAATCAGTACTGGCGAAAACTAGGAATATTCTATAATTGGGTTCATGCAATTTAGCTTCAAGTGTTTGAGTAAGATTAACTGAATTCTGAAAAACTAAGAGGGAACTAACTTCCTTTTCTTCTCGGTACAAGCCGGAAGGACTTTTTTCGGCTTGAGAAAAAAATGTAATTATTTTTTCTTTTTTCTTTTGGAAGGGGGGGTGCAAAGTTTGTTCAAAGTTTGTCCCGGGCGCCAAAAAACACAGCTACGCCACTGCATGCATCCAGGGATATTTTTTCGGCTAATGTACGCTAAGCATACATATATATAAGTTACTAACTGCTGCTTGTATGAGTTTCAGGCATTCGAACAATCAGGAATCTTCAGCTGTTCCCCAGTCATAAACTGTGTGCTTTGTGGCAGAGAACTCACTACTTACACAGTTCCTATGAGAATTTCTTTCATGAAGTAAACTAGGGGTGCACAACCTTTTTAAGCGAAGGGCCACTTAAAAAAATGACTGGGTTGTCGAGGGCCACCATCAGTAGAATTTTGTTTACAAGAGGTGTGATGGGGGGGGGGGGGTATGTACGCCCCCTAGGTTCCTTCCTTCCCAGTCAACATATTCAGTTCTGTATATATCAACAGTTTACGTTTGTATTTATACAAGAAATATAGGTAAGATTATTTTCAAAGAATGAAAATACTGCTTGACTTTATTTGAGGGAGTAAATTTAGCTTTAAAGATTGCCAGTGCCGAAAAAAAATTGTGCTTTCTTGAATGAAGGTGGGAAGGAGGAGAAACATATATTATTCTAAATTGTACTTCTTAACATATTCAGTCATAAAATGTGGATATCAAGTAGGGGTGCTCAACCTTTATAAGAGGAAGGCCAATCATAAAAATGACTGGATTGTCGAGAGCCAACATCCGTAGGGTGAACAAAATTTTGTTTCGGGGAAGGAGGGGGAGGATCGGCCTAAAAGTTTATAAAAATGCTAATTTTAAAAGGAGAGTTAGCTCCCTATACTCAACCACCTCCTCAGTCAGTATAACCCATTTCACTTGGCAAGGATAGAAAAATCTTGCATTTATTTTCCATGCGTGATTGACAATATTCATAGTTTTTTTCTTAGTGATTGACAAAATTCACAATTTTTACGTGCCCGTTCAGCGAAATTTGCGATTTATACGCATCCAATCAGTAAAATTTGCGATTTTTACGTGCCTGAACGGCAAAATTCATGATTTTTACGCACCTAATCGACGAAATTTGCAATTTTTTGCGCACCCAATCGGCAAAATTTGCTATTTTTACGGGCCCGATCGGCAAAATTCACGATTTTCACGCACCCGATCGGCAAAATTCTAGATTTTTACGTACCCGAACGGCAAAATTCATGATTTTTACATGCCCGATCAGCGAAAATTGTGGTTTTTACGCACCTAATCGGCAAAATTCACGACTTTTACGCAGATGATTGGCGAAATTTGCAATTTACACGCACCCGATCGGCAAAAGTAACGATTTATACGCACCCGATCGGCAAAAGTAACGATTTATACGCACCCGATCGGCAAAAGTAACGATTTATACACACCCGATTGGCAAAATTCGCGATTTTTACATGCCCGATAGGCAAAATTCGCGATTTTACGCATACGATCGGCGAAATTTACGATTTATACGCACTCAATCGGCAATATTCGCGATTTACACGCACTCTATCGGCAAAATTCACGATTTTTACGCATACGATCGGCGAAATTTACGATTTATACGCACCCTATCAGCAAAATTCACGATTTTTACGCGCCCGATCGGCAAAATTCACGATTTATACGCACCCGATCGGCAAAATTCACGATTTATACGCACCCTATCGGCAAAATTCACGATTTTTACGTGCCTAATCAGCGAAATTTGCGATTTTTACGCACCCGATCGGCAAAAGTAACGATCTATACGCACCTGATTGGCAAAAGTAACGATTTATACGCACCCGATTGGCAAAATTTTTGATTTTTACGGGCCAGATCGACAAAATTCATGATTTTTACGCGCCAGCTCGACAAAATTTGCGATTTTTACATTCCCGATGGGAGAAATTCGAGATTTTTAAGCGCCTAATCGGCAAAATTCGCGATTTTTACTGAAACGATCGACGAAATTTACAATTTACACGCACCCGATCGGCAAAAGTAACAATTTATACGCACCTGATCGGCAAAATTTGCGATTTTTACGGGCCCGATCTACAAAATTCATGATTTTTACGCGCCCGATCGGCAAAATTCGCGATTTTTACGCATACGATCGGCAAAATTTATGATTTATACGCACCTTTTTGGCAAAATTCGCAATTTACATGCACCCTATCGGCAAAATTCGCGAATTTTACAGGCCCAATCAGCAAAATTCACGATTTTTACGCAGGCGATCGGCGAAATTTATGATTTATATGCACCCGATCGGCAAAATTTACGATTTTTACACACCCGATGGTCGAAATTCGCGATTATTACGCGTCCGATCGGCGAAATTTTGAAATTTTCGTGATTTCTATCCACCTGATCAGCGAAATTCGCAATTTTTTGCGTCCGATCAGCGAAATTGATTCGCGGGCCACCAGTAAACCGATCGCGGGCCACTTTTGGCCCGCGGGCTACAGGTTGTGCACCCCTAAAGTAAACATTGATTTTATTCTGCTTTGTGATAATTTACAAAGTTTAAGCAAAGAGGAAAAAATAGCTAAAAACTTGTTAAAATAGAAAAATCTGGAGGAAAAAAATTGCTAAATGTTTGTAAATAGCAAAATATACAGAGGAAATATTGCTAAAAGTTTGTAAAAATTGAAAAATCATGAAGAAACACTTGCTAAAACTTTGTAAATAGTCGCAAAACTGAATAAAATTGATTTTTACTTTGTGTAAAAGCTTGCCGTAGGAAGCAGGTGTTCTGATTGGGTAGAATTTTGAGGTTCCCAATTTTTTGGTTGGCGTGAGTCAGTGTTTGACGCGTGTAAAAAAAAAATCGCCAAATCGGGTGTCTCGCTTGTTCTAGGATTTTGCCAAAATTGTTTTTCACTTTTGTATTTATACAATAACTTTCTGAAAAACAATGCACATCAGGATTTCATTACTTTTCAAACTTCTTTTTGTATCTTATATCTCCTTATACTGCATACTTGTTTGATAAATGACTGATAAACTAAATTAAGTTTTCAATTTTTAGCTGTTTTGATTTTCAGTTTATGTAAACAATAAAACTTATATAGTTATGATGTATGAAAAAAATTCAAGTTTTAAAATTTTTATATCCTTCTGTACACATTTTAATATGTAATTCTAGTTAATATGATTAAATGCATGTTTTCTCTCAAAGGAAGTATAAATTTATTTCTAGTTACAAATAAAAAACGTTTGTGCTCTCCTCTCCCACACATAGAAATTATTTAAGCAAAGATTTTCTAATGGCACATAACTTTTTTTTGAGGAAGAATATTTACTAGTATATAGTAATGGTAAGGGAAACTGGTACACCTATTGGGAGATTGGACCTATGGACACAGTAGACCACCCCCTAATATTTTATTTATTAAAAAAAAAAATTAAGCTTCTCTTCTATCCTAATAGGGAACAGCACTGGATTGATTATTTATAGCCTTCAGAGAATATGTTTAGCCCAGAGTGAACCATTTTATCTTGATTGGTTGTTTTGAGCTTCTAAAAATAAAAATTTTCACCATCATATTTTTCTTTTTTTAGTAATTAAAGGTTGTAGATAAATCAGCTATTTTGAAAAAGCAGGATACTTGTTTTTATTTAACTATAAAGTTAATATGTTTAAAAGAAAGCTATAAAGAACATTAATATGATTATTTATTCAACTTCAACATGGGACACAGTGGTCCACAATTCACTCTGCTCCTGTAATGCAGAATGTTCAAAATATTTAATAATTGTTTATTTTCTATAAAGAACTGGTGTTTTAAAGTACTTATTTAACTGTAAAATAAAGTAAACAACAAAAAAATAAATTATTTATTTATCATAATAAGAAATATTTCTATATTTAATTCAGAAAAATAACGGTCCAATTCATTTTTGAATGTGTGCATTAATACTTAGCACCAGGTTCAAATTATGTTCATTTCTTAAACTCAGTAATTTACTGTTTTCGGTTTACTCATGTGCTGTATTAGAATTACACATCTTTTTGAGAAATTTTTTAAAAAAATGCATTGATGTATTGAAATGTATTGATCCTAATGGCTCCATTTATTAGTTTTTTATCATAAAATGTAGTGTTTCCCCCAGAATAAAAAAAGGCAGGGTGTTCCTTCCAAAAAGGAGCACTTCAGCTGAACAAATTGAGCACTTCTTATGAAAAGGGCTTTTTAGTGCTTTTCGTAAGTAATAGCCAGGGCCGAAACTAAGGGGGGGCAGAGGGGGCATGTGCTCCGTTCGCCACCCGAAGGGGCGCCAAAATGAAGATTTCGTTTGTCGTTTAATACAAAAATGTATATATGTATGTGAAATTTGGATACAAATGTTTCGTAGCCGAAAAAAAAACAATCAAATGCATTAAATTTGACAAATAGATAAAAAGATTTGTCTAAAGTACTAGATAGCAAATGAATAAGAAGAAAGAACTGTTCTCTTAGTTTATTTTTATCCCATTCCAAATACACCATGTCCTATGTCTTCTATCTATCGAGGAAATCACTTTCCGTGTAGTAAGAATCCCTAACATTTTTCAAGGTCAGTCTCATGTCTCTGTGTCACCGTCCAGTGTCCAACAAAGATAATTGCCCAGCGATTCCCTGTGAAAAAATTCTAAGAAGGGTATTCTATTTTTTTTTTCTTTCTCGCTGAGCAGCGTGGAGCTTTCTTTTTCCCCGTTTTAATATGGGTGAGGTCGAGCGACTGCCTAGGACAATAAAAATAAAAGGGAACGCATAAAGTAAAATACTTAGTACAATCATTATCTAAAAAGAGTATAGCATTTGTTAGAGGTACAGTAAGGGCGCCATGGCTTAAACCCTTTATCCTCCAATATTATTTTTTATCCTCTTTTTACCATTTCTATGTGTTTTGCCGCCCTAGGCGACAAATGAAAAATTCCGCCCCCATTACTTTTGCTGGAAATATTTTTTTGTATCCAGATCCAGCCTTGGAGCTTAGAAGAGGTGAGATCAGGCGACTTCTCGGGATACTAAAAACAAAGTTGTGGAAAATATACACAAAATAAAATACTTAGTAAAACCTTTTATTTATTTTATTTTTTTCGGTTACATTATTTGTAGGGGTGCAGAAAAAAAAAATCTCACCCAGGGTGCTATGGCTAGTAAAGAAGCCTATCTGCCTCTAAAATATGTCATTTTCAGCCCTAGATGTCTGCGTAGTTTTGCCTAATGGTAGAAATGGCCATCTATTTTGAACTGTAATAGATTGTTGATTGATTATTCACGATTTGTCATGTTCTGCGTCTTTATTATTGTCTTATAACAACATTTTCTAAAATGAAAAACACTATTAAATTTTTTGGTATTTAAAATAGAATGTTACATTTTTGAATGAAAATTACATCTTCGATGTATCAGAAAGTAATCATTTATGATTTCGAGAATAGTTTTAAGTTAAAGGGTGCCGGAACTTAAAATATAAAAAATGTCATAATTTTAATTTATTGAATTTTTAAACTTATTAACTTTGGTTAATTGTCTTTCCAAAAATAGGCTATTTTCATCTCTGTAGTAATTTTCCAACTGGACGAAAAATGTCCGGGCCAGGATTCGAACCTGGGATCGCTTGGTTGAAGCCGCCATGCTCTACCACTGAGCTATCCCGGTCGAATCTGGAGGGCATAATTCATCCAGTTAACCTTATTGATCAGAGAATCTGGTCTGATATTTTAATCAGCTCAACAGAAAAAATCGCAGGTAAAGGAACTCCAGTTTTCGTCCAGTTGAAAAATTACTACTCGTATGATTTATTTACCAATTTGAAATAATTGTGTTAAAATTAATCTAATGTAATCACGTATCCAGCGTTTACTGGAGTTTCTTTACCTGCGATTTTTTCTGTTGAGCTGATTAAAATATCAGACCAGATTCTCTGATCAATAAGGTTAACTGGATGAACTATGCCCTCCAGATTCGACCGGGATAGCTTAGTGGTAGAGCGTGGCGGCTTCAGCCAAGCGATCCCAGGTTCGAATCCTGGCCCGGACATTTTTCGTCCAGTTGGAAAATTACTACTCGTATGATTTATTTACCATTTTGAAATAATTGTGTTAAAATTAATCTAATGTAATCACGTATCCAGCGTTTACTGGAGTTCCTTTACCTGCGATTTTTTCTGTTGAGCTGATTAAAATATCAGACCAGATTCTCTGATCAATAAGGTTAACTGGATGAATTATGCCCTCCAAATTCGACCGGGATAGCTCAGTGGTAGAGCGTGGTGGCTTCAGCCAAGTGATCCCAGGTTCGAATCCTGGCCCGGACATTTTTCGTCCATTTGGAAAATTACTACTCGTATGATTTATTTACCAATTTGAAATAATTGTGTTAAAATTAATCTAATATTTTCATCTCTACCATAATTTAGAAGCATCCAAATTTTATTTTAACACCATAACAAATCCTAATCCTGACAATTCAATCTTTCATGCTCGAGAGACACATTTATAAATTCTTAAATTTCCCCGAGTCATTATTCAATTAAATAGCTTAGGTAGGAAATGTATACACGCCTAGATTTCAAAACCAGGGCCAGGTTGTATATAGGCACTGCGGAACTACAGAATTCTTACTTTCTTCTCGATTCACAAAAAAATTTTTATTTATTTATATTTGCACGCAATACTTAATTTTAACACGAGAAATTGTATACATAATTTCCAATTAAGTAACAATAGTAGTAAATAATCTATTGGTTAGCACTTAAGAAAGTAATTGATCAATATTTGACAAAGCTGATTACGTAGTTCATTATTACGTATTTTGTGATTACATATTTTAAATTTAGAATAAGTCGGCTATTAGAAACTTGGTAAAATTCTTTTTGTAAATTTACTTCGGGGGGGGGGCGTCAAAATCCATGTTTGCCCCGGGCGCAAAAAAGGCTAGTTTCGGCACTGGTAATAGCTTAATTATTTTAAAGTTTTTTTTCTGTTTTAATATTCACACATAAACATATTTTTCTATTGGAAAGTATTTGTAAATTTTATTATTTGGGCTTTTTAAAATCTGGCAACAGTAGGTAAAAAAAAATCAGCTATTTCAAACTATGAATTAAATCTTTATTCATCTAATGAAATTTTGAATAAAAGATCTTACAAAATTAGTCAAATTAAAAAAAAATATTGGACAATCTAGTTAAGTATGTGCCTGCCAAAAATGGTTAAATTGCTATGTATATTTTTGATCTTATAAAGCTTATATAACTGAAATTGATCAATTGCAACATTAAATAGTGCTTAAAATAATTCTTAGATTTAAAAACTGTCTGCTTCAGTGTGTCATAGATTTCTCTATAAAGCTACTAATTTCATGTTTTTATATGTAATACTTTATTTAATATAAGTCGAGAAAGAGCACCGGTTACTTTTTTTAGAATAGAGAAAAGTGTCATTATAATCTTTTTTAATATCAAAGTGCATCATCAGTTAAGTGTGCCTATGAAACAAAAGTAATATTTATTTCAAATGAAATGCGAAACAACATTACAAATATGGCTTAGTTGCCTTTTATTTTAGTAATGTATAAATTTTGATATTTATTTATTTTTTCATGCATTTCTAGGCTGCCTATCCACTACCTCCCCCCCCCCCCTGCCTTCCAAAAAATAGCCATTTATTTCAGGAACATTTTTCTTTAAAATAATATAATTTATAAAAAAATAACTTAATATTTACTATCTAAAAAAAAAAAAAAAATCTCGAACACTAATAGTCATTTTTCTTCTCTTTATGCTACTTTACAAATATCAATACAGCATTTGAAGAAAAATAAATGTTTGTCGCGTCAAAATCCATGTTTGCCCCGGGCGCAAAAAAGGCTAGTTTCGGCACTGGTAATAGCTTAATTATTTTAAAGTTTTTTTTCTGTTTTAATATTCACACATAAACATATTTTTCTATTGGAAAGTATTTGTAAATTTTATTATTTGGGCTTTTTAAAATCTGGCAACAGTAGGTAAAAAAAATCAGCTATTTCAAACTATGAATTAAATCTTTATTCATCTAATGAAATTTTGAATAAAAGATCTTACAAAATTAGTCAAATTAAAAAAAAATATTGGACAATCTAGTTAAGTATGTGCCTGCCAAAAATGGTTAAATTGCTATGTATATTTTTGATCTTATAAAGCTTATATAACTGAAATTGATCAATTGCAACATTAAATAGTGCTTAAAATAATTCTTAGATTTAAAAACTGTCTGCTTCAGTGTGTCATAGATTTCTCTATAAAGCTACTAATTTCATGTTTTTATATGTAATACTTTATTTAATATAAGTCGAGAAAGAGCACCGGTTACTTTTTTTAGAATAGAGAAAAGTGTCATTATAATCTTTTTTAATATCCAAGTGCATCATCAGTTAAGTGTGCCTATGAAACAAAAGTAATATTTATTTCAAATGAAATGCGAAACAACATTACAAATATGGCTTAGTTGCCTTTTATTTTAGTAATGTATAAATTTTGATATTTATTTATTTTTTCATGCATTTCTAGGCTGCCTATCCACTACCTCCCCCCCCCCCCCCCCTGCCTTCCAAAAAATAGCCATTTATTTCAGGAACATTTTTCTTTAAAATAATATAATTTATAAAAAAATAACTTAATATTTACTATCTAAAAAAAAAAAAAAAATCTCGAACACTAATAGTCATTTTTCTTCTCTTTATGCTACTTTACAAATATCAATACAGCATTTGAAGAAAAATAAATGTTTTTTCGTGACAGATATACAAATTTCTCTATTTTTTGCCGCAATCGATTGACCAATTTAGCGATTTTACTTTTGCGATCAATGGACAAATTTTGCTATTTTTTTTCCCATGACTGACTGAATAGTTTCATGATTTTTCCTGCAACTGACTGATGAATTTCGGGATATATTCCTGCTACGAGGGGGTTCTTGCGATCAACAGACAAATTTCCTGATTTTTTCCGCATCTTAATGGCGAAATTTATGGGGGGTTTTCATGCGATCGCGGATGAATTTAGTAATTTTTTACACACAACCAACTGACAAATTTCAGTTAGTTTTTTAATAAAGGCATTTTAATGCATAACCTGAAATTCTATTTCATACGTGTATAAAACTACAAGGGGAAGTATAACTTCATTATAAATTTTTTAAATTAAAAGTAATTTTCTTTTTACTTATAAATCTCTAAAAGTAATTTAACTTAAAATAAAACTAAATGTGACTTAAAGTAAAACAGTATTAAATAATTAAAACAGAAAAAATGCATCAACTAAACCTGTGTTTGGAGAAAATAACTCTTCAACCATATTAGTAGATATTTTATTTTATTCTTAAATAATAATAATAAAAAAATATGTATTTACTTATGAAAATACTCTACAATTATAGGTATATTAATAAATGTGTTATGATTAAAATTTGTTTACTTCTGCCAGCATTGTACAAATAAACAGATTATTTTAATGTTTAAATTACATTTTTTATACATTATTATTAATAGTACATATTTAAAGAGATATAGTTTTTATAAATGATATTTCATTATATTTAAAATGTTTTAATGATGTGTGAAACATGTTTGTAATTTATTGATCTGAGATGGCATAAAAAAAAAAAAGAAAGAAGCATACACCATAACTAAAAGCATATCTAGTGCCGGATATCTGTATCCGGCAGGCAAAGGAACTTCGGATATCTGATATCCGTCAAAATCCATATCCAGTTCATCCCTAGTCTGAATGACTGAACACTTGGTATACTATTTTAAAATTTATTGAGAATGCTAAATATGCTGTCAAAATTAGGTATTGAGATTGAAAATTTCAGAGTTTGGTACAATTTCACTATGAATACAACTCCCTGAGCTTATTTTTATAACATAAATTGAAAGGAGACAATTTTCAGTCGATTAACATTCTCCGTATTTTTTTCCCTGTGACACTTTAGAGATTTAAGTGGTTGAGATGTTCTCTTTTTATTTGTTTTGGCCAACTGTAGCTTATTTTTCAACTTCCTCAAAGATTGTAATGTAATATGTTTCAATAGAAAAACCCTATTTTGAGTGTGGTATTATCTAGGGTGTCAACGATTATAATCATATTTACAAAAAAAAAAAAAAAAAAAAAAAAAAAAAAAATTTATTAAAATCAAATTTTCTAAATGTTTAAAATTACATAAAAAATTAATAAAATCTAAGAAGAACATAATTTGAAAAGTTTCTATAGTATTTTGCCTTATGACTATACAAAATAAGCTTTAAATAAACGTTTCTAAGCTTAATTACTTAGGCTTGTAAAAAATTAAGTACAGTAAGTGTGTAAAAAACAAGTTTTTATTGGGCATAAAAAGCATTTAATTTAAAAATTATATTTAAACCCAATGTAATTTAAAATGTCATAATATCTTTAAGTATTCAAATTATTCATTTTTTAAAATATAAAATAAGAAAATAAAGTATAACAAATTTCTGCTAGTAAACTAATAAATAGCCACTACTTTATTGTCACAATAATAAATTTATAGCAGAATTGGAGCTAAAGAAGAATGAAAGAATGACATTTGCTCAACAGCCATTGTACAAGAATATTTAAGAGAAAAAGAACTATTTGGTATGAAAATGTTAAGCACAGCAGGAGCTTCTTAAGTAGAGGTTGAATAAAAGTGTTTTAACTTTTAAACTCATATACGCCAAATAAAGAAATTAGTTAGTGATTGAAAAGAATGCAATACTTTTTTCTTTTTTAAAATTTGAAACACTGAATGTTAATAATGCTCACTGAGTGGTAATAATGTTGCTATTTAATACTTTGAGAATTTCAGATATAACTGGCTATTCTTATATTTACTCTGTATGTGTGTGTGAATGGATGTTAGTGTTGACTCTAAGCCATTTTAGCAGGGTGCAGCGCCCGGCATTCCTTTTTATTTCTTTTATGCGCCCGGCGTCCCTTTTTATTTCTTTTATGCACCCGGCGGCCCTTTTTAATACTTCCTATGCATCCCGTGGCCTTTAAGAGAGTTTCACAGCACCCAATTGCTTTTCTTTATAATCAGATTCCGCCATTTTCTTTCCTTCTATCAGCATTTGCACGAAAGCAAGTGTATGTTTTTCTGCCCGGTCCCATTTTCAGCAATGTGTTAACGAGAATTTCGAGCATGGAATGTGAACTAATCGGGAATTGGATCGGATTCGGATTTTTTTTCCGGCAAATTTACTTCAACTCTTCAGATTTTGAGTGAACACTCTAGGGAAAATATCGCAACTTCTATTAGGGGACTCTAAACAAGCCAGTTCAAAATCTTTTTTGTGAACAAGGTACAAGTGTGCCTTTTTTGAAAAAATGTGTCTTTTTTTAGAATAGTGTTCCCTTTTTGAAAAATTTACCGCCCGGCGGCCCTTTTTTTCTAGAGTCAACACTAGATGTAACTCATTTTCATAGTGTTTTTGGTTAGCATACACATAGGGGAAAGTCGGGTAACCGCGGACATTTCAATTTCTAAGAAATTCAAAGTGTTGCGTAAATGAAGCGTTATTGTAAATGAACACCCTCTAGAGTAAAAAAAAAATACATTTTAATTTGAAACACTGAATGCTAATAATGCTCACTGAGTGGTAATAATGTTGCTGTTTAATACTTTGAGAATTTCAGATACAACTGGCTATTCTTATATTTACTCTGTATGTGTGTATGAATGGATGTAACTCATTTTTCATAGTTTCTTTGGTTAGCATACACATAGGGGAAAGTCGGGTAACCGCGGACATTTCAATTTCTAAGAAATTCAAAGTGTTGCATAAATGAAGAGTTATTGTAAATGAACGCCCTCTAGAGTCGAAACAAATGACGCTGAGTAAGTTAATCGTGAGTGAGTGTTTTGTTTTTGTCAATAAATTTTCGAAAAAACGAGGCGGAATGCATCATATGCGGAGAAACATTTGAAGAAGACTGGATTCAGTGCCAGGAATGCAAAGACTGGGCCCATGAAGATTGTGTTTATATAGATGCATCAGATTTTTATTATAATTGTGATGTTTGTAAGGCTAAAAAATGGTTGGAACACCATTGATTAATATGTCCGGGGCTACCCGTCGTTTCTTGTGACGCCAAAAAAATAGGGCCAAACTATTTTCAGTATATTTTGTTAAATAATTCGATATTATTAGCAATGTTTAATTAAAATCATTAAAGAAGTTCGTAGTTTTATTTTAAGTATAAAATAAAGACAGAAATTTCATTCATTTGTTTTTTATTTGCAATTTATCCAAGTGTCCGGTGCTACCAGATCTTCCCCTACATGTGTATAAATTTAGATTTAGGCGATTAACAGTAATTTTTTCCAAGTACAAATGCAAAACAAGCTGCAAATAACAGTTGTTTGTTTTGTTATTTGTGTTACTAACTAATAAAATGACTTCAGGGGTTGATGCAGGGTTTTTTTCTTGGGGCCCATTTTGTGAAAAATAAGTTATTTTTGTGAAATTTATTATATTTTTGTGAAAAATGTTTTGTAATGAAAGATGACATCCAGCAACTCAAATTCAAACCAAGCATTTAATAATTTCTTCAAGTCCTTCTGCTAAAGTTTTCCTTTCCGGTGAAATTGTTTTGTTTGCAAATTACACATTGTAAAACCTAACAAAATAAAAAAATTAATGAAGAGTTTGTTTCTGTGGAATGGAATTTTGTGAAAATTAAGTTTAATATTTCTGTTTATTTTATGAAGAGGAATGTTTTGAAGGGACCAGTTTTATTAAATGAAGGGGCCCTCTAAATAGGCCCCAAATTTTTGTTGGATTAGCCCCTGTACTTATTTGCAGTTTTTCTGCAATTACAGTTCTTTCTAAGCCATTTTTTAAGGATGCAGATCCCTGTCCTATTTAAAAATAGTGAAATTCTTCTACTCGTACCAAGAGATTTCTTGTAAAAAACTTCCCCATACAACAGCATTTCTAAATCTGTGTGAATATGACTCTGCAAAAAAAAAAAAAGAACTTTATTTAGTAAAAACAGGAGTTTATTAAATCATGTTGTAATATAATTGTATTTTTCTATTTATAATTTATAAAATCATCAGAAATTAATGTCATTTTATTTATTTTATTGAAAATTTATATACTTTTTTCCTTATATCATTACTAAACACATTACTGATGTTTCCTCATGAAATAATGTGCTTTTCTACTGAACTAGTGGCCTTTTCGGGAACTAGCACCCTGTCCCTTTTTTTTCTAGAATGAATACTAAATTAAATCATTTTAATAATTAAAGTATAAAAATGTTCATTTTCCTAATTAAAGCATTAATTATTTAATAATTCTTAATTTTCCAGGGTCTTAACAATTTAAAGCAGTTATTAATAAATATAAAATACAATAGTATTTAATATAGTTTTATTTAATTATTGCAAAGTATTAATGTACATAACATATTGTATGCTATTAACTAATGAAATTTGCAGTTTTTATAATGTCTGTAGCTAGTAACTAATAATTATAATTTTATTAATTAAAGCATAAAAACACAGATAATGTTATTACAATCGGAGGGTGAATTGTTTTAGAAATCTGAAATTGTTGATAGCTACTCTGTATTTTAACACAGGGGGAAAAATCCAATTTAAATTAAAAAAATCTGATTTTAATCAAATAAATCAGATTTTTTTTTTATTTAAAAAAATGATGATTTTTTTTTCACTTTAGTTATTATCTAATCAAAATCTGCAACATCATCCCACCTTTGCTTATGCAGCATGATTTGGTTACATATTTCTGGACACCTTGAGATGGAAATTCCCTGTGGTGGATATGTCATGCTTACACAACGTTTCTTTCCACAAACTCAAATGGTTGCAAAAATGGTTACTTTTTCAATGAATTACTCTTTTTTCTAAAATTTATTAAAATCATGTAACAATAGCATAATATATATATGTATATATATATAAAATAGAAATCAGAAATGCATACAGTTAAAAATGTGTACTCGTTAGTATTGATTTCAGAAAAAAATATGATTAATTTCTATACTCAGAAAATAGGACGCTGCCTATGAAAAATTTGCCTATGATAGATGCTGCCTATGGCATTGCTCTGTGCAAAATTTGTATAGCACTGCCTCCATGCTAAATACGTTTAAAACATTCTTGGAGATTGAAATTTAGTTTATAAGACTCAAATTTTAAAGAAGTCCAATTGAGCCAATTTTCTTCTCTAAAATAGTCCTGGTCTGGTTACCGACACTCATTGAACTTGTGTGTCTGGTTTTTATAATTCTTTATGATGTGTATCAGGTTTTGCTGGTAATACACCATAAGACATGGAATGCAAACATTTTATATAAAATTAGCAGGTTGAGTAAATAGTTCTGTTTTAGATGAAAATAATTAAATATTTAAATATGCTTAAGTATATAGATTTTACGAAATGAAAGTAAGAGAGGATTTTTCAAATTGATTTCGGATTCTTAAAAAGAAATTAGAAATATTTCTCATTTTCCTAGAACTGGATTCAAGTAATGCTGTCAATGAATATTTCCTTTACCTGTAGTAATATAAAATTTGAAACTGTCTGTGAACACACAAATTCATGCACACCCACTAACATCTCAAAATAAAAAAATATATAGGAGTAAATATACAGGGTCATTCATAATTCCCTCCGGGGTTTCGAAACGTTATAGTAAAAAAACGAAGACGAATATGAAAAAAAGAAACATATGAAATTATTCCGAAACTATTCAAGTTTTACTTACATACATTACAGGTGTTCTATGTGTGAACCCTTGGTCACACGGCATACATCCATGCGATAGTCCAGTTCCTGCCATACTCCATTTCTTTAAATCTGAATCAGTGGTGTCAGTTCAACAGGCCTTTCGTAATAAATATCGAAAACAGGGACCAACTGACAAAGCAATTCATGTGTGGTACCGGAAATTTAAAGAAACGGAGTATGGCAGGAACTGGACTATCGCATGGATGTATGCCGTGTGACCAAGGGTTCACACATAGAACACCTGTAATGTATGTAAGTAAAACTTGAATAGTTTCGGAATAATTTCATATGTTTCTTTTTTTCATATTCGTCTTCGTTTTTTTACTATAACGTTTAGAAACCCCGGAGGGAATTATGAATGACCCTGTATTTATATGCTTGTTAACCACCTCAACGGCATCCCTGAGATAAGTTGGGCATAATAACACTGTTTCTCTGTCTCTGCAGCCATTGAAGTGGTCAGTGGGTCTTTTATAATGGATTAAATAATTGTTAAAAATCTTACAAATCCATTTAACAGAAGAAATTAATTTCCATCTATAAGCATGTTTGAATTAATTATTACTAATTGTGAAAATTCGGTCACCTGAATTCAAATCAGGATTTATATCACTTAAAAAAATAATTGATTAAAAAAAAGTACTTATGTATATATTTTTTACACTGAGATTTTTCTTGTGAAAACTTTCTTATTTCAGTAATGAAATTTCTTTCCAATTCAAATTCCTTGCAGAATTTTCTGTTTGAATCTGACATTGTAAATAAGATATCTCCATTCAATTGATGGAAAACTTGTTTTAATACAAAAGATTATGTTCTCAATGAAGAATGAATAACTACCCCCCCAACCCCCGGCGGGAGTTAAGCTTTACAGCTTTAGTGCAAGCCCGGGTGGAGGGATTCTCAATGAAGAAGCTGAAAGAACATCATCTCAAAATTTTTCAGCACTGCTTCCCAGCTGCTGTTGAAAGAATATTTTCTACCTTTGAATTCATTCAGTCAGTACTTTGATTGGGAAATGAAATGGTGTCTAATCTTGTGTTTTTGCTTAAAAGACTAAATAAGAATGAAAAATAACTTTTGAATCTGCAGTTTTTACTTACCCATCATACGTAGTATAGGGTAAGTCTTGTAATCGTTTTGAAAATCGAAAAAAATTTTTTTTGACGGATTTACACATTTTAGACACTAGAGATTCTGAAAAACATATTTTTAGAAAAAAAAAATTGCTGTCCATCTATCTGTGTGTGTGTGTCTGTAAACGCTCTATCTGCCAAACAAATTGAGATAGAGACTTGAAATTTAGTATGTACTTAGTATGTAATAATGGGAAGAAGCTTATTGAATTTCAGTAACCTTGATTATCCGGAACTATTTTTTTCAGACTCTCGATATATTCGTTCTGATAAAAGGTATATAAAATTTTTTGAAATTGTTTATTTTAAGGAGTGAATATAAAAGACAATAAAAAAACATAAATTTTGCATTAAAAATGAAGTTGATCGGATAAATAGTTGCCGAGATATTTGTAATCCTATTTTCCACACGCTTCAATTTTTCATGACTCTATATTTCATTCAAATTGCAATTCAAAGATATATTTTAATTGGAAATGAGGTGCTTAATCTGACGCAGTAAACCGTTAGTTAATATGATTATCAATTTTGGAGTTATAAGGATGTTTCTTTTACGCAATTCAGTAATAGAGCATTTAAAGTTTATGATGTCATCAAGCCACGATTTTATTTGAATTGCAATGCATTTTATAAATAGTTTACACATGTTTTATTTTCATATTTTATATTATGCATATCCATGATGGGTAAGTATTACGGTGGCCCCCAACGACGAGTTTTTATTTTATTTTTATCTTTTGTTGATATTAATACTCATTTTTCCCCCTTCAGAAATTCATCTAAAAATTTTAGAGAAGGGGGGGGGGGATATCATTTTCTTGGTTTTCTTTTTTTTTTTTTAAGTCATTAAATCAATACATGTATTTTGAGTTAAATATTTGTTTTTATGTTTATTAAGTTAAAAGTCTGATTTGATAAATATAATTGTGTGTGTAAATAATGAAGAACTTGCTCTACCAATGAACAATTTAGAATGCTTTCTTAATGCCATCTTAATTTTTTCTGATGCAAGCTAATTTCCACTAACTTTGATATTAACCTTTTAAATGCTGCTCTCTGTTCCAGGTATTAAAAATAATATTTCTTTGTAAAATTAAGACTAAAATGCATCTATTTAAACAATAGACAAAGAAATTTTCCAAAAAAAAAAAAAAAAAAAAAATTATCCATGATTTCAGGTATGCTTCTGTTTGGTATGTTTCCTTCGGGTATGTTCCCTTCCTCGATTAGAATCAAAGGATAAATATCATTCTATCTTCACCCTCTATTACTAACAAACTGCACTATGCAAAAAATTCAGAAAGAGAAACAGAAAAAAAAAAAGAGAACTGGGCGGGGACTGAACCACGTGATCTATCTTAAAACTCTTTCATAAGATAAGAAAGTAAAAGTTATTGCTAACAGATTGCACTCTATGCGGGATACTAAGGAAAAGTCATAAACATCCTCAATTCTGTGCAAAACAGTTTGGCCAAAACTCTCACCCCCACTCTAGGGAGAGAAGAAAGCAGGAGAAGGGGGAGTGAGAAGAGGTATAAGTGGAATTCAAAAAGCCATTGACCTGCTTTTAAATACAACAACAGAGATTCAGTATAATTCTGAGACTCTCAATATTACAGATTACGAAAATAAAACGGCAGTGTAAATAACCCAATTTTGTATAGTGAATCACGTTGATGTTCCCGAACGGGAACAGTAGAATTTGATGTCTTATAGTAAACGCATTTTTATTGCAAACTAGTATTTAGCATGTTTATTCTTTAACATAATCCTTATTTATCATAACTCTGAAATTTCATAAATTTTGCATCTTTTAGAAATTTTATGTGAATTTTTTTAATAATCCTAGTGAAAATTGACAAAAAATGACTTTTTTGCAAATTTTTGTAAGTTAAAATAATTATATAATAGTTTTTTTCTAAAAAATTAAGTCTACTTTTGTTAATAAATAATAATTTTTATAAGTCCATAGAAGTGAAACTTTTTTTAAAAAACAAATTTTGAACTTGATGTTCCCATTCGGGAACATTGGCATTTAAAAGGTTAATTGACAGTGAATCTGTTGTTGCAATTTATAAGTGAACACACACACACACACATATATCATCATCATCTTTTTCAATCCACTGCTGGATGTAGGTCTATCCCAGATTTTTCCAATTTTTTCCTGCCTAGTACTTTGGTAATCAAATTAACTCCAGTCACTATTCTGATTTCATCGCTCCATTTTACCTGTGGTCGTTTTACATCTCTGGCATAACACTGTACTGTATTTGCACTCCATCTATCGACTTGTCTTCTTGAAATGTGTCCAGCCTTCTTCCATTTTAACCATTTAATTATCTTGATGATGTCAAAAACTATTGTCTGACTTCTTATCCAGATTATTCTTTTTCTGTCTCTTCTAATTATGCCTAGCATAGATCTTCCCATACTTCGCTATGTTGTTTGCAATATTTGTTTTATCCATTTTGTTAACGTTCATGTTTCCGCTCCATAAGTTAGTTCAAGCAAAACATATTGTTTAAACACTTTTCTTTAAGCAAAGAGGCCAGTCACTCTTTAGAATAATACTGTTCTTCCCAAAAACACTCCATCCATTTCTTATTCTTCAATTGATTTTATTCACGATGATGTTGTCCGATCTTATTCCTGTCAAAGGTTCACATAAATCTACACTTTCTTAATCTCAATGTTGTTGTTGGTGATCTTCCTTTTTTGGTGCAAATGAATTGAACACCACCTTAGTGTTCTCCAAATTTTCAATCCCACGATAATAGTAGCTTCTGCCAATTATTTTAACATACCTTCCAATTCTTCAGGGGTGTTACTGAAAATTAAAATGCCGTTAGCAAACCGGAGATGACTTATGCATTCTGCATTTATTCTAATCTCTTTATTTTCCCAATCCAGCTTCTCAAAGATATTTTTGAAGACAGCAGTAAAAAGTTTAGAAGAAATGGTGCGGTCTGTTCCTTCGTAGTCGAATTAGTACAGAGTCGAAAGTGATTAAGAAAAGTAGATATAGAGGGTCGTGTAGGACTCGCATAGAGTCAACTTCCAGGTCAAATCCTGAAATTTTCTGATACGTTCACAGACTCATTTTTATAGGTATAAGCATCAAAGGATCAGGGTCCATAAGCCATGTTTTTGGCCCATGAAATAGACTAAAACTTGGTTTTTGTTATACTGACTTAATTATTTCACTTTTTAATATTAGAAGGTTTATCCTGTATGATTTCAACAATAGTTTTTGCATTTTGTTCGAATTTATATGACTTGCACAAGCTCAAAGTTCGTATTATTTGTAGTTTTTGAAGAAAAATATGTAATTTCTCCTAATTTTACCTCAATTATTTATATGAGTGCAATTGTACAATATATGTAAAAATAAAAGTGTTGCAAAGCTGTGCTCATAGTAAAATATTAAAAAAATATATTAGAAATTGAGGTAAAATTAGGAGAAATTGCGTATTTCTTATAAACTACGAATAATACGAACTTTGAACTTGTGTAATAAAAACGAACAAAATGCAAAAAATATTGTTTAATCGTACAGGATAAGCCTTCTAATATCAAAAAGTGAAATAATTAAATCAGTATAACAAAATCGAATTTCAGTCTTATTTCATGGGCCAAAAACATGGCTTATGGACCCCGATCCTTTGCAGACATAACTATGGAAGTGATTTGGAATCAAATATCCATTTTCAGTTATCAATAACTGTATTACATCATGAGTTATAATTGATCAAAAAACATATTAAAACATAAACTTTGACACTATTTTCTAAAAGGTGGTTTGTCTTTATAGGAAAAAGAGAAATAGTATTGGATTTCTTGATATCCAAATAAGAATTTCTGCAAATTTTGTAGTCTAAATATACTAAAAATGAAATGGATTTTATACTAATGCATTCTACATTGTTTGTATAGTGTGAGAAATATTACTTGTGATCAATGCCTAGCACAAGATTTCTATTGCTATTTTTTCAGTTCATTAATTCTCTAATATTTGCAGATATGCACACACACTAGTACACTTTAATTAGGTTGAAAATGTAACATAATTGTGAATATTGCAGCATCTTTTGCCTTTCAGTTATAATTCCCTCATTTTTTTTTTAATAATTTCATTTTCTTAAACTCATATTCCAGTTACATTATTACATAGTAAAAAGGGAAAAAGTATTGCAATTCATTTAATACATTGTAGTGCAAGATTATGCAAGATTTGTCTTGGTTTGTTGCAAATTTTAATACATTTGAAAGACATGTTGAAATTATTAGTAGTAAAATATACAGTAGAACTCCAATTATCCGAACTCCGACTATCCGAATCGCTTTCAGAATTTCAGAAAAAAAAAAAAAGAAGGAAACGTACTGTGATTCACAAAATAATGATTCTGTCTACATGCGCTATTGTCCTTCCCTCCGCAAATCTGGTGTAAGCGCAGCACGAACATTATTAGGATGATGAGCCCCCGTCTCATAGTGCAGTTTGATTATTGGCTGTCGTCCGTCGCCAGGTAAAGCCCGACCCACCTGGGTTTCAAATTCTAAATGATAATGAACTTATTAAAAGTGTGAGAGAAGAAAGTGTTGAGGAAGAAGATGACCTTAATGTCGAAGTTGAAGCAGACACGGGACCATCAGTTAGTGAAGCATTTGTCGGCCTTGAAACTGCGTTGAAGTGGATGGAGCGTCAGCCTGAGTGTGACCACATGCAACTTCTCACTGTCAAGCGGATGCGCAACTTGGCTGCCCGAAAACAGATGAAGACTGTCAAACACCTTACGTTGACCGAGATGTTCAGCAAGCAATGACTTTCAATTACAGTACGGTACGTACATACTGTACTAATGCACAGC
Organism: Maratus michaelseni; assembly: GCA_963931845.1. Classification (NCBI taxonomy): domain Eukaryota; kingdom Metazoa; phylum Arthropoda; class Arachnida; order Araneae; family Salticidae; genus Maratus; species Maratus michaelseni. The sequence goes on from OZ007586.1 coordinate 82,704,162, forward strand.
ACTTGTAAGTACCCTTAACTTGTAAAAGTGTTGCCTTTTCATTTAATTAATTAAAATATCTTTTTCTTTAAAAATTGTTTTTTTCTCCCATTTTCAGCATACATACAGTAATTAATTAAAAGAAACTCTTTTTTCGGAAAAAATCCAATTATCCGAATTTTTGATTATCCGAATGGGGTCCGGTCCCAATTGATTCGGATAATTGGAGTTCTACTGTATATCGAATGTAAATTATGATGTACCTTTCTAATAATTAGCAGCATATCAATTAAGCTACAAATCTTAGACAGGAATCTGTTTCTATAAAAAAAATTACTCTTTGTAATACCATTATTTTATGAGAAATTATAATTTTTACTGGGAAAAAGACAATTTATTGCATATGTTTAGTATGTTAGACATTGAGATTAATCTAGACATAATTAGTACAAAACAGCACTGTGCCATTTCAATAGTGCACTGTGCTAATTTAGAATTAAACAATTCTAATTTTCATGCACTTGCTAGTATAGGTACTTTCCTATAAATGGTTGTTTTGCAATTGATTAAGAAAATCAATTACATATTTAAAAAATCCCTGATGGCTTGGCCTACAGGCACAGGTAGATTTCGAAGATGTAGACCGTGAGGCGGCTGTTTATTGGGAATTGCAGAAGAAATGACCTTTTTGCCATGATGCAGCAGTTGGAACTGCCCACTTTGAAATCTACCTGTAGTCTGTAGGTGGTGCCGGCAGGGATTTTTTTGTTTTTAATTTTTTTTTTGCTGTAAGGGTTAATTGTATAAAAAACTTGTCAGTATAAAAGTTGTAGATAATATTAAGAGGATTTATAATAAATTTAAGCAGATTTGATATCTTGTGAATTGACAAAGTTATGAATTTTTTCTTCTTAAACCCCTATTCCCTCCCCTCCCCCTTAAGGCCATTTTTAATGATATCAAAAATCTGTCATACATAAATTTTTGGCCCTTTTCCTGGTAGTAATAAAAACTTTAAACAGATTCGATACGTATCATAATTAAGAAGTTATGGGTATTTTTCTGTTTTCATAAACAGCCCCCCCCCCTCCCTGGTTTGATTTTGACCATTAACGAACTTGACCAGGATTTTATGCCCCTTGATTTTATGTATCAGTTTAGAAGAGATGTGTGCAGAATTATTGAAGTTATTGTGTCCACAAAAAAGTGATATAGATTAATAGATAGATCTCTCTCTCTCTCTCTCTCTCTATATATATATATATATATATATATATATAATATAGATGTATATTATATATAGATAGATAGATAGATTATATATATATATAGTTTTGAACTGGGGGTGGTTTTGGGAGTCATGATTGGCATAGATCTGCAAAAATTTTCCAGATATTCCAACATAGGAGAGATTGTAATAGTTTGATTTCTTACGAAATCTACCTAAAATCAGCTTGTATAAAATGTTTAAGTAAAACTGTCTCCTAGATTTTTGAACAACACTACAGACAATATGAGGTGTAATCTTTCCAACTGGGCGAAAAAGACTGGGCCATGATTCGAACCCAGGATCCCTGGGCTGAAGTTGCCAGTGCTCTACCAACTGATCAATCCCAGACGAATATGGCTGAACTAATTCACCCAGTTAACCTTAATGATCATAGCATCTGGTCTGATATTTGAATCAGTACAACAGAATAAATCGCAGGTAATGGGACCTCTAGTAAACTACAGACAGTATTCTTATTTTGATTCGAAGCAACAGAAATTCATCTGTTTGCGAATAACATTCAGAACCACGCCAATGAACAACACTGTGTTTAGAAAATTTACGCTTATAATTTTATCTTTATATCGAGTTTTAGGTGTTTTCAGAAACACGTATATAAATTATACTGGAATTCTTTTCTCTATTTTAATTCAGCTTCATGCATATTTTTCATGATATCTCTCTAAATATTGAAATGAAAATTTTTTTTTAGAAGCTATAAAAAAATCGTTTTAAATACATTGTATTAAATATAATGAAATTTTCCGATTTAATACTTTTCGTGTGTAATAATTTATTTTAAAGCTTTTTCTTTTTTAATGTTTTTGTGTAAATATATTTTCCAGTTGTAAAATATTCGGAAACATTACTATTTGCACTTTTTTAAAATTTTTCAGCAATATGTAAAATATGACTTTTTCCAAGTATGAAATAAATCATTATTAAGATAATGAAATTTATATAAAAAAAAATAAAAAAATAAAAATAAAATTAGACAAAATTAAAAAAGGATTGCACTTTGCACACCACAAAATAATCCAGTATAAGCCTGCGAAAGATGGTTAAATGGCTATGCATTATGCATAGTTTCTTTCTATAAAACTTTTTTTTAAAGGAACTATTTTGACAGACTTCAACACTAAATAGTGCTTAAAATAATTCTTCGATTTAAAAACTGTCTCCTTCAGCATGTTTATCCAACATATCTCTATAAAACAACCAATTTTTCTTTACCAAACTACCAAACTTTTATATGCAATAGTTTTCTTAATATAAGCCCAGAAAGACCTTCGGTCACAAAATATTCAATTAAGGCGTCAGCAGTGGTTACTTTTTTTTAAAAGAGAAAGAAAATTATTGAGACTTTTTTCTGTAAATTTCCATAAATACCAATAAATGAGGGGGTTACAGTGGAGTAAGTCACAATTTAGTGATTTCAGAAATGAAGAGGTTTAGTGAAAGTTACTGTATCCCATTGCATTAAGTGGTCCAACTAGTTCTGCCATTTAGCGACTGCATAAGTGACCGATGGATTGAAGATTAATGATTATGACTTATTTCACTATTACACTGAACAGAAATTAAACTTTCAGTAAAAATATGGTTATCTAGATTTCCCAAATTTTTGACTTACTCCACTGTCATTTTAACCCACTCAAATGTAAGAAGATTATTAATTCAGAAACCTTTTCCTATTTTATTTTCTGCAATATTTCTATTTACAGTATTTGTTGTAAAATGAGATATTGCCATTAATTGACCACACACACACATATATAATGTTTCCCAGCTTATTAACATCCAAACATAACATACCTTTATTTAAAACAATACATTTCTTTGGCTGTTAGGTATATTTTGCTACAAACGAAAGTAAAATAAATACATATTAATCCTTGCTTTCTGGAGTTTTGGGTTTTGTTACTCAATTTTTGGACAATTTTTACTTAGTGCCGCATCACCTTATATATATATGGAGAGATAATATTTACATAGAACGTTTAGCTTTACGTCAAATTTATATTCTTTCATGTCATGTTTTATTATGTGATATATTATAAATGATAAAAATATTTACTCAAAAATAAGCACTAATTTAAACTACACACAAAGTAGATATACATAGTAAAAACTGCTATTTAAAAATTATTAAATTCATCGTTAATTATTGTATTAGTTAAATATAAAACATTCAATAGTTATCAGTTAATAATATTAAATACTATGAAATTAATACTGTTAGATCAAAGTTTTTTCCCTAAATAGTAGTGGTAAGACACATAAAAGTAATAAACAAGAATTAAAAATCATGCATCCAGCATAGATTATGAAACACTTTCCAACAAAGTCAGAAAACTGTAACAAAACATCACCGTTAAATAAGGTGAAAGAAGATATGTAAGTAAACAGTTTAGAAAACATATAACACATTGAAAAATACAGTTTTCGAAATTACCTTCCAGTTTCAAAATAGCAGTCGAATTATTTTGTGCAGCCCTGTATATGATCAATAGATGTGGATATATAGTATTATAAAATTTAGTTCAGTTAGAATATTCATACTTAGTAATTTTCGCCAATGGATGGAAATGCACTCGAAATCTTTTGTACAGCCCTGTATATTATCTGAAGACTTTTGTACACACCACTTAAATTTAACTTAAAACTCACTCGCAGCAATTACCAAATGTAAACAAGAATGTATCTTTATCTTTGCGTAGCCCTGTATATGAATTTATTTATATTCCACAAACTTCTATTAGTCTACTAAATATAGCTCAGCAGGAAAATGTGTAAACGCAATTAAAAACTACCCTTAAGCAATTCACTCCCATAGTCTGTAATACTTACGAATTCCCTTGTGTAGCCCTGTATTATCAACCGAGTTTATAAACACACACATACTATGAAAAAATTTAGTTAAACTTAAAAACGCAAACCAAAGTTGAAAATGCACTTATCACACATAGACTGTAAATATCGCAACTGTACTGTAATCAATATCTTTTGTGTGTCACTGTAAATAAACTCAATGCACACAAGAAAGCAATTTATAGTGCACCTCAGTAATGAATATAATTTTCATTATGTTTGAAATAGTGAAATATCACTAAATTACACTGCAAATGATTTTTCCCCGTAGAACGATGTGTAACAGAATTGTTTTGTTTGACCCTGTAAATGAATAATAAATGCTTTGCACCCCATAATCTACAAAAACATGTTTTAATGCGCTTCATAATTATATATCAATTTCATTATGTTTTAAATGATGTAGCATCGTCAAAATGCACTTGAAACGATTATGTTCCATTGACTGTAATGCAACGGAATACTTTTGACTGTCCCTGTAAAAAAAAAAACTATAAGTGCTGCACACTTCAGTTGAAATAGGGAACATGCTATAGTACACGACAATAACATAAAAAAAATTTCAGGGCAATCTGAGCATATTTACGGGAGTTAGAGCACGGACAGACCACCAGACAAACCGAAGTCATAAACACCTTTCAACTAGGTTGGAAAGTGTTAAAAATGCTTCAGATTTTTTTTTTGTTGTTGTTTATTACAAACCTGTTTTCAACGAAGAACTAAATTAACGATAAAATATATAAACAACACAGTATTTTATGGGTTTTGATATATTTTTTCATTTTTTATGGGTCTTTAATGCATTTCAGTGCAGTTAAAAAAAGATAAATAAAAGCTAACCAGTCAAACTTGGGTTTTTGAAGCAAAAAAGGGCTGTGAATCCATACACTTTGAACTAATTGTTGCCAGATCACTGCTGTAACCTTTTTGACCCCTGAAAGCGAGAAAAGGGTGGAAGGACAAGCATGAATGGATATGGGACACTTTTTCTCAGATCTGTATTTTAATTTTTAGAAGACCCCTCTTTTTGGGGAGGGTTCATAAACTTTGGGTAAAAAGGAACACACGAATGGTATCTCCTTGTCTATCTCTGATGATTGCTGTTGCTTTTGGCTAAATTTTTTGTGACTAGTAATTAAATTTGCATTACTCTGTTTATTTTCTGAGTAATAATGTGCTATATTAGAATTTACATATGATAAAGTATATACATGAAATCAGTAGTATATACTTGAAATCATGATTTTATATAGTATATATATTAATTATACAATTTTAATTTATAAATTGTAAAACTAAAATTTAAAAAAAAAAAAAAAAAAACGATTTTTGTGAATACTGAACAAAATATCTATTGATTAACTTACAAAAATATTGTTTTTTTTTTTAATATCAAGTAATATTTTCAAAATTTATGCCAGTAAAAAAAGTTTTTTTTTTCTTTAGCTCTTAAAAATTTTCTGCAAAGGCCTTCATTTTAATAATTATAATAATAATAAATCAGAATTACCTTTATTTGAAACATTTGTCTCTTTTGTCAATTTCTGTATCAATGATTATTTTATTTGGTAAAATCTGAATCTTTATAAGAAATTAATTCATATTCATGGGGAATGTTAGTACATTTATATGACTTTTCCTTATAAAATGATGTTCATAAGTTGCTTTCTTTGTATCTTTTCGCAACTAAAATTTTGAATTCCTTTTTTAGTTAATTTAAATTGTGCATAATTTAATTTCAGAAATTGTAGGTGAAGTTCAACTTCGAAAATTTGGAAAATTTCTTGAAGAATATGCTTCACAACTCAGGGACATAGAACATGCTTTGGATGAGACTTTATGTGATGTCTGGAATGCTGAATTAGATCCAATTTCTCTGCAAGTAAGTAGCTTATTTTTTTCTTTTAAAGTAATTTGTTTTGTTTTAAGTACATTTGAATTTCATTTTATATCATCTTCTTTTTAGGGTTCCATACTTAAAAAGTAAAAACGGAACCATTATAAGATTACTCCTGTGTCTGTCCGTCTGTCTGTCACAGCCCTTTTTCTCATAAACTATGGGGCATGGAAAGTTATAAAGCCTTTTTACTCATATATTTTCAGATTATTAGCCATTCGCAAATATGTTTAGGAAAAATTTAAGGGGCTAATTAAGTTAGTTGAAAAAAAAGTTTCCTTTTTGTATATCGTGTGAAAGATCTTGTAATACTGAACTCAAAAATATATTTGTTTTAATTTCAGGTATCATATTTTCAGAGATATCATCAAAAATGCACTGCAAAAATATGTTCCCCCCCCTCCTTCTATTTCTGAATCTATTGAAACTAAAATTATGAAAAAATTAAGGGTAGTAAGAATTTATTTAATCCTTGCAGGAAAACTATAGCGATTTTCCTAGGTAAGATAGCTTTTGAGAAAAACGCATTTTTTCATTGCACACAAACTTTATTTTTGGGCGGTCAATAAAGGTGTTGATGGGCGCTTGAGGTATGTATCGACGCACAATCATCAAAGGATATTTGATAATGATTTGCAAAAAAAAAAAAAAAATGTCGGTAATTAGCCAAGATATTAAGTTACTTGAAAAAAATATCTTTTTATATATCATGTAGGGTATTGTTCAAAAGATCTCGTAACATCAAACTAAAAAATATACTTGTTTTAATTTTAGGTATTTTATTTTCAGAGATATCGTCGAAAGTATATTGGAAAAATATGTCACCCTCCTCCTATTTCTGAATCTATTGAAACTAAAATTATGAAAAAGTTAGGTGTAGTAGGAGTTTATTAATTAATAAATTTAATGTATGGAACCCTTTTGAGTTATGCTCGCACTTGATCAATTTATTATAACAATTTAGTGCAATATAGAACAATCTTTCCAGAAACCAAATAGTGGCTGAGAGGTTGTGCTCTCGAAGCTGGTAGACGGGAGGTGCTGGGTTCGATCCCAATCGTGCCCGTCGGCCTAATCGTTCGGAGTTTTCGTGGTTTTCTTCGAGCCGTGGATTTATCCTTGCGTAAATACGGGTTAGGTTCCCTTAGAAAGACCCCCACGAAGGGCACTCCCCCCGGGCCTATATCCCAAGTGCAGATAATTGGCCATCAACAATCAACCCAACCCAATCCAGAAACCAAATAACCAGAAAACCAGTTATCCAGAATGATATTTCCAATTGACTGACTTCAGAATCTTTTCAGAAAAAAAGTGCCATAGATTGTCAGTTTAACATGTGTATTGCTTGAAAATTACAACATGCATGGTATACGAGGGTGGTTCGAAAAGTTCTCGGCCTGGCAATGAAAACACAAGATTTTTCTCATAATTTAATTTTATTTTTCAATGTGCCCCTTGCAACTCCATACATTTAAGACACACTCTTGTGTGCAAATTCTTTAGTGCAGCCCTGTACGAGGGTTGTTCAAAAAGTTCTCATCCTGATAAAGAAAACATAAGATTTTTGACAAAATTTCATTTTACTTGTCAACTTGCAACACAATACATTTGAGAATATTCTTATGAAATGTTCATTCTTTGGCATTTTTGGTTGACATTCAACAAACGTGGCACACATAGAGCAGAAAGCTTTTTCATGCCCAAAACATTGTGTAAAATGTAGTGGACATGGTATATCGAGACATTTGCAATAGCAGGTTTGCGTATCTTCAATTGGCGATAATTCAATACGGCATTGTAAATTTTGGAGAGGATTTTGTCAGTCATAGCAGTTTTTGTGCGTCAAAAGTGTTCATCATCTTGAATGGATTTCCGACCATGTTTAAATTTGGCAACCCACTTTTTTATAGTCAAATACAAAGGGGATGAATCCTTTAAACTGAAATGTAGCTCTTTTTGTATGTCCATGAGGATTAAACCTTTTATGACAAAGTATTTTATGTCAGCTCGAATTTCAATTTTTTCCGTTTAAAGGAAATGTCAAAACTTGTTTGCGTTACTTTATTACCAAACAATAACCAATAAACTCATGCGTCTTAAACTCTGCAGCATGTCATCTAAAGGACCATAAACATTATTGTCATTTGGTCATACTTTTGCTATCTCTGTGTCAGGCTGAGAATTATCGAAATACTCTCGTAACTTGATTCCAACATCTAGGATTTGAAATGGAGGCATATTTAGTTAGATATTGGGCATTTTAATTTACATGTAAAGGAAAGAAAGGAATTTTTATTTCCAAGAGATTCAATAAATTGCCTTCTTTCAAACTCTGATTAATATTTGTCCTTGTTTGGATCTGATTCTAAATTTGAGTAATCTAATAATTAATTTGGAATCAGAAACAATGACATAGTCACATATATTCTCCACATCTGATCAAATGGATGTTGCTTTAATATCCAACCAGTTATTCAGAACATGTCTGATCCTAACCATTCTGGATAAATGGTTCTATACTGTAATTAATTATAATGGAAGATATGGATTATTTAATCTTAAAAAAATAATAAAAAGATAGTTAAATGTACTAAATAATCCTAAATACATTTTTAGAATTTTTAGTTGCTCCTTTTTATAACATCTTGCATGTTTTATTTAACTTTATGGATAAAAATAAGTTTTGCCCTTCTAATAGAAAATAAATCAATTTTTATAATTAACATACATTACTATTATATATATATAATGTCCAACCAAATTAGGGAAAAATTAGTGTAACCATATTGGTACTATTGCCGACTTTAGTCAAGGGCTCTCAATGAACACAGCCAATTATAGACTTATGAACATGTGTGTACATTATTTTAATCTGACTTTGTATTTTACTTTATTTTTCCAAGATTAAGATGAACTGCAAGTTGAAAAGAACACATTGTCATCTGTAATGTAATTCAAGCTTTCAGAGGTATATTGTGCCACAGTTGCTTTTAGCTGTGAGTAACATTATGCAGATGGCAAGCACAGTACTGAAGTGGTTAAAATGATTTTTTTTTCAGAATAGTTCACTCATATAATATCATTTTAATTAGATTTTCTTTGATTAAATGAAAGGACAGATGTTGAAAACAATTCAACCAGTGTTGGAAATTGAAATCCTAAAGGTGGGTAGGTGTGCCATTTACGATACCTGAATAAATTATTTTTTTTTTGTCTAAAGCGAAAAATCTAAATCAGAGTTCCCAGCGACATGGAAAGTCAGGGAAAATCTAGAAAGTTAGGGAATTTCAAAGTAGTCAGGGAAAGTCATGGAAATTTTAAAATATATAGGAAAAGTCAGGGAATTTACAAATATTTCCTAAAAAGTCATGGAATGGAAAAGTCTGGGGGGGGGGTGAATTTGAAATCATTTCTGTTTCAGAAAAGTGTTACTATATTTCTTGCTACATGGCACTTCTGAGAAATCTCTAGACTTTTGTCGGTTTCAAGATCGAGAAATTCCTTCAAATGCAATGCAGAAAAACTATAATATGGACAAAAGTTTTCTACATTTTTGAGACTTTCATGACATTTCACATTCTAGACTTTGTTGTATGGCATTCATTTGAAAACTGGCAAAGATGAAGTTTTTTTGCATTATAGTATTTTATAGAATTTAGTTTTGCAATTTTCTTGAAAGATGCTTGAATTTTCTCCTGGGAAAAGAGTATGAACCCTGTTGTTACAAATACAAATTTCTGATTTTTTTTTTTTTTTTTAATGCTGCTTGTTATTTTGTGTTATTTAAAGCAGATTTTGTGTATGCTCGTTTGGTCATGGAATTTTTTTTATTTAGTCAGGGAAAATCACGGAAAGTCAGGGAAATTGCCAGACATGTTTTGCTGGGAACACTGTAAATGCCATCTTTAATTTATAATAATTATTATTATTTATAATGAACCTATACAGTCGAGCCCGTTTATAGCGAGCCCTCATTTAATGAGATTCCGTATTTAGCGAGGAAAATTGAGTTATTTGCTTGGTATAATGTTAATAAATGTATTGAAATATACTCTTTTAGCTAGCAAATTTTTGTACTTTGCTCGGATTTAACGAGGGAAATAATTATGGAAGCATGAAATAATTACAGAAATAATTTAAAAAAGAAAAATATACAGTTTCCCTAGAATTTCCCCATTCCTGTTGTAAAGGAAAAATAAGCATTCCTTAAAGTTATCCAACAATAGGTGCAATCATCAGAGACAGGCATAGATTCTTGGAAGGGAGGCGGTGTTAACTGGATGGCAGTTCTATTGTCTTTTTGCAGGAAGGGTACGGGAGAGAATGAAAGAATCCTAACTCACAAGGAATAGAATTCCAAATCATTTGGTGCTTTACAGCGGTTAAAGATGGCGGACGCAGGGTAGGTGTGTGTGTGTGTGGGGGGGGGTGGTTAGGGATGTTGTCAAGTAACGTCGTTCATGACAACTCCTCCCTTCAATGGCTTGACCCAATCGAAATCAGGTGTAATTACCGGTTTCAGAACTACGTGTAAGAAAAAAATATTTTCGGCTTGTGCTTTCTCTTGAGAGCGTGTTTTTCATTCTGCTGTTTAAAATGTCGAAAAGAAGAGTTTTATCCGTAAGAGAAAAAGTAGAAATTATAAAACTCTTGGATAAAGGTAAAAAAATGTTACAATATGTAAGCAGTATGGACTTTATTCTTCATCTGTGTCAACTCTTTTAAAAAACAAGGAGTCCTTAATGAAAGCATATGAAGCGAATGTGACCGATTCCAAGCGGTTGAAGAAATGTGAAAAAGAGGACTTGGATGAAGCGGTGTTAAAATGGTTTGTTCAGCAACAGAATTCTTGTTTACCGATAACTGGGCCCATCATTAAAATCCAAGCGGAAAAATTTGCAGCTCAGCTAGATTATACAGATTTTTCTTGCTCTAATGAATGGCTACATCGTTTCAAGCAACGTCATAACATCTGTGCAGGAAAAATCATCGGCGAAGCCTCCGGTGTGAACGACAAGGATGTGAAAGAGTGGTTAGATTACACATGGAAACATGTACGTGAAAATTATGCTGACGATAACATCTACAATGCTGATGAGGCCGGCGTCTTTTACAATCTAACTCCTTATCAAACGATGAAGTTTAAAGGTGAAAAATGTGTGGGGGGTGAGTTGCTGAAAAATTGCTTAACTGTGTTAATGTGTTGCAACATGTCAGGCAAAGACAAGAAAAAACTTTTTATTGTCGGTAAATCTGCAAATCCAAGATGCTTTAAAGGGGTAAAAAGTCTCCCAGTGACTTACGAATCGAACAAAAAGGCATTTATGACTTCTGAATTATTTTTATCTTATTTGCACGAGTGGGATGAGGTGCTTCAAAAACAGAAAAGAAAGATTGCACTCTTCATTGATAGTTGTTCTGCTCACCCTCAAGTCAGCAAAAAAAAATATAAAACTTGTTTGTTACCGCCTAACTCAACCTCAGTGATACAACCTCTCCATCATGGAGTTAATTTTAGAGCTTCAAATGCTATTATAGAAAGCAATTGATTATCATGATGTTAGAGAGAAATGAAAATGATCAGGATCTTAAAATTTCTGTTCTTGACGCTATACACCTGATGACAGATGCTAGGGAAAGTGAATCCTGTATCTAAAATTGTTACAGGAAAGCTGGATGGATTGACAGAAATGAAGGTGACATCGAAGATGAAGATGACTTGCCACTCTCAGTCTGGTTGCAACAAAATAACATTGAGAAGTTTAACGATGTTTTAAACATCAATGAGTACAATAACGTTGATGACGGTGTCTTAACGTCGGGCTTACTCTCCACTGAGGATATCGTCGTGGAAGTGGTAAAAGCCCAAGAGCAGGAAGACGCAAATGATAGTGACTCGGAAGAAGAAACTGTAATGAAAACGCCGACACGTGATTGTACTGAAGAATTACAAAATCTAGAACAGTTTTTTGAAGCAATGAAAAATACTGATGATGCAACATTTTAATCCATTAAGTGTTTTAAGACGAAAATTGAAAAAAACGAAATTTTGTAAACTCAAACAATCAACTTTGGATTTATATTTTTCCAATTCTCAATAAAGATTACCAAGCAGTAATTCACATAAGTTGTTTCTTATGTATATACTATTAGTTATTAACTAGGATTTGGATTTAGCGACCGACTGGATTTAACGAGTATTTTTCTGTGTCCCGAACTCCTCGTTAAATATGGGTCCTACTGTATAATAGTATAAAAAAAAAATGCATCCAATACAGTGATCCCAAAAAATTTATTGGACTTTTTTATATCAAAAGAAAATTTAGTTATCAGTGAGTGTGAACTAGTGAAAGTTAGAATTTAAAATATATTGATACCCAAGGCCATCGTAGTGGGAGAGGGATATCAAGGTTGCTATCTGCACTGGAGATAATTTTTTTTAAAAATTGAAACCATGTTTTTTGTATTTTCAAAGACATTTTTGCTGTCAACATTTTTTCAGATATTGTATTTTTTAACAGTGTATATCCTTCTAGTCTAGGCTTCATGCCGATTTGTCATCTCATTGGGCTAGTTATGGATAAATTTATTAATTGTTAAAAAAACAGTATTTTACTACATTTTAATACATTATTTTTAACTTTTCCAGAATGTCTTATTCCATTGAGAGCCTCTGATAATAAATTCATTCATTATCAATTTATATAAATTTATGCAGTTCTGTTCTAAACTGTATACTAAACTGCTGTATATGTGAATCATTTTTATGTCATCATTATACTTATGTACATTTTAAAGGTAATGTATGAGGGTGAAAAATCTTTCTGCAGAAGCAGAAGATTCTGGCTCTGCCAAAATCAGGACAGTTAAGAGCAGTATTTAATTTAGCAGACTTTGGATTGTTCTAGATTTAAATTGAAACTTGTCTGCTACATCTGAAAGATTTCATATTATTATGTCTCATTTGTGATAACATCTGATATTGTGCCTCCTGTCAATTAATATTTAAATTGAAGCCTATATCTCAAGAGCTCATCATCTTTGCGTAGAAGTTTTCCTCCAGTAGAAAGAAGAACAATTTATTAAAAGATTTAACTAAATCTGTAATACTGAATTATAAAATACTTTTTGTACTTCTGAAATAAATTTTTGTAAAATTTAAAAATATTCCTTATTCAATTTTACCCATGAAAATGTTTATATAAGTCACCAAATTTGGTACTGTTAAATTAAGGTTTTTGTATGTTTTCTTATTTTTAGTATAATTTGTCTTTCCTTAGGGGCCGTCCATAAATGATGTCACGCTTGGAGGGGGGTTCATGAAATTGTGACAGTTTGTGACAAGGGGGTTGGAGGGGGTAAGAAGTGTGACATCATACATTTTGGTTAAAATAAAATCATTAAAATCAGCAGATTGAATTTTGAAGTTATTTTGAAATTACCAGAATTTGAGTGTATTTTTTAATTGGACTAAACAATTTTCACATGATTTATTTTCACTTATATTTCTTTCTTTTAAAAAAAAATATAAATATTTTATTACCAATTGTATTACTTTATTGTATATTAATTATGTTTTTGTCGTAAACATTAATCTTATTTTATACAAAATAAATACACAAATAACTTTTATTGTTATGCTCACAAATGTCATTAAAACTTATAGTTAAAGTTGAAAAATAAAATTTGAAACATGATCTATAACGTAGTGCTTTGTTTCTGAACTCCAAGTATATGTCTATGTAATACAGCGTGACATGTGACAAGTGGGGGGGGGGGGGGGGAGTGGGTATGGTGAAGTGTGACACTTTGTGACTAAAGGGGGGAGGGGGATCAAAAATATTGAAAAAAAGTGTGACATCATTTATGGACAGCCCCTTAAAGGGACTTTACTTTGTAGTTGATTAAATGTCTCAATTATAATTCAAATGCAACTAATTCAATTCTTTTTAAAATCACTACTATACAAAAAAGAAATTATTATGGTACTTTTACTTTTCTGTTTAAAATGATACCCCATATTTTAGTGCTATATTGCCAGAAATGTGTGAAGCTGTTTCTCTCTCCCCAGCCCCCCATTTTTTTTTTTTAACTTTTCTGAATTCTTTTCAAATAATGGGAGAAATATGAAATAAATACAGAGTAAAGATACTGTCTGACCTCTATTTAACGAACTTCTAGAATTCTTCTATTTTATGAACTTTTCCTTGGGACCAACAATATTTTATGAACTTCCATGTAAAATGACTTCCAAGTAGTGAAGTTCATTCTCTATTTAATGAACTTTTTCTTATGATACAGTTTGTTTCAAAAGTTTAGGCCTAACAAGAAAATGCTGTTTATTAAATAATACAAAATTAGTCAAAAACATTTTATTAACTTATTAGATTCTGTAAAGTTATTCAAATAAATAATATAAAAATGAATAAATGTGTATACAGTACACTCCCTCAAATCTGTACATCTTGAAACCAGGGGTTGTGTAGATTTTAGAATGTTGCGGATTTCTGGTCTTTTACATTTTTAAAACAGTAATTTGAATGTAGGAAATTATAATGAATGCTTACAATAAAGTAAAATATTAAAATAATTTAAATAAAATATTAAAATAATTTAAGTAAAATATTAAAATAATTTAAGTAAAATATTAAAATAATTTAAGTAAAATATTAAAATAATTATGTAAAAATTAAAAAAAAATGATTAAAATATTAAAAATAAAGTCAAGTGTAATAATTAACAATGCAGTACTAAATATCATAATAATGATGAAATATTAATTTTCCCTGTTTTATTCAATGAAAGCTCACTATAAAGGAAAGGATATTTATTATTATTATTTTTTTTTACAAGCTTCATTCATTTCTTTACAGTATATTTTGTGAACATGGACAAAATTGTTGTCTGCTTTAAGTTTTTTGTTTCTTTGTTTTGTTATTTTTGTTTCTTAATATTATTAGGCTTATCCCATTATGATTGTGCCAAAAAATGAGTAGATTTTTTAATGATATTTTTTTATGATCTCTACTTTTTGAATTATTGTCAAATTTAAGTGTTTTCTTTTCCAATTTTTTCATTAGAAAGTTTGGAATCAGCCCTATTACTTATGAAATTACGAACAAATAAAAAGAATTACATATTAAAACCGAAAATTGAATATCAAATAATTGAAAGCAAAAACATATACAATACAGCTTCAACAGTTACAGTTTCAGGTATTATGGGAAAGCTACTGTTGCACCGTATTTTTATCTTAGATACAAAAATAATTTACATCATAATTGTAAAATAATGAAATTTTATTTCATGTTTATGTAGATTTAATAAACAAAAAAGCTTGATTAAATAAAAAATGTCTTGGAAAAAGATCGTGTTCGCTACTGATCTTGATCGCTGTCATCTTGGATTTTTTTGGAAATAAATTCATATTTTTTTCAAGAGAAAGAATGGTTATGTGGACGATGATTATAAAAATAGTTGTTGTAGGAAAAAGTAAAACAAAACTAGTGATAATTGACAATGAGAAAATACATCAAATTAAAAAAGGGCTAAACGGTATTGCTGTAATCAGGGCTGTCACTGACAACTACTTTTTTTATTTTCTCTACCACTACTTTTAAACAAAAATAATCTACCTTAAAGATTAGCAGAAATCTACCATAATTATTATTGCTAGGAATTAGTTGTGGACAAAATAATAATACAAAAAAAAAAAGTCTGCTAGTGGCAGCCCTGTTTTTAATGGGAAAGAAAAGTACATAATTACATTATTTTAACATGTAAATAAAAGTTATTTTTTGTAATATAATTTTTTATGCTGCTGCCTTTGTAATAGTTTTAAAGAACTCAAATATTTTGATTTTTTTCCCCCCACGATATAGTTCCAGTATGTAATATCCATGGAAAGAATGTTTTTTATACATTAATGGTTATTAATGAGCAATGTTTGTTGTAGATTTTTATCTATTACTATACTGGTAGTTATAAATAGATCAATGAACTCACATTTTCTTTCCTTATTTCTTAGCTTTTGCCTTGTGAACGAACTACAGTTTTAGACTTAATTTCTACTGATAACAAAGTTTTAAACAAAGTCATTTCTGTCCTTGCTGTATTATGCTGTGAGATTGATCAACTTAACTATGAAGCCAAAACTGTATTTTTTCCTGCTCTTTTATTCTATGGAGAAGGAGGCAAGTAAAATAAATCATTAAAATGTTTAGCTTGTTTGATTATACTGTCATTGTTTTTTTTTTAGATTGTTATAAAAAGACATTTAAATTACATATTAAAAATTTAAAAAGTGCTTATTTGTTTTAATTTGTGTATATTAACATAAATGAAAACTGATGAAATTTTTAAAATTGTTTTTATTTGACTAGTGACTAATTATTAAAATATAGTATTACAAATTAAGAATTTTTTAAATCAATTTTTGTTTGTTTTGTTCAGGAGATATTTTAACTTTGTCAATAAGTATAATATAGTCTGTGAATATGTTATATAAATTTTGCATATTGAATCGCATTTTTAAAAACTTTATGCTTCATGAAAATGTAGTACTGGAACTGTATGATTAAATATTTTTTATTTTGGAAGCTATTCTTTACTGAATAAAATATAGTAAACTAATTTTTGCCATTAAAATCTTCAATTCAGTTTTATCTTTTGTGTAATTATTTCAAACTGTACACTATAGTCTGCACAATTCACTGATAAAAAATTACTAAGGTATGTAAATAAAATTTTTAATTAGCTATTTTATTTATTTAGTATTTATTTATTTTTGTCTTGTAAGTATAAAGGGTGATACTATGGACTCCCATTGCTTAAGATGTTTCTCCAGTTAATGAGGACAATTTTGGTTTATTTTTGTCTTCTGTAAACCTTAATTTTCAGTTTTTGGATTGGATCATCACCATTGTTAAATTTTAATACAGCTGAATCTCAATTTAGCAATTGTAAAATGTCCCTTAAAAATCATCATTAAATTATGATTATTGTTAAAGGAACACGTTAGATAAATTGAAATTACATAAGCATTTGGTTATTAAAATTTGAAAAAATCACCTGTAGTATTCCTTTTGCTGTATTAGAAAGAAACTTTTTTATTTTGAAAAAGAAAAAAAAATTCTTTTATTAACAAATTGCTTTTTTTTTTCGTAAAGGTAGCCTGTGATATGACTTTGTGTATGCAATGTTTATGAAACAACTGAAAATCATCCATATCAAATCCCATTAAGTATTTTATCACTGCATCTAAACCAGCATTTCTTTAATTTTTTAAATGCTCTATATCGTCTTATGCCTATTGGGGTAGATCAAGTGATTTTGTCACAGATTTTCTGTTATTTGAAGAATATACCAAAACTTAAAGGAATTAATTCTGATTAACTGAACATTTTCTACTTGCATTTAATATTTTTCTAAAAGCTGTTTAAAAATAAATTTTCCTATTCATCTTGCATATACTTGATAAATCATTTTATCAGCATTATGAAACTATTTTTTAAACAGTCCTCAAAGGGACTGCTCAAGTTTCAAAATACTCAAGTTTTATGTGCATTGTGTAATTTAAATGTACTTCCAAAAACTTTTATTTTTACAACATTTTGCCTTAATTTTTTAAAATTATTCTAGAGTCTCCTGACGCTCTACAAGAAGGTGTAGCTCATGTATATATTGGACGTATGCTTCCTTTTATGCAAGTAAGTACCCTTTACTGAACTTTATATTGTTTGTTATAACTTAATTTCTATTGGATATGTTTACTTATTTCAAAATAAGTTCATTCATCACTTTTATATGCCTTAGATCAGGGCATGAAATTTCAAGTTTAAGGGCAGTTTCCAGATTAAAACTACTGATTATTACAAAGTTATACCAATTAAAAATTGTGTATTTATCGTCTGAAGATGTAATCTGGATGTTTTCTTTCATTTGTTATTTATTTATTGCAGTTTACTTGTCAGTAGTACTTACTGAATTTTCATAAAACATAAAAATTATCTACAAGCTGACCCACCTAGCATTGCTTCCATGATAATATCCTTAAATATACCTAAAATTAATGTTGAATGTTTTTATATATTTAAACAAAAATCTGTCCAAACGATCATAATGCTGGGGACCTTACTGCATTCAGCAACATACACCTTTGAATTTGTATGATTTTATACTTTTAAATGAAAATCTATCCAAACAAACCTGGAATTTGGGCTCCACTGCCTTTGGCAGCATACACTGGGTGTGTTATCAGTGGCAGCTCCTCTATTGGAGTACATGAGCATGTGAACCCCCAAAGAAAAACAAAAAAATAAATTAACAGTTAAAATTAAATATTTATTACATATCCAGAATTTTGTAAATTTATTGGATGAATTTAATATGCCCCCCTGGGCTGCCATTTGCAACTAAAATATGATTAAAAGTGACTATTTTCAGCTTCAGGCGACTATGCTGACTATTTTAAAGGCCAAAAACTATTAAAAAGTGACTATTTTAACAAAAATGCAAAAAAAGGTGACTTTTTCTGATTCCAGCAACTATTTTTCAACAGTCATTTGAGGAGATACGTGATTTTTTCTGCGATAAATTGGTAAAATTTGCACTTGATTGGTGAAAATAGCTTTTTAATTCTGCTATCTTTGTTGAAATTCGCGATATTTTTCTATAATTGTTGGAGGAAATTTTGCGATTTTTTTTTTTTTTTTTTTTTTTTTTTTTTTTTTTTTTTTTCGGCAATTGTTTAATGGAATTCATTTTTTTCCCCCGCAACCTTTTGTCAAGTTTTGCAACTTTCTCCACGACTGATTGATGAAATTCGCTATTTGTTTCAGAGATCTTTTCACAAAATTTGCTATTTTTCCACAACCGTTTGTCGAAATTACTGATGTTCTTTTCACTATTGACTGGCAAAATTCTTAATTTTTTGTAGGATCATTTGATTAAATGTTCAGTTTTAAGTGCGACTGTTTGACAAAACTCGTGCTTTTTTGTCTGGGATTGTTAGATGAAATTTGCATTTTTTTGTGCATTCTTTTGACGAAATTTACAATGTTTTTCCACGACCGAATGATGAAAATCGCCATTTGTTTCTGTGACCTTTCATAAAATTCAATGTTTTTCCAGAGTTGTTTGAAGAGATTTGCGATTTTTTTTCTGCGACGAATTTGTGAAATTTGCAATTTTTTTTCATGTTTGATTAATGAAAATAGCTTTGCTATTCCGCTATCTTTGTTGAAATTCGCGATATTTTTCTACGATCATTGGAGGAAATTTTGAAATTTTTTTCGGCAATCGTTTAACAGAATTCGTAAAGTTTTGCGAATTTCTCCGTGACCACCAATTGATGAAATTTGCTATTTGTTTCGGAGATCTTTTGACAAAATTCGCTATTTTTTTCCACAACCGTTTGTTGAAATTCGTGATGTTCTTTTCACGATCGACTGATGAAATTCTTAATTTGTTGTTTGATCATTTGATTAAATTCTCACTTTTTAACGCGATTGTTTAATGAAATTCATGCTTGTTCACTGGGATCATTGGATGAAATTTGCATTAGAAAAAAAATGCAAATTTGCCTTTTTTTTGGGCATTTTTATGACTAAATTCAATGTTTTTTCCGTGACCAAATGATGAAAATTGCCATTTGTTTCCGCAATGTTTCATAAAATTCAGTGTTTTTCCACAGTCATTTGAGTACATGAGCTCATTCAAAGCTGATTCAAATTAAGCATTACATGAGCTGATTCAAATTAATGTTGAATGTTTTTATATATTTAAACAAAAATCTGTCCAAACGATCATAATGCTGGGGACCTTACTGCATTCAGCAACATACACCTTTGAATTTGTATGATTTTATACTTTTAAATGAAAATCTATCCAAACAAACCTGGAATTTGGGCTCCACTGCCTTCGGCAGCATACACTGGGTGTGTTATCAGTGGCAGCTCCTCTATTGGAGTACATGAGCATGTGAACCCCCAAAGAAAAACAAAAAAATAAATTAACAGTTAAAATTAAATATTTATTACATATCCAGAATTTTGTAAATTTACTGGATGAATTTAATATGCCCCCCAGGGCTGCCATTTGCAACTAAAATATGATTAAAAGTGACTATTTTCAGCTTCAGGCGACTATGCTGACTATTTTAAAGGCCAAAAACTATTAAAAAGTGACTATTTTAACAAAAATGCAAAAAAAGGCGACTTTTTCTGATTCCAGCAACTATTTTTCAACAGTCATTTGAGGAGATACGTGATTTTTTCTGCGATAAATTGGTAAAATTTGCACTTGATTGGTGAAAATAGCTTTTTAATTCTGCTATCTTTGTTGAAATTCGCGATATTTTTCTATAATTGTTGGAGGAAATTTTGCGATTTTTTTTTTTTTTTTTTTTTTTCGGCAATTGTTTAATGGAATTCATTTTTTTCCGCCGCAACCTTTTGTCAAGTTTTGCAACTTTCTCCACGACCGATTGATGAAATTCGCTATTTGTTTCAGAGATCTTTTCACAAAATTTGCTATTTTTCCACAACCGTTTGTCGAAATTACTGATGTTCTTTTCACTATTGACTGGCAAAATTCTTAATTTTTTGTAGGATCATTTGATTAAATGTTCAGTTTTAAGTGCGACTGTTTGACAAAACTCGTGCTTTTTTGTCTGGGATTGTTAGACGAAATTTGCATTTTTTTGTGCATCCTTTTGACGAAATTTACAATGTTTTTCCACGACCGAATGATGAAAATCGCCATTTGTTTCTGTGACCTTTCATAAAATTCAATGTTTTTCCAGAGTTGTTTGAAGAGATTTGCGATTTTTTTTCTGTGACGAATTTGTGAAATTTGCAATTTTTTTCATGTTTGATTAATGAAAATAGCTTTGCTATTCCGCTATCTTTGTTGAAATTTGCGATATTTTTCTACGATCATTGGAGGAAATTTTGAAATTTTTTTCGGCAATCGTTTAACAGAATTCGTAAAGTTTTGCGAATTTCTCCGTGACCACCAATTGATGAAATTTGCTATTTGTTTCGGAGATCTTTTGACAAAATTCGCTATTTTTTTCCACAACCGTTTGTTGAAATTCGTGATGTTCTTTTCACGATCGACTGATGAAATTCTTAATTTGTTGTTTGATCATTTGATTAAATTCTCACTTTTTAACGCGATTGTTTGATGAAATTCATGCTTGTTCACTGGGATCATTGGATGAAATTTGCATTAGAAAAAAAATGCAAATTTGCCTTTTTTTTGGGCATTTTTATGACGAAATTCAATGTTTTTTCCGTGACCAAATGATGAAAATTGCCATTTGTTTCCGCAATGTTTCATAAAATTCAGTGTTTTTCCACAGTCATTTGATGAAAATAGCTTTTTTATTCTGCTATGTTTGTTGAAATTCACGATTTTTCATTGAAGGAGATTTTGCGAATTTTTTCGGCAAGTGTTTAACGGAATCCACTTTTTTTTTTTTTCTTCTAATCTTTTGATAAGTTTTTGAATTTTTCCGCGATTGATTGATAAAATTCGCTATTTGTTTCAGAGACCTTTTCACAAAATATGCTATTTTTTTCTCATGACTGTTTGTCGAAATTTGTGATGTTCTTTCCATGATCGACTGATGAAAGTCGTAATTTTTTTGTGCAGTTGGTTGATTAAATTCTCAGTTTTTAGCACAATTATTTGACAAAATTCGTGCTTTTTTATCCGGGACCTTTTATACGACCTTTCATAAAATTCAATGTTTTTCCATGGTCATTTGAGATTTGTGATTTTTTTTTTCTGCAACGAAAAGTTCTGGTAAAGTTCGTAATTATTTTTGATCGACTGACGGAAATAGCTATTTTTTTCGCAATCTTTGATGAAATTTGTGATATTTTTCCACAGTCATTGCAGGAGATTTTACAATTTTTCCCGCGACTGATTGCATATCTTGCAATCTTTTTCTGCTGATTGTTTCACAAAATTCAATTTTTTTTCGTGATACTTTGCCAAATTTTGTGAATTTTTTTCTGCAACCGATTGACAAAATTGTTTTTCTTGCGATAATTTGTGATATATATTTTTTCTGCGACCCATTGATGAAATTCAAAATTTGTTTCAGAGATCTTTTGACAAAATTTGCCATTCTTTTCCACGATAATTTATTGAAACTTGTGATTCTCTTTGAACGATTGACTGACAAAATTCTTAATTTTTTGCACAATCATTTGATTAAATTCTCTATTTTTTTTCTGATATTGTTTAACTAAATTTGCAGTTTTTTTGGTCCGTGAAAGTTTGACATAACTTATCATTTTTTTTCATGCAACCAATGGACAACTTTTTTTTTCTGCGATCAATTCTTGAAATATGCAATTTTTTCTGCTATTGATTGTCAAAATTTGCAAATTTTTCGGCGACCAATTGATGAATTCATATTGCAGGATTCCTCAAGGAGAAAAAATAAATAATTGTGGCTTTCACGAAAGTTAAAAACATTCACAGATGAATCATGTGCCTGTGAAAGAAGTAAAGGTGGAAGATACCCCCAAAAAATTTATATTATGTGGTATTTTCCTATTGTGTGTGGGATATGCGACATCGTACATTATTTCTAACCCTGCCCCTCAAAGAAAACTCCCTCCACTATTATTTCTCAAAGAAACTCTTGAAATGGAAAGCCTAAGGAAAAGTAGAGTTGGGGATGATCTGCAAGAAGTTTTCACTCCTATGTTTCCTGTACCTAATAATTTTCATCTTGGAAGAATCAAGCTTATTTCATAACTGAAGACTTATTTTTGGGATAAAGTGCTTTCTGATTTGAAGAAACCACCATATTTTTTATTAGGTGATTTGAGCAGAAACATAAATTCTGAAATAAGATGTGGACATTCATAAAGTCTTTTCATTTATTATGGATACATTTTTTTTCTTCCCTCTTTTTAAAATAAGTATGCAACTATTTTGGCTACTATTTTTTTTGTTGAAGGCTACTAAAGCTACTATTTTCAGTGTCATTTGGCAGTGGCCGCCCTGCCTCCCCCCATCTCTTTTAAATGTGTACATGGCAAAACGTTACTGTAATAATGTAAATTTCGAAAATTATCAGCAGGGCTGTGGAGTCGGAATCGTAGTCAGGCCCATTTTCGGGCAGAAGAGTCAGAGTCGCTTAAAAAATAGGCAAACTCCGACTCAACTATGACTCAAGCTTGTTTTTTAGACAATTTGAAGTAAAATTAAACCAATTCTATGTAATTTTAAATTTATAAACTGAATTATTATTTTTATTTTTTGGACTATATATACCAGGCAACCCAAGTTAAACAGGTCCAATATACTGTCCAGTGTACAGCATATATGAAAACTGTTTTTAATTCAAAACTCTAGTTCATATTTTATATTTAGTATATGGTCCTTTTTCTCAGTTTTTTGGGGTTTTCAGAACCCGAGGTAATGCGAAAATTGGAAATTTCTGCTCTTTTTGGAGTTTACAGAACCCAAAATATCATTGTAATCGAAACTCTTTTCCTTTTTTTTGTCTTGTTTTCCCTTAGATTCTTCAGGTCTGTGGGACCAGGAGTAATGCCGAAATTGTAAATTTTCTCTTTTTTTTTTTCAAAATATGTGAAATAGTAATTTTTTCATGAGTCTGCAGTACCCAAAATAATGATGAAATAGTGAAATTTCTGTTATCTTTCTCCTTTTGATTTTTGGGTCTTGAAATAAAGCCGCTTATAAATAAATGAAATAAATTATAAAATTAATGCTAGAAATATAAGATTTTTGCCTTTTCTTTCAAATCCACAGAACCTGAATTATTTCCGAAATAGTATAGTTTTCGTCTTCATTTTTCTTCCCTTACATCAGAATTTTTTGGGTCTGGAAAACATGAAATAACACCAAAATTGCTACTTTTTGCATCTTCCTTTCCAAGTCAGCAGGATCTGAAATAGGAAAATTTCCATTTTATTTACTTCTTTAGATTTCAATATTTGGATTTTTTGGGTCTGCAGAAACCAAAATTATACAATTAATAATGCTGATGAAATTTTTGCACTTTTTTACGAATCTGTGAGAACAGAATTAATGTCAAAATAGTAAAATTTTCATTTTTATTTTTCTTGCGTTCCCTCATAATTTTTCAGTTTCTTGAGACTCCAAATGATGTTTAAATTGTAAAATTTTCACCTTCTATTTTTTGGGTCTGTGGGAAAGAATATAAAACTAAAATTAAACATCCTTTAGCCTACATTTTGATATAATATATATTTGATATTCCTCCGATATTTGGCATAAAATATTTTGGTTATTGTCTTGAAATGACATACCAACATAATATATGTTGTTTGGATTCAACTGATAGATCTTTGTGTGTGTTGTTCAAAGGAAATTTTGGAAATTTATTAGATTTCAACTATTGTTTCTATCTAATAGCTTCAAGTTTAACTTTTTGATTGCAATTTACATGCATATAAATATTTTACATACAATTTTGACATAATTAAATTTTATCACATATAAAATTTAATGCATGTTGTGTTTTTGTATGAGTGTGCATAGAGTATCTGGCAGGAAGGGGGGGGGGAATGTTCAAAATATTTTCAGTCTTGACCAGAGCTGATTAATGCAGGGGCAAAGTTCCACAGGCATTTTATAAGAGTATTTTTGCCTTATTTAAAACAATAATAATAACGTGTCTAAAAAAGGTGAAACTTTTTATACTAAAATACTGTTGGAAGGTTGCCTTTGGTCCTGGTCTTGACTACCTGTCACAGCTTACACCCATGATTCATAAAAAAAAAAAAAAAAATTATCGGTCGATATGCACATTATATGCTTCAAGGTCAAACAGTAATGTGCCAGTAGGTTGCCAGTTCTTTTTTTTTTTCCAAAATTTTCGATTGCTTGCTTACTTTTTTTAAAAATAGTAATATTTCCTTTATTTAATGACAAACTTAATAAAGCAACTACAGTACAGGAACCATTATCTGACATCATGAGGATTGATCTGATTCTGGTTTTCAGAATTTTCCAGATTTTGGATCCATGACAAAACATAAATATCAAATCTATAAAAATCTCCCCTCCCCCGCTCCTCTCTTGTACTCAATTTCAAGGGGCATAAAATCTCGGTCAAGTTCATTAATGGGCAAAATCAAACCGAGGGGGGGGGGCAAAATGGGGGGTCTTTTTGTGAAAAAAGAAAAAAACCCTTAACTTCTTAATTTTTATACATATTGAATCTGTTTAAAGTTATTATTACTTCTAGGAAAAGCGCCAAAAATTTATGTATGACAGATTTTTGATATCATTAAAAATGACCCCAAGGGAGGGAAAAAGGGGGGGGGCGGGGGTTAGAAGAAAAAAATTCATAACTTCGTCCATTCACAAGATATCAAATCCGCTTGTATCTATTATAAATCTTCTTAAAATTATCTACAACTTTCATATTGACAAGTTTTTTATAGGACCAACTCTTACAGCAAAAAAAAAAATTTTTTTTTTAAATCCCTGTTGGCTCCACCTACAGGTACAGGTATGTTTCGAAGTGGGTGGTCCCAACTGCTGCTTCATGGCAAATAGGTCTTTCTTCTGCAATTCCCAATAAACAGGCACCCCACAGTTTGTGTCTTCGAAATCTACTTGTGCCTGTATTCCGAGCCGTCAGGGATTTTTTATACTAAAATACTGTTGGAAGGTTGCCTTTGTAGTAACTGGATCCTGGTCTTGACTAACTGTCACAGCTTACACCCATGATTTATCCAAAAAAGACAACATTATGCACATTATATACTTCAAGGTCAAACAGGAATGTGCCAGTAGGTTGCCAGTTTTTTTTTTTTTTTTTTAAATTCCGATTGCTTGCTTACTGCCACTTTTTTTAAACAGTAATATTTCCTTTATTTAATGACAAACTTAATAAAGCAACTACAGTACAGGACCCAGTATCTGGCATCATGAGAATCGATCCGATTCCAGTTTTCAGAAATTTACGGATTTTGGATACATGCCAAAAACATAAATATCAAATCCGTAAAAATCTACCCCCCCCCCCTCCTCTCCTGTACTCAATTTCTTTTCCTATGATCTAGTTTTAGGTAGATTTCGAAAGAAATACTACCTATTACATTCTCCCCTAAGTTGGAATTCCTGAAAAATTTATGCAGATCTACACTGATCATGACTCCTAGAACCCAAAACCACCCCCAGTTCAAAACTTTATCTATCTATCTATCCATATCACTTTTTTATGGACACGACAACTTCCATAATTCTGCACAAATCTCTTCCAAACTGATACATAAAATCAAACGGCATAAAATCTCGGTCAAGTTTGTTAATAGGCAAAATCAAATCGGGGGGGGGGGGAATGGGGGAGCTTTTTGTGAAAACAGAAAAAACCCCATAATTTCCTAGTTTTGATACATATCGAATCCGTTTAAAGTTATTATTACTTCTAGGAAAAGGGCCAAGAATTTATGTGTGACAGACTTTTGATTTCATTAAAAATGTCACCAAGGGAGGGAGGAAAATAGGGGTTTAAGAAGAAAAAAATTCATAACTTCGTCAATTCACAAGATATCAAATCTGTTTAAATTTATTATAAATCTTCTTAATATTATCTACAATTTTTATATTGACCAGTTTTTTATAGGACGAAGTCTTACAGCAAAAAAAAAAAATTAAAAAAAAAATCCCTGCTGGCTTTGCCTACAGGCAGAGGTATATTTCAAAGTGGGAGGTCCCAACTTGCGCATCATGCCAAATAGGTCTTTCTTCTGCAATTCCCAATAAACAGGTGTCCCACGGTCTGTGTCTTCGAAATCTACCTGTGCTTGTAGGCTGAGCCCTCAGGGATTTTGTTAGGTAGAAACATATTAAAGAAAATAAGTTAAAAAAATATGTACTATTCTTGAAAGAAATTTCTAAAACAATAATAACAATAACTTTAAATTTTCAAAAATCTTTTATTTTTTGTCCATGACTGCAAACATATTGTTAATCTTTTTTGTTTCAAGTAGTTTGGATGTTCTAATAACAATGTTTCTTATATCTTATATACAGATAAAATGTCATGTTCTCTAAAAAAGGATTTTTGTTCCATTCCGCAGATAAGTTCTTTCGCTAATTCACTACAATGTTCTATGGAAATAGTCTTAGAGCTATTCATTTCCCTTTTTTTTCCTCACGTGAAGCGCTTTTATCACAGAGTCTTTTAGACATCATAAATTGTAAAATGAAATCATATAAACACAGACAAAAAAAATAAGCAAACAACCTCAGAACTGCATAAATACTCGACTGAAAAATGATAAACGCATTTTTGTTTGATTGCACGGATTGCACTTTCGAAAGGCAAGAGTTTCTTTTCCCCTTCCTTGAATGAATGAATGACTTACTAACATTCTACCCTTTGATCTTGAACTTTAAAGGAGAGTATAATGCTTTTTATCTCGTTCATTCTTTCAACGTACTTTGAACGCCATAAAAAAAAAAGAAACTTTTATCAGGTTACATTTCGGTGTTTATGGATTTTGTTTTTCTTTAACAGTAAGATGTGGCTGAATGAGGTGGGGCTAAAAAAATAGGAGAAAAGACCAAATTCTAAACCAAAAATATTTTTTAAATTGGGTTTTTTAAATATCTACGATGAGATTATAAAAAATGCCAGTTTGAAGTGAAGAACATTCCAGTTTTCAGAATGCCGGATAAGAGGTCCGATACTGTATTACTCTTTCAAAACAAATGAGAGTAATGGACCAATCTGAATAATAGGAACCAACAGGCAATGCTAGTACTTTAGCCATCCTGGAGTCTGAGTCGGTTCCTTTAAAATTTCAGGAGTCTTGAGTTGATCACTTTTTCCACCAACTCTGCAGCCCTGATTATTAGAAGCGAGCACCCAGTCACACATGCAATCTAAGGAATTACCTTTGTAATCAGCTTATACAGACGAAAGCGACGAGGGGAGTGTGAGGCAAAGGCGCTGTTCATATCTTTTTGTTTACACAACTGTCAGTGTGCGAAAGTTGGCATACATCACTGTCTCTTTCTTGGTTGTTGTTTATCTGAAATCTCCCTTGGTTTCCTATATTCAATTAGCTATGTTTTGTTTGATTGTATGATCTTCTTTTATAGAAAGTAAAATGCTACACTTTTGCTAAGCACTTGTTATTTCATTTAGTTGCATTGCTTTCATTTAACTTTTGAAAACTCAAATGTATTTCGACAAGCTATTCAAGTGGTACTGGCTGATTTTATTTTTACTACTTATGTATTGTTAACTTCCATTTAAATAATCTTCGAGCTGCAACTGTGTGCTTTGGAGTCAGTTCCTTTAAAATTTCAGGAGTCTGAGTCGATCATTTTTCCACCGACTCTGCATCCCTGATTATTAGTAGTGAGCACCCAGTCGCAGGTGCAATCCAAGGAATTGCCCTTGAAATCAGCTTATGTAGATGTGAGCAGCGAGGGGAGTGTGAAGCAAAGGCGCTGTTCATATCTCTCCGTTCTCACAACCTCCAATGTCCACAGTTGTCATACATTGGTGTCTATTTCTTGGTTGTTGTTTATCTGAAATCCCCCTTGGTTTCCTATATTCAATTAGCTATGTTTTGTTTGATTGTATGATCTTTCTTTATAGAAAGTAAAATGCTGCACTTTTGCTAAGCACTTGTTATTTCATTTAGTTGCATTGCTTTCATTTAACTTTTGAAAACTCAAATGTATTTCAACAAGTTATTTAAGTGGTACTGGCTGATTTTATTTTTACAACTTATGTATTGTGAACTTCCATTTAAATAATCTTTGAGCTGCCACTGTGTGTTATGCACACTCCAGTCTGTTTCAATTTTATATTTTGAAACAAAAGAGTGGCGTAGCCCTAGCCCATGATAATAACCTTAAATTCACCTAAAATCAGTGTTGAATGAATTTATCTATTTAAACAAAAATCTGTCCAAACAAACCCAAAAGCATGTAAGAAGTGTTTTCTTTTCTTTTTCACATCCGGTCAATATTAAACACAAACCAGCTAATATTAAAGACAAAATAGTTCTTACTGTTCAAAATCTTTAACATTTTTATGAGTTATAAATATTATGTTTCTGTAGTCTGTGTACAATTTGTGTGCTAAAATATTGACATTTAATTGTAAAAAACAGTGTTTTCTTCTCACTTTTAATATTTTACTCCCAAATCTCATTATTTTTTAACTAAAATTTTACTCGAACAACAGCTAAAAGGTTAGTTTATGGTGTTCAAATTTTAGAGCAATAACACAAAAATAAATTTACATTGTAAGTGTAAATATCAATGTGCAATGTTGACCCTAAGAGATTTTTTTTTTCAAACTGATTTTTTTTTTTCTCTTGAATCTCATAATTTTTTGTTACTCTATCATTAGCTAAAAGTTAAATATCATTAGCTAAGTACAGTACAAAGTCCAAAATCTGAAATCCTCCAGATTTCAGTGATTTTGGATTTTCTGAATTTCAGATCCTTCACAGTTTATTTGTCCCTCCCTCCTCACACAAAGAAAAAAAAAAAAACTAATTTAACACACATTGTCTACCCTGTTAATTGTTTATGTTAGAAACATGTTTGCAATACTAAAAAAGATAATACTGAAGTAGATATTTTAATAAAAGAATATATTTTTTAAAAATGTTGAAAAAAAAAATCTAATCCATCTCCACTGCCCCCCCCTCCCCCCATGAATTATTTGCATCAGGAACACATTTACAATATTAAAATAAAATATTACTAAAGCGGATATTTCAATAGAGGAATACTTTTTTTTTTTTAAAGTAAATTAAAATTTTTTATCACAATTGCAACAAATGCTACTTACAAAAAGTAATTTTTCTGTTTTGTAATTGAACATGTCCATTATTTTGTGCTGCTTTATCAATTTCAAATTACTTGCAATTTATTTGTCCAAAAAAAAAAAAAAAAAAAAAAAAAAAACAACAACAAATTTTACTAAAAAAAAAACTAATTTTTCTGTATGGTACACTAAACATGGAACATTGACAACTGTGACATTGGAAAACAGAAGTTCTATTGCTCTGTGTTACTTACCTAATATGCCTTATCCATTTTTAAAAAAAATCTATGCACAGTTTATTTCCTCATAATGGAACATATTTTCCATTTAAAGCTGATGATCTGATTCTGATAACTTTTGACTTCAGACTTTACGGAGTTGAATACACAAAAAAAATTCTATTCTCTTTCTTTGCAGTTAGTCTATAGTGGACCTTTTTTTGTAGGGCACTCTAATTTTCGAATAACGTATTATATTTTAATAAAAATTTCTTTCATTGCCTAATTTACTATTATTGCAACTTGCTGAAAATTTGAACAAAATTGGCCAATTAAGAATGCAGGGCTCCCACTAGGTCTATTTTTTAGGAACTGGTCTGTTTTTTGGCTTAAAGTCTGTAGTGGTCCGTTCTTTCATTATTCGTTCCAAGTCCATTTTTTTACTCTGTTGATGACCTTTACTTGAAATTTAATCGATGTTTGGCAAAATGCTGAACATCAATAACTTCTGTGAGTACAGTAGACTCCCTCAAATCCGCACAGTTTGAGACCAGAGGTTGTGCGGATTTTAGAATTTTGTGGATTTCTGGTCACTGTTTTGTTAAATTTTTTAAACAGTAATTTGAATGTAATAATGCACTCAAAATTATAATGAATGCTTCCAATAAAGTAAAATATTAAAATACTTAAGGAAAACAATTAAGTAAAATAATAAAAATTAAGAGAAATTAAAAAATCATTTAAATATTAAATGTAAAGGATTAATATTTGTTGGCTAATTATGCATAGTATAATGAGATTGCCATATTTCTTGAATTATACAATGAAACTCGCCTCATAAAGGTACACTAATAATTTACATAAAAAGCATAAAATAACAAAATTTTATTTCATAATTAGTCAGATTTAATAACCAAAGAAGCTTGATTAATACATAAATGTATTCGATAAAAAGATCATGATCGCCACGGATATCAGTGATATCTTGAAGTTTTTCAGAATATAATTAATAATAATCAATAATCAGAAATAAATTTAAACTTCCTTTATGAGAAAGCAAGAGTTCAATGATATTCACCAAAATTACATATTAAAATGTGTACGGAATAATACAAAAATAAAATAATCTTGAACCTTTCCCCTTGCATCTTAATTGTACATTTCATTGTTTACATCTAAAACAATGGGAAGATTTTAGGGTTGCGGATTTGAGAGAGTCTACTGTATATATTTTTATTTTTCATGGTAATAGTCAAAATCAGTATTTCAGAATTAATAGGCATAAAGGGGAAAATACTAGCCAAACAATAGTTTTGAAGCAAGTTTTGCATTTCTCAAAAACATGTCTACTATTCATAAAAAAAAAAAAAAAAAAAAAAAAAAAAGTGAATTTCCCCAATTGGTTGCAGAAAAAAATCTCGAATTTTGTAAATCGGTTCTGAAAAATACTCTGAAATTTCTTCAATTGGTCACAGAAAATAATCTCGATTTTCATCAATCGTTCACGGAAAAAAAATGCGAATTTCATCAATCAGTCACAAAAAAAATTTGCGAAATTAGACAATTGGTCATTGGAAAAAAAAAAAGGCAATTTCGTCAATCATATGCAAGAAAAATCAAGAATGTCATCAACTGCTCATGGGAAAAAAAATCGTAATTTTCATCATTTGGTCACAGAAAAAATTGCAAAATTAGTCAATTGGTAGTTGAAAAATAATCGTGAATTTCGTAAATCATATGCAGAAAAGAACGCGAATGTCAGTTTTTGTCAATCTATTGCAGAAAAAATCTCGAATTTCACAAATCGGTTCTGGAAAAATCTCAAATTTCTTCAATTGCTCATGGAAAATAATCATGATTTTCGTCAATTGCTTATGGGAAAAAACGCAAATTCTGTTCATCATACACAGAAAAAATCATGAAATATCATTAATTGCATGGATGGAAAAAAAAATCTCAATTTCTGTCAATCTGTCATGGGAACTTCTCTAGTCGATTGTAAAAAAAAATTGCGAATTTCGTCAATTGGTCATTGTAAAAAGAAATTTTAATTTTGTCAATCGGTCGCGAAAAAAAAAAGTGCAAAATTAGTCATCATTTTCACACTTTTTACTCTGTAGGGATAAGAAAATTTAATTACTTTCTTATAAATTTATTACAAAGAATCATTTATATTTAAAAAGTAAAAGTAAACTATGTAACCCGTATTTCAATTACGTTTGTATGGATGTTTCTATGGCAAATGTTGTAAAAGGTAACAATTCAAAGAATATTTGTAAAATCTATTAAAAAGTATATCTTGAAAAAATTGTATGACTTCTGAAATGCTAATATTTGACTCCTGAAGGATGTTTAAAACTCCTGAAATTTAACTACTGTATTCCTGATATAATTTTTACAATGTTGATGTCTTTGATTTCATGACGAGCCAATCTGGGGTTGAACATTTAGCTGTTATATCTGGCCAGGGTGGACAAATAAAATTTTGATGTGGGCCGGTGCTGACTTCTGCTACTTTAAAAAGATCCAGAAAAATGTCCTTATGCCATAATAAATATTTATTTTTCATTATGCCACTATTCCTCCCCCCACAAAATATATACCATAAAATCCTGGTTGTAAGCCTCCCTTTTTCAAAAGCAAAAACAGATAAATTTTGAAGGGGGCTTATAATCGAGATTTAAAAAAAAAAGTCATTAAAAACTTATTTTTATCATTAATTTAGAATTAAAAAGGGTTTATTTCAGGGGTTGAGAATCTTCCATATTTGAACTCTGCCACCCCTTCAAAATAAATAAATAAATAAATAAATAAAAATCCTCCCATCCAAAAACTTTTAAACAAAATTAAATTAATTATTTTTATTTAAAAAATTTTTTTTTTAATACTTTATTGTAACAATGAATAATCAATCATCTAAACCCCCAGAAATTACTGCTTGCCCCTTTGCCCCCCCCCCTTTGGTACCAAAAATCGAACTTTTTTGAAATTTAGGGTTAATATTACCATATAATCCCAAAGTAAGCTCCTCTTTTCAAAAGCGAAAACAGTTAAATTTAGAACACAGATTAAAAAAAATTTAAAAATTTCAAGAAACTGTTTTCATCATAAATTTAGAAGTAAAAAAAGTAAATACTGGGGTGGGATTTCTCTGCATTTTGGTAGCAACAAGGAGGACAAAAGAATTTCTTCTGAATAGTTTTGAAGATTTAAATTTTGCAGAAAGCAGACATTTTGAGGATAAAGGGATAGTTTAAATGGCCGACTGTTTATTTATTTTTAACAGAGAGCAAAATATAGAACATATATATTTTTTAAATTTTAAACATTATTTGCTGAGAAGAGGGGGGGGGGGAGGAAGAAATTTTGGAGGAATGGGAGGTTGTAATTTAGAATTATTATTTACTTATTGTTACTAGAGCAAAACAAATAAAACAAGAATTTTTAAACTTTCTCAAGATTTAAACTTTTTGTGCTTGGGAGGTTGGGGTGGGGGGTGGATTTCATTGAAGTTATTTAAAAAATATATGAAAATCTCTAAAGGTGGAAAGTTCTTTCCTTTTTAATTTTAAAATAAAAAAAATCTTTGTACAAAAAATGTTTGGGGTGGGAGGCTTACATTTGG
Source organism: Maratus michaelseni (assembly GCA_963931845.1). Taxonomy (NCBI): domain Eukaryota; kingdom Metazoa; phylum Arthropoda; class Arachnida; order Araneae; family Salticidae; genus Maratus; species Maratus michaelseni. Next base: position 82,737,843 of record OZ007586.1, read on the forward strand.
GAATGGAAAAGAAATCATAATTGCTTAAAAGTTGGAGAGGGAGCTTATTTTTGAGGGAGATGGGCTTATAGTCAGGATTTTATGGTAATATCTTTTCAAATGAGCTGCAGTGGTTTAAACATAAAAGTATGAAATTTAAGAATATGTCTTTCATTTTTCTGAATTTTGAATGGTTTTGCAAAAAGATCCTAGACACATTCTGAAATAAGCGAAGCATGCTTTTTTAGTGATCATCTTCTGATTTTTTTTTTTTATGACAAATTCACCACAAATATAACAGAAGTTATTCGGAGAATTAACACAACCACGTGTAGCCATAATCCTATCACAGTTCACCATAATTAAATTTAAAATTAAAAGTTACAAATTTACAATAAAAATACCTATGAAATGTAAAAATTGTAGCGGCAACAAATAACATATCGTTACCAAAATCAAATTGCAAAAATTAAATTACAATCAAATATACTGTACTGACATGTGCTTCCATCTAGCGGAAAAAATTTAGTTAGTGACAAATTGGTATGAGATCCTCAATTTTTAGCAGGATTTTTCTGTTCTGCATCCAAAATTACATAAGAAACAGTTAATTTTATCAAAAAATTTTTTTCAATTCAGGCATGTGTAATATGACAAGCACTATAACCCATAATATCTAACTGCTCTGGCTTAAGAAAAGGGGGAAAAATCATTTTATTTGAGATGAATACAAAAATTGAAAATTCAATGAGAGGGGGGGAGGCAAATCCCCCCTGGCATTCTCACCCCTCTTAACTCAAATGTGAAATAATTTGCAAACTGATCTCCCATTGCCCCTCCAAGTTGAAAATTCAGCTGGCTTTGAATACTTATTGCATACATTCTAAGTCACTAATTCATGGAAAAAAATATATACTTCATAACTCACATCACCGTATTTTCTCAAATGAACATTGTGGTGTTGCTCATTTGATTATTTATACAGCTAGAAAAACAGACTTGTTTATATTAGAGCATGCAGTGATTTGCTATCGGCACTGATTTTGGATAATCCTTATGCCTAAGTTAACAATGTGATCTCTCTATTAGCGATGCTTCACACATGCGTTGTCTAACCACTTCAAAGATTGGGGAAAAAACAGGAATTTTCCACCTGTCTCGTTCATGTGTGTGTTTATTGCCTTCGAAGATCGGAGAAAAAAAACGGTCTTTCCCACTTCTCTCATCATTGATATGGTGTGATGGATCGTAGGGCTGCGATGCATCACTAAACAAAAGATCAGTAATCTGATTGCAGGATTTATGATTTAAATCTATTTTTTGCGACGTGGCATTGCATTGCTCAGTGCTATGCAAGACCATGTCTCAGAATGTATAAAGGTTTTAAAGTAAGCAATTTCCATGATGGTGGTTCTCATAGCATAGGAAGTCCTATTGGAATCTGGTTATAGCTAATCTGAACCCAAAAATTCTATTTGGAATTAACATGATATACCCAAAGCAGAATATTTTGCAATGTTCTGCAACAAACCTTCAGCTGATAAAAAAATGTTCTGCAATGCACCTTCAGCTGATAAAAAATGTTCTTCAATGAACCTTCAGCTGATAAAAAAATGTCCTGCAGGAATAAAAATTAAAAACACAGGGAGATGTTCTTGTATATATAACAGAAGTGCAATTTCATCTTTTATAGGAATGCAAAAGACGTTTCATAAAGCACTAACACGCTCACATGCACAAAAGAAACATTATTTTGCAGTAAGATTTATTTTTTAAACCATGGCATTAACAAAGAATTTACAGGTCTGTTAATAATTTTAGAAGTGACATATTTTGAAATATCAGTTTTATGGAGGACCCCGTAACCAGCTGACAAATTTTGCGATATTTTCCTGTGACCGATTGACAAATATTGTGACATTTTGCCCCAACTGACGAATTTTGTGATCTTTTGTCGAGAACAATTAACAAATTTGATAATATTTTTGAGATTTTTCCTTTGATCGACTAATGACTTTTGCTATTTTTTCTCGGGACTGATTGACGAATTTCACGTGTTTTTTATGCATTTTTCTCCTGTGACCAATTGAAGAATTTTGCGATTTCTCTCCCAATCTACAGAAAAATTTTGCAACATTTTTGAGATTTTTCACTCGACTGCCTGGTGAATTTCACGATTTTTTTCTCCTACCAATTGACAAATCACACATTTTTTTCCTGCGACTCATAGAAGAATTTCAGGATTTTTTCAAATGATCCACTATCAAATTTCGCATGCGTTTACCTTGACTGATTGGCGAATTTCGAGACATTTTTTCCCTACCGATTGACAAAGTTTTTGGATTTTTCTCGCGACCAACTGACAAAAATCGCGAGGTTTTTTCGGCAAATTAATGAATTTCGCTTTTTTTCTGCAACCGGCTGAAGAATTTCATAATTTTTTCCCATGATAAATTGATGAAGTAACAATTAATCAACGAATTTCGTGAATTTTTCCCTCGATTGATTGAAGAATTTCCGCATATTTTCCAATGATCCACTGCCGCTTTTCACGTCTCTTTACTTGCAACCGATTGGCAAATTTTGTGGCTTTTTCTCATGATCAATTGGCAAAAATCGCAGGGTTTTTTTTCTGCAACTAATCAATGAATTTCCCTTTTTTTTTCTTCACAACTAGCTGAAGAATTTCACGATTTTTTCCCACAACCAACTGATGAATTCACAACCAATTGACAAATTTCATAATTTTTTATCTCCACCAGTCGACTAATTTTGCGAATTTTTTTTCCCTGTGACTGATTGAAGAATTGCAGGATTTTTTCCAATGATCGACTGCCAAATTTCGAGTCTTACCAGGGACTGATTGGCAAATTTTGAGATATTTTCCATCAACCGAGTAGCAAATTTTGTGGCTTTTTCTTGCAACCGATTAGCGAAAAATATGGTTTATTTTCCCCAATTGATCGACAAATTTCACATTTTTTTCTGAAACTGGCCTGAAGAATTTCACGATCGACTGATGAATTTTGCAATTTTTTCCCCGCGACCAATTGATGAATTTCTCAATATGTTTACATGAACGATTGAAGAATTTAACGATATTTTTTTTATGCGTGGCTGACGAATTTTGCACTTTTTCTGATGATCGACTGATGAATTTAATTGAAATTGAAAATTTCAAATGTTCTGCAGAGAAAGCTCATTGTTCTGCGACGTACGTCACACTTTTAAGCAGATTCTGCTTTGGGGCTGACATAGTTCGACCAGAAACCCAAATGGAAGGAAAATTAAGCCTTTTTCTATACAATTAAGGGAAAGTAATCTACAGTTTCACCTGTAGTATAAATTTATGTTTTATGTCAAAAAGTAAGTATTATGTATGTATATATATACTTACTATATATATATATATATATATACTGGGTAAAGTTCTACATGGGTTTGGATATACTCACCCTAAACCCATAAATTTTATTTTGAGTCAACCTGCAAATCCGAATCTAACAAAAATAATTTGTTGACCCATAGCCCAACCGAAAACCAACAAAAAAAAATGTCCGTAATTTAATATAGTTATAGAAAATAATCTATAATCATATTGTTAATATCAATTTTATCTTTTATGTAGAAAAATGAACAGGTAAAAACTTATTTGTATTCAAATATATTTTTATTTCCATTAAAACAGTATACAGGACTCCCTTTTCAAAAATATGATCAACCCAAATTTGAGGCTCAAAACTCAACATAAAAACAATCCGAGCCTAAAACAATTAGTCAATCTGACCTGAATTCAACCCCCCCCCCCAAAAAAAAAATGGAAGGGGGGGGTGTAACTTAACATGACCTGCAGATATACTAAGTTACCTAACCCAATGCAGGACTCCAATAATAGGCAATTCAAAATAGAGGTTATAGTGATTCTCTCTTTTACCACTGGTGATAGAAACATACTTCCAATTACAAAAAGTATGTAAATCAAGTATAGCCTTTAGATATGGTATTTGTGTTGTAAGTTGCTGCATACATAATAAAATGAAATTTAAATTTATATATGGTCTCTGTGTCCTATAAGTATAATATAAAAATATATAAAAATTTCCCTGTGCTCTGACGTCTTAAACAGTAGAAATTTTATTAATATACTAGCTGTTTAACCCTTTCTACGCACGGGAGTTCCTGAATTTAATTCTAAAGCCAAAATTAAAAATAAAAATGAGTAAAACCAAATGTATCTATGTAATATGTAGAAAAATATTTTCTACTACTCTGCATTTTTAAAAAAATGAAATTTAATGTATCATGTTGCTATGGCAGCAGACGATAAAACGATATCTTTGGAATGAGGGATTAAATAGAATAAAAAGTTTTGTTGATGTTTGTGACAAAATGTTTTTCTTTATTTTTAAATAAGGTAATAATTAATCACAATTTAATAATCTCTAATTAGTTGCATGCAAGGTAAAAAAAAAAATCATAATACCCGCTACAGCTCTTTAGCATTGCAGAGTGGCGTACGTAATATGTATATCTCACATTGCAGTAAACATTTACAACTGGTTAGAACACGCGCAATTATGGGTTAAATATAAAAAAAAAGGCAAAAGTTCGTCAAAAACATAAATAACAAAAATCTAATTAAAATTTTCGAATTTTAAAATGTGTTCTGCATTTTCCAAATTGTTTACTTAGATTTTATTTAAGACTGCTGACCCGCCCGGCGTTGCCCGAGCCCGTGTAATAAACTCAAATCTTTTTAAAAATGAAACTCTGGCCAAGGTCTCTGATGGCTTCGACACCATATACCGGGCACGCTCACACGCTCCGTAAAATCTTTTATTTTCCCTTCCACCGGCAGGGGAACCACCTCTTTCGGAAAGAACCTGTGAGACAGGTCAACGTTGCCTACGGTACTGTATAGTAGGCGTGCGTCAAAATCGAGCTGGTTTCGAGAAGATGGGAACATTATAAGCCGAGTTATTGAAATAAGGCACAGTTAGAGAAAATAATCATGAGTGAGGTGCCAGGTGAAGGGGATGTTCAAGTGTCCTTCAAAAAATGACTAATTAGGAGGACTATGATGCATCTTTAAAAATTCGTTCGTTTGGTTAAGCTAGAAACTTAATTACAAATTTGGCTTAAACTATTATTCGGAAATAGTGGTAGCCTCTACTCATAAATTTAGTTTCTTATAAAGGGTGTCTATTAAGTTAATTATAATGTTTGGAATCACTTGCGTTCAAATCAGAAAGATAGTTGCTGAGATACGGAAACGGGGCATAGTAAGAGAAAACTTTGAAGGAGGGCCCCGGAGGGAGGGGGGGGGGATGTTCAAGTGACCTTCAGCAAATAACTAATTAGGAGGATCACTATACATCTTTAAAGATTGATTCATTTGGTTAAGCTAGGAACTTAATTTGAAATTTTGCTTAGACTATTATTCGGAAATACTGGTAATTGCTTTTTAGCAATACACCTTGAAGCAATGAATGCTAATTTTTACGATAATTTAGTAAAAATGGAACTAAATGGAGAAGTTCGGAACATTATTAATGAGATATTACTGAGAAACTAAGATTTAAAATAGCGGTATTCTGTATATGAAACAACAATTAAATGCTACAGGTGAAGCTAAAAAAAATGTTAAAATTGTTAAATGTAATTAGACCCTTACCTCTTGCCATTCCCGCAAATATATAACAAATAATCTGTTAAATAAAGTTTTCTGTATTAACAGTCTCTATCAATATAATATATGTCCTGTTTTAAAAAAAACCTTAAACCCAGATAATTATAATGAACAAAAACGTGCCTGGAAATGTCTTAAACAGGTGGCGTTTGTGTAATTTGCCATGAGTAGATGGCGCTACATTAGCTTGGCTATATGCAGGTAACTGCAATCCATGTTGGCACTATTTCGTTATAAGTCCTTATCTATGCATCGTTACTCTGATTTATTTAATGTTTTCTGAGAAGATATTGTACACAATCAACCAACCGAAGAAAAAAAAGAGTATTTTTAATGAGAGTTCTTCGTGCATTTTAATTAATATTTCAGAAAGTAATTAAAATATTAAAATTCTGAAGTTCAGGTACACCAGGAGAGGATTTGGACTACCTAAATCTAAATTTCCAGCCTTCTAGGTGGGCTAGATTTTCCTAGCCATCGCCAACAGACACACACACACACACAGACACACAAACATGCACACAGAGCGAAACTTTCTTTTATTAGTATAGATGACCAAACTTACCGAGTTATGATACTTTCAATGTTATTAAATTTCAGAACTTTCCAGCACTAACAATTCATCGATCTGTTTTTAGCATCTTAAAGGAGCACTCATGAAAATGCGTGTGCCCCTAAAAAAGGCATGCTAAAATGCTTTTAAAAACACGACATACAAGCACTACTTGTTAGGAGATAAAAACTCAACCTAATCAACACTAATTTATGTCAAAGTCTAAAAGACTATGAAGTTTGATGAACTTTTGTGCGTTACTTCTTGAGAACTCAATGCAGCCCCCACAAAATTGTCACATACAGACAGACATTTTTAAAAAATAATCAGATTATGTTTAGATTATCTCAAAATATATAAAAAAATGGAGTTAAAAGATTTTCATGATTCCATTTATTTCTTCTTATGTATATAGAAGTGAATGGAGATAAAATGGAAACATGATTTCCATTTAGTTTTTATATATTCGCATATTAAAGCAAGAGATTCAGTATTTATAGTACAGTATATTTCATGCAGGTGGTTGTTTGCTGTATAAACCCAACTTCATGCTAATGAATATGTATTATAGCACAGGAAGAAATGAAAGGACAATCAGTCTGATGTCTGTGGTTGACCTCTGGTACCTTCAAAGATTATCTTGATTTGCCCCTCAGAGACAATTCATAAGATCAGATTGGATACGGATAGCAATTAGTTGACTGGAGTCATTGCAAAATAATTAATGCATGTCGAAACAAGATTTTTAAACAATCTAGAGAATAGATTCAAACATCTGGGCATCATTCAACACTAATCCATCTGCAATTCTTGAAGCATACTTTCTAGTTAATCAGTTTTGTTTTTAATAAGGGAGGTGGTTACTTGGATGTATTCTGCAGAAATAAGACTGTAAATAAAGAGAATTCAAATATACTTTTGGTTTTAAATATAATCCTAAATTTATTATGATGTATATTTATTCTGCAATTTATTTCCATATGGGGCTTTTTCCATGTTAGGCATTATGGCTACCAGCATGATTATCATGTAAATGTGTCTGTATTGCTACCACCACCACTGTGAGGTAACATTATTATATGTTTCCAGTCAAAATGAATAATGACATTTCCTCCCCTTCAGTTTGCAACCAGCTGAAGTGTACCCCTACTTATTAAAAGGTTTGACTGAGTTGTGCTCAAGCTTGTAATTCCTTTTTTGAGTTTAGCTTATTAACTTTACAATCAGAAAATAAAATATATAAATTAAAATTATGACAGTAAATGATCCGATTACCATGCAATTTCATGTGAATGAATGGAATGATGAATACCTATCTTAATATTTAAAAAATCACATAATTCAAACAATTTTTAAAATTCTGTTGATGAGTACATTTACAAAAGCTTGTATTTCAAAGCTTCCAACATTACTCTGGCTACTTGGTAAAATATTAGTGTTGCCTTTCACTTTTGATAGTTGCAGTAGTTATTGTTTAAGTACATAAATTGCAAGAGAAATTGTGTTTCGTTTTTGCAACTTCTGGATTATATGAATTATTAGTTTGGTATTTCAAAAACTTGTAAAAAGAGTAGTTAAGGGAGATGTCATCTAATAAATAATATCTATACTGGGTATTACACACTTAGTTTATATATGGATAGGATGAACTTGTGTGTATAGTTAGAAAATAAAACTGAGAGATTCCATATCTTAATAATTTATAATTAGATTTAATGCTTGAATTATACTTTTCTGATCTATTGTAATGCATGCCTTAAAAGTGTTGCATTTGTGTGCCACTATGTGGATAATAATTATGAATAACTGTGTGCACATATATATTATTTTAGGAGCTGTCATGTTTTGTTAAACGTTGTTACTTTGTTGTAAGAAATGTGATTCAACAGTTGTCTGCACTATATACTAATGGAAAAAATGGAGCAGCTGTAATTGATGTTACTGATGTACATTTTCAGGTAATTTCATTAATGAGTAATGTAACTTATTGAATACTATATTTATCTTGAATGTGTTTTTTATGTAGAATTTTTGTGTTTTAGTATTGTTTATATAATGATATAATACAGGATCCCACTGGTCTTCCTTTTGAATGCAACTTTTTCAAACATTAATCTTTGTAATATATTTTATTGCAAATTTTGTAAAAACCTACCTTGAAGAGTGAAGTTTGGAAATAGTGGTATTAAAAAAAAATTTAAAAAAATGGATTGGTACTCCTGTAAATTTATTTTTAGGGTGGAAGATTTTCTAAAACAATTTAATGTGGTTCTATAAATATTATTAGACAGCTTGATAAGGAAACCAGCAAAACAAAAAAAAAGCCAAGAAGGAGGGTACTTTCCCAGCCAAAAAAAAAACAAACAAAAAGAGCAGCAAAAAGTCCTAAAAAGAAGAAACCCACTGCAAAAAATCCACCACAAAAAAAGCAGCTGAACCTTCAAAACCAAAGGTACCAAAAGTTAAGAAAATGAAATCTCCTAAGAAGTAAACTCTGTCAGACGCCTTGGGTGAAAAAAAAGGCTCCTTTTCAGAGCCATACAAATATTTAATTTTTACAGATTTCATTTAGCATCAAATAAAATCTGATCATAATGCAAATAATCATATAAAATATGAAACAGGTGGTAAGTAGTATTTATTTTAAATTTTGCTTTCTGTTAAATTTATAATGTTTTCTTGTTGTTTAATGCTGTTTTTTTTAAAATAGCTGTTACCAAAATATGATCTATACATGTCCGATACAGTTGGAAAAAAAAAAATCCAAATCCCATCTCTAGCTTTAATTAATAAAAGGGAAAAAAAAGAAAACCACTGTTTTAATTTATAATTTTTTTTTTTTTAAACTTCATAATAAAAATGAACCTAATTTTCAAAAGTTCAATAGCAACACTATAATTTTATTACATGTTTAAGTTCAGCATAAAAAAAAAAAAAACTCATGTGAAAATATATATTAAAGAAAAAGGGTATGTATGGGATATTAAATGGGAATGTATGTTAAAGAAAAGGGGCAGTATATTATTATTTTTTATATCAGTTATAACTCAATAATTTATGTATCTCATTGTTTTTTGTTTTATATAATACTTTATAAAAGTCCATTCATATTGTGCTTGCATATTTTGGATTAAACTTTTTGAAATATTAATTATTTAAATGTGATTATTAAAATTTAATAAATATAGAAGCATATAGTTTTATAATTACTATTAGATTATGCTTGGTCAAAAACCTCCAAGTTCATTAACTTCTGACAGTTGTGTTATGGTATTGTCGCCTTTTCCGGTCACCACAGTACTTCTCATATCCTTGAGACCTTAGTAATATGGTATATGCTGCCACCACCAGTATTAGACTGATACCAGACACGTTGGAAAGAAGTTCTCACGTATATAATCAACTAATAATTTATTGATTAAATTAGCATGAAAAAACGTTAGTGATAGTTCTTATTGGTCAATACAGGTTATTGTCACTTGCAGTATGCGACTGTCGAATGACAATTTCCCTTATCGCACATTTTACTCTATTTCATTATGCACTACTCATACACACCATTCCGTCTACGCTGTTATTAATTCACCCTGGACCAAGCTGTCCGATGCACGTTCTCCCTGTAATTTTACACACTCCTGCACTCTTGGCTCTGCACGTCTACCATCTACTCTCTCCCAGTACACTGTCTGTACCTATTCACTATGCTGCACACCAATGACTCTGGCATCATACCCTCTCTGTTGCACATCAATGAGTCATGTCTCACACTCTCCGTGGCACACCAGTGACTGACACGTCTCCCACTATTCAAATCAATGGGGGGCTGTCTTCCTTCCTTCACAGGGTTTCTACACTGGTCGAAACATTTCTCTCTAGAACATTCCACCCCTCTATTATCCTCTGAACCCAGCTCACTAGGAATTCAGTACTCATTGTATTCTCCTTCCAAAGCCGGATTAGTAACTTTCACAATGATCTTGTGAACCTCCCACAAATATATAATCGGATCAGGGAAATTCCATTGTCAATCACATATGGAAGTTTTACAGAAAAAGAAAAATATATATCAGAATACAGTAATACATAATAATGATTAAATATAGTTAATTAAATTAATTAGAAATATACAATATAGGTTCTGTTAAAGTCAGAAACCTGTCACCCCCCCCCCTTAGTGAAAAATATGCCTCTTAAGGGCTAATTTTTCTCAAACACTTGATGACTTTAGAAATAGTATGAGATTCTATTGAGTCCAATCAGTTCATAAAACAGTTCTGTTTGATTTAATATCTCTAGTTGTTACATACCCATTTCATGGTGTCTGAACATCTCTACTGACATTTTCATTGAACCATATGAATATATATATCATTATTAAAAAAAAATACACACTTGCTAATACAGTTACACAATACACACAAATATATATATATACAAAAAAAAACAAAGTTAAACTTGGATTATGTTATTTCAATGGCACTCCTCAGACTGATATTGCTGGAGGCGGTACTACTTTTTTCTTCCAGTCCTTCCTAGTTAACCTAATAGGTACATCCCTTTTCGCAACAATAATCTTTGTTTAAATTTTATTCCTGTTTAAAGTAAAGTTTAATAAAGTTAAAAAATAAAAGTTTCTTTGAATTTAAAATAGATGTAAATATTAATTGAAGTTTAAATCCAGAAGTCATTAAACAATTAAATATGCAGTTTTCCTTTTTATTTCATGCACCTTAATTGTTTCTTTTTACAAGCCAATTTGTTTAAATATCCTTCGTGCTCCAGCATTTATCATCAAATGAATTTTTTTGCCCAGATGTTGTGGTGAGAAATGAGTCACTGGAAAATGTGTTTTAGATAAATGTCATACTCATACTACAGTGGTCTAATTCTTTATAGTTATGGTTTTTGAATTGGGTTAAGATAAACTGTGATATACAGGGTGATTATAAAAAAAACTATCCCAATATATGAGGCCCTAACTGTCATACCGTTCACAGAAACTAAATGAAATTCTGGCTTAAAGTATTTTGAGGTATGTGCTCAAGAATCATGTGAAAAACAACAGTTAAATTCTAACAGTTACAGTTACAATGACAAAATTTTGAAAATTTCAAATGGCAGCACCTACTTTTTTTTATTGGAATGGGATCTTCATAGTGAAAAACCATAAAAAGCGTTGGAACGGTACCTGTAGCACAAAAATCGCCGATGCTAGACAGACTAAGAAGAAAAGAGAAAACAACCAATAAAGGACAGAGAAGCAACAGAAAGTAAAACATTTTATTGTTCAGTGCTATCCACCCTCTGCTGCATGTAAAGTGTCGTCGTGTGTGAAATGGAAAATGTATGAAACACAATAAAATGTTTTGTTTTCTGCTGCTTCTCTGTCCTTATTGTTTGTTTTCACTATTCTTCTTAGTCTGTCTAGCGCTGGTGATTTTCGTGCTACAGGTAACGTTCCAATGCTTTTTATGGTTTTCACTATGAAGATCATATTCCAAAAGTAGGTGTTGCCATTTGAAATTTTTGAAATTTTGTCACTGTAACCATAACTGTTAGAATTTAACTGTTGTTTTTCACATGATTCTTGAGCGCATACCTGAAAATACTTTAAGCCAGAATTTCATTCAGTTTCTGTGAATGGTATGACAGTTAGGGGCTCATATATCAGATAGTTTTTTTATTATCACCACACAAACTCTTCATATGTAGCATTATACTTTTCTCTTTTAGCTATTGTATATTTTGATCTTAACTTGCTTTTATCAAAAATGGGTTTTAACATACCTGCCAACTTTCAACTAAACTTCTGTACAATGTGAATTAATTTGATCCAGGTGAAATACGTGTCTAACTAGAAAATATATCTGAAAAAATAATATATATTTAGTTTCATGTTCTTACGTGGAACCTATTTGACTGCATTTCTTAAAGAAAAATTCTGGTTTGAAACATGTTTAACCTTGGTTAAATTAACCTACATTGTACGGAAGTTTAGTGTTATGTTGGCAGGTATGGTTTTAACAGCATTTCTAAAGTGCTTAATTTTTACCTGCTAATTTTAGACTTTTTAAATTTGGCATTACTAACATAATTTGGCAACAAAAATTGTGCGCTTCGCACCCTGACACTAGTGTAGTAACATACTGTTTCCAATGCATGCTGTTGTCTCGGTGGCCCAGATGGTAAGGCATCAATCTACAACCTGTGACACTTGTAGTCTTGGGATTGAATCTTAAGATGAAGGCTAGATGTATGCATCCCAGAAACACCTGGAAAATTAATAAAATAAATTGCATATGTGTCTGTGTCGTTCTTGGGCAGGAAATACTTGTAACTGTTCTCCTGCTTAAATTTGTATCCATCAAGTGTGATTTTCTCGAATGCTGTTCTTGCATCTAGATTATTAGGTGTATAAAGCCACTGTAGCTAGAAACTTCATGTTATAAGCAGGTTGACTCCAAACCAACAACAACTCATGCTAGTAACATCCATATTTATGATTTTTATTCTTTTTTTAGTGACATCCGCCTCCTTGACAGGTGTGCACCCCTCTGTATAAGTAACTTCCATCCAGGTTAAATATATCCTCCCCCCCCCTCCCCCATCCCTGCAATAATAGTATTCTTAAATTTATTCAAAAGTAAAATTTAAAATATTCCGCCTTTACACTCTGGTTCTAGAAATAAACATAGTAAAACTGAAATAGAATCAGTTTAAGTAAATACACCAGTTAAGCATACATATATGTCTTCTATTCTAGAAGCAGGATTAAGCTAACGCGAAAATATTTATTTTATTCCCGCTTTCAATTTTTTCATCTTCAAATGAAAAAAAAAATGCTTTAGTTTATTCGAGCTGTGTGAAAAGCTTACATTCGTTCTCACTTTAAAAAACCAGGATGTGACGTCAGTTCCCATGTAATGGCTCTATATCAGGGTTTTTCATCCTTAGATATATTTACATGCATAGTGATACTCCTGAAAAATACTTAAATAATTAAAATTAATAATACAGTAGAGCGCCGATTATCTGAACCTGTCACGACCAGCTTTAATTCGGATAAGCCAAAAGTTCAATTAATTGTATAGGCAATTTAAAGAATAATTCTGACTACGCCAAAATGGTTAAAGTGTAATTTTTTTTATGTGTAACTGTTCTTTTTATAGGACAAATGTACGTTTTTATAAAATATAGTAGTGGATAGGTAGATTTAAAAAAAAAAAAAATTGTGTGTGCGCAATTTTCCTCCACACTTTATCTAGACTTAAGACTGGCATGTTTAAAAAAAAAAAAATGTAATTTTTTATCTTTTTATTTATTTTCTCCTTTTTGTCATTTTCTGAACTGAAAGATTTGAAATTTAAACAAAAAAGCTATGGATTGCTTTTGCTTTGTAGAAAGTATTATTTTCAAAATTGGTAACAACCACCATAGATGCAGATAATTTTTCATATACTATGGTGAAAATTGAAATCTTGAAGTCATCCAGAACTTGCTTGAAAACTATTCCCTACATTCAATTTTTTATTGAAAAACAGTGCTTTCTCTCACAGTAGGGGTGCAAAAAATAGTTGATCAGATGAATGTTTCTGTAAGAATCACATGTACAAAGATTGAACTGATTTAGGGAACATTTTCAGTTTCAAGGGCCATCCTGAAAAAATTCAGACAAAAAAAAAAGGTATGTTTGGATAATTTGTAAAACTATTGGAGTTTTACAAATTTGGAGTAATTGGTTGGAGTTCAGATAAACGGCGCTCTACTGTTCTTGAATGAAATAAGCAAAACAGTTAAAATAATAATCTTTCTTAATCAAGGAATATTAACTAATTTTTATATTATAAATTATTACATATGCAATAATAAAATAAATAAATTAAAATGTCTCAAAAAAAAAAAAAAAAAGTATGTAACATCAATTAAAAAATATATTTTCACAAGTTTAAGATTAGGATAGATTATACAAAATCTTCTCTCTGCCTACGTATTAAGTAGGTCATGTATGAATAAAGTTTGGGGTTTAATGTAAAAAAATTAACATCCTGACCCCTGAACAGATAGGTAAGTCAGTAAAAAGTTCATAGAAAAAAAAATTGCTGTACGACTAAAAAAATTCCACATATTGGATAAAAAAGAATTTACAAACTGAAAAAGCATGTCACTTTCTTCTCTGAAAAAAGTTTAAATTATATAATTAAGATATTAAGAAAGGAAATAACTCTCACCTATTTTCCAGATCCAATATGTAATTCAAAATCATAGCACAATCTACCTTAAAAAAAAAATAGGTTTTTCACTTGAAGAATTATTATCTAATCTTAAGTCAGCAGTATTACATTGAACAGACTTAGATGTTGTTTTCTCTGCAATCTATAGAATCCAGATCCTTTTCACCTGAACAATGTGGAGTGATAATAGTATTTATACAGTCATTCTCTATTTTAATTTTTTTTTCTTCTCAAAAATGGAGCAATTTCATTTTGAATCTCTTTTTTTTTTGCCAGGTTTCGAAACGGACATTGTGGTAGGTTATAGACCAAGAACAGGAATTATCTTTTTTTGTTTCACTGTAAAAGAAGCACACAAATGCTGGCAATTATTGGAATTTCAAGGGTAGCAAATAGAAACACACTATTACTTATTGACCTTTCATGAAAAGAGACCTGTCAATCATTTGTGATATAGCCGAAGACCCTGGCACTATAAAGCCATTACCTTCAAATCGGAGTAGAGCAAAAACTGGAAGGTTGTCATATTTCACCGCTTTATGACATTTTGATGTTCTTTATTTATTTATTATTCACTTTATAGGTGAATTCCATATTAAGATGGCCAAGATATTTATTATATAAATTATGTCACATTGTTTAAAATTATTACGATAGCTAATTATTTTGTTTTAAGTATGTTTTATTAAAAACTTTATTAGAAAAATATTATTTTTTTCTTTTTTAATAATGAAAGATACAACTATAAAAATAAGTAAATAAATTGTGCTTTGCTTTTTTGAACTTGCGAATGACAAACTAATAAAATAAAGTATTATATTTTATATGAAAATCCAAAAATATAACAAAATATACAAATGTTATTTTAAAATAAATATGAATCTAAATGTGGAATCTATAAACTGAAGAAAAATGTGCATACAGTTTATTAATTTTAAAGCTATTCTTAAAAAAATATTTTTTTTTTCCCACTCAACAACACAAAACTTTGATGCATTTTAAAATATAAAAGCATGATTGTTGAAGCGATCTGTAATCGAACATAATTTCATTTTCTGATAAATGAATTAGATCTGGAGTTATAAGCAATTATTATCTCAGGAAGACAGTTTTTTTTCCTTTACTGCGCTGTCGCATCTGCAAATTCAGTTCAAAATGCCAACTTTAACAGCATTTTCAGAAAAATCTGTTTTTACTGAAAAATGAAAAACAGCTCAATTGCACAGTTCCTGAATAAGAGCACCTCCCAATTTCATAAGTTTAGGAACAAAAATCAATTTAAAGTGTATCAGAACCAACTTATATTTGAGAACAGTCTTAATCTAAAATTCATCCTTAATTTCTTTTCCTTTTTTTTTCAATAAGCTTTTTCTAAGTCTATTTTTAGATCTATGGACATGACCGCTGACAGAAAAAAAGTCTATGGAGGGGGAAGATTATAGAACAGATGCGTCTATAGCTTGCAGCTGTGTTTATTAAAATGAAGAATATAAACATAAAATAAATTAAAATAAAAAAGACTTAACAGAGAGGAGGGGAGGGGGGGACAAAAAATTCTTATGTGTGTGTGTGTGGGGGGGGGGGGGGGGCATGATTAAATATTCTTGTTTCTTTTTTGGCTTAGTGTTAATTATTTTATACAAAAAAGAAATTTTACTGTTTTTTTTCATCTACCCATGCATAATTTTTTTAGATAATGCAATTCAAATTCCATAAATCATAACAATTTTACTTCAAATTCTTTAGAATGAATTGTTTCCCCTTTTGAAGATACAATTATTAATAAAATAGCAGTTGTTAAAAAAACAATTTAAATATTGCAAGATAAATCTTAAAAAAAAAGAGAGAGAGAGACAGAGAGAGAAAAGTGAAACACAGATAACCACAAGTGAGATAACAGATTTCTGTGGAGAAATATAAAAAAAAAATGGCACAAAACTTATTTCATTGCAACCTCTTATTTTTTGTAGTGAATGGTTGACATTGAAAGGGCAGGGTTATTTTTCTCCTAGTTTCAACCAGCATACCTTCCATGAAATGGACTCTTCTGAAAGGAGGTGTTGACCAAGTGTCAACTCATAATGGGTCAATACATAGCAGAATTGTTCTGTTCTGCTGGAACAATAGCGAAACCATTCAAAAGGCAAAATTTCACACTTGTTCTTTGCTACTTTTGGACCAAGATAGCTAGAAGAGAAGGTAGGTCCATCCTAGAGGGATATTCTATCTGAGCGAGTAGGGGTGTGAGTTGTGACATCATTGTTGCGATGTTCTCTGTGAGTGATAATGCTTAGTATACTACTTAGCTATGATGTGCTTGTTCTTTTAGGCACATTTTCCAACTTGAGACACATAGTCATCTTCAATGAAAGAATGTGAATTAGCTTGTTTTCCCTAGAAGGCACTTCAGTTTCTCCCACACCTCTGAAATGCCTCTCTTTCTCAAAAATGGGGAGGGGAAGGGGCTCAAAATACAAATTTTGGCTGGCCAAATGCTTCAGGCAGTCTGTTTAAACAGGTGGTTTTTTTCCCTCTGAGTGAAAGAAAGAAAAAATTTGAATAAATGATGAAAAACAACCTCTGATCATGGGTGAGGTTTAACCCTTAACCCTCCCCCTTCTGGTTGCACCACTGCACACTGCTGGGCTGTCTGCCAAAGAGAGTAATTTATCAGATAATAAATAGTTATGTAAATTTTGAAGTTCATTTTATCTTTCATTTTTATGGCTTCTATATGGTTTTCTACTGTTTATATTCTATCAATTTACAGCATTCTCTGTTTCTCCTGTTGTAAAGAGTTTGAAAGTACAAGAGAATGCACATTCAAATATTTATTTCAGAAGTTGAATTTAATATAGTTTCAGGCTTTAATAGCATTTTTAAATATTTTGCTTTTCATTTACTTCAAATAATTAATACATACTATTTGTTACATGCTGTTTCATTAATGGAACTATTTAGAGAAAAATATTTGATTTACTTAGAGATAAAATAATGCAATTCTTTCTTTTTTAATTTCACCCAAAACTAATTCCTCTTTTTTTTTCTTTGACTATAGAATTCAACACACAGTGATATTCACATCACCGAATATCAAGAAATAAAAAAATTACATTTTCAAAAATGTGAAAAATTAAATTCCTATTTAAACGAATGTCAAAATTTATATTTAATTAGAATTTTCAAAGTCAATATTTGGATACTTTTAAGTTGGTATTTCATTAACTTCAACAATACTATATTTATCTATTCCCACATTCAAAGAAAATCTGAAGAACTAACTTGCATTTTTAAAATTGTAGCTGCACATTTAAATGAAAAGCAGGTTGTGTTGAATGTTGTTACCTGATGTGTTAGGAGTAAGGAAAATAGGTTAGGATTTCCCACTGCTTTTATTCTTAGAAATGTATATTTATCCTTTTTTTCTGTCAAACATCAGCTGTACCTGGCAGCATACAGACAAGTATTGATGACAAAACAGTTATCTTTATAAGCATGTTCAACTAACGTCTCTAAACATATGTAAATATTACAATGTATTTTTTAAATTGTTTGTACTCAAGTGATCATATTTACAGTATACTTTGGGCTACCTTTCTATTTAAACAAAAGTGATTTAAGAGAAATTTTATTTCACAACATACTACCCATTTTATGATTTCCCAATAATTTTGATTTCTGCATATTCGGATTGCACCCAGAACATGTTATTCTGGATAATTGGAGTTTCACTGTATTACCTCAAAAGTTAGACATGATATTATTGTGCAAAAACTGTTATGCTTTAATAGTGTCTTAAATTATAAAAATTAAAGAGCCCTTTGCTGTAATAGATTAATGATAATTCTAAAATTATATTTTGAGCTCTTTTGACACATTATCCAATAATTTCTGTATAATGCATCTATTTGCTATAATAATAAAAAATATGACTTTTTAAGTACATTTGATTAATATTTAATTTATATACTTTGTCTCCTAGATTGTCTACAAATATTTAGGCTCACTTTTGACTACCCTCGTTACACTTGATGAAATTGTGGATGGCCAAGAAACTTTGCGACAACATTGGACTCAGTACAAAAGACTTCTAGTCTCAATACACCATAATCCATCAAAGTTAGGACTATCTACAGAAAAATTAAAACCTATTGAGAAACTGATTGGCAGATTAGAAAGTCAACTTCTTGAAGGAAGCATATTTTTGGTAAAATCCCATAAGCATATAAAGTACTTTATAGCCCTAAAGCAGAATACTTTGCAATGTTCTGCAACGAACTTCAGTTTATAAAAAATGTTCTGCAGGAATAAAAAATTAAGACACAGGGATATTTTCTTATATATGAAGAAGTGCAGTTGCATCTTTTATTGAAATGCAAAAGCCATTTTGTAAAATGCTGATATACACACGTGAAAGAAACTAATGGCGAATTTTGAGATTTTACCTGATCGAATAATGAATTTCGTGGTTTCTTCCGACAATCTATTAACGATTTTTGCAATATTGCAGATTTTTCCATATGTCAACTTGCAAATTTCACGTTTTCTTTCTTAGACCCAATTGTCGAATTTTGTAATATTTTTTTCCCGCGACTGATTGAAGAATTTCGAGATACTTTCAACAATTCACTGACAAATTTTGCAATATTTTTCTTGGACTGATTGGCGAAATTCATAGTTTTTTTCATGCAATTGATCCACAAATTTCGTGATTTTTACCAATGACTGATTGGCAATTATTCCAGCTTTTTCTTGTGAGAGATTGGAAAAAATCGTGGAATTTTTTTCCACGACTGATCGAAAAATTTCGTGATTTTTCTGATGATTTTAGAGATTTTTTACATGCGACTGATAGGCAAATTTCATTAAATTTTCTTTTTATCGATTGGCAATTTTTTACTGTTTTTCTTGCGAGTGATTCGATCGATGAATTTCCAATTTTTTCCAATGATCCACTAAAAGATTTCGCAATTTTTTTTAGCCGCGACCGATAGCCCAATTTTGCAATATTTATTTACTTTCTACCGATTGGCTAAGTTTATTGTTTTCTGTGACTAATTAGCAAAAATTCTGGATTTTTTCCATGACTGATTGACGAATTTCTGATTTTTTCACACGTTAACACTGACTTATTTCGCGTTTTTTTTCTCACAACTGATTGGGGAATTTTGCAAAATTTTCCTTGTACCAATAGGCAAATTTTGCAGCAGCTTTCTTGCAACCCATTGGAGAAAATCTTGCAAATTTTTTTTCCGCTACTGATCGACGAATTTTGCATATTTTTAATAGCAACCGTTTAGCAAATTCCATGACCTTTTCTTTCTACTGATTGGCTAATTGTTTTTGCTTTTTCTTGTGAACGATTGATAAAAATCACACTTTTTTCTGTGACTGATCGACCAATTTCTTGTTTTACCCACGACAGATAGGTGAATTTTGCGATATTTTCTGTCTGTTGATTGGGAAAACTTTATCGCTTTTTTGCAATCTATTGGCCAATTCTTGGATTTTTTCACGACTAATTGATGAATTTTTGATTTCTTCTGACAATCCACTGACAAATTTCGCTTTTGTGTGTGTGATTGAATTTAAAATTTCGTGATATTTTTCTTGTACCAACAGACAAATTTTTGTAGCTTTTTCTTGAGACCAATTAGAGAAGATCGTGAGTTTTTTCCTCTAATGTTCGATGAGTATCACAGTTTTTTTCCTCTAATGTTCAATGAGTTTCATAGTTTCTTCCTAATTTCATAATTTTTTAACTATGACTGAATTGTAAACGAATTGCAAACGATGAATTACAACGAATTGCAAATTTTGCAATTTATACCTTGTACTGTAGCCAAATTTTGAAGCTTTTTCTTGCAACCGATTAAACAAAATCGTGGGTTTTGTCACAGTTTCTTCCGACAATGCGCTGGCGAATTTTGCAGTGTTTTTTACCTGCCACCGATTGGCGAAAACCGTGGATGTTTTTCCGTGACTGTTCATCAAATTTTGCAAGTTTTTGCACAACAGGCTGAAGAATTTCATGATTTGTTCTCCATGATTGACTATCGTACTGCGCAAGATTTTTTCACGACCCATTGATCAACTCCGTTATCTTTTTAAATGAACGATTAAAGAATTTTGATATTTCCCCCCTGGCCCCCTGGTGACGAATTTCACGATTTTCCTTCGATTGAATGAATATTTTCTTGAAAATGATAATTTGAAATGTTCTGCAGGGAAGGCCATTGTTCTGCGACGTACATCGCACTTTTAAGCATATTCTGCTTTGGGGCTTATAGTAATGTAATTTTTCAAGGTAAGGATGCAAAATTCAATTCAGGAAAAATTGAAAGTTTTTTCTGTTTATATAAGTATTATTTATCTACAAATAAATCTAAATATTGAAGAGTGTTAACTCTAAAGTTTAAAAATAATCCTTTTATAAACTTAAAATATAATTTACTTATTAGTTATATATAGTTTGATGTAATACATACATCAACTTTAAAAGTCAGATCATCATAAATAGAGTGTTGAAAGTTTTTTACCAAATTATAACAACATCAGTTTAAAGAAATTGAACTGTAATTAAAATTAAGTAAAATGAGCTATATAAAATGGTGTTAAGAAGTTTATGAGATTAAACATTTATTCATCCAGCATCTTGATAAATAAGTATTACATAATTATTTTACTTTCTAGGCATGTGTAGAACAGAATTTTGATGATGACAAAAACTTTGTTTCAAAAAATAGTATATTTGCAGATGAATTTTCATTGAACATCAGAAATCAGTTTATTGTTGTTGAATCAAAATTAGGTAAATATATGCATATTTTAATCTTAAATGTTTATATATTAAATGTTTACTTTTTTATCTTCATACATGTCTTATTTTATAGGTGATATTAATGAATTTGATACCCGTCTAAGAATAGCAGATATATGTAGTTTGCTTGTTCTTCATTTTTATATATTTCGTATTGTTGATAAGAAGTTCTTTAAATCTTTGTGGGACACATACCGAAAGGTAATTATATTCATCACTCTTTATAAGTACATATTTCTTTTTATGTTATAAGCATTATCTAGTAAAGAATTTTTTTTTATAAAGTTAAGGTTTTTAGAATGTAACCTATTTTGGAGTATTTAACCAAGCATTCAGAATCAAAGTGGATAAATTGCATTTTTTTCTTTTTTTTTTGTTAAATCAAATTAATTCTTGCTCTGTAGACAATAATTTATTTGGTGCCATAACAAGCCAAGGTTGAAAATGTGCAACAGATGGTACTATAATCACCTATGATTCTTATGATCTCCTATGACAGCCCATTGACTTCATATATAACTGGATAATGTTTTATTAATTTGATCCACTTTATTTCTAAATGTCCCATATATTTTTAAATGTTCTCAGGTGCTCTGTTTTCAATTTATTCTTAAAAATGTTTCATTTGGCTTTAATGTATTCTTTTATAGCACTTTCTGTAAAATTTTTAGGACTTTTATAGCTCTCTTTTAAGATTTATTTATTAGAGAGATAACTTCTTTAATTAGCTTAATAGAATAAATTGGAAACATTGTACTATTGGGCATGCATCACCAGTCAACTTTATTTCTTATAAGGTAATTTATATTTTCAACTTATATTCATTGCTTCAAGCTTTTTAAACTTGTTATTGGTAAAGTTACCAAATACTTGAGTTGTTGTAAAAGTGTTATCACTTTTACTTACCTTGAGATTTATTTACCTTGATTTACAAATGCAAGTATGCTAAACTGTATGATATTGAAAGGTGAGCTTTTTCTTATGTTTAACATAAGATAAGTTAAGAACTATTTAGTGCTCAAAGAACAAGTATTCTTCCATTTTTTACAGTAGAAAATAATTCTACTAAAAGAACCAAATCTTTACTTACTTTTTTTTTTATTGCCTGTCACATACTTCCTTATCTGTATTTACAAAGTAAAATAATACATGGTTAAAAAATTATCTGTTTTACTAGAAAAAGTCTATAAAAAATGAATTTCATAAAAATAATTTTATTTTAGATTAAAGAAGTAAATAGATCTAATCCCCATTTTTATTTCAACTTACAAAATGTACTTGAAAATTCCACCTTATGCAATTTGGCAATTAACAAATTTATTTATTTTAAAATTTAAAATTCTTTGAATAACATATATATATGTGCAGGATGGCTGAAAAGTATAGGCGTGCATAAAAATGCTATTTTCTCAAAAATATACACTATTTGATGACATTTTTTATTCTAACAAAACAAAAATATAACAAATAATAGTATTTAAACAAATTGTTCAAAATGTCTCCCATTCACCTTTTACACAAGTTTCCAGACAAGGGATAACAAAATTGACCATTTGCCGCAAGTAACTCTTACCTAAATTGCCCCAAGCATTCATAATTTTGTTCTGCAGACAGTGCAAACTGGACATTTTCTTGCTCTTAAACTTTTCTTCTAAATAGCCACAAGGAGAAGTCGTGTGGGTTAAGATCTAGACTGTTTGAAGGCCATTCATCTTTTGTTAAATATCCAGGCACAGTTGTGTTGAGAAAGGCCAATGTTGCTTTTCTTCCATGTGCAGATGCCCAATCTGGCTTGAAGATTCCATTAGCAGACTTGCTAAGTCTCCTGATTTTTGTTTGATTTTCCTAACTCCTGATTTTCTAACATAATTTTTCTCATTCTTATATCAGAGTTGCCAAGTCTCTGGATTTATGCACACCAGTAATTTTTTAGAAAAAATGTTCTTCTAAATCGCAAAATGCTCCGATTAAATAAAACAACATTTTCTGTACTAAATTACTGGTATCCAAAA
Organism: Maratus michaelseni; assembly: GCA_963931845.1. Classification (NCBI taxonomy): domain Eukaryota; kingdom Metazoa; phylum Arthropoda; class Arachnida; order Araneae; family Salticidae; genus Maratus; species Maratus michaelseni. The sequence continues at coordinate 82,761,127 of OZ007586.1, forward strand.
AGCTGGAGACTTGGCAGGTCTGTTATATTGTATTTAAATATGCTAGAAAAACTGTGAATGTTTATTTTTTCTGTATTTGATTAGTGCTATTTGATATGATTAAAGTTGCTGTATGTTCAGATATATATGATAGCTCATAAAAACTTTGTGACTTTTGCTATGAGCAAATTTTCAATTTCCATGCTTAAATGCAAAACCTGATACCATTAATTTTATTTTTTGTAATGAATAAATTGTAACTTTACATTGCATACTGTAAATTCATTTTTTAATGCAATCATCATGTATAATTTTATTTTGGTAATAAAGAATTATCATTCCTAACTTTCATAATTGTATACTTTTATGAAAAGGTAAAAATTTTTCCTGGTATTTACAATGATTTTTAAATTGATTTAAAACATTTTATGTCATTTGCTTAATTGAAAGCATTTTTTAATGCATTAATGATATACGGCTTTAATATTACACTGACGGAAAAAAAAATCCCAACACCAAGAAAAAATTATTGTAGAGTAATGAAATTTGGACAATGCATTTGTGTAGTTAACATGTTTAATTGATTAGATTTTCAAGATCACAAGTTAATTTAAGCTCAAGAAAATGCAATGAGGTGTCTCAAAATTTCTTTTTATGTATTACAGCATTAATCGAGGCATTACTCACCAGGGTTGTAGTGAGTAGCTGCCTGGGTACCCAACCAGCTACCCACCCAGGCTTTTTTTTAAAACCTGGGTTTTTTATAACCCTGTTACTCATTAACACAGATTGTTGCCATTTGATAAATTCTGATGAACAGACTTTATTGATGGCAGTTTGTAAAGTAAGCTGAGGATCAAGTTGTAGCTTTTCACTCAAAGATTGGTCAGTGATACCGGCAACAATGTGATCCCGGAGTAATTCATCATGAAGACATAAGCAGATTTATCAGCTAATGCCTATGGATTGGTAATAAAATCATTAACAGGCTCACCTTCTTTTTGTATCTGTCGGTTAAATTGTACACTTTCAAATATTATATTATGCTTCACTATGAATTTATCAAACTTTTCTAGCACTGCTTCAAAATTCTTCTTATCAGCCTCTGTGATGTCCAGTGACAGAAAAATATCTTCGACTTTGTCACCCTTAATATATATAAGAGCATCCACCTGTTCCTAGTCTGACTTCATATTTAATCCCACCACTGCTACCATATGTTGTTATGTATCTTAAAAGATACTGCCGAGCTTAAATAGAAAGATTTACTGTCATAACAGTGTGCAGGTTACTATATAGTATGAAATAATCCACTTTAGAAAATCACACATTTAATAAGAAATTTTACACAGAGCTCTCAATCTACAACTACTAAAGTTATAGTTGACATAGGTTCTACAAGTAACAAATATCAACATTGGGTTGGGACTTATAATTTGTTTGGACTTTATAATTTCCCAGTTTTCAAACTTAAAAATCTTCATAACATTGACTTTCAATCATCTAAATTTCTTGCCATTTCCCCATAAAATCATTTAATCCTCCCCGCCCTTTAAATATTGCCTTTTCCCCCAAAAGATTAAATTCTTGGTGTAGGGGACATAAACTATATATATATATTATTTAAAAATGAAAACACATGTGAAAAACAAAGGATAAGACATTATAAAAAGCAATGGAATGAGCACTGAAGAAATTATACTTAATATGATGAAAAAGCAAAAATTGGAAAAGTAAAATTGGAAAACTATGAATATCTTATACAATCTTCAGAAGGGCTTTATAAGAATATTCATAGTAAATATATGTTATTTCATCAAATATTGTCAGCATTATGCCTAAAATCAACAATATTAAGCCCCTAATAACATATAAATGAAACAAAAAAATTAATAACCTACATGAGGTACAAATAACAAAATAAATAAATAAATATGCAACTTAAATAGAAATAAGACAAATAAACAATTATTCAAATTAAATAGAAATTAGATAAATAAACAATTATTCAATTTAAATAGCAATTAGATCATAAAATAATGTTCAAGACTCACCAAAAAAGACAAATTTGACTGTAGATAGAATAAGATTGTAAGTACTTGACATTCAGCCAGATATCATTAACTCAAAATGGCTGCAATATCTATGCGCAAACATTGCTGAGAAAAATGACAATATAAAATAGTGTAGTGCTACCATCTATCCCAGACAATAATAAGTAAAAGCAAAAATTGTAGACAAGTTAAATAAAAATGCTAGTGCTGCCATCTATTAAGTATGAAGATAAAATAGAATCAAAAGAAAAATATATATTGACAAAGCAAATAATATTTGAAATGTGAGGAAACTAGAAGTAAATAAAATTTAAATATAATAAAGATGAAATAGGAAGACAAATACAATAATTAGCAATGTATGATGAGACATTGTGTGACTTAAAGGAAGAGTATTATTTATATTGTAGAAATGATTCTGTGATGTAAATAAAATGATTAAATGCATAAAACCCATTTTTTTTAAAAAATAGCTTTTTCAGCAGTTACGCCACATTTCTCCTTAATGGTATTTTTATTTTATAATTTTTTTAGGTGGAAATTTTGTTATTTTATGACTTTTTTGTTAATTTATATATATATATATATTGTAGTTTGGCTTCTGTTACCTCTCATTAGAGATGCATTCCTTAAAACCTATTTATTTTAGTATCGGCCAAAACCACGCTTATGATTGTGTTTGTGGTGTCCTGACACTAGGCGCCAAGCCTGACTATATTAAAAGTTGAAGAATGATCTTTCTTTAGAATCAGTGTTTTATGATGAATATATTTTGTTAAGAAATTTTTTCATTTGTCGAATGTTTTTTTGGTTTATTAATCAAATTGCTAAGGTTGGTGGCCAATGAGAACCCTGCTTACAGCTCCTCCAGCTAAATCTGTTTTGCACCGGTTCACATAAGCTTCATTAAACGAACATATTCATATGGAATGCTAAGAACACAAAAATCAGCATGAAACCAATAAAAAAAGTCAGCAATTCTTATTTATTGTCAAAATATGTGATGTAATTTTGGTTTAAAGCATCTCTTAATTTTATGCCCTTCCTTCCTCCATTTAATCATTTTGCACCTCCTTTCAGGTACGTAAGCATATAAGGTACAAAATGTATTGGCCATCCCTAGAAACATTTACAGAAACTTTTACTTTATTTGGATATAATAAAATATTTTACTAAATCAAACATTCACACACACAAAAAAAAGGTCAACAATTTTTATTTATTGTCAAAATATGTAAGAATTTCAGTTAAAAACCTTTATCAATTTGGCGGCCAGGGTGCCCCCCACCCTTCCCCCCTTAGCTGCACTTCTGGATGTTTTACCAATAAGGAATCTAAATTTAATTATATCAAAATTTTCTATAAATTTCAATTTCTTTTATAAAAAATGTGAAGATTCTGTTAATCAATAAATGCAATTTTTCACAGATGTTTCATTATTTCTCCGATAGTACCAGGGTGGTGCAAAATTTTAATTAGATTAATGATTGAAAACTAATGATGAAATGTTTAATCATGATTAAAGATTGACCATTGAACTTTGTTTAAATTCTATTTATTGACTAATGATTAATATTTAATTTAATTTCAGTCCCTCTCTCTGATTATCGATTAAATCAATTCTCAGTCTAATTAGTTTATCTGATTAATGATTAAAAACATCATACTTTTTTTAGCTTTGTCCTGTTTATTTTCTTTATTTTTTCTGAAGTTTCTTCTGGTTTTATCCTCCTGGGTTCGCAGCTAGAGTCCTGTACCTGGTTGGGTATCCCAGTTTTACCTAACCCAACACGCGGATTGGCTGGGGAAGCGTTGACTTCAAATATTTTGGTTTGGTTTGGTTTCAAGTTAGGTTTTGACTCTTTGAGGTCGAGCTTGAGTTGACAGATTTTTCAAAAGAAAATCCTGAAAATTTATCAAATGAAAGAAACTATATATTTGAATATAATGAGTTTATATAGACTCATTTTTGTACAAAAATGATAGAATTTATATTAGAGGTTTAATTGTAAACTATTTTTCAATACTGTAAAATCCCGAAAGTAAGCCCTCCCTTCCACTTTTTAGCAATTCTGATTTTCTTTGCCATTCCCAAATATAAACTCCCCCCCCCCCCCCATTTTACATACACAAAATTTTTTATACACAAAAAAATTATTTTAAAAATCCAAGGAGGGAATTTTTATTCTTTTGACATTTTTGGCAGATTTCCACTTATGTTTTTATATGATATTAAGGAATTCCCTCCGCTCACATGAAATGTCTGTTTCCCTTCTCTGACCTCTCCAACATAAAAAGTTTCAAAACTTGAGAATCTTAAATCCTTCTGTACTACTTTCTGGTCAGTAGTAACATAACAATTAGTAAAAAAAAATCAATCCTCTGAACTACAATCTCCCTTTCAATCCAAAATTTATGCCTCCCCCCTCAGCATATGAAGTTTAAAATCTTTAAAACTCTTTATTAAAAAAAATTATGTTCTGTTTGTTGCTCTCTACTGACATTAAATAAATAATCGGCCATTTAAATTATCTCTCTACCACCAAGATTTCTGCCCTTTTGCCTCCCCCACCCCAGCAAAAAAAATCTTTAAAACTCTATTTAAATTATCTCTCTACCACCAAGTTGTCTGCTTCTGCCCTTTTGCCTCCTCCCAGCAAAAAAATCCTTAAAAATCTATTTAAAAGATATATTCTGTCCTATATGTTGATCTCTAGTAAAAATAAGTCAATAATCAATCATGTAAATTACTATCTACTCCACTTATCTCTCTCTCTCTCTGAAACTTACACTTCTCCTTCCTTCCCTCCCTCTCCTCTCAGGATACAAAGTTTAAAATCTTTAAAACTCTTTATTAAAAGATTTGCTGTCAAGTAACAATAAATAAATAATCAACCATTTCAATTATCTCTCTACACCCAAAATGTATGTTTCCTCCACTTACCTCCAACATACCTCCAGCTAACCTCTAACGTAAAAAAAAGGAATCTTTAAAACTATTTATAAAAAAAAAATCCCTGACGGCTCGGCCTACAGGCACAGGTAGATTTCGATGGCGCAGACCGTGGGCGCGCCGTGGGGATACATATCGAATCCGTTTAAAGTTATTATTTCTAGGAAAAGGGCTGAAAATTTATGTATGACAGATTTTTGATATCATTAAAAATGGCCCCAAGGGGCGGGAGAAAGGGGGGGGGGGGGTTAGAAGAAAAATATTCATAACTTCGTCCATTCACAAGATATCAAATCTGCTTAAATTTATTATAAATCCTCTTAATATTATCTAAAACTTTTATATTGACAAGTTTTTTATAGGACTAATCCTTATAGCAAAAAAAAAAAAAAATTAATAAATAAATAAAAAAAATCCTTGACGGCTCTGCCTGTAAACAAGTTAGGTTTCGAAGTGGGCAGTTCCAACTGTCGCATCATGGCAAAAAGGTGGTTTCATCTGCAATTCCCAACAAACAGGCACCCCACAGTCTGCGTCTTCGAAATCTACCTGAGCCTGTAGGCCGAGACGTCAGGATTTTTTTGTAGTTTGGCTGTTCTCTCCTGAATCACGTGTATATATTTTATGTTTAGAAATAAATATGTTCTCTAAAATAACTTCCCATCCCTTAACAAAATATCAGTTATGAGAACAGCCAACTACAAAAAGACTAAAATCTTCTCTCTGCCCTATCCCCCCCCCCTCCCTCCCTTCCATGTCTAGAAATTCACCCCTTTTCCTGTGGATGGATTATGTAACTTTAAGGGGAGAGTTAGATGATCATTTTTTTTTGTTGTTGCTGCAAAGTACCGCTGCAAAGTGCGGTAATACAGCATAAAATCTTTAAAAAATAAGTTTTAAAGATTTTAAAGTTTGTGTGCTGGAGTGGGGGGGAGGAAGAAGCAGATTTTTTTGGGGGTGGGGCAGAAGAAGCAGATTTTTTTTGGGGGGTGGGGCGGAAGAAGCAATTTAGATAATTATTTAATTATAGTTTCAAGAAAGTTATAAATAGATTAAAATTTTTTTTAAAGGCTTTAAAGAATGTACTTTGGGGAGGGGGAAGACAAAGGAAATAAAGAGGACTGTTTGGAAGGAGGGGGGATTAATGTAAATCATTATTTAAATATTGTTGGGGAAAAAATTATAAATAGAGCAGAAAAAATTAAGAATTTTAAAGATTTTAAATTTTACTAGATACATTTTGGGGGGGGGGGGGCAGGGGGAGAGAAGCAGAGATTTTAGGAGGAGGGATTAATGGTGGTAAGTTGGAGTTATTTATTTTTAATATAGAGAATTTAATAAGTCTGAAAATAAGTTTAAAATTAAAAAGTTATAAAGGTTAAACTATGTGTTTTTGGTACCAGAGGGGGGGGGGGGGCAAAGGGGGAAACAGTAATTTTGAGAAGAGATTTAGGTGACTGATTATTGTTACAATAAAATAAGAAATAAAAAAAATATTTAAAAAATGACGTTTAAATTTTTTTTGTGGGGGATGGGGGGGGGGATTTATTTTATTTTATTTATTTATTTATTTTTTAATCTGCCGAAATACGGACGATTCTCGTCCTTTTTTTACCTAAAATAATGATAAAAACAGGTTTTTAAATGATTTTTTTTTTAAAATCTCGATTATAAGCCCCCCCCCCCCCCCCCACCCAAGTTTAACACTTTTTTATTTTTAAAAAGGGAGGCTTATACAATCGGGATTTTACAGTAATATTTTCCAAATATAGATTAATATTCTTTTACTTCAAGTTTGGGTTGTGTTCAAGTGTGATGCTTCGGGTTCAGGTCGTGTTTCAATTTCACTTTAAGTAGAAATTTCAGGTTCAGGTACGTTATAGTGTTGCCAGTGGGCTAGTTTTTTTAAAAATTCAGATTGTTTGATTGGCACCACTTTTTTGAAATGGTATAACTTGCCTTGTTTTTGCCTTATTTAATCTGTCATTAAATAAGGCAAATTTTACTTTCTCAAAAAAAGTGGTGGTAATAAAACAAACTGCATTTTAAAAAAAGTAGCCCATTGGTAACAGTGGTATGATATGAGTACAATGGAAGAAGTGTGTGAGTAATGAAAGAACTCAAAGAAACTGGGGTCGTCTGATGGATTAAAAGCACTAGTCCTGATTGAGTCTGCTGATTGGTGTGCTTAAGTTAATGAAAATTCCTTTTAAATTTTCCGGTGGAATCTTCTATGAAAGTTTGAAAGATTTATTTTGGTGAAAGGGAAAAAAATGAAGAGCAACGCTAATAATATATTTTTATAATTTTATGATGTGTAGCCAACATTGAACTGTTATATTTTGCTTATACCACATTCTTTCTTTTTCAGTTTGTCGCAACATTTTTTATGACATAAGCACAATTATATTTGATGAAGGCATATAGTTATTTGTAAAATCAGCAAAATTTTTAAAATATTTTTTAAATGATGACGTTAGATCATATTTTCTTAACTCTTCAAATAGTATGCTTTAAAATTTACATATGGTTTATTTGCCAGAGAAATAATTTCACTATCAATTGAAATTGTTTACAATTGCAGAAATATGTTTTATTAAGTAGGATTCTCTGCTGTCTACATTCAGCTGTTTGATGTAATTCTTTAAATAGGTATCCAGATGACCTTTTATAGATATATATATGTGAAATCCTTGATTTATAACTAGCAATATTGAAACCAAATTTACTTTTTTAATTTAGTGAGACTAATTTAATGATTTTATCACAGATACCAGCTGTGCCTTTGATTGGTAATATACTATTGTTTCCTGATTTATTTTTGCTGACACGTCTTCCTGTGATGGCTAGAAGCATTGAAAGAAAAGCTCAAGAAACTGTGAAGGCTTCTAGGCAGTCATATTTGCAACAGAAAACTGCAAATTTATCAAAGTATGTATTTTTGGTGAAAAATCACAAGTTTAATTTTTGATTCTATGTGATGTGACATTTACAATAGCTTTACTTTTCTGTGACATTTTTTTTTTTTTTTAATACTGTTGTTTTGCATATTCTTCACATGTTTTTTAACTAATTAAAATGCAGTATTATTTTATGTGCATATCATGTAAATAAGTACATTATAAAGAAAAAAGTCAGATATATTATTATATGATTATTTACAGTGATAATCTAGTAAGCTTGTAAAAACTATCATTACTATATTTCAATGTCACAAATGATGTCAAAATTAAAATTCAGTTTTTACTACTATTATCTGTAATTGATCTTTTAATATAGCTGTTATTACTGTTATGAAATATATAATATTGCATTTGTAATAACATACTGTGCATAAAAAATACAAGACTCATGCAAAAAATTAAAATACTCCCGCTGAAAAGTTAAATAGACTGTTTGGTAACTCTCTGTTAAATTTTAAAGATTGATATCAAAATGTCTGAATTTAAAAAAACAACACACATTTTTCATTCCTACTTGCCCAGATACTACAAACAGGTTAAGTCTCAAAATTGCTTAAAACCTTCATAAATTTAAATTAAGTTTTATTTCTTGTACACTTTGAGCTTTAAGGAAGATGCAAACATATCTTAACAAGCTGTTACTTTACAAATGCACTATTTATGAATAAACTAGCAGGCCTGTGCTACTGGAAACCCTGAAAGTGTTCTGGCCTTTGGCTATATCTTATCAGCTTGTGGCCAAATTTGTTGTTCAAACTAAAAAAATATAGAACAATTTGTTAAGTCTTTTAATGGTAAAATTGGCCAATCGGTCAGATAGTTTGAAATTTTCTAGGGTTATTATAAAATAATAAATTTTAAAATTATAAAGATTAAACTGACACACAGACTTAAAACAATAAAAAAGTTTTACCATAAAAATTTCATATAAATATGAAAATTTATGGAAATATTTAACTTTTAACCAGAAAATAGAAAAATATTTTTCATGGAGTAAATTTTTAAAAACTTTTTTTGGTAAACATGCTTATTATTTACACATGTTTGGGAGAAAAAGCGCTTTTGATGTTCAGATGAAAATTTACAAAGTTGTTAAATGTTTAAGTTAAAGTTTGTGTCTTTTAAAAAATTATAAAATCCCTTTAATCTTTTAAATGTATCTTTTTTTTTAAGTTACATAATTCAAGAGAAAAAAAAATCCGGACTTTCAAATGATACACAAAGATACTAAATAGAAGAGTTACAGGACTGTTTGAAAATCTTCTTTGTAAAAAAAATTAATAACCTTTCAAGAAATTCTTCAATCCGAAATGCTTCTGCGATCTTATTAAATTGATTTTTAAAAATTTGTTGATCTTGTTATGTCACAAACATTAGTATTTTTCTTATCTGTATTCACAAATTGTCATCTGTGGTAACAAGCTTGTCACATAGTTGGGTACATCACTTCATATCTTCTATGTTTTTTAAAGCTTCAGAACAATTCCAGTTTGCTATAAATTTTAGGATATTGTTTGTTTACTTCTAACAAAAAGCTTTTACTCCTGTCTGCATTATAGCCATATACTTTTATCACGATTTTTTAATAAAATTTTTCTATTTAATATTTAAATAGCAGAAATTGTAGATGCTTCGTTTAATTGCAGGATTTGTAATACTTTTCTGCATTTAAAGAAGGCAAAAAATTCTGTTGAAAAATTGTTGTAAAAGAATACATACCTTGTATAACACTTAAATTGACAGTGTTTTCCTATACTTTATGAACATTCCAAAGAAATATGATTGTCTTATAAAAACATTTTTGGCTATTTTTTTCAAAGATTTTGTTTTAAATTTTTTGGTTTAATTGTGAGTGTTGAAAGAATTTTAGAAGGTGCATTGTAAAACAGTGATTAGTTTGATTAGGAGAATATTGTGCTTCTGTGGGCTCTCTATTTATTGAAACATTTTAAAAATTTAGACCTAACTTTGTTTAGTACTTTGTGTTCTATTTTGTATATATTTCAGTTCTGTTTATTAATAAATGTATATGATCATTATTATAAGAATTAATTACTATTTCAAATATGATCCTTCCATTATGGCATCAAAATTACATAACAGTGAAAGCTTTGTTTAACAAATTTCCATTAAGGGAATTTTACTAAATGAGAATTATTTTCCCTGGACCTTGAACTAGATATTCTGTATTAAATGAAACTTCCATTTAACAAACCCTTTATCTATTTAGTGAACTTTTCAACAAGTATATCTATTATAAATTATTTTTATTAGAATTCTAAGAAAACTTTCTTTCCTTCTTTAGCACATAAATTGCTCACTGAAGATAGGATAAGAGTTTTCAACTAGTTTTTCTGCTAGTGAAAAAAATGTGCATTTTCTTGTCAGAATGTGTGTATGCAATATTGAAACATTAGGTCCATGTCAAATCAACAAAATAAAATGGTATTTTCTACCTGAACACCTCAGAATTTTATGATATTAAGCTCAGTTGATAGGATCATAGAGAAATGAATAAGTACCTGGTGCTAAATCTCTATCTCTCTTGGTTTTGGAGATAATTAGCTTCAAAGATATGCAAAAAAAAAAAAAAAAAATTGGATTTCTTGCATTACAAATTCAGTCATGTTTGGTTCCCTAATTGTCACAGGTACTTACTTTTGATGTCATTAGAAAGTGTTTGAATTGGGCTTTCATGTGATATATTACATGCTTGAATCTTTAATTTTAAAGTCAAATATTTTGACCTTTTGACTTTTCTTATCTCAAAATTGGACATTTTTTTTTGAAAAAATATGTTACTCTTATACTTATTTTCTATATTATCTGAATATTTCATTTTAAGGCAATCATGGGATGCTGAGTAACAAATAAAAATGCATACTGCTGTACTAATATAAAATCACAAATTTAGGCCGCTTATATTTATTTATATTGATCTGTCGTATAATTTATGTGTGCATGTAAGTATTACTGTACAAAATTATTTTCATTGTAAGACTCACAAAACAAATCTTTCTTTTTCTTGTTTTGGAAGTTATTAAATAACAATTTACAGAGAAGGACCTGCACCATCTTGGGCTGTCGCACCCAGAAATTCGGTTCAAAACCCCAACTTGACATAATGTTCTGAAATATCTTTTGCCTTTATCGAAAAATGCAAAACAGTATTCTATTTCATAATTTTTGAATAAGAACGCTAGCAAAGTTTTTGCATTTATGAAAAAAAAAAATCAGGAATGTGTCAGAATGTAGCTAATTTGGATTTGAGAACATCCTTAAAGAAAACACAGCATGCGAGAATATAATTTCCATGAAAATAAGACAATTTAGGAAAAGTTTTAAGCTATATTGCCTGATTTTACAAGTGAATGTCTGAAGTCTTGCATCTAAAAGAAAAAAAAAGGAAATGCAAGTCAAAATTTTCAAAATCCACTGACGAGCATTATATTCCTACCCACGCATCAGAAAGAAAAAGAGTATTCTTCCTAACTTCATATTTTCTCCGCTATGAGTAACAGATAAATATGTTGTCAGTAACAGTCTGTTCAACCTTTCATAACTCTTTCCTCTAAATGTGATTTTTTAACCACTTGGTTGCTGTTCAAATAATAAGACTCGTTTAATAAAAATGATAGATATCTTCTTTTGAAATTCTTTTTGCAATCTGTTATGGATGTGTGGAAGAACTACATGTTTGGGTGAAATTTTTTGGAGTAAAATAATGAAATATTCGTTTTGCAGGAATAATAAACAAATTAGATGATTTTTGTGTATGGGCTTAAAGCGGTATAATGATTCACAATCACTTTGGAAGTTTTTGCTCGTACTGAGTATAATAGGGTGTGGAAAGGGGAGGGTGAGGGTTAAAGTCCTGGATTTTTTAAAAGAAGACTCAAGGCTTTTGCATTATTCTTTCTGAACTGTAAGGTAGCAGTTTTTTTTACAATAGTGATTGTCTACATTTGTTAACAGAATCGTAGAATTTTATTTTGTTTTAATAAATAAAAGACAAATGTTTTTAAAAATCTATATTTACTTACCACTTTATAGAGCTTTAAAATTATGATATTTAAAATTATATTTTTCCTTTCTTCTAAACTATATTCAATTTTTTAATGAATTTTCATTTGAACATGTCTTATGTGATCATTAATATTGTAATTTCGTATACAGTGGATAGCGAACCTACATTTGGAAAAACATTGTACTTTAAAATATGTGTATAAATATATATGTAAAATTCTTTTTAATATATTTTTTAATTGTACGTAATGTATCAATGTGGCCAATGACAGGAAAATATAGCTGTCTTCTGTGCCAGGATCTGAATATTTCAGCCCATGTAGACCAGTATATTTACATGACACTACTGAACAGATGATCAATGAACAGCTGATAGTAAATTAAAATTAGGCGAAATCAAGCTATTTTTAAACATTTGGGGATGAGAGAATTGTTAATTTGTATCTGACAGGTTAAACAGAAACAGAAATAAGTTAAAGCTAATGGGTAACATATTTAATCGCTGAAATTACTCGAGCAGTCATATTATGGCAGTTATGAATGAGAGAAAGGTGAATTGTTTTACCTTTTTCTACAAATTATGTTTTTAAAAATGTGTTTTATTTTTATACATGGTCTCCCTTCTTATTGTTTACCAATATCTAATTCCTAAGCCATTAGTATTAGAGGTATAGTTATAATTTCTAAAATGTCATCTGAAAATCAGTTTACATCAAGAGTCTTGTATCCAGTGGCCAAAAATTAACCTAGATAAGTTTAAAGAATATACAGAGAAGACAACAGAACTCGATGTCCAATTATATAAGTGGTACCCAATGTCACCCACATTATAAAAAATATTAATACATGGCCCCATTGTAATAGAGAAAGCTATATTACCAAGAGATCAATTGTCTGAAGAAGCAGCCAAAGCACGGAAAAAATGTTTTTGCTCATTTCAGCAAAATTTAGCCCTAAAATTTTCAAGAATGGTAACTGTGATGTTCTCAACTGATTGCTTTCAGATCCAGTGTTAACTGGAATGAGACCCACAATAAGAAAAAAAAAATCAAAATCATTCCTTAAAGAAACCTTAGAAATGTTATTGCCCATGGAATCTTCTGAAGCTCCTGATGAAGAGGATTCTGATTATGAAGAAAGAGATTACAACTCTGAATTATCATCTGATTAAGAAATACCACCTTATTGGTGATTTACTAACTAATTGTCCATATTGTTAATAATTAATGTTTATAATTTATTCAATTTCTTTTTCATATTTATCATTTATTTTATAATACTAATTTTGTTGAATAAAAATCAGTATGAAGTTACAAAACATCATTTATTTTTAAGTTATGAAACAATTTTTATTACTTAAAGTTAATTTATTTACTAATTAATACATTTAAATTAGTTTAAAACAAAAAAAAATAATTTTGGCCACCCAGATTCGACAAACCTCCCAACACAACCAAGTTTCTTGCTTTAAATTTACTGTTCAAGTCCAGCTCTTTTGCAAAATCCTCTGCTTTTTGCTGCGACATATATCTACTCGAAGGAATGTTTTGATCATGGCATTGAACAAACCAATTTTGAACACATTCTCCAACTTCCAGATAGGCTGAATTCTCAATTTTCATTTTTTCCTATTTCTGCTATCATAGTTTTTTTTTCGATTCTTTCACAGTATTTTATTGTTGTTGAAAGAGTGCTGGAAGGGATTTTAAAATAAGCAGCATTTTCGATATATATATTTATATATCGACACATATATATATATATATATATATATATATATATATATATATATATGTATATGTATACACACACACAGTAGACTCTCTTAACCCTTTCCGGCACGGACAAATTCTGTTCGTAAAATGCAAAATTACTGACTGACACCGGAATTTACAAACGACTTTTTTAGAAAAAAAGAACTCCTTATTTTGAGCTTTAATTCTAGAAGCAAAATTTTATTAAAATATTCAAGGTGCCGAATGCAAGTTTGTAATTAAAATTAGCTGTGCCCGGAGTGGGACCACTGCGCCGGAAAGGGTTAAATCAGCATAGCTTAAAACCGGAGGTTATGTAGATTTTAGAATTTTGCAGATTTCTGGTCACTGTTTTGTTTACATTTTTTAAATACTAATTTGAATTTAATAATGCACTCAAAATTATAATAAATGCTTACAATAAAGTAAAATAAAAAAATTAAAAAAAACATTTAAAAGATAAAAGTAAAGGTCAAGTAAATAATTAATGCATAACTAAATATGTATAATGATGAGATTTTTTTTCTCGAATTATTCAGTGAAACTCGTCTTATAAATGTACACTAATAATTCACATCAAAATCTTAAAATAACAAAGTTTTCTTTCATGTTTAGCATGCTTAATAACCATAAAAGCTTGATTGATACAAAAATTATTTGGTAAAAATGTTACTATCACCACTGGTATCAGCAGTATCTAGAATTTTTTCAGAAATAAATTTACACTTCCTTCATGAGAAAACATGAGTTGAATCATATCATACAGAATTACATATTAAAATGTGTACAGAATGATATGAAAATTAAAAAAAACTTTTTACACCTACATCTTAACTGTAAGTTTCATTGTTTACATCAGAAATGATGTGTGGATTTGAGGGAGTCTGCTGTATATATGTATACATACAGGGGTCGATGCAGGTTTTTTTTTCTTGGGGCCCATTTTGTGAAAAGTAAAGGTTATTTTTGTGAAATTTTATTATATTTTTGTGAAAAATAACATTTTGTAATGAAAGTCGAAATCCAGCTACTCAAATTCGAACCAAGCATTTATTAACAAAAACTTTTTTTAATACTTTTGCTGAAGTTTTCCTCTCTGGTGATGTTGTTTGTTTACAAATTATACATGTTAAAAGTCAAAGAATAATAAATAAATAATAAGTTTTTATAAAATGGAATTTTGTGAAAGTGCCTATTTTGTTAAAATGAATTTTGTGAAGGGTCCATTTTATCAAATTGATTTTTGTGAAGGGATCCATTTTATCAAATTGATTTTTGTAAAGGGGCCCATTTTATTAAATTTATTTTTGTGAAGGGGCCCTAAATAGGCCCCAAATTTTGTCTGGATCGACCCTTGACATATATACTAAAATTATCTATCTAAATCCATTTGAATGATTGAAAGTTTTGTTAAGGTTTGATCATATTTCAATCTTTAGAAAGCTTTTCCATTAACAGACACAATACCAATAAATTGTCATACAAAAGTTCTAAAGCTCCAAAACCTCTAAATAAATTGTCAAGAATACAAAAAATTTTGTTGACAATTTTGTAGTGTGTATGAATGCAGAACACATTCATACACACTATCATGACAAAATCATCAAAATGCACAGGTGGAAAAGCATCTAATGCATATGAATGCTTTTAAGAATGTAAAGTTTATTGAATATTATAACGAGAAAGCTGACAGGCTGAAATTTAATTTAAAAAAAAAAAAAAAGAGGGAACCTTATTCTCAAATAATGCACTCTTGTGTTTTATTCAAAAAGCATATTTTAAACCGGTTTGTTTAGAGGCTCCTGTTATAAATAGAATTTTGTTACATTTTCCTGAACGATAGTTGAATTTTGCGATATTTTCCCACAACTAATTAATGAATTTCACGATATTTTATTGTGATCAAACTATGAATTTTGTTATTTTTTTACATATAAATTGGTGACACAGCAAGTTTCTGGATTTGTCTCTGCCACTTACTGGTGAAGGTCTCCTTTTTTTTTTTGTTTCATGCAACTGCTGGATGAATTTTGCAATTTTTTTCCCCCACAGCCAACTGAAGAACTTCCAATTTTTCTTCACACAACCGATTGATAAATTTTGCGTAATTTTCATGCCACCAAATTACTAAATTTACAATCTCTCTCTTTCTGGAAATATACCTGTTGTCTGGCTTATTTAGCGACTCCATTTGTTATTTAGGGTTATATTCGGTATTGGGCAAGTACGTGGTAAAAATATGGCCAAATGCAAAGTATTCCATACATCTGTAATTCATATTCACAAAAAGTATACAAATGATTCTCTAATTCACAAAAAGTACAATTGATTGAAAGACTTAAATTGATAAAAACACCAGAATGTAGTTTTATAAAAATTTTAAATAAAACATTTTAAAAATGAAATTTCAGCTTTAAAAATTAGAGCATTTTGAACTGTCACATACGGGGGAGGGGAGGCATTATGGTATGTTTCTGTTATACCTACAACATTGACGCCAAGTATAGTACTTTGTTTTGTTGTGTTAAAACAAAAAGGAAGTAAAATTTTACAACTAATTAAAGCAAAAAGAAAGTAAAATTTTACAACCAATCTGTATTCGCTGAGTACATAATTTAGCCTGATACAGAGTGTTCAGTACACTTCTAATTGATATTGCCACTTACACACTGCCTCTATAAATTATTTTGGAAAGTAAAATTCCATATATTAGCAGTGATGGTGGGGGTTGCTCTTACAGTGCATCATTTAATCAAAAATCAATATCGTTGATCAATAAACAAAAAAAAAAAGTGGCAACTCTTTTTCAAACTTTTATATATATAATGAAAGTTTTTCATTGTTTTGCAGCTGAATGTAACTATTAAAATTTTTTTAATAATATATTAATAAAAGGAAATTTCAGCTTTTCAAAGTCAAAATAAACCCCTTCGGGGGAAAAAAAAATCTTAATAAAAACTCAACCATTACTTTTAGATTTAAAAAATTCTAAATACAGAATACATACCAAAAAAAAAAAAAAGAAAAAACTACAAAATAATGTTTTTCCAATTTTGTGTTTTACAATTACTCTAAATTCATAAAGCATGTTTTACAATTACATTACGAATGCATGAGTATAAATAATCTCCATCCGCTACAATTTTATATGGAGAATCCAAAGAATTCAATCATGAACATGGAAATAGATATCTGTTTCTATGTTCATGATCTCAATAAACCGTAATAAATAAAGATAAAATTAAAAATACCTTATATTCATAGTAATCCGAACTTGAAACTTTACACCATCAATGAACAACAATGATCAACAACAATATGAATCAATCCTAAAGAATCATCGCTTCATTTCTGAAGAGGAAAAGTTCTCAGCTCATTGGCTGAATAGGAACAGTTTCCTGCAACATGGAGGTAGTTATGGGTGGATATGGCACCAAGTAAGGCACTGTGTATGGTGAATCATTCAATTTATTAAGAGTGGACATCCTGGAAAAAGAACTTGACGCATGCATATTAATCTCAATTTCATGTGAAAAGTTGGAAATTTGACAAAAATACCTTTTTGTTTTAATATATAAATATTCTTATCAGTTCTGTTACGCTAAGTTTCAAGTGGTTGAGTCACCTGTACACTACAGAGTGCAAGCTGGACTTAGAATAAAACAAAACTCTTGCTGCTGAGCTTGTGACTTAGTCTGTAACCAGAATTTCTGATGAAAACTTACTCAGCTGCTTTACAACGTTAAATAATGAAATTTGATTTGTATATGTAAAATTATAAGAATATGTAATAGAATAGTACAGGGTGATTATAAAAAACTATCCCGATATATGAGCCCCTAACTGTCATATCGTTCACAGAAACTGAATGAAATTCTGGCCTAAAGTATTTTGAGGTATGCACTCAAGAATCATATGAAAAACAACAGTTAAATTCTAACAGTTATGGTTACAGTGACAAAATTTCAAATGGCAACACCTACTTTTTTTTATTGGAATGTGATCTTCACAGTGAAAAACCATAAAAAGCGTTGGAACGGTACCTGTAGCACGAAAATCGCGGGCACTAGACAGACTAAGAAGAAAAGTGAAAACAACCAATAAAGGACAGAGAAGCATCAGAAAGTAAAACATTTTATTGTTCAGTGCTATCCACCATCTGCCGCATGTAAAATGTCGTTGTGTGTGAAATGGAAAATGTGCGAAACGCAATAAAATGTTTTGTTTTCTGTTGCTTCTCTGTCCTTATTGGTTGTTTTCACTATTCTTCTTAGTCTGTCTAGCAGCGGCGATTTTTGTACTACATGTACCGTTCCAACGCTTTTTATGGTTTTTCACTATGAAGATCACATTCCAATAAAAAAAAAATAAGTGTTGCCATTTGAAATTTTCGAAATTTTGTCACCGTAACTGTTAGAATTTAACTTTTGTCTTTCATATGATTCTTGAGCGCATACCTCAAAGTACTTTAAACCAAAATTTCATTCAGTTTCTGTGAACGGTATGATAGTTAGGGGCTCATATATCGGGATAGTTTTTTTATAATCACCCTGTATATAAAATCATAAAAATGCTCGGATATATTGTGGAACTCCAGACAGTCTTTCTATTTTTGAGAGCTTAAAAACTTCATCCCCTTTGGTTAAAAGGAGATGTCTGAATTCAACAATGATTTTAACATGAGGAAAATTGTACATATTAAGAAATAGTTTATAATGTCAGTACTGCTTTTTACATTCATTATGTAAAACTTATTTTTTTACTTTAAATGCAGAAAATGTGTGTGACAGCCCTAGCCTCATTAAACCCCTTCCCTCCTCAAGAAAAAAACATGTTTGTGAATTTTACAATAAAAAAGATTGTCAGTTATATATATATATATATATATATATTCAGGGACACACCAAGGGTGGTGTCCCTGCACCAGGCGCCATCAGTTAGAATCAGGGTTATAAAAAACCCAGTTTAGGCAGATAGCTGGACGGGTAGCCGTGCAGCTACCCACTAGAACTTTGGTTAGAATAGGCACTGACAAGCTTAACCCCTTAACCTACGATTTAGATTCGAAGATGTTGGGCCGAAATCGTATAGGGCAGTTGCAATCAGCTGATCAACCATTGTATTCACTTGGAGGTAAGGGTAATTCCACCAATCAAAACTGCCTATTTGTACTGTTTACCTCCAATGTGACGTCAATTGCAACTGCCCTATATCGTGAAAAATTATCTCTGTTTTTAAAGGCTCTCTATTTTCTGACCAATGAGAACGCTCCTAGGGCATTTATGTAGCATTCTCATTGGTTAGAAAAATAGAGAGCCTTTAAAAACAGAGGTAATTTTGTATAAATAAACATTTTGTAATAAACAATTATTGCATCAGGCTGTAATTGCATATCAAATATTCCACGTAATATTCACTTCTGGCCCGACCATCGTACGCGGGCTATGCCCATAATATTCACTTCTGGCCCGATCACCATACGCGGGCTATACCCGTAATATTTACGTTTGGCCCAACCATCGTACGCGGGCTATGCCCATCATTATACGTTAAGGGGTTAATAGACACTAACACTAATCACTACTCATGCAACTACTATCTGTAGAAAAACTAACAAGTGGTTTAGCACCAGGCACCAGATAGAGTTGTTGTGGTGCTGTATATATATATATATATATATATATATATATATATATAGAGAGAGAGAGAGAGAGAGAGAGAGAGAGAGAGAGAGAGAGAGAGAGAGAGAGAAGGAGAGAGAGAGAAAGGGGTGGATAAACATATTGTATGTGTGTATGCCACTCAAATAAGTAATTTTGGTGTTGAAATTATGACAAGCAGTTTACATTTTAATTTATAGCTCAGCATCCCACCATTGCTCCAAAAGAATACTTTCAGATATTATAGGAAATAAGTATAAGAGTAACATATATTTTTTTCAAAAAAAATTAAACGTCTGATTTTGCGATATGAAAGGTCAAAGTATAAAATGTTTGACCTTCAAATTAAAAATTTTAAAAAATATGTGCGTGTGATATATCATATGAAAGATTCCATTGTGAAAGGGCTAGTGACTATCTTTGTAGATTTTCATGACCCAAGAGCTCTGGTACAGCAAGTACGTGCTGAAGAAACCTGGCTTAAGGCCTAGGGCCCAGCTCCCTCCTGGGTGTCTGGTTCCGTAAACTGCTGCTGGCACTTTCCCAACTGTTGTACGGTGGTTCCTCTTAGGTCATTTTCTACCATCACATGCTGCTGTTGTTGTGACCATGTTGTCAATCTCTTGGGAAATGGGGTGATGCACAGGTGATGGTGCCCCTACTGGCTGTAGAGCACACAGGACTCATCCTGGTTGTGCTCGTTAAAAGTTGTTTAGAACTTGAGAACAGTGCTCAATTTTATATCATAAGAAAGTCTAATTCAAACACTTTCTAATGACACCAAAAGTAAGTCTGTAACAATTAGAGAACAAAATATGGCAATATTTGTATTGCATTAAATGCAAAAATTTACATTTGTAGTCCATCTTTAACCTTTACACAGGGGCTCGGACAGCATCTGTCTGAGAATACATGCAAACTTGGACAGATGCTGTCCGAACCCCTGTATAAAGGTTAAAACTAATTATCTCAGAAACCGAGAGAGATAGAGATTTATCATTGGGTATTTCTTCATTTCTCTATGAACGTAGCAATTGAGCTAAATATCATAAAATTCTGAGATCAGGTTGTTAGCTGTGTTGATCTGACATGGAAATAACCCACAACAGCAAATTGATTAAACTAATGGTAGTGAGGATAACAATGAAAAGTTTCATTTTTAACTCTGATCATATTCAAAGGTGGCAATATATATGTATGTTAATACAACAGAAATTAGAAATTCTAAAAGAAATTCACCAATGTTTCAGGAAAAATGTGATTGCTTTTAAGTTTAGAATTTCCCATAAGTCTTTTGGCAATTGCATAAAACAGCAGACACATTGTCCAAATCTATATTCTATACATTTTAATTTTATAAAATATTAGTTTTAATAATATAAATTGAATTATATTGCAAGAAATGTTTGAAAATATTTCCTTGTAGTCAATTTTATAAAGAATTCTATTTAACAAATGTTGTATGTAGCACATTTTTTTCACAGGATCTTAAGACTTGACTATATTTCTTATATTGTGATATGTATATACCAGTGCACCCGTGCAAAGATTTTGCACTGCAGTCTAATATTTTTTAGCAATATCTAATATTTTTTAGCTGCAGATTTAAACTTCTAAAAAAATATACATTAAGGACTAAAAATATCTGCAAACAACATTAGTCAAGCCAGAATATTATCTCATTTATTCCATCAAAGTTACAGTAAAAACTGACTGAAGATAGCAAACATAAAAAATATGGATATATCAATCGTATTTTAACTGCATTAGAGGGGGACATCATCTGTTTTGAAAAAAAAGGGGGATAAAGAAAAATAAATAAAGCATTTGAATTTTGCTTTTTAATCATAAATATAAAATAAACCCATGCAGCAACTATGCCCCACTTTATTGAACATTTTTATATATAGTCATTGTTGCAGTATTTTATTTTGTGGCAACGCTAATTTGAGGAAAACATTTAATTTATAAAAACAATGCCGATTTAATTTTTAATTACTTGCAATATTTAATCAAAATACATATTTTAACGAAATGAGAGTCAGAAGCTGCTTCAAAGTCCTTTCATATGGTATCTCATTTATCATTCTGTGTTTTTTATTTGCTTAGAAAAAGGGATGTTGACAACAGAAATAATATGTAGGATATTTAGTGAATATGAAAACTCTCTTGTAGTATGGTTTTAAATTTGGTATCTTATAAATTCATAACATTTTGAGTAAAAATATGAGTTAATAATTTCTTAAAGATATTGAATTGGATATTTGATTTCATTTCTTGGTTTATTATTCATCTAAACTCAACATTTTATTTTAATTATATTCTTTCTCTCATTCCTGTTTATTTTCAAATTTAGGGATGCTCAAAATTATTATATACAAGTATTATCATGGATGGTTCAAATGGATTCTTCCTTGACTGATTCTGGGAAGCTTGCAGATGACCTAACTCGAAAATGTTCGCTTTTGGTTCAAGGAATAAGATTAGCATGGAATATTAGTCATCATGTAAAGACAGTGATGAATCTTCATGTTGCTCTTTCTAGGCCCATGACTAAGACATCTGTTCTAGCTCTTTGTAAAATGATTGAAATGTTAAAAGTAAGTTAAATATTAATTTAGTAAATGTTATGCTTCTTAAATTTCTTTTAAAATATATTTCTAGCGTAAGCAGAGCGTAACTAACTTGTCAGTTAAAGCAGAAAATCTATTTTGGGGAATATAAAAATTGTAAATCCCTTACTACTTGTCTAATCACTACAGTAAAAGCTCTGTTATCCAGCATTCAAGTAACCAGAAAATTCAACTAACCGGAAAAATTCGGAGAGCTCATTTATTTTTCTCTTCCCATAAACAGTTGAAATTTTTTTACTGCTAGTTCCGGAAGTTTTATTGTTAGCATTCTGAAATTATCGCAGCGACTGATTCGCTATAAAACAAATCCATATGTATGTGCATTAGGGTGGAGTGAAAATGGCCATAAAATTTTTTTTTTTGGAATTTTTTTTTTTGGATAGGTCTTAAAATTTGCCTTTTGGTACTCTGAATATTAGGTTAAATTTTCTTTTCATTTGGAATTGATCTTTAGGGCTCTACCAGCTCTTAAAGATTATGCACTTTATACGTGGAAAACCACCATAGCACTGTGTCGTATAAATTATTCAAATTATTTTTTTTTACTGAATTTCTCCAATTTCACTAAAATAACCCATAAAACATGACTTATGAAAGTGTTACTTGTGATCAATTCAAGTGTCTTCATGTTTTGACACCTTGAAGTTAAAGGTAACCCTAAAATGGGAATTGTTAGCAAAAAAGATAAACAAAAAGCAAAATAATTATATATACAGTTCACTTTTATTTTTTAAATATACATGGAAGATAGGTTTCTGAATATTTAGAAATACAATAAAAGAATATGTACGATATACTGTAAAACGAACTGACATTTCATTCTAATTTATATTGCCCTTTGGTATCAAAACTAGGCATTATCTTTCGTGATTTGATTTTTGCTCTTATATATCCGTTCCTTGCTTCTATTCCTACAACTGCTAATGATGCTTCAGTAACTGATTTCACGCGTCTTTCAACTGCTTGAATATGACACGGAAACTTGGGGAAATGAAAAGATGGCACTTCCGATCTATGTATGAGAACTTTCAGCTCCTCTGACGATACTCAATTAAGAATGGGGGGTGATGTAATTTCACATTTTTGCCAGTCAATACTGTCAATATAGTCTGTAGCACTGAAGTTCAATATTGGAATATGAAACTGCCTTATTGTTGAAAATTCCATTTCCCTTGCCTTCAATATTCTTCTTAATCCAAGTTCTCGAACATGGTTTCTTTCATCAGTTATCATTCCTAGTAAAATGTTTTCTGGATGACAGAAGTGTGCGTTTCGTTAAATAACGGGATCGACAATCTTCTTTAAATCTTCCCTTAAATAACAAGGAAACTTAATTGTTTTAAAAACATTTTGCACTCCACTTTTGCAGGAAACATCTTTCTTAATGTGAAACCACATAGGCGCATATACTTTCATTACAAATTCAGCCATAATATTCAGATTTTGGGAAGGATTCTCACTTCCAACGTACAGTCTAAGTAATCGATTGGCAGTTGTCAATCATCTAGAGTGAGACATTTTTCCTGGATTACGATTTGCCAAATTTAACGAGCAATGCCCAGTTGAAACTGCTTGACACATGTCGTATAAATAATTTTGGTCAGTACTTAACTCTCGAGAATTCATTTCTGGAAGGCAAGAGCAGATCTTTTTGAATTCCACAACTGGCTGTTGTTCACATTGATTCAACAATTTTCCAATAGGACCAGAAAAGGCTCTTGGACCTGTAGTTTGTCCATCAAGTTCAGAAAATAAATGACGTAATGGCAATTCGTTTGCGTGAAGCTGGCATATTAACCATTGCAAGGGACGACTAATCTTTGTTTCAAAAAATCTAATAACACCATTCTTTCTCCCAGTGTTTACAGCTGTTCCGTCACATCCTATAGCCATAAGTTTGTCAAGGTTTAAGTTGTTTTCAGTGCAATATTTTAAAATGCTTTCTGCAATATGCTTTCCTGATCCAGAAGATGGTGTAACGTGCCCCAGATACAGTGAATTTGGCTCTTCAATCAGAGAAACATGTTCTTCACTTATAGTTCTTCGATGTAATCTATCTCCAATTTTCTCTTGATGTAATGTTTTATCTTTTCTTCCATCAAAATATATACTTTTGATTCCTGCTTCTAAATATTTAAGATCATCTTTTTTAGCACATTTTCTAGTTTTCTTTCGTTCTCTGTGTACTTTGCTTATGTGAATTATATATGATGAATCATTTTCTGTTACAAATCAAACATCTTGTAGAGTTGCAGAAGCTATTGCTGCCACGCATCTATCAGAAACACCATACTGATCTGAGACCCTTGAAACCGTAGGTAGTTCTGTTCTCATTTGTCTTTGTGACTCTTCTTTAGAAGTAGATGCTTGTGATACGGATATTAATTCTTCACATCTTGATGAAGAGCTACTACTTCTTTCTTCATCACCACTGTCACAATACATAACAACTGTACTGTCCTGATTAACTGCAGACTTTAAACTTACCTTTTCTGTCCTCATTGAGTTCCTTGTTTTCCTGTATTCCCTTAGTCTCAATTTACTAGTCTCAGCTTTATCGAGCGTGCCAATAACCATCATTCTTGTTGACCTTTGGTCAAGAAGAAATTCCCTTTCTTTTGGAGGCACCTTCTTTGATTTTTCACAAGTACACTTAGAAATTGGCTTGCATTTGCACGCCGAAATGTCTAGTAGTTTACTTACAGCTTCAGCTTTGAAAAACTGAACTTTCTTAATGTAATTATCATTTCTTTTGGATTTGGGGAATCGAATAAGGTTCTGGTATTCAGAAAAATAGTTGTCTATCATTTGATCAATACGCCTCTGGGAAACTACAGGAATTGATGCTTTCTTCCAAATTTCTTCAATCTTTTCTCTTAGAATTTGAATTACAGCAGACTTTGGTGGATCTTTACCATTTCTGCTGTATTTTAATTCTTGTCTTGTATATAAGTAACATTTTATAACATATGCTATTGTTGGCAAAACAACTTTATTTAGTTCTGAAGGAGCAGCAAATATGGGACATTCCACTGCACTTCTAGTAATGGTAAATTTCGGTTTGTCTACACTCGCTCTCATTTTGACCCTAAAAATGAGAAAAAAACAATTTGTAAAACTTAATAAAACATTTCAAAAACTTTAAAATTAGGACTTGAGGTTTAGAAATGATAAAGGAAGGCACACACTAAATATTTTAAATATAAAAATGTCAAACCAGATTACCGACAAACAGTGTAAATGTACAATATATGATAAGAACATACTGTATGTAACAACGAAAATATAAAAGTCTTGGTAGAGCCCTGAAGGAATTTTTCAAAATTCTTGAAATTTTGCACGTATATTATAGGTACTAAAAGGCAACTTTTGGCTGCTATCCAAAATCAAAATTCCGACTTTCGTTTTTTCACTCCACCCTAATGTGCATGACAGTGAATGTTGTAAAATAAAAAATATAGTGAATAAAAGAACTAACTACAGCTTGATAGCACAGAATAGCTGCCTGTTGCATCATAGTCTATGATCACCCACCAGCTGTTTTTCGGGCAAAAGGTTGAAAGAGAGAAGGAAGACAAGAGAAGAGAGGCTTGATCCTTCTGCTTTTGGCAAAAGTGGACAGGGGAGGAGGATAAACGATAGAAGAACTGCCTCAAGAATAAGAAATCATTATTTTTAAAGAATTATTTAACAAAGATCTTTATACTATATTATATTTTAAATAATATATTTGCACAAGAATATTTTATAATAGAATATGTTTGGATCATCTACACTTAACTGGAAATTAAGAAAAAGACACTCCAGTGCATGTATATTTCTTTTGTTTTTGTTTTATTGTTGGATTTGTATCAGTTCAAACTTTTCTCTCCAGCCAGATGCCAATGACTGAGATTGTTTCAAAGTGAAACAGCAAAAAGAAATAATTATAATTAAAAAAAGAATGGAATTTTACTATTTTCTTTTCCTTACCTTTTATTTATTTTTTAATTATATTTCCATTGTTAATTGTCCAATTATGTTAAAATTTCCAGAAAATTCAAATAATAATAAATTAGGCCGTTTACCAAATTTCTATTAAAATATAATAAGTTTTCAGAAAATTAGAGCTCTCCCCAAAAAAACCCACTATCTGGGCCACTCCAAAGAGAAAATGCTGACTACTCTTTGTAGTTTGTTTCTGTGGTGATATGAGAAGTGTTATCAGCTTGCATCTGATGGTCTTAGCTATGCAGAAATGATCCATTATTATAGTAGGGCAGTGGATTACAGCACCTGTTCTTGGCCGGTGTGGAGTGCGTATAATTAAGCCCAACGTAAGTGAATCGTACATTTCCTTCTTTTTCTGGAAAAGAAGGGGGAAAAAAGACAATTTTTTTTTTAATTACAGGGCACAAAGTTAATGTTTTAGGAAAAGGGCAGAGTGCATTTCTTGCTTACATCGATGCAGCCCCTCTCTCTTTTATGACAAATTTTGTAGCACTTAACTATCCAGACTTTTCAAGTATCTGGCAATCCGTGTTTCCCAAGCATGCCAGTTAGTTGAGTTTTTACCTCTAAAATTTGTTTTAAGGGTAATTTAATTGAATGCACGGCAATAATTGGTACATTATTATTTTTGGATGATTTTATTTTATTGCTTAAACATAAATATCACTTGAATTTATAACTTAAATATTTATATTTATTTGGATCTCCTTTGTGATTAACACTTTGTGGACTTTCTCTCTTATTAACCCTAATTCTTAACTTATTTCTTCTTTCTGAATAGTAATATTATTTATAGTTTAAAATATTTTACAAAATTAAAACATTAAATCTTTGTCATACTTATGACTGTA
Source organism: Maratus michaelseni (assembly GCA_963931845.1). Classification (NCBI taxonomy): domain Eukaryota; kingdom Metazoa; phylum Arthropoda; class Arachnida; order Araneae; family Salticidae; genus Maratus; species Maratus michaelseni. Next base: position 82,787,990 of record OZ007586.1, read on the forward strand.
GCAGAAATTTTATTTGAAGTAGCTCAGGTGTTATAACTTTTTTTAAAGTTGTTTTTCTATTAAGCCTGTGATGATTAACCATTTATGGTAATATACTAAACTACACCTGTATGTTCATGTTATAACAATTTTTATCCCAGCATATCATTATCAAAATGATTTTTATTTATGTTTTTGTTTGTTTCCTCGTTTTTATTAGCTCAACGAATAGAAGAAATTGCCTTAAAAATGAAAATTTAATTTAAATGAAATGAATATTTAATTTAGAAGAGATGTTTTTCTAGATTGTCGAGTAAGCATTTAAAAATTTTTTCGTTTATTTCGTTTGCAAATACATTTGTTTTTTACTTATATCAGTATTTGCTCGTGTACTTTTTAAATTATTAAATTAAATTTCATATTTTGTAAGTTTGTTTTAAAATAATAATAGGCTGAAATGCCTCGTAAGAAGAAAAGTAAACGACTTCTGTCAGAGATGCATGGATGCAACACCTTCAGTCTAGGAGAGATTTTTTTTCTGATTGTAAATTTTATTATATATGCTTACATGATAGCAATTTTACTATGAAGAACTTTTAATAATTTTCTTTCAATCAGTTGCTGGAAAATATCACAAAATTCTACTGATAAAAGGAGACTCTAAACAAACAAGTTAATTTTTCCCCCCCACAAGGTACAAGAGTGTCCTTTTTTCGCCCTTCTTTTTTTAAACATTCTCAACCCAGCAGCCATTTTTTACTAGAATCAACATCAGAGATCCACTGAAAACTTTTTTATTTTTTTTACTGGTTTGCTAAATTTTGCAACTTCTCCAATTACTGCAATATAAACATGATACTAAGTTCCATTCTATATTAAACTTTTCTTTTTTGTATATATTTCTTAATTTAATAGAAAAAAATGAAAATTTATTGTAGTAATAATAATCAACTATTTTTGCAATTGCGTAAATTTTGCCATAACAATTTTTAATTGTACATTGCATTTTGCTGGCTGGTAAGATTTTCTAGAAATTCTCCACCTCTGTTGATATATTTACAGGTTATATGTCATAAACTTTGAAGTGATGTCCTGTTATATGTGTGTGATAATGCCACACTCGTTTTTTAGGTAAAACTTCACCTGATTTTCCAAATACTTATAAAGTAAAGGCATGTTTACAAACAAACACTTTTGTCAACCAGTCTACCACTATATTTAGTCTAGTAGCAGAAAATTATGTTTGTGTCTGTGACAGCAATTTAATAGAATGAAAATTGTCTGCAGGAGTAGCATTAAAAAAAAAAAATATGCATATTACAAGTACTGAAATAAATATGGTTCTTGCTGATTAATATTTTTAAAAATACAACTATATTTCAACTATAATCTGAATAAGTAATTAGCAAAACTAATATTTTATGAAGAATTAAATAATAAAAGATTAAATAATAATTAAAAATAATAAATGATTAAATAATAATTAAATAATAAATGATTAAATAATAATTAAATAATAAATGATTAAATAATAATTAAATAATAAATGACCAAGTACAAGAGAGGAACATTAATTTTGTATTTCTTTCCTTACTCATAAAGCAGTAATCGTGGCAAAAATAAAATGACAGAATAGTGAAAAAGCCAGAAAATTTTATTGCTAGTTTCATTTAAGTAAATTTGCATTTCTATATTCAATGATGAAATTTAAAGTATAAATGCATGCTTGATTTATTTAAAAAAAATAATTGTTTGAATAAAAATTAAATTATCCCTTGGCTAACATTTGTAAAAATCGTCAGTGATCTTTGAATGTAGCCTATTTGTTGACTAACAGTATCCTTTTTTACAAGAAATCCCCGATTTACTAACATTAAAATTTATATGTTAAATCATTGAAGAAATAACAATATACCCAAAAATATTTCATATAAATGTTCATATAAAATACTAAATTATTAATACTAACAAATAGTAATAATACTAAAATAATATATTTTTTTCTTATCCATTTTCTTTGTGTATGTACAATACAACAGATAAGGAAAGTTAGTTAATTTATTATTCTTAATCGAAGCAAATTTAATGTTATTGATCCCATCAGAATTAATAAAATTCAAAAGTTATTCAAGAAATAAAACTGTTATACGAAAATAATAATTCAAGAGAAAAATATACTACAAAAACACAAACACGTACAACGCATTAACTATGAATTACAGAAAACAAATTCAGAATAAATAACAGCTCTTTTCTAATTATTGCTTAATAAAAATAAAACTATATTACTTACTTTAAAAGTTTATGTAAAAATCCATTGGGCTCCATTCTTCTAATTTTTTTTTCATGAAATCCATGGTGAGATTTTTCTGCAAGAACAGTGGAATGTGAATCATTGGTGTGAATGACTACGTATGTACTCAATTGGCTGATGTATTCTTCCATGCTATATAACACATTTCTTCAAGATGTAGTTCATAAATTTAAAGTGTGCAACTTAAATATACTTCATACTATAATGTTCATTATAGCATACACATTCGCTAAATAATTTCTATTGATATCTTTAATATGTGCATAGAGTAAGAAGAGATTATATTAATATTTATTCACAAGCTTACTTTTCAGTCCTGATTGTCACTTATATTTGAAAACATGTACTCGTTTCTGTAGTGATTCAACTTAAAAAAAAAAAAAAAAAAGCAAGTACATAGAAGTTCTCATTTTTAAGTAGATTATTTTTAACAGTGAAGACGTTGTATGTGGAATATAATTTTATTTGTGTGTGTTGTCATCTTTGAATCTTTTTGTTCTGTAGATGAAGTACTAACCCAATTAATATTTTTCCATTATAGGGTATTGAAGGAACTTATCATCGTCATACTGTGGTTATTAGTGAATCTATTACACATATATCACAACACTTGAGTTATCTTGCAATGACTATAATAAATATGGGAAAAGTAAGATTCATTATATTTATATTACATTTGTTAAATGCCTTAGAACCATCAATGTGTGTGACTTAAGAGCAGTGTGGTCCAACTATGATCCGTGTAGAATTAGTATTTTTAAAAAAAAATTTTGCCTTATTTAATTGAAAAAATTCTGCTATTAAATAAAGTGAAAATTTCTTTAAAAAATTAGTGGTTCCAACTCAGGCCACAGTTAGACCACCGCTTTAGAGTTATGATAGTTATCTCATCATCTTACTTTCATCCATTTTTCTGAAATTCTTGAACTTTATTTTTCTTGTTTGATTTTGTAATTTGTGGTTATTACTTCCAAATGAATATGTTCTGTCTCCAGCATGGCAATAGAAAAAATTTTCAGCTGTTGCTTGTAATCTTTAACAACAAAGTCTCATATGATGAATTTATATTGAATAAGACTACCTACAAGTATTTGTTTAAAATTTGACATAAAAAAGCAGTAATGGTCTGCAAATTTATCTAGTTATTCTTTTATATTTTAGATGAAAATATTTGTGTTATTATTAAATTATAAAATATAGGATGTCCACAGGTAATACAGAGGTGACTGAACTCAAAAATTACTTCTTGTGAAACTCAACCAAATTTAAATTCCGTTATAAGTCAGGGACAGATACTAAACTTGACAGCTATACATAATATGAAATGGGGAAAACAATAATAATTCATGTTTTTTTTATATTTGAAAGCTTGAGAAAAGTAACCTTGAATAAATGGAGATAGATTTTTGATAAATGCAATTAAAGATATATAAATAATTGAAGGTAGGCCGTGCAATTGCATAAAGGGGAAGAATCTCTACTAACTAAAGAAAGTTACTGTGTGTTTGATTATATGCAATGGCTAAGCAAATCTGTTTCCAGATAGATAGACAAAGGTCTGAGTACACATGAGGCTCAGATTTTGAATTTTTATTATTATTATTATTTATTGGACAGAAAAAGGTATGTTTCCCCAATTTTCCAAGTTTACTTCCAAGCAATTTTGAGCCACTCATAAAAGAAATCCAAATTCAATCTTTTAGCCCAATATAATGAATTTTGTCCTCTGTGCAATGAAGTTTATTTGAGATTTCTACAACAACTTTCGATTTTTTTTCTTAAAGAATATTTTTCCAAAAATGAGAACATTGGTTTTATCAGCTGATATCTATTTAATACCTCAGCCATCAAGTGATCCTGCATGGAGAAAAACATATTTATGAGTATATGAAATTTCTCAATGATTCAGAGAAACTGTTGAATTGTGTTAAACATTAAACACTATATTATGCAATGATGTTCTTGAACTGCTTATTCTTGTAATGATTTTAAAATAAAAAGTACATTTTTCAGGGGGCTCTGCACCCTTAAGCCTCCCCTCTCACTATTTTCTTGCTTTTTTTTTAAATTGAACTATTGCTTGAATAAATGAAAAGAGATGAATCAAAATTGGAAAAAGCAAAATCAAAGCAGTATTATTAAACTTTCATAGAATCTTATGCGAAAAAATAACACCTTGATCATTGCACTGTGTGAAATTCAGATCTTAAAATTTCTCACGGAGGTAGAAGTGATATAAAAGAACATCTTGGTATGACTAAACATTCAGATAACTCGTACATAAAAAATCATATTGCATTTTTCATCATATATATTTTTAATGTGATGTGTTTTGAAGCATGTCATAAAAAATAAATTAAAAAAATTGAATGGTTTTCAAATTTAATATTTTGGCAAGTATGTTAAGAGATAATGAAATTTTTGATGATTCCAACAAAGATGCAAAAAGAGATTTCCCCACACTGGGTTTACTAAAAACCCCTTTATCTCTAAACCTTGTTATGACAACAAACTTTCTTGAGAAGGGAGAACTTAAAAGGAAAAGCAAAGTTCATCTTTATCAGCTGGGCTTTTTTTTTTTCAAAAGAGTTTTCCTATTTTATTTTTTTAATGATTACACCTTTTAATGAAAAAATATATTTTTATGATTGTTGATTTAATGATTTAACAGCTCAATCTAAATTTTCTGGTTAGTTTTTTTCTTTTCATGTTTCTTCATTTGGTAAATTGGGTGCATTTGCCCAGTCTGGCCTGACGTTAGAACCTGGAGTGCCCCCCATCCTATTTTGATGATTTTTCTCTCATTAGGCTGGGGCGGCACCCATGCTTAGTTTTTGTCATCAGGCTCAGGCTGGGCTGGGATAGGCTTAGTTTTTTGACAGACTAGGCAGTGAGTGGGTCTACTAGTGATGAATAACTAGGTTGTGACAATCATTGTCAGACTGAGGCTAGGCTGGGGCAGGCTTATAGTTTTTTTTCAGCAGACTGGGCAGTGGGTACATCTGCTAGTAATGAATAACTAGGTTGTGATAATTGTTGTTTTTTCCCTAAGCCTTCATATCAAGGGGTGCTTGATAAGTCCATGCAAAGTCAATAGATAACGATAGGAGTATCATGACAGCTGCATTTGCATTATCTGTGAAGTCTTGCTGGTAGGTATGTGGGTTATTCAGATAGTCATTATTTTGTTTTGGAAAGTCATTTAGTAGATCAATTATTGCATTTTGTGAAAGAATAGATGAAAAAGAATATCACGTTGTGATGAAAGATTATTTGTGAAAGGCAAAATGGCACAAAAAACTAAAACAAAAATGGATAAACATTACCAAGAACAATTGATTAGAACAATTTACAAGTGGTTTGGAAATTTTTAAAGTGGCCATATGAGCACAAATAATGCTGACTGCTCCTGGTGATTTGTTGTGGTCACGACTCAGAAATCCTTCACACACCAAAAATCATTGAAAAAATCCATGATATAGTAATGGAGGACAAAAGATTAAAAGTGTGCTAGATTACTGAGGCATTGGGAATCTCAAATGATCAAAGTGCAGAATATTTTACAAGAACATTTAGAAAAAAAAAGAATGTCTACAAGGATGGATTGGAAAATGTTCACCAAAATCCAAATGATTTTTTATGCTGTTTCATAACAGTGGGATAAAACTTGAATTCATCATTATCAATCTGAAATGAAAGAACAATCAAAACAAAGGTTGCATTCTAGAAATCTGCTCCGAAAAAGGTAAAAACTGTTCCATCAGCTGGAAAAGTGATGGCCACTGTCTTCTAGGATGCACTTGGTATAATTTTCATTGCCTTTTTACAGAAGGGTGAAACAATTACTTGGCCATACTTATGCATTGTTTGCTGGATCATTTGAATGAAAAAAAAAAGAAACCTAATTTTCAAGACAATGCACCAGCTCATTTGTCAATTGCCGCAGCAAAATTGTTTGAATTGCAATATGAAATGCTACTGGGTCCACCCTATTTACCAGATTTGGCCCCATCAGGTTATTTTTTATTTCCCAATTTGAAGAAATAGTTTACAGAAGAAAAAAAATATCAAATGAAGAAGTTATTGCTGAAACAACTGCCTATTTTTAGGACACTGATAAATAATATTTTGTGGAAGGTATGGAAAAACTTGAACATCATTGGACTAACTGTATAGACTTAACAGGAGACTATGTTGAAAAATTACAGTATTTTGTCAGAAAAATTGACTTTTCTATTTTTTGCATGGTCTTATTGAACATCCCTCGTATAAGTTATGGAATACCAAAACCAGATTTTCCCCCAGGGGAATACCTTCTTTAAGTATTTACGGGTTTCGCAACCCCGGATTCCTGAGCGATCTTTCTCCTTTCATGCCTTCTTCTCTTTTTAGTTGTCTATCCTTTTTTCTTTGTTTCACACTGTTTAATCTTCTCTTTTCAGTTTGTTATACCTCTTTGTTCTTGTTTGATTGTTTTACTAACTCTTTTGTTCATATTGTACTTTGTTCTGCTAACGTAGTTTTCATTCTTTTGTTAAAAAAAAAGGGAAAAAAATTAAAAAAGATTGAAAAAGACAAAAAATACACCATGTTTCTCTCACATTGCTTCCTTTTTTATACAATAGTGGATTTTTTTATTTTCACGTGAGACACTCTGGGTGCTGAGGTTTTTTAATCTCTTCAACTCGGTTCTACCTTTTTAGGCTGATCTTGAGTCCCAGAGTGCAGGGCATTTTCCGAATTCCGGTTCCGTGATCGGAGGACGCCATACGTTGTATGGTGGCTGTTAGGACCAACACCGGGAGACTGGTGCCTTTCGGTGAAAGGGGTTGTAGGTTGGACAGAGCTGTAAAGGCTTACCTACTGACTACCTGATTCCAATGTGAAAGAACTAGATATTAGGAAATGCTATCGAGTTTAATCCAACGTTCTAAAAACGTGGAGGTTTGTTGATAATAGTTTTCGCCCTTTTGAGACCTGCACTCAGAAGTAAGGTTAAGAAGAAGGGTCGGTGGCCAGGCCCGACGCCTGGCGTAAAAAAAAAAAAAATCTAAACTATGGCTACAACTAAAGGAAATAAGATATTGCGATGTGGAGGCCCTACAACCAAATACATCCTGGGCTAATATAGTCGAGGAAAATATTTCTTCCAATTTGGAAAATAAAGGTGCATCCTCTGATGCAACTAAAGCTTGTAGCCACTTAGATTTGTCATATAGAAATGCACGTTTCTTTATCGTAAAATGTGTTGAACGCAATTTTGCCCTCAAATCACCTTTCCTAATACAAAAAGCTATACAAGGACTAGTTGGTGAACCAAAGACTATTAAAAAACTAAGATCTGGTGACTTGCTTATTGAAGTTAAAAATTCAACTCAAGCTGAAAATATAATGAAATGTAAATTCTTTGGAAATATACCAGTTACTGTATCTGTTCATAATTACTTAAATAGCTCATGTGGTGTCATCTCAGAACAAGACCTCACATTTGTCTCAGAATCAGAAATACTTGAAAATCTTAAAGAACAGCATGTTACAGAAGTTCGAAGAATAACAATTAAAAGAGATAGTAAAATCATCCCAACAAAACATTTAATACTTACATTTGATATACCTAACTTACCTACCAACATAAAAGCCGGATACTTAAGCTGCCCAATTCGACCATACATACCAAACCTATTATGCTGTTTCAAATGCCAGAAATTTGGTCACTCCAAAAATAAATGCCGAGGAACCCTAACATGTGCTCGATGTGGAGTAAAAGGACATGAAATTGAAAGCTGCACAGCTTCTGCTCATTGTGTGAATTGCGAAAAAGATCATCCATCATACTATAAATCATGTGAAATCTGGAAAGTTGAGAAAGAAATCCAAACAGTACGCACAAAACAGAACATTTCATATCCAGAAGCAAGGAAATTAGTCAAGTCTCGCACACCAAACACAGGTATAACTTACTCGGCTGCTTTAACTGGTAATAAAAATATCAATCAATTGCCACTCAAACCGAAACAACTGTTCAGGAAAACATTGTAAATCAAAAAGATACTTCTACAACGAAATCCTTGCTGGTTAATAATAACTCAGTCTATATCTCTAGCAACAAATAATAGTAAAAATAAAGGAGAAAAGGATGCATCAAAAACTAAACAAAATAACAATTCTCAGAAAATTAACTCCTACATCTCTTGCAACAAAAACTCACAATCTGCAAATATTCACCATTCAGAAGATGAAATTAATAAATTATCTGTAAAGTCCACTCCCAACAGCTTAAAAAAAAGGAGAAAAAGCTCAGCAAAAATCACTCCACCAGATAAAAGACTGTCTAATGATAAAACACCAACAAATCCCACACCAACTAAAACAGGAAAACTAACATATGAAGATCTCGAAATTGATCTTCACCCAACTCCTTCTGATGAGGAAGAAATGTCCACGTCATCTGAAACAGATGAAAATGGTGTTGATGTTTCCATCTAATTAATAATTTAAAAAAAATAATGACTAATATAATTTCTTGGAACTGCTGTGGCTATCGTAACAAATATGATGAAATCCGTGGTTTTCTCCATGACCACCAACCTCTATGTTTAGCCTTACAGGAAACACATTTAAAACCCAGTGACAAAGCCAAATTACGCTGCTACGAGACCTATAGAAAAGATTTTACAGGGAATGATAGGGCCGCTGGTGGTGTGGCTCTTTTCGTTTCTCGCAGTTTACCACACACACATATCGCTTTAAATACAAATCTACAAACTGTTGCAATCCGGGTATTTATAAAAAGACTCATAACAATATGTACCATTTATCTACCTCCAAACCAAACTATTCAGTCAGCACATCTTGATAATCTCCTTCTCCAACTCCCTACTCCCTATATCATTGTTGGAGATTTTAATGCACACAGTCAAATGTGGGGCAACCGTGACTCTAATCAACGTGGTGATATAATAGAAAAACTCATTTCTGACAATGGCCTATGCCTGCTCAATAATGGAGATCATACCTACTTTCATGAGCCAACACATACCTTTCATGCAATAGATCTTACAATCTGCTCTCCCTCACTATATCCTTATTGGAATTTCTGGGTCTCAAATGACCTGCACGGCAGTGATCATTTTCCAACCTTTATCTCACAGACTACTCCTGATAGGGATTCTAATAACTATTTTAAACGCTATATCTATGACAAAGCCAATTGGCGAGCTTTTACAGATCATGCTAAAATTACAAATGATATGATAGACGGTGATATTGACGATGCACTTGATAACATCACTCAGTGTATTATCAATGCTACAGACATCAGTATTCCTAAAACATCTTGCACACATAGACATAGAAAACCTTGGTGGAATAATGACTGTCAAAATGCAAAAAAACAACAACAGAAGGCATGGGGTATCTTCCGGAGGTATCCCAACAATGCGAACTATATTGCATTTAAAAAAGCAAAGGCTGAGGCTAGAAGAGTGCGACGTAAAAGCCAACGTGATTCCTGGATAAAATATGTTTCTAGCATAAATTCTAATACTTCAAGTAGAGATCTCTAGAAAAGAGTGAAAAATTCTATGGGCCTGTATTCCGAAAGTCACATTTCAATATTAAAACACAATGGTCAAACAATAGCATCCCCTAAAAATATAGCTGAAACAATAGCAAATACTCTTGCATCAAATTCTAGCTCTGACTCATATCCAGAACCTTTTTTATCCTACAAAAGATAAATGGAAACTACCAGAATCAATTTTAATTCCTGTCACTCTGATACATACAATCGACCTTTTACTATTTCAGAGCTCTTGAAGTGTTTGAAAAAAAGTTGTTTATCCGCTCCAGGTCACGATGGGGTCACTTATACCGTGACTCTAATCAACGTGGTGATATAATAGAAAAACTCATTTCTGACAATGGCCTATGCCTGCTCAATAATGGAGATCATACCTACTTTCATGAGCCAACACATACCTTTCATGCAATAGATCTTACAATCTGCTCTCCCTCACTATATCCTTATTGGAATTTCTGGGTCTCAAATGACCTGCACGGCAGTGATCATTTTCCAACCTTTATCTCACAGACTACTCCTGATAGGGATTCTAATAACTATTTTAAACGCTATATCTATGACAAAGCCAATTGGCGAGCTTTACAGATCATGCTAAAATTACAACTGATATGATAGACGGTGATATTGACGATGCACTTAATAACATCACTCAGTGTATTATCAATGCTGCAGACATCAGTATTCCTAAAACATCTTGCACACATAGACATAGAAAACCTTGGTGGAATAATGACTGTCAAAATGCAAAAAAACAACAACAGAAGGCATAGGGCATCTTCCGGAGGTATCCCAACAATGCGAACTATATTGCATTTAAAAAAGCAAAGGCTGAGGCTAGAAGAGTGCGACGTAAAAGCCAACGTGATTCCTGGATAAAATATGTTTCTAGCATAAATTCTAATACTTCAAGTAGAGATCTCTGGAAAAGAGTGAAAAATTCTATGGGCCTGTATTCCGAAAGTCACATTTCAATATTAAAACACAATGGTCAAACAATAGCATCCACTAAAAATATAGCTGAAACAATAGCAAATACTCTTGCATCAAATTCTAGCTCTGACTCATATCCAGAACCTTTTTTATCCTACAAAAGACAAATGGAAACTACCAGAATCAATTTTAATTCCTGTCACTCTGATACATACAACTATTTCAGAGCTCTTGAAGTGTTTGAAAAAAAGTTGTTTATCTGCTCCAGGTCACGATGGGGTCACTTATACCATGCTGAAACATCTTTGCATATCCTCTCTCAATAATCTTCTCAATTTTTACAATAGGATTTGGACAGATCACACTTTTCCTGATGCCTGGCATAAAGCTATTATTATTCCTTTTCCTAAGCCGGGAAAGGATTCCAGTGACCCAAATAATTACAGACCTATCGCACTCTCTAGCAGCCTTTGCAAGCTTTTGGAAAAAATGGTCAATTGTCGCCTGGTGCATGTTTTGGAATCTAATAGATGCCTTGCAGCTTTTCAAAGCAGATTCAGACGTGGTAGGTCTACTATTGATAACCTCATTTTTTTAGAAACTCACATATACGCACAGCTATTTTAAAACGCAACCATCTGGTCTCAGTGTTTTTCGACATGATGAAAGCATATGATAAGACTTGGCGGTATGGTATTCTTCGCGATCTTTTTAATCTGGACTTTTGTGGGAATCTTCCAATTTTTATTAAAAACTTTCTTGCCATTTGACTATTTCAAGTTCGAATTGGGGGAACTCCATCTGGTTTTTATGTACAAGAAGAGGGTGTACCTCAGGGCAGTGTCTTGAGTGTCACCCTCTTTGCTATTAAAATAAATGACATCCTGAAACAACTTCCTCCTTCTGTGAAGGGAGATCTCTATGTTGATGACTTCCATATTATGTGTATGGGACAGGATATGCATTTTATTGAGAGACAACTGCAAATTGCAATCAAGAATATTCTTAGCTGGACTAACAAAAATGGTTTTTTAATTTCTCATGACAAAACTTCTTGTGTGCATTTCTGTAGACGTAGGGGTCTGCATCCAGATCCTGAAATTTTTATCAGTTCATCTCAAATTCCAGTTGTGGACAAAGTTCGATATCTTGGCGTACATTTTGACAATAGACTTACATTCTCACCACATGTTTTACAGCTACGGACAAAATGCGAAAAATCCCTTAACCTACTTAAAGTACTTTCAAATACCTCTTGGGGAGCCGATCGCACTGCTCTCCTTAAAATCTATAGAGCTGTGATCCGAACTAAAATCGACTATGCCTGCCAGGTCTATGGTTCTGCTAGTAAATCCGTTCTTAAAAAACTTGACACTGTGCACCATAGCGCACTGCGTGTCTGCTCTGGTGCATTTCGTACATCTCCAATTTTAAGTCTTTATGTTGACTGTAATGAACCAGCATTACACCAGACTCGTGAGAAACTTTCATTAGAATTGTATTACAGTGTCCTATCTCATCCTGGCCATCCTCTTCACACATATATTTTAAATTCTGACAATGATATTCTTTATCAGCATCGACCATCTTGCATCCCATCTTTTGGAGTCAGAATCAGAAACATTATTAATAATAGCCCTTTGATTAATATTGAGGTGAGTCCATGTCCCTCACATGTGTTCCCTCCTTGGAGTCCTCCTAAGATTACAACACTCCATCCTTTCAAAGGTTATAACAAAAACAACTTGGCCCCTGCTGTTTTCCAACAATTATTTGCTGCACATCGTGCGAAATTTAATAACTACACTGATGTTTATACAGATGGTTCCAAGAGTGGGGATATTGTTGGTTGCGGTGTTTTTATTGATAACAGTAGTTTGAGTTATCGGCTTCATGCTTCAATTTCTATCTTTACGGCTGAGTTGATTGCAATAGAGAGAGCCATGTTGCACATATCTCATCATAACACATCCTTCATCATATATACTGACTCAAATAGTTCTATTGACGCAATGAAATCTTTAAAAAAAATCCTTATGTCTCAGCCATCCTTGATTTTTATAATAAATGGACTAGACGTGATATAATATTTTATTTTGTTGGGTACCTGGACACATGGGTATACCTGGAAATGAAAAAGCAGATGAGGCGGCAAAACACGCTCTAAATCCGTTACGACATAAAATTCCATTCTCAAACGTTAAACTACTTATAAAACATTTTATTCGTAATAAATGGCAAGAAAGTTGGGATTTAGAATACAATAATAAACTGCACCAAATCAAACCTTTAATCATTACCTGGCCTCCGATTTATCCAAGAAAAACAGATGTTCTTTTGACTCGTCTGAGAATTGGACATTCAAGGATCACGCATAAACATCTTTTACTTCGGGAGGACACACCCATATGTCCACATTGTCATTTTGATCACCTGACCATTTATCATGTTTTAACTGACTGTCTGGGCCTCCGGCACTTGTACAGAATTTATTTTAATTCATCATCACCAATCTTGACAAACCTCATTGGGGATACACCTCATGCAGCACTCTTTCATTTTCTAAAACATACTGGCTTTTATTTTGAGATCTAGTTATTATATACCCTTCATGTTTTATATATAACAATGTTAATTTATATTTATTTAACTTGACACCTGGATGGGGTAACCCCATCCAGATGATATTTCTTAATGTAGTATTTCATACCTTACTTTTTTAAGAATTCTTCATTTTTTGGTTTATACACTGTTTGACTATATCTGGATGGGTAACCCCATCCAGCTATTTCTCTCATTAAGCTTTGTTTATTTTTTGCCTTTGTTCACATTAAATTTTGTGTGTTTTCTTTAATATTTTTTTTTCTTTGGCGCAGCTTGTCCCCATAGGGACCTTGTGCCATTAAACCCAATACAACCAACCAACCAACCAAAACCAGATTTAATTTATTGATATCTTACACTGCTGTGGCATAACATGTTAGTCATTCTTTTATAAATAGTTTTTTTTTGGAGAAAGGTGATATAGTGAAAGCTTTTATAATTATTGAACATGTAAAATCCATTTTTAGAAGAAGAGTATAGTGATCAATTATACTGCAGCAATATCAGTAATTTTGCCAAGGGTTACTTACTATAAACTAAACTAGCCAAATATTTGTAATTTATATACAGGGTGTCTGAAAAGTCTGGAAATGGTCGAATAACTCAAGAAATATACATTGGATTAAAGAATGGAAAAATGCATGTTCAATATTTTTGAAAAATGTATTTAGGGATATCAAAGTTGCCTCCCCAACTCTGCCCCCTGGAGGAAGAAGAGGGGCAACTTTGAAATCTTAAATAACAACCTCCCTTTTTTTATTGCAGATTCGGATTCTACATGAAAAAAATACTTAACTTTTATATAGAACATTTTCTTTAGAAAATTGTAGATGATGCTGTAATCGAATAAAATGCAGTGAGAATTGTTTCCATTGAAAAATCTGGAAACGGTCGAATTATTTGAGAAATATACATCTGATTAAAAAATAGAAAAATACATGTTCAATAGTTTTAAAAAATCTATTTAGGGATATCAAAGTTGCCGCCCTCCAACTCTGCCCCCTGTGGGGAAAGGAGGGCAACTTTGAAATCTTAAATAACCCCCTCCTCCCCATTTTATTACAGATTTGGATTATACGGGAAAAAATATGTAACTTTTGTATTTAACATTTTCTTCAAAAAATTGTAGATGGCGCAGTAATTGAGTAAAATGGAGTGAGAATCGTTTCTATTGAAAAGTCAGAAAATGGCTGAATAACTCAAGAAATATACATCAGATTGAAAAACGAAAAAATATGTGTTCAATATTTTAGAAAAATCTGTTTGCAGATATAAAAGTTGCCATTTTTCTAAAATATTGAACACATATTTTACCATTTTTCAATCCGATGTATATTTCTCGAGTTATTTGACCGTTTTCAGACATTTCAATGGAAACAATTCTCACTGCATTTTACTCGATTACAGCACCATCTATGATTTTTCAAAGAAAATGTTCAATATAAAAGTTACGTATTTTTCCTGTAGAATCCGAATCTTGAATAACAAAGGGGGTTATCAATTATGGTTTAAAATTTGCCGCCCCTTTCCCCCCAGAGGGGCAGAGTTGAGGAGGGCAACTTTGGTATCCCTAAATAGATTCTTCAAAACTATTGAACATGCATTTTATTTTTCAATCCGATGTATATTTCTCGAGTTATTTGGCCGTTTCCAGACTTTTCGGACACCCTGTATATATTTATAGGGCTCATATTGCAACTGAGCAGTTCATTTTTATATTATTCAATTATTATTGCTTGAACTATCACTGTTATATATGTTCATTCTTATCTAAACTGTTTTTTCAAGGCATTCAAAGACTTCCCTTGTTAGCTTGTTTTTTATTTAATTGTCTGTATCAGTAGGTCAAATTTCATTTATTTAGAATGTTTTATTCTTAATTTCAGAAAAGACTTATATCGGATAAAAAATATAGTGAGAGAAGGCTAGATGTGTTATCTGCACTTGTTCTTGCTGAAAAGTCATTGAATGGACCAGGTATAAAATTTATTTTGGAATATATGTTTTTATTTCTATAAAATATAATCTTTATAGCATAGTACTTTGAATACATAGTAAGTTTTTGCGTTAGCTGTGCTGTATGTGAGCTAGCTGAGCGAGCTGTGTGTTCATCCTGTTCTGTGATGTTTGCCATGTGATATTTTAAATGATTATTTAGAGCTGAATGTTGTGAAAATTTCCCAGTGCTTATGTACTGCACTATATCATTTATTTTTAGGCCAATTTTGTTGTCTTTAAAATTAATTTTTAAATATCTTACTTTTTTAAAATCAAAATTTAATTATTTTACCCATTTTTAACTTCATTTTCCCCTTATTTTTTAACTGCTATCATGACAAACTATTGCATGTCTGACTTTTTTGTTGTTGTTGTTGTTTTAGACTGAAAAAGAGTCTCAGGGTAAAATGTAGAATCATTTTTTTGTACCTTTACCAAAGTTTTTTTTATTAGTTTTTCCTTTTAAGAAATATGATACTTGCCAAAAACAATTCTATGTTTCTGAAAACAAAGATAAGTTTTTTCACATTTGATACTTTTAACTAGTTAGTAGTGGAATAGAAAACAAATAGTGGTGATACTTAGTACACAAACTGCAACATCAGCTTAGGGGCTGTGCATATCTAACATTATCACTTTAGGGGGGAGGGGGGGGGGGTCTGGTACTTGATATCATAAGATATCTCTAGGGGGTGGATGGATTTGTCTTTTGATATCGTTATAATTTTTTATCCAACCAATTTTTTTTTTCAGCTTTTTCTATAGATCAAAATAGTCTGTTATTTTTTTAAATGAAAATACAACCATTAAATGATTATAAAATCATTTCAATCCAAAATATGGAATACCTTAACGTTCAGTATTCTTACACTATATGCAGCTGTTGGAGAAATATGTTTGAAATGATACTTTTGTTGTGTTTACTAATAAAGGAAAGAGAAAGAATGTTGTCCATATATTTTCTTGATAAGAAGTTCTGCATGGCTCCTCCCTGTACAGGAGACAAGTATAAAAAGACAATATGAAAGACACAATTGTCAGCATTATGTAACAAATAGCTATTACAGTCAACTCCCTCTAATCCGCAACTCTATAATCCGCAAACGCCTATAATCCGCACACTGTTTCAGATGTAAACAATGAAAATTTGGTTACCATTAACTGTGTAAGAGAAATTCCGGAATGGCAGCAATTTGATTGATTATCAGTAGACAGTCCCCTCCCCCCTAAATTTTTTTATTTCAATGAAGTAAAACTTTATTTTTCACTTTGGGGAAGAAAAAAAAATCACTAGACTTTTTTCTTGCTTATTACATGTTGTAACAATAAAAAAGCGTGGTTTCACCCAGTAAATTTTCACAGAATGG
Organism: Maratus michaelseni; assembly: GCA_963931845.1. NCBI lineage: Eukaryota > Metazoa > Arthropoda > Arachnida > Araneae > Salticidae > Maratus > Maratus michaelseni. The sequence goes on from OZ007586.1 coordinate 82,804,764, forward strand.
TTTGAAAATCATTTTGTGAATGAAGCCTATATGCATTGTAGTACAAAGGTCTGTTTACCTGTAAACTGTAAAATATTATTGCACTTAGACAATTGTGCTAGACATCCAAAATTATTACAAAAACGCAATGTATCTACATTACTTTTACCCCTGAATACAAATTCTCTTATTCAGCCAATGGATCAGGGAATTATTCGTAGCATGAAATGCCAATACAAAATGGAATTTATGCACAAAATTATAACCTCTGATTTATCGGCTAATATGGAGGAGTATAGAAGGCAATTTACAATTAAGGGCTGTATATTTCTCTTGACTAATGCATGAGTCCCTGTATACAAAAACACTTTAGTAGGTGCAAAGCAAAATTTGTGGCCAGCATCTTTAGTTATAGACAGTAATGGTGATGATGTTGACTTAGTTGACTTCAGTTTGGTTAGTGCTAAACAGAAATCTACAGAAAAATTCCCTAACACAAAACTAAAACTAAAAAATTCACCAACTGTTGTGCCGGATTTCTTGAATGGGGAAAATATAATTGGATGGATATCCTCCAAAGATGAAGCTGCAATAAAGAGAGTTTCACAAATGACATTATGAGTACCACTATGTTAAACTTTACTGAAAATAGGATAATTCTGACACAGAGTCTGATGATGAAGGTGAAAAAGTAACTCTTGAGCAGGTCTTGGATATGGGTTATAAATATCTGGATTTTCTTCAGAAAAGAGTTTTGTCTCAGAACAAGAAATAATGACTATACATAGACTCAAAGAAAAAATACTAGACCAAAAGTCAAAAGTTCTCAAACAAATGACAATTTATTACTATGTTTGAAAATTGTAAAAATAAACAAAAGAAATTGTAAAATAAAATTTAAAGACATTTTTCCTTAAACATAATGGGATTTTTAATTAAATAATCCAATGTTTTATAATATCTTTCCTTTTTACCAACTAATTTATGCATTAATAATTAATTTACTGTAAAATTACAGGAGAAAAAAATGTAAACAAAGCAATGACCTATAATACGCAAAATTCTATAATCTGCACAACCTTTGGTCCCAAGCTGTGCGGATTAGAGGGAGTTGACTGTATTAGTATACTTTTAAATAGTAACTATCTCTTTTAGATGTTATTTGATATAAAGTTATTTCATATTTTATAGTGATATTTTATTAACTTCTACTGTTCATTTGAATCAGTAAAGTAGACTTATTATTGTTGTATACATATCTGTATACCACTGCAAATGTATAAAGGTGTAAAAATAAAATAAATTTTAGATATTGATAAGATTAGGGGGGTGGGGCAGTCGAGGAATGATAATGTATGATATCATAAGGGGTTCAAAATTACCAAAAAGTTGATAATGTTATATATGTACAGCCCCTTATCTATCCATCAATGTTTTGCTTTATTTCATATTGGAAGAGAATTACTACAATATTTACAAACTTAATGATTGCATTTATGTGTTTTTCTTTAATATATATGTTTATCGTAATCTATTTTAATGTGAGAGTAGTTTTTCTAACAATTATACTAATGAATCAAAATTAAACATTTATTAAATGAGATGATGTTACTTCTAGAAATTTTTGTTTCCTATAAATAAATAATAAACATCTCAATAAATATTTGCAAATATGATTTGACAACAAAGTTGGTAACAGATTTATTTTTTCCTATGTAAGGGTTTATTTAAAAAAAAAATTCAATTATTGATGCGTTTTTTTAATAAATTTGTCTTAGCCTCTTTACATCCATTTCTAGATATATGTGTATTGCCGAATTCCCTCTCAGATCATAATGTTGCAAATGAGTTTAGAACTGATATGTACTTTACGGTCCTAAACTTGTGATTTGGCTCATTGAAGATTGAAGAAGTGCAATGCATTTTTTTTAAGTTAAAAAAAAGGATGTTCTAAATCAGCCATACTCAACCTTTGTATCTCGTGGGCCGCAAACTTGTGTTTGTGACGTTAGGTGGGCCGCAACACACTTTGTATAATAATGTAAAAAAAGGGATAATTATAAAAAAATAAGATAACAAAAGCAGTATAACATAGCAAAATAAAAAGTCAATATAATTAGTAGCATTGAACATATGTTGTGGAAGGAATGTTACTAGAAAATTTTAACATCGCTATTTCCAAAAAAATTACTTCAGGGTAGATTTCTATTAAAATGATGTAGAAATATGCAGTGAAGAATGTTATTGTAGAACTTTTTTCTTTCCATGTCAACACGAATAAGCGTTATTAGCGATATGATAAGTATAAAACATAATAATATAACAATGCAGCATCTCCAAATTCTAAAAAAAAAAAAAAATAACAAGAGATTTTCTTTAATAAATCATTCAATTTCCAATGCAAAAAATTTTATTTATTGTGTAATGTAGAAATATCTAGTGCAAATTTAATTAATTTGAAATAATGTTTCATTTGTGTACAACACTATAGCATGAATAGAACTACATCAAAAAATATAATTTTTGACTAAGGAAATGGCATTTAAGATGTTTTAATATGATTTTAAATTAGTAATTACAAATAACTGGCGGATTTTGTCTTCCCACGAAAATGTATAAAGGAACAGCGAAGGTGTTAAAAAAATTTTAAAGAGCATCTTAATTAATTTTATAATTAGGGATTAATGATTATGTGTCTCGGGCTGCACTTAAAAGGTCGCCGGGCCACATGTGGCCCGTAGGCCGCAGGTTGAGTATGGCTGTTCTAAATGATCCCAAGTGTCTATTTATATTTTTCTCTTTCCTAAACTCATTTTATTACTTACGTCCAGTCTTCAAAATAAGTAATTTGTAACATTTTGCTGCCTCATATAAGTTGACTGAGCCTTAATAGATATCTACATTGTTGTATTAGAAACAGAGATTTTAATTGAGACCAATCCAAACTTTCTTACAGTTAGTTTCTTTTGTTAAACTGTAGCAAAAAGAGCTTATCTTTCTTAAGATTGAGGATAAACCATCAATTGATTTTCTGACTGTACTAAATTTTATTTCAGTGCATAAAAGATCAAAGTAGTGACTGTTTATTTGAATGCAGTATCAGACTTTACACTGATCTGTGTTTTGAAATTTTAAATTCAGCTTTGAAATAGCAATTATTGTTTTATTTATTTGTACATTTTTATAAGTAACAATGTGCAATCATATATATTATTTCAGTTGTCAACATACCTTTTTCCAAGAAAATACAAAACACAGAACGATAAGTGAGAAACCATATGAAAGGATTTTGAACAGACTTCTGACATAGTACACTCACATTTTGTTAAAACATGTTTTGTGATTAAAAATTGCTGTTAATTAAAAATTAAATTGGATATGTTTTCATAATTGAAATGAAAGGTTTTCCTCAAATTAGTATTGCCATAAAAATAAAATACCACATTATAGGATCCTCAATAATGAATATAAAAAAATAATAAAAAGTACAAAAGAGATAAAATGTGACATTTTCTCACAGGTTTGTTTATTTTATATTTATGATTAAAAACCAAAATTGAAACTGAAATGTTTAGAAGAAAAAATATTATTGATCGATCGAAGCAGTGGTATTCTTGTGTAGCATAAAAGATATGATTTATTATTATAGATTAAATTGTAATTTAAGTATGTTTCAATTTATTTTTCTTTGTCCCATATTTTTCTCGAAGAAGATGACGTCATCCTCTAATGCAGTTAAAATTTCTCTCTCGCACATGACTTTTTCTATTGAGATTTTACTGTTAGAAATAAATAAGATGATATTCTGGCCTGACTAATGTTGTTTGCCGATATTTTTATCCTTGTTTTTTTGTAGAAGTCCAAATCTGCATCTAAAAATATTAGATATTGCTAAAACATATTAGCTTGCAGTGCGAAATCCTCGCACAGGTCTGCTGGTATATTTTTAGTATTGTATTTTGTTTTGTAATCTATAATTAAATACTTTTGCACAATACATTTTTCCTATTTTTAAAATGCCTGTAAATAATATATTTCCACATATCCACAACATGTATCTTTTATAGGTTTAATAAGGCTAACTTAAACTGTAAATTTATCAGTATAATGAAGGATAATATAAGTTCTGTCGTACATGTAAAAATAAATTTTCTTGAATTAATTTGTTTTCCTTATGCTTTTAATACCAAAATCTGTTTGGGCTAGTAGCGATCATTGGTTCTTTGAATATGCAGTTTTTAGGAAATATTTCTTTCTGCCAGTATTGAGCTTGAAGCGATTAAAAAAGGAAAAGTACACCATTTTTATCTTTTTGAAAACACAGGCAAAAAATGACTGGCATCTTTTAACAACACTACAAAAAGGGAGCCACTAGGAAAAGGTCACAGTTAAATTACATAAGAAAAAAACATTTTCCCAAACCTTTTAATTTTTTGTTTTCACATATATTAATTTGCATTTATATACAATTGTCTGTCCTTTTCTATGTTACAGTTTCTTAAAATTCAATTGCTAATTTGTGAAAAAATTCTGTAATTTCTCATAGGTTCTAAAGAAAGAAGGCTAATTTCATCTTTAGCCATGTCTCTTGGTGTTCAAATGGTAAATACACAAGAACTTCCAAAAATAAGTTTTCATTATTGCTATGATTTATAGGTTTCTTTAATACTCTTAATTTTTCTTTCTAATAGAAATCCTTTAAAGATGATGAAGCAGCAACATTTGCAAATATCATGAAAGAACTGGATGTTATATGTGATCTGAGGCAAAAGTAAGTTTATTATTTAAATTATAAATATATAAAGATTAGCTGCTAGCTTGAATGAAGTGATGGGGGCTTTTCCTGCTATGCTTTGTAAAAGTTTTATCTAAATTTCTTCTTTTTTCATGGCAACAAATGTAGCAGTAACCTTACAGCTGTTTTTGCCTGAAATATAAAATAAAAAAATGAATGTCTATGTCTAATTCTGTTAACCCCTTTGTGACAAGCGACACATATATGTGCCATATAGGATGCACAAAATCCTTGAATTAGAACATTTTTTTCAAACAAGCCTCATGTAATCAAAGAATTTCAGAAATTAAATAAGCTAAACATTACTATTTGAAATCTGGCACCTAAAAATTAAAAGAAGTATATGAGACTCTTGTCACAAAGTTGTTAAAAGGGTCTGGGATAAGAAATTTTATTTTTTCATTTACAAATACTTTTTACTCTTTTGTGTTTTTCCTTGAAATGTATGTTTAGATATTTATCCATTTTAAAATACAGGATGGTCATAAAGAAACTTTGCTGATATATGAATTCCTAGCATCCACTCCGTTCAACCAATCAAAATAAAATATGAGATATAGTTATTTAAAGGTATGTGCTTGAGAGGTGAGGAAAATAAAGTTTTATTGAGATCATAAGTTTTCCATCCTGCGTTTTAAAGGTTTTCCACAAACAATGATTTCTGCCTGATGTTTTATGATTGTGCTTGTGTGCCTCATCTCTCTGTTGCTTTTGGTTGTTTACAATGCTGTTCTTTTAAAGTGTCCTATGTCACCATTTTTTGCACTACATGTATTGTTACAGTGCCATTTATGGTTTTTCAATTGTGTTCATCATTTTGGGATGGGTGAAAGTGGGTGTTGCCATTTGAAAATTTCTAATATTTTTCACTATAACTGTAACCATGCAGGCTCCTTTGTTCTTGTTCACCACAATCTCCATACCTTCAAATAACTATATCTTGCATTTCATTTTGGCTGGTCGAATAGAGCAGCCACTAAGGATTCATATATTGACAAAGTTTCTTTATGATCACCCTATATAAATTCTATAAAAAAAACAATATTTTAAATAAAAAATTATTGATTTTAACTGTATTTAAAAATTGACATAGCTTCTAAAAGAATCTTTCGTATACTTTTTCATTTTTGAGTGCAGAAAATAATAAATATTGATTTGTCTTCTGGAATTACTAAAACATTTACAGTAAGATCTCACTTATTTGCAATGTGCAGAAATCGCTTTTCAATACCACTTTTTCTGTATAGAATTTTTTTATATAATTCAGGGATGCCACTTTTCTGCCTAAAGGCTTTCTGCTTTTTCATAAATTTTGTGATTTCCACTTTTTTATATAAAATCTGCAATTTCCTTTTTTTATATAAAATTCACAATTTCCACTTTTTATATAAAATCCACGATTTCCACTTTTTATATATATCAAATCCGTGATTTCCACGGATTCTTCTTTATAATTCCGCAACATTAGCTTTTTTTTCTATTGCCCATAATTAAAAGATATATGCAATAAACGATGTGACTTCCTTGAGTTTCATGTCATTACCCTGTGTGGTTTGCTATGCTACACAGCAACGCTTTTTCCCACAGATGCACAGAAGTTGGCGAGGGATGAATTTTTACTCTTCCATCCTGCCTATTATCAGGGAGAGATGTCACTTTTCTGCTTTATATTTTTCAGCATTTTCCACAGAATTGTAAAAATAAAAATAAAATAAAACATTGATGTTCACCTGGAAAAAGCTGAGAATTACGTCAAACAATCCATGAATAAAATCACAAAATTATGTCAATCACTCAAGGCAAAAATTGCGTCTTTCTTCAAACGGTCATGGAAAAACTCACAAATTTAGTCGAGGTCGTGGAAAAAAAAAATCTTAAATTCTGTCATTCTGTCACGAAAAAAAAAAGTCAAACAATTGCAGAAATTATTTGCAAATTTTGTCAGACGATCGTGTAAAAAATTGCAAATTTCATCATATTATTGCAGAAATTAATATCTAATTTCATCAAATGATCACAGAATAAAATCGCAAGTTTCATCAAACGATCATGGAATAAAATCGCAGATTTCGTCAATCAGTCATGGGAAAAAAAATCTTAAATTTTCGGCATTGGTCACAAAAAAAAAAAAAAAAAAAAAAAAAAAAAAAAAAAAAAAAAAATGTGAATTTTGTCAAACAATTGCAGAATAAAGGCAAGAATTTCGTCAGTCGCAGAAAAGAATCGTGAATTTGATCAAAAAATTGTCAAAATTAATCGCTAATTTTGTCGAACAATCGCAGAATGAAATCACAAATTTCATTGAAAGATTGTGGTAAAAACATTATGAATTTCATCAAATGATCGCAGAAAAAAATCTCTAATTTCATCAGCAGGTCACGTAAAAAATTTTTTTGCAATTTTTATAGTCTGTTGTGGAAAAAAAATCATAAATTTGATCCATGTTATGGTTTTCTGTAGATACAAAAATGATAGTTAACTATTTAATATTCACGTTATTTGCTCCTGATTACAATAAACGAAACCAAACTCTACATTTGGATGAAAGAATGTTAATGTAGTATAAAACTGTACATCTTGACAGGTATTCATTTCTTAAACTGAACTGTGAAAATGCAATATATTTATTACAGAAAATACTATAAAATATTTTAATATGAGAAATTTGTTAATGTATTTATTTTATATTCAATACAACATAGTTTCACAAAATTCACCCATAAATGTTGTGAAATATGTCATAAATTTTACTTTCATGTGTACTTTTTTTTATTATTATTATTAGTTAATGAGTGGCATCCCTGATAATTCCAGAAATTATACAACTTATCTGGAAAAGTGTTATCAAAAAGTAATTTCTGTACATTGCATATAAGCAAGAGGTCATTGAATTAAAAAAAACAAAAAGGAAAAATATATTAGAGAAAAAGTTTTTTTAAAAGAATACTTTTTAACAAGGTAATCATATTTTCAAAATTTTCTCTCAAACCAAAAATTATAAAGACAGTTTAATTAATTTATAACTGAAAATAGTTGTACAAAATCTCATAACTTTATCTTTCATAGAAATTTACACATATCAATTTAAATATGGTGAATCATGAAAGAATACATCCTATAATAAATGGATTTAAAGTTTCAAGGACTTCTTAAAAAAAAAAAAAAAAAAAAAAAAAAAACAGATAATAGAACATAAAAAGGTTTATGTCTTTTGATCTTAAAATTGTATTTACATGTAGTTTGCATCATTTTATTTCAGAAGACTCTAAGAGTATTTTTTAAGCTAAAAAAGTAAAAATGGGATGTTTGAAAGTTGTGTCTCAGACTGCTTTAAGAGTTGAAACATTTTCTCTCTCTTAAATAAAAAAAAAATCCTCAAGTTTTCGAACATTGATGGGTCAGCATTTAGTCTGTCATTTTCTTGGTGAATTGTAGCATGCATTTGAATGTGTGAAGCCATATGCTTTTATAAATTTCTTTATCAAATTTAGTAAGTTGTTTACAATGTTTATTTGCTGCAATTGTTTTGCCCTTATGAAAGAAACTCAAAGTAAATTACTCCATTGTAATAGCAGCAGCAACATATATGCTGTACTTAAAATAAATTTTTATGTGTTCTGCTTGTTCACTGGCATGTTTCTATTTTTTCACAAAATTTGATTTACAAGATCAGCTTTTCATTGAATGTAATAACTCATTCCAGTGACAACTTTTTGTCATATCATGACATTTAGTGACAAAAATAGCTACAGAGATGTATTCTTTTCTATTAAACAATTTGGACATCTTCAAAGTTTATTTAAGATTATATAAATAACAAACCATACCTGGCTATTGATTCCACTTATGTTGTCAATTATAATTTTGGGGTAAAATTCTCTATATATTGCACTTTATCATTGGTGTCAAAAGACAGAATTCTGTAAGATTTATTATCTAGATCAGAGTTTATTAAAGTGGGGTGTGCATATTCCTTATGGGTACACAAAGAGGTGCTTAGGGGTTACATGTCGAGTCTGTGTCAATCACTAATATATGACACAATACAGCTAAATGACTCAGGGAAACATTTTTTCATTTCATTGGCTAACCAAAACAAAACAGCATACTAAGACTAAAAGTTAAAGCTAGCTTATGATTGATTGTACCTGAACAGTTCAATGTGAAAAATTCATTAAATATTCAAGTATAAAAAATGCAATTGTCACATTAAAAAGCTACTACATTAAATGAAATATATGCATGTTTGTTTGCAGTCATCGGTTGCTATCTTTTTTTTTTTTGTGTGTGTGTGTGTGTGTTCATGACTCTCATAAGTAAAAAAAAAGAGGTGTGGTAACCAGGTATATCTAATTTTTCAAGGAATTTGTAAGACATAAAAGTTTAGGAAACACTGATCTAGATCAAAGAAACTATTGAAAAACTTTAGATCATTTTTTCTTTTATGAGAATAGGAGTACTTTAGATATTTTTTTATGTGAAAACGTTTCTTATTTTTTGAAATTTATTTGCACAGTATCAAAAATAGTCAGTGATGTCACTGGATCCTAAAAATCCTGGGTCCCAGGGACCCAGGTTTTTCAAATATCTGGGTCCCTTTTTTATAAAAGCAGGTCCCCATTCATAACAATTCAAAGTCATATTTTAAAAGAATAAGTGAAGCTTGTTTATTTGGAAAAGAGAAATGCAATAGTTATTGTTTTGATAATAATTAAATAATGAATAATTAAAACCAGTATTTCCCAATCAAATAAGATATGTTTTTTAAAAACTATTAAAATAAATTTTCTTTATTTTTTTTTAATGTAAATTCTTACTTATGAAATAATGATTATTTGAGTGTAGAAGATAACAAGTATCGCTAATATTTGCATTTCTTTTAAAAGGGGCAGGACGGATTTATTGAAAAGGACATTTTTGTTGGATAAAATAATACTTTTGTTGAGCAAAGGGGCACTTTTTGTTGAATGAATGGATGCTTTGATTCTCATTGGATTCCCATTGTTACTCACTCCCATTAGATTATTTGTCAGCATAAATCAGTGTTGGAACCAAACATTTTCTTTGGAAAGGAGTTTCAGGAGTGATTCTGAATTTTAAAAAATATTTTCTGAAAAATTACAGCAGGAGAGAGGGGGGGGGGGGGGTAATCCTCTCTCAGCACTATTTTTGTTGTTGTTGTTGCAGGTCGGATTAACTTGCAATTTCAGACTGAGTTGTAGATTCCTGCAAATTGGGTTAGGTTAACCCAATTTTTCAAAAGTTAGTTCAGTATATTGTTTCAGATTAAAAACTATGCCTATATTAACAAGCATAGAACTTTGTGTATCTGCTGTTTTCTAAAGAAATGCTGCATCTTTTCCTCGACTATTTTACAAAATTGTTTTTTTCATGAACCTTTGATGAAATAAGCTTTTTTTTCCCCGCGATCCTTTGGCGAGATTCACATTTTTTTCATGGCCCTTCGACAAAATTCGAGCTTTTTCCGTGATCCTTTGATGAAATTAGCAATTTTTTCCACAATCTTTTGACAAGATTGAAATTTTTTTGCGGCCATTTGACGAAATTTGCATTTTCTCTCTGGACGAAATTTGCATTTTTCCGCGATCCTTCAATGAAACTCATATTTTTGTTTTGTTTTTTTGACAAAATTCACATTTTTCTGCAGCCCTTTCACAAAATTCATATTTTTCCGTGGCCCTTTGACGAAGTTTGCACTTTTATTGCGATCTGTCAACAAAATTAGCCGTTTTCGAGATGCTTTGATGAATTTTGTATTTTTTCCTTGGCCTTTAGACAAAATTCACATTTTTTCTGCGATTCTTCGACGAAATTCGCCATTTTTCGAGATCATTCAATAAAATTTACCATTTTTTTAGATCCTTCGACGAAATGTAATTTTTTTTTTTAGATCCGTCGACAAAATTGGCCGTTTTTCCATGATCCTTTGACAAAATTAGCATTTTTTCCCATGATCCTTTGACGAGGGTGGTGTTTTCTCTGTAGACTTTGGCGAAATTCACATTTTTCCACGATCTTTCAACGAAACTCATGTTTTTTTGACGGCCTTTTAACAAAATTCATGTTTTTCCATTGCCCTTTGACTAAATTTATGTTTTTTTCGTGATCTGTCAACGAAATTAGCTATTTTCCACGAACTTTTAATGAATTTTGCATTTTCTGCTGTTTTTCAACTAAATTCGCCATTTTAGCGATCCTTCGACAGAATTCGCCTTTTTTCATGAACCTTCGATGAAGTTTGCCGTTTTTTCACGCGATCCTACGACTAAATTCACCGTTTTTTTTTATTATCCGACAAAATGATTTCGCGATTCTTCGAAGAATTTACGCGTGTAAAAATTACGCATCCCACGGGATGTATAAGCAACTATTTTTTTTTTGTCCCAACTCCATTTTTTTTCAGAATTTACGCGCTATAACATGTCCAAGGCATCGCTGATAGTAACTTTCTGCTCTACATATTGATAGCTTCATCATTTTTAAGTGTTTTTACCCTATGTGCAGAGGCTAAAATTCAGGGAGGGTTTTTGGAATTCCCGCGTACATCAAGCAGCATGTGTATCAATCTCAAAAATTCATGTCACAGATGAAGTTTTTCAGTCATGAAAGCATAGATTTTTTCTTATTTAATGGCAGAATTCTGCCATTAAATAAGGGAAATGTTACTATTCAAAAATAGTGGTATTCAAAATATGAAATCAGTTGCATCTAAGGGAAAATAAAATAGTCGCAAATTTAGTCAGTAGGTAATGAAAAAGTTAAGAGTTGCAGCAACTGGGTCAAACATCATACTATTCAATCCCTCTCCATCCACAACATGAGTTTTAGTATTTATGTTAAACTTGTTTTCGTATAATTTAAAATGTAAGAAGAAATAAAATTGTATGATATTTCTGGCATATCTTTTCTATTTTTATAGATGTCCTTTTTCATCTTGGTAAATGAATACTTGATATCATCACTGAAGTAACTGAATTTATGTGCTGTTTTATCACAATCAGTGTTAATGTCTGTATCACTAAATGCATAATCTATTATAGCATTAAAAGTGTAGGGAATAACAATTTCAGAATGTTTAAGGTTGGAATATTGAGTGATTTTAAACTATAAACATTGATTTAGTATGGAAAGTTATTTTAGGAATGTATCAAGTCATCTGAAGTAGATTTCAAAAAATGATCATTAAATACTCCAGATGCATGAATTACAGAAACCTGCGACATGTGATATAAAAAATATCAAAATTTAATGTGACATACTCAAAAAGCAAAGAAACTTAAGTAGTATTGCTACATTTTCTTCTTACCAACTACCTATGATCCCCTTTATTTATAAATGTGAAGGAGAGTCTCCCCTCCACTTAAAAATTTGAATTTTAACCTCTGATGTTACTGCTGATAAAATAATTCATCATATTTCTGCTTTTTCATTACTATAATTCTTTGCTAGAAAATATTATTAGTACTGCTCCATGGCTATTTTTCTATTACCTTAAAAAAAAAACAGCAGCACAATATTCAGCAATTATCCAGTAATGGCTGAATACTGTGCATTACCACAGTTGTATGCCATTCTGTTTTTAAAGTGGTTCTCAAATGATCTGCTGAACAACACAAAACTTTGACACAATTTCTGACTCATTTTGAAACACAAACTCATAAAATTAATAGACCTGACTATTGAAGCGATTTGGAATCAAAATGAGTTTTTCATTTTTTGATAAATAAATTACTTATCGAGTTATAAACGATTCAGGTCACATGGCAACGCATTTTTCTGTTTTCTGATGCTGAAGAATCAGGAATATGGTTCAAAACATCAACTTTGACAGTGTTTCTAAAAGATCTTCTGCCCTTATCAAAAAATAGAAAACGTGTTTTGATTACAAAGTTTCTGAATAACACCACCTAACCATTTCATGTGCCTCTGAAATAAAATGAATTAAAAAATATGTCTGAAAGTGGCCCTTTTGATTTGAGAAACAGCCTTAAATTAATAAATAGTGGCTTTTTCAGATCTCTGTTTTTTTATTAAATTTTGTCTAACTCATTTATTTTGTCTTGCACTTTCAATTAATATATTCAATGAACAAATTATTTTGTATGTTAATTACAAAGTAAGTATAAATAAGTAAAAATAAAATTTTCCTTTTGTGTTTTTGCTTCTTAAGTATGATATATTGTATTTTTTTTTCTATTAAATGAGTCATATTATTTTACTAATATCCTGTATTAATTTATATCATGTTTTATTACAGAATTAGAGAAGCTTGTGATTGTAGTTTTATATTTTGGCACAATGTTGTATTTCCTAAATACATAGAGCATTTATATGAAAATGGAGTTGGTATACATAACATTCAGGTATGGTCATCTATATTGAGACTATGTATTACATTTATATTAAGATATTACTATTTTATAGACTGTCTCTGAAAAATAGAAGAAAATTTCTGATATATCTAGAAAAGTAATTAATGTCAGTAGCAAGATATAGTTTTCTGAAAGTACAGTATAATTTTGATTTGCTGAAATTTTTGTGTATACTGTGCCATTTTTCCTCTCAAAATTTACATTAAAAATCAAGGTGCAAGTGATACATGGCTGACCTCGCTATATATGACCAACCAATAGTCACTGCATAAAATCATTGAGCTGCAATTTTATATTTCGCTTTATGAAAGCATGAAGCAATACATTGTGAACTATAGGCAATTTTAGTACTAACTATTAGATTTTAATGTAATAAAATCTGTTTCAAAAAGTTTTTACCAAATTTTTTTACTCAAATGAAGTATTAAAATTCAGGATGTGCACATATTACAGAAGGCCACAACATACATGAAAAAATAAATTATTCATAAATAGACTATGTTAATTTATATAAATGAAATAAAAACTAATTTGTACTTTTATATTTACAAGAAAAGAAAGACTATATAATTAGATAACATTTATTCAGTAAGGAATATTGTTAATTAGTTGAATTATGTGATGTTTCTTAGAATTATATAAATTCATTTCAAAAGTTTGGTGTTATAAACACAATAAATCATACAAGCACATAAATTTTGAAGTAATCTCTTGTTACAGTAATTAAAAGCAAATATTTGTATACTGAAAATATTGCTATTTTAGGCTATATTTATTTAGTTGATAAGTTGGAGGCAGTGTCAAGAGATTTCATTTTTCAATGTTAAAGCAAAATAGAACTGGAATCTGATTATATTATCACAGGGTATGTAAGTCAAACAGTTTAACATGTTAAAAAACTAAACAAAAACAATTTTAAACATTAGTTCATTCAACCATTAATTTTTAGACTAATAAATTGATTGCTGCAGTGGCACTTCAAGCTTACTAATTGTTCTCAGAAGCAGTTGGAGATAGGTGGGTAGATTGTCTGCCGTTACTTGCAGAACAGGCAGTTACCCCACCCCGCTCAGGACTGTTCAGTAGGAGGTAGCTCCAATCACAGATGATATGGACCAGAAATTTTTTAAAGCAGAATTCAGTAAGTTTAAGACATTGACTAGCAAGTTCAAGAGGGCTACAGTGTCTAATACATCAGACGATCACATTGGCTTTGAGCTCACTCATTGCTCTCTGTGATTAGTGGAGGTGACTGCCATTACTCACAGAATAGGCAACACCCCTCTCTGAAATATGGCAAGACGATCAGGTTCAGGAGAGCTACAGTGTCTAATACATCAGATGATCATGTTGGTTTTGAGTTCACTCATTGCTCTCTGTGATTAGTGGAGGTGACTGCCATTACTCACAGACAGGCAGAATCTCCCTCTCAGATATGGCAAGATACTCCACAGAACATTGAAAGGGATTTCTGCTGTAATTCCAGTCACATGATGACAAAAATAGCAACATGTATAGTCTGTCTTAAAAAATTAGGCACAACAATAAAATGTCATTTATTAAAAAACATTTACAAAATTAAACAAAAACATATAATTTACTTATTAGATTCTATAAAAATATTCAAATAATTTATATCAAAATGAATAAATGGGTATATTATCATAACTTTAATAAAAAATCAAAAAGTCTGTAACTATACAGTGTCTCAAAAATTTAGACTCAGTAGAAAAAAAAATACATCTTTTAACACTTTTACATGATTCTATTTATTATTTAGATTTTCCTGGATTCAGATAACTTCAAATATTTGTATTTCTATTGAATCAATGACTTTTTGAAATATTATTGGTGGCAGAGAATACCATGCTTTTTCAATGGCTATTTTAAATTCTTTAGTAGAGTCATATTGCTTTCCATTCTTGTATGCTTCGTGGTTTAAGATACCTTAAATGTTTTCAGTTGGGTTTAAGTCCAGGCTTAAAGCTGGCTAATCTGAAATGTTAACATTTCAGGCAGAAAGCCACTGTTTCGTATTATGTGAGTTGTGGAATGAAGCATGTGGTCAGTCACCCACATCTTGGTTTTAGGTTGAAATTGGTATTTCTTAGCAAGTACTTCGTATATCTCTTGCTTTCAATGATTAAATATTCTAGAAATTTCAGTAACAGGCCTTATTCTTTTTTATTTAAGCCTAAATTGCTTTAAAATTTATTTTGTGAATTCTGTAGATTTAGACATCTTAAATAACTAATGGAAATTGATATATTCTGTTATACTGGTCAGGAAAAACAGTTGATTGATAGCAACCAATGCAGCATTTGTTAACATTTGCAGAATGTGACTAAACTTTTTAGACACTGTTTTTTTAACAAAAATAAAAAAGACATAGCTGAGGAAAACATATCTCTATGTTTCATTTCAATTATATTTTGAATATTTGCAGTAAAATTATTGCATATATTTTTCTTTCCAATTTTATTATCGTATTTTTGTGTGTATGTGTGTCTAAATTTTTGAGACACTGTTTTTTTTAACAAAAAGAAAAAAGGTGTAAATGATGAAACCATTATATCCCTACTATGTTTCATTTAAATTATATTTTGAGTATTTACAGTGAAATTATTATATATATTTCTCTTTCCAATTTTATTATCATTTTTGTATATGTCTAAACTTTTGAGACCGGCTTTAGCAGCTTTTAGACTACTGGGGTGCTAACTGTCGATGACAAATTCAGCTATTCTGGCATTTTTTTTTTCTGCTACCAAAAAATCCCATGTCTTTCTGTGTATTTATGTGAAACTCATATCATACCACTGTTTCTACTTTTTGAATGATTAAATTTTTATTTCTTTTGTAAATTTTAGATTTCTGTATTTCTTTGTATTCATTTATGAATTTCTTAGTTTATATTATTTTCTTAGTTGTTAAAAGTTTTAAAAAAAACTTTTTTTTTTTACTTTTATTTATATAAAAGTTTTATTTTCTGTAGTATATGATATCTGCTCTACATGATTGTGTTGCTCCCATTCTTGCTACGAGGCATGAATCATCACCTCAGGTATTGCTTGAGGCTTTTGAAAGAGAATCATATTCAACACTTAGAAAGGTTTGTTACTTTTAAAACTGAATGCCTCTTTTTTTTTTTTTTTTTTTTTTTTTTGTTACCATGTGTTTCTGAATGTTAAATGTCTTTCTAAACTTTATAGTGCCTTCCCTTTTGATTTTTAACATTTCTTTTTTGACATTAAAATTGTGGGTCTAAGTGCTGTTTGCTGTTAATGATGATAAATTATATTTTGTTTGTTGGCTTATGAATTAACATTTTGTATCTAATGTATGATTTGAAAGCTATATTTAACAAGGACAGAGTAATAAGTTGGAGTATTCTATGTTTTCTAGAATGCATTCAAATTGACAGATTTACAACTTGAAATATGCATATTTCTTATCTTAAACAAAAATTTAATTCTTCTTTTTTTTTCTTATAACACACAATGTTTCAGTAAGTTACAGATTGTTGTGAAACAAATAATAATAATTAGAAAAAACCCTCAAAAAATTAAAAATCAGGCAAAAAAAAAAAAACAATTTTAGCAAAAGATTGGTAAATGGCTTAAAAAATCAATTTTATGATAGATTTGCATTTTCATATATATATTTAATCTTGTTTAATTTAAATTTGTATAAATGAAAAACTTTTAAGTTGTAACATTTTATAGGGGAAATTAATCTTAAACTGTTATGTTTAAAAATACAAACTTTTTGAACTTATGTGTTAATAATAGACATAATTATTGTCAGTTAACAATAATTATTCTGTTTAGTATCACATATTAACAGTGATCCCTTTTTGGTTATTACTTGTTACCATCAAGCGATTTATATTAGCTAAATAGCAAGTGATATCTGTTTAGCTATGTTGGTCTGCTTGTATTTTCTGAATCATCTTACAAGGAGAGTGCCAGGCTTGGTAATCACAGATTTTGATTATTTTTTTATATATGTTGTTGGGTAGAAGCCCCTTAGTCTCAGGTTCAATGGATTTTATACAACGCTCCTTAGTTCTCAAGGAATGGGGGGGGGGTCTAATGTTATAACACAACTTAACCCCTTCGGGACCAGCGGCTTTTACACAAATTTTATTCGTTTGGCACCAATTTTTACCTTTTAGCACCAATTAAAAAGCTACCTTTACTTAAACTATCACAAAAATGCTCTAATATGAGAAAGCAGATATTGCTTTTATTTTGACTGGTGCCTAAAACAAATTCTGTATGCTCTTTTTGAGGTTGCATATATGATACCATGGTCCCGAATGGGTTAAATACTTACTTTCTAATGAAATAACTGCATCGGTCATAGCTCAGTTGTTATGGCGTCTGCTCGTTGATCTGAGAGCCCGGGTTAAAGGCCCGAATGCACTACGTGTGTTTTTCTCATTTTTTTTTATATATATACTTGTAATTATAATTTAATAATCTCAATTAAAAATTTTGTTAACATAATTAAATTTTAATTTAGTATTTTTGATTTTTAAACCATTATTAAACATTTCTCATCATTTAAAGAGATTTAAGAAAATTGGATCTATTATTGACTAGTAAAAATTCAAAAATCGTTACAAAATCAGCATATTTACTATCTTATTATAGAATTCTTTTCCCATCACAATAGAAAACGAAGATATTTCAGATGCTGGATTATTTGTTAAAAATCCATTGTTTTGCAATACAATTTTACAGTACTTCAATGCATTTGTGACATCACTTTTCTACTTTTCATCGAATCCTGACACTTCAGATTGATCTTCTTGTGAACTACAGCTTGCTTCTTCCATTTTTATATGACTATAAGCTGTTATAGAATGATACGCACTTGTGTGATAGAGATTGAAAATAAGAACCACTTAACTGCACCACACTAAAAAAAGAAATAACCAAAGTCTGTTGTCGTGCCCTCTAGTTACAATGAAATAAAACATAAATATTTTGTAATTTAATTCTTATGCTAATTTTTAATATGATTTTGCTTCTTACTTTAAAAACAGTATTATCATTGCATTGACTTCCCTTGTTAAGACAATTTATAAATGATGTTTCTTTACAATCACAAATTGACACAATTGTTCAATATCGTTTTATCGATAAAGCATATATGAAATACATTTTAAAAGTGACTTTTTTAAATATTAACCGTTAAATGAAGTTTTATACAGCAATTTAGTTACAGATAAAAAAATAAATAGTTAACATTATAATTAATGCACAATATTATAATTTTTAATTGAGATTATTAAATTATAATTACAAGTATATTTATAAAAAAAAATGAGAAAAACAAATGTAGCGTGTTCCAGCCTCGAACCCGGACCCTCGGATTAATGAGCAGGTGCCATATCAACTGAGCTACAACCAACGCAGTTATTTCATTACAAAGTAAGTATTTAAGTTGTGTTATAATATTAGACCCCCATTTCTCGAGAACTAACGAGCATTGTATAAAATCCCTTGAATCTGAGACTAAGGGGCTTCTACCCTAAAACATATATAAAATTAATCAAAATCTGTGATTATCAAGCTTGGCTCTCTCCTTGTTAGTATATATTTTTTATATTTTGTCTAAATTTTTAGGTGCTTATTTATTTGTTATATATGTTTGTGTGTTTGATTACTTAAATTTTATTTTAATTATTTTTCTAGAATTTACTGGATCCTCTGTGCAGTGATATTGAAACTGAGCTTCGTCTTCATTGTCATTATCATCTTCAGTTAGATGATAGAAACCCCTTTAAAGTGGGCTTAAAAGATTTCACTCATTTTCTATGCTTACCTCCCATCAGGCTGTTTGATCGCTTCATAAATATTAAATGTAAGCTGAATGATAGTCTGAATTTAAAAAGTTAAATTGATTTTTTTATAATAAAAACAGTATTGCTAAGGTTTTTTTTTGTTGTTGTTGTTTTTAATACAACCATTCTTGGAAACTTACACTGTTGCTTTAAATCTAATGAGTTTTATATTTCTGATTTATTTGGTGTCTAAAATAATTTTTACATTGTCTTAAAAGAAGGCTAATAACTGATAATATAAAATTTTCTTCATTGCATTATTGATTTTTATTCAAACAATATTTGGATGCATTGTTATTTTTTAAATATTTTATTGTTTTATTTATTGATTATTTCATAATTTTGTAAAAGAAATGACTGAAATTTATTTTTAATGTTGTCTTCTTTCTTTTATTTTGCAGCATATGTTGAACATTATTTGGAGAAAATTTTTTATAATTTAACAACTGTTGCATTGCATGACTGGAAAACATATGGGGAAATGAAAAATTTAGCAAAACATAAGTATGGTCTTCTTACCGTTGAAGCTCATTTGCCTAGTCAAACACTTGAGCAGGTGATCAGAGTTTACCATATTTATATAATTGATATTTCTCAGATTTTATTTATTTTACAATTATTTCTTAAAGCTTTGCTGAATAT
The DNA here is from genome assembly GCA_963931845.1 of Maratus michaelseni. NCBI lineage: Eukaryota > Metazoa > Arthropoda > Arachnida > Araneae > Salticidae > Maratus > Maratus michaelseni. Next base: position 82,824,427 of record OZ007586.1, read on the forward strand.
CTTTCTAAAATTATAAATGTAAATTATACAAAAAGAAAAGGTTAGTAATATTTTATAAATATAATGTTCTTCCTTCAATATTAAAATGTATCATATGCATATAAAATATATTCTGTATACATGTATGATTAAAGTGTTTAATATAAATGATTATTTATTGATAAGAAATTAATCATATAATTAATGTTATGTTAATAAATTTTTAAAGCAAAAAATATATTTTAATGTACTGGGTGTTTCAAAAGTAAAATGCAGTAACAAAAAGATCTGTGGGTGGGAGAAACATGTGGTTTGCAGATAAATATTCAGCGTGGTACGGGATTTCGTATGACACAAAAATAAATAGTTCAAAATCCCAAAAATAGAGGGTGCTGCTGCAGATAATTCCATGGAATAATTTCATATTGCTCATACAATGTAAGATTTGGATACAAAAACATTAGAGAATATTGCATGTACTCTTTTAATATGCAAAAATAATAATGGTTATCATGTGCAATTTTCAATCGCAATAACATCATGCATCATTATTATTTTTTCATATTAAAAGTGTACATGCAGTATTCTCTAATATTTTTGTATCCAAATCTTGCATTGTGGGAGCAATATGGAATTATTCCATGGAATTATCTGCAGCAGTGCCTTTTATTGTCCGGTTTTTATAAAAAAATTTTTTATATCATATAAAATCCTGTACCCTGCTGAATATTTATCTGCAAACCGCATGTTTCTCTGACCCATAGATTTTTTAAAATCTCATTTTACTTTCACACCGAACTTTTAAAACACCCTGTATATATATATATATAATTGAGCAATAGAACTTGAAGTTAGTTTTTAAATTTGTTTACTATAATGATATTGTAGTAATAATGTGTTTTTTCTTTCTTATTTTTCAGTTAGTCATTTTATTTATTTTAAATATAAGTTTAGTTTTGGAAATTCTGTCATAAATTATAGTTTAACAACCACATACAATCTAACACGACTCACTATTTTTTACTGTAGTCTGACACCTTTTGTTTTGATGTTAGATGGTTTACCATCTCAACCACTGCAAGTGCAACTTACAAGGGAACCGCTTTTGGTGCAGATTGTACCTAGCATCGAGACCTGGTACATTTTGTAGCCTTATACATAAAAGTTAGAGAACCAACAAAAATGCTCTGTTAAAATCATATTTTATATATTTTTTATCGGATTTTTAATTGTTAATTTCATGCCAAAAGTAAGTTAAGTCACCATATATGGTGGTATGAATCTATCACACACAGCAGACGACTATGGCATTTGGCCAAGGTTGCCAGGAATAGTTGTACGGTAACGAATTAAGCCAACTTTTTCCATGCCAAAATGTAAATATAATGTTATAATTTTTCAAAATCAAATTCATAGGTTCTTAAAGGAATTTTTAAACGTTTTTCAATACTTTATACTTATTATTAACTAATTTGTATTTTTAACTGCTTTAAAAAAAAAAAAAAAAACTTCTATGTTAAAAGTCTGATAAGTGGTCTCAAAAATTGCATTTTCAGAAAGTTATGTTGCTGTAAAATAAAAAAAATATGATTTTAACAGAAAATGTTTTTGATTCTCAAACTTCATAATACAGTAAAATCCCGTTACAACGAATTCCATTACAACGAAAAATCCCGTTATAACGAAATGCAAGCGAGTCCCGTTTTGAAATGTATTCAAATAATGTTAACATAATCTCAGTATAACGAAATATTCAATTTTTTATAATCTCGTTAGAACGAAATAATATGACACGGCAAATACTTTCAGTTGTACATTTTTATCGCTTGACAATTTTTGTTTTCGATGCCTAGTCTTAGGACAATCAAGCTTATCTCTAAAGCAATCGCTTTTCTCCGAGCTTTGTTGTAAAATCGGTGTGCATAGGCATTTCACTGCAGAAGGAATGTTTCCTTTGTTCGCTCTCCCCTTTTCTCCACCCCTTTTTCTTGGAAGTCCAAGTAAGCTGTAACCAATGTAGGCAAACTTAACAAAACGTGAAATGAGTATTGCACATTCCCCCTTCCCTCTCCTCCCTACCTGAATAACTTTCGCAAAGGAATTTCCAAAGCTCGAAATCAGTTTGAAAATTTTCATCTTACCAGTAGGTCATAAAATGGCGGCTGTTAAGTGAAAACAGTTTAGTTTGGAAGAAAAAAAAAGCCATAATTTCTGAAGTTGAGAAAGGAATGAAAAAATCTGATGTTGCTAGCAAATATGGAATTTCGCCGTCTACTTTATCCACTTTTCTAAAAGATAAAGAAAGCATTTTGAAAAAAATTCAAGTTAAAGTCTTTGATCCAAGCAGAAAACGAATTCGAAATGCCCAGTTTCAAGATGTGGATAGTGCTGTTTACAAATGGTTTATGGATGTTCGTTCTAGAAACATCCCTCTAAGTGGCCCTTTAATTAGAGAAAAAGGTTTGGAATTTGCAAGAATGCTAAACATTGAAAATTTTCAAGCCAGTGTCGGATGGTTGAATCGATTCCGAGAAAGATACAGTATAGTGGCAAAATGCATTTCAGGAGAAGCAAAAGACGTCCCAGTTGAATTTGTAAACGAATGGCGTAAAGGTGAAATACAAAAAATAATCAAGACGTATAGTCCTAACGATGTTTTTAATGCCGATGAAGCCGGAATATTTTTTCAGTTAGAACCAAGGAAGACTTTAGCGTTAAAAGGAGACAAGTGTATTGGAGGAAAGCTTTCCAAACAAAGGATTACAGCCCTATTTTGCTGCAACAAATCAGGAACAGAAAAACGAAAAGTACTCATAATCGGCAAATCTGAAAAACCCCGTTGTTTCAAACATTTTAAGTCCTTACCATGCATCTACAAAGCCAACAAAAAATCATGGATGACGCAAGGATTCTTTAATGAATGGCTGATAAATTTTGATAAAGATATGCAAAAACAAAAACGTAAAATTCTTCTACTCATAGACAACTGCACAGCACACAATGATCCTCCTATATTGAATCACATTCGTGTAGAGTATTTCCCGCCTAACTGTACTGCAATACTTCAGCCTCTTGACCAAGGCATTATCAGAGCCGTAAAATCACGATACAAAACTATGTTATTAAAACGCATTCTCTGCGATCTGCAAAATAACGTAAACAGAAAGTGCAACATGAAAGAGGCAATTGATATGATCTGTGGATCGTGGGATGATATAAGCCAGAAAACAATAGCCCACTGTTGGAAACACGCGCAGATTGACCAGGATTTAAATAAAGAATCGACGGCTCAAGGATCTAGCGATGTAGTACATGATGAGGAGCAGACAGTCGAATATGAGATCGAATCCACTTGGAACTTAGTAAAAGAAAAATCTGGTGTGTCTCAAAGCATAAGCTTTAAAGATTTTTTAACTGCAGATGACAATGCTGCAACTTGTTATTCATTAACAGAGACAGATATTGTGCAGTCTATTGTTGATGATCGCATTTTAGAAAATGATGAAGAAAGTTCTGAAGATGAAGAAAATGAGGTTTCAAAAGTTACATCTGCTGAAGCCTTAGAAAGCTTAGAAAGAGTGCGCAATTTTATTTCTTTACAGAGCAGTGTACCAGATAACATTTTTTCTAATATTAATCATGTACATAATTTTGTATTGTCCGCAGCTTCAAACTCCCTTGTACAAAAAAAAAAATCACTGATTTTCTGCATTAAATTTTTTCTTGTACAATTTGAAGATCATTGAAATGGTGGTAAGTCAATTTTTCAGTTCTATAAAAAATATTATACATTGTATTATACTAACTTTACGTTATTAGAAGGTACTACTAATTTTTATTACTATTTTTAATAATTAATTATCTACTAATTTGTATTATACTACTATATTTTTATAATTAACTATGATATGAGGATCTGAATTGAAATGTTTAATTTTCTATTGAATTCCGTTACAACGAAATTCCCTTTACAACGAATAAAATTTGCGGTCCCGTGAAGTTCGTTGTAACGGGATTTTACTGTATAAGGCTTTAAAATGCACCAGGTCTCAATGCTGGGTGTGAGCTACACCAAAAGTGGTTCCCTTGTTAGATGTTGAAATTGTTTAGTGGAAATTCCTAAAGAAGAAGAAGAATTTTCAGATGCAATGCATTTTTGTTTTTTCAGTTTTTGCAAGTTAAATATTTATTTAGTAGGATAATTTAAGGAAATTTAATAATTAACTCATTAATGCCGGTTGGTACAAAAAGTTACCATTTAAGTGATATGAAACTTTTAAATATGAACACCAGTATCTTAGTAAAAAAATAATTCATATTATCTAATGTGAAACTATCGGAGATTCAATCAGTTAAAATAACAGTATGGGAAAACTGGTGTCAAGTGGTATCAAAGTATTAAAAGAAGTGTAAAATAAGTCGGCGTTAATGGGTTAAGTAGTCTTCTTAGTAAAAAATAATTAAAAAATTACCTGGAGTTTCTTTATTCTGCCATATTGTGTCCAAAAATAAGCACATTTTTGATGAACAATTTTGTATTCAAATCTATTATATAAATTCAAACAAACAGTCGAAACTGTTACAAGTATTGAATTTAATAATTTATGATAATTTTTAATTATAGCAAAAAATTGGCATTTTTACTTAAAGTTGGCTTTTCTGAACAAGAACTTTTAAGAACACATGACAGAAATGGATATGAGAAAAGAGCATGCATTTTTTTAATACTTCTGTTTTTATTTAATTTCAGAACATAGCTTTTGTATGATAAATTTCATGGAGGAGGATTTCTAGTATCAATTTATCAGAAGTTTCATACCTAAATTAGATCATTGGAACGTTCCATTTCCTCATCACTAGAGAAATCATATAGCAAACTTTTACAATTTCCAAAATCATTTCGAGAAATTTCTGATTCATTATCTGATCCAATATTAGAATTATATTCTGTTATGAGCCACTCACTGTCACTCATTCCTTTTTTATTTTAGCACAAAATTAACAAGAAATAGTATTTGCAATGTGTGATACACTACACAAGTGAAAACAAAATTCACTCCTCCTCCTGTAAACTAAAAGCAGATAAACCTAATAATGCACGTTTTGCATTCCAATCTTTACTGGACTACTAGAGACATCTATTAGAAACATTGCAAAGGAAAAAAAGTTAAAAAGCCTGGCAAATCATTGGATTGGCATAGTAAAATAAGATGTCTGAGCGGTGTACGGGCAAATCAGAAAAGTGACCTTTCACAGCATCCAATCGGTGTTTGAGCAAAATTGTTAAGAAGTTAAAGTATGATAATGAAATGAGCTAGCTAAAAGGAGGATGACAGCACATCACATTTTGCTGTTGGTTGTTACCAGCAGTGCTGGTGTACTTAATGTTAGGAGTTTGTGTTTTTAATTGATCAGGTATGTGTTCAGATTAGATTTCTGCATGGCTAAAATTTTCAGGCCGGTCCCAGCCTGAAATAAAGCCACCTCAGCCTGGCCTGTGCAAAAATGAGTAAAATCAAGCCCAGGTGGAAAATTTTTTACAAACAATTCCAATTTTTCTTAACGTATAACTAAGATTCTTTTAAAGAATAATACAAATAATATTTATATGACAATTTTACAGTATATTCCAGAATATATTTCCGCAAGCCATATAATACAGAATAGCAACATTAATGATCACTTAAATGCTTAGATATTACATTCAAATAAATACTCATTAAAAAAAATAATGTAGTTTAGAATAAAAGGAAAAAATGGTTAAAAATATCATAATTGAAATATTTCTCTGTAATTTATGAAACTATATTTCCAAAGATTCTGTTAGCAAAAGTTCATTATCACTATTATTAAAAAAAAAATTGCCTGCCCTACATGTTTTGGGAACAATCAAGTCCAGATCCAGCCTGGCCCAAGTATTTAGTAAAAAATGTAAGCCGCCCACTGGAGTCTGCTACAAATAAAAGTAAGCCTGGGTTCGGATACAATGTAATTGTCCAATATAGATCTCTATGCTGGACATGTTAAATTGCTGCATTGATGTTGTCAAACTTGCATTGGCTCATGTAGTAAATTTATAACTTATTCTCGGCCTAGTCAGGTCTATTGAAAATTGTTCATATTTTTTCAGCTTGGTCAGACTCTTTTAAATTCATTATATTGGCCGATTGGCCTGCTTAATTTTTTCATCAGTCCAGCCCATTCTAAAGTTTGTCTTTATTTTGCCTGGCCCTTGCAGATATCTAGTTCAGATGGTGTGAACAGCTTGTGTGTTTTTAATGTAGTTTAGTACTTGTGCTTTTAGATTTGGTAGTCAACTTCTAGAATGTTCACATTAAAATCTGAAGCTTTCCAACTTTTACATGTCAAGTTTTTCTAAATACCTGTTAATTTTTGTTTGTAGAAGTTAAGTTTAAAAATATGTCAGGCATTTTTGAAACCATGTGGTTTTGCCTACTTACCGATCATGAGCAGTGGTAATTTTTCACTTGCATCCATGTTACAGTTGATCATAATTGTAGTTCTTTCTATGCAGAATTTTCTTCCAGTATATTTTTCTTCCTTTAAAGTAAGTGTTCATGAGGATTGTGTGTTGAAAAACAGCCCCGTTTCATTGGCATTGAAAATATCATGAGGAGCATAGATATATTTTTTTTACATCTAACCTCTTTTCTAAGAGAAAGGACTGTATAGAATTCTCATTTATGGTACTCTTCTCCAGATATCTTTTTGCATACAATTCTATGTTGCTCTTTGGATCTTGTCAGCCATCCATTAGAACATGTGAAATTGCTTTCACCGAGAGCATTAATAAAAGCCTTTTTCTTTTGCAAAACTGCACCAATTAAAACAATGATCCGGCTTCTTATCTCTTTAATTCACTGCAAGGGAGCAATTTCATCTTTCTCTGCTGCATGCATTCGTTTTCTTGCTGGTTTGAATTGACTCACCACATAAGCTGCTTCAATCTTTTCATGATTCTTTAAAATCATAGAGAGTGTGCTATTGGGTATTCCATACTTTGTGCAATTTCTGTTTTTTTCAGCACTTTATGGCTGACTGCATTAAAATTTATTTTTCCTTGTTTCTAAAGATACAGCTTGTTGTTTTTGACTCGTATTTCATAGAATTATACAGAATAACTGCAAACAGAGTTTCAATTATGTTAGTCAGTTAGTGAAGTAGGATTGTCACTTCTTTCACTTGAAAATATGAGATTTAGAAAACCTGGCATTTGTCACTGTCAATACAGTTAAATGAGTAATGGAACCATTACTTTCAAAAAAGAAATTCATTCACCCAAACTTTCATCGTGACTGATCTATAGCCCATATGATCAGTATGGGAAAACTACTGCATATCAGAAGACAAAGAAAAGCAGAAATCAGTCAGGAATTCAGCATTTCACCATTTTCTGAAACCCATCTTTACTTTAGGTCATTCAAACCATGAGAAAAATTCCATTTTTAATTAGTGGATGTGACATGTAAATTTGAAATATTAAAAACTTCATGTAAGAAATCATGTTTTGACTTTGGTGCAATTTTTTTCCCTTTTAAGCTGGATTTTGCAAAATTCTATTTCCTATTTAACGAGTTAATTAACATTGATTTTCAGACTTATCTAACAGGACAGTATTATTTCATGTTAACGAGGTTCAACTGTATATATATATATATTATAAATTCTTCATATTTTAAAACTACCTTTACAGAAGAAAGAAACTTTTTTAGCTCTTTTAATTTCTAAAGCATGGACAAACCAGATTAGTTTTCATTGTGTATCCAACTAGTGTTGTTCACTGCTGAATGTTACGAGCTCATAGTGTTAGAGTAAACAAGTTTCAGATGTGGACTTATTTATCCTAATATAGTATAGTAATGTTTATATTTGGAGAAGATTAAAGCAGCTCATTGGTCCTAAAGACATTTATTCCAATCTGAATGTTCATATTCTCCGGGACAATGCAATACCTCAGACAACAGGTTTATGAAACAAACATTTCACTGTAAATCACTCGATCATCTTTCTTATAGTCAGAACTTAACTCATGATTAACATTTATTTCAAACCCCTTAAAGAAGCATTAGGAGGAGCAAGATTTTCATCAGATAAAAATGTCAAAATTTTGTACAGTATGTTTCATAATGTTCTATTTATTTTTATTATAATATAAGAATTAAAAAAAAACTCCCAATTTTTTGAAGAAAGTGTGTGGGTGTTAAAGAAAGCTATCTAAAACAATTACATTGGTATAATTTTGATAAATAATGCTTCAAAAAAATCTATTAAAGTATCCTTTATATTTCATTCATCCTTGTTTATAAGGGGCTGCTTAAATCATTAGCTGAATGCTTAGTGATTTAGAATTCAAGAAAAAAAAAGAACAGTTTAAATCTATTTTATTAATAATTTTTTATAGTTAAATGAGTGTTACATGAATATGCATACTTCTATTTAGAACTTATGTATATTTTTTTTCTTTAAAGGGCTTAGATGTTTTAGAAATAATGAGGAACATACATGTATTTGTTTCAAATTATTTGTACAACTTGAATAATCAGGTAAATAGTTTTTTCTTATTAAATATTTTTACAAAGAGTGTTGCATTAATTATCTGGATATACCATATTGATATGTCTATATCTGTTTTTATTTTCAACTTTAATGTAATATATATCTTGATAAGCATTTAATATTCCAATGCAGTATAAAAACAAAAAACCATTTTCAACAGTATAAGTTTCTCATCTTCCATGTGGAATTCAATCACTAGAATTTTGTTCAATGTTTTATAAAAGAGGATCGATTCTAGGTTAAATGTACAAATAAATAAATAAAATAAGAAGACAGGATATTATCCAATAAGAAAATGAGTATAGTATCTGGACTGACCAATAAGAAAAAAAACCCTAATGTGCTTAGACTTCCAAAAATTTGATAGTCTGTAGCAATAAAACCAACATTAACATCAGTATTAATATTTTTATAGATAGAGAATGATTTAAAGAAATCCAATTCCCCAATGTATGATATTTTGCAAATAATTCTAGCTGTAGTACAATTTTTGGATAATATTTGTTTGTTTTAAGTCTTTAGAAATTTGTTAGTTTCCCCTATGCAAAGATGAATAATGAACTCATTAATTCTAAATTTAAGAGTAGGCTGTATTTGGCTATTATGATAAACCACAGTGATACTTAACTCTATAAATGCACCAAGAATTATATCAGTGATATTTTTGCTTGGAAGAGCTGATTTTATAAATAAGGGCAAAAACGGCATTAAAGCTTTAAAACTTTAGCAATACATGTACTGATTTTAGGCAAGAAGGTAAGAACAAAATGGTGCTCACTTTTAAAGAAGATAAGGAGAGGGAGAGATTGGTTAAAGATGAACATGTTAATTTTGAAAGGGGGAGGGCAATCATTTATTCAGAGATTAAAGCCCGTATCATGAACAAAGACTTTAAAGAATTAGTTTTCTGAACTGTCAGAACAATTATTTAGCATGGAATTCACAAAACTTTAAAATCCATCCATCATTTATAAAGTTATGAACAGAATTTGTTGATTTCCATTCTGAAGCTGAAGAGCTCAAACACCTTTAACTTTGTTTATTAAGTTTATTATTATTATTACACAAGGTTCCAATTTATTGCCTCAGTAAATCTCATGCTAAGTTTTTAAAGTAGCAGTAATCATTGTTTCATTCTTTATTAACAGGAAAACATTAGAATAAAATCTCTGTTTTCCAAACTGTCAATTAAGTTTGACAATTTTTGTATAAAAATTAATTTATAATTAATGTTTGTATATTTTTTTAGATATTTGTTCAACGTTCCAGCAATAATAAACATTTGAATACTATCAATATTCGTCATATTGCAAATTCAATTAGGACTCATGGAATAGGAGTTATGAATACTACTGTAAGTGCTATATCTAATTTATAAAATATCTAATATGTCATTGTTATGCCTTCATGTCAGAAGTAATGTGAGATTAAATATAGTTGTTTACCATTGTAATAAACTCTAAATATTAATTAAAATAAATGATTTAAAAATAAAATAACTTTTAATGAATGAGCCAGTTGAAACAAAATTTTAAGTAAAAATCCTTTTGACTGTTTGAATATTTCTTTCCTCCAAAAGATGTTTTGAGATTGGTCTTTCTGTCTCAAAGCATCACAAAGATGATCCACCTGTATTTCACAGCTCAAGAAACAGTCATTCATTCATAAGAAAATTCCTGTATGTTGCAAATGTGCAGGGATTTTCTGTTTTAGGTAGTATTGTATGTCTTTAGCATTGTTCTGTTTTTTCACATCAATTCTACCTTGCATAAATGTTTTTATTTAGCTGTCATTCTTTGCTTTCTTATATATATATATATAGAGAGAGAGAGAGACTTACAAACTTTTTTCTTCAAAATAAGTCAAAGAGAAATTAATGCAGTTCTTAGTAATGACACCGATGAATCAGATTTAAAAGAAAAGATGGTGGACAGAGAGACTATATTATGAATGAAAATGATGAGCACTCTTTGAAACTTCAGTTATTGAAGAGAGATAGAATGATGTAAATAGTTGAGTAAATTTATCCATAGTGGAAGATTATCAAATAATAAATTAGCCAAATGAGGTCAATAATGGTATTAAATTTAGAGGACTTCATAATTCCAAATGGCTTGTTCTTGGTAGTGACTAGTCCTTCATCATAAAGAGGTATAAAATGAACAAAATAAACACAGTGTAAACCAAAAATCACTATCCAGTTTTTCTTGTTTATCTAATTATTTTTGCGATACTTTACTGCATGTCAGCGAATACGAAAAGAAAAGAAACACAGGATTGCAAAACAAAAAGTCAGGATATGATTCATCAAAGTTTGTAATCCCTGTACATTATGGAAGTCTTTAATGTAAATGTAATCGAAAAAGTTATCAGAATAAATGGATGAAATCTGTTACACTGAATTTAACAAGGGAGGGGGGGGGGAGAGGGAAGGAAAATGAATAAAATTGTATTCTTTTGAGAAAATTTGCACATTGAAATAATGGAATGAGGAAAATTTGGAAAGCATAATTAAATAATAGAGGAATAATTACTGAAATAAATTAATATATGATGCGACATCATAAGCTCATATTCACAAGATACAAAATCTACAATAATAAAAGATTAAAACTAAAAATAACCTACTGTGTCATCCCATAAATAATCTTAGTAATCCTCTTGCCAACAATGGCGGTGATGAAAATTTTGTTTTCTTTCTCTTCTGCTTATCTCATAAAGAAACTGTAGAGATGCGTAGAAATCAGTGTTTCTGATTCGCTGTTAGATTGTACCATTTAGTGATGCAAATAAGGCAATTTTGGAGGTTGCGCCATTTCATGGTGCTTTTAAAAATTAAGAAATACCTTTTGGCACTTTTCCTTACTTTACTCCATAGATTGATGCAACTTTGAATGGAAATTTTTAACTGTGTATTTTCATAGCTCATGCTCACATGAAGATAGATAAATAAAGATCAGCAGTATATTTGGTGCTATTTACAAGTCGCACCTAGTTATTGGCCGCATTTTTATTTTCAAACCAGCAAAATTTAGTTTAACACTGCGATGTTATTCCTGGAAAATATAGTATACAAGAATATAAAATAGATGTATGATAAATATATAGATGCTGAAACAGATGTATTTTAGTTTATATATAGCACAAAATATTTGCAATATACATAATTTTATTCACTGTGACTGTTTAATTTTCATTCTAAGAAGGTAATGTAGATAACTTGTTTAAATCATGCATGAATGTTAAAATAGATCATTTAATAATAAACATTTTTCATTTTTACTAAAAAAGGGCTAGTGGTTATGGTGCTGGTTTCTAGACAAAAGGTGCCAGGTTCAAATCTAGACTCAGGCGCAGGTGTTTTTTGTGGGTTGGATTCCACTTTAAACAGTGGTTCCTGTCTGTTTAGTCTTCATGTGCAAAAGATTATTGTAGTCCCTGCAACTAACCAATCAACCAACCAATCAAAAAGAAATGAATTTAGATACTGAAATATTCAGAAAATCAGCAAAAAAATATATTTCAGTATATTTTTTGCTATATTGCAGTTACATTCATAATTTTAGATAGTTTTAAAGTAATAGATTATTTATACAAGCATGTGAAGTTTCAACTCTCTAGCATTAGTAGATTAAAAAAGGTATACCTAAAGTTGAATAAAAACTAAGATAAAAGATTTAAACATACATGTTTAGTATTGTTTATTTATAGACTTAAAGGATTTTGTTTAGGAGTTTATATATTTCAAAACTATACAGATTAATTATTTTCAGAAATGTCTGAGTCAGTTTTATTTTTTAAGTACAAAATAAAACATTTGAACCCTTAAGAGCCTACACAAGTCACAGGAAGAGATGCTCAAGCTAATATGAAGTCTATGGGAAGGTTCTAGCGCGATTTCTCGCTCGCATTTTAATATTTTTAAAGGCTTTTTTTGCATAGGATAGCTGAGGTCAATCTCCAACGTTGTTAGTGTTTAGTTTTTCGATTTTGGTTCCAGTTATTTTATATAAGGTACTTTCACTTTCAGAACCGGTTCCAAAATTGAAAATGTCCACTTATAAAAAAACTGTCGCCAAAATCAAAAAAGTAAAAACTAACAATGTTAGAGATCAATCTCAGCTATCCTATGAAAAATGAATCATTTAAAAATATTAAAATGTGAGTGAGAAATCTGCCAAGAACCTTCCCATAGACTTAATATTAGCTTGAGCGTTTCTTCACGTGACTAGTGTAGGCTCTTAACGCTAGACAAAAGAGGCTTAAATATGTGAAAATTGTATAATTCTTGGTAATGATTCACTTTTTAAATTTTTATTTATATAGTGGTAGAAGTAGCAAACTAGAGTGATCTGCTAAAGTACTGCGATATGATGTTGTAGTCCATTTACTTCAATGTAAAAAAAAAAAAAAAAAAAAAAAAAAAAGAAAAGAAAAAAGATGAAAAAGGTGAAAAATATTTTATTTTTCACCTAACTTCTCAGAGAGATCTGGGTTTTTCACAAGTATATGCCAAAGAAAAGAATTGAAATTTCTTATGCTTAGAGAAAATGAAATCTGAAGAAGAACATTAATGAAAGAATGAAAGATCATGAAAGTTGATATTGCCAGAACATTATTTATTTCAAAATTTACTGCACACTAAATAGATTGACAATGAACAAATTTTTATGTTATCAACTATTACAGAAATTAATGTTGTGAACTGCAGAGAAGATAAGGGATCTGCTGCTCCATCACCATCTTGTTTTGAAAAATATATTAAAAATTATGGATGATGTTGATCAGTGCCAGAAATATTTCACATCATCTAGAAAATCATCAAGGTGGTGGACATATATTGTTTTATTTTTTATGCTGTTATTAATAATGCATATATTTTTTTTTCTTACTATCAAATTCTTCTATTAAAAAAAAACATTACCAGCTGCACGATTTTAAGTTATTAGTAGAAGAGCTCAAAAATGAAATAACTCGTAAAAAAAGGGTAGCTATTCATACTAATAGGATGCCTATGGATATGAAATACAAAACAAAATACTGAAATAAAATATACATCTGTCTTGCAGAAAGCTAGAAAGAATGACCATGTTGATATATATTTTTATATAAACTGAATTCTTTCATACTATTCTAATCATAATACAATCAAATTCAGATTTACTACCCTTCAAAATACTGCCAAACTTATTTAACTGCCTCATATTTGCCTGAACAAATCTGCTGTATAGGAACTACAATGTAATGTAGCTGTTCTAGTGCCAATTCTATATAACACCAGCTTTCATTTCCGATTAAATGTACAGTTTTCCAAGAATTTACTAATAAATTTTTCCCATTAGTCTATCTTGCTATCTTTCTTTTTAATATCCCATTTGAGATTTTTTTATACATCCTTGAATACTTTTCCCAATTTTTTTTGCAGATTTTCAAACACAAAAATATTACAACTTATATTTGATGTTTTAGTTTGTGTGACATTCTTAATTCCAGCATTAAATCCCAATGGTTAGGACCTAAAAAAAAAAAAAAAAACCTTTTGCATTACATTTTTCTCAGCAAGGAATATGAGAGAATTTCTGTTAAGAACAAATTTAAATGGTCATTAGTATTGCATCAGTCTGGCCTTGAGTCATTCAGAAAATCCAAATATCTGTGTAATTTATGAGATCATATGGAGTTAATGTGATTAATATTACTGATATAATGAAACGAGTTGTAAATAGTTTCTAATTCATTTTATATTATTGATTGAGTTATTATCAGAAATAAAATTTTATTCTGCAAGGCTGTATAATGTCTATGTTTTATTTATTAATTTACTTATTATTATAGATAACTAACAATTTCTTCTGATAAAAGATTTGAATGTTTGAATAACGATATTTTTGTATTTACACTTAATTAGTAGATGTAATTTTAAAAGGAAATTTATTTAAGAATTTTGATCAGTTGGGAAAAAAAGATTTAAATATTACAATATGTCATATTTTATGACAGAGCTACACTTTAAATTATGTGGAAAGTATATCAAAGTACTAGGAAATCATATTGTAAAATAAATTGATACAATTTTCTCTATTTCACTTAGAAGTACATTGGGTCGGAAACTTTAGAATGTACTTGTGTAATTGTTTATAAACATCTAACTGTTCTGATTTCTGTAATCTAAAAATGTGAATGTATCTTTTAATTCAATTTTATCCATAGAGATGGGAATTTAATTCAATGTACCACCAAATTCATTATACCGACATACTATTGTAGGTGTCAGTAATGCCATAAAATCTAGGATTGGCTATAAATGAATAATATGAATAGTATGAAAGGTAATATTAATATTTAAAAGAATAAGTATCACATTTGTATGCATGCACTATGACTATAAAAGAAATAAATATTTAGTGTTATTGGAAGATGGTGTAGTACTTTTCAAAAAAATTCATTTATTACATTTATCATTTTGCAGGCTTTGAATGATAAAATTATCTAGCAGTAAGCAAAAGTACCAAAGATCTTTACATAAACAGATCTTTGGTACTTTTGCTTTTTCTCCCTTCTTTTAATTTTTTTAATTTCATGTCAGAAGGATTACTTTACTACTAATAAATGAAAATTTACAGTAAATATAAGAAAAGTTATTTTCTTAGAATATTAATTTTGATTCCATATTTTGCTTTTAAGATAAACCAGCTTTTACCAATTCTTTTTATATATGATAATATGATTGAGAATTGTATTCTTGCATCTTCATTTCTCTACATACTCCTCCCACCCCTTTAAAAAATTCTTTGATTTTTCCCTCTACATCCAAAACAAACAATATCAAAGTTGGAAATTCAGTTATTTTTTCAGTGTTTTTTATTTTCTCTAGTCTTTTTAGTGACTGAGAATTTTATGCTTGCTCATCAGAGGGTTGAATTACCTTTAGAAAAGTTAATATCATTTATTCCCCTTGAACCTTATTTTATCTCTTCTAATCATATTTGTAGGAAGTGATTCAAAACTGTTATAAGTTCTGTAACAAAAAGTTGAATGGCAAAAGTGAAATGCTAAAAATAGTTTTCAGATTTAGTATATCAGTTTACTAATTGCTTAACATCTATTTTTTTAGGTAAATTTTGTGTATCAGTTTTTGAGAAAGAAATTCCATATTTTTTCACAGTTTTTATATGATGAGCATATAAAGTCAAGATTAATAAAGGTAATTTTCATATAATTTTATAAAATAAGTTTTATGAAATAAAGTAATATAGCATAAGTATTGTGACATAATTTATGTGAAATGTGAATAATATCTTATGAAATGTGAACAATATCTAATTATCTGTGAAGAATACCTTATATATATATATTACTAAAAAAAATCATGAAATACAGTATTAAATCAAAGCTTTGAATTTTTCAGATACATGTAAAATTTAAAACTTTATTTTTGATTTAATGATCTTAAATGACTGTGCTCATTTGTAATGTGAAATTAATATAAGAATATTTTAAAAAGAAGATAAAAGCATTAAAATTGCACCCATGGGAGGGGAGGGGGGGAAATGTATATATGTGACATTAAAAAAGTATAAAAATATTGAGAATGTCAAATGATGTGCAAATTGTTTTAAATTAAGTAAAACTGTGAACTGTAAATATATCAAAGGAATTAAAGTTATAAAGTTTACACACACAAACTTATATAAACAATAAAAAAATCCTGTTATAACTCTAATTTTAAATGTGGTAGTGCTTTTATTAGATTTGTTATAATTTATGTGCCTGATCGATTTATTTTCACTGTTCTGTCTCGAAAAATATTTTATAAATAACAGCTAAAATGTGTTTAGAAGCTATGTTGGTATTAAGAAACACATTTTAAAAGCTGAATCAAATATCTGTTATAACCAGGGCTTGACAAATGCAGTTGCCACTGGTGACCATGTTTTTTAGCCTGGTGATTAAGTTATTTAATCTAGAAAGGTTTTTTTTGTTGTTGTTGTACAAAAGTTGACCTAAGAAATGGGCACAAAAGGCATCTTTTCTCTTCTTTACCACTACTTCTGCATGGCAAGCAGCAATCTTTCTCTTCTCTCGTACGTTTATTGGAAGAATCGAGTTTTAAAAACATTTTCAATCTTTTGCCCAGAAAACTGCATTATTTTCTACACTAGCCAGCTACCATGTCTCATGATTAGAATGTAGGGTGGAGGAGAAAGATTTCAATAAAACAGTAAGAAATAATGTCAATCCAGTCTATGTGATTTAAAATTAAAATGTGATTTAAAATTTGATACAATGCTAAAAAATGCTGACTTTTTTTGTAAGTTTCAAATAAGATTTTTGTGTTCTGAATTAAAAATGATTAATCTATCAGATTCATTTTAAATATTAATAAAAGATAAGTGTTTATAAGTAATTAATTTGAAGTAAATCTACAAAACTTGGATAAAATTTCAATAATAATTAGTTATATTAAAGAATACTATGTATTTTTGAAATATTTCTACCTTGCTGAAAATGAATGGTACCTGTGTGCACCGCACACATTGCACAATCGGTCAGCGCCACCCTGTTTTGAGACTAATGTCTGATACTGAGTTGTAAATATTTTTGCCTGGCTATCAGATTTTATCAAATTTGTAAAGCCCTAGTTATAACTGTTGAAATAAATTTTCATGAAAAATGATTAAATAAATAGTTTTCATAAGGAACATGTTCTCCTTAAAATATCACTTTAAATATGAACTAAAATGTGTTCCAGAACCCTGTAAATATTGAGAAATACATTTTGAAAGTTGAATGAACAATCTGTGATAATTATTCAAATAAATTTTGATGAAAAAGATTAAATGTGAATTTTCATAAGGAATATGCCCTCCCTCAGTTTAATTCATTTTAAGTTTTAAATATCTCTCTTTATAAATAATTATATTCTTTGTTCTTATTAATATCTTTGAGGATCTACAAATTATGAAAAAAATGTATAGTAATGTCTATTAAATCAGAATTTAAACCATTCAATACTGATTAATAATTGTTTTTCTATCTTATCCTTCATGTAACAGTTAAGAGTGATATATTTTAGTTGACAAAATTTTTATTGAATACAAATTTAACTTTATTATGTTAATTTTGTTTAAGAAAACCATTGTCTTTCTCTAACATTTTCAGAAGTTTTAAAATAAATATAGATATTTTTTCTTTTCTTTTCCTGAAATCTTTAGCCATTATTTTCTTAGTTTTTATTCCCCCATAGGTTTTGTTATTCTATTTTTTTTCTTAAATATTTTTTCTTTTTATTAGGATCTTAGATATTTTAAAGAAAACAAAGTTCAAAATGGACAAAAAGTAAGTGTATGTTGAATATTTACTCTACTTTTATTGAATGGATTGATTAAACTTTCTGATAAATAAAAACCCAGTGATACCGTCTGCAATCTACCAAATAAAAATGTTGTCAGTGTTAGCAAATATTTATTTTACTTTGTTTCATACCAGTGATTATTTTTATGTAGTGTTTTCTGATTATTTTTAAATTTGTCTAAATGGTTTAAAGTAGCATGCTGGTGTAATGTCCATTAAGATATTTTTTGTAGGTTTTTGAAAAAAAAAATATTATTTTCAAACAGAAATCCACCACTGGATTAGGCAAAATTTATGCAGCAAATTCCATAAAAAATAAAATTCATCTGATGAATAGGATGCCCAGAACAAGAAAATGATTTGTACTCTCTACCGCTGGAACTTTTGATTGGTAGGCATTACTGCTTGGTTCAGAAATAAACAAGAGTTTTACATTTTTTAATTGAATGTAGAAATTTGGCAAAACATTCTTTTCAACAATAACAAAAAATTTATTATTTCAATTTTTAAAGTGAAATTTTTGGGAGAAATAGAGAACTTTTCTTAGAAGACACATTTGCCAAAAATATAAAAAATAAAATGACAAATTTAATGGTTAACCAGATAAGTACATATCTCATGTTGTTTCACTCCTTCCTTGAAATCAATAGCTTAATTACTAATTTTCCCACTATTCCTACTAGTTCATCTTTTTTGAGAAGAATGCATTTAAAATATTTAGAAGAGATATTGACTCTTTGGCATATGATGCAAATAAAAATGTAGAAGCGTGGGGTTTTTTCAATTGAGCGCCGAGCAAGATGGCATTGGAAATGGAATGAAACATAGAATATTTTAGGCAAAAAGAGAAAGATTTCTTAAGGTTTTACATTGGCATCCTTAAAGAAAATTTTATACAGCCAAGTTCAATTATAGTGAACTGTGTGGGAATGCAAAAATCTATTCACTATAAGGAAATTTTATAACGGAATTACATTTCATGAATAGGAGCCCAAGAGGGATACTTTCTTTAGGTATTCTTGGGCTTTGGAACCCTGGGCACCTGAGTGATCTTTCTCTTTTCCTCTCCTTTCTCTTGTCTATTCTTTCCTCTTTGTTTCACTCTCATTGTGGTTTCCAAATCTGAAATGAGAGTAATTCTGCATAAGCCAATATCATCCTGTCTATATCGACTTATGGGAAATTGAAAACCACCTATATGTTTGCCATGCATGGCAACCTATGTCCCTGAAAAGGGAGATCCTGGTGATTGAGGGAAACCAAGACACTGCTTTGGCCTTTACTTCAGGTAGACAGGAGGTGCATATTGGCGTGACCTACATTATACACGGCTGGTGCATGACGTTTAAAACGTCATATGGAGTGGATCATTTTTACATGGTGATTGGTGCAAAACGGTGGGTGCGCCGCTTTGCACCAATCACCGTGTAAAAATGATCCACTTCATGTGACGTTTTAAACGTCATGTACAACGTAGGTTGCGATATTGGTCCCATATGCATCAATCGGCTGGTCAGCTGACTTGTCATTGTCTAGGGATCGTGAGCAGGCATTTACGAGTCATCTCGTTATGGATGGAGGCTGACATAAGAGTGTCTTGTGAACATATGGACACTGGTTAGCACTGGTGCATGAATGTGCATCCCCTTGTTGGGCTCAGAAGTGGATGGTGCAGCTGGTGTCTGAAATGTTTTACTTTCTTCTATAGATGAAAGTACTTCAGTTCCTTCTATCTTTTTCCCATGTGGAGAGCAACAAACTGTACAGAATAATTCATTCAATCGCTTCTTTATTATTAAACACACTGATAGTCATTCTGACAGTTCTTTTAAGAGGACTTTTCTTTTTCTTATTGCAAAAACATTTCAGTCTGTTTTTGGAGTTGGTCATTCACTTTTAAAAAATGCAGTTTGGGGATTTGCTAATGGAGGTTTCTTCAGCCAGCCAATCATAATTTCTCTCAAAGTGCACAACGATAGGTTCTTTTTCTGATTCTGTTCTGGTGCATCAAATTCTCAATACAAGCGGTGGTATACTATCCAAATCAGAACTTTTATTCTCAACAAAAGAACTCTTACAAAATTTAAAAGATCAAAATGTCATAGATGTATGCCGTACCACTATCTGCCGAAATGAGCAAGTGCTTCTTACAAAGCACATTATTCTGACTTTCAATAGCCCTACTTTACTAACTAGAATTAAAGCTGCCTATCTGTGCGCTGCCCTGTCCGGCCTTATATTCCCAACCCTTTCCATAGTTTTAAGCACCAGCATTATGGAATGGTATAACTATCTGTTGTCATTCTGTTACATGTGCATAATGTGCAGAAGTTGGCTATGACAGTAATTCTTGTAATAAATCTCAACGTTGTGCAAACTGTAAAGATAACCATGCTGCATACTCTCATTCTTGCCCAAACTGGATCTGCAAAAAAGGGATTCTTACTGTTAAAATTACTCAAAAACTTTCGTACCCTGAAGCTCATTAACTTGTTGAATCCAGAACCCTATCTACAGGCCCATACTCTAGTTTACTGAAAGAATTGCCAAAATCCGTAAGGCACATTAGGCACCCAATCTCAGTCCTTTTTAATAGCTGATACATTTGACATTTTATCATCTAGTACTGTTAGGAAAGAATTTTGTGATATGTCCTGTTATTGAAAGCAAGAAATTTTATCCAAATTGAAACTTTTGCCACACTCATCACAGCCCACCACAATAGAATATTTTGATTCTTCTAAACATAGTCACTCTAGATTGTACTCATCTCAGCTTGTCACAACAGATTCATCTAAAGCTTAACCAAAACAGTCGTCTACTTCATCTCCAAGCAAATTGCAAAAACTTGATATTTCTATAATGCAGAAGGAAAACTAAAGTCGAGCATACAGAAGGAGAAAATTTCATCTCAAAAACCTTCACAGTGGAAAACTGTTAAGGAAAAAGCCAGAAAATCACATTCTGTAGCAGCATTTAATAATTTAAGGATTCCAAACAGCTTCTCTGTTATCCGGAAGAAGCTATGGAGTCATAGTCTTATAATACAGATATAAATGAGGGAAATGTTGTTTTTGAGGAATTTGAGCCTACACGATTTTAACTAGTTTTCTTTTAATAATAAGCTATGATTATATCAGCCTGTTCATGCTACATAATTTTGACTTTTCATACTTGGATTTTAGACCAATATCATTGTGCAGATTTTAACTGTGAAATTTTATTTTATCTGATATTATGACTTCATAAATGTTTTTAACTACATTCTTCATCTCATTACTTCTTTATTAAACTCATTTTCATGACAAGGTTTTAAAGGTTTTTTTTAATAGATATTTTGATTTTTGTTTTCACTCTTTTTGGCGCAGCATGTCTCAAAAGGGACTTTGTGCCATTAAACACCAACCAACCAACCATTAATTTAGATATTGTTGAAGAATGCTAAACGTTTTGTTATAACAGAATATTTGTTCCATTAGATTTTACTGTAAAAGAATTCTTATTAGTAATTATTTTCTCCTGATCAGTTTATATTTAACTATCTCAAATCATTGAACTTGTAGGGTTTTTTTTTTAACTGTCATTTTGTACCACTTCATGTGGATCAAACCAATAGTTAAAATAATCTCATTTATTTTAATTGATTTATTATTTTAGTTGATATTTATTATTATTTATTTATTTATTTATTTTAATTGATTACCTACATAAACAGTTTATACTGTCTAAATGACTATTTGTATTTGCTGAAGTTTTTTTTTTCTTTTAGTACTCCTTTGAAAGGGCTGATAAGTTTCATAGAGGCATTAGAAAATTGGGTATCTCAGGTGATGGACAAAGCTATTTAGACCAGTTTCGGTTGCTAATTAGCCAGATAGGTATGTCAATATTTAAATTTTGAATGATCTATTGCATGACATCATTCTTATATTATTATAAAAGTACCATGAATGTGATAAAATGTTTCTTTTAGTTAAAATTTAAAATTGCAAATTGTCTTCTAAGGGGGCAACATCACTTGTAAAAACAATGGAAAACAGCTGATATTGAAATACTTAAAATAATTTAAAAAATAAGATGGCAGTAGCTAAACCATAAATTCATCATTTGGCAAGGAATATAAAGTACAATAGTTATGCATATATTATTCTAGGGTTTTTTTTTAATTAATATTTCTATAAAGAAATTGATTTTTCAGAAAAACAAAATGATATAAATGCAGCTAATTATAATACCAATAATAAATAAAAAAATGAAAGAAATATTAAAATAAGTATCTTCTGGGAGAAAAAAGTACATCAATCAAATATAATTTAATTTGTATAGTAGGGTTTTTTAAGCTGAAATTTTATACCACTTTATATATATCAAACCAAAGATTGAAATAATCTTATTCTAATTGTTATTGTAGTCTTAAGGTTGTTTGAGACTATGTTTTCGTAACATTGTCTCTTTCTTCCGGTAAGGAGGTCTGTTTTATGACTTCTCTAGCATGTCTTAAGGTCAGAGGTCAGCAGGGACACATCACTGACAGGTATATCATTGCCTCTTTTAAGTAGCTTTCAATACAAAAAAGTATAAAGCTACCTATTGCAGCCGTTCGGAGGAAAGCAATTCCGGAAAATTTCGATATATTTTCACCGATCATAACCCCCAGACCCCAAAACCACCCTCCGTTCAAATGTTGATATATATATATATATATATATATATATATATATAACCATAAATGAAACATTATCATAACACCAACTTAAACAATGAAATAATAAGTATGTATGTAATAATTAGTTAACAATGAAAGATTCCCCAACAAACTGAATATGGAAACAAAAACATATTAAAAGAGTAAGAAATTAAATAAAAAATTGAATAAATGGAATTAAATGAATGAAATGAAATGAAATTGGTGGAATTTAGACAGAATTATCAAGTCCCAAATGCCTAAATACCACAAATAAAATGAAATGAGAGGTTTCATCATCATATTAGCCATACATTGCTAAAGAATATGATTTTGGGACTACCTTCTCATAAACAATGAAGCAAACCTTTGAAAAAATAAAAAATAAAATACAATATTAAAAAGGAAAGAAGCCATACCTATAATATACAGAGAAAACATTAAATAGAGTCAGAAAGTATAAAATCCATTATGATTAAAAAAGATACCTGTGCACCACAAGAACCAACATGAAACACAACCAAAACTAGGGAAAGAATTGCAAAAAAATCATAACATGTTGCCAATTTTAGAAATAGAAAATGCTTTACAATGTTGCCAGAAATGATGTTAGAATAATATGAATATTGTAAAGCAAACAGGAACATTAGTGCTGCCATCTATATTGGTAAAAGTGAATATAATCTGAATAGAAGGTATTGGATGAAAATTAATGTTTAGTAATTAAACCAAATTACTATCTTAAATGATAACAATTAGTCAAATAATAAATAAATGAAATTAATTAATAAATAGAATATCTAATTACATAAAAGTAATAGATGTATTAATGAATAATTCTATTTTAAAAGTAAGTTGTAAGATGGAAAAATTAATAATTAAAGCAACATAAAAATATATGTACCATTAAATGACAAAAACTATTAAATAACTGTGCAAAAAATGCAACATCACATAAATTAAATAAATAAAAAAAAACTAAATATTTGAATTCAGATACAAAGAATTTAAAATTAATATTAATTAAATATTGAAATGAATTAGTAACATATAATGTTTCTTCATACAAAGTTAAAAATTATAAACACTTAATATAAGTGGTAAGGGTAGAACGTTTAATAAAAATTAAAACATATTATATTAACACTGTAGAAAAGTATACATTATATTAGAAGTTAATATGATATTGTCCACCGTAAGTATTAATCCAAATCATTAGATCAAAAACATTCTTAATATTAATGAATATAAATTCATTTAAATTAATTAAATAATGAATATGTAAATCTAACTAAATTAATATACATATAAAAATATCACATCACAGTCCATTATAAAATGTGTAATATCAAACAATTGTGTAAATCAAAATGCCCCCATTTTTTTTTTTTTTTTTAATAATATAAATTAACCATGCATTTTTTCCATACAACTATCTATGTCTTACAATAACGCTCGTATTTATAAATTAATTTTGATGAAACTAATTGTGTGTATTAAGCTCACCAATGCCTCGACCAAGTTCGTTGGCCAGCTTGGTCCACCATCTTGTTTCAAGATGGCGGCCACTTAAAATTTTAAAACTAAAATAAATGTACAAAAAAGTTTAAAATTAAAATTTATTTTTAATCAAGTTTTAGGCCTTGATACAAGGATTCCAGAGCATTTTTTGTTTTACCTCTATCTTAAAAAATGGCTGAGATAGAGCAGTTTGAAATTCTAGGGTGGCTGACATTTTGAACACATTACAAGACAGCACATTGTAAAAAAACGACGATTAATTTATGAGTTTTAGTGAACACGATTTCTCGCAAATTATTTTCTTTTATTGTTGTAATCATTTTCCCAATCATATGCATAAAACTATGTATTCATATCCGTTAGCACCAATTTCTCGCCAAACTTGGTGACACTTGGCGAAATATCGCCAAATTTGGCGACCAAAATAAGTCTTCAAAAATGAAGCCAACTTGGCTATTATAGCTCAATAATTTGGCAAATTTCTTATTCAAATTCAGTATTAACGAATCTTTTTGTAAACGGTTTCTTTGCATTTTAGCTTTCTGTTTTCGAGTAACATTAGCTAAAATTTTAAAACGAAGATGTAAGAAAGCTACCTTTCCCTCCCGGTACAGGCCGGAAGGACTTTAATATCACTGGTATTATTTTTTGTTGAGACTTCCCATTCTTTTGTTGATGACCACAGACCCTTTGGAAAAGAATAGCCAATCGAAAGATTTACCTCTCCCTTAGCAACCATATAAATAGACCCAGTGGCGGCTCGTGACTGTCTTTTTTTGGGGGCACTAAATGCATGCCTGGAACATTTATCATTTTCATACCATTATTTTGTTAAAGAAATATTTTCCTTGGTTAATGGGAGAACTTTCTGCAAATAAGTAAAACAAAGTATTTCTATTTAATAATAGTGGCATGAAAAGAAGAAATTTGGCACCATGCATTTAGTGTCCCAAATAAAGCCAGTCACAAGCCACCACTGAATGGAACTTTATTGACTATCTACTTTTTCTTTTTTTAGAAGAATGGAGGCAGTTTTGTTTTGCCTTATAGATTCTTAGGAACATAACACAAAAATAACAGACAAAATAATTTTTTAGAGTGTTGAAGATCAGTGCGTATTAGACTATATACATTTTATGTATACAACATATATTTCTGTATTAAGTTTTAATGCTAGTGTTTTATTTCATTTATTTGTTTTATTTTGTTTATTAGATTTCATTTAAAAATTTTCATTATTTGCATGAAGTAATGACATGGTTCTTCAAGATTATTGTCTAAGCTATAGAGAATTAAAAAAAACTTTCTAGACTTTAAAAAAAATTATGTTGTGTTTCTTTCTCTTTATCAATTTTTTAAAAGTAATATTTATTGGAAATTTCTGTGTTGTTTTCCTAAATCCTTTCTTAATTTAGTTTTATTTTATCTGTTAATTTTTACAGGAAATGCTATGGGTTTTGTTAGAATGATTCGATCTGGTGGAATACATTGTTGTAGTAATGCTATAAGATTTATACCAGATCTTGACGATATACTATGTTTTGAAGATTTGTGTAAAGAAGAAAATTTATCAGGTGAATCTGTTTCTGCAGCTGCAAAACTTGATTCTGTTATTAGCAATCTTAGCAAAAATTTCTCAGAAGGCACAGAATACTTCAAGGTAATAATATTTTAATATTTTTGTTCAACACTGAACAGAAGTGGGTAGATAAGGATTGATTTTTAGCCCCTAGTAAAGTCAAATTTTCTTATTTAGCAAAATTTTCCATTTAGCAAGGTCCATTTACAAGGTCAGAAACATATGCTTATTTAGCAAATTTTAATGTATTTCAGTTATATCAATTTTATTTTCGATATGAAGTACTCATAATACCATCATAATTTTTTTTTTTTTTTACATGTTAAAATGTGAATAATAAAGTAAAACAAATGTAAAAAATACAATGGTGTTATGAGCAATTCATATTGGGAAAAAAAGTCAAATTGATATAATTGAAATACATTAAAATATGCTAAATGAAACCTGTGTTTCTGATCTCCTTTAAACAATCTTTAAAAAATAAGACACAAAAGGGAAGTAAATATACATCCTAAATCACGTTAAAACAATCAAAACATCTTGGAAAAAAAGAAAAACTTTTGACCCTATTGGAAGCAGGAGGAGAAAGGGCAAAACTTAATGCTTATCTACCCCTTCCTTTTTATAAGAATGGCAGCAGTTCTGTCTTATAGATACTTAAAAACAGCACAAAAATAAGAAAAAAAATAATCTTGTAGCAACAATTTAAGATTAGTTAGAATTAGACTATATACATTTTATATATATCGTCGGTATCATGTCAAACTATCGAATGTGAAAAAATGCATTTTTCATATTCTGTGCCAATCTCTTATATTGTGCATGACACGTACGTTGCAAAATCGTCACGTTTCTAGCTTACTTAGAACTTACTTGAAACTTAGAAAATGCAAATTTCAAACTATCGAATATGCACATTTTTTCCAAAAATTACCATGTCAAAGTGTCAATATGGCAAATTCGATACTTTGCCGTAAATTTTTGTATTTTTTTTACTTTTTTAATCATTTGTACCATGTCAAACTATCAAATATGAAAATAGTCACTTTTTAGGAAGGCAAAGAACTAAAACTTTTAATTATGGGTTTAAAATTAGAAGCAATTGGCGCATGTTTTTGACGTTTACTATAGCATATTTTCTACTGAACATGGAATGTGTAGCATTAATAGTTCATCTACAGGGGCACTCAAAAGATTCCTTTTACATTACCCTCAATTGGAGAAAAAATGTTCGCAGTGTATTTTAATGATGTTACTTTACTTCAACAATAATGAAATTGACATGGATATCTAAAGTGCATTAAAACATTTTTCATTTAGAATATAGTACGCAAATCATTTATCATTTATTTACAGGGCCACTCAAAAGAATTCGGTTACATAATGGTGTACGGGAAGATGTTTGAAGCGTAATTTAATAATGTTACAACACTATTTCAAACAAAATGAAATTGATATACGTAATTGAGGTGCACTACAAAATGCTTACTGTAGAGTATGACGTGCATGCTTGTCATCGTTAATTTACAGGGACACACAAAGTAACTCTCTTACAATGTTTTGTATTAGCGATAATTGCTGGAAACCATTTTTAATTATGGTATGCTTTATTAAGTTTAACTCTTTGCATACTACATAGTGTGTAAAAATTCCACAGGTCGTACTATAGAGGGCTACTCAAAAGAATTTGTAAGCATTAATTTGTATGCGTCGTAAATTACATAAACGATGTTTTTAACTCTTTTTCGGAATTTTGTGAGGAATTTTATTTTTCTAAGAGATGCTTGTAGAATATAAATAAATTCATAATATACAGGGCTACACAAAGAACTGGATGCATTGCGGGCTAGGGATGGTAATTTCTAGAAGTGCGTTTTTAATAGTGTAATGAGTTTTTTGCTTGAATTAAATTTTACCATATTATGTGATGTGTAAAAAAATCTGTAGATAATATACAGCATTTATAACGCATTACAGGGACACTCAAAAAACAATCCCCCCATTATAACATCAATTCTATGGCAATCCGAGTACATTTATGCGAGTTAGAGGACGGACAGTCGGCAGACAGACAAATCGAATTCATAAACACTTTTCAACTATGTTGGAAAGTATTAAAAATCATGTGCGAATCATGCTACGAAACACTTTCCAGCACTAGAATATTTTAACAAAACGTCACAGTTTATTAAGGTACATAAGATACCTAAGTAAACATTTTAGAAAGCACGTAACACATGGAAAACCAGATTTCAGGAATTATCCAACCATAATCCTTAAAAATACTCCAATTCTGTTGTGTAGCCCTGTGTTTGATCTATAGGTTTGTATGTATCCTACATTGTATGCTAAACTTTATTTTAGTAAGAAAACGTATAATAGGTTGAAAATTCACATGCAGAAAGTTCTACCAATAGAGGAACACATACCTGAATATTGTATGCAGCCCTGTATATTACCTACAAATTTCTATACAAACCACATAATAAGCTAAAATTTAATTCAGGCTAAAAGACACTTAAAACTACTGAAATAACATTTCCAGAAATTATCCTCTATATGCGTTCCTGAATACAGTTCTTTGCGTGGCCCTATATATGATTTTATCTGTATTCTACAAACATATACTAATAATTTGGAAATACATAACACAATTAAAAATCATCTTTAAGAAATTCAGAATCATACTTTCTAATGCTTACGAATTATTTTGCATAGTCCTGTATATAATCTGTATAATTTATACACATGTAGTGTGCAAATAGTTAAACTTAAAAATGCATACCGCAATTGAAAACGCTCTTCCTGTAATTATCGCTAATCGACTGCACTGTAATCGAAACGTTTTGAGTGCCCCTGTAAATGAACGATAATTGTCAAAAACATTCCGTGGTTCCCCATCCCTTGATTTGTGTGTTATTTATTTGTTTTCTTATATTTTATAAAATTTACATAACGCCTAAAATAAGTTTTTTCATTTACCAATTTACAGTAAGCTCATTTTGTAAATTATTAAAGAAAATTGTTAATTATTTTATATTGAATATGTAAATATGAAAATTTTACAAGTCAAACTATCGAATTTAGCATATTCGCTATTTTGACTTGTAAAATTTTGCTAAAACTGAGAAAAGTACAAGCCAAACTATCGAATACAGCATATTCGCTACTTTGACTTGCAACATTTTGCAAAAACTAGAAAAAGTACAAAATTTTACAAGTCAAACTATCGAATACGGCAAATTCGCTACTTTGACTTGTTAAATTTTGCAAAAACTGAGTAAAGTACAAATAAACATAGCATTTCAAAGTATCAAATGTGATTTTTTGGCGAATAAAATTAGCCAAATGATTTATCTCGCTAGCAAGCTTAAATAGGATATTAAACAGCTCAAGAAATATATAACAATTAGTTACTTCCGCCAAGCGCTGATTTTAAATCCATAATTAAAACAGTTTTTTTGCCTTCCTGAAAAGTAGCTATTTTCAAATTCGATAGTTTGACATGGTACTGACGATATATACAAGATATATTTCAGTTGTAACTTTTAATGTTAGTGGTAATTTTAACGAATTCATCCCACACCCACTTGTTCTCAGAAAAAGTAACAGCAATAAATAAATAATAACAGTATTTGATTAAAATTTTATTTTACAATTCGATACTTAGCTCTGAAACATTTGTAAAGAAATAAGCTTTGTATGACAATAAATATTTTATCTTATCCTGTTTTACATTTAGACAGAATAAATCATTATACCAAGATATTCATAGATTTTTTTTTTCAAATTTATCTGATCTGCTAGGAATTCTGTGGTATATATATATTTTTTTTCAAGTCTTCTTACAGTGATAGGAAGATTTTTTAAAAATTATTTGACAGTAATGTTTCATGAATCATTGCCTTTTTTTAAAGTAATAATTAAACTACAAACATTGTTTTATTCATTTCATTAGCTACTGCAATGTAATAGTTCCAGAATTTCTTGCTAATTAATCAAAAACCTTTTTGGACCAATAATCTCATGCTGATAACAATAAGAAAAAAAAAATATATAATTTTTCATGATTTCATTTGTCATGTACAATTGATAACATTACAGTGATCACACAAAGTAGTGGCCTCTGTATTAAGTTAGCTGAAAAATATCATATATTTCTTTTTTAAATAATAAATTATGTTAATAAAAATTAGGTATTCGCTATTAGATATTTATCATTAGTTAATATTTTTTTTTCCTTTTTCCTTTTTAATAGCTGCTTGTAGATGCATTTGCCCCAGCCTTTCAAGATCCTAAAAATAGTCACATGAAGAACTTTTTTGTTATTATTCCACCTCTGGTATGTGAATTTCCATAAATTATATTTAGTTTAATAGTATATTTAGTTTATAAAATTAAAGTTCATATTATTTTTATCTTCATTATTTTCTTAATATTTTACAGACAATAAATTTTGTTGAGCAGTCCATATCAAGTAAAGAAAAATTATCAAGAAAAAATAAAATTGGAGCTGCTTTTACTGATGATGGATTTGCAATGGGTAAGTTATGTGTAATATTCAGACTTGTCTATTAATATATATTATTTTTTATTTCTTCTTAAATCATTTTACTTGTTCTTAACAAATCATTTTAATTTATTAATTTAACTTTTATGCTTTTTCACTTGTTTTGATTTTCAAAGGACTAATAGATCATCCATTAAATATATTGCACGAATGTCACAAGTTGTCACACTAGAGTGCTACCTCCCGTCCTATTTTGATGTCACATTTTTTGTTATTATTAATTTAGAACTAATTTTATGTAAAAAAGTTATATATGATCTATAACCTACTGATATAAATACCATAAAACTATTAGGCATTGTGTGTTTTTATTTTGATCTGTTGCAATTAAATATATATGTGTCCAATACTAACTGAATAAAAAACTACTTATTTTTTAATGAAATTTATTGTGATGCTTGCAAATTTTAGATGTGATATCATAGCATGTTAGCCCATCCTGTCCCTCTGTCACACTTTGTGGACCCCCTACCCCCTCTTGAAATATGACATAATAAATGGATGATCCTTAAAAGCTTTTAAATGTGTTGGTCAGTGAGATCTTAAAGGATCAGGGTCCATAAGCCGTGTTTTTGGTCCATGAAATAAGACTACAATTCGATTTTGTTATACTGACTTAATTATTTCACTTTTGATTATTAGAAGGTTTATCCTGTATGATTTCAACAATATTTTTTGCATTTTCTTTGTTTTTATATAATTTACACAAGCTCAAAGTTCGTATTATTCGTAGTTTTTGATGAAAAATACTAACTTGCAAATTTTAGATGTGATATCATAGCATGTTAGCCCATCCTGTCCCTCTGTCACACTTTGTGGACCCCCCTACCCCCTCTTGAAATATGACATAATTAATGGATGATCCTTAAAAGCTTTTAAATGTGTTGGTCAGTGAGATCTTAAAGGATCAGGGTCCATAAGCCGTGTTTTTGGTCCATGAAATAAGACTACAATTCGATTTTGTTATACTGACTTAATTATTTCACTTTTTAATATTAGAAGGTTTATCCTGTATGATTTCAACAATATTTTTTGCATTTTCTTTGTTTTTATATAACTTACACAAGCTCAAAGTTCGTATTATTCGTAGTTTTTGATGAAAGATATGCAATTTCTCCTAATTTTACATCTATTTTTAATATATTTTTAGCATTTTA
Source organism: Maratus michaelseni (assembly GCA_963931845.1). Taxonomy (NCBI): domain Eukaryota; kingdom Metazoa; phylum Arthropoda; class Arachnida; order Araneae; family Salticidae; genus Maratus; species Maratus michaelseni. The sequence goes on from OZ007586.1 coordinate 82,855,848, forward strand.
CTATGAGCGCAGCTTTGCAACACTTTTATTTTTACAAATATTTTATATTATAATATATTTTATAATATATGTAAAGAAGAAAATGTTGCACAATTGCGCTCATATAAATAATTGAAGTCAAATTAGGAGAAATTGCGTATTTTCCATCAAAAACTACGAATAATACAAACTTTGAGCAACTTTGGTAAGTCATATAAATCCGAACAAAATGCAAAAACTATTGTTGAAATCATACAGGATAAACCTTCTAATATTAAAAAGTGAAATAATTAAGTCAGTATAACAAAATCGAGTTTTAGTCTATTTCATGGGCCAAAAACACTGCTTATGGACCCTGATCCTTTATTTCACTAATGTTAAACCTATGTGTGTTATGCACTCATATTTTTAAAATATTGCCTGAGGAAATTAATATTTTTAACTTCATTTTTCTGTGTACTCTTCTTAAAGATGTCTCTCTCTCTCTTTTTTTTTTTTTTTTTTTTTTTTATAGCTGTCAAAATATTTCTAAAAAATATATTTAATTTTATTTGAAGTGTTAAGGCTGCTCTCAAATCAAAAGGAGCTGCTTTCTGACATATTTTTGTTCAGAAATGCATGAAATGGGCAGGTGTTCTCATTCAGAAACTATATTATGTAATTGAATAAAGTTTTCCATTTTTTGGTAAAGGCAAAAGATCTTTCAGAAAATACTGTCAAAGTCAGCACTTTGAACTGAATTTCTCGGATGCGGCTGTACGGGAAAGGAGAAAAATCTGTTGTCACATGACAAAAATCGCTTATAACTCGATAAATAATTTATTTATCAAAAATATTTGAAAATATCATTCAATTCCAAATCGCTTAATAGTCAGCCCTGCCAATTTTATGCCTTTACATTTAAAAATGAGTCAGAAAATGTGTCAGAAAATTTGGGTTTGTTGAGCAGGGAATTTGAGTTAAAGTAAGAGTCTTAAAATCTTATTCAATTTTGCTAAGATTTTAATACATATAATCATAAATTAAGTATATATTTTAGAAATATTTTGACAGCAGTACACGGGAAAAAAAAAGTTTAAAATATTAATTTCTGAAGGATATATTTTAAAAATAAGAATGCATCACATGTCCATGGGTTTAACATTAGCAAGGAGAATTTGAGATCCCACTGATGAGCACCCTTAATGGACATCAGTGGCATAAGTATATTTGATGGTGCTTGTGGCAAAAACTCAATTCTGGGTTTTTCTCCTGATCCTACATATTTTTGATAACATGTATAAACAAAGGCAATAGATAATGGCATTCTGTTTCTTTGTCACAGACATTGTCTCTAAAATTTCATTAATATCTGCAAAAATATTTTTTGCTAAACCACAAATAGTTGAACCACCCCAAAAATTATTTTATTCTATGTAACTGAACCGATTCGAAGCAGAAAATAACCATAATTCTTGCTCTTTATTTTTAAATGTGAAATCTTAAATGAAAATACTTATTTTGTATCCTTAAATACAACATAACATATCAACTAATGGATTTTGCCACATCAGATGTGAACTGACTTTTTCAATAAACAAATCATAAAATTAAACATATTCTATTTTCAGCAAAAATTTGATCCTTTTTTTTCCAAAATGAATCATGCTTGCATTTATGTTATTGTATATACAGAGTATCTCTTCTAAGTGTTGGCTTATAACTAATTTCTAAACCATTAGTTTTAGAGGTATAGTTCTAGTTCCAGGAATGTTTCAAATGTTGTTATTCATCATATGAAAATATATTGATATAAAAATAATTAAAGTTGTGAAATTAAAACTTTTAATTGATTATTTGGACCTATAAGTTTATACTTAGAAATATTTTTCCTTTCTGTAACAAGTAAAACAGTAAAAATTCCATTTTTATATGACCAAAACTACTGAATTATGATACTTAAGATTTTATGAATTTTCAGGATTTTCTGACACTAAAAACACATTTTTCCATCAGAAAATGCTTAAAATTAAAAGTATCATAACTGGTTAAGTTTTAGACATAGGAAATTAGAATTTTTACTATTTTATTTTTAAAGTATGGAAAAAAGTTTTTCTAAATATAACTTGGAGGATTACAGGACCCAGAAACTATGTAAAAATTTAAATTTTTTTAAAATTAACTATTTTGACTTAACCCCTTTGGCCCTGACGTCCTACTAATAGGACATATCTTTTATTGAGTATTATTTTGTCTTAAACATTATTTTTATTAATTCCAGCACCTAATAGTGATAGTATGAATCTCTACATTTCCTATTATGACTTCACTTATGTTTAGCATTTAGTAATAATAATAATAATAATTTTCATAATTATTAGCAAGCCATTGGCATTTCTTTTAATTAAAACATACGTTTCACTCTTTAAATTAAAATTTGGGAATCCTTTTCCGAATTGGTAATTTGTGATAAGATAAAAAATATTACTAAATTTTTATGTTTGTTTAATTTAGTTGTAATATGACATTTTCCAAACGTCTTCAAAAATTCTTCCTTAGACTATTGTTATATGAAAAACATGCAAAACAACTACATTTGTGAGGTTTTGGTAAAGAACGCATTCGTTAACTTTCATAAAACCCTAACGTCTGTGATTCCGATAGCAATTTTTAATTTTGTTAGCATAACAGTTAATTTTTTCCCAAAATTGAAAAAAAAATCAGGGTCGAAGGGGTTAAGGGGATTTTTATATGATGAAGAACAACATTTGAAATATTTTTGCAATTAGAAATATACCTCGAAACTAAAACTAACATTTTAGGAATTAGCTATTTTCAATAAGAAGGGATACAATATATAGGCAATATATGGAGTACAGAGTCAATATATCAAGCATTCTATAAGAGTTGCAGAGACTGTTTACCTGGATGAGAAATACTTCTTTATTGAAAAAAATCACCACTGTAAACTTCATGTGCCATAAAAAATTTAGAAAAAGAAAAATACTTAAACTAATAATATAACTATTCATCACAAATTTTAATTTTTTTATGACTTCAAAATGTAAAAAAAAATTCTCATTTAGAATAGAGATTGTTTAATGTATATATTTTGAAACCTTATAATCTTCTAAGTGTCTGTCCTGTATTTTTCTATTTCTAAAAAACGACTTAAATTGGCTATAGAGAAAAATATTTTTAACAGAATTGTGTTTTAATAAATATCTAACATGAAAGGATAAGAAAAGTACCTGAGCACAAAATGGCAAGAGAAATTTTAAGCTATCCTGATTTTTATGAGTTTTTTTATGAAAATGCAGAAAGTTTTCTGATACTGAAAGGGTTAAAAGAAAATTATTGTTTTTCTTTTTATGAGGAAACTAAATTTGTTCTGTAATGTATAAATAAAATGCAAACAATAGTTTTTAACACTGACAGTAACCCTTTGTGGCAAATAAATACGGTATGTAACTGCTCAGGATAAGAAAAATGAAGTTCGAGCTTTACTAATAGGTGCTTCAGTTAATAATGTCAATTTTTTCACAAAATTTAAGTGTTTATTTCCATAAAAAAAATTGCCTTACTGATCAAAGTATTGTACATCATTAGCTATGACTTTTTGCCATCTGTCTGGCAAGATATGGATTCAGTGTTGATAAAACAACTAATCTTTTGAAGCAATCCCTGAATCAAACCCAATTTTTGACTTACTCAAAAGAATTGAAGTGCTGTTCTGAAAGTCTGTGCTGCATCGATAAGTAGTAGTCTGAAGGGGTTAAGTCTGGTGAATACGGTGGGTGCGGTAGAACATCCCATTTAACATTTTCCAAATAGTGTTTTACACATTTAGAACACGGAACCAAGCATTGTTATGTTGAAAAATGACTTTATCTTGTCTTTGGGTGTATTCTGGTCATTTTTCCTTCAACTTACAGTTCAGTTTTATCAGTTGTTGTCAGTAGTTGTTCACCAGTAATTGTTTGACAAGGTTCTTTATCTAATAATACTTTTAAATCTGCATCATGTATTCAAACTTTTTTGCCTGTCCTGAACGCTCCCTGTATTTTCTATCAAAATTACCACTTTTAAAACATTTAAATCATCATTCACAAGTTTTTTGGGTTAGAGCATGTTTACCATTACCTTCAACCATAAATCGATAACTTTCAGAAGTCATTCTTTAAATGAAAAAAGGTCCTCACAAAACGTCTTTTTATGGTACAAAAATCAACATATTCAAAGCTATGAAAAACTATGTTTTTTACACGATGACAATTGATAACAAACTGGCTTTTGATGGCGTGTGTTTCAAGGCGAATAGAGAAACAGTTTGTCTCATTGCTACGGACTCTGCCCTGCCCACTCTCTGCTATAAGGTGTCATATTTCCCTATTGGCTATAAAACCCATGATTTTTTTGTTTGTCGTTCAAAATATTTTTTTAGATTTGAAGATGTTAATTATAATATCTTTAATTATGTTTCTCTTCCTCTAAAGCAATTATAATATCTTTAATTATGTTAAAGATGTTATAATTGCTAATTATAACTTAAGAACATGGAATTTTGTAATTTATTTTTTCACTCACTTCTTGATAGGCTAGAATTATAAAAAATATATACGCAGGTATATTTCCCATGACAATACAATATTTTAATATTTCTGGAACGTAATTATAAATAAATAAACTAATTTGAAGGCATTTTTCTGATAGCTGCCCGCAGAGGATAAATCACCAAATATTCTTTATTTTTACAACTGTTTATGAGACTCAGCCATGAAGCTATCTAGAATATTCTAATACCATGTACTCAACAACAAAGAAGTTAATAATATGCCAAACCTTGTTCACCAAAATAGGCCAACTGACTGTGAAATTACAATAACGAAATATTTTAAAAGTAGAAAAAATAAATTGAAAATAAAGAGTGCAATACATATATTTAAAAGAAATACTCTTTTATCATTTAATAGTTTAATATTAATTAAATTATGATTATATGTCAAGAAAACAATTTAGAAATCCTGAATAGATTGTTTAAATAATGCTTTCTTTTTCTTTCCTACTGCTCTATCTTGAAAAAGAAACAGAGCAAAACACTAAATTAACATATTGTAATGGAAATCCTCTGGAACTACATGAATTGAATGCAGAGTTTTTTTTTTAAACTGTTTTTACTTTTATTATTTTCCTTTAAACATCATCTGCTTTTTATAAGGTGGTTCTCAAATGACCTGTTCAAGAACGTGAGACTTTCTGACTCATTCTTAAACGTAAAGGCATAAAATTGGCAGGCCTGACTATCAAAGTGATTTGCAATTAAATGAGTTTTCCATTTTTTTATAAATAAATTACTTATTGAGTTATAAGCAATTAGTGTCATGTGACGACACATTTTTCCTTTTTCTCATGCTGCTGCATTGGGAATTATTTTCACAACATCAAATTTGACAGTATTTTCTGAAAAATCTTCTTCCTTTACCAAAAAATAGAAAATGTCTTTCGATTATATAGTTTCGGGATAAGAAGTTCCAATTGATTGAAGTGATTTAAAATTACCATGTCTAACATCATTAATTGGAAATTTTTTTTATTTCATATAATAAAGAGACATTCAATGAAAAAAAAATAATATTTTAAAGAATACTGTTGAATATATATCATCAAAAACTATCCATTTTAAATATTGACAATAAGTTAATAACTTCTTTTTCGAAATTAAGAATTTTTATTCATTTAAAATATCTAAATACCTGTTAAGATTTTTTTTTTTTTTTTTAACATGACTTTTATTTATCTGTTTTATGAAAATTTTCATTTCTTTTTTCTGACTCAGATTTTCTGCTTTTTAAATTTCATTTGAACTATAATGTTTAAGAAGCAGAAAAACTGATGACTATTCATAGATTGAATGTATATCAATGTGACAATACGAGTACTCATATTTTAACCCAACAATGTGGTATTTCACCGTTGTGGCAAACTACTAACATGTAGACATACTCATTCACTCACCTAAACAAACAAAAATCAGTGCTTCAAGCTATTTGACACAAGATATAAAAATGTACAATCACCATTCACAATGAAGGTAAACTTGTTCCATCACTTGATGGTTAAATTTCATCGATTTCATAATAAAGCTACCAATATTTGTGCAACAAAGAAAATAGATTCACTTAAGTAGTATATTTTCAATGGAAAAAAATCATTAATATTTTATTAAAGTAGTCATGTGATAAGACAATGACAAGTAAGGTGAAAAATGGCCAATAATATTGCTGGAAGTTTAAAAGTTTTATGAAGCTAAATCTGTAATGATACCTTAATAATTTTAATGAGAAACATTTTTAAGTCATTATGAAGATAGGTTGTTTGGATAATTACTTTTCCACGAGCACATGATTGTACAATTTATATATCTATTTTGATGTTAAAATATGCCAGAGGTTTTCACCTTGCTGGTTTCTGTCATGAATATAAATTAATGATGACAAAAACAGACACAAAAGAAGAAAACAGGTAGTTTCTCATCCAATTATTGACACATGGTAGCATGCTTGAAGAGTACGCTTTTGAAGCCTTGGATGGAACTCTTATATGTCCTTCTAGTGATATATTGAGACAAATAAAACTGAAAATTCAATTTAGAGTAAACAATTAAAGTATCTTTAATATTATGGTTAATTTGCAAAGGATATCCTGGTGACTTCCATCATTCCCTCTCAGCACGGTATACAAATCCAACCTTTGCTGACTGCTCACTAGACATAACTAACTCTACCACCTTAAAACTTCAGTGGTCTGATTGCACTTAGTGATAAAACATGCAATCAACAAATGGTGATACGCAAAAACTAGACTAACGTAGAAACTGCGGCAACTGCCTGTGATCGTTAAACAACAATAACCATACAAGTGCTGGCAGCCGCGCGTCGAAATATGTAGTGAACCCATGAGGGAAGGAGGAAATTTCTGACCTTGAAATGAATGAACTGGAGAAAATGGCAGATGCTGCGAAACATGATAGGTTGAATTGAAAAATTAATAAAAATACTATCGTGCAGAGGGGAGGCCAAAATGAGCAAAAAACATCATAGAGACACAAATGATATATCAAATTAAAGGTAATTAAAACTGCCACATAGTAGAAGTGATGGGATAGTTGAATTTTGAAGGGAAAATGTTAAAATTACTAAAATTATTGAAATAACAGGGAATTAGAGCTCATGCAATCATGAATGTCACGATTGTGGTAAAGATGTTGTATTTCTATTGTAACAGTCATTTAAAATAAATTGCTTAAAATCTTTAAAAGTAAAGTGCTAATTTATTTTTTAATCTAACACTTAAAAAATAATTATAAAATCAAACAAACAGTGACTGTCTGAGGTTAGGAATCAATATGCCTTACTATTTTGTGCCAATGGATATTTTACATAGGCAATATAGTAAAATTTTTGTGAAAATCCATGTTTTATTTAAACATTGTATATATTGTTAACTGTAGGTATCTTCAAAGGCCTAAAACAATATAGTGTGGCTCAGTTCAATCATCACATCTATTAACCCTCTTGTTTACTTAGATATCATATGAGGCTCCTAACTTAAATTATATAAAGGATGTCCGAAAAGTCTGGAAACGGTTGAATAACTCGAGAAATATACATCGGATTGAAAAATGAAAAATATATGCTCAATATTTTTGAAAAATCTATTTAGGGATATCAGAGGTGTTCCCTAACTCTGCCCACTAGGGGGAAAGAAGGGGGGGGGGCAACTTTGAAATCTTAAATGATAACCTCCCTTTTCTTATTGCAGATTCGGATTCTACAGGAAAAAACACATAACATTTTCTTCGGAAAATCATAGATGGGCCTCTGTTATAAGAAATGGTATAAAAATAAGAGAAAAATGTTAAACTGCCTTACCTGTATTCTAATTGCATTAATGTGTTAGGATGGAAATGTCAGTATGTTGATAAAATAACTAGTAAAAATTCTCAGACTTTTTCATTTTGGAAACTTGGCAAGTCTGAATATTTAATTTCATTTTATAAGCTAAAAATACAGGTCTTTTCAAGGATTAAGCTTTACTGCTTAATAAAATTCTTTTTAAATTCCTGTTTATTTAAATTACAAATGTAATGCATATAATTTTTACATAAAGCTATAAATTCAGCTCATGAGATTGACACTAAAAAGGTCATTCAGTTTCTAAGTTATATGGTTTGTACCTTCTCCATAGAAAGTTTTCTGTTAATATTAATGATAACTTGAAATGTAACACAAGTTATATATTTAAGACAATCACGTAATAAAAATCACGTAAATATAAATATAAATCACATATTTTTCTGTTTTTAATCCTATATGGATTTCTCAAGTTATTCAACTGTTTCCAGACTTTTCAATGGAAATGATTCTCACTGCATTTTACTCAGTTACAATAGGAAGTAGATGTTTTTCCTTCACGCTACCATTTTTCAGTTTACATTCTAGTACACTCTGAAATATTTAAACTGATGTTTGCAGTGTTATAATGCCTGTTTGACAACTCAAATTACAAGCAAAATCTTATAAAATACTAAAAACAAAAAGTAGCCAACTTCATTAAATAGTTGATGCAATATCGTTAGAATAGTTTTTATGGTTTCGTTCATCTCACGAAACCCTATTACTCCTGCTCCATTGTCTGTCCATCACAGAGTTATTCTCAGAAACTATGTAACTTAGAGTTGAAACTTTGCACATATATAGCTGAATACTAGCTATGAAGATTAAAATTTGAAAAAATCCTATTATTTTAATAAATAGAGATAAAAAACCAAAATTCTAACAGCCTTTTCCTATTAAATTTAAACATGTTTCGTTATAGCAGTTGCCAACAATTAAAAATCCACAATGAAATTCTTTCTACAATAATTAATTTTCTATCGAATGATTTCCATGTGGAAAATGAAATAAAAAGTTTCACCAATTGGGAAAATGAAATATAAAGTTTCACCAATTGTAAAAAGATAAATATGAAATAAAATTGATTGACGTCATAGTGGTAATGAAACGGAAAATTTCTAAGATTTCTAAATAATACAAGGAGTATGAGTATGTGTACAAAGTAGATTAATTACACGTCATTAGAGAATTAAAAAGAAAATCTGACGTCCTATTGGAAGTTTAACAATTTTTTCAAATGTTTGAGAATAATACAAAGCGAGTATCAATATGAGTAATAGAGAATAGTAAATATATGAGTTTGAGAAACATATTAAATCGTGATAAAAATCAGATTATGGAAATATTCGCATATTTTAACATTTTGAAGGTGTACAACATGTTTAATTTTGAAATTATTTTTTTAAATATCGCATTTAGTCTGTATGACAGATATTATGACAGAATTTAATAGCGGGCTGGTTTAGATATTCGAATAAATGAAAAAATAGACCAGTAAATTTTTACTTTATAAAAAACATGACTTTTTTTTTTTTGTTGCTAAATGAAATTTATTTGGATTTATTAAAGAAAGGATAAAGTGTTTTGAAAGGAATATAAAACGAAACCCTTTGAGCGATCTTTGATCACACTTACCCTCTTGTTTTTTTGTTTGTTTTTTTAAAACAAAAATTGGGATTTTTATCTTTTAAGCCTATCTTTACATAAACTATATGATTAAATGTATAACAAAAGATAATACATGATGGAACAAACATACCTTAATATCAATAATCACAAAATATTTCTGTGGTAATTTTGGATGGCTTAATTTGGCCCCATATTAAAACAATGCTTCATATTTCTCAAAAAATATTGTCCATAACTAAAATTCTAAACTAGCGGCCATCTTCATCTTCATTATCAGGGTTAGGCAACCTGATTTTACCATAGAGGAGGGATTTATAAGTAGAGTGCGGATTCCATTGTTTCTTCCCGCAGAAAGCTGAAGCATTCAACTCCCCCCCCCCCCCTTTCATAGCCAAAAGGGTGCCGTTTTTTGGTGGTAATGCCTTTCTGGGCAACTTTTGGTTTCCGTTCTTGATAAAAGAAATGTAGATCTAGAAACGAAACTTAAACTTAACTAGAAAAGCAAGCTGTCATTTTGACCAGGAAAAAACAGTTTTAGCATTTTATTTCAACTTGTCTACGAGTCTTTTTAAGTCAAATCTCCACCCAGTGGAAAGATAAAATTGGAGTAACCAATTTATCTTTTATAATAATTTAATTTATATTAAATCCATTTTTTATTTTACTCTGAGTTGTAATTTCAAAATTCTCCAATGGGCAAGACTGATTTTTTTTTCCCTTTAAAGAGGCCCTGACACAAGAAAGGTTCTGAGGCCATAATTTAGTTTATAAAAAGACCAGGAAATTTTTTTAAAAAAGATAGTTTTATCTACTGGGCGGCAATATTTTTGCTGCTCTATTTTTTTTATTCAAATGATAAAAAGGGCCTGGGATCAGACAGGGCCTGATTACCAACGGGACACACTTTCACCAGTAAAAAATAACAAACATTTTTTCTTTATTCATGGCAGTAATTGTGCATGAGTAGGGCATTTTAATAAGACGAAAATTTCTATTAAATTTTACTGGTGGAAGTGTGCCCTGTCAGTATTTAGGCCCTGGGACTGGATGTATTATATACATTGCATCCCCACCCCCCCACCCCATCTAATGTAAGTTACTTTAAAAAAACCTCTTTATTAGTAAGATAGTATATATGCATATTTGATCCTCAAAGGATAATTACATGAGAGAGTCAATGTGTGACTAAATAAAAAAATCACATTTTTGTATTGTTATAAGTATGACACGTGGCTGTTTATGATGTCAATATAGCTTCACATCAACTGACTGTGCTATTAGACATAAGCATATAGACATAGTGGATAAAACTTAGAATAATGAGTAATTTTGTGAGTCATGCGGACAGATGAAATAAGATATATTTTATCTTCATTGTGTTTTCTATTTACTCCTCTCCCTATATTACCTCTTTGCTAATGTAAAATAATTAAATGAATGATTAAAAATAAAAAATAAGTATTTGATTTAAGAAAATTGTTTATTTTTCTGTTTTCTTAATTTAGGTGTTGCCTACATACTGAAATTGCTTAATTTGTATCAAGAGTTTGATTCTCTTCATTGGTTTCAATCTGTTAGAGAAAAATATGCAAAAGAAAGAGTAAGTTATTTCTTATTAAGCATTATTTAGCTTTAGTGTTTATTGAAGGTAAAATGCATGGCAGTGATTCTTTGTGATACATTTGAATAAAAAGTTACATTCATGATATACTCAAGTACAATAATTAGGTCTCATTCTTATGATTATATTTTGTATTACATGAGGCGTTTAAATGCAGACTGTGGAGAAAGTCACTAATTTAGAAAAATTGGGTATAAATTTCCACTTAATTTTTTTTTTCAAAATTATTTTAACCAATATGTAATCAACCAGTATATCCTCTATTATTACATATTTCAAATCATTGTGCATTTAAAATATGTAGTAAATGTATCATTTGCATTTTCACTTTTTTGACTGTGAAATTTTTGCAACAAAATTACTTCAAAAAGTGTATGTTTATATAATGTTTTCTACAAATGTCTTGCCCGTGGAAATTGCAGGATAAGTGGTCAGAGGGTTAAGTGCATGGAGGGAGACACATTAATATATACATAGAAATATCAGATGTGATAGCCCCACAAGACTACCAGTAAATAACATCTGAAGATATTTTACCAAATAGAAAATCATTGTGACATGTCCAGGAAATCCTTATTTTTGAAGATTTAAGAAAATGTGACTTACTATGTAACTCTACCTTTTAAACAATCCACATTTAGTTTATTAAATTTAGTTATTTTTTTGTCATTACACTTACATTTAGTATTTAAAATCATATCATTTCTACTGAATACTTCACTGTTCATATAACCCCGTTCCTTTTCTTAAAAAGTTGTGCATCTTTTGTATTTAATAATTTTTTAATTCATGGTATTTAATTTTTTAGAATAATGTTAAAGAACAAAAAAGTGCTGCTGTTGGTAAGGAGGATAAAAAATTATTAGAAACTATGAATTTAACTAGTAGGAGATTGGATGTGTATCAACAAGTAAGTATCTTATACTTCTTTAATTTACATAAAAATTGTATGATTATAAAACATTACATTTTAACAAAATCATGAACATAGATACTACATGCATGAAAATTTACTTTTTGTTTTAGAGAAATCAGGCATGTAGTAAATTTTTCAACACCAATTTTATAAAATTGCATTAATCAATATATATGAATTTATTAAAACCTTCTTTGAACTACAGAAAGATTGCTTTTATCATTTTATTGTTATTTATCATCAACCCTTTCATGACGAGCTCATATATGTGCCATTTAAGGTATACAAATTCTTTGAATTTTTCAGTATCTTTGAATATCATCTGTACTTTAGTACAAAAATTTTTGCAATATCTAATCTCAGATTTTCAGCAATTAAAGAAACAAAAATTACACTATTGAAAAAACAATGTTGAAGAATTAAAAGAAGTGTGTAAAAGATGCTTGTCATGCAAGGGTTAAGGGAGATTTTGTTTTACAATTTAGCACAATTTAGTGCAATGTAGTACAAACTATACTAATACATTTTTCTCTTGATTTTTAACAAAACTATCTCTTGTGTGTTTCAAGTTGTTTACTACTATTAAAACACTTTATATGAATTTTATTTAGTACAGAAAGTTACTGAAGATTTTCCTCAGAATAAGGTTTCTTTTGGCATTTTAAGTTGTACTTGCTCTTTTTAATCATAAACATAAAATAATACAAAGAATTTATCACGTACTTCATTAAAACAAATAAATATGTAGTAATTAAATAGTTTTTATTTTCTATTGAATAATAAAATAAAGATTAATAACAACAAATATTAACGTAGCTTATATTAATTCTTCATCTGATATAAATTATTAATATTTAAAATTTGTTATAGTTGTAAAATCATCCCTGTTATAATTTTGCAACATCATGAAAAGCTGGGGGAGGATTTTAGTTTATCTCCTTTGACTATTCTTCACAAACTAACTAGACTTCGTTCATCTGGGCTGTTGGGCAAATCCAAAGTATTGGTTCATTGACTTGTACATCTTAAAATATTAATTAGATGCACAATTAAAAAATACAGAATCTATTATAGATACAGTTCATAGATAGAAGTGTTTCTATGCTGGAATCAAAGTGCATCCTCAAATGTGTTAAATGTAAGACGCTGAAAAGAATAACCCCTCTTAGATTGATCTGGGAATATAATGTGAAACAGTGGACTATAAGTGAAGAAAACAGTTTTAAAAACAGAAATATAACTTTATTAAAAGATGTTAAAAACATAAAAGAAAAATTCAATAAATGAAAAAAATTAACTTGTAATTTAGTACTTTCCTTTTCTCTTTGCGCAAAAAATGGGGAAATCATTGCAGGGAAGAAAAAATACTTTCATCAATGCTGGGGTAGCGAAAAATGATACAGTGAGCTACTAACAAGATACTTAGTGCAAACAAAAACAGTAAGATGCGTTAGTCCTAACTTATCTTGTGGCTGCCATAGAATTGATTAAAGCATCAATATTATAAAACAACAAACAAAGGTGAATTCTTTTACTTCTTGACTCAGAAAAACAATTAACACACTTGATTCCATTTGAGTGACTCTCTTAATGCTGGCCACAGTACAAACTCTGCATTGCATCATATCATTATCCAAAATTAAAGGTGTAATCTTATGACATTTGAGGAAGAATAAACACAATATATTTTCATAACATGCAAACTATGCTTCAAATAAATTTGAATCAATTAGTTAAAAAGTAAAATTCATGAATTACTTCATACAAAAAAAAAAATCATTTTTCATTTTGTATACAGAACTCACACTAATAATAATAAAACCGAGCTTCATTAGGCAAATGACGCAAAAGGTCTTCTGATTTTATTCTCTACATGTATGTATGTATTTTATTCTCTACAAAATATGCGTTGTTCCCCATGGTTTTGGAAAATATAAAAATTACATTCAATTCCTTTTCAAGCATTTTGTTTATGTTCAGAATGAAATTCTGAATGCTCATAACTCCAAATATATACATTTTAGAAGGTAAATCATTGCATGAAAATGTCTTTTTTAAACAATCTTTCTAAAAATGTAACTTTTATGCAATTTTAATTTGAAAAAATAATTTTGAAAAAAAAAATAGCCAACTATGAGATAAAATGAGATTTTTTTCTCAAATCAATCTTTATATTAGCAGAATTAAAATGCTATTAAAGATCGTGATAAAAAATTAATTTATGCCATAAATGAAGCGTGGATGTTTAAAAGACATCGCTCAAAATAAAATGTAGTCAAAAGCCTTTTCTAAAACATTGTTTTATCATTTAAGTTAAGAGCCTCATATGAGGGTCAGAGTGTTAACCCTTTCAAGGGAAGTGGTATGTCTATGAAACCACTTAAGTTTAATTCTGAATGCCACATTGACACCAGAATTTTGGTATAAAATTTTCCGTTTATTATGTACATATAATATAGCTTTTTCTTATCTCCAAATTAATTTCTCCATAAACTCCGGTGTCATTAATTCATTTCAACATTTTAGCAATGTACGCACCTTTCCCCTGAAAGGGTTAAGACACTCAAGTGATTCCCGCTATTATAATATATAGATAACATAACTTAATAAATGCAACTGCCAAAAATAAAACAAGGAATCAGTAATGAGAAAATTTGCAACCCCCCGGTCTTGGGCGGAGACACCTTTGTAGGTGTCGCCAGTGAACCGGGAGAATAGCAATTCGATGGGAGAGAACTCTGACTAGTTGTGGGTCTCTGGTTGCTCTTGTGGGCCCCAGAATTGCCCATAGCGAGGATGTCACAGTTCATATCTCTGGGACCGAACCTGATAGGACACCTTGGTGCGCTTCAATGATGCGTCGTACTGGGCGGGACGATCTATCGTTTCGACTGGTTCGTCAGAGGAAGACCCTTTGCGATGACCTGTAGAGGTCGAAAGCAGTACCAATTAGTTTTACAATATATTGCAATTTTTAGTCAAAATGGAAATTATCCTCTATATAAGACTAAAAAATTTATTTGCTCTTAGTCAAATGCATGTTCATGTCATCCAAATCAGTGCTTTCTAGATGAACAAAAATGAGAGGGAACATTATGCCCATGAATAATTCCTTGAAAAAATCCTAGTCCTGCTACTGACCAAAAGGTACTGCTCTGACCCCAGTAGCAATTACTGGCTGTCCATTAAACAACTGGACATAGTAAAAAAATGCCTGGTAAACAGAACAGTGGTAAGGGCTATCACAATATAGTACTGAGTATAAAATTTGCCCTTATTTTTCTTGGCATTATCATTATGTTATAGCAGAAATTAAAGTTACTTTCAATAGCATAGGTTAACGGAGTAATACACATTTACTGAAATGAATGTTTAAATGAATATTTGATGAAATTATTTTTGAGCTTTAAACAAATTTTGTTGGATATGCAGTGCATAACTAGCATTCCTGGAGGATCTGTCACTGATTTATATATATAAACATATAGTAGTACATTGCAGAAACATTGATAACTGATTTTTTAAAAATAATGTAAAATGTTGTATTTTCATCTCAAAAATGCCTTATAATCCTTTGGAACTACATCTATTGTATTGAAAGATATACAACTGAAGCTCAGTTTGAATGTTTTAAATTTTTTTTTTAATTGAAAGATAAATGAATGGTCTATATTTAGAAGAAGTAAATTTTTCCGTACATAACAGAAACATTAAAAATAAAGTACATAACTGCTAAGAAAACATTCTGGTAAAAAAAAAATTGTCAATTTTAATAATGCACAATTTTTTTAATGTAGCTTATCAATTAGCTTCAGTGTGTATATAGGTATTGCAAGTAAATAATATATAGCTTCTAAAGTTTCTAATATATCTATAATGATGTTTTTTAAAATAAAGGATGGCAAGCTATTTTCTGATGAAAAATCTTTTATTCACATTCACACACACATAGGTGCAATAACTAAAAGGTAAAGTTTCTAAAGTGGCTAATGTCTTCTGAAATCTTGTCAGTTTGAGAATTATGTACTACCAGTGGGAAATGTTTTGGTGGTCTCAGCTCAAGATGCTACTGGACCGTTGGTCTTCTGAAATCATCATCTACAGTTTTAGTTGATATAACAAAGGAGTTTCTTCTGGAAATAATCTTTTGAAGGCAGTTTGTCTTTGGAAATCATTTCCTGCACACACATACCAATAAGACCCA
This sequence comes from Maratus michaelseni, assembly GCA_963931845.1. Lineage (NCBI taxonomy): Eukaryota > Metazoa > Arthropoda > Arachnida > Araneae > Salticidae > Maratus > Maratus michaelseni. Next base: position 82,872,131 of record OZ007586.1, read on the forward strand.
TGCTCTCTGGATTCCACAGCTAGGCTGCTGCTCCTCTGCATCTGTCTTGAGGCCCATAGAGCTGAGCCTATTTATAATTACTGTATTTTTTAAGTGACTGTAGAAATCTGAAAGAGTATATAAGTGTGATAGAATTATTGGCATTTAACTGTTGGTATAATGTCATCGTCTTTTGATGACTTGCATAATGTCAGATCAAGAGTTTTTAAGAAGAAATAATGGCCACTAGTGGTTCTCAAGCACTGATAGTCTAGTGGCTTTTATCTGAATCTAACAACTGGGATTTAAAAAGGTTCCTATTTTAGAATAGAAAAGGTAGGGCCATCACAATATATATACACATACACAAAGTTATCTCACTTTATAGATACCCCTCTAAATTGAACCCCCTATTTTACAGACAATTTTTGTGACAACCACACTCTGTTTTATTGAGGTTTTACTGTATACAGTGAAACCTGTCTATAACGATACTGTAGGGATGCAGATCAGATATCGTTTTAGACAGGTTATCGTTATAGACAGATTGAATATATAAAATTATATTTTTAAACTTAAATAAGTATTAAGTAAACGTAATAAGTAAACAAATTAAAAATATACGTAAAAGATACAAGCATAAGTTTATTTTGTAAAAAAATTACAGAAACAAAAATTATTCAGAAAAGAAATGTTAATTTTGTTTGCTTACTTTCTGATGCAAATGACATCTGCATGCACATATGTTTCAACCCGTCTAACGAGTTCAGATGCACGTCCGAAACATTTGGTACTGTTGCAATAAAATCCTGAAGAGTGCTAATTAAGGATATAGCATCCTCAGGAGAAATTTGAGTTTTGTTTTGTGAACAGTCAACTGCTTCTTCTTCATCACTCTGATCACCTGTAATTAATTCTGCTAAAATATCTTCATTGCTTGCACTGCTGAACATGTGCACATCATTGTCTAAGTTTAAAAATTCTTCAGCATTCAATGTAAAAGATAGGTTTGATGAGCTTTGGAAAGCTCTAACAGCTGTAGATAAACTCTCCACACATTCTTCTTCTTCCTTAACGATTTCAGTAAAATCAATATTGGCCTTTTCTTTAAAGAATGAAGCTTTCTTTCAACAATTTTGGATTGTAGATGTTGTTATCAATTCCAACTTCCGGAGACCCAATCACATGCATTTTTTACATCAACTGCATATGGATTTGGGAGATTGTTATCCAGATTATAAACAACGTTCTGAACTAACCTTTTTCGATAATATCCCTTGAAACACTTGATAATGCCTAAATCTGAAGGCTGCAGGATCGACATGCAATTTGGGGGAAAGTAAAACACTTTTATATTTTTTAAACATGGGCGATTGTTGTGAGGTGTACAGTTATCAACTATGAGAGCAACATTCTTCTTTTTATTTTTCATTTCTATATCAACATCAAGCAGCCAGTTGTTGAAGATTTCCTCCATCATCCAGCCCTCTTATTTGCCTTGTAGTGAACTGGTAAACTCTTTACATTTTTAAAGCATCTTGGCTTTGCGTACTTTCCAATCACTAAAGGCTTCAATTTGTCGGTTCCAGTACTGTTTGAACACAGCAGGATTGACAGCCTTTGTTTTGATTTCTTCCCACCTTTACAGCTGTCTCCTTTAAAGGACATTGTTTTATCTGGCATTAGCTGATAGAACAAACCAGTTTCATCAGCATTGTACACATCATCTGAAGAAAATTTTTCAATTTTCTCTTTTTCTCGCTGTTTCCAGGATAATGCAGCCTCAACTAGAGCTGACTTTTCTTCTCCCGCAATAGTTTTAAAAACAATTCCGTGACGTTCACGAAAGGAAGTAAGCCATCCGTTGCTGGCTTTGAAATCATTGTTGCCTATCAAAGAGGCGAATTTTTTTGCTTTTTCAGAAATCATAGGTCCACTAATGGGCACGTTTTGGTTTCTCATCTCGTGGAACCATCTTAGAAGAGTTTTGTCAACATCATCATTTATGGCACCTTTAAATCTTTTTCGTTTGCTATTCACTTAACTTTTTTCCACAGCATCTTCAATATCTTTTCATTTTTTTTAAAAGTAGCTATCGTTGACTGTGAAATCCCATACTTTTTAGCAGCATCAACTTGTTTCACTCCTTGATCAATATCCAAAAGGATTTTTAACTTTTCTTCAAATGACAATGCTTTATGCTGAGCCATCACTTAAAATGAATAATGAAAAATATGAACTTACAATGAAAAATATGAGCACATAAAAATGAATTGCAACAAAAAAGTGGTCAATCCAAAGTGAGGGGTGTCTAACCTAGGAATGAAAAGATTCGACAGTGACTAGTTGAATTCGGAGAAAAAGGTAACATCCCTCCCAATTCCTTATCTAGTAAAACAAGTTTGGCAATGATCAGCTGTAAAGACTTAAGCTCCATACATGCAGCAAAGTGACACCCCCTCCCCAACATCCCCTAATCCCTTCTATAAAGAGGTCAAAATGAAGAAAGAGTCAACACTTGGACATGGAGATAAGCACAGACTTTTGTTATTTTACATTCCGGATGATGAGGTGTCATTTTTCAAGAAAAAATCTGGTTATATCAGGAACCTTCAGCTTTCGAAAGAGAAAAAAATATCGTTGTAGACAGGTGCAGCTAAAAATTGATTATCGCTGTACACAAGTTCAAAATAATTGAATAAATAAGAATTTCGCTGGGACCAAAGGAAAATATCGTTATAGACAGATTTATCGTTATACACAGGTTTCACTGTATATATAAAATATTTGATAACTGTAAAGGCTACCAAATAAATAGGCTATTATGAGAAATAAAATTATAAGCTTTTTAATTCAAATTGTCATAAATACAGGGTGATTAATGATTATTGGGATTTTCAACACTTGTCACAAGTACTGCAAATGAAATATGTACAAAAGTAGTATTTGGCATTTGATTGGAAAGTTCTCCAAGGTTGTGACAACTTCTTACAAATACTCAATATAGTTCTGCAGTTACTCAACAAATATTAATACGGTAGTCCATCTTATTTCATATGTTTTATAGCATGTCAAAGGTGATGTTGATGGCAGTTCTGATTTGCATTTTCAGTTTATAATACTAGAAGGAAGGTGTGTATGAAAAATCTGATTTTTGAAATAATTTCACCTGAAAATATTCCATGGAGAATTCTCACCAGAAAATATTCAATGTTTTCTCTGTTCAAAGAACAAGGTAGTGAAAGTATTGATTTCTAATATTCATTTCTATGACTGATTTTCTACAGTTAACTCTGTTTAAAAAATGTTTGATGGTTTTAGTAAAAAAGGCAGTGTTTTTGTATTATGTATGAGTGATTTCCATAAAAATTCAGTACACAAAGTGTTTTCTTGTTGCTATTTATTGCCATCTTAAACATTCTTCTTCCCAACAACCAAATCGCTAAAAATGGAAAAATGTGTGTTTAGTTATCACTAACAATTCATAAAATTCAGTGTATTTCAATTCGGTAAGTTTTGGTCATGAAGTTTTTACTGTTTTACTTGTTAGAGAATTTTTTTCTAAATATAACTTACAGGACACCAAGAGGTTATAAAATATACGTTTTATAACTTTAAAAAAAAAAAAAATTGACAAAACAGGTTTTTGATGTGATGAAGAACAACAGTTGAAACCATGCCTCTAAACAATTTAGGAATTAGCTATTGGATAGTGATGACTGGGCACATATCCCATAAAACTCCATTTATTTGACTCTACAATAATCTGAAATAATCTTAATAGACAAAATGAAAGTTATTTATAAGAAATCTTATATGTCAAACTGTGGATACCCCACAATTTTCTACTCATTTTTATTTATCCAAATATTATCATTATAAATAAAGTGCAAGGATGATATTTTATGAACAATTAAGGAAATTTGCATGTTAAAAATCATATTTACATAGAATAAAATTTATTGTAACTAGAATTTTCTGCAAACTTTGCTCATAGATTTCCATTATGATTTTTTTAACACTTTCCAGTGTAGTTGAAAAATGTTTATGAACTTGATTTGTCTGTCTGTCTGTGCTTTAAATCTTATAAATATACTTGGATTGCGATGAAATTTAAATTTTATTTAGGTTTAATATAGAATATTATTTTGTTTACAGGGACTTGCAAAAGAACTCCATTACATTATGATTTATAGAGAAAAATCATTTGTAGGGCATTTTATTGATGTTATGATATTTCAACCATAATGAGATTGATATACATCACTGAGATTGACTACAACATGCTTTTTCAGGTGTATAGAAAAAGTAGCATTTATCGTTTGTTTAATGTTTGGAACATACAAAAGAATTCCATTACATTATGTTATATGGTAGAAAATTGTTTGCAGTGCATTTTAATGATTTTATGACACTTCAACTATGATGAAATTTAAAAGGATCACTACAAGATGTTTTCTAGAGAGCATTTATCATTCATTTACAGAGACACACAAAAGAATTCAGTTACAGGACTAAGACTGGAAGAGCATTTTCCACTGTGGCATGCATTTTTAAACTTATCTAATTTTGAGTGTATTAGGTAGTACATATAAATTCTATAGATCTTATACAGGGCTGCACAAAAGAATTCACACATATTACTGGCTATGGATATCTATAAGAAATAACATTCACTGAGGTAAAAGAATGCTTTACTTAGGTTGTGCCGGACATTCTAAATCGAAAACGTACTTGGATTGAGCTGAAATGTCAACGTACTGTCCTGTGAGTTTCCACTTTATGTGAAGTCCTGGGTAAAAAAAACTGCCATAAACCATTGTATAAAAATGTACCAATTGATTAGGAATAACATCTACACTGTAAAAAAAAAGACAAATGTTTCTTAATCTACAAAAATACAATGTAACCACAAATGAAAATATACAATAACCTCTTCTGAGTTACCCATGATTATGAAGAGTGTTCTCCAAGAATTGAAAGCATCCAAAAAATGCTGAAAATGGATTTTTCAGCAATTTTTTTTTTCAAAATTGCTTATTTAGCTATTTTATTTTGTTAAACAGAAAAAAAAGAAATGTGTTAATAATAGTCTGTCAGAGTTGGAAAGTGTTTCATAATCTATGCCTGATGCACGATTTTTCATTCTTGTTTAAGGGTAACATGTAAAAATCAACTGAAAATGCATCTTAGAAGCAATTTTTGTAAAAACAACTATTCCATTTTTTTAATGACATTTTCATATTGCTTGTCTTTCTATTAATAATTTTGAGCTCTGACATTATGATTTTGCTTCTCTTTACAGGAGTTTGATTTATTAAATTATTCATTAAGTAGTGCTCGCATATTTTTCCGAGCAGATTTAACAGCAGAAGAGGAAAAAGATCAAAGGAAAGGTTGTTTTTATATTTATTTTAAATATATTTTTGTTGAATATTTATGATTATTTATATTTGTTAATATTAAATATTTATTTAAATTTCAGATAGCTGAAATAACTGACATGTGAAGTTTGTGAAGCTTTTGTTTAGAAAGAACTTGAAAATTTAGTGAAACAAGATCTTAACATCAAGCATACTAATAACATTAAATGTACTAATTGATGTTGGTTTGCCAATTTACTAAAGCATCAAAATTACTCCTTTCTTTTTGTTGTTGTTTTATAATAGTTATTTCAAACAAACTTGAGACCAATTTCTATTAATATTTTCCAAGATTTGACATTTTTATACTATAATATGTAACTGGAAATCAATAAAGTAGCTTGAGCATCTTAATTTTTTATTGCATTGTTTTAGTGTTTTGTGATTTTATACAATTGTTCTACTGAAATGTTTATTTTATTGTTTAAGAATGTTCTGAATGAATTACAGTCTGTTTTAAAGATCAATGTAAATTTCAAAATAAATATTTATTTATTCACTATGTGTGACTGAATTTATTTTATGCAATTGACACTACTTATAGAATAGTGTATGAATTTTTTTCATTTTGTTTAGTTCCATATTTTTATTTATTATTAACCCTATCCCTTAATTTCTTTTTTCATCTAAAATTGTAAAGGGTGATATAATTGACCCTGTTCTTTAAAAATGTAAAAAGTCATATAAAGAATCTGAAAAGAAATTCTTACATCAAGTATACACATTCTATTTTATCATAAAACATTGTGTATTTTAATTTTTTATGTAAAAGTTTTTGTGAAAAAAACAAACTCTTAAAAAAAATCACTGTTAAAATTCCTAACTTTGCCAAAAAACAATAAATTTTAATTAATCAAAGCATTATGATTAAAAATATTATTATATTAAAAATATTAAAGCATTATAATTAAAGCATATGAGTGTACCTTTCAATGAAAACACACAATGTGATTTATATAAATTAAGATCTTAATTTTTCAATTTGAAAATATATTTTTAAGGTGTCATCATAGGCATATTTAGGAAAAAATACACATTTTTTAACTGATACTTTCTTTCATATTAAAAAGTTTTAACTTACGTAAATTTATGTGGGAAAAAAAGTACAAAAATATTATATGCTTTTACAAACTAACATAATGTGTAACAGTGTTCCTCATACTATAGCAGTAGTGGGATTCAGCCAGTTCAATAGAACTGTTACCACAATGTAAGTTCTGCGAACTGGTTGTTAAAATAGCACTTGTAATATGTATATCAAATTTAAATTCCTTGCTTTCTTATACTGTTCATCTGTGGAACAACATATTCTACACATAACATTGTCATATGTTCTTATTTGTTTGTTTTGTGTTTTGCCCAAAATTCCTATTAGATAATGGGCTATGATGTATAACTATGATGTTCCATAGTTTTTTAATAGAAGAGTAGTGGCATACACTCACAGTGACAGTGAATGATCACATTCAAAATTTCTGTCCAAACTATGGCAGCTTACATTACAAAACTTAGTCATGGTTCAGCTGTGAAAGAATATTATGGAAGGCCATTCACACTTTATGGAGACTGTTTTCACTGTTAATTTCTTCACTCAAATGTCATATCCATTACAACAATTTTACTATGTTGAATAGTCTTGACTTGGCAATCATCTGTCTCAAAATTTCTATGAAAATACAATTTATCATAATATAGGCATGACAATTTTCTCCCACATCTCTGGGGAAAACTTTTCAATATCCATGAATGGTATCTTTATAAGCTCACTTTATGAAGAAAAATGTAGAAAAACCCTGTGACGTCAGATTAAAATCATCTGACTCCTCCCACAGGGCTTTTCTACAATTACATGAATTAGAGAGAGAATTAATTCATGCATTTTTTCAAATGAGACAGTTTATTTAGTTTATTTCTGTTTGTAATTCTTGTAATGCAGCAGTTAACTGGAAAGAGTGACTAAAGACATTGTCCATATGAAATTTGATTTTACTGTTGTCTTTTCCATATAAAGCTGCAATTTCTTCTTCGAAAATGGGTTCTAAAATATTTTGCTGATAATAAAGTGAATTTACTTTAGCTTTATTTGATACTTTTTTGAGGTTTAATTTACCTTCATAACAAAATCCAGCAACAATAATGAATACTTTTGAAAACTTTTCTTTACATTCACTTAGTTTATTTCGTTGTCTTTTCCTTCATTAATTGAGGAAAACTTTTCTTTTTTTGCAACAATCACTTTAGCAAAGTTATGTTTGATCCAGCGTTACCACCAGGGTTCTTGCTGTCAATCCTCATTACAAATTGCAGGAACCGCATTCTTTTCTTTCTCTTGTGTACATGCGACACTCATCCACATTGCTGAATGATTAATGTTGCTTATCATGTTAAATTGTACTATATTATTTCTTGGTTAAAACCTTCTATATTATGGGGAATTACTGTGTTTTTTCTTATTTCATTGAAAACCCACTATTCCTAAAGACTAATAAATCTCCCTTTGCTCACCTATAGCACACAAAGTCAAAAATCTCTAATTTTTTTTTTACTTTCATACTTTCTGTGCTGTATTTTTTTTTTACTTTATTGTAAAAAAAAGTAATCAATCATCTCCTTTCTCCTACTACCTTTGCTACTTCTTTCCCCAACCCAAAATCAAGCACACATAATTTTAAATCTTAAAAACTCTTTAATTTTCAATTTTATTCTGCTTTATTACACTTCAGTAACAAAAAATAAATAATTGTCTTAATAACACTCTCCCTTTGCTCTCAAATTTTAAAATCTTTAAAACTGTTTGCTTAAATTTTTTTTTCTGTTATATTTATTGCTTTGCTGTAACAAGTAATAACCAATCATGTAAATTTCCTGCATCCACAACCAAAATTTCCACCTCCACACTTTTAATCCCCTGGACACATAAATCTTAAAATCTTAATATATTTATTTTTCTTTCCTACTTTTTACATTATAGCAACAATAAATAATCAGTAATCTAAAAAACTCCTTGAAATATTTCTTTCCACCCAAAAAAGGGGAGTTTCTAGGTATTGAAGAGGAAGAGATTCACTGCTCAACACCACTTCATTTTATAATCAGCTATAGCTGCAGCAACTATTGTGGGGGCAGTGTCCCGGCACCAGGTGCCAAGTCTAATTAAAAATGAGTGTTAAAGAACTATAGGCTACAAAACAATTTTAAAGTCAATGTTTCACCGCAAAATCTGCCTAACTAATATTTTTGCTAATTAGCTAAATTTTCTAAAATTGGTCAAAATTTAGCAACAACCCTGGTTATCACTTTTCATTTATGACCAGCTACGTGTTTGTTAAAGCGAGCATTAGAAAGATGCCATAACATTGAGAAGACTGAAAAGTTTCCCCAAGAGGTGTGGCAGAAAATTAATATGAGTGTTAAGAAGAACTCTACTATGATGGAAAATTTGAGTCAGAGAGGTCAGTCCAAGGTAGAGATCTGCATGGGCCTGTACCCGGCCTGGCAAAATGAAAGGAAACTTTCTAACGGGCCGGGTTGGCAGAATTACAGAAAATTTTTAACAGGCGGGCTGATGAAAAATAATTAATGGGCCTGCGGGTCAGGTACAAGCCTCTGGCTCATACAGACCTCTAGATTTTTACTTGTTGAGACTTTTTCATTGCATCGTCAGAATCAGAATATTTGGAAGTTTAACATATTTTTTCTGTCTTTGAAACAAAATTAATTCATCTCTGCCACTATCACATACCAATTTCAAAATTTATTTTACATTTAAGCGATTCGATAAAATACAAACCATTTTCAACTAATATGACTTTCGCAAAACTAGGGCTGGGTCGGGAACGGGTTATATTTTTTTCTACATGACAGCTGGTACCGGACTTAATTGTTCCCAGTGACGTATCAGGTAGGCAATTTGTTTTGTAAAAATAATAAGTGATAATGAAAGTTTGGTAGTGGAATCTTTGGAAATATAACTTAATAAATTGCAGAAAAATATTTTCAAAAATCTTCTTTTGTATAAAGCTTCAAAAGCTAGGTTTTTAACATATTTTTACTTTAATTTTGAATGTTATTATTGTTTTCAATGAATTTTTATTTGAATGTATGAGTCTAAGTGATTATTATATTTATTATTCTGTATGATTTGGTTTCTAAACATATAGCAATCTAAAATATACTATAAATATGCCTTAAGTATTCTAGAAAATAATCTTAATTGTATGTTAAGAAAAATCGGAATTTTATGTGGAAATTGAGTTGGACCTGAATTTCATTGATTTTTGTACAGGTCAGACCAGGCCGAGCTGTGAACCACGAAATTACAAACGGGACGGGCCAAACTTTTAATTTCTGCATCAGGTCTGGCCTGGAAATTCCAGCCCGTGCAGATCTCTAGTCCAAGGTTATCCAATAGAGTCAAAATGCCACAAATAATATAGCATTTATGTGCAGAAATAAACTATAAATATTTCCATAAAATGTAAATGACCTTCTGTATCTTTTAGTACAATTTTCAAATACTGTCTTGGCAATAACAGCAGGCCGAATACAAAAACTGGCAACTTTATTGAGAAATTTAGTGACAAATACATTAAAAAAAAATAGTATTCCTCTAGGATACACAAGACATGACAGATCAAGAACTTTCCAGATTACTTACAAGTATTTCGTCAAAGCAAAAATATAACTAGCAATGCTTAACAGTTAGTGAGTTAACAGTTTTATAACAGTTCTAATATTGGAAAATGTTTCATAATCTATGTTTAGTGCCCTATTTTCCTTTCTTGTTTATATTTGTAAAAGTCATAAGAGCAGAGAATTGGTTCTTAAATTATTTAAATCCCACCACTGTACAATGGCATACATTATTTTTAGCAGCAGTGTACCATTTTTCGGTCTGTCTTTTTAGGACATTCGCCACATCTCTTTATTTACTTCAACGTATCACTGTGTGACTCATTAACAGGCTCATCACTGATGACTTCTTTTATATGTCCCAATAGCTTATGCAGTAGACCTAATGCATGCAGTCTGTCTTGTAAATGTGGCAGTAGCATTTCTCATATCAGCTGTTTCAAAACCTTGCAGCAGTATCATTTCTTGTATCTGCTGTTTCAAAACCTTGCGGCAGTACCATTTCTTGTATCTGCTGTTTCAAAACCTTGTGATAGTCACATGTTTGTACAGTTAGTAGCTGTTGACCTTCACCACATCACTTTATTTACTTTAACTTATCATTGTGTGACTCATTAGCATGCTCATCATTGATGACTTCTTTTACATGTCCCAATAACTTATGCAATAGACCTAATGCATGCAGTCTGCCTCGTAAATGTGGCAGTACCATTTCTCATATCAGCTGTTTCAAAACCTTGCAGCAGTATCATTTCTTGTATCTGCTGTTTCAAAACCTTGCAGCAGTACCATTTCTTGTATCTGCTGTTTCAAAACTTTGTGACAGTTGCATGTTTGTTCAGTATACAGCTGTTGACTGCATACCATAAAAATGCAAATGTCCATCGGTCAGTTTTTTTGAATGCATGAGTAGGTGCTCAAGTGTTTTTCAATATAAATTCAATTATTTCTGGCCTTTTCAATTTTATCAATGTTTTGCCATTTTTATACATACTTATCAAAGCGAAAACATTAGTTTTCGTGGGTCAAAACGATACGAATAATTTGACTGCCAGGTCATGTTTACAGACACAGTTGTTTTAAATGATAGCAGAATTTGTCTTTTATTTTTTCTGATTGTTCCTATCATTCGAATATTTTATGTACATTTTAAAAAAAATGTTTCAATAGATGTGAAACAATTGTCAGTGCTAACACTTCTAGCCTTATTACCGTAAAGTCTTTATTGTAAGCTTTACTTGAAAGTAAGCCTGCTACCCACTTTTAAACAATTTTGATTTTCTGTTCCATTACCAAATGTAAGCCCCCCCCTCCCGACCCCAAATTGTTTTTGTACCAAAAATTGATTTAAAAATTCCAAGAGAGAATTTTCCATCTTTTGACTTTTTTAGCAGATTTCCACTTATGTTCTTATATAATGTCAATGAAATATCTGCTTCCCTTCTCTGCCTCTCATGGCAATTTAAAATCTTGAGAATTTTAAATTCTGTCCTATTTATTGCTTGCTGGTAACAATAAGTAAAAAAAAAATCATCTAAACTACAACCTCTCCCTCCATCCAAAATTTACACTTCTCTCCACTCAGCATACAAAGTTTAAAATATTTAAAATTCTTTATAAAAAAATATGCTTCATTTGTTGCTCCTCAATCCAAAGTTTGTATGTTGAGTGGAGGAAAATGTAAAGTTTAAAATTCTTTATAAAAAGATATGCTTCATTTGTTGTTCTTTATTAACAATAAATAAAGAACGAGCCATTTGAATTATCCTTATACATCGAAAATGTTTGTCCCTCCCCCCTTTGCCCCCTCCAGCAAAAGAAATTAAATCTTTATAACTCTATTTTAACATATTCCTCTTCTCTAGTAACAATAAGTAAATAATCATCTAAATTTTAAAAAAACCTTCCATCATTTGAAATTCATGTTTCCTTCTCATGCTCCTAGAATACAAAGTTTAAAAATTTTAAAACTCTTATTTGAAGAAATCTTCTGTCCTATTTGTTGCTCTTTAGTAAAAATAAATAGATAATCTGCCACCTAAATTACCTCCTCCCCCTTACATACAAAATCAAACCTCAAGTTTTAAAATTTCTGCTGTTTTTGTTGTTCTCTAATAACAATAAATAAATCAGTCATCTACCCCCTTTTTCTTGTGTGGACGGGGAATGGAAAGGATCAGGGTACATAAGCAATGTTTTTGGCCCATGAAATAAGACTAAAATTTGATTTTGTTATACTGACTTAATTATTTCACTTTTTAATATTAGAAGCTTTATCCTGTACGACTTTAACAATATTTTTTACATTTTGTTCGTTTTTACATAATTTACACAAGCTCAAAGTTCGTATTATTCATAGTTTTTGATGAAAAATATGCAATTTCTCCTAATTTTACCTCAATTTCTAATATATTTTTTAATATTTTACTATGAGCACAGCTTTGCAACACTTTTATTTTTACATATATTGTACATTTTGATATATTTTATAATATATGTAAAGAAAAAAGTGTTTCACAACTGCGCTCATATAAATACCGTAAAATCCCGATTGTAAGCCCCCTTTTTCAAAACCGAAAAGGGTTAAATGTGGGAGGGGGGGGCTTATATTCGAGATTTAAAAAAATCATTTAAAAACCCACTTTTTATCATTAATTTAGAAGTAAAAAAGGGCGAGAATCTTCTGTATTTCAGCAGATTTTCCCTCAAAAATAAATAAATATATAGAATCTAAATCCCCTCCCCCCCTAAAAAAAAATAGTCTTAATTTTTTTTTCTTTATTTGTTATTTTATTGTAACAATAAATTATCAATCATCTAATTCCCCTTCAAAATTACTGCTTCCCCCTTTCCCCCCCATCTAGTATCAAAACCCCATAGTTTAACCTTTATATATCTTTAGTTTTCTTTTCAGACTTATTTAATACTCTGTATTAACAATAAATAAACCTAATCTACCACATAAATCAGCATATTCAATAAAATAAGCAGGACACTTACTTATACGACCAGATTTAGTTTGAAAAGAATTTTCATTATCTGAACTAGTACTAGGTAAAAGCTGATTATTATTGTCGTTAGATTTGTCATAAGATGAACAGTCACTTGAACAATTATACAGTATATAATTATAATCAAATTCAAAATTTACAGTTTTCTTTAAAGATTTTTCTACTTTCGAAAGATTTAAATATTTTATATTACCGTAATAAATATTACCTGAATCTGTTTTGATTTTGTAAGATCTATGATTGTTAGCTTTGGACAGGATTATGGCAGGCTCCCAGGTTTTGGTTTTAATATTTTGTGCAAACACTTTCTCCTGATTTTAATGGTTTAAGCTCCTTAACATTTTGATCAAAATAATATTTCTGCTTCTTTTGTCACTATTTAAGTCTAGGGACAATGTCTTTTTCAATTTTAGGATTCAGTAATTTTTTACTAACTGGCTACTTAATCTGCGGTTAAATAGTAGCTAAGCTGGTGATAAACCTATACCTGTGATAGGAATATTTCTGTATTTGAGTAAAGCTACTATTGGTTTCTTAGTTTCCTCAATTGCCGTTTTGTTAAATATCTGTGGAGATATATTTGCGTTAATTGAAAAGGATGATGCATTGCATTTTAAAGCTTTTATTTGCAGCAGGACTAACATACATGAAAATAAGAAACACAGTGAGTATAAAGAGAAAATCACTCCTATTTATAACATTTAGACAGGATTAAAAAAGAACCAATAAGGTTATTTAATAAGAAAGCCAATAGAAATTGCTGATAAGAGAACCAATCAAGATTTAATAAAATAATAAACTAAAATATGTAATGTGCGATTACACATTTCTAACACCGTCCTTAATTGCACATCAAATCTTAATTTCTAAAATTCAAATTTTGAGATTGCATAATTTTAAAAGTTCATGAAATTTTGTTTTTAGAAGTGATTTTGTAAGCATGTCAGCAATTTGATTTTCAGTAGAAATATATTCTATTTTAATGTCATTTCTGCTGACATCGCAAATAAATTTCAACTTAATATCAATATGCTTCATTCTACCAAAATTATTTTCATTTGTAATGCACTTGATACATGATTGGTTATCCTCATACACTATAAGATTTTTAACACCTACAATTTCATTGGCAATACCATTGATCCATAAAAGATCTTGAATTCCTTTACTCAAGGCAGAAATTCGCCTTCAACATATTCTTTGGCGTTATCGCATCGAATTTTCCTTACTGAAGGATTTAACTTACAGAAGGTTTTAAGATCATTTGCTGCTGTCCATTCAAATTTGGAACAAAAAGTACATCTTTCAAATTTATGTGGATGTTATTTGATATTTCACAGCTAATGTTTCCAATACCTGTAATTTCGAGAACTGCAGATTTTGAAACACATTTAATAGTGCCTGATGCTGGTTTTAGCGAGGTGAACCATTCTTTTCGAGAACACATGTGGGAAGTAGCACCAGAATCAATGATGAATTTATCACTATTTAATGTTCCTACAACAAAAGATATTTCGTAAGCAGAGTGTTTTTCGTCATGATTTGTTGTACTAGTCTTTGAAGATCTAAAATCACGTTTGTAGTGGCCATTTTTTCCACATTTGTAACATTTAGAATTTTTTAATCTGCAAAATTTTGATGTGTGTCCTTTTCGTTTACAAAATTCACAAAAGAATTTCTTATGTGCAGCAGAAAACGTCACATTATTCAGCATAGATTTAATAGAATAATTTCTATCATTATTCTTAGAGTCATTCATCATGGCTTCAGCATCAATTAATCTTTGAGTAAGAAAGTCTAAAGTTAAGTTTATACTGGGCTGATTTTCTAGAGCAACTTTGACCACTTCATATTCTTTAGGTAATGACATTAGAATGTAAACAATCGAATGTCACTTACCTCAGCACCAGATAACCGTAAATCCATAATTAGTTTGACAATTTCATCTATGTGCTGTCTCATTAGCGTGTCTTTATTATTTTTCATTGTGGATAGTCTTTTATGCGTCAATATTTGATTCACTGCACCTTTCGCTTCATAAGTAGATACAAGTGTTCTCCAAATCTTACAGGCAGTATCTTCCTTTTGAGAGAAAATACTATAATCGAGAAGCGTTAATAGGAGCATGTAAGCTTTTTTAGCTTTCGTTTATTCTTCCTCCTTAGACTCATCGGCTTCTCTATTTAAGAAAATGTCCAAGTCCTTTGCTGAAAAAACAGCCATAACCCTTCTACTCCATATGGAAAAGTTATTGCCTTCAAACGGGGTGACTGAATATTCTCCGCTACTCACAGACATTGCTCGTAAAATCTCACAAACAGAAAGAAATAAAAACTCACGAGCAAATAAAAAGTCCTAGTATGATGACCTACTTTCCAATCAATGTATAAAAATCGAAACAGAGATAAACCACCGCTCTGCTTTTAAATATCCATGGAGATATGTTCGCGTTAATTGAAGAGTTTGCTGCATTGCATTTTAAAGCTTTTATTTACAGCAGGACTAACATACATGGAAATAAGAAACACAGTGAGTATAAAGAGAAAATCACTCCTATTTATAACATTTAGACAGGATTAGAAAAGAACCAATAAGGTTATTTAATAAGAAAGCCAATAGAAATTACTGATAAGAAAACCAATCAAGATTTAATAAAATAATGAACTAAAAGATGTAATGTGTGATTACACATTTCTAACACTTTTTGAATAAAGATTTAGCAATGCCCACAGCCTTGTTTGTCATCCCATTACTTTGAAAATGATAAGGACTAGTGAAAGATGGTTCAATGTCCCACTCTTTAGTAAATTTGTTAAACTCAAAACTATTAAATGGATTATTATCAGAAACAATTGTTTCTGGAATTCCAAATCTGGAATTAACGTCCTCAAGAACTATAATGATATCGTCAACAGTTTTTCTGTTAACCTTTTTCACCTTAATCCACTTTGAAAAGTAATCAATAATTAATGGCATAATTTACCCCATTAAAACACATAAAATCCACTCTTATTTTCTAAAATGCCTATCAAGAATACTATGGGGAAGCAATGGTTCTTTAGATAATGTTTTATGAAATTTCATACTAATCTCACATTTCTGTACAACATTTTCAATGTCTCGTGAGAGACCAAGCCAAAACATAATTTCATGAGCTCCATTTTAGCATTTTTCCATAACTAAATGAGATTCATGAATTAAGGACAACATTTCAGGTCTTAGTGTTTTAGGGACAATAACTTTGTCATTTAAGAATAAAAAACCTTCAATAAGAAACAAATCATTTTGTAATTTATAATATTTCTTAAAATTACTTGCAATTTTAATTTTATCAGGCCTTCCAACAATCTTCCTTACAATAACTCATAATTTCTTTCAGCTCTTCATCCTCCCCAAGTGCCTTTTTAAATTGTTCTGCTCTATGAACACTCATTAGAAGATACTTTACAATTGAATGTACAGTTTGTAACATTTCTGGTTCATTGTTAACCGCACCTTTGATAAAAGTTTGAGATAATGTGCCTGCAAGGCACATATCTTTACCTGGTAAGTATTTAACCTCAAAGGTATACTTCAGTAATTTAAGAAGCACTTCCTGAAGACAATTAGAAATTTTGCTGAATGTTTTTTCAACAATTCCTGTTAAAAGATTTGTGGTCACTTTGGACTACCACTTTATGCCCATACACAAAATTGTGGTACTTTTCAAAAGCAAAAACTATAGCTAACAGCTCTTTCACAATCTGCGCATAGTTATTTTCAGTATCTGTAAGGCTTCTAGAAGCAAAAGATACAGGGTGGTAATAGACAGACACACATCCCTTCTTTAGAACTATCACACTGTATTGTTATCTCTTTCGAGCTATCAAAAACTTTTAGAACAGCAGCTGAACTAATCAATTTCTTAATATTATCAAATGCCTACTCTTGTTCATAAGACCAATAAAAATCAAAATTATTTTTAAGTAATACAGTCTATAACAAACACATGGCTATAACGAACGAAATTTTTGGTCCCATCGTTTTCCTATTGTATTTAATGCTAATTTAATTATTCTTTCATAGTGAACCTCCGAAATCTTAAGAATAGTCTATAACGAACATTTTTGCCAGTCGACCATGATTTTTTATTTATTACTTTTCTGCAGTTGTGAAAACAGGACTTCGACTCCAATTTCATAAGAAAATGTATGCTGGCTAGTGAAACATGGTGCAAGTCAGGAATAAGATTTTTATTAAAGGGTAGGAACAACTGCATTCTTTCTCTTTTACGATAGCCACTCTGCAGGTGTGAACCTGCCCACCCAGTCAGTCATTTTTCTTTATTCCTGATCGCAGCTATGTGCAAGACTGGAAACAGATCCGAAAATGAAGGGGGGGGGGGACACGAAAAAGAGGAAAGAATAGCCAACCCGTTGGGAGGGGGGAATGCATGAACAGTAAGCACATATGCACCTGTGCTAGGTGAGAGGGGAGGGAGAAGTAAGAATCAAATCCAGAGAACAAGGGAAAAGGTCGTCTCAGAGTCGCACCAGAACAAGTATTCCAGTCATTTCATCTCGTTCACTCATTTTAATGTTTCTTTCTAGACAGCCTATGCGTCATAATCTCTGGTTCTAGACTTCAAAGTTAAAAATTCGCTTTTAAGAAATTATTAGGTCCATCATGTTGAGAAAGCGTAAAGCATTCTGCACTGAAGAAAAAGTAAGCATCATAAGAGAAATACAAAATGAAGGTAGCCAAGCTGACAAAAGATTTATCGAAATCTACAGTTGGCACAATATGGAAAAACAGAGAAAGCATACTTTCTGTTTTCGAGAAAAATTTGAACTCTAAAAAAAATTTGAGAAAAGCTGAACATTAAGAAGTGGAAAGGCTTTATTAAAATGGTTTAGCGTTCAAAAAAGTTGAAATGTACCAGTTTCTGGGCAAATGCTTCAGTCAAAAGCTGATAAATTTGCCAGTAAATTTGGAATTCAATTTTCATGTTCAAATAGATGGTTAGACAGATTTAAAAAGCAGAACATCATATATTCCAGAAAAATTGTAGGAGAATCAGGAGGTGTTTCAACATCCGACATGGATATGTGGAAAGAAAAAGTTTGGAATGAAATCTCTCATGAATATGACGAGAATGACATATATTATGCAGATGAAGCTGCACTATTTTACAAGATGACACCAAACCAGACATTAAAATTTAATGGAGAGAAATGTAATGGCAGAAAATTGTCAAAAGACAGAATTACATTTCTTGTGTGTGCTAGCGAGGTACTGATCGTCGTAAGCTTCTAGTGATAGGAAAATCTAAGCACCCCAGATGCTTTAAAAATATTAAACAGCTTCCTGTTGCTTATGAAGCAAACTGCAAGGCATGGATGACTAAGGAACTGTTTGAAAAAGAGCTTCGAATGTGGAATCATGAGCTGTCAGCTAAAAAGCAGATTATTCTACCTCTGCTTGACAATTGTAGTGCACAGTGCCGAAACTAGCCTTTTTGGCGCCCGGGGCAAACATGGATTTTGGCGCCCCCCTCCCCCTCCTCCGAAAAGAAAATTTCCAAAGTGAATTTTTTCTAAGTTTCTAAAATTTAAGTATATAATCAGATAATCTGTAATACTGAACTAAGTAATCAGCTTTGTCAAATACTGATTCATTAAAACTTTGAAAATGGAATCGAAAGGAACCGAAAAATATTCCGCTTTATACAGGTTTTTATCTTAGGAAGTATAATTATTGATATTCTCAGGGGCAGAATTTAAGGGGTCGCGATGGTCTCAATCGCAAGGCATCCAAAGGGCCCCCAAAATCCTCTTTTGAGTTCAATGAGAAAAATTATTTTTTGATCAAAGGATTTTCTTAGCACTTTTTTTTAATTAGTATTACTACATAATTTTCATGTAATTTAAATAGAATATTTTTTATACCATTTGCTATTTCCAGAAATGTTTTAGTTATGTTTAAATGTTTTTCCTTGTCTTCTTTTCTATTAGCAAATATCAGAACTGTGAACGGTTGTGGAGGGTTGGAATGAGACTCAAACTTGGATCTGAGCTGAAAGGAACCCCTGTTACTGTTAGAGACTTTTATGACGATTTAATTACACAGATTCAGAGTCTAATTAAATCAGATCTGATAAATCTAAATCTGGATCGTGACACTGGGGCTCCTGATTTAGGGGTGCCCCATACTTGGTATGCTGTTTACATAAAATGCATTTGACTTTGTTACTGATTATAATCGATATTTTGCAGTTTTAGAGTAGGATAATATTAAAAACAAAAAGAAATTGAGCTTGACTATTACAGGGGCACACGATGTATTTGTCCCGGAAATTTACATCTGGATCTAAAAAAATAATTACAGCAAAAGAATGGGGCGACAAAACATGTAAGAATGGGTAAAAGACGAATATATATATATATTTTTTTTGCAAAGATAAAGGTAGAGACGACTTTATTATCCATGGCACCTTGTGCGAGGTTCTTTTCTGCATCTCTACAAATGCTATATTCTTAAGAAAGAAAAAAGGGGAGGAGAGGTTGCTATTTTATCTTGCATATGTTTCGTCCCTTTAGTTTTTAGTGTCATTAGCAATAGCCAACTTCGCGCCCTTTAAAGCCGGATCTGTATGGTATGTCAAAAAGTAATTGTAACAAATGGTATGGTGGCATTTTTCATTTATCTGGAAATGGCCAAAGGACGGGAAAATAATTTGGGAGGATAAAGGCAGGAGTGGCTGCGGTTTTATTAATCATAGAAACTTGAGTATGGTTTTCTCCCTGCACCCCTACAAATGACATTTTTTTTTTTCAAAAAAAGTTTTAACAAAGAGTTTTATTTTGCATATTTTTCAAATTATTCTTTCAAATATTATTTGTTTTTAGTGTCCAAGGCAGTCGCCCAACCTCGCCCCCTCTAATAATACTAGATTGGATCTGGATAAAAAAGTAATTTCAGCAAAATTAACAGGCCGGGATATTCCAGTTGCCACCAAGTGCAGCAAAACGCTTAGAAAACTTTCGCAAAAAGACGAGTAAAAAAGTTTTTGGAAGATAAGGCCAGGGGCGGCTTCAGCTTTACTAGCCATGGTGCACTGTACGAGATTTTTTACTGTACCTCTACAAAGGCTATACTTAAAAGAAAAAGATTTTACTGAGAATTTTACTGTGGGCATTCATCCTCCAATTTGTGTTTATTCTCCAGGGCAGTCACCCCTCGCCCATGACAAAATGGAAAAAGTAGAAAGCTCCACACTGGGAGAAAAAGAAAAAAATAGAACAGCCTTCATGGAATATTTTTATGTAATAGAAAATCAAAGTGAGGGAATCGTTTGCCAATTATCCATGCTGGACAGTGCAGTACTGTATCGAGACGACGTTGAACAGTGTCATATACAGACATGAGTAGGGACTGACCTTGAAAAATGTTAGTGATTTCCCTAAACCACAGGAAGAGATTTAAATGATAGACGGCATAGACATGATACATTTGGAATGGGAGAAAGAAAATAGCCTGAGAACAGTTCGTTTTTAATTCATTTGCTATCTTGTATTATAGACAAATCTTTTTATCTATTTGTCTATTTTAATGCATTTGGTTCAGTTTTTCTTTTGTATTTTCCAGCTGCTAGACTTTTTATACAAATTTCATATATATATACATTTCTATATCCAACAACAAACAAAACCTGCATTTGGCGCCTCCTTCGCCTTCTGTTCTGCTGGAGCCCGGGGCACGTGCCCCCTCTTAGTTTTGGCCCTGCGTCCACATTTACACACAGCTGCCAACGAGTTTTCCAGTTTTAGTACGCCTCCAGGAACGCCCGAACCGGAATGCTGTTTAGCTCCCTCGTCACGGCCTGTTGAATTGCCTCTACCGAGCTGTGATGGTACCCCTTGAGCGTCGATTGTATTCTCGGGAATAGAAAAAAGTCTGGCAGGACCAAGTCGGGGCTGTAGGGGGGATGAGGCAGTGTTTTCACATTATGCTAGGTAAGATACTCCATTATGCGAAACGCTGTGTGACTCGGCGCATTGTCACGATCTCAAAAACTTAGGTTTGAGGAATGCTCAATTCATCAGCAATCATTCTGATACTCATCCTACGAACACTGTTCAGTAAATTTTTCACTTGCTACACATTTTCTTTGGTCTTGCTGATCAAAGGGCGTTCGGAGCAGTCGTCGTCTTCCACTCTTTCCCTACCTTCTCATAACAGCTTGTGCCGGTCAAAAACATCCGATCTACCCAAGGCAGCATCTCTGTAGGCCTCCCTAATCATGCCTTGAGTCTCTTTGCCCGTTTTACCAAGCTTTACACAAAATTTGATCGCATATCGCTGCTCCAGAAACACTCCATGATTCTCCGTGACGAGGTGTTTCGACATGGGTTCACAGTACAAGCGACCTGCTTTCTTCAACGACCAAGAGCCAACTGCCGATTTTCCCCAGCATTCTCCTCCACCGATCGTACGCGCGCAGACCGCCTCTCGTTCGCCCGTTCGCTCAGAAAAAAACCAGTCCTACTAATTTTAGAACAGACCCTGTATGTGTTTCAGTTAATAATGTTGATTTTGGTAAGAGATGGTAAACATTTGTTGGTATAGACTAGTGAATTCTATGGTGTTTTGAAGGCTAAACATACATCATCAAAAATCGGTTCGTTATTAACCCATTTTAGGCCAAGGATAGAAATTTTATAAAATGTGCTATTATTTGCATTGAAATTTTCTTAAATTACATTCTTTAAGACACCAAAAAAGTTTTGTGCAGGAAAAATAATATTTTATTTAATTTGACGTTACCATTATTAATTTACCATTAAATTTAAATAAAAAAAAATTATGTTTTCTTATGGCATTTGTTGTTTTTAATTTTTATTTTTATAGAACTTGCAACTTTACTCCATTATAAAAACATATGATTAATCTCAAGTGGAATAATTATACATTTTCAAAAAGTTGAATTTGTCAATAACCGTTTCAAGTAAAAAACCAGCGTATTTTGAAAATTTCTCAACAGAAAGTGATTACTTCAATTGAATTACTAACATTTTATAGATGTCTCCAGAACCCTTAAAAATAGCAGAAAAATAAAATTAGTGAAAAATATATATCACTGTGTTAATAAAAATATTTTTATTGAAATGGTGCGCTTATGCACCTTGGGCCGAAAATGGGTTAATTGCCATTGTGCAAAATACATAATGTTGAATACGTTGAATTTTGTACCAGAAAAAGATGTTTTGCACAGAAGTTTAATTAACCTTTTTTCATTTGAAGAAAACTACTGCTGAAAGTTTATTGTTGGTTGAATCTTATGGTAAGCCTGCTCTAACCAAAGAAACTTGTGAAGGATGGTTTAAATACTTTAAAAGTGGCTTTTTGAGAAAATTAATCTTCAACAACTTTCTACTGACTGTGTGCGCTTGTTGTTTGATGCCACAACATTTTTCCAGCTCGCGCGAGCTGGGACTGGAAATTTCATTTCAAGAAAACAGCTGCTGAAAGTTATCAACTGTTTGTTGAAGCTTATGGTAAGCCTGTTGTAACCCATTCAGGACAGCCAAAAATATTTGAAGATGCAGATATGCAAGCATATTTGGATGAATAACCTGGTCAAACAATTACTGGACACAATTACTGGTTCATCAGACCAAGACATGAGCTGTATCTATCTGAATTGGTATTGTTGATGAATCGAAATTCTATTTTCTGATTGAATGAAAGATTCTATCATAATTTAACTCGATATGTTGTGTTCATCCTTAAACATCTACTCTTTTTCGCAATAATATCTTCTACAGTAATATAAATTAAAAAATAAATAAATAAAGAGGCTACATTTAGCAATTTTCTGTCTCTATCTGTATTTTATAAAAAATGACAATAATTAAAGGGCTAAGTGATAGTGAAAGAACATGTTATGTTACGTTTTCTCAAAATTTTTTTTTTTTTTTCGATGAAGATGTTATGAGATATTCTATCAAAATTTTAAGCTAAAATACCAAGATTCTAATTAGTCTTAAAAATCTGAATTTTCATATTTGAAAATTAAATGTGGATAAGTTTTTCCGAGAGAGTTTAGTACCAACTATTAACCTATTAAATATATGATACCAAGAAAAAAAAATAAAATGAAATTTACAACAAAAATGTTTCATTTCAATTTTCTCGCAATTTCATTTTTGTTACATAACATCTTCTTCCACTAAGCTCTTCCATTTATACATAATTTAAAAGATCTCATATAGAGAAATTTATTTAAAAAAAAACACACTCTGGAACTTGAAGCAGAGGGCTACGTGGCAGTAGCACAAAAAAAAATAATAATAAGTTTCCCGTATTTTAAACTACAGAATTTATTTGTGCACTGATAATTATACATGGAAACTAAAATTACCCCACATGCTGAAAATCATAGGGATATTGCAAAAAATTCTTCCTTCGTCAAAGGATGTCCCTACCAAAATGTTCTTACCTACTTCTGGACAGTTCATGGACCAAGAATTTGAGAACTGTATCCCAGTTTGCCCAAAAGAGATTAATTATCTCTTCTTAGAATTGTTTATCATGGTCATTTCCCTACCTAAAGTGTCTCCTCTCTCACTGACTCTAACCACTGGACTGATTTTTTTCCCATCTCCTAGTGGCAAAAAAAGATAACTCTTGCTCAGATTCGGAGCCTTCAGAAATTATTTAACTTTTTTCTTCTGGATCCCTATTGCTCCAAGCCACATAACTGCTGTACCATTGACCCTCGACCACCCCGCCCTCACTCACACACATTCACATACTTGTGCTCACTGGTTTTGATAGTTCTCAAATCAGAAATATGTATTATATTTGCTTGGTAAATCTTTCAAATATTTGTAAAGTAAAATTTTGAGTAATCAGTGTCATAAAATTTTCAATTGAATTTGAAATTCTGGGATGGGCTGTGCCCCCTCCCCCCCCCTCTACTTATGCCTACGTCTGCAGGATACACACATATCTCACAATAGTAATGGATCATCTGAAAAATTAAAAAAACATAGTAAATTCAATGTTAATTTTTCTGGGGGAGGGGGGTACCTCAGAGACTTTAGCAAGTAAAGTAGACAAAAGCCTTAGTAATACCTGTAATAAAAATAAAACCAGCAAATATTAATTATTGTAAAGCAAAGTTACTTGGGAGAAGGATTTTTGTTTGAAAGAAATCCAGAAAAAAGAAATATTCAAAGGGGTGCCAAGACAATCTTCATAGTGTGCAGTGTTGGACAGCCCTGCTGTAATTTATAAAATGGGCTTTTTAACAATTCACAGTAAAAATAGTTAAAGTCTGCTTATAAGTATATATTTTCAAATATGAATACAATTGTTAACAATGTAGATTAGGTACATCTTTTCTAAACATACCTGAATACGATAAATGTTTATAAGATTTGGGAAGACAACTCCCTCTCCCTACCTTCCCTCCCCCCTAAAAAAACCTGGTTATGAAGAAATATTTTGTTTCCTTTCTTCAGATTTAAGTAGTTCTTTATATTTATATTATAAAACAATGACTTATAAAATCTAATTTATTTTAGAATTTTTTTTTTTGTGTGTGTGTGGGGGGGGGGGGGAAGTCAAAATTAATGTAATCAATTAAAAAGTGTTACTCAGTAGAAAATCATAAATAAATGAACTTATTGTTTTCATTTTTACTCAGTTTGTGTGTTTATATTTTTTGTAATATTTATATGTAATATATCTGTTTTATTTTTAACAGGGCATACATGGATATAAATACTGCAAAAGGACCAAAATCATGCCAAAAAGATGCGGTTATGCATACTAAAGAACAGACTGGTGGAAAAGCAAAATTGTCATGTGCAACATATTCTTACATGCTCATTAATTTTAATAAATATGTAAAGATTCAAATATGCTTTTTCTTTTGTTAAACAATCTCTTAAGTACTTATTTCGACAATTTTTAAAAAAATTAAAACTGCTTATTTTCTCAATGTCACAGTCACCTTGTTTATTGTAGAATTTGTAGCATTTTTCTGCAATTAAATAAGGCTAAAATTGGGTTAAAAGTACATCCTTGACTATATTCAAGATTTTTTTTAAGAGCTTGTTACTGCTGTAATATATATATATATATATTTATTTTAATGTTTGAACATATTTTGTGAAATCCTATGTTAACTTATGGATAAACTTAAAAATAAGATTGCTTTAATCTGTTTTTTCAACATCAGAAACTTAAAAATTTTATGTTTATGAATTTAGATGGAAACTTTTTTTTAAATCTTTATAATAGACTAAAGACTAGTGAACATTTTGGTCAAAATGTTTTAAGTCTTTTAAAATGTTATGTAAACATACTTTATTAATACTAAAAAGAAAGAAGGTGAGTTTGACTGGTCACAGCAAGTTACCTTTGAATTTCTTCTTTCATTCCAGTGAGTTTATGATACAGCATCATTCATAATCAAAAGGATTGTTGATACATTTTGATTGATCAGTGGTGTGTGTTTATATATTTTTTCATATCTGCTAACTTTTAATGTTTTTTTATTACAAAAAAAAAATGAAAAATAATCTTTGCCCTATTTAATCACAGAAATCTGAAATTAAATAAATTGAAGATTGTTTTTAATTTTATGATTGATCAGTGTTGCCTTTTAGACAGTTTTTCAAAATGCTGCAGCTTTTCTAAAAAGTAATATTTTTCAGACAAATGATAGTAACATTAATATATAATAATGACAGATTAAATAATGCAAATATTGTCATTTGAAAATAGTGGTAGCAATCTCAATAAAAAATCATGCCCAATTGGCAATTCCCTCACAGAATGAATCCATAAAAAATATTTACAGGCAATTCCAATTTTGTAACATATTAAACCAACTTCTAATTTTACTGGCATGTCTGTTTTTAGATACTATATTTCATAAGAAATACTACCTATTACATTCTCCCCTAAGTTGGAATTTTTGTAAATTTTTTGCAGATCTATGCAGATTATGACTCCCAGAACCCAAAACCACCCCCAAACTTTATGTATCTATCTATCTATGTCACTTTTTTATGGACATGATAACTTCAATAATTCTGCACAAATCTCTTCCAAACTGATACATAAAATCAAGGGGCATGAAATCTTGGTCAAGTTCGTAAATGGGCAAAATCGAACCAGGAGGGTGGGGGATTTTTGTGAAAATCGAAAAAACCCCATAATTTCTTAATTATGATATGTATCGAATCAGTTTAAAGTTATTATTACTACTAGGAAAAGGGTCGGAAATTTATGTATGACATATTTTTGATATCATTAACCCTTTCACGCTCAAGGGAAATATTTTTTTCTTCTACAAAAATCGTTATTGATTGTTCAATTATTATTGAATTGGATTTTTTTTTTTACTGAATGTCAAAATAAAACGTATGTCCAAGGTGGCAAATGTGTTTCTGAACGAATAAAAAAAAAAGA
The DNA here is from genome assembly GCA_963931845.1 of Maratus michaelseni. NCBI lineage: Eukaryota > Metazoa > Arthropoda > Arachnida > Araneae > Salticidae > Maratus > Maratus michaelseni. Next base: position 82,898,643 of record OZ007586.1, read on the forward strand.
ACTGTCAAACTTTATTGTGCCAAAACCAAAACATTCACGGGCTGAACTAATAATATCTTGAAAGTGTTTGGGACTTGAGAAAATTAGAATACCATAACTAACTATTTATTTTACTTTTCTGATAATTTTTATTATGTTTTTTGTATTACAAAGCAATAAATAAAATACCGATATAATAAACCTAACTCTTCATTTATTTACTTTTATGGTCCATAGGGAAAAATATTTCTCATGAAATTATAGGAAACCTATACACCCTGCTATGTTTTTCTGGTGATATTCTCTTACTTTACACCCACAATAGCTAAAATATTGTGTTGTATTGGCATATTTAGTCTTGGACATCTTATGGTCCTGTAAGGGTTAAATATGGCACCAATGGGAAGGAGGGGGGAGAGGTTAGAAGAAAAAAATTCATAATTTCGTCAATTAACAAGATATCAAATCCGCTTAAATTTATTATAAATCCTCATAAAATTACCTAAAACTTTTATGTTGACAAGTTTTTTATAGGACCAACCCTTATAGCAAAAAAAATAATAAATAAAAACAAAAATAATTCCTGCCGGCTCTGCCTGCAAACAAGTTAGGTTTCGAAGTGGGTGGTTCTAACTGCCGCATCATGTCAAAAAGGTCATTTCTTCTGCAATTCCTAACAAAAATGCACCTCATGGTCTACGTCTTCGAAATCTGTAGGCCAAACCATGAGGGATCTTTTTAACATGTTAAGCTGACTTCTAATTTTATGGTCATTGTCCATTCTTTCACAGGGTAATCCATATCGGCAGTTATGTTATTTTATGGACAATACTACTTTTTTTACTTATTGGTCATATATTTTTTGCAATGGGTTGGGTGATTTATGGTTTATGGTCCAAATATTTTTTATGGACATTGTTTGAAATCTGTTGCCAGCCTTTGTCCGTAATTTTACTTGGATTTTTTTTACAGAAAAGATTGCGCACACACAGTCTTTTCTGAAAAAAATAATCATGAATTTTTAATGAAAATTTCCAGAATAAAAAAATATTTTACTGGATTTCGCAATTTTTTTTCATAACTCTCGTTAAAATCTGTATTTGTTTTTTAAAATTTGGTATTGTCTGAAAGAGTAAAACATTACCTTTCTTTTGATGTAAATTCTAGCTTTTCAGTTGAAAATTTATGGAGATACTCAATATGTGAAAAACAGAAAATGTATGAAAATTTTCTGAATATAATAAACAGTCTGTAACTTCTCAGAAATAGTTTGATTAACTGTGGATAGCAGAATATTTTTATTTTTGAGAATAGTTTCTTAGAATATTTATACTTCAAAATCAGTTTTTTAAAATGGCAGGTGAAACATAAATCAAAATTATAATCATAAAAGTTCGTATTGTAGTTTTTTTTTTCAATGTACTGTATTATTTATAAAAATATACAATTTGTCATAAGATATATTGGACAAAATGAGCATGTCAACCTAACAAAAAATATATGTAGATTGTTGCAGCAATATAAATTACATAAATATATATACATTTGTATTTACTTGTGATGAACATAATAACTAAATAATGTAATAATTCGAAAAAATCTTCAATGCACTCTTCATTATTATAATATTTTTCTTCAAAGATTAAAGGTCAACCTTTTTAGCTATTCTACTCAGAAACAGAAGGTCCACTGCATATTTTAGGTGATTTATTGATGAATGAGAACTTTGCAAATCCTCCCAAATATACAAACTCACAAATAGTTTTTCAGGTTGAAATAATTTAGCATGACCCTTTCATCAGACAAGAAAATGTATAAGCACCTAGTTCAACCTAAATAAATTGTTGTGAGTTTGTAAATTTCGTGGTGTTTTTTTTATATAAAATTTTCATTTAAAAATAGTAGAAATATTTGTACTATTTGGGGAAACTAAGAGGTTATGAAGAGTATTATGAGAACTCGTATAAGTCCGTAGCTTATAAGGAAGATCTCTTTAAAGTGCATACTCAGAACAATTTGAAATAAATACTAATGAAACTACCCACATATGTAATAAAGGATCAGTCAAATTTAGCTGCAGAATCCCAGTAAAAAAAATCTGTAAAAAACTTTCAAGCATTTAGCACAAAAAGACGCGATTTGGCTAGCAACATTTTTTCCTCACCAAATGCAAGCGTTTTAATGCATTTGAAAATTGTTAAATGAGTGTTTAAATGCACAGTGCTTAATGAATCCAAACTTAAATGATGAAATAGTTTATTATTATTTCTACAAGCTTATATAATATACATAAGTTCCATGTTGCTGCAGTTATTTAATTTTACACAATTTCACCAGCTGGATAAGTTTTAAGTGTGTGTATTTTAACCTCTTGAGGGGCACCGGTATATAATATATACCACTTTTTAATATATAACTTTGCCACCAGTATTATTAAATAAAAATATTTAGTATTGTTGTTTGTAGATTGAGAAGGTAAAAATTCATTATTAAAATTTACTGGTGTCGAAGCATCGCAAAATTTAGCATTTTTAGACCAAGTGCTTGCCCTCCAAGGGGTTAAAAGTAACAGCCTCATTAAGAATGCTATCTTTCTAAATTTTGATATTGAATAAGCTTTTTACATAGCAACAAAACTATTCTTTTGTCTTCTATACTAACAAGCCGAATTGACAATTTCTCAGAATCTGATCCTAATTTTGAGCTTGAAACAATTTAATCAATCTGAATTTTATTCTCAAACCATATAATATGATGTTTAAATTTCATTACCTATATATACATATAAATATGTGTGATAAAATTGTAGTTATAAAAGTGTATTTATTTAAGTTAAAGTTACTTAAACTAGTTCAATATATAAAGAGTAGAAAAAGCTTTTTATTAAAGAGTATTTATTATAAAAATGCATTTTTGGAAATTTCATTGTGTCGCCAACTGATGATAAATCACCAAAAGATGAAATTTTCCTTAATTTTTTACAGACGCTATAGTGAGGTTCCACAACAAATTTTTTTATAGACATATATAACATCATGAGAAGAATATTCTGTGATTTTTTTCAAATTGTTCTGAGTATGTTTATGGAAGATCTTCCTTGTTAGAGATAGAGCACTTTAGCACAAATTGGGAGGTCATGGGTTTGATGGTTTCCTGAAGCAGATATCCATTTCTTCTTACAATGGCACCTGAACCAATGGATATTAATGATGGGTCAAAGATTGAGAAAATATTATATAATTGTAAAGATATGGAGTGAAAAGAAGGTTAAAGGTCAAGCTTTAGAGGATACTTGCCTGGAAAATAAGAAAAGGGATATGAAGTGTGTTAGGGGTGCTCTTTATGGGGTTCCGTAGCTTATAGGTAGAGTACCAACCAGGGGGAGGTCATGAGTTTTAATCTCATTGGGAAATATTTTTTTCCAAGGGAATTTTTTTCTTGTTCATTTCAAATTTTTTTTTGTAAATGCAATAAAATAACATCACAAACTGGTGTTGAAAATGATGAATGAGAACTTTGTAAACATAGTTGAAATTATTCAGCACCACCATTCATCAGGCAAAAAGAAATAAAAAAGAGGGGAATCTGACAGCAGCAACATTGCTGCTTTCTAATAGTTGTGTGTTTGTTTACAAACCTCTCATTCTCATCATTACATTAGACAATTCATTGGTTAGTAGTGTTTAGTTATGGCCAATTTTCTATACCAGGGATTTAGGTTGGAGGGAAGGGATTCCTTTCTGGATTCTAACTTGTATGTATAAGAATTTCTTTATTTTTGGCTTGCTGATCATGTTTTCTATGGTTGTTTTTTGTAAGCTTTGAAGAAAGTATCAATGAATCGTTCTATGTCATTTATTTATTGTTTTAAGTGTATTGCAATTTTTTTTATAATCTACAAATTTCCTCCCTTTAAAAGCTTTTTCTCAAAATAACTTATTTGGAATTTTCTATCAAATGTATCCAAAAGTATTTGACCAATTTCCTTAAATTTTTATTAAAATGACAATAGATAAATTTCTCTAAAACTTATACCAACAAATAGTTTGAATTAAAAAAAAAAATAATAACTATTTTTTATTGTGTTCTGAAGTGAAAAAGAAATTTTTTAATCATTTCTGGACACTAGATTTTTTAGGATTTTTTATATATAACCAAAAATAGTTATATATAAAAATGAAAATAATTGTTGGAATAAGCTTTCATGTGAAAGTTCACCAGTTGAATCATTTAAAAAATATTTAGTCACCCATTTACAGAAAGTAGATTTTAGAAAAAACATTTAAAAAAGATAAATTTTTAGATTTTCTTATTAAAAAAATGTCAGTGTACCTTTAAAAATAAAAATATAACTGGTATAAAATGACACAAAATTGATACCTGTTTCAGAGCTTATGAAAAATATTCCTTAAAAACATGTTTTCCTTTTTTAATGAAAGATAAGGAATCCCTCCCTCCCCTTACTTTAGCATAGTAGTTAATTCATTTTGTTTCAAGAATCAAATGAATTGCCTATTTAACAAAGTAATTTAGGTAACCAAATAAAAAAATTGCTAAAAGAATGTATTCTAATTGTTCATACAACATCACTTTATTTTAGAAACAAAACAAAATTTTTAATGAAACACAAATTAATATTCAAATGGACAAAATAAATTTTGTTAGAAAAAAAGAAAACATATTGTCAAAATAAAACATGGTACATGCCTGTTTAACAAAAACTAAAAAAAATAGTTATATTATCTTCTCATTTTCTGAATGCTACCACAAAGGCACTTAAATTTTAGATAATAAAGTTTAACTACCTCCCTATAAGTTTAGGACATACCTTACAAGCAATTCCAATATGCACAAACCAGGAATGTAAAAATTAACACGTTTAGTGTCTTTATAGAGCTGGTAAGTTTTCTCAAAAGCCATTTTAAGAAAATTATGGTAGTCTTACTATGTGCCAAAGAAATGCCATAACAATAATATTCTTTTAGCTGCCATACAAATACATTCCCTATTCTTATTCAAAATCCTAAATCTGAAATATTTTATTTTTTCAATAAATTCATAAAATATTTCAGGAAATATAGGCAAAACATGGATTGCCACATAATTGATCATTAGTTAACCGCAATTTAAAACAGGTATTAAAAGAAAATAGCTGGTCCAATTATTAGAACATAAATATGGATAACTTAAAATTTTGTGAATGTATGGTTTTGCTGGATTTTTTTGGATCAACAAACATAACTTAAATCAATTTCAGCATACATAACTTTTAACAAAATAAAATAGATCAGTGCACATTAATTAGAAATTTATAAATAACTCATTACTTCATCAAAATGCTTACAATTAACTGCTTTTATAATGCCAGGCTTCTGGCTATTGGCAGCAATAAAAGTATATTTGCCATACTTTGCAGCTAACTCTTCATTCACATAAATGGTTTGCAAAGACTGGCATGATTGGAGCAAGGAAAAAACGCACTGCAAATCATAAAAAAATCCCAGGCAGATTGTCTGCAGCTGAGGAAAATCTGAACTGTTAAAAGTATAACTACGGCATTCTACTAAAACCATAGACAAGCATAATTCTTTTATATTATGTCCATGATTCTGTACTACAGAAACAGTCCTGGAAGTAATCCGAGTATGTCCCAGGTGTAACACCTGCAATTTACTTAAGAAAGAGGGGTCATCAATAAACCAGGAATCGGTTATTATTGAATTACATAATTTTAAATGTTTTAAGTAGGGCATTTTGGAGAAAGCAGGCTTATTCAGGGGTATATCATAACTATTAGTTCCACAATCAAAGATATATAAACATTCAATTTTAGATATGCCACCAAATTCACCTGTTGACTGACTATCAGAGAATACACTATTACAAAATACCAATTTTTTTACATTTGGTAAAAACTGAATGCATAAATCCATAACTGCAGAAAAGCTGCCTGAGAATTTGGTTTTGGTAACAATCAGTGTCTCAAGATGAGAACACTTTTTTTGCAGTCCCATACATAGTGTATCAAAATCTACTGAATCTATGTTTATTAAATTCATATAAATTTGTGTTAGATTATTACATAAATGGCTTAGTTTTATGGATATGACACAAGAGGGTAGTTTGTTGATGAAGGAAGACATTCTTGTTGTTGGTGATCTAAGACATGAGACTTTGAAGGTAACGTTTTTCCACAAAAAAGAGTTCTTGGTCAGCTCATTCCATCTTTTGCACACTCTGTAAAAGAAATGTAAAATGAAAATGCCTGTTTGTACTTACACTTGATACTGTAGTTCAGAGTGTTTGTTCCAGATCAGCAACAAATTTCCCTGATTATTTTCCAGTTTTTCCATACCAATAAAAATAAAAATTCCAGGTATTGAGATTTTGTGATATTACACACAAAAATTCTTAAAAGTTGTGAATTTGAGAGTAGAAATTTCACAACTGATTCTGAAGCAAAACTACTGATTTGTTAATTTTTTTTACAACTGTTTGAACATGCTGGACTGTTTACATGCTAAACATTTTGCAGATACAGACTTTTAGCATCAGGTTCTATCCATTTTTTCCAATCAGGATGAAATTCTTTATCATACCAGTCACAGTTCAATACAGATTGATTTTGCATATTTTAATACAGATAATAAATGTTTGATAAATTAAGCTAACAAATGTTCAGTTCCTAAGCAAAGATAAGCAAACAGACTGAAATATCTAATCAATCTTACAACATTCAATACAAAGTTTTAGTGAAGCTAAAATTGAAAATCTCTGAGTTACAAGGATGCACTAAAAGGAGGCAGACAAAAAGATTTGCAAGAAGTTGAAATATTCTTTACAGTACTTATGAAGAGCCAAGTTTGATTTTCCTGGTTTTGCAATTTGAAATCTTTAGTTTTATAATTAGAAATTTTTTTCTAATTTTATTATTGGAAGTTTCAATATTCTCAAAAATTTCAAATTTCCCTAACTTTTCCTCAGGAATGGTAAATTTCTCTGACTTTTGCAGTCCATATAAATTTACCTGACTTTAGCAGGTTATCCAGATTTTCTAGGTGGCTAAACATCCTGTGTAATTTCAAATATTAGACCACACTAGATTGGAAACCAAGGAAAAAATGAATATTTATAATTCATATATGAAATTATTTAAGATATCTCATAATGAATATTAAAATGAGATATAACATTGTTTAAAAACCAAAAATGTAGTTTAGAAGAATGATATTTTCAATAAACAGATAATTTACTTCTAAGGAACCTTTATTTATGGAATCTTTCTTTCTTTTTGCTCCTTCAGATTGTAAAAGGGTCATAATTAGAATTGTCATTTGCTACTTACAATGAATAAACTGAAAGCTGTTGCAGTCATCGAATGTATTTAATCTCCAAAACATTCTCGCTGGTCAATGTCAAAAACTTATTGACATTTTTAGAACTTTGCTTTTTAGAAAATTAAATATATTTACTTTTTGTAATTTTAAGTCATAAGTAGATGCATATTTTATTTCTACTATAAGCATAACACCCACATAAATAAACCTTACAAGCAATTTCTTATAAAATTGACAAATAGTGTCTAATTAAAACAATCAAAAATAGAAGAATAACTTGCATTCTTTCAATGATAAAATGTAAATATTTCATAAAAATAAAAAATATAGACATTTTAAAGAACATAAACACAATTTTATATTCATTAAAAGGGAGGATAATTTATTTCAGTTTGTGTGGAATCATTTTCTGTACAAGTGTAAGTGCATATACATTAAAAGCTCATACAAATATATTTAGCTATTTTTGCAAAATCCTGTGCATGATCTGCAAAATAACCATTTTGAATAAAATGATTTTAAAAATTAACATTGCGAAAGCAGTATATAGCAATAGCCGGGAATGTGTTTATCATAATACTTGTTTCAGCACAAATTTTGCATGCATTTTAGATTAAAAATTTTCAAATTAACTTAATTTTAAAAGAAGTGAAAACAGTACTTTTAGATTTTTTGCTATACTTAAAGGTGAACTTTCTACTTAACAATATGAGATTTGGTCACAAATGACAGTCAAAGCTAGGAAAATGGATGAACTATTGTGCTTGTTTGTGTGTATTAAAATTATTTTCTGATTACATACTTTAATTATTTCTGCATGTAAATACATTATACAAATTGCTTCTGTAACAAAAACAATGAATAGATTGCCAAAAATTCATGTGGATTTTTTTCTTTTTTCATCAATCTTAGCTATTCTGGTGTGTAAATAATACCTGTTAGAAAGGGTTTTTTTGTTTAATTATTGTTCTGGTTATTAATATCATTTAAAAGATACCTTGAAGGACAAACAAAAGATCCACAAAATTGTATGACATTAATGTATGAGCTGAACTTGAAACATATTTTGTTTAGAACTAGATCTTTCAAATTAGAAAGTTTTTTACTGCATACGCTAGTGAGATTTACAAAAAAGTAATTTTGGAAAGTAGGCTGGCAGAAGGGATACTTTTGATTCCTGATTGAAATTGACTTTATTTACTGTGATAATGCCCAATGAATGTAACACTATATTACATGGTACATCCAGAAAATGAACACTGTTAACTAATGAAAAAAAATAAAATGTTATGGAACAAAATCTTTTATTGTATATTGAAATGCATATATTGTGCTTCATTTGAACAGGATTGATGATTCTGTTGAGACACATATATCACATCACAGCATACAATACTTTGTATCTTCATAACAAGTAATAAGATAATCAGGTGTTTGATGAAAACTAAGATTTTTTGCAAAATCATCATCCTGGAATTAGTGTCAAACAAGGATAGTTTTCAGGTGCAAAAAAGAAGTGAGGCAGACCAGATATGAGCTATAATATTGATGAGAAATCTTTTAAAGAAATGGTTGCTCACAGCAGTCCTTACACTTATCTGACCAGTAAACTTTCTAACAATCGCTGTTCTATTGAATCAGCCATGTTTTATTCACCATACATTGCAATGACCATTTGACACATTTTTTATGGAATTTTTTAACTACCCTAATTTCCTGCCTATAATCCATATATTATTCAGGGTGTCCCAAAAGTCTCCATACAAATTCAAAAATTTATTACAAAAAAATAATAGGCCTACAGATAAAATAATTACAACAGTATGTAGAGTAACTTAAAAAGTTTTTTTCTATTGCCTTAATATACTTGTACATGAGATCCTTTCGTTGCACGAAGAATATCAAGTCGATATTCCAATTCCATCTACGTGCGTTTCAGCATGCTAAAATCAACAGTAGTTACAACTGTTTGATGAAATCTGAACAAAAGTTAACAATAGTCTCATGGAAGTGATAGTAGGAATCATGGAAGTCATCATACTGAACAATAGTCTCATGGAATTGAAACAAAAGATCCAAACAGCAGTAGCTACTGTTGATGTTAGCATGAAAAATGTTTGTGGATTGAATTGGAATATCCTCTTGATATTCTTCGTGCTACGAAAGGATCTCATGTTGAAGTTTACTAAGGCAGTAGAAAAAAACTTTTTAAGTTACTCTATGCACTGTTTTAATTATTCTTGATGTAGGCCTATTATTTTTTTTTGTAATAAGTTTTTGAAGTTGTATGGAGACTTTTGGGACACCCTGTACATTAAAAAACTTTATTTTTCTTAAATGCCACAACAGATTATCTGCAAAATTTTTCTCTACTCGATATCTTCGTAAATGTCAATAAACATAATTATTTTGAGCAAATTTACAAATATCTTTCTTAAAAATCAACAGATAGTGCTATCTGATCCATATTCACCGAGTAAATTATTTTGTGTGATGAGAATAATTCTTTTCAATGAGGGATGCAGGAATTATTTGTGTACAAAATCTTTATTTTGGATAGCCAAACAATGGGAAAGAAATCCCTGTAAAGGAAAAAATAGGGAATCATTTTCATGTGCTCCTACATTCTTCACTATGAGAAACATATTGTTTTCTGTTATTTCCTTTCCTGACAGAAAGTGATTAGATATGTGCTTCTTAACAGAGCAAAATGTCTTGTGCTGCAAAGCATAAACGTATTAGTTACACATCTGAATTAAAATAAAGTAACTGAGAAAGTGGAGGAAATCAGAAAAAAGGAAACAGGAAGGATTTTTAACATACACTAGTGTGCAAAATTTAAGCAACAAACACAAACTGCTAATTTTTGAACACATGAGTACTCAAAAGGAAAATCTATAAGCAGTATGTGCAGAAAATAGGTACTACCCCAACAGCACAGCCAATCGATATGAAGTCTCCTTGATGCCACACATGATTACAAGTGTCACAGTCATCAAAGTGAATCAAAATATGGGATCTTTCACTCATCTCATTATTACTCTCAAATGATTTGTTATCACTGAAAAGTCACTGTGACTGTTGCTTTATGATGGGTCACCAAGTGGCATTATTATGAAGTCACCTTGTAATTCTCACATGACTGTCATTTGAAGAAAAAAATTGAAGTCATTGTGAGCATTGTATTGTGATGAGTCACCAAATAATGTCGCAATGAAGTTACATGGTGACTTTTAGGTGACCTGGACTCTACTGTGAAGTCACCATTGTAATCCTTTTAGAAAAGTCACCAGATGATTTTATCTTCTGTCACTTGGGAACTTGTCACAGCCAGCTATCATGATGACTTTACAATGGAGTGTTTAAAAGACAGTCACATGAGAGTCACAAGGTGATTTCATTGTAAAGCTACCAGGTGACATGTCAAAAAGCAGCATTCATGGTGGCTTCTCAGTGCAGTGACCAAAATGACAGTATAAATCAGACTAATGAAAGACATCACATTTCAGTTCATCGTAGTGACTGTGATGCTTGTGACCATTAGTGATGTCAAGAAGACTTTGCATTGGCTAGCTGTGCTGTTAGGGTAGTACCTGTTTTCTACACTTGCTGTTTATAGAATTTCCCTTTGATTACTCAAGTGTTCAGAAATTAGCATTTTGTGTTTGTTGCTTGAGTTTTGCACACTAGTGTAGATGAATCCAATATAAGACTTTGGCAAAAAAGTAAAGAGAAGCTTCAAAATATGGACAGAAAGCACCAAGTCGATAGAAGAGGTTATGCAGCATGGCCAGTTCTTAAAAATGAACTAACTACATTCATGGATTTTGAGTCAGCGGGAGATGGACCTATCAGTGTCAACTGTGAAAATAAGGTGCAAAGCTGGGATTATAGTCAGAGAACTGATTATAGAAAATTTTGAAGGTGAAGCCACTTGGTGCTACTGCTTCATGAAGCAGAAGAAACATTCAGTATAGGCTCATACAGCTGTGGGGCAAGAATTACCAGAAAATTGGGAACAAAAGGCCAAGGATTTCCTAAATTACATGGAAAAAATTATTGAAGAAAAAAATTTTTGCCTAAAGGAAATAATTAATATAGATGATGTTCTGTTGTGTTTCAATTGTCCTCCAAACTATACCATTGATTCTCAAGGAAAGGAGAGCATTTATACAACTACAATGGGATATGAAAAAGCACCTTTCACTGCAGTTTTATCTACTGTGGCAGATGGGACAAAATTAACACTGATGATAATATTTAAGAAAAAAACAATATTCAAAGAAAATTTTCCAAAAGGAATGGAAATTCGAGCTGTCAGAAAAGGATGGATGAATGAAGCCATGATGTTATCCTGGATAAGTACTGTTTATAGAAAAAGAAAAGATGCATTTTTCAATCCAAGTGCATTATTAATCATGGATTCTGTGAGAGTGCACATTAATGACAAGGTGAAAAGTGTGTACAAATCTACTAAAGTGGAACTGCCATTATACCAGGTGGTCTGACAAAGATTTTGCAACTGCTTGATGTAGGAGTAAATAAATCATTTAAAAGTAAAGTGCAAAACTTAAGGGGAAAATGGATAGCTGAAGGACATCACAGCTACATGAAAAAAGAAAAAAGGCATCGTGCATCATACAAAAAATATGTAAGTGGATAAAAGCGATATAATTAAAGAAGGTTTGAACTAAATGGTTAAGTTGCAGAGTTGCAAATATATGATTGAAAATGCACATTTATTGGAAGGTATTACTCTGGTTGCGTTCATTAGCCAAAAGTGTGATTAATTAAATGCTTCAGAGTTCAATGTTGTATGTTGGAAAATCTGGAGACAAATAAAAATACAGTTTTTGTAAGGAAGGCTGTCATTTATTTGACTATAGTAAACATGGTAATAATATATTCAAAAGTAAAACTTACTTTATTTTGTAGAGTAAACAGCGACATGTTTCACTGATAATTACAAGAGATTCTATGATCAACAGGATAAGTATAAGCAGACATGATTGTAAAATAAAGTAGATTAAAATGAAGACTCACATCTATCCATTCATAATTAAAATCCGTTTGTATAACTTAAAAGTCTTAAACATCCAGGACTTGGACCAGCCAAGCCCAGACTATCTTGATACATTTCTCCATTAACAGGAGAACAAGGCATCTGAAATAGTGTATTTATGTGATCCCAACATGAGTTAGTGAGCAACGCCCACCTGTTGGGCCAATCAGCGTGCAGCATCAGAATCGATGCAAATGATGATACGATATAATTCAAATTAATCGATTAAAGTATGCTGTCATCATCTGGTGGGGATGAAAATATTATGGTACGGCATATATAAATATTATGGTAGTGCATTTTGATGTGTAGGATGACTGAGTTCACCAGGAAAAATAAAGATGGCGGAATACCGATATTTAGTTATGTGAACATAAGAAAAGAACTTTAAATAAAATGCAGAATAAACTTAAAAGGTTTTAAAGTAAGTAGATTAACGTAATATAATGAAGTTTAAAGTAATTTATATACTGTAATTAACATAAATAAGGATTGTTTTTATGGACAATTTATGCTTGATTAATAAAGATACGAGTGAATGATTTAAATGAGTTATGTTAAGGTTTTAGGTGAAGTGAGTAGGTTTAAGAGGCTATGAGACTCCTTGTTTTATTCTCATCAAACAGAAGCTTGGAATGAACTTTCTGAGAAAATTATTAAAAATGTATTTAAAAAGGCTAAAATAGTCAATGAAATTGACTATGTCAGCTCTAGTGATGATGACTCTGTAAATGAGAATGATACAAATTTACCAGAAGAATTATTAAAATTGTTTGAATCAGAATCTGATTCTTCCAATTTTGATAGATTTAAATAAAATATTTTATTATTGAGAGTATCTGAATTTTTTATGTCTATGTAATAAATTATTAAGTATAGTTTATATTTTTGCTGTACAAGTTAATGATGTAACGTAATGGGTAAGTTTGTATTTTCTTTATTATAACTTTTGAATAAATATTAAATAAAAACACGGCAACTTATTAAATCTGTGTTAATTTTTAAATGAAGTCCTTTGATTAAATTAAAACATCTTTTCATTTCATATATTATTATTTTTTTTTTATCAGGAAATACAATATTAGTGTACGCTGGGATGATACTTGCTTGATTTTTTATATTTCTCTTGTAGTTTGGTAGATGGCACCGTCACTGCAGATGTTAAAGCATATAGTAATCAAAACCAAATCATATTAAAATAAAAATAAGACAAAAAAACTAGTACAAGGATTTTATATTTTATTTAAAAATATGGTTTTAGTAATTAACTTAATTATAATTTCTATACTAAGTAATGTAAATCTTCCAAATTTATTCTTACTTATATGTAATAGAATTGCAAATATCTTTGTATTAAATTTTCAATTGTTTATTTAATATTTATTTATTTATCAAGTGTTATATTAAATACAAAAGTTAAAAATTAAAATATTTCACACTAGATTCAATATATTTTTCCCTCATGCCTGTAAAATTTGACAAAATTTTGAAGTACAATTTAAAAATTTTTAGTTGAAGGGTTGGGAAAGTAATAAAGTGCATCGACTTATACATTTATCATTTTCATAACAAGTATCTATTAATTGGTTGGACTTTTTAAAAATGAATGAAAGTAAAGTAAAAGATGTAGATGAATGATTAAAGAATTATGCTTATATGTCTAAAATATATAATTCGTAATGATGTAAAAGTAATTATTTTGAAGCCTATTACAAATTTAATGTCAGATTCTTTCAAAAGAATTAGCATAACTGTTTCTTTTTTTCAATATGAAGATTTAATAAGAAATGAATATTTTGTGCAAGAAAAATATATAACATATAGGAACTTTAAGTACTCATTCTATGCCTAATACTTTAATATAAAATTTATAAATTAACTTTATATACCGTGCAATTTTTCCCAGTTGGTTATGTGTGAAATTTTCAAACACCTTGAAAAGAGCATCATCAGGCAACATGTTGATATTCAAAGCATCATCATTTGATTCATTAACCTAGAAATAAAAATACAAGATTATGAGTGAAATATAGATATACATACATGTATGGATTCTCTGTAACTTCGAAAAAAAAAATACATTATACCCATAAAGTACGAAACATTTTCCAATCATATGTGTATATAACACACTATTTTGTTTCTCAGACTCTTCTGACAAATTTAAAAAATATATTAAAATATAATTGAAACACTTTACATTTGTATATTAAACATTTGTTATAAAGTTATCATGTACTATGAATAATAGATTTCAACGTTACCAACATCAAGTGGCTGATATTGTAATATGAGGGCAAGGGTCATTCTTTTTGTAAGTGGAATATTTGTATTAAGATAGAAAAAAATTGCACTATCAAACATAATTTATTCAGAATATTTAATTATTTTAAGTCATAATACAAATTATGACAAATCAAATAATTAAAATATATTATTATATTTCTTTAAAGATAATGCAACAAAAAAACAATTTACTTAAAAATTGAAAAAAGAGGGTTCATGGTCCTTAATAGACAGTTTAATAAAATTCAAGATAACACTATTGTCAACTAAAGTTTGATATTTCATTTATTAGTGTAATCAGGAATAACAGGAAAACCTTTTAGTCGTTGAGCCTGGTGCTCATGTGGTTTCATGTCACAGGACTTGGTAAACCACACATTTCTGGATTCACCACAACATCAGCATGACATTTATCCATGATACTTCTGAAACCAGGGTAGCTAATGGACGCCATATTGGAAAATGGCCACCTATAAACAGGGTGATCGGAAAGCTTTTCTTCGTTTTGCAGGTTATTAAATTAATAAGTTTAAAAACTATCAACACACGGTTATTGGCATCTTAAAGAAAAATCTCCCAAGTATTCTTATATAAAGCTACAGTTTTGTAGTTATCGCAAGTCAACAATGTTGCCAGATTTATTGAAATGTAAGAACTTTTAAATGATGGGACTCATTTCAAAGTTAAAAAATATATATATTTGTAAAATAAGATAAAGTTAAGACATTGTTTTAGAATATATCTACTGCTAAAACAGATAATTACTGCAAAATCATGGCAGCAATGGAATTTTCTATAGTATATGAAGAGTTTGAGATGCATACTTGCAACATCTGCAGAAAAATAATGGGTAATTGACATTGCTGTGTTTGTCATATATAGATATGGCAGACATACTACTTACACTGGTGCGGGCAATCAGATCAGAGATAGAGGGTAATGCGACGTTCTATCTTGTAGCAGTCAGGGAGATACTACCTTGGTGCTTTGCACATGATCATTTAAACTACGCAAGTTATCTGTCAATTATGCTGACATATTGGCATTAGAAACTGATCATCGTTCCATCTATGCTTCTTTTATTTGAAGAGGCTTTGGTGTGCAGTTTGGACAACAAAACCCATATGGCAGAATCCCTGTTGGAACAGGTGATTGAAGAGACGATAAACAAAGACATGCAAGTGTCAAAAGGTACAACAAAGTTCAGCTAAAGACCTGCCGCAGTTGAGAGATACTATTTAAACTCTGATATGAGGGCATCATTTCTTCACATTATTCATAAAAGAACTAAAGACAGTTCTTCAGAAAAATATGTTCTCTATCCAGAACTCTCTCTGATAAGGACCCAGAAAGACAAACGTGATATCTCAGCTTTACAAAACATGATCATCAATTAATGGATAAATCCATTCCAAGATTTAGACATGATAATATTATCAACTGGGGCAGTGCCAAATCGAGGAACTGTCAAAGACATGGTAAAAGCTCATGAGGTGGGTGAAGAGAAAATATCTGTCTGAAGATTCAAATCCAAAAGGATTTTTCAAACCTCTAAAGAAAAGAATCTAAAGACATTTTCTGACTTGAAGAAGAAAGAGAGTATAAAGTTTAATAAATCAGAGTTTGTTGTCAAGCTAGAAAGAAATCTGTTTGCTCAGATGATGATCATTGCTGAGCGAAGCTACCACACTGGCTAGAAACATTTGGACAAGTAGCAGAAAATCACTTTTCTAAAATAATACAAGCTACATCCTCTCAAAGAAAAGATGTTGTATTTGATACATATAGGCAGGTGTCAATAAAAAGTGATGAAGGAAGAAAACGATCTATCTGTGATTCTATAAAAGTAAAACATATAACTCCTGGACACACAGTATGAAAATGGAAGCAGTTTCTATCTAATGAAGAGAACAAGAAAGAACTTATACATTTAAGTTTTATTTAACTTATACATACAACCAAGATGCTTTAATTGAACTAATAGCTAAATCATAAAATTTTTGTGAACACTTTTCTTTCAAGCAGGTGGCTCAAAAATATAATACTTAATCTCGAAAAAGTTTTTGTCTCTTTTGGACATTTTTCCTACCCCCAGAAACAAAATAAACTGCCAAATCTGTAAACCCTGCAAAACTATTTTCTGGAAAGGATAACATTTAATAACAAATGCTATTGCTTTTCAGACCATTATTTTAGATAACAAGTGTACAAGACAATTAAGAAGGCTATTTTATGTGCGACAAAATTATTAACTAACAATATTTTTGTTTAAATGCTCACGGGGGAAAATCTTAAATTCAGGCATTGATTCAGGCAAAATTAGGGGCCTATTTAGGTCTCCTTCATGAAAATCCATTTAATAAAACAAACCCTTCACAAAATTTCTCTTATTAAGACACTAGCAGACCCACCCGGCATTGCCCGGGTCAATGATGATAAATTAAAACAAACCTCAAGTTAGTATAATTTTATATCTTTAACCTGATTTTGTATAAAATTATTACTTTTAAAGTGCTGCACACATGCTGGAAAATCCATTGTTTCCACCTTCTGCTGACAGGAGGTGCATTCTGACCTAAACAAACCTCTGACATCCCCACTACCTGTGGCACCCTATAGCAGTGTGTGTTGCAGATGCTCAGCAAAATCTTTTAGTTCCACCTTCTGCCAGGGGGCACAATCTGTTTATGAACATGGATAATCGTATCAAGGGAGTTGAATTCCCATCAAAATCAGCCCACAGAACCCAAGGAAAAAAAATGCATCCCTAGCAGTGGAAAGTAGAACTAAAATCTGTAACACAGTCGAAAACCAAGTTGAATGAGCCAAATTTCATTGTGAAAGGCCCCATAGGAACTGAGATAAGAGTGCGGCTCCTGGCAGTGGAAGGGGAATTATAACCTGCAAGGCGATCAAAAACAAAGTTGAATGAAACAAACACTACTGTGACTGGGTCCATAGAACCCGAGAAAAAAAAAATCCTCCCTCTGGAGATTAACATTCTGAAATAGTGATAACCAAGGGCTGGAGGGGAGAAAATTAAATTGTCAATTTGCTCACCCCTCCCCCCTCTAAGGTCTATGGATTGAAAATGGGATAAAACCACAATAAATTTCATTTTCTATTAAAAAAATGAGGTTTTTGATAAAATAAAAAAATAGCAGTCGATTTTTCGAATTTCTTAAATAAAATGATTTTGTATATATATATAAAAATTTCCAAATCCGTATCTTTTAAAATTTTAAACATTTGAATGTATGTTAAAATTTGTGAGTGCAGTTTTTAATTAATCTAAGCATAGTTTATTTTTTTTTATCTTTTGTATCTCAAAGTAAATGAACTGAAATGTTTTTTTGATAAAATAAAAACTTACTGGCTGATTCTTTCGATTTTTGAAAATCTTAAATAGAATATGGTTGTGCGCATACATACCAATTCCCAAAATCATACCTAATGTATTTTTAAAAATTTCTGTATATCTTAAAATTTCTCAGTCCTTTTAAACATTTTATTGCTTCCATCCTGGTAACCCTCCTTTCTTTTGGCAAGTGAAAAGAAAAAAATTTCTTTTGACATTAAAAAAAAAAAAAAACATTTTCTCTTTGAAAATTAATGATTTTTAATTGATAGCTTAGCTAATTATCATTTGATTTTCATGCAAATTACATTTTTGGATTCAGCATTGAACTTTAAAAAAAGATATTTAGTTTTCAAATCAATAAATGCAATAACTTTGATAATTATATAGAGCACAAAATATCGCATTATCTGTAGTTTATTATTTTGAACTTGAAAATCTTTGTCTCTTCCTGTCTCCTTATCAAATCATTTGTTACTTTTGTGGTTTGAGATTTCTTCTGTGCCATTTTCAGATAAAAAATATCACATTTTTTAAATGTTTAATGTGTTTTTAAATAATATTTTGGCTAATTTTTAAAATATTAAAATTCGGATTCTCAGGTGCATCAGGACAGGTTTTAGAATATCCTCACCTAAATTTTCAGACTTTTAGGTGCACTAGATTTTCCTAGTCCCCCCACACACAGAACGAAACTTTCTTTTGTTAGTATAGATGACCCTTCACAAAATTCCTCTTGATAAAATAGTCCCCTTAATAAAATTCCATTCCATAAAAACATACTCTTTTAATTATTTTTATTTTTTAGAATGTGTAATTTACAAACAGAACAAGTTTATCAGAAAGGAAAAGTTTTACAAAAGGACTTAAAGAAATTATTAATAAATGCTTGATTTGAATTTGAGTAACTGGATTTTATTTTTTGTCTCAAAATGTTATTTTTCATAAAAATATAATAAATTTCACAAAAATAACTTACTTTACACAAAATGGGCCTCAAGAAAAAGCCCGTTCATCTACCACTGAAATTTGAATAATTTATGCAGAAACAATAAGTAATTCAGAAATGGAAGTCTCCATTTTAAGTTCATAATTCTGACACAGTGTTCTGCCCAGCAATTATAGCTAATTGTCTGATTCAAATTTTAAGTCTCTTCTCAAATCCAAAAGAGCTACTTTCTGACACATTTCTGAATTTATTTTTGTTCTGAAATGTATGAATTTGGCACGTGGTCTTACTCAGAAACTATGTAATAAAAAAAAACAATTTCCATATTTTGGTAAAGGTATCTTTTACAAAATACTGTCAAAGTTTGCATTTTGAATCAAATTCCTGATGAAGAAGCACGAGAAAGGGAAAAACTTTTCATCAAGTAACAAGAATCACTTATAACTTGATAACTAATTTGCTTATTAAAAAAAATGGAAATGTGTTTAATTTCAAATCGCTTTAATAGTCATGTTAGCCAATCATATGCCTTTATGTTTAAAAATGAGTCAGAAAAGTTACGTGTTGTTGAGTGAAAAGTTGAGAACCTCCTTGAAATGCTTTTTCTCAAAACATCAGCTTATACACATGGCTAGGTAATGTTAATATATTTACTTGTCTTTTTATACTCTCTGTGTTGCCTTGCTTGTTTTTTTAAACTTTTATAAAGTGGTTAAGGAATGTCAGAAGAAAATTTTTAAACTTGTTATTCTTTTGAATAATTATAAAGTAGCACAAATAGGTATTTTATCCTATTTAATGAATTGATACTGTTTTTTTCTACACATTGTTAACTATATAAATGTTTTAATTATGTATTCATCCATTTAAATCCAATTTCAGCTTTTTCCCTTACAGCATGCTTGTACATTGTAATTTTAAGTAGAAGTATTGATGTATGGAGAAAAGGTTTCTATTTGTCTGGTCTATAACATCTTATTAGACTTGGGATTTAGGATGAAGTTAAATGAAATTTTTTTTAAGCTTATCTAACTTTTGCTCAGCTATGAAAGAACTAAATATGAATTTATAGAAAGATATGTTTAATATTTTTTTTTTGGTCTCTTTTGGATGGCTGGGTAATTGTCTTCAAACCAATTTTTTTTTTTTTTTTTTTTTTTTTTAGGAGGGCCGTTTTATGTCATGTAAATTTGTACTTAACATAGGACTTTGCATTCTAATCCTGATCTAATCCTATGTAGATAAGTTTAAAGTTTGAGATGAAGGTTTGATATAATGCATGAGGAGTTTGGGCCAGATAGTAATCTGTTAACTTTTGGTACTCTGAGATAATCCTAGTTAAAATTATTTTTATTTAGTTTATTTTTGTTTATTTTTTGAATTGATAGAAGACACTTCTTGGATTTTGACTTTTTAAACGTATGATTAATGGCATAATATATAAAATTTGCTAAATTTAAATCGAGAAATTGACATAACTCAATTTTTTTTTTTTAGAGTTTAAGTTGGCATAGCATCTTTTTACTCATTTTAAGGACAAGATTCTGGTAGGAAGACTTTATTCGCATAATTGGTTGTTTGGCTTTGAAGTAGTGCCAGATCTTGTATATTTCACCATGGGTTTTCATTAACCTTTTAACATCCATATAGGTGGAGTTTTGAGGGGTGTTTCTCCAAAATTATTGTTTTGCATAGTTTAAATAATGATTTTGCCTGGCTTATTTTAAGTGATATGACCTAATAGACAGAGTAATTGTCACAACTCCAGTCAGACAACACCTTTCTAAATTTGTGAAGTTAGGTGATTGTTTATTTCAGGAGTTTGTTGATTTATCATGGAAAGTTTTCTTTGAAAGTTAAGTTTTTTTTTCATATATATATATATATATATATATATATAGGGCAGAATTTTTATTCTTATAGTAAAATTTGAACATATCTGTGGCTACTTTTGTCTAGGTCTTTCTTTGTTGAGAAATTGTAGGGTATGAAGTCTTACGGCCATAAGCAAAAATGAGAAGTTGCGAATGTTCTGAATGAATGGTTACATATGAATACATCTTAAACCAAGTCCAGTTCTTAAGCTGAATGTATTTGTATAAATGTTAACATATGGTGGGGTTTTTTTTTAGGGCGTATGTGAAGTACCACAATAAGTTTTTTTCTTAACCTCAGTTCTTTAGAGAGTTGTTGGCTTGAACTTAAATCTTTAATTTTAAAACTGTTTTTGGAGTATTGAAAGATAGTAGAAAATTTTTTTGAAGCATTCTTTTTAGTACTTTAGAAGAAGTGACATCATAAAAATGACTGGTATACTCATTTATTTCTTTGCCTAGTCAGAATGGGTACTTAGTAGATTAAAATATTCTAATGAAATGAAGTTTTCAATATTGAAGGATATATGAATTGGGTTGCATCATAAATTGTTAAGCTGGAAGTTTATTTTTTTTTTATTGCTGGAATCATGTGTTTATATACTTGTTATTATTCAACTAATTTTATTTTTTATATAATGCTGTTTTTCATATATTAATGAGTACTATTTTAAATCAAGTTTTAAACCCAAAAGGGATATATTCTATGCTGTATGTAAAAGAACAGACTTTGATGCCTACTGCTTGGACTGAATACTCTTTTTTTTTTAAATATGTATGTTTGTGTGTTTTGTTTATTTCAAACTGTTATACATGGATATACAGAAGCCTAGGCGTATCTTCCCTGCCTTAGTTTTTTTTTTTTTTTTTTTTTTTTTACCTGGTTGTGTTTAGATTGCTGAATGGGAGTTCTAAAAGAGGAGGTCTTGCAGTGAGCATGTATTGGTTATTTTGAATGAATTTTCTTTAGCTTAGGGTGTTGTTTTAGCTCTTGGAATACCTGTCATGATGTCAGCATTTGGTTGCTCTTTTGGACATTTCTACCCTTCATTTTGTGCAGATGCTGAGAGGGAGAGCTTTGTTGAAATTACATATACAACTGGTCTCATCACTGCACAACATACATAAATACTATATACATACATTCATAATATAACCTTTACCTTTATTTAATACAGTACATTAAAGTTCACTCATCTTTATTTAAATACATTATATTAAAGTTAACTTAGTTTCTAAATATTATCTTTCCTCCATTCACTTTAAGATGCCTTTATTTATTCTGTTTATTATTTCCATCTCATTAAAATCAGTTCAGCATACTTTTTTTATAGTTTACAAACATCGTTATCTCTGTTTCACTCGTACAACTAACACATCATTGCAAGCAGTTCAAAGTCCCTTTCACCAACCAATCTTTTCACGACGTCGACAACTGAAGACAATGCATGTACTTTCTAGATCATTTGCATTACACCTTCTTTTGAACAAATCAGATCATGACTTCTAGAGGTGTGAACATACTTTCATTTTGCTACAGTACATAATAGATGAGTTTCATTTAGTATTGTCTCGTCTGTTGTTTGTTTTGAAACATGTAATATTTTATCTTTTAGTTATTGTCTGAAGGTGTCAGCGGTTATGCAGGAACGATGCTTTAAAGTCTTTAAAAACCAGATTCCTTTTATCAGTATTTAAATATAAGTTCATTTAGTTCAGCACCTTTTACATGCACCATCAGGGTTTTTAGTCACCTTTAATACTTTTAATGTCAGCATTGGACAGCGATGTTATCAATTTTCTATTAAGAATTTCTGTGAGCATCTATCAGCATTTGACCTTCTTCCTTGAGCTGCTGATTTCTGGAGGGGGGGGAAAAAAGAAGTGATTTGCTCTCATTAACATCATTCTGGAAAGCATTTATCTAAAACTGTTGTTATTCTGAGTTCCTGATTGTATGCTTATATTCTTAATATTTTTCCATCTTGTTCAGTTCATTGATGACATCATCCTCATCGCATAGTTTGAAAGTGTAAAGTGGCAGACTGTTTACTCAAGCATGTTGGTTTCGAGCATTCTAATGAAAGTAGAGGCAATGTTGTTTTTAAACATCGATCGAGTTTCCTTTCCCTGAATGCATTAATGAAGTTTCGTAACATTTGTTACACAGTGTATTTTTAACAAAGTCTAAACTGTACCTAAAACTCCTTGAAAATAGCTCCTGCGCATCCATAGATTACATATTTTAGTTAAAGGTATTGTTTTTAGTAAGTTGTTTTACTTTAGTAAATTCTTGTGCCGCTAATATAATTTAAAGCTTATATCATTGTTTAATATATTATACTTTAAAGTTTATTTAATTTGTTTCATATGTTTAAGCTACTAATAAATACATTTCATTTTTAAACTTGCTTCTTCTTTGCATCCACCACGTACAGCTATCTAAATCACTTTGCATTATTTTGGGGTTTATAAAATCAGCTTTATGTTTTCCATTTGCAGTCAGCACTCTGCTAGATTTTAACAGTCCCATTAACATTACTTTTGTAATGCTATTAATTCGTTCAACCAATCACCAATGCCATTACTGATGTTATTTACGAGCATGCAACACTTGTGACTGTTTATAGTAGATCGCTAATGTCTAAAAATGAAAGAATGTTTGCTAACACACATTTGTTATCGAAAATTGCTGATATTTTTGTGTAGATGATGTTCAGACTGTATTAAAAAAAAATATCTTTCTATAAGAAAATAAATTGAAACAAGTACGAGTATAACTTGCACTCAAAGGGTTCCATATAGTAAATGTATTAATTACTATTATTAATTAATAAACTTCTACTATCCCTGTTTTATTCATAATTTTAGTTTCAGTAGATAAGCAAACAGGATGGGGTGGGCGGGAAAGACATATTTTTCTAGTATATTTTTGATGATATCTCTGAAAATATAATACCTACAATTAAAACAAATATATTTTTGAGTTTGATGTTACAAGATCTTTTGAACGATACCCTACACAATATATAAAAAGAAATTTTTATTTAAATAACTTAATTAATATCTCAGCTAATTACTGATAATTTTTTTCAAAAATCATTATCAAATATCCTTGGATGATTCTGAATACATAGATACCTTGAGCACCCATCAACTCCACTACTAACTATCAAAAAAGTAAAGTTTGTGTGTAACAGAAAAATGTGTTTCTATTAAAAAATATGTTACCTAGGAAAATCAATATAATTTTCCTGCAAGGTTTAAATAAACTCCTACTACTCTATTTTTTTCATAATTTTAGTTTCACTAGATTCAGAAATAGAGGGGGGGGGGGGGCATATTTTTGCAGTGAATTTTTGATGATATCTTGAAAATATAATACCTAAAATTAACACAAATATATTTTTGAGTTTGATATTACAAGATCTTTCTTATAATACCCGTGATACACAAAATGAAAACTTCTTTTTCAAGTAACTTAATTAGCCCCTTAAATTTCCCCTAAACATATTTGTGAATCACTAATAATCTGAAAATGTGTACGTAAAAAGGCTTCATAACTTTCCCAAGTTTAAACTTTCCACGTTTCATAGTTTATGAGAAAAAGGGTGGTGACAGATTGACAGACAGACACAGGAGTGATCTTATAATGGTTCTGTTTTTACTTTTTAAGTACAGAACCCTAAAAAAAAGAAAAACTTTTAAGTGCTTGGTATGATATGAGTTGATTATAAAATACAAAACTTACATCCATAGAGGAATTTTTCTTTACATCAAGACTTTTATCTCTGCTCATATTCTTACTTCTTGAATGGCCAGGATAGTGATTATGACTCCTTATCTCACTTATTCTTCTGCTGAGCTTCTTTCGAGGAGAAAGATTTTTAACCACAGATTTCTGATCTTTTTTTTTTTCAGGAGTGTGAGATCTAAAATTTTTTTAAGAAACATTGAAAATAAGAAACTACATAATTCTTGTGCATTATTTTAAAAAGGAATTTGATTACAATAAAATCAGACCAATATACATAATGAATGTTTTATATATATATTTCAGGGAGTCTATAACAGATCAGTCACAAATTCCCTGACCTTTCCAGGTTTGCTATATCAATAAAAAAAACATTCCAGATATTGAGATTTTTTTATATTACACACAAAAAGTTTAAATATTCTGAATTTGAGAATGGAACAACTGATTCTGAAGTTCAAATTACTAATCTGTTAAACAATTTTTTTTTTAAATACAAATTGTTGAACATCGAGATATTTAATTCATGATTTGTGATTGTGTAATGCTCCTAAATCAGAAAAATTTCCCTACTTTTTTTTCTGAAAATTTTCAAATTTCACTGACTTTTCTTCAAGAATGGTAAATTTCCTTGACTTTTCCAGATTATCCAGGTGGCTAGACATCCTGATATTTACTTAAAAGGCTGAAAACTGTTCTTTAGTCATGCAATAACATTTAAATCTTAAAATTAAAAAGACTATGCTAACAACATGTAACTTTCAAAGTGTGGTACAAGAAAATCAAAGGATCATAACAGTGACTGATGCCCTTTTGCTAAATTTCTGTTTAATCAATCAATGCCAGAAATAAGATTGAGTAAAAAAAACTTAAAAAAAAAAAAATAATAACTATTTTATACACTAAAATGACATTAATTAACTACTTCAACAGCCGTGGAGACAAGGAAACAGTGTTATAAACTGATTTATCTCAGGGCTGTTTTTGAAGTAAAAAAGTAATTCAAAATAGTTGAATAGAGAATTTTCTTAATTATTCATAAATGTCTTTTATCAGCAATTTTTAAAAAATAATTTTTTGATCATTGTACAGTGAACTCCCGTTGGTGCAGAAGGTCATTTTTTGTTCACTGTAACCAAAGAAATGATGTAAGCATTGGAATGGTGTAAAATAATTCTTTTTTGATGCGACAGCGGTAAAAACAGTGTTTTTACCGGTTTAATCCATCAAAATCCTATTATTTTCGATTTTCCTCTAATTTATAGTGTAAGTGTACCATACAATACATTTCTAGATTATTTTTCCCTTGTTGTTCTTGATATTAATTTTATTTAGAGTTACATTTGTTAAATTTATTTAAACGAAGAGCATTTCTTAAATGGGAAACATTTAAAAATACAAGGAAAGAACAATAGAAAAAGGAAAGAACAATATTTGTCAATCTCTACTAATATAGATTATCTACTAACTGCAATGAACATTAATATTAAATGATAATAAAAGGTTATTATAATTATTAAATAATATTCAATATACATTTTTAATAAAATGCATTAAAATTACTTTAGAAATGCAAAAATGCTGTTATATGGTATGACAATAGATGTTAATCATGGACTGATCATTGAATAAATTTGAATATTCTTAG
This sequence comes from Maratus michaelseni, assembly GCA_963931845.1. Classification (NCBI taxonomy): domain Eukaryota; kingdom Metazoa; phylum Arthropoda; class Arachnida; order Araneae; family Salticidae; genus Maratus; species Maratus michaelseni. Next base: position 82,924,890 of record OZ007586.1, read on the forward strand.
ATTTGATATTTTAAAATGAATATATTATATATTTCATAAATGCAATCATGGTGATTTTCACTTTCACTTCAATGAGCAGAATCTTAAAATTTTGAATTAATAAAATTTTTATACAAACCTGTAGGACTTGATTTCAGGTGAAAGCTCTTAGACTTAAATAACACATAATAAAACAATATTTAAGAAAAATTAGAATATAATAATTTATATATATATATATACCATACAGTTTTTATTTGTTAACTTTAGTGCAAATATATATGGACTATCACCTATATTGTTCGATATAAATTTATCCCTGAATATTCATAAAATATTTTTTAAATCAAAATTTATTAAAGACAAACAAGCAAGAAACCACAATCCTTTATCCAAATTTAAAACTTTTATTGAAGTAAAATGTTCATTCATGAAAGTATTTTTTATCTATAGAAAATGACATTTTTAGTAATCGGGGTCACTATTTCAAAGCATGTGGTAACATGTAACTAATTTCCCACACTTTTCATTCCCTAAATGATTTCTCAGCTTTGAGTGAATATGACCAAAATTTGAAAAGATTCTTTCAATGGAAGCTGAACTAGTTGGGCAAGACAAAAGTTGTATAACCAAATTGCTAAATTGATTGCCTATACTATCTTCTGCAAAATAATCACATTTTGAAATACCTTTCCACCATACATAAGCATTTAAATTTTGGTCTCTAGCTTTAAAATATGAAACTGGAAATGGCGTTTCTTCAGCTTGAAATGCTATCATTAAATGTAAACAGCCAGGAATTTGTGCATCAGCCCAATTACGAGCAATTTCAGCCTGTTAACATGTTAGATTTCTTCCTTTATACACTGGATGCATGAGGTATGCTAAAAAATGAAATGGCTTCAAAGCTTGATCCATTCTTTGCTTAATAAGTTCACAATATGGTTCAAGTGTCCCTTCTTTAAGCAAATTCGACCATACTTCACAAGAGTCTGCTAATGTTGCAATGTCTTTTTGGAGAATGTCTAGTACTAAGCTTAATGGCTTTAACTGAATAAGTAAATCTTTGAATTGTTTATGTAAATTATAGTCATTTATCAATTGAATTACATCACTAGTTATTTCATTTTCATTTTATTCAAAAATTTTTTGGAAATAATGCCAATTTTGTAAAAAAGAGTCAACACAGTGCAATTGGCTATTCCATCTTGTATCTCCTGGAAGTTGAGGCTTAACAGAATATTGTTCTTCCCTTAATAAACCTGCTGGGATGTGATGATTCCTGAAAAATTGTTGTACTTTAACAACATGCTTTATTATAGTGTCAGGTGTAACTTCTTGTCCTAGTAAATTTATTAAATGTGATGAGCATCCATATGCAAGAAAATTTTCATTTACTTCCTCTAAACTTTTTCTAGTTTTTTCCATAACTTTTGCATTATCAGTCACTAATGCTTTAACTTCACAATTGTACTTGTTTTTTTGCAGTTATGATTGCATCTGAATTATTTCTTTATGATAATTAGCAGTTTTCTTATTACTTCCACAATCAACAGCATTCAAAAAGTAAGCTTTGCCATTTGAGTGGATGCAAGTTGATATTATGGGATCATTGTGCACATTACTCCAGCCATCTTCAATTAATGCAACAGTTTTCCTGTTAAAACTGATCCAGTGGCTTCCTCAATTTCTTAAACTACTTCATCAAGAAGTGTCCCTAATATAGCTTTCCTGCTAGGAGCAGTATAGGCTGGTCTTAATGTTGATATTATTTCTAGAAATGTTGGATGTTCAGCTACATTGAATGGAATATTATTTGCATAAAAAATTTGCCAATTAATATGTCTAATTTATGTGATAAATTAGAATTTGTTTTCACAATGAAAGATTCAATGTTGTTCTTTTTATGGACATTGTTAGGAGAACTCTTTTCTTTTTCTTTCTCATCTTCTTTTACTCCACTTTTCATATTTTTAGAACATTGCTGTATATGATTTTTCATTCTTTCAGCAAGATTTGATCTCACTTCACCACAAAGTTTACATTTTGCACAGGTTTTTCCATCTCTCTCAATTTCATAAAAGTGCTGCCAAACAGAATCAATAGGTCAGCTACCCCAATTCATTATAATTATAATAGCTTAATAATATAATAACTTAATCCATTAACAGTCTGCACTAAAAATGATACTTTATCACTGTTAACTCATGTAACTGCAAAAACCAAAAACAAATGACTGTCATAAAGTATGGAAACCTAACTTTACTCTATTCATCTATCCCATTCCCTAACTGTTTATGTTGTTCAGTTGTTGCAACACTTTCACACAAAAAGTTTATTCCCAGAAGAACACCTGTTTTCAAAACTGGACTATTCGACAAAAAGGTGAAAATTCCACTGAAGAATTATAGGTATTGGATTGATGACAAGAGCAGCAAAATACTTTATTTCCTAAAGAACATTTGTTTGCAGATAATGAGTTTGAAATGTTTAACAAAGAAAATTAAAAAAGCATTTCACTGGCTGTTTCTAATCTTATGTGTCTGCATAGAAAGCAGCAAAATATAATAAAAATAGATGATTCTGAATTCTTCACATATGTCTCTTTTGTATTCTTACTTACAGCAAAGATGGCATGATGTTAGGGTGTCTGACTTTACCCATTTGACAGCTAAATAGGTTCCCTATTGAGCATTGACAAGTAAAGATAGATGATAATTCTCCCTAAACTTACTGGTAAAAAGGGGGAAATCCCAGGAAAGTATTAACTATTTCTACCTTACTTTATCAGACTATTTGGAGACTTTTTCTGTTAAAGATATGAAGAACATTCTGATTAAAGAAAGCTATCCAGAAATAGAAATGAATAATATATTTTGTAAACATGTCAACTTTAAAGTTTTACATTCAAGTAAACAAGAAGCTTTTCTGAATTTGCCTTTATGATTTCACAGAAAATTTAATTTTAAATGTAAATATATTTCATGTTGAAAAAAAAAATTCAAAATTCTATGATTTTGTAAAAAGAATATTATGCATTAAAAAACTAATTTATTTTAAACAGGAAAAAATATCAACTATAATTTTGGAATATTTGTCATGATGTTGGAAATTTTCATATTTTTTAAGAAGATTATTTTTTATGAAGTGTGATTCGTATCTTATCTGAAAATAAAAGGATTTTTTAAAGAAATTGCTATAAACTGGCTCTACCACAATCTGAGCATAAATTTTAAAATTGACAATCAACATTAATTCTTAAACTTTAAAAGTTTTAAGAAATTTAAACAAAATTTAATATCTTAATATTTAAAACAAGACTCTGCTAGTCAGATACAGTCACCTAGGACCATTTTGTCACATGAAAAAAAAAAAAAAAAAAAAAAAACTATAGGAAGTGACAGTTAAAGCTCATATAAAAATTACATTTAGTCCGGAATTTATATATAGTTTTTAATGGATTGAAATTACTCTACTGATTGACACATATATTGATGAACATATATATTATATTATTACTATTATTTTAAGAAAAAATCTTTCAATGAAAACACAAGTTCCCAAATTCAATCTAATCCCTAATTATGTCCTGTATCCATTTAAAAAAAATATTTAGGCATTAATTTTAAATGAATTGAAAGAAATAACACATTACACATTTTTATTACATACATGAGTAAAAAATTTTTACCTTTAAAATTATTCTTAAATTATCATTAAATTTAGAGAAAATTTGGAATATTTTATTTATTTTTAAATGCAATTAACTTTTTAACTAATGGTTCTTTAGGGATCTACATTTCTGCTTATAAATAGTATTTACTTATTTATTTATTTTAAGGAAATAATACCAAGACTAAGAAATATAAAGACTAAAATAAATTACTTAACAAAAATATAGTAAAAAATGGAGTTTTCACATAGTTTAAAGTTTAATATTGATTTTCAAATTTTAATCTCTACAAGATTTAACTTTAAAGAACAACTCTTATTCCTTTCTCCCTAAAGATGTATGTAATTCACAACAACAAATTAAAGTAAAATATATTTATTTCGTTTATATATATATTATATATGGTTTTGCTATATAGAAATAAAAATAATCAATGAACAAATTGGATTATACACTTGAAAACTTACTTCTGAGGAAATTTCTAAGAAAGCTATTTTGTTTTAAACAGTGCAATAAATTCTGTCGAAATTATACACATTTTTTAATTTAATACTTATGGGTTATAGGATTTCTTCAAAAAATCAATTTTTTTTTAACTATGCCAAATAACATAAGATTATTGCAGAGATCTTCTAACATAGATGTACACATATTATTCTAAATCAATTCTTTTTTGTTTTTCTTGAATGGATAAATATACTATAAGTATTTTTGATACTGAATATTTCATGTAAAACTACTTAATATTAAAGACAGAATGGGAAAAAAATAATAATAATGTAAAAATACACTACTAAAAAATGGGTTTTTGACATGATAGTAAAAACCGTCATGTGTCAAAAACTTGCCAAACCTGGTTACCAACTTATGCTAAAATATGTAACTTTTTCTTTAATTTAATAACTATAGTTAAAAACAAAGTTTGTGAGAATTTGTTGATACAAAAGAATAATTTACGGAGGATAAACAAAATATGCAAAGAATGTCCTACTTATATAATTTATCTTTAATTAAATTAATCTCTCACCTTTCTTATTGATACTGGAACAAATGATATCTTTACATCATTTTCTAGAAACTTGAAAATTTTGTTACATCTCATTTTGAATAGTAATATTGGCAAACAGCCATTAGTCATATTTGAGCCTCTCATAATTTTGCAGACAGAAAGTTTTTCTTCTTCATCATTGTCACTAATCAAAGTTGCTTTTGAAGAAATAATGTACAAAAACAGATTCGATTCTGCTGGGTTGATTTATGAAAAAAACTGTCTGTGTTATCTGTTTTGTAATAGACCTTTAAGCAATGTTTTTAACATTAATTGCAAATACAGTAGGTTCCCGTTACAATGAATTCCATTACAGCAAAAAATTACATTATTATGAAACTTGAAAAATTTCCTTTTCGAATTGAATTAACCCCATTTTATTGAAAAATCAATTTAAAGATGCACATTTTATTAGAAATTCTGTTAAAACAAAAAATATTGCACTAAAAAAATTATTTTTCAATTGCTTAACAGAAATGAATTATGCTTTGAATAGAATGTAGAAGATAAAGTATATCATTGTTATTTTGGGGCAGGTGCCATTTCAACAGGTTTTTCTTCTCTTTGCACTTTTTTCATTTGTCTACTTCCTTTACAAATCCCCTATATGCTTCAAAATTAGCACACAAAAAATTGCAAACTTTGACAATTGTGGAAAAAAAAACAGAATTTTTACAAACAATCATAGAAAAGAATAGTGAATTCGTCAAATGATCATGGAAACAAATAGTGAATTTCAGCAAAAAGTTGCAGAAAAAATATTGTGAAATAAACATAACGCTTTGAAACATACATCCTTCTTATTTGAATGACGATGATACTTATGTATTACAGCTTTGACCAAACCTATGCCATGCCTCATATGCCACAAAAGAAATTAAAATGAGATGCTACATTATCACACATCCATTGATTATCAGGACTTTCAACAAATACTGACGCTGCTGGTTATGAAAAACAGGTTAACTGATATCTAATTTTCCTGGCCAGCCAAATGGTATTCTATGCATTGATGATGCGGCATCTGTTCTCTGGAACCTTCCATTGATGTATAAGTTATTGACCTTCAATCCAAATGAGGCAGATTCCTAACGCCATCTGTTACGTCTGTCCTAACGTCTTAAGTTACAGCAATGCTGCCAGATGGAATAAAAAAAATATAAACAATGTGTGGAGGAGAAAGTTACCGGGTGATTTCTATGAAAATAAAGATGCAAGATGAATGAACCTTTAAAAGAGTTCGATACAAAAGCAGAGGATGAAATCCTCTTAAAGGCAGCAAGTTAAAATTAAATAAGGTTTATTTAATAAAATAGTATTCCAAAGCAAGGAGAAATAGGATACTGGGCTAACAAATGGTCACAAAAAAAAAAAAAAAAAAAAAACCTCATGTTTGGGCAAAGGATTGCACAAAAAAAAAATCTCAAGTTTGTCAAATGGTGGAGGGAAAATATCATGAAATTACAGAGTTAGTCTTACTGCAAAATGCTGCTAGGAGAAAATTTTCCTACATGGGTACAATTTTGATGAAAAGTGATCGATTTGGGGCCTCTGTTATTTTCTTCACAAAATGTCGATTAACCAATCATGGTAAGGAGAATGTGAAATTTGTCAACTGGTCATGGAAGGGGGTGGGAGAAATCAAGATTATTTGTCCATCACCCACAAGGAAAAAATTGCTAAATTCGATATTGACTGCCAGGAAAAAGATCTCAAAATTCATCACAAAAAAATCCCTAATTTTTTCAATTGAGGATGAGAAAAACATAAATTTTGTCAATCTATTGCAAGATGAAACTGCAAAATTTACCAATCAGTCAAAAAAAAAATCCCCTCAAAATTTGATAATCAGTCACAAGGAAAAACAAAAACAAAATCTGTAGGTCAATCATGGCTTGGGGGGGGGGGGGAGAAGAAAGGATAAAAATTTAATCATTCGGTTGTGGGAAAATATTGCAAAGTTTATGCCAGATACATAATAACATAACATGATCATAATAACATGAGATAAAACATGAATCAATCATGTTTTTCACCAATAGTGGGGTTATTTATACCAGTGTTTATCTTCTGCTGTTAGTTTCATTTCCTTTTTCTGCATGGCTTAATGTCTACTTGGTAGCCATTGTCATGGTCCAGGCAAGAAATGTCTCTATCTTATAAGATTTCAATGCTCTGATGAGATATTTATTTTATTTTTAAGGTAATAAGAGGGATTAATTGACACGTGTTATGAGAATTACCTGCTGATGTTTTGGAGAATGAAGTTTCATTTTCAATGAAGCAGTTTATTTTTAAGACATTTTTGTAGGCCAAAAACTTTTTCCTTTTCTGGAGAAAAAAGGTTCAGCCTTGAGGGAGTTTTCCATGTGGATTTTAGATGGCAGCTAGTAACATGTTTTTAAATCCTGAATTTACAAATTTGAAAAACAATTAAAGAAATAAAGCTTGTCAAAGAATTTTGTCCTTTTCCCATTAAAAGTATAGTAGGACAGTTATGGAAAAATATATATACAGGGTGTCCGAAAAGTCTAGTAATAGTCAAATAACTCGAGAAATATACATTGATTGAATTGAAAAACGGAAAATTTGTGCACAATATTTTTGAAAATTTCCTTTAGGGATATCAAAATTGCCTCCCCAACAGCATCTTTATGCTGTTTTGGAAGAAAGTCAAAAGGGGGAATGATTGACAGAGAAGGCAGGGTTTAGCTGCAAACATCACAGCTTGAAGTTAGGACATTGTTACTTCAGGTTAGGCTCTGATTTCAGTTTAGGTTGTGATAGGATATTGTTGTGTTTACTATTTTCATTATTTTTCACTTGGTTGCGACTAACATGGCTAAAAAAATTTGTACTTTACAGGAAAGAATGTGTATCATTGGAGAAGTAGAAAAACATCTATTTGAGAAAAGAGTGCAAATTGCTAAACATTTAAATTTACCACCTTCAACATTGAATTCTATAATTTAAAAAAAGCCGAAATTTGGAAGCAGGCTCATAAATATGGCATTTCTGCATAAAAAAGAAAAACTGGTCAAGAAACAACATACTCCTTTGTACAACTCGTATTCGTCAAGTTTAAGGATTACAAATTCCAATCAATGAAAAAATTCAGTGGGGGAAAAAGGCTTAGAAATCGCTGATTTAAAAGGAACTGGAAATTTCACAGCCTCAAATGGAATAGATTTCACGCTATAAAATGCGACATAGACTAAAATTAAGAAAATTGTATGTTCAAAGCACAGCTGTTGCTGTTGTTAGATAAGGCACTTTTCTCATCATATGCTCTAATGTGAAATTAAATAAAATTTGATATCATTGCATACCTACTATGCCTCTTTGCACGAGAATAGCACCATGCTTTATAGCAATCATTTTCCAATTTTGGACTATTACAAGCCCAAAGACCATGGCGATGACATCGATAGCAGTCTGTTTTCTACATAGAAAAAGAAAAAGTCATAAATTTTACAAAACAAAACATTTGTTTGCATGGAAAAAACAGAAGAATGAAAAAACACATACACCACATTTCAAAGAAGGGCGACTTGATGGTCCTTCAGCTGACCCAACAAAGATTTTTCTTCCTTTCAATGTTCTTCTGTTTTCATATTTTATTGCATCCTATTATTGTAAAAGTCCAAATAACAAAAATCAAATATTTATGAGTGAAAAAAAAACTAAAGTTTAAACAGTTTCTGAATGTTTAACAGTTCATATATTCTCCCAATTAAAAAAATATTTAATATTTAAATAACAATCCTCTGTATCCTCTGATCAGGGAAGTCAACCAGGCATTGTTCTGCAAATTCCATCTGTAGTTCAACTTCATTTCACAAGGTATAGTTAGACTTCTTTTCAGATTAACCAGAATTCTCATCTTCCATTTGATACACTTCTTCAGAATATCTTTTAAGTCTGAAGATATGTATCAAACAACAGCATCAAGAGCAGGTGTTTAAAGCTGCAGCTCCAGTGGTTTTTCTTCTTTTCTCCATTTTTCATATTTTCTTCCTTTAAACTTCACTTGCTTCACATATGTTTTAAAATCCACAAGTCTTTTTATGAGTGTAGTAAAACAATTTTAATGATGCACAAATATCAGACTTTTCAAACTTAAAAAATAATTTAATATGCATGAAACTATAAAACTAATTTTAAAACAGGTTCTGATATAATTTTTTTGTGTCACAAATTATTCTTTAACTATACTTTTAAAGACCAATTTTCTACACATACATCTACTGGGTAATTAGTTTGTCTAGAAATCTAATTTTACTACTACAGTGGAACTCCAGTTATAGGTTTTGCCCGGGACCGGACAAACGAAACGTATAATTCAGTAAAACGTACAACTCAATTAATGGTTTACCGGAACAATTTTTAAAATATATCGTGAAAACTTTGATCCGCTGAGGAGTTGGCTACCTTTTATATTGAAAACAGAAGTTTCCTAAGTAGTACTGCACCCATGACATAAATTTTTGGAAATGGAAATGAGAAGAAAAAAAGTACATATAAAGAAGTATGCATGAAGTTATTTGATCATAAAAGCTTTATTAAATTATTTTTTATACATGTAGAGTACTTAAAAGAAATCGTTGGAATTGCCTTGGCATATAAATCATTTATCAAAAGACATTTCAGTAGTTTACTGACTCTTTTTTTAAATAATCACTGATCTTTGGTTGTTTCTTTTCGGCAGAGCCGACACTGAACAGCAAACTTTGCATTTCTGTTTAATAATACAGCCGCTTTACAGTTATCGCTTTTACTACTGACGAACTGCTTTACTACGTCAAAAGCTTTTACATCAGCTCTGAAGTTTGAGTGGGATCTTTTAAATCAGACTCCTTGGCCGCATCGTCAGTGTTTCCGGTTTCAAAATGGATAAATGAAAAATAAATTTGTCTGGGGACGCAAAAACATAACGTATAACTGAGGGAAATGTGTGATTCAAAATGTATAACTCAACTACCGTAATTTCGGGAATATGCGCCGCACCCATCGTAAGCGCCGCATCATTGAAAAATCGGTAAAAAAAAAACAAATATACACGTAAGCGCCGCACCCATTAGAAGCGCCGCATCATTGAAAAATCGGTAAAAATGAAATAGTCACGATAAAAAACGATCGGCAAAATTGGATTAAAAGTAACAAGAATAGCGATAAAATCTTACAAGATATATGAATTAACAATAAAACACAGGTTATCTTAAAATATAATAGGGAAAAAAATACGTACTACGCCAATCGATTATCTTTTAATCGAATATCGCCGTAAGCGGTGTGCTTATGAAATAAATATAATTTATCAACTATTGTAAAGTATACAATAAATACTTTTAAAGAGTGAGCTATTAATATTGAAACACAGGTTATCTTAAAATACAATAGGAAAAAAAAATACGTACTATGCCAATATGCATACTACGCCAATCGATTATTCGATTATCGTTTTAATCGAATATCGCTGTATGCGATGTGCTTATGAAATAAATATAATTTATCAACTATTGTAAAGTATACAATAAATACTTTTAAAGAGTGAGCTATTAATAGTGATCAGAAAATAGAGAAATATGGGTAAGTTAAATATATTTTGACTATAGTAATTACGTTTTTATAATAAAGATATATTGTGATACTATGTACTGTTTATGAACTTTATACTGAGATTAAATGAATGTAAATAAAGGTGAAATATGAATGAATGTTAATGAATCCATGTGTTTAAAAGTGTATTTGAGGCAGTAAGACTAAAAAAAAACCTGAAATGAAGGCTTGTTTTTCACAATATCCAGATTTTGCTATGTTGAGGGAAAAAAAATCATCGTACCCGCCGCCCTGGCGTATGCGCCGCATCGCTGATATTTTGAACTTTCAAACACGTATGCGCCGCGGCGCTTACTCCCGAAATTACGGTAATTTTTAATGGCAAGTGGTCAGGACCGCTGAGTTGAAACGTATAAGTGAGGGAAACGTACAACTCAGGTAACGTATATCTGGAGTTCCACTGTATATGAAAAAGAAAAAAAATATATAGAACTAATACAAATTTATCATTTTATTGTTTATTTTAAAATTATGGCTTAAACTTTCATGTAAATGTAAGTTAATATGAAAATCTTACACTACACTGTTAATGTCCCACAGACTGCCTTTAACAGAAAGCAAAATTACCGATTTAACCCTGCAGAATTGTAATTATCTGAAATCCATCACACAACAAAAAAAATGTCATGCAAAAAAGAAAGATTGCCCAAAATTTATGAAAAAAATTATTCTACACATAACGTCTGTCTCAAAAGTTTATGCACAAGCATAAAATATCAATTTTCAAAGAATTATAAAAAGTTAGAATGAATAATTTTTTTTTATTTGTAGATTTCACAACATTATTTAAATAAATGACATCAAAAGTAGAAAAAAATAAATTACATAATTGTAAAAAATATATTAAAAAAAACTGTCTCAAAAGTTTATGCACAACGTCAAAAACAACCAGATTTATAATTTTTACAGAACTTTTACTTACAAATTATTTTTCCATGATTTCGGATTAGTTTAAATAAACGTGCATCCATCGAAATTTTTAGTTTTTGTAGGGTTTCTGGTGGCAAAGAGTACCATGCTTTCTCAATAGCCTCTTGGAGTTCTTCAACAGAGTCATACTGCTTTCAATTTATGTAAGCCTGGCAGATTAAAATACCCCAGATATTCTCAATCAGGTTTAAGTCTGGACTTAGAGCTGGCCAGTCAAGAACTTTAACATTTTTCTGAGAAAGCCAAAATTTTGTAGAATGTGATATGTGGATTGAGGCATTGTCTTATTGAAAAGTCCATTCAGGACCCCCCCAAAATGTCACCGAATGGAAGCAAATGTTGTTTAGCATCTTTTGATACTTTTTTAAATCTTGTCTTCCTTTTAGAAAAGCCAGAGAGATCTGGCCATTGAATCCAAATGCCTCCCAAACCATAACAGATTTACCGCCTTGCTGCCTGCTGAAAAATGCCCTTGGTTCTTTTCATAAATCATGCCAATATGCATTCCAACCATCAGGGCCATCTAAGTTCCACTTTTTCTCATTGCTGAATAAAACAGTAAGCCATTTGTCCCCGTAGGACATGTGTTTTTTAGCCCAGTTCATTCTTGCCTGTTTGTGATGTAATTTGAGAGATGGTTTGCGAGCCATTTTCTTTAGTAAGATATCACACTCGTTAATACGTCTATGTACAATGTCTTTGGACACCTGTACACGGAGATTATTTTTAATTTGCCGTATGGACATATTTTGTCTAGATACCAATCTCCGTATTCTCCAATCAGTCTGAACAGTCGTCATACATGGTAGCCCACATCTTGGTTTCCGCTTAAAATTATCATTTCTAGAGAGTACTTGATATATACCTCGCTTTGATCAATTTAAAACTTTTGTAATTTCAGAAAGAGTTTTATTTTGCGATTTCAATTTAAAAACTTTCAAAATCTCACATTTTGTGAATTCTTTACCCTTCAGCATTTTTAAAACGAGAGGAAATAATTTCTCCACCTTTTACACTTTTATAAAAGTGCAATATGATGTCATACAACATCATTACACACAGCCAATCCTGTGTTTCTAAAAAATATTGCATAAAGTGCTTAAACTTTTGAGACAGCGTTTCTTCAAGAAGAAAGAAAAATGAAATAAAAATAAAAATATTTTTTATTTTAACCACCCAAACTGGCTTACTTTATTTTATTTTGATTAAATGTCAAGTATATATTGTAAATTAGCATAAAATATCTTCTTCTTCAATTATTTTAAACCAGATTTGCAGAGTGCTTAAACTTTTGAGACAGACTATACACAGGGTCAGAATATCTTGTAAAGCACCGAGTCAGTTTTTTTAAGTAAGGACATACATTCTAGTTTTTTTTCTTTTGCGCCTACTCTGTTAGAGGGGGTTCAGTAGTTGAAAACTGAAAATGCAGATGAGTTCAGATTCTGACAGCTTAATATAGACCTCAACAGTTCTGTCATGTCAATCTGTCCAGTAGGGAGGAATGATTTTTTTTTTTTTTAATTTCAATATGCTATAGTTTTCACAAGTTGTTTTTGATCAAAAAGATTGAAATTAAATATGAGCATAATTGGGTTATGTTTAGAGGTTCTCACTTGTCAATTTCAACACAATTGCAAAATTGCCAAACTTAAAAAAAAAAAAAAACCTAGAGTTTTTATTAAAATACAGTTTTTATTAAAAGCTTTTATTTGAACCCTTCTAAGCCCTTCTTGTGGCACCTCCAAACATGATCCAATTATGCTGATACTTAATTCCCATCTTTATTTTGATCAAAAGGCAACTTTTGAAAACTAGTATATTGAAATACGAAAACATTTTTTTGAACATACCGTATTTACCCGCGTATAAGTCAAGAAATTTTGGACAAAAAAAGACTTTAAAGTTAGGGGGGTCGACTTATGCGAGGGTCCTTAATTTTTTTTTTCAGAGTGTATTTCAACGGGTTGTCCAACATTAACAAAGGATGGTAATATTAGAGAGCCCGACATTGCATTAATTGCCCAGTGGTTTAAAGATGCGTGAAATCAAATTCCTTCCAAAATGATTATAAAATCGTTCAAGAATTGCTGCATAAGCAACAAACTAGACAGCACAGAAGATGATGCCATTTTCGAAAGTGATAATGACGAGAAAGAATGTAGCGATACAGAGATTGAAAACGTGTATCATGATGAGCCGATGACGACGAAGGATTTATGTGAATTGTTTGGTGAGTCCGATATTGAATCGGACCTTGAATCAGTTTAACTTTGTATATTATTATCTTCATTATTGTATATTTAGTACTTTTTCTTTCAGATGATTTCGAATAAATGTACAAAGAAAAAAAATTAAAGTTCCTTTATTATTGTATATTTAGTATACTTTCTTTTTTTTCCAGGTGATTTTGAATAATGTATTTTTTAAAAAAATCAAATTTATTGATCGGAAAAGTGCGGGGTCGACTTATACGCGGGATTTAAAAAATTCAAATTTCTTGATCAGGAAAGTGGGGGGTCGACTTATACGCGGGATCGACGTATACGCGGGTAAATATGGTAATTGCAAAATTTTAATAAAACCTACAGTTCACCCTTCTTGCGGCACCTCTCGACATAATCCAATTATGCTGATATTTAATTTCTGTCTTTATTTTGATCAAAGGCAACTTGTAAACGCTATAGCATATTGAAATCCTAAAAAAATTTTTTTTTTTTCATTTCACCCTACTGTCCAGTCTAGCACTAGTCAGCACTCAGGCAGCTCCTCTCATTCCTCTAATTTGAACCCTGTCAAAACAATTAGCATAAGTTATCTAAAATATATCAAAACAGATGAAAAATATGAATGAAAAATTACTACACTACAGATTTTGTAACACAGTATAACCTTTTACATGGACTAATAACTTTACTTCATGTGTAAAATTAATTAATGAAAAGTCAACAGATGTGTATATATTTTTGTATACATCATGTACTTTACCCAAACATGAATAAGTTTTGGTATGAGCTTTTGCTTGATTTGTTTAAACATGTGGGTGCAATTTATGTATATAAAACAGGTCTATATGTTTGTTAATTCTCAATAGGCACCCACACAACACAGTTTAGCACTATTTGCAGTACAGTAAATAATTGGGACAAATGGCAAGCTTTTGCCCCCCCCCCCAATATATTTTAAATTCCAGTTATATTTTTATTTAATGTTTTGTGGTAAATGTCACCCAGAATCTGTTTATTTTAACCATTTTAATGTTTTTTTTTTCTTTTCAATTGCCACATCTTGGGCCTGTTAGTAGGGAATATAACAACAATATAACAAATCCAAGATAGCAAATATCAAGTATCGCATGTAAAAAATTGCCTTAAAAATAATTTTACTTATGTGCCTGATTAGCTAAGATAAATAGCTACTTTTCAATTTTTACTTGTGAAGTTAGAGTAGTCACTGTTACTAAAAACTGAGTTCATCGAGACATGACTGGTATTATATCACTGGAATAACTTGTTGAGATAGTTACAAAAAACTATAGTCTCCCATTACCTTTGTTGGAAAATGCCTCAGTAGCTTTGTAATTCAACCTACAATTCATAAATAGTGGCACAGGCTACATACTTACTGCTATATATATATACTGCTGGACAATTGCTAAGGACGGATGGCACTATCACCCATAGCAACCACAAAGTGAAAGGAAGCAAAATGTGGAAAATTAGAATAAGTGCGAGATACAGTAAGAAGAGGTGTGCTTATGCAAATTTTCTTTTCCACATCTGTTCATCACGTGATAGTGCTGATAAGAGCTTTAAAGGATTTCACGTGTGTGGACAGTTGTTGTTCCAAGTCAAAGTTTCACAGGAAAGACTTAATTGACAAACTTGAAATTTTTGCATGTCTTCCCGATATCACTTAGATGATTTTATGCATGGCTGAATTATTGGAAAGATCGAAGAAGGGTGAAAAATAACAGATGTTGCCAGGGAGTTCAACATCGCCCACAGCATTATTTCATGGCTGTGGAAATCATTTAAAACTACTTGAATGTGTAGCAGGCGTCACGGGGGAGGCCGTGTTAGAAGTATGATGCCTGCAAGAGATAGATACATTGTCCTATTGGCAAAAAGGAACCGACGCACCACAGCTCAGCAGCTGGCAAATAAGTTTCTTGCTGCTACAGGACAGCAGATCTTCCGAAAAAATGTAGCCAGACATTTGAGGGACAGAGGATTATACACCCGCAGACCTGTTGTGTGTCTCATTGACCAGACAGCAGCATACTGCTCGTTTGCAATGGTTTCGTGAGCATTGTAACTGGACTGAACAGGACTGGGCATAAATACTAATCTCAGATGACAGTAGGTTCAATCTGTCATCGGATTGTAGATGCCAACTGATCTGGCATGAGAGTGGTACTGCTTATCGTCCAGAAAATATCTGGGAAAGAGACCGATACCTGACATGCAGTGTCATGGTATGGGCCAGCATCATGATCAATGGCCGCACACACCTACATGTGGTTGTGACTGGGACTATGACGGGTCAACGATATATTGATAAAGTTCTACTTCCTCATGTTCGCCTTTTCCATGGTGCTGTCGGTGATAAATTTGTTTTCATGGATGACAACGCACCATGTCATCGAACACTCGCTGTTCGTGATTGTCTAGACAGTGAGGTTATTCAACGCCTCGTATGGCCAGCGCGTTCTCCAGATCTAAACCTCATTGAAAATGTTTGGAATCCTTTGGGGAGACTCGTGTATAAGTCAACCCCCCCAATTCTTAGGCAAAATTTTGAAAAAAATTGAATTTTCGTGTATAAGTTGAGTCACATGTCTAGTAGAATGTTGAAAAATGATTTTTTAAAGAGGATAAAAAAAAATATATACCGTAAAATCCCGTTAATCTGCCCCCCTAAACACGACGGAAAATCGGAAAATAAGCAGAGGGGGCGCTTACACGGTATTAAAATTATAGTATATGATATTTATGGGTGGTGTGGGGGGGGGGGAGATGCTATTGGCCGATCGTCACAAAGTATGCATTATTTTAATAAAGTAATAAAAGATAAACATTTTGAACAAAAAATGATAGACAAAATAGAAAAACAGTATAACTTCACAATTAATGGCGATTTCGAAAAGAAAATTCTGGATTTCAGGAGCTTTGAAACTGGAATGCATTTAGATAAATAATAACACTAATATCTGTCATTAATATGGTAACAGAAAAATAAAAGGAACTTAATAATTTAAAATAATTAAAAAACACTGAGAAATTGCAGTTGAAAATGTCCTGAAGTAATTTTGAGAACTAGTAACATTTTATGTGGTGTCGCCATCTGTTGTAAGTTAGGAAGATTATATAACCGTTTTTGTAAAATCATGATTTCGTATCTATAAATGCTAAATTATTAATACAAATCCCAAAAATTGAGAACGTATAGAATGAATTGGTAGTGTTGCCAGATTATTAAAACAAAAAACATTACTACCACAAAGATAGCACAAATTACGCTACAAATTCGACTGTGTATCGACAAATCGATTGATCTGATCAATCAATCGATATTTTTTTTTGTGATTGGTTTTCATAATAATGTTAAATACGACTATAAATTCTTTAATAAAATAAATAGATTCTCTTTTAATCAAAATATTTTCCACACAGCATCAAATACACATTTTTTTAAACTTATTTCATGAGAAACTTTCACTATCGATATTTTTATTTACCTTCATATCGCCATGGAGATAAATTTACAGCAAAACTAATGTTTGGTTATATTGCTTTTTCAGATCGACACTGTGTTTGTACATGTTTGCGATATATCAAAGAATCGTCAGGCTTTTCTGATCCGTCGGGGAAAAAAAAAGAAGAAAAAAAAAACACTCCGGAGATAAAATTTTTGGTGTTGATCTTGACGTGCACGGCAAAATTTCTTTTGGGGGAGGGCGCTTTCTTGGGATTTTTTGAATTTTCCAATTTGTTTACAAAGTGGGAGGGGGGCGCTTAATCGGGAAGGGCGGATTAACGGTATTTTACGGTATATATAAGTTTTCATTAAATTAGTAATTTTTTTTTTTCGGTCAGACTTATGTATTTTAATTTAACGTTTTAAAACTGAAGAAGCTTAAACTATTTCGAAATCTATTCACATCAATTTAATGATACATAAAAAGAAAAATTCTTTGAAAAATGTATTCAAGCCTTATTTAAGGGTAAAGAATTTCTTAGGACTTTAAGGAGAGAAATCTAGAAGCATTCTCAAGTTGAACTCTTTTTAAAAGGTGTTTAAAATGTTGAAAGGAATGTCCCTGTATTGAAGGGAATTCTATCCTAAGAGAAAATGGGTCAGAACAATTACAGGGACAATATTGTTCAGCTTTTTTTTTGCCAATCACAGGTAAATGACCACTGTCTGCTTTTATCACTCTCTCCAAACTAGACCTGGTGACTCCGGTATTTTACACTGCTATTTCACACTTTTTCCGGAGTGTGAAATATTCTTTATTCATTTACTCATTTTACTTTCTCGTATATAAGTTGACCACCCCCCCCCCCCATTTCAACTGCCAAATTTTGTCTAAAATTCTTCGACTTATACACGAGTATATATGGTAGGTTTATTTGATGAGTTGACAAAGTTGTTTGGGTGAAAGTTTCAAGTTTACAAAAAAAATTTAACTTACAAGAATAATCAAGAAAATGAATTACCGTCCACTTTCTCAAATAAGCATTTGTATAATTCACAAACATCTATGATCCACAATTTATGTTGCAGAATAAATGAGGACGTCTTTTTCAAAACTTGTGTTATACAAAATCATAAAAATTGTTTTCCCTAACAGTCTAGTAATCATTTAAAACTATAATTCTGACATTGTAAAATACTCGTTTATATTGAAACCAATAGACACAGTATACCATTCGGGAGTTATCAAGCGTGAGTAAAGTCCATGTTCGGTTCTTGGTCATTCACTTTTTCAAGTAAAAGTGCCTAGGTTAAAAGCTTCTAAAAATTTTATTGAGTCATTCAGAATATTTAAATTTTACATTTCATATTTTACAAAACAATATTATTTGAAAAGTATTTGATTAAGGAAAAATAAAATCAGCCGCATAATTTGTGAGCCCCTGAAATTGGTGGGCTCTGGGCCAAGGCCCCAGACGCCTGTACATTAATCAGGTCCTGATGGACTGTATACCTGAGTACCCCAAGTTTGTGTTCTTCTATCTGTCCAATCCAAAAGGGCATGATTAAAGTGGTGTCGGCAACATATCAATTGGACTGTGTATGATTAGGGCAACGTTATGTTCACGAATGAGTCGAGATTTGCCCTGCAGACAGATGACAAGTGTGTAAGGGTCTGGAGAGAAGTAGGCACATGCAATCGGCCCCAGAACATCATCAAACATGACATATTCCAAGATGGAAGCATCATGTGTGGGCAGGGATTTTGTTGGAATATCCAACTAAACTACATATCTTTATACAGGGTTCTATGATGGCTCTCCAGTAATGATAATGATCATCTTCATAAGGCTGTCCTCATCGAAGAGTATCTGGAGAATAAAGGGATTGCACATATGAAGTGGCTGGCATACTGTCCCTACCTTAATCCCATTGAACATCTTTAGGATGCCCTCGGCCGGGCTCTGTATACACATTTCAACCCCCCAGCTACTCTCACAGAGTTCCAATCAGCTCTACAGGAGGAATAGAGATTACTTGACTCTATGTTGGTTGATCACCTTGTAGAAAGCATGGTCACACACTGTAAGTTTTGAATGCAAGAGAAGGGTGCTCCTGTATCCTATTAATGTCAGTTTTGTTTGTTTGTTCTGGCTTTAAACATGTTTTTGTTAATAACTCCTACTCCAATATGACTTCATCTTATAACTTATGAAAATTCAATACTGTTTTCATCTTTGTACGTAATTCTTTGTTTTGTTTCTTGCATAAATATATTTGCTACTTTTCTGCCGCATTTCATGTCAATCCAAGCAGTACTTGTTGATTTTTCTACATTTTACTGCTGCATGTTTAAATTTTAGAAGTGAGTTATATATCATGCATAAACTAAGCACAATATTATTTAATTTACTCAATACCTTCTGTATTGATGTTCAGGGATATTATACATCAGTATTTCACTTTTGTACGTATTAATTTTATTTATATTAAACATACAGAAGTATGTAAAAAATTCAAAGGCTTAAATTTTTAAGTCATTTGGTCCTTATAAAAACATTTTTTGCTATAAGAAAACTTATTGAAAATCATTCAGATACACAAATTGCTCTTGATATCCTGAGCTCGAAAGGAATCTAATATTATATTTTGTTACATATTTTCTCAGCTAAAATACCCTTCTCTTGATAGCACCAAGAATGTCAATTTAAAATCAACAAATCTAATAGTCCTCTTAAATAAAAATTTTAATGCACTTTTCTGATTTCATACTGAAAATCCAGGTTTTCAGTAACAACAAACCTCCTACGGATATTATCTTGTCAGTCTTATTTTGTAGCAATACCTATTTCTGAAATGAAATGTAAATCACCAGATACACTAGCCATACTTCCTCATTGGATACTTTTTAAAAGTTACAAAACATAAGTTCACCATCACTTAAGTTCAATAAAAGGAGAATTTGTAACAAGGTAGAAATCTGAAGTTTAAATAAAACGGGTAATTTTTCTGGAACTTTAGAAGCTATACATAAAATGATAGGAAAACGGAAAGTTAAACATAAGAAACATATTTTATTAACAAATTAAAAAGTATGAACTACCTGCATAGAATTTTTTTAAATGCTGAAATACTCCAGATGCATTAAATTTGATAGAAAATAAGCTGTCTTGACTTCAATGTTTTAAAACTTGCAGATACATGAATGAACAATTTACAAATAATCAATGTTAAAACAAATTAAGATCCTCTTCAATTAGACAAACACCTATCCTAGTTTACCATAAAGGCAAATGGGATAATCTGATTATTTCACATTGACAATAAAGGGAAAAACTGAGAAATTTCATTAGTGGTCACTTTTTTATTTAAAAGTGCTAAACCATAAACTTTTGTTAAAATTTCTATTTGTATTATCTAAAAGTAAACAGCCTAAATAGAAAATAAATGTTAATACAGTAGAAGATCTTTATAACGCAATTCTCCATATAACGCACAACTTCTCAGATGTAAACAATGAATTTTCAGTTAAGAAACACCTGAATTCCCACATTATATATAGTTGCTATTCTCTAGAGGACTAAATTTGATACATTAGTTCAACTTTATCTCCTTAATTCAGAGCTAAGGACAGAAAAAATTGCTATGATTTGATACAGGTATTTTTGGACAATGTTTATAAAGTAAATTTAATAATGTGTGGAATGATCTATATTATGCAAAAAATTATAATCTGCACAACTCCTGATAATATAAAATGCAATATAAAGATACTCTAATGTATTTTGGTCTGTTATCACACATATTTGGCCATGTTTTATAAGTTAAATTTAATGATGTGTGAAATGTGATCTATATAACGCACAACCTCGTGTTTTTAGGTTTGCGTTATAAAGATCTTCTACTGTATTAACATATTGCAACAAACACAAATGAAACTATTGATGGCATGCAAGAAAATTGTACTCTCTCCTAATAAGCCGTATCAAAATAAAAGGTCAGCAAGGACCATAGTTCCTTGGCTTTTTGGATATTCAGGAGGCAGATGGGTGACTTGATTTCAAATCTTCTGAAAGAGTACATGATGAGGAATAGAAATCATATGTTTTGGAGCATATGGGGTGCACTTCTGGGAAATTTTCAAATTGGTGGCCGCTGCATATAATATTCTAATAGTCACTTTTTCTATTTTTGAGTTGAGAAGTATATTAATAGATTTACCCACATAGAAATATTTTTTTCTGTCGAGGTTTATTTTATTATTATTATTATTAATTAAAAATAAAACTATATGGCTTAGACTTACTTAGTTTGCCAATTTCAAATAATGATTGCAATTAAATTCTTCCATGGTATTATTCATATTGTGAGATTTGTTTGTAAAAGCACATTAAAAAAAAGTTATGTATTCACAATTTTGGAACATTAAAATGGCACTGTGTTCAGTGAATGAAGGCATACATGCCTAAATTAGATTTCAAGTTTCAGTATTTATGCGTTTGTGGTCTGCAAAAAAAAAAAAAAAAAGGAAAATTTTACTTGCAAAACATTTTTGCCAAATTGGCGATAAGCTTTTGTTTTTGGTAACTCTGCTATATCCCATATTACTGGAAACTATAGACGACTGCCCCCCCCCCCCCCCCAGCTTGAGCGGATGGAAGAGAAAGAGAATCCTCATTTTCGCCTATGATGTTATTTTATAACGGACTTGCACAGTTTCTGCTTTTCAACTTCTGCACACTTAAACCAGTTTCCTGAATCTTGACATTTCTAATGGTACAGAAAGACAGAGTCCCTTTGACATAGAAATTCTTAGTTTAATAGGTTTATCTTCAACATAAAAAAGAAACACTGATTTTAATGACTTTTCAAAGTGATCACTGTATTACAAAACTGGTTTTTCTCAGGGTTTCAGATTTGGCAATCTTTTTCAAAAACTGCATTTTGGAAAAAAAATTACTAAGGTCATACTGTAGACCACTTCCTAAGATTCTTTCATTCCTTCAACTGTGTTGAGTTATATACACTATATGGCCATTCGTCATCAGACACTTTCAATTTTAGACATTTTGTCAGATATTTAAAGATATACTTATCGGATTCTTCTGAAACTTCAGGATTATAAAAAATATGTTTGGCCTCATATTTATGAACAACTTGATCATGAGAACAATTAGGGGGCCAAAAAAAATTCAAATAAAAATAATATTTGTGAACAGCCTGTAAAATAAAATGCACGAAATGATCTATTGCTACAGCACACAAATATGTAGATATTGTACAATATGTGTATTCATTTATGTAAGAATAGCACGTATATTCATGAAGATATAGCGATTTTTTTTTTAATTTCAAAAAATTCTTGCATGTTTTTTGTTTATATTATGCAGGGTTTTCAACCAAATTTAACACCAGTTTAAGAAAATTTGACAAAATGTAGAAGAAGTATTATAATATAATTGAAATATAAATATATTAAACATTTGATGAAATATGAGCAGTGCAGTTGTATGAAATATTTTTTATCTGTGCATGCGTGAATGATAACTATTCATAACTATTTACAAATGATGTCTGTTAGCTTTCGCATTAACATTTGCATTGGGTGCAAAGTTGAAAAGTACCAAATTAAATTTTTTCTTAATACATTTCTTATTACCTATTTATAAGTTAAGTTACTTAGGACAGAAAATGAGTTATCAAATGTAATTTAAATACTAACTTCGGCATCTCGTTTATCTTCATAATCAACAAATGCATATGCCATAGTAGTTGCTAAACAAAAAACAGATAATTAGAATTTGATTCGACAAAATAGTAGATTTAATCAACAAATGTATATAAAATAAAAAATCTAGAGCATTATAAAAAGTGAAAAAATTATCATGAATGATGATAACTATGAGTAACATCTTATTTCCAAATTTAACAGAAAGTGCACTAAAACAATAATTATCTCTATAACAAAATTCATTACAATCACATTCTACCAATCAGAAGCATGCTTACATTAAGACAAAATAACAACATATTCAAGTTGCATTGGCACTCAAAACTCAATTGCATAATCAAACATAACAGTTGATGAAAAAAATTTAATTTTTAAATGATATCCCAATTCTTCACAGGCAAAATGATTCTGGTGGTGAAAATGACACTCTCAAAAGAAAAGATATTTCTATCAAAACCATCTACCAGGCAGAAGCATTCCATCAGTGAAAATGACATAAAAATATATAAATTCATTTTCATAAAAGAAAATATAAATTCATAAAATGTAAACATTTTAGAACATTGGAATAAAGCAAGATGAGCACATAAATAATCACCTAAAATTAAATGTTTGGCAATCTTCTTACCCCCTCTTCCCTTGCCCAAAAAAACTGGTTACAAGTTATAACTAGAATATATTTAATTTTTCATCATATGACACTTGTTAAAATAAACCAAATGGCTGCAGATTATTACAGAGCTTTATGTGATATTAAAAAAGATTCCTTTTATAGATTCTGCTTTTTGAGTTGATTGAGAAAGCAAAGATTAGGTGCACATCACTTACATTATATCGCAGAGAACAAAAACTATGCAAAATTCAAATATTCCTCAAAATTGTTATATCTCATAAAAATTGTACAGTTTTGAAATTAGGGAAGAAGTACTGGCTAGCTGACGTATGATGTCTAACCACTGGACAGTGATTTTCTTTGGTTAAAAAAGGAAAAAAGTAGCCAAATTTTAGAGACTCATTTACAAAATGGCAATATGGCTGTTTTTTAAAGGATGGCAAACCCAAAGATAAGAAGAGAGGCAAAATTCTTTTCACACAGAAGGGCTGATAATTATCGCACATGCATGTAATTTTGGTGATAAAATTTTCTTCTTGTAATCTGATCAGTCTTGAACTTAACCCTCTAATCCCCCATGGTAGAATACGTTCTAGAAATTCCGTAATTCAGAAAATTTGAATTCATACCAGAAAATTTCCATAATGAATTTAGCTTTATTTAATGGCTAAATGTTTGTTATTAAATGAAGCAAATATTGCTATTTTAAATTTCTGGAATGAATATGGAATATCTGAATTAAAAAATCTACTTAATTGGAAACAGTGGTGGTAGCATATATGTGCTACCATGGGCATTAGAGGATTAAAGAGAGGAGCATGTTGGCAACCCGTAAGTAAAGACTAACTTTAAGTTTCAACTCTTTATGACAAAGTTTTTTTTTTTAATTACTGGTTTGCTGTAGATTGATTTTTAAATGTCATGTGCTTTGTTATGATAGCAATGCATAGTCATAATATGAACAATTAACAAAACAATTTTAAAATTTGAGTAGTACTGCAAGGAATATAGCAACACACATTGGAACACTTACATAGAGTCGCTTTCAACATTTCTATAGGCATTGTAATTTTCCAACTGTACGAAAAATGTCTGGGCCAGGATTTGATCCTGGTATCTCTTGGCTGAAGCTGCCATGCTCTATCAACTGAGCCATCCCGGTCGAATCTGGAGGACCTAATTCATCCAGTTAACCTTTATTGATCATAGCAAGAGGTGAAAATTAGCAATCGCCACTCGCCACATGGTGATTAAAGTTTAAAAGTGGCGATTAAAATATCAGCCATCGATCGCTACCCTAGTCGCCACTCGCCAAGTGAAGATAAAAAAATCTGTTATCGATCGCCAAGTGAAATACACCATTTTTCATGGAAATATGCATCTCTACATTGATTACATCTAATTAGAGAACTGGTTAATTCTTTTTCCTACCAGATGCAAACAAATTTCAACGACTTAGCTGTATTTTCAATATTCTGGCTTTTTCTCATGCGCTTACTCTTTAGTTGATTATTTTTTCAAGAAATACAGCTTTATTCTGCAAAATAGATTCATCACCTTTGATTCCACATGCATTTCAAGTAATTTATTCCTTTTTTCCCACCATATACAAGCAGATTTTAAGGACATTTCAGTATTTTCAATACAGTGTGTTTGTAAAGTCCCGGACCCATTTTGATGTTTAATAACTCATAAAATAATGAAGATATAAACAAACTTATGGCATTTATTGATGGAATAACTCATATATTTTCCTTTTCATGTTTGAATATCTTTACTTTTGTAAATATCGTCTGCGCGTGCGGTTAATTTCAGATAATTTCATTTTCCAGTCTAAATATCTGTACTTTTCTAAATATCGTCTGCTTATTAATTGCATTTTTCTCTCTTTTGTTTTTGGCAACTATTGCAATGTTATGTTTATTTTTGATGTGTTTGTTCTATGTTACTTTTGTATGTGATGTTTTATTCGAGCGGATATTAAGGAGAATGCATACACCACAAGAGAAAGCACAGATTTTATGGTGGTTCATAGAAACAAAATCGATAGTGCAAGCACAGAGAAATTGCAGAAGAATTTACCAAAAAGATCCTTCATCCAAAAGCAGCATCTTGCGGCAGAAAAAGAATTTTCTAGAAACTGGAAGTATCGCAGATAAGAAACATTCCGGACGTCCCTGCACAAGTGATTTTGATGTTGAGCGTGTCAGAGACACATTTTTACACAATCCTAGATCTGTGAGATCAGCAGTAAGAAAATTGGATATGCCAATTTTGACGGTGTACAAGGTTATTAAGAAAAAATTAAGACTGCATGCATACAAAGTTCAAATTGTTCAAGTTTTGAAACCGGACGATAGGCCTAGGAGGATGGCCTTTGCAACAGATATGCTAAGGAGAATAGAAGATGATGCTGATTTTCTGAAGCGCATAATGTTCTTCGGCGAAGCATCCTTTCATGTTTCTGGCATTGTTAATCGCCATAATGTGCGCATATAGGGATCTGAAAACCCCATGAATACCGTGAGGCAGAAAGGGATTCCCCAAAGATTAATGTGTGGTGTGGACTAATGCACGACCGAGTCATTGGGCCTTTCTTTTTTACAGAAAAGACGGTCTCATCAGTCGTATACTTAAACATGTTGGAAAACTTCGTAATTCCACAACTAGAAGAGCTTCAGCCACATGTCTTTTTGCAACAAGATGGTGCACCACCTCATTGGGGTACCATCGTTCGTACTTCTTTGAATGACCATTTTCCAGGATGGTCCAATTGCTTGGCCACCCAGATCACCTGATATAACGCCGATGGACTTTTTCCTTTGGGGATTTGTAACAATGTTTACAGGAGGAGAATGTCGAACATTGATGCCAGAATTACAACTGCAATAGCCTCTGTGGCTTAATATTGACTGTCGATTTAATATTCTCCGTGCGACGAAGGGGGCACACGTGGAAGTTCATTGACAAGGGTCATGAAACTTTTTGAGTCTATCTAACCATTTATGTTATTAATTTTAATCTATCTTTATTATTTTATGAGTTATTAAACATCACTGGGACTTTATAAACACCCTGTATTTCGACTCCTGTCACATGCTTACCAGTTGGATTATTTTTCTTCAAACGATACTGTTTAATCATGCAAAATAAACTCATACTCATACAATAGGTATAAAACGCTTATAGAAAAATATGTTTATATACAACGATTATAATTTATCTAGATGTCAAGAAAGTTTAAAACATAATAGTGGCTACTAACTTTAAAAAGTGACCACTAATGAAACTGAGTCTACCAGCCACTGGCTATTAACAAAATTTCCCAGTTTTCACATATACATAGCATCTGGTCTGATATCTGAATCAGCTCAACAGAATAAATTGCAGGTAATTTGGAACTCCAGTAAATGCTGGATACAGGATTAGTACACTAGATTAATTTTGACACAATTATTCAAATTGGTAAAGAAATCATATGAGTGTTAATTTTCCAACTGGACAAAAAATGTCCGGGCTCAGATTCGAACCTGGGATCTCTTGGCTGAAGCTGCCATGCTCTACTACCTGAGCCAGTTGTAAAATTACAACTCATATGATTTCTTTACCAATTTGAATAATTACATCAAAATTAATCTAGTGTAATCACGTATCCAACATTTACTGGAGTTCCAAACTACCTGTGATTTATTGTGTTGAGCTGATTCAGATATCAGACCAGATGCTATGATCAATAAAGTTAACTGGATGAATTAGGTCCTCTAGATTCGACCGGGATGCTGACTCAGTTGGTAGAGCATGGCAGCTTCAGCCAAGAGATCCCAGGTTCGAATCCTGGCCCGGACATTTTGCATTCAGTTGGAAAATTACAACTCATATGATTTCTTTACCAATTTGATTAATTGTGTCAAAATTAATCTAGTGCATTCTATAGGTGCTAAATTTTTCATCAGAGTCCTGAGCGCTGTTGTCCAGAACCTGGTCATCATCAAAGGGTGAAATTGAGAAAAAATTCTGTAACATCCGGAATGTACACTGGTTAAATATTAGAAGGCGAAACCAAATATTAAAAAAAAAAGTAGGGGGGAGGGGTTGATGAGTCTATTTAGCGAGGTGGGTTATTCCAACCCAAATGTACCAATGACACCAAGTAGATTAAACCAGATTTTTGTTATATTGCATGATAACATATTACAGGATTTCTTACCACTTGTCAGTATTTCCACAGACTCCCTTAGTATGCATGTACTATAATCATTGATTTGCGCTATATTCTTTACTTTACTAAATATATATCAATTTCTGTTTTGAAATTTAAACGAGATAATGCTGTAGATGGTTTTCTTTTTGCTATGTCTGTCATATGCTCCCTTATTCGGTCTTGTAATTTTCTTGTTGTCATTCCTATGTAAATACTTCATTATTATTTTTACACTAGCTAACCTGCCCGGCATTGCCCAGGCCCGAGATATTTAATAAGCTGTTCTATACGAATATGACTGAAATCTGTAAGGTTATCGAAATCAAGTCAAATGAGGCAAACCCCGTCATAATCTGGCTCATAAAACCCAAGATCGAAAGGCGCATCCTGGCAGTCGAAAGTGCAACTAAAATATTTAAGGCAATAGATATCAAGTTGAATGAGCCAAACCCCATCATAATCGGTCAATAGAACCAATTACACTCCTATAGTTCCACCGCCAGGGGGCACAGTCTGTTCTGGAAGAGGCCTTTTCAGAACACTCGACCCAACCAAATTTCCTAGTAGAATTGAAATTTAACCACGGGTAAAAATTGCCAAAATAGCAGAAATGGCGAAAGTAGGTTACGTAAATGATCGGTTTCGAAAGGGCTAATGTAGATATTTTTTAAAACCCAATGATGCTTTTTGAAGAAAATGAATGTATCTATGATCTGGAGTCTACTGTTTGTCCATACTCGCATTTCCCGAGTCAATGAGTGAGTTTTGGAAAGGATTTTTTTTTGGAGGGTTAGATTTAAAAATTTTCAAAATGGATACCATATTTAAAAAAACAAAGGGATGTAGAATAGGTGCATTATTTTTAGTTTTTCATATCTTGTTTATAAATGCCAATTTGGATTTTTAAAGATAAGAGAAATAGTTTTAAAAGCAAAATTGACTTACGGTAAAAAACGTTTTCGAAAGGGTTAACGGGATTTTTTTTAAACTAAAGGTTTCATTCTAAACCCGATAGAACGTAGATGTCTTTAGGTGTGTTTGTTTTTTGTTTAGTTATTTTAGAGAGCCGATGCCAGATTTTATATATCGCAGAAAATCAGAATTTGTAAAAGAGAGTCCTGCACACAAATTTTTTTTAAGGGAATATTCGTATTTTTCAAAAACAAATACAGATGTTGAAAAAGGAATAAATGTAGATATTGTCTGGTATTTTTAGTTTTTCATACCTTTCTCTGAACCGCCGATGCGAATTAAAAAAAATTGCCAAAATTGCAAAATGGCATACATAAAATATACTTTTTCAAAGGGTTAATTTTTGTATTTTTTAAAACCAATGGTGGCTTTGGAAAGGGCAATGTCAGCTCTTTAATTTGGTGACCTTAGTTTTTCCGTATCTTTTGTATTCCGGTGGATGCAAGGCTCAGAAAAGGGGAGAAAATAAAAAACATGAATTTGATGCTTTTTAATTTTTTTTTGAAAGGGTTAAATGTAAAAATTTTTCAAACCAACCAGATCGTTTGAGATGTAAAAGTATGCTCTTTCAGAATATGTAAGATGTTTTTTCTGTATTTCTAGCTGTTCGCCCATAGCGAATTTAGAAAAACTTTAAAAAAATGGGATGACTTGTGCTTTCTTTCTTCTATTCCCGAAGATATGGATATTGGTTTCTAAGCATGCGTGAGCTAGCTTCGGAAGAATGACTTTTTTCTTGTGATCTTTGATCAGTTTTTAATTAATAACTACTCTAATTTTCAAAAATTTTAAATTCTGAGGTTCAGGTGCACCAGGAGAGGGTTTGGACTACCTAAATCTAACATTTCAGGCTTCTAGGTGGGCTAGATTTTGCTAGACATCGCCAACAGACACACACACACACACACACACACACACAGAGCAAAACTTTATTTTATTAGTATAGATTTAAATGGGATGATATAAATCCTTGCCTTTTCATGCATATATCTATGGGGCCTATTTTTCTGTGTACTAGATTTTATAATTTTATTGGAGGTTTGTCACTTACTATTAAGTCATATTTCTTTAAAGCATATCAGATTCTTTCTTAAAGTTGGGGGATATAATCTTATACTACAAAACTTTGAAACTTGTGTCTTATTCTTGGCTATTAATTTTCTGCTAATTAAATTTATAAATTGCTTGGTTAACCCTATCACTATGTCCTGGGGTCCACGCGAACCCCAAGTAATTTCAACAAGTTGTAAAAAAAATCTATCACTCACTGAGTAGTTTCAGCCGGTGACATCTCATATCATAATGTTTTTAACACACGGTAAAAATTAAACTGTACAAATATAAGTGGTACTTGTTTTTTTTATTATTTGAAAAATAGATAGCATATTTGTCCTGGGCAACAACAGGGCATGTTTTGATCTGGACATAGTGATAGGGTTAATAAATCTCTCAGAGTATCCATTCTCGGTTGTAATTTCTTTAATCCTGGTTAATTCTGTGTTTATATAATTCTTTGAACATATACTAAATGCCCTTCTGACATAAAAATTATATGTTGCTTTCTTATAATTAAATGGTACTATATTGCTATATTGAATTGTCAAACCTCCAACAAAATTACAAAATCTAGTGCACAGAAAAATAGACGCCATAGATATGAATGAAAAGGCAGGAATTTATAGCCTCCCATTTACTATTTACATACATACGAATGACAACAAGAAAATTACAAGACTGAATAAGGAGCATATGACAGACATAGCAAAAGGAAAACCATCTACAGCAATATCTCATTTAAATTTGAAAACAGAAATGGATATATAGGTCAATTCCACAGAAAAGTCTCATTTTGAGAGGAAAATAAAATTTATAATATGTTTAATTTAAGGGTATAATTGGAAAACTTGGTATTTTTATGTTGTATAATAAAATCTTAATAAAAAGCCATTCTAAATTACTGTTTACAAACTAAGTTAAGAACCATTATTGTCTTTGTAAAGTCATAATGTTACGTCAGTTGCACAATAAAAGTTACGTCAGTTACATGTGTAAATGCCATTTTTTCTTTTTTATTGTTCAGAAATTAATTAAACAAGTTACTGTTATAATTTGTCATTACTTAGAAAATGTTTGTCTGTTTTACGTTACATCAGTTACGGGATTTTGAATTGCAATTTTTGTGATTAAAAGAGAGATTGAAATAATCGGCAGGTATTTGGGTATTAAGTCCTTAGTAAGAAATACTTTAAATTGTAAAAATGTGCTCTAGCTTTATTAGTAAATTTTCTGCATAGGTCTGAAAACAAAACTCGATGATCAAGTGTTACGCCAGTTACGATGGAATTGACCTTATATTTCAGTCTGAGGGAGTCTGTGGCATTACGGTTAATGCTCAAGCTTCACATTAAGAATTTGCTAACATGTTGTTACTTACTATATTTTAAATTGCACCTCACCAAACTACCATAGCTTTGAAATATGCTTCTGAATTCCTTCTCTGTGATGTCTACAGGTAAATTAAAAATGAACAAATTTGCCATTTTACTTAAAACGATTCAAACTGGCAGACTATTGCGTCATGCGTAAAGACAGAAGTCTGTGACTACGCATCCGGCTGGTCGGCTTTTTAGAAATTTTGACTCGGCTGCCGTCCTATGAGTTTGTGGATTTCATGTCTATACGGATGAGCGCCCTCTATCGGCTGCCGGCTATATAATGTTCTATGAGAGGTAGGCCACAGTAGCCACGGTGGGCCCAATAAATTATGACATGACAACTCTGCAAATGTTCCCGAAACTTGTATAATGTTACTAACTGTGACAAATATCCATCTTCTTTACATTTTATATTCAGCCTCTTTTCCCCCATCATTATGAATTTTTTTTATGCCGAGACAAACTAGTTTTATGAGCAAACAATTTATGATAAATATCGCATTCATATACTCTTTTTTTTTTCTGAATTCATTTTCCCCGAACATTTGCATAACAGTGACATTTCAAACAGGAACAAAAAGTGCGCAGATTGGCAGTTTTGATCTACAAAAAGTGCGCGGATCGGCATTTTAGTTTTGATATCTTTAAGCATGCTGTAAAGCCTATCATTTTGAATGATTTCTCTAAACGAAAATGGGCCAAGAAAATAGTTTACTTTCCCGGGGAAAACAAACGTCAAAATTACATTACTGGGAGTTTTAACTTTGTGTGACGCCTTATTTAGATGTGTTTTCGTTAATTATTATAATATATTTTCATAAACGAAATATTTTACTATAGGGCAGTTGCAATTGACGTCACCTTGGAGGTAAACAGTACAAATAGGCAGTTCTGATTGGTGGAATTACCCTTACCTCCAAGTGAATACAATGGTTGATCAGCTGATTGCAACTGCCCTATTAGAAAGAATTTATTGACGTCGATATATAAAGCTTAACTTTCTAACGTCTCTGGAGAATTTCTAATTTGACAGGTAAGTGGCTTTTTCTATTTTTCATTTTCATCCGTAGATAATAATTTTAATAAAACATCTATTCCCGTAATTACGTTTTAACTATATTAAACCTTATAAGATTAAACAGTAAGATAAATACACTACAGTTCCTCATGGATTAATATTTGCATTTAAAATTGCCAATCTCCAGTATTGTATAGAATTGTAATGTTGTCATTGAAAACAATCTTTAAATTTTTGTATTTATTTTTTGTAATGAGACTACTGTTGTGATAGAGCGATTTTATAGCTTAGAAAAGTACAAAAGCATCATATCTTATAATTGTATTTTCTGTTAATTTTATATTTCAATACAACTTCAGTTGTTGCTTCATTATTGAACTTTGCTTAAATGATTTTGAAGAAAATTAACTTTGAGAAGCTTTGATTTTTTTTTCTAAGGTTTACAGTACATTTAGCATTATCAATATTTTATACAGCATGTAAATTTATGTTGTACTATTTTAATTATTTTTTACATTAAATAGGGCAAGTGTGGCAATAAGGACACCTTAAGTAATTTCTTTTAAAAAATATTTTTTAATTAATAGTTGTAATCATTATATTCTAGGTTTTTTTTATTATTATTATATTAATCTATCAACAATATTTAACTAATCTCACTGTCACATTTCCCATTGTGAATAAAAATTTAGTTGCAATAAAAGAAATAAATCAAAACACCCAAAATTCCAGTAATAAAATACCCACTAGTAATGAACACCCTACAAAGATACTAATTGTTTTTTAAACCAAATTTTAAACCAAATTTTCAAATAAATTGAAAAATCAGGATATCAATAATTAAAATATTTATGAGAGTAATTTATTATTATTATCACAAGATCACTATTAATTATTTTATAGGGGGATTTTTTATTGATCTCTTAACTAGATATAAAAAAATAGGAGCTAAAATAGTTAGTTTAGAAAAAAAATTAAGATAAATGTACAACTCTTCAATTGTGCCAGCCCCCTCCTTTCAATAAGGCAAGTTAGGACATTTGCACACAAATGAATATTAATATTTGTTTTGATATTACAATGCTATTTAAAAAGTTAAAATAAAATGTAAAATGTAAGAAGGCAGAAATACAAAAATATAAATGTCATTAGTTTAATTTGAGTCATATTATTTAGCTAACCTAAGAACCCCACCCTCAGTGCCCCAATAAAGTCTTCTTACTGGAATCGAAATTGCAAATGTATTGAATTTGGTTTATCTAAAAAAGCATCTAGCATTTTATACATTTCCTAAAGGTAAATATTTACCTTTAATTTTCACATTAGATTCTATATTTATATTATTTTACTCTTATTAATGCTTTCAAAAGTATCATTTCTGCCTTTTTTTTTTCCTTTTTGTATTACAAAATCAAAACTTATGACAATATCCCACTTTATCACATTATATGGGTACATATGATATATATATATATATATCATATATATATATATCTTGATATATGTCTGATATTTATTTTTAAAATATTGCGTATATAATATTTTTGATAATTTCAATCAAAACAAGTGTAAAGGAAATTTTTAACTGTTATTGGCTGTGTCGTTCTGTAGATAAAGAATTTTTGCTCTTATATTGGCTTTTTTAGCCCCCCAACCAAAAAACAACTTTTCCAAGCTTTATGCTTGAAGCTGAATTTTTATTGTCGAATCAATAATTATGTGGGACAATGTTTACTTAGAAAAGGCTCTCTGAAAGATAAGCCTTCTAATTTATATAAACTTGCAGCTTCATTAGAAATAATTTTTTCTCGTTTCGGCTTAGTTCAGTTAATCCGATCAAGCTTACTATATTTATGTTAAAAAATTTCAATAAAAACAAATTATTTTGTTGTATACAACATAAAATTTTCTTAAAACTTGATTACAAAATCTTAATAGTTTGTTTTTGTGAGCATATAAAGCAAATTGTGTCTGTTTTCAATTAGTTGATCTTAAATTTTGTTTAGTTAAAAAAAAAAAAATAGAAAAAGACATTTATATTACATTTTTATACTAAGGTCTATTTGTATATGTATATGTATTTATACAAAAGCAAATGAATAAATACATTATTAAACTTAAAAAATTACATTCAACACTTTAAAAGAAAAGTGTTTGGTTCGCTAAAAGTAAACTTGTGGTTATTTTCTGCTTTTTCAGATAATGTTTTCATTGTTAAATTTTGCATTTTGTGTTTCACTATAAAACATAATTTTATTTAAACGACACATGGGTGAAAGTGGAATTTTTTTTCAAAAATTTTTGCTTTTAAATATAAAAGCAAAAGATGATCATTTCAGAATTTTCTAGCTTTCAGATATATATCATGGATCTATATTTTGTCTTTTAATAAACTGATTTTGAATTTTAGGGTTATTAAAAGAATTATAAGCATCTGTCCAGGTTATTTTTTGACACCCTGTAAATTCAGCAATTTATTCCCTTTTAATTTCTGTAGTTTTGCGGTATAAATATGTGAGAAATAAACTCATTTTAAAGTTTTCTTTGTCATTTTTGTCTTTTCACATAATATTATTGTAGTTGTTTTAAGCAAATGTTGTAAATTTTTAAAAATGTATTTATTAAAACAAAAAGCAATGGTGATAGTTTAACATGGCTTAGTTTCTTATGAACTAACATTTTGTGAACATTATACAAAACTGGTTAAATATAGTAAAGAGGTGATGAGTGCAGAATAATTCTAATTAGAATTATGTGTATTAATCTCACAAATGATTCTCACAATCTGCCAAAACCAATCAATTCCCTGATCAAACCACAGTAGGCGTGATCACAATGTACAGAACAAAGTGCTGTTGCAAGAAGTGATTTATCGACTTGCAAAATTCAGTGCCGCCAAGTGAGTTGCTTATTCTAAGATTTAGACATTTTTTCTTATTCATTAGTTTTGGTATATAGAACTTTAAATTAACAAATGAAAAAGTACATAATAAAAATATTTTCAAAATGTCTAAACAAATATACTTAAAATCAATATAAATTTGTCAAACATACAGGCCTTTATTTAATTAGCACTTATTCTAGTATTCTGCCAAAAAATGATGGTACTTTCATGTTATAGCAGCCGCCAAGGATTAATTGCCAAGTGACCAAGATTTATCACCAAATTATAAAGCATATATGACATTATAATAATACATGATGTATATACCATTTTGTGATGCATATCGCCTAGTTATTCTTAGTCTTATATGACATGTGTATAAGATGTATATAATGACGTATATGAGCATTTAGAAGTATATACAGGCAAAGTTCTTTAATCTGCACAAGTTGGGACCAAAGGCTGTGCAGATGATAGAATATTGTGGATTATGGAGTATTATGAATTATGCGTCATTTTCTTAGTTATGGACAACATTTTAATTCCATATTCAGTATAACATGAAAAGATTAAATAAATTATTAGATTTCATATTTATCTCAAAACATGCAATTTTTCAAGTTATTTTATTTAAAAACTTATATATATATATTTAAAGAATAACTAGCTGACCCGTGCCTGGCATTGTCAGGGGCCCATGATAATAAATTTTTAAAAAAGCATCAAGTTTTTATTATATCTTTAACCTGATTTTGTATGAATTTATAATTAAAAATGAAAAATTCACGAAAAAATATTGATATTTAGTGATAAAAGCGCTCATTTTCTTGGTTTTTTTACGTAAGGTCGTTTCATAGTTTTAAAATAAAAAGTTCTTTTTGTCCGAACTCTTTGAAATCTTTATTGGTGATAAATAAAATTGTTTTACAGCCCGTGTAAAAATTTCATGAAAAAATATTGTAATCTAGTTGTAAAAGAAATGTTTTCTTCACGCTTTTTTCTTTTTTGTTTATTTTCGTGTCAGCTCCTTTAACATAGCAATAAAAAAATATTTTCTCTTATATAGTTTCTTATCTTCCGAACTCTCTGAAATTTCAATTGGTTATAAATATAACTGTATCCAAGCTCTCTTTAAAAATTTGTATGAAATTATATTTAAAAATGAAAAATTCATGAAAAAATATTGATATTTAATGTTAAAAGCACTCTTTTTTTAATGTAGGGTCATTTCATAGTTTTAAAATAAAAAGTTCTTTTTGTCCAAACTCTTTTAAATCTTAATGGGTGATAAATAAAATGGTTTTACAGCCTGTGTAAAAATTTTGTGAAAAAATATTGTTATCTAGTTCTAAAAGAAATGTTTTCTTCTCGCTTTTTTGTTTGTTTTTGTGTCGGCTTCTTTAACATAGCAATAAAAAAAAATTTCTCATCTCCTGAACTCTGTGACATTTCAATCCATTATAAATATAACTATATCCAAGCTCTCTTTAAAATTTTGCAAAAAAATATGTATATTTGATTGTGAAAACATGAGTTCATAAAATAAAACTTTAGCTTTTGACCTCAGAGCAAAAATAGATTAGAATTTCTATGCTTTCAATGCAATGATACGACTCCATCAGTTTTCAATTAACCCTTTTCAATCCCCCTAGGCTAAACAGGTTAAGGCTAATCAATCAGGTTTCCATTTTCTGAGGGAAGACGCCTTCAAAAAACATTGAAGCATGCACATACAGACAATATTCGTGTGGAAAACAGAATGTGAAATTCACCAATTTGACAGAATGCGCTTTTTGTTTTAAATATATAGATAATTACATTGATAATAACCAATGATCTATGAGAATTTTTTTAGGAGCATTTTTAGCATAAATGTAAACAAAAATGTTGAATGAGAATAAATTATGTAAAAAATAAATAATAACCAATACAAAAATAAAATAAATACAGAAAATGATAATAATTCCAGCGACTATTTTAACAGAAAATAATTGATCTTTTTTTTCTCAAAGTGATGAAATTTGCAATAACATTTTTGCTGCCGAATGATGAAAATCGCCATTTGTTTCCATGATCCTTTTCCAAAATTCAGGATTCTTTTCCACGATCGTTTGACAAAATTCCTGATTTTTTTTCACAACCAGCTAAAAAATACCGGATTAAACCAGATCAAATACTTGATTGTTTGCATGATCATTTGACAAAATTCTCAATTTTTTTCAGTGCAATTGTTTGGTTAAATTTGTGATTTATTATTTTTTTTTGGTCCTTGGCCATTTAGCAAAATTTGAGATTTTTTTTCACACAATCGCTAGATGAATTTCGCAATGTGTCCATTCTATTGACGAAATTTGTGATTATCCTTCCACGACCGAATGATGGAAATCACCATTTCCTTCCATCATTACCTTTGATAAAATTAAGAGATATTTTTCTACGTTCATTACAGAAGACTCACCATTTTTTCCATGACAATTTCCCTCGATTGACTGATGACAATAACTATTGTTTCTGAACTCTTTAATCAAATTCGTGATATCTTTCTACAATCGCTGGAAGAGATTTCACAATTTTTCCTTCAGCGAATTGTAAATTTAATGATTATTTCATGGAATTCACGATTTTTTTCCACAATCCTTTGCTAAACTTCATGAATTTTTTTATTTGACCTATTGACAAAATTCATTATTTATTTCACAGATCTTTTGACAAAATGCATGATTGTTTTCCACGATTGTTTGTCAAAATTCGTGATTTTTTCTTCACGACTAACTTAAAAATTCTTGATATTTTGTACGATTGTTTGATTGAACTTGGGTTTTTTTTTTCTGCAACTGTTTGACGAAATTCGCAATTTTTTCAACGAACTGTAAATTTGTTGAACTGTTTAGATTTGTTAAACAATGCAAATTATAGTAAATTGCAGATTATCGATCCTTGACTGTATATACATATATATGAGGCAAAGCTTTGCAATGATCCAGGCAAAATCTTAACTGCAATCTTGGCATAATCATAATTGTGGTGGCCGCTATAACATGAAAGTACCAAAAGTATAATTTAAAATATAAATTCCTTTTTTTTTTGTATCAAAACCTTGAAATCTAGTTCTTATGCTTTGTAAAAAAAAGTTTTAAAAATTTATCATACTCTATACTAACTAAAAACAACATAAATGTCCTAAAAACATATATATATATATATCATTTCATAAAATATTTTACTGAAGGTATTTTGAATTTATATACAAAACTGTTGTTTACAAATACAACTGAGCGCTTTTGAGCAAACCGTTCCACATCATCAGGGTTACAAAACAAATGTAAGTACACACATGACCAAAAACAGTAAGAACATTGTTCACTGCTAGAAAATGGAACCAATCATTAAAACAAACCAACAAAGTGGGAGGCAATGAGAGAGATGTGATAATCATATTTCATCTTGAACAATTCCTTAGAGTCTATACCATAATTTTGGAATGTTGTAGGATAATGATTCATTGCATGTTTTATCCTTTTTAGTTAAAATGTCTATGGATTCATTGATTATTTATTCATAAAAGGTTGATGTATGTTTAATTATTTTAGCTTGATCAAAGTGCATTTTACTGATTCTTGTTTTAATCTTGAAAGTGCTGTTTTAGCTCTATTGAATTTTACATCTGAAATATGGTCTTTTAAACGAGTTTTAAACTTCCTTAAGGTCATACCTATATAGTCTTTTACTTTAAACATTTCTTACCATTTTCATTTATTTCAACAGTGACTGGAATTCTATAGATTTCTGAGGATTCTTCCATTGGTACAGGATTGATCTTTTTATACTATAGCGTTTTCAATTTTACAGGAGGGGATGCTATCAAATTTAATATCATACTTCTTGAAATTAATATTTCAATTTCTCAAAAAGTTCAGGAATATACTCAAATTTGTAAAATTTAGTAGGTTTTTCTGCAAATTTTTGTTTATTGTTATTCCAATATTTATATTGATAAATTAATTTATTGATTAACCTCTCAGAAAAACCATTCTCTTTTGCTATAAGTTAAGTTTGCAGGTGATTGCCCTCCTGGGCCACTCCCTGAATTCAACACTGCCATGAATCTCCCATTCCCTGAACTTTACCAAGCGCCCTACAACAGTTGGGGTTTTGTTAGGGGCCCCGAGTCTTTCTATACAATTCAAAATAATGTTTATTCTGTATAAAATAATAATATTATTACTCTAGTTTTGTTTTAAAATGATTCTTCATGAGTAAAAGGTGAATATTAACTTTATTACGTACAGACAAAGTTGATATAATTGTTGGGCAATGTATAGATTTGATGATTCTGAAAGTAATGTGAATGCAAGAAATAAATATTTAAAATATTGTAAAAGGATACAAGAGTTTGTGAAATTAAAAATTATGCATATTAAATTTGAAAATAGTTGTATTTTTCATACATTTTATTATCTATATTATATGCTATTCTATGATACGTACAGTTTAAAAATAAACTTTATTAGTCCAGTATTGCAGTATACTTATGGCCTGGCTCAAAACCTCTGAAACCCCTTCTCCAGTCAAAGGTCTTATTTAATTATAGAAGGCAGAACCAGCACATACATAATTCAAAAAAGTAACTTGCAAAGCAAATTAAAAAAATTAATTTATTTCCATATTGTTAAGCCCAAGAAGGGACAGATATTAAAATTATTTTATTTAGTCAATGTTACAATAATGTTGCATTTTTCTATTAAATCTTGTTCAGTCTATTTAATCTTTAAAAATTAAATTTAAATTTGAAACATGATATTAAAGCAACTTTAAAACATTTCATTTAGTTGAAATGAAATCTAAATAAATCTTCAACCTTTTTAATTATTTGAATTTCTCATGTTTCTTGTGTGTTAGAATTGGCTACAATACAAATTTTGCATAGTGCATGTAAAACAGAAAAAAAAAATTGAAGATTTATTTAGATTTCATTTCAACTAAATGAAATGTTTTAAAGTTGCTTTAATATCATGTTTCAAATTTAAATTTTAAAGATTAAATAGACTGAACAAGATTTAATATAAAAATGAAACATTATTGTAACATTGACTAAATAAAATAATTTTAATATCTGTCCCTTCTCGGGCTTAACAATATGGAAATAAATTTATTTTTTTAATTTGCTTTGCAAGTTACTTTTTTTTTAATATCTCAAGTTTTTTAATAACAAATTAATATGAAGCAGATAAGATTCGCACAAGGCAAGTATGTAAAAGACTGCACAGATCAAAATCAGCATTGGTAATATAAATATACAGTTCAAGCATTGATTATTCTGTAAACAATTAAAATAATACAAGTAATTTTTAACAAAAAATATATATATGTGTATAACGGACTTCAACGGATTGTGTGTGTGTGTGTTTCTCATCTTCATAATAATAATAATAAACGAATCATGTTAATTTATGCAAATAATTTTATTCAATTGGGCAAAATACGTTTGCAACCACTTTGGAAAGAGACACTACTAAGCGGTGTGTGAAAGCCATCCATAAAATCTTATGTTGTTTTATCACATAATAAGAAAATAATAATAACGAGTATATATGTGCAGAATGTTATTAAATATAATTGTGAACAGTGAATGTGTCAAGAGTTTTTGTTATATAATACAAATAATAAGAAAACTAGCTGGCATCACCTTGCTAACGGGCCCCTAACTTACATCGGTGCCTCGAATCTTGTAAAACCTTGAACCGAACGAACCTCCGACCCAGGTTCCTGCTGCCTTCGGCACCGGATAATCCCTTAATTTGCACATTGAATAGTATAATCCTCTAACCGAACAAACCTCTGACCCGGGTCCCCGCTGCTTTCGGCCCGGATGATCCCTTAATTGGCACATCGAATAGCATAAACCTCTAACTGAACGAACCTCCGACTTGGGTCCCTGTAAAATATATAGTATTATTTATTTATACTATTATTATTTATTAATTATATATTATTTATTTATATTAATTTATAGTATTATTTATTTATACGACTGCTATACGGTGCCTGCGGCACCGTATAGCAGTCGCGCTGCATAATATGATTAATCGGTCACAGACCTTTCCAACGATATATCACATGAGGGGTGTGTGCAAAATTTTAGTAAAGTACCCCCCTTGTGGGGGGGGGGGCAAAGTGGGGAGATAGACACCGGAGATGCATAATATGATTAAGCGGTAACAGACCTTTACAACGATATATCATAGGAGGGGTATCGGAAAACTTTAGAAAAGTGCCCCCCTTGGGGGGTAAAGTGGAGAGATGGACACCGGAGAAGCATAATATGATTAAGCGGTCACAGACCTTTCCAACAATATATCACATGAGGGGTTTCCGCAAAATTTTGAAAAATGCCCCCTTGGGGGAGGGGGCAAAGTGGGGGATGGACACCGGCGATGCATAATACGATTAATCGGTCACAGACCTTTCCAACGATATATCACATGAGGGGTTTCGGCAAAATTTAGAAAAGTGTCCCCCCTTGTGGGCAAAACGCCCCCCCCCCTCCCCATAATTTATGATGGGGCTTCATTTTTAAAAAATTATGTTATGTGTTATAAAATATCGTAAAGTTTAAAACAGATCGCTTTATTGTATTTCCTAATTGTGTTCGCGCTCTTCCACCTCCCCTGCCGAAAAAGCAAAACGTCCACCCCCCACCCCTCCACATAGTTTTTGACGCGACGTAATTCTTAAAATCATATCTTGCAATTTACCCATAATGCAGTTTCGAAGCCAGGGATACAGAAATAAGGGATAAAATAATAATCTATCTTCCTGGTCGAAGCCTGACAGGTCTGTAAAGAAAGTAACAATACCAGTTTTTTTTTGATTGGAGGATATATTTTTTTTCAGAATTAAGTGTTTTGAAGAAGATTTGTGGAAGCGTGTACAAAAAGTGGGAAAAACTCTAGTAAATTAACTCGTTCAATGGGGTTTGCTGTGTTAGAATAGCATGGGGAAGTCGCGCTGGAAATAAATAAGACTTGCGCTGCCACGCAAGTCTTAATACATACGACCACACTGGTCTCTGCATTGAGTGCAATACATGTGCTACTTTTTCTGTCTTTCTATATTATTATTAACTTTAGACTGAAGAAATGCATTTAAAGGCCTGAAAATAACTGCATACTGGTTTTCATTGTATTTTCATGTGCTTTTTGCATTTGTTATGTTATACCAACATATTAAACACAATAATTAGATCAGTACACATTTCATATTGCT
Organism: Maratus michaelseni; assembly: GCA_963931845.1. Classification (NCBI taxonomy): domain Eukaryota; kingdom Metazoa; phylum Arthropoda; class Arachnida; order Araneae; family Salticidae; genus Maratus; species Maratus michaelseni. Next base: position 82,966,959 of record OZ007586.1, read on the forward strand.
GAACACAAAAAAACACTGTTTTTTCTTCAACCAAAACCAATATTGTTATATTTTAGAGTAAGCAAAACTATAACAGACGTATGTCTCATGTCTCAAGCTGGGAGAGCAATACAGTGCCTACTATCTTCATATGTTCCAATGGTAAAATAATGAGAATAATTAATCTTACTGAATAATTATCCTTTTTACTGGCAAATATTAGGGTTGAGTTTTCAATGTCAAATACTAATAGCCTTTATACAGATTTACCAATAAGTATTATCATATTGCTGATAAATGATATATATATGTATGAGTGTGTATGTGTGTGTAATTGAACCTGTTAAAGTAATAGTGTAAATCAAGGGTGTAAAAAACTAGGGACCAATTCCCACCAGTAAATTTTTAGTGTTCTTCACTTAATAAAAGTACTGATAAAATTTAGGCAAAGTATACAAATAAAATTTTGGGGAAGAATATTTATAAAATTTAGTGGTTTGAATATACCCATTGGCACCCAGTTTTTACACCTGTGGTATATAAATTACTAATATTGAAAATTAGAGTTAATGATGTTTTTTCAAGTATTTTGTATTTTCAAAATACATTTTTTTCTTCATCAAACTGCATATTTTGTTAGGCTTAAGTTAGGTATGTGTTGATTAGGTTTTGGTGTATAATGCTCAAAAGGTGGCTCTGCTATGTTGTGTTTGTTCTTCACGATATCCATGATAGCTATAGCTAAAGAACTATGGAATTTCATCAAACTTATTCTGTTAGACCTTGACATAATTAGTACCCATTACATTTTTATGTGTATTGCTTAACAGGTGTTGATTTTATGTCCCCTTCAGGAGGTATAGAAGCACTTCTATTCTTCACGATTTCTGTGCTATCTATATCTTGGTATCTGTTGGAATAGTAACAAACTTTATAAACAAGATACCTTTTCTGAAAATCGATGCTGATTCAATTTTTCCTTTGATTACACTATAGTTGGGGGGGAGGGGGTTGCTGCTATCCTGCACTTGGGGAAAGATTCCTAATTGGGTTCACAGTTAACTGATGCAGTTTAGGGAGGATGGGTTTGCTGTATTATTAACTAAATTCTTCTAATTTTCCTACACTTTTAATCACATGATTATTAGAATAGCCTATTTTTTACTCCAACATTGGCTGTAGACCCAATTACAGAAAATTAGCTCAGTGCTTTTTCCAATGAACATTACAAGTGTATTTCATTTTCTATTGTGTAGAAATGTGCTAAATTTTATATTTTAGTTTAACGATTGAAAGTTTATATATATATATATATATATATATATATATGTACAGAGTGTCCATAATTAAACAACTGTACTTTAAAGTTGTCTACAGACGAAACTATTGGTCAGAAAGTTGTGAAATTTTGTGAAGGAATGGGAATTTGTTTAAGCGAAAAAAAAAATTGTCCAAAATTTTGCTGCCAAATGGCGTTTTTAATGAGTTTCACATTTAGCATACACTTATGATAGATTACATATTTTATTGCAACAAAACATGTTCCACATGACGGCCATCATTTTCAGCTACCATCTAGAATCGTAAGATAGCATGTTCCACAGTTGACCTCAGTGTTCTGGAAATGCTAAAAACCTGTCGCGAAAAACATTTTGTTCAACATGTTTTATTGTAAGAAAATTTTTAACCTATCGTACATGTAAGCTAAATGTGTAATTAATTAAAAAACGCTCTCTGGCAGCAAAATTTTGAACTATTTTTTTCGCTTAAACAAATTCCCATTCCTTCATTATGACCTTCACAAAATTTCACAACTTTCTAACCAATAGTTTCGTCTGTAGACAACTTTAAAGTAGGGCCGTTAAATTATGGACACCCTGTATATATATAATATATATATATATACAATTTATAGAAATAGAATACACTTTTAGAAATAGTATTTGAATTTATAATTGCTTGAATTCATTCAAGCTTGCTTATAAGGCATAAAAACCAGTAGAGTGAAAAGTCTCAAGGCCAGGATTTGAATGTTGGACATTGGCGTTACATGCCAAAGCTCTACCAACTGAGCTACCCTAATGATATCTAGCCTGTCACTCCTCACTCATATATGTTGGCAAGGCAAGATCTTCATGAACCACAACTCATGTGGCAAGCATGAGATGAAAGAGATTTCTAGCATTTGATAATATATATATATATATGACATGGTCTAATTGTGAAATAAGGCTCTTTGTAAAAAGCTGGGCTAATTAGAAAAAATCTCACTTTCTTCAATCATCCTGATGTTTTTCAGGCTTGCTAGGCTAGCAAAGAGCTTAGAGACTGTTAGGCTTATTGAAAAATGACCACTTGTTTATGAATCAGCCTCATTTTGACCAGTTGGTTGTTAAAATATCATGTTGTACCTGACCTGGACCTGAAAATTCCTTTTGAAATCAACCGACCCGAACTTGACAAAAAAAGTTATGAACCCCAAAATCAGTTACATCGAAATTGGTTTATAAATAAGAGAGTTACAGCATGATATATGTGAGATATATATATGGACTAGCTGTTACCCGTGACTTTGTTCACATAACATTTAAAGAAAATTAATACATTAATTAAGCAACATATATAATTAACAAACTCTTTAATATTTTATAGTAGAAAATACTTTTGATAATCACAATTTGCGTATTTTCATTTTTATATATAGGGTTATTTAAATTTCTTTCATGAACTTGAAATTGCATACTTTTCAATAAGATTAAGTGTGTAACGCATTCTTTTCTTTGTTATTCTATTGTAGCATTTCTATTTTGCATTTATTCCATTCATGGGAATTGATTTAAGTTTTAATGTTGAAGTGTAGAGTGAAGTAGGTGTTTTTTGAAGTAATTATATTAGGTATTTTTGAGGATATTTTTTAATTAACATGTCACTTTAGATATGACTTTTATTTGATTAAAATAATCTAAAATTCCACATAAATTATGTTTATACTGCAAAACACGTTCAAATCTTTAAAAACAAATTGAAGTTATATTAAAACGTCGTGGAGAATAACAGTTTAAAAATAAAGAAAATACGTAAAAATTAATACCTTTAACCGTCATCTATGTATGGTATTTTTATTTCACAGTGCTACACTTTTAGCAGCTGTAGATCTACCAACAATATCAAAATGTTTATCATGCTCCAAAGACTTTCAAAGCCTAATGCTTATTTGTTAATCAATAGAGTTGCTTATTTATTTCAATGCGAAAAAAATCTGAAAAATCATTCTAATTATGTATAAACATTGTCATATTGATTTTTGTGTTGTAGTTCAGGATTATGGGAGTTTCGAAATTTGACAGGCATATATTCATATGAGGAGCGAAAATTAATTAACCTGCAGAGATAAATTTAATTATAGATTTAAAATTATAAGGAATTATATAAGTGTCAGAGAAAGATAACTAAAATACCTGGATTTTTAATTGTCTTTTCTCTTGTGCTTTTCCCTAATCATGGTACCTTTAAAAAATATGAGGGACAATTTTCTTGTTTAATTAGTGGCATCTACTCTTCCTTGAATTTCACATGAACTATGTTAAAGGCAAATCCTATTCTTCAATGAAAATTGCAGATGCTAACAACTTTTACATCAAATTTAATATATTTATTAAATTTAATAAAAAATTATTATTCTAGAAGATTGTACAGTAAAAAACTGTTAAACTTAATTGTGGTGACCAATACATTCTGTGGAAATCACGCTACTTTGTGTAATTGCTATAAAATACAATTGTTTCTGAATGAAAACCGGCACATGATTTAAAACATGATGCAACTTTCACCGAGAATAGTTTTTCCTATGAACTGATACTTGTCTAGTTAAAAAAAATCTTTCACTTCAAGAACCCTGTACAAATATGCATTTATATTTCTAGATAATGTGCATGTTTGTTTGTTAAAAAACTGCGTGTCTACTTAACGTACGCAAAACGTTGAGCTAAATTACTTGAAATTCCGCTAAATTTTCTGTAATTCTCAAGTAGTTAGGATACATTATATTATGTGTAAAAAATAATTCATTATGAATTACTAACTCTGAAAGTATTGTTATTTTTTGCCTCCAGTTTGTTGAAAAATATGCCTTTACTTGAGTGCATCATGAGTGAATTATCGTGAATTATCTATTTAAAATGTGAAAGCGCTTAAAGAAATCCAATATTATTGTACTCATAGAAAAATTTTAAATATTAATATTATTAAATACTAAATTTACCTAAGAAATTATATTCACAATGTAATTTAAACAGAATTTGTTAAAATTGCGTTTTGAAGTTACCTGATTTTTGATACGAAACATTATTTCTCAAAAATATTTTTTTATTTGAAGAATTGGACAATAATTCCGAAGCTGCTGAAATGAAAATAACGCCACTTTTTTTAGTTAACACATTAATTAATGGAAAATACTATTATGTGTTCTTCAAATGTAATTATTGTCCACCTAAATCCAAGTAGCTTAAATATGCCTCCTTGGTTGCAGCTGTAGCTGAAAAAACTTACGATGTAATGATTTCTAAATGTCAATATTTGACAAACGATTTTGGTTATGTAAAATAAATTGAATCCTAAAGTTTGAATACACAAAAATGTGCTTTTAATTCTTGGACAATTTACTTTATTATTAACAAATCAGTGTAATCAATTTATCTTTGTAAAATTAGGAACTATTTATTTTTATCTCCAAATATATTTAAATAAATGTACTATTTCATTTAAACGCACTTGCAGTAATCATTTTAATATGCGAAAAAATGACACTATTTTCTCTGCATGACGTAATTTTCGGATTTAAAATTATAGTGAGTGAATCTCAATTTTTATTGGTTTATAAAAATACTCTCCCTACGCAATTTCTTTTAATAGCAACGGGGAAGAACTTGCATTAGAAATTGAAAAAAAAAATAGATTTCTCTAATGATAAACTATGGGAGATGTTTGAAAAAGTGGTAAAGAATGTTCTTAGAAATTTTTAAAGTTGACAGTGATTTTACTCGTGTTCTAAAACGTATGTAAATCAAGTTTCGTTCAAATCGGATAAAAACTGTAGATTTGTATAAGGAACAAACATACCAAGAACGGCTTTTACATATCTATATATCTATATCTATCTATCTATCTATCTATATATATATATATATATATATATAAATCAACATTTCAACAGAGGGTGGTTTGGGGATCTAGGTGTCATGATCGGTGAAAATATACAAAAAATTTTTGGAATTGCTTTCCTCCGAACGGCTGCAATAGGTAGATTTTTGTAATGAAAGCTACCTAAAAGAAATAAAACAAAACAAGAATGAAAAATCATGGGTCAAGCATAGATTATGTAACACTTTCCAATGCTTCCAAAAAAATTTACAAATCATTACCATTTAATTAGCTGAAAGAAAACATCTAAGTAAACAATTTGGAAAACGCATAACATATTTAAAAACGTAATTTCAGGAATTTCCAACATATACAATATTCGGAAAAGTATCCAAATACTTTAATTCAGCCATGTATATGATCTATAGATTTGTATATATACTAAATAGGATGCTAAATTTTAGCAAGGGTCGATCCAGACAAAATTTGGGGCCTATTTAGGGCGCCTTCACAAAAATAAATTTAATAAAATGGGCCCCTTCACAAAAATCAATTTGATAAAATGGGCCCCTTCACAAAAATCAATTTTATAAAATGGGCCCCTTCACAAAATTCCTTTTAACAAAATAGGCCCTTTCACAAAATTCAATTTCATAAAAACTTACTATTTATTATTTATTTATTATTCTTTGACTTTTAAAATGTATAATTTGTAAACAAGCAAGTTCACCAGAGAGGAAAACTTCAGCAAAAGTATTTAAAAAAAGTTTTTGTTAATAAACGCTTGGTTCGAATTTGAGTAGCTGGATTTTGACTTTCATTACAAAATGTTATTTTTCACAAAAATATAATAAAATTTCACAAAAATAACCTTTACTTTTCACAAAATGGGCCCCAAGAAAAAAAACCTGCATCGACCCCTGTTTAGTTCAGTTAGGAAACGCCCTACATACACTGCAGGCATACACTGTGAAAAATTCTCATTGTTGTTAATTTGATGTTTGCATCAAATTGCTGCATGCACCGTATATGTAACATATTCTAATAATTCCTGCATGTTACAGTTACTTCATAGAAGAAGAACACACAATACGACATTCCTATCATGCAGAAATCATTGGCATATTTTCTTCTTATTTCAAAAGTATGTTACATATCATAGTTACAAACTACTCAAAAACAGTCTGTTTAAAACACAGTTTAAAATTCTCCTCCTGAAGTTTCTGTCAATAAACGGAAATGTTTTTGCGAATTTTTGTTCTGCCCTGTATATGATCTACAGAATTTATACACACCAAGTAATAGACAAAAAGTGAGTTAAATTTAAAATCGCGTTCAGAAACTTACAACACACTTCCAGGAATTATTCTTAACAGACAGTAAAGAATTCTTTTGTGTGTCCCTGTAAATTAGCGATGACTGCTATACATACAATACTCTGTAGTAAGCCTCTTGTAATGCACCTTAGTGATATATATAAATTCCAATGCATTTAAAATAGTGAAACATTATTTAAATAAACTGCAAACGATTTTTCTCCATAAACGTAATGTAACAGAATTCTTTTGACTGTCCCTGTAATGTAACTATAAGTGCTATTCATACCATATTCCATATTAAGCTTCTTGTAACGCACCTTAGTGATATATATCAATTACAATGTGTTTGAAATTGTGTAACATCATTAAAATAAACTGCAAATGATTTATCCCCATAGACCATAATGTAACAGAATTCTTTTGAGTGTCCCTGTAAAAAAACTATAAGTGTTACACACTTCAGTTGAAATAGGGAACATGCTATAGATAACGACAATAACATATAAAAATTTCAGAGCATATTTACGGTAGTTAGAGCACGGACAGACAAACCGAAGTCATAAACACTTTTCAACTAGGTTGGAAAGTGTTTAAAAAAATGAAGACTGGAGACTTAAGAAATTCCACGCGATGTTCTACTCTGTAGAATCGGTAAAATTACTGTAGAAGTATGGAAGAATAGTCTCAATCTGTTACTTCCTCCCTCACTTTTCTTTTCACGTCTCTAAAGTCTCTTCGGAAAGTGATTCCATTCAGATCTAAGTTTTCTAATGCATGAGATTCATGTCTTGAAGTAATTTGCATTGTGTCCATGAAAAACACACATATAACTCATATGAAAAATGAAAAATAGCTCTACCTTGCTCATCAGCAGAACACACAAAGGATTTTGAAATGGATTGAAATATAAAATAGGTTTTACATGAATGTATTTTTTAATATAGCATGCAAAAATAAAAAAATTAAAATAGTTAAAAGTTAAGGAAGCCTTCGAATGGAATAATTTTACGTTTTGGAGACCCTTCGATAGAAACTGAAAAAAGTTATAAATAATTGCCCTTTCACAAAAAAATTAAAAAAAATCCAATGGATTCAAGAAAAAGCTCTACCTTACTGATAGTCAAAACATATAGGATTCTCAAATGGATTGAAACATAAAATAGGTTATACATGAATGCATTTGTTTAATATAGCATTTATAGATAAAAATTTAAATAGTTAAAAATTACGGGGACCCTTCGAAAAAAAACGGAAAAAGTTATAGATATTGAGTGACTTCACAAAAAAATCCAATGGATTCATGTTATATTACGATGCCCTTTATAATATCAGTTCCTCCACCTTTTTTTTAGATACAAGTAAAGCTCACAATACAGAAACATTCCCAAAAAATGCATATGTCCCCTGTTTCAATGAAAAGGCCTACATTCTCTAAAGTCACCTTCACAAAAATTGAACAGATCCCCCTTTTTAATAAAAAACCCCAAGTCCTCTACAGGTCCCTTCACAAAAATCCAATATATTCAAGTTATGCATAAAATACAGGGACCCTTCCTAAAATCACTCCCCTCCCATTTTTTTTGCATACGAGTTATATTGCCAATACAGTGTGCTCTTAAAAATTGGAGTGGTTCCATTTGTCTAAAGGCCCTTTCAATGCAAGTTGGGCTAAAAATGATACAGCATGCTCAAAAAATAAAAGAGGCCCCATTTTTTTCGAGAGGATTTTTTATATTTTTTTACTACCCTGCTATATCTTTATATATTCCAATGGTAAAATAATGAGATTAATTAATCTTACTGAATAATTATTCTTTTTATTGGCAAATATTAGGGTTGAGTTTTTACTGTCAAATACTAATAGCCTTTATACAGATTTATCAATAAGTATTATCATATTGCTGATGAATGATATATATATGTATGAGTGTGTATGTGTGTGTAATTGAACCTGTTAAAGTAATAGTGTAAGGGTGTAAAAAACTAGGGGCCAATTCCCACCAGTAATTTTTTAGTATTCTTCGCTTAATAAAAATACTAACAAAATTTAGTAGAAGAATATTTATAAAATTTTTGGTTTGAATCTATCCATTGGCACCCAGTTTTTACACCTGTGATATAAATTACTAATACTGAAAATTAGAGTTAATGATGTTTTTCCAAGCATTTTGTATTTTCAAAATACATTTCGTCTTCATCAAACTGCATATTTTGTTAGGCCTTAACTTAGGTATGTGTTGATTAGGTTTTGGTGTATATTTCTTAAAAGGTGACGCTGCTATACTTTATTCTTCACGATTTCCATGATAACTATATTTATAGAACTAATGTAGGGGTTTTCATCAAACTTCATGATTTGTGAAACCTTAACATAATTGGTGCTGATTTCATTTAGGTGTATATTGCTTAATAGGGGTGCTTTTATGCTCCCTTCAGGTATGGAAGCACCCCTGTATTCTTCACGATTTCTGTGATATCAATATTTTGCCATTTGTTGGAAGGAATTGCAGCAAACTTTATATGCAAGATGCATTTTCTGAAATATATGCTCATTCAATATTGCCTTTGATCACAAAATAGAGGGGTACTGCTATCCTACGCTAGGGAAAAGATACCAAATTGGGTCCACAAATCAAGTGATGCAATTTTGGGAGCATGGATTTGCAGAATAATTAACTCAATTCTTCTACTTTTCCTCTATCAGACCAACATCCACAAAAGTATTCTTAGTTTTGAAATTATGCTTATGACATTGATTTCAAAGTATTTGGATCAGGGGATATATATACAGTAAAATCTCGTAAATCAGAATTGAAAGAGAAAGGAGAAAATTTCTGTCTTAACAGGTGCACTGTTATTTATAATTGTATTATTTCTGTTAAAAACAGACATTTTTCTGTTATACACAGGTTCTTGTTTTATAATTTTTATGGTATGTATTTGATGCATATATATATATATATATATATATATGTATATCTTTGATATATATATATAAATCGAAGGAAATAAAACTTTTAGTTTAAATACACTGGCCTCCAGAAGTTTAGGTATAACCAGTCTTTTGTGTCTAATTTGAAAACAAATGAACATAAAGGACACAAAATTTTTTAGGAATTGTGCTTTAAACAGTTATTTATCGAATTTTATTCAATTTTAACATCAAGCATGGTTTACAAATAAAAAATTACATTTTTTGCAAAAGTCTACTATTTGAAAAAAAAAATGGCAGTTTTTGTGAAAAAAGATTAAATAAAAAGATTTTAATAAAGCATTGTTCCGGACCTATATGTAATGCATTTATGGCATCGACTTTCCATACTGTCAATTAAGTTGTCAGACACTAGAATGGGAAACAAAGACCATATATGCAGAAACACGAGTTGTTTTACCAGCTTATTTAACAACTTAAGAGGAGGACTTACAGCAGCCACCTGTCTATTAGGATAGTCCCAAAGATGCCCTACCAGATTAAGTCCTGAAGATTGAGCTGGTCATTCATTAGCTCTAAACCTTGATCCTTAAGATATTCATCAGCAACTGTAGCGCAATACGATTGGCATTATCATCTATTAATATTAATTCATCACCAATAGCAGCAGCATACAGTGTGACAAACAGAGCAAGGATCTTGTCACGATATTTCACAGCAGTCAGAGTTCTTCCATGACAAACATGGCAGTTACTGTGGCCACCAGAGAGATTCCAGCCCAAACCATGATTACACCTCCTCTATAACTGTCTTTCAACAATGTTATATAGATAGAATCTGATGTCTTCATCTCTCCAGATCAGCGCACGAACTGAATCACTGTACAAGTCCATTGTTGTCTGTTCCAGGTAACATACTCTCTTTTTCAATATAAATGAGCACTACTGTGTTGTTGATTAATAGGGCCAGACACAAAGGATAATGTTGCATAAAGTCCTTAATTGTGAAGACGTCTGTGCACCCTAGTAGAAGATATTGTCATCCCTGTTGCCTTACAGTGATCTGAAATGACCTGAGCCACAGTAGTGATGCTCCTCCTGCAGGCAAAAAGAGCAAGAAAGCGATCATCTGCAGGGGTTGTAACCCATGAGTGGTCTAGAACAAGTCTTCTTGGTACCGAATTTTTGTATTCAAATTATTCGCAGAGTCTTTGGACCAGATTACGAGACACATTATGACATCTAACAGCATCAACTTGTGATAACCCCATTTCACCCATCTGATTGCCCAACATCTTGACGAATCAGGTAAAAGACATCTCCTGCATATGGACAACAATATTTTAGGAGCAAAAATTGAAGATCAACAGGCATAAAAAAATTCTACACAAATTTACAGAAGGGGTTATTTATAGTTTTTCTCGCCTGCCATATAAGTGCTCAATTCTTTAAAAAGATACAGATGGGTATAATTGTTGCATGGTTTTATTGAAGTTATTTAAAATCATTCATATAAACCATATTTTGTACATTTATTTTCATTCTTTTAATAGTGAGTGTCAAAATACTGGATGTACCTTAACTTTAGGAGGCCAGTGTAATTTTTAATGGACCTGAATTTTTTTTTCAATACTTTTATGTTGTCTTTTTAGAATATATTAATGCCATTTTTTACAGTATCGTCTAACAAAATTTTAATCAATTGTTGGGATAAGAAAAAATGAATGTAGTAAAATAGGCTAAGTCAGAATTGCAAGGGATAGAAAGATATTTCCGTTTTAAACATCCATCATTGTAAATATACCCAGCCCCTTTCATTGCTCTGCAGATGCTCACCCAATTTTTCACTTAAGGTAGGATTTCGTTATTGGGCGTGACCCTGATCATGGAAAATTCACCTCTTTCATTTATGCTTGTAAAAAGCACAAACTAATAAATTTATTTTAAAAAATAATTTTTTTTTTTCAAAATTTTTTATGATAGGGCAACATGAAAGAAAAGAAGCATTTTTATATTACTACAAATAATTATTGTTGAGTCATGTGGAAAGAGATTAAAAAAATACTAATTTTTGCTAAGTTTCTTTTTAAAATATGGCAACAGGAAAGAAAAGGATTATATTTTTTTCCTCTGCTCAGGGAAATTGTTTGGTATTAAAATATCAAGGCGAAATCGGTAATTTCTCCTCAAAACCTGGAACTATTTAGTCCTCTGTAAAAAATGTCAAATCTGTATTTTGAAGTTCACATTAGCCAGCAATCACTGCTATTTGGCATGCTTCATCATTGATTCTTTATATGGGAAAATTAGTAATTCTGAAAAATTACTCAGAGGATGTTTTTGTGAAAATGTGTATGAACTCCATTATGTACTTATTTTTAAATGTAAAAATGTGTGACAGTTTTACTCCTTGATAATATTGATGCTCGTATTCACCATCTACCTCACCCTAGGAAAGCTCGGTCGAACGCCCAAATGAATTTCACAACAAACATGATTGGATCTGATCAAGGGGAAGTCCAATCAGTTTAGTTATGAATACTATTTGAGCATTCGACCAAGGATTTCTAGGTTGAGGTAGATGGTGAATATGAGAATGAGTCAACCGTCTGCATGTGAAACTGTGATTGAAAGTTCTTGTCAGAGTCTGTGAACAACTGCAATGAATTGGCATATTCCAGGTTTATTTTTCTTAATGAGTTCTTCTGTTCTACTCTTGAGTCATTTTTATGCTGTTTGTATGTATTCATTGATTTGTTTTTGAATGATAAACTGTTATTTAAATGGTCTGTCACTGTAGCAAGTGACTATGCAGGTGCTGTTCAACATTTGTGCATATTTGGGTAAGAATAGCATGCATATTCTTGAAGATGTTAACATTTCTGTGAAAAATTCAAATGCTTTTTGTTTATAGCACGCAGTTTTCAACTGAATTTAACACCACTTCCCGAAATCTTCACAAACAGTAGAAATAGTATATTGAAATTAAAAGATGAATATATTGATTATTTGATGAGATATGAATATTTGTGTGAAATAAATTTTTTAACTGTGCATGCGAGAACTACACCAAAGATTTCTTTTCAGTATTTGGTAGTCAGTTCTATAGGGCAACTTACATAAAAAGTTCATTCAAATATCACGAAAATTCAGAAATATACCAGCGATATAGTGAGTTGCTGTCTAAAAGTAGCTGGTTTATAAGGAAGTTTTTGTCAATTTACTCACTGTATCATCGGTATATTTCTGAGTTTTCACGATATTTGACTGGTCTTTTTATATGAGTTGCTCTGTAGTATTGACTATTAAATCATGACAAAAAATCTATGGTATAGTTTGCGCATGCACAGTTAAAATTATTTCATACATATACCCATATATCATCAAATATTCAATATATTAATCTTTTAATTGCAGTGCTGTCCTTTGTCAAGTTTCCGGAAAGTGGTGTTAAATTCGGTTGAAAACTGTATGCTGTAACCAGAAAACTTTTTTAATTTATCACAGAAATGTTAACATCTTCACGAATATGTGTGCTATGCTTGCACAAATGCACACAAACATTGGACAAACCTACATAAGCATTTTTTACAGTAACAAACCTACATAAGCATTTTTTACAGTAACAAACCTTTTTAGCATTTTCTGTTACATGGGTGATCGCAAATATTAATTTATTATTAAAATTATTATTGCCCCTCCATAATTGTCTTCAGGACACTGAAAATTATGAAGTTAAACATGTTCTTTACATCCCCGAAGTCCTCTTTTCACTGTCTCTTACTTTTTGGACATCAGTGTGGTTAAAGAGAAAAGGTCACTTTAATATCCATGATATCACTAAAAGGAGGCTAAAGTATTTAAAATGGAACAATCTATTTCTATACAAATGAATTTTGGAAAAAAATCTTACAACTTTTACCAAAGAAAATCCTTTGCTTGTGATATATGCAAGGAGAATTTCTTGCAAAAGAGTAATTTAGATATGTTTTTCACAATTCATATTCTCAATTTTGATTTTCTTAAACACTTCTGTTCCTGCAAATGTCAAATAATCAGAAGTCTAATTTAGTTTTTAATACTATGATAGAAATTTTAATTGAATTCAATTTCTGTGATGATTTTAATTTCTTTTGAGAAGTTCATTATTTAAATAGCATTTTAATTCAATATAGAAAGAAATATATTAACTGAACTTTATTTATTGCAGATGCATAAAGCCATGTTGCAAAAATAATCTTCAAAGAGTGAAATATGCAGCATGACATTTCTTTACAAGACTATTTTGGAAAAACACCTCCTGCAATGCACCAAGAAAAATCCTTTATTTGTGAATTTTGCAACAAGAAATTATCATCCAAGCAGAATTTAAACCAGCATCTGTTAATTCATACTGGTAAGAAAACTTTTTTTGCATGCGAGATATGCAACAAGAAATTCTCTCAAAAGGGTGATTTAAACAGGCATATGTTAATTCATACTGGTGAGAAACCTTTTGCATGTGAAATATGTAGCAAGACATTTTTTCAGAAAGGTAGCCTGAAAACGCATCTGCTTATTCATACTGGTGAGAAAAAATTTTTGTGCGATATTTGCAACAAGAAATTTTCTCAAAAAGGGGATTTAAAGAAGCATCTGCTAATTCATACTGGTGAGAAACCTTTTGTGTGTGAGATATGCAACAAGAAATTCTCTCATAAATTTGTTTTAAAGAATCATCAAATAATTCATACTGGTGAGAAACCGTTTGTTTGTGAGGCATGCAACAAGAAATTCTCTCAAAAGGGTGATTTAAACAGGCATATGTTAATTCATACTGGTGAGAAACCTTTTGTGTGTGAGTTATGTAACAAGAAATGCTCTAAAAAGAGTGATTTACAAAGGCACCTATCTTTGCACACTGGTGACAGACCTTTTGCGTGTGATATATGCAACAAGAAGTTTGCTCTAAATTCTGATTTAAACAGGCACCTTTCTACTCATAATGCAGATAAACCTTTTGTATGTGAGATATGCAATGCAGCATTTTCTTGTACAAGTAGCCTGAAAAAGCATTCAATTATTCATACTAGTGAAAAAACTTTTGTGTGTGAGATATGTAGTAAGAAGTTCTCTTACAAGTGCAATTTACGCAGGCATCTGTTAATTCATACTGGTGAGAAACCTTTTGTATGTGAGATATGCAATAAGAGGTTCTCTCAATATAGAGAATTAAATGTCCATCTGTTACATCATACTGGTGAGAAACCTTTTCTCTGTGAGATTTGTAAACAGAAATTCTCGCAAAAGCGTAGTTTAAAGAACCACCTGTTAACTCATACTGGTGAGAAACCTTTTGTGTGTGAGATATGCAACAAAAAATTTTCTTTGAATATCAACCTAAAAAGGCATCAGTTAATTCACAGTGGTGAGAGTGAGAAACCAGTTGAAAAACACATAAATACACAGAACTGTATATAAAAAGACTGATTGTCGAGACATATATTTTGTCTCAATTCATTTTACAATGTTGCATTAAGACATTTTAATGCTTCTCCAGTTTATGAATTAATGAAGCAGCAACATTTATTTTATCTCAGTTTGAGAGAATTTGCAATCACTTCATAAACAACAGCATGAAGCAGTTAATACACTTTGTGTGAATTCCCCGATATTTTTTCAGTAAACGATGTCGCTTACAACTAATAAAAGAACATTATCCAGCAGTGCAGCAGCAATTGGCGTCATTCCCTGCAATATATTTGGTACTTCTGAACTGGTTTCTAGTGGTCACAGCAAAGCTGAAAGTAGTATGCATCGTATAAGAACTTATACTTGTGCGCACTTTTAATGACACTAAACAAGAACATTCGGATACTTTCATGTTCGAAGTTTAAACATACCGAAATTAATCTTCAAGTTCTGATGAGATAATAAGGAACATTTCTATTGTATTTTACTGCGACAGCCTTGATTTTAAGATTACATTACTTTAAAAGGAAAAAGTTGTATTCCCTGTTGCCAATATAACTATTTTAGTTAAAAATGAATACGGTAATTAAAATAATGAAACTTATGTTCTTAAATAATATTTGATAAAATTTTAAATGTTGATTAAGAATAATGCAAGGACTTAAACTATGTCTTAACAAAATGTATTGGTCTCTATGTATGACCTATTTAAATTTAAACTAAACATGTTCAATTCTTTTGTAAATATTCTCTCCTGTAAACTTTCTTTAAATGCAATTCTCTATTTTAATATGTATGTAAATAAACTTTCATTTGTAACTTTAATTTATACCTAATTATTTGTGGTTATTAATCTTTTATTTTGTAGATACTTCTAGTAGAATTAAGTACATGCTAAGTGGGCAGTTTATAAAGAATACCATTTTTCTTCTAAATATTCACAATGCCTTGTCAAGTATTAAATTATTTTAAGATGTAATTAGGTCTTTTAATTAGTAATTGGTAATTTTAATGTGTAACTCTCTAACTTCATCCGGGCAGTTTCCTAGAACCTATTATTTATGTTTTTTTAAATGGTATACTAAAAAGGTTTATAGGGCTTCATTTATGCTGTATGGCTTATACAGGTCGTTTTCGTGACTTCCCTGTGTGTATCGAGCTTGATACAATATCTGTCCAGCAATGGGCAAAGTAATTCTGTTGTTAAAATTTTGAAATGATTGAATGATACCAAAATTTACGAACAAATTGATTTGAAAAAAAAAAAACTTTTCTCCTTGTATGTTTTAAACACAAATTTATATTAAAAAATTTTGAGTGCCACTCTGCAGTCTTCCTAATACCTTTGGGGTTTTTTGACCCCACTTTCATTTGTTTTTAAGTCTTTTGTCTTTTGAACCAGAAAAAAATAATTATTTAAACTTAATAAATTAAATTAAATAGACACATCGTGTGAAGAAGCTACATTTAATAGAATTAAATTTCTTGTTCCAATAATGTGAAACTAAAAACGCTTATCAAAAATTAAAATCTGATACTAGGAGTGTTAAGTACTATTTTTAATACATCACAGACGTTCAATGGATTCAGCACACTTAAAATTGTAAGTTTATGTCATTTTCTTTTGATTTGAATGAAAATATTATTTCACAAGACAAGTCATCCATTCTCAGAATACTTTCTTAATATTATTATATAGTTGTATTGTTTTATATTTTGAATTTTTTTCATTCGAATGATATTTCACATTTCTTTGTGACATGGTTGATGTTAATTTTGAATTTTGTTTTAAATTTTGGAATGATAAATGCAATAACCTTTGTATAGTCATCTATTAATTCTACATCTGTTTTTTTTATATAAACAGCATTTATAAGTCCAATGTTTCTGTTTTTGAAACACAGAAATGAAACTTTGTTTTCATTTATTTTTTAATTTTATTTACTTTCGAAAAATAGCCCTTTAAATTATTACTGCAATAACGAATGTTTAAAGATTATTATTATATTTTGTTATTCTCATATAATCTAATTGAAACATGGAAATCATAGTGAATATGCTGGAAAAATTTAGACAAAGCCTACTAATGGTCAGTTACAGCTGTCAATAATTAGTTAATTAGCACACATAGAGAAAATAAGGTGTTTGGTGCACCTTTACCATAACCCAGAAATTATCTAAAGGGGCTTCTGATTACAGAAGACTTGGTGATCGTAATTTAATTAGATACTATTTAATACAGAAATTATTTATTTATAAAAAATAAACCATCGCATTGTGTATAGACGAGTATATAACCTATAGCCTTTGTTTTGACTAGGAGTATAAAGAATTCTCTGTTTTACAAAACAACCCCAAAGATAATCTATGATTGAAACTCAAATACTTAAGTTAATGAATTCTAAAGAAACATTTAGGTTTTTTAATTAATTACGCAAACACTTAAATTGTAACAACATCTTTTAAACAAACAAATAATTTATTTACATTAAAAAAAACATTTAAAGTAACATCTTAACAATATACACAAATCCTACAAGAATTCCTTTGTAAAAAAAAAAGCTAAATACTTTTTTTTAAATTAACATTATAATTCATTTTAAACCCTTTTTACAATTTTATAAAACAATTAAAAATTACTGACTAAAAAATGACATGTTCTCCTGAGAGAGATACCATACATTATTGGCAGTACACATAGTTCTACATACATGTGGAAAATCATAAAGTAAATGCATATCTAAAACCATTATAAGGACTCTAGAGTAACCGGCAAGGTGGCTTTAGCCGGGCGTAGGTGCACTTTGCTAATTGTAGTGAAGCATTTTTGGGCATACACAGACCACTTACACTAACGGCCGTATTCTCCCCTCATGTGGAATCGGAATATCGTACTGAATTCGATGATTCCAGTTGTTATTCCGAAGATCACGATTCTTTCCTCAAAATTCGGAATTCAGCATTTCGGATATGCGGAAAATCCTTTACTTACTTATGGCTGCTCAGAGGCAGCCGGAATATCATTTTGGAAGGTGGAAACTCTTTGTTTGCTAATAATGGTGGACGTAAGCAGTTATTGTTGATGTTTTTTATATGGCATTTTTAAAGTTTGTTTCTTATTTTATATGATTTTTTTTATTAATTCCTGTTGGATAATTAAAATGAATATATTTTTATTTTCTGTTTCTTTTCAAATTGGTAAGTAATTAATAATATCTCCTGAAATGAAGTAAAATATTATTATATATTGCAATAAGTTCATAATTTTTCTATGACAGATTCTGCCTCCTTTCCACTCCGTATATTTGTTTGTTTAAAGACATCTATTAAATGCATATCTATTTTTTAGAATCTAAATATTAATATGCCCCCCCCCCTGAATTGTTTAAAAGACTTGGTAATATTTGATTGTATCTGTTTAAAATAGTCATCTTAGATATTTTGAAGATTTTTAGATTTTTTTTTTAATTAAATTTCATATTTCTGAATAACCTTTGTAGTGACACATAACTAAAAAAAACCTGTGCTGTACATATCTGTACATGTTTGTGTGTATTAGAACTTTTTAAAAATTATTATTGTAATGTAATCTAATAAAGTTACATAATTGCCTTATGTTTTCACATTTCACTGCTTAATAAGTCTTGTACATTATCACATACAAACTTTCGTGTGATATTTTAAAAATGAATTTAAATGCTACAGTAGCAGTAGCATTGCACCAAAAGTGTATTTGTTTAAAAAATATGATCCAATCTCTGGAATTATTTATAAAATTAATAGCAAGTGTCAATTAAAAAGGGTTGAAAATTTTATTTTTTACATTGAATTAAAATATCCACATGATATGCCAACTTTGTAAATTTTAATCTAAAAATATTATACAGCCTTGCTAAAAGAATTATTCTGCATTTATCAGTATACTATCAAAATAACTTTTGGTTAGTATACATGTTGCTATATAATTAAAAAATATATATTTGGCTATTTTTTATGTGATAACTAAAATTTGAAATTTTTTGTCAGTACTATTTTCATATTTTTAAGAACTATATTTCTCTTTCAAAGTAAAATGACTTTAACTTCATGAACTGATCTCTAAATGTCAATGTTTATTGCAATTTTATTTTTAAAATATTGATTTGTTAAATACTAATAGTTAATAAATCAGAAATTAGTTCAAAGTTGTCATAAAATATTTAATTGACCACTGGTGCCAATTTTATCACTCTCATAATTTTTTGGACATTTGTTATTTTCTTGAGATATAACCAGTACAGTTACCTGTGCAACATAGAAAATAATTAACCCTAATCAAATATGTTGCCCCCCCCCTTTTTTGGCAAATTTACTTTTATATACACTACATAATATAAAAATAGCTGCATTTTATTGAAGGCTTTTAATTGCAGAAGGACATTATACTATATTTTTTCCAATTTAAATTATTCTACATTGACTTACTCTTGCTGGCTAAACATACTTATTTTATTTTATATTTAACTTCAAGTCTTTTTTATTTATTTCTTATATTATGCAAAAAAAAAATTGCTAAATAAACAGTTGCAATGTTCTAAATTCAAAATTCTGAGTTTCTTTATTTCTAACTATTTACTTGAAAACAACCTGTGTATGGGCTGAAAAATGCTTGCTGCCTTTTCTGAAAACAACTCTCACAGTTCTCAAGTTGCATCAATATAATATGCAGACATATAATATAATATCCAAGTGGAATAAGCTCAGTCTCCTTATTTGTTTATATTTTCAAATTTTTATGTTCATGTTGCACGTTAATGATCACAGGTAGAAAATAACATAATTATTAAAAAATCGCATGTTATTGTTGTACAATGATTTCTTCTTTTGAAATTCAAGTAAGACTTTTTTTTCTTTAAGCAAATCTTTGGTAGTGCAGTTAATCTTTTTATCATTTTACAATAGTAATTTAGCATTTATTGGAATCTTGTGTTTTTAAAAAAACAGAAAAGATTTTTTAGATGTTGAAGCCCTAGTATAACAGTTGTGTGCAATATTTGTTATATATTCTTTGTTAGCTCAAATATAATCTGTAAGTTGCATTTTCAATTTTTTGGCTACTGTGAAGTATACGTGCATGAGTTTATCAGATCCAACAGCAAGGCTTACGAGTTAAATATCCCCCCCCCCCAACTTTATCTAATGTGAATACTACACAAATATAAAAATTTTCTTTGGAATGATTTGTAGAAACTTATTGGAGTCAGCAGTCTTTGGTTTGACAAAAACAAAGTTCATAATTATCAATAAAAGCTTCCAATTGTTGAATTTCACTTGAATAAAAGAAAATAATGCTAGCAAATGAGACCCAATGAAAATAAGGATAAGTTTAAAGTCCCTATAATAATAAATAATTTTTGAACATTGAAAGGAAACTTTTATCTTAAAAGTTTATTATTTTCTTTTACTTCATTTTATCTATTCAATGTATTTCAGAGTTAAAAAAACAGCGATAGAGTGGTTATTTTCATTTACTGAAAATGTATTGATACTAAAAGTAGGAAATGTTCTATTATAAATATATAATATATTTATTAAGTTTTATTTAAATTGGGATTTAGACCTTCCAAGATATAGATTTATCTTATAGCATAGGTCATCTGTTTAAATGTATTTATCTAATAAAATAAACATTTAGATTTTTTTTTCAAAAGCATTTATTTATTATTATTACTGTTTTTTAAAAACCATAATTATCAAAAATTATAGAATACTCTCTGTGGAAGATTCTTCGATTTAAGTGTATATTTATAAAGTTTTAGGCAAATACTGATATATATTGATACAGTGATCAAAAGTCGTATGATAAAAGTAGTGAAACTGCCATAGACCTTAGTTTTCTCAAAGTTTGTAGTGTAACATGCTATTTTGAGGGGAATATTTAGCGAGTATTGTTATTAAAATAACTAGTTTCTAGGCTGCATCGATTTTATTTTTCATATTACTTCTAGCAACAAATGCAATATCAATTCATAAAAAGTTCAGAAAGAGATTAGTGTCTGGTGGATCCTGTGGTGCCTGAATAGAAGTTTGATTGCTCTCGGTAGATCACAAGTGATTAGTTTTATTGTATAATAAATGACTATTATTAGTGATCTTCTGCAAGCAAGTGGAATTTGATGCCTTTAGACCACATGCTACTTTTGAAAGGACTGTGGAAGCATCTAAAGAACTACAATGTTTAAATCTGCAATACAATAAGAGTCCCACTGCTATGCCAAAAGAGAAGAGAATGAAACAAGTTTATAGAAGTAGCATAAGAAATAATATCGATGCTCCCTAAAAACTAGTTTCTTTTTATTACATTATACTTTCTAAATTAGGTTTTCTAAAAAATAGCATGTTACACTACAAACTCTGAGAACACAATAAAAAAGTAATTACAAAAATTATTTAGCATATTTTTAAATGACTATCATGCAATAATGGACAACATTCTTTCTTTTTGTTTGAGGCTATAAAAAGCTAACTGTTTGGGAAATCATTGAAAAATCGTTCCATTTGAAAACATGCTCTTGAATAATACACTTATTTTTTATCCTGCTACTGAAATGATAGCAATGTGTGCAATAGAACCGAATAATAAGAAAAAGAAATATTAATTTAATTTCAGATTAATTTAGTGATAATTATTGAATGTATTAGAAATATAACGTTAAAATAAATTATATTATAGCCATTGTCTATAAAAATGAGTAAAATTTCAAATGTTCAAATTGAGGTATTTTTATAAATTATGTAAATTAAAACTTATTTACTTAAATATATTTTTATAATCACAATTTATATGTTAATTTTTAGTATATTTAGAAAATTTCTCATATAACTTATAGCAAATCATGATTTTATCAAATTTTTCATTATTTAAATGAAAGAATATGCGTTTGTTTTCATTAATTTGGTTTTTGAGCTGATAAGCATGGCATAAAATAATGTGATTTGAGAGAAACAGTAAAAATCACATTATTTTCTGCCATGCTTATGTATATATATATATATATATATATATATATTATAAAAAAAATAATGTGATTTAAGAGAAACAGTAAAAATCTTATTGTAGAAGAGCCTGCACAAATAAAGAAACAGCATCGATTCTTGCAAAACACTATGAAAGCAAAAGCAAACTATTCTTCAATGTAAATGACAAAAATATGCTTCGAATCTATAGAAAATCCATTGAAGACTCAAAGAAATATTGTCACCGTGACATTTTTACAGAATCAATGGACTCAATGGACGAACTTGAATTTGCCATCGGCAAAATGGACCCTAGCAAAGCGCCTGGCCCTGACCTTATTTTTGGCCGCATGGTATAGCATTTTGGTTCAGGAGCGAAAAACTTTTTGCTAGAGATCTTTAACCTCTCTTGGGCCTCAGGCAAATTGCCCAAATCATGGAAAACTTCTTTTGTTATTCCAATACTGAAACCAAATAAAAATGCCTCAGAGTGCTATAGCTACAGACCAATCTCACTTACTAGCACTCTTTGTAAGCTTATGGAGCGCATCATTCACCAAAGACTTATGGGCTGGCTCGTGGAGCACAATAAACTTCATTTCTATCAAACTGCCTATAGAGCCAATCATAGCACTGTTGATCAGCTTTTTTACTTGTGCCAATCTATTATCGACGGTCTACAGGAGAAGCCTCACAGAAAAACTGTGTCAGTGTTCTTGGATCTTACAGCAGCCTTTGACCGGGTATGGCGTCAAAAATTGATTCATATTATCCACAGCACTGGGATCAAGGGCGACGCGCTAATTTGGATTAACGACTTTCTAAGAGAAAGAAAATTCTCTGTAAGATACAATGGTGTGCTTTCAAAGGCACATAGAATGTGGGCAGGAGTACCTCAGGGCTCAGTCTTGAGTCCTCTCCTCTTCCTAATCTATATGAACACTATACATCCCTATATCCATCCTGACACGAAAATAGCATGCTATGCTGATGATATCGCAGTCTGGCACACTCACAGAGATATTAAAGTGTCAGAGAACGCCCTGAACAAGACTCTGGAGGGTATTGCTACATGGACAGACGACCTAAAATTATCCATCAATGCAAGTAAGACTAATTATTGCATCTTTTCTACTGATAGACGTCATAGAGGCACTTTCGAGCTAAACATCAAGATCAAAGACCAACAAATTGAAAAGATTGTTTCCCCTACTTACCTTGGTATTATTTTGGACCCAGAACTTCGCTTTACGAAGCACATTGAACATGTCTCAAATAAAGCTCTCAGGAAATTAAATATTCTTAGAAAACTATGTGGCACTACTTGGGGTTCAAGATCTCAAACATTAAAAAGCACATACTGCACTATTATTAGACCAGTGCTCGAGTATGCTGCCCCAGTCTGGGCCCCGGCTTCAACTTCTATTAAAAAGCAACTAGATTCCATGCAGCATAGAGCCTCTAAAATTATTATAGGTGCCGTCTCATCAACTAACAATGAAAAAGCGGAGCAGGAATGTGGCCTACCCCCTTTAGAGAGTAGATGCAACCTAGCCACCATCAAGTTCACCAATAGACTTCGCTGCAATAGCAATGATCATATCTCTACCAGACTTTTCAATGATTGGAAATGCTCAACCAGGCTTAAAAGATCTTCAACTCTCCAGCTGGACAGAGATATTAGAAGACTGATCCAACTGGAACATTCATCCCTGGATTTCCTTCTGGAACCTCTCTTTCCAAGAACACCACCGGCGAGCACTAAGATTAATCTGAACTTGCTTCAACCCTGCTCTAAAAAGGAGGACCCCATAATACTCAAACAAAAGGGTCTTGAAACTGTAGAAAAACTCTCCCAGGAGAACCTGGCAGTTGCTTTCACTGACGGTTCCTCAGATAAATCCCTCAACAGAGGTGGAGCAGGTATCCTCTTCATTCTTCCAAGTGGTGAAAAAGTCAATCTTAAAATTAACACAGGTTTGATTGCCTCCAGCTTCACCAGCGAACTTTTGGCAATCAAAGAAGCCCTAACTTATTACCTGACTAATTCTCAAGCTATGGATCTTGCTGAAAGACTGGTTGTTTTCTCAGACTCTAAATCGGCCTTAGAGGCCATTGGAAACGGGGACACAAACATCACCTCTACTATAAATAACTTACTCGATCAGCTGCATTGCAAGAGGAAATCTTGTGTGCTGCAGTGGATACCTGCACATGTAAACATCGAGGGTAATGAGTGTGCGGATGCTTTAGCCAAAGAGGCACGAAATCTCGACCAACCTAGTTCCACCATCACTCTTGCAGATGCAAACGCTGTGGCCAGATGTAGACTTTTTAATCAGCCCTCTAGGAAGCCTTTAATCACTGACTTTGATTGCCCTAGAAATGTAGCAACTACACTGGCTAGATTAAGAACAAATCACTATAAAGGAATGAAGATCCTTCCTGATGGGACAAGAACCTATATTATCTGCAGGAATTGCCCGGAAACTCAGCTCACACCGAGACACATCTTCGAGTGCCCAGCCATTACAGCAGATATCTTAAAACTCGGCTGGTTACCGCAAATGGATCCACTTCGGGAGATCCTTTTCAGTCCTGAAGCACCAGGGCTGGCGGCAGTGGTCCTCCGGACCTTTGACCATATCTAGGCCTTTATTTCTTGACTTTTTGCATATCCATGGACACGGCAACAACAACAACAACAGTAAAAATCTTTCGTGAATTTAAAGTGTAAATAAACAAAAACAATCACACCGCCATTTTACCTACTGTGACGTCAGGGGCGCCATTTCAGAACTTTCCTGGGGGAGCAAAGTTTTTTGCGGTAGTGGCATAGCCAAGGGTGGAGTTCAGGAGGCTGTACCCCCCCTCCCCCCCCCGAAACCTTTCCAAACGAGAAACGTTTACTGAATCATAGATACAAAGACAGTACTAATACTGCTAATACAGAATCTCAAGGGACATTTCAAAATTCCATTTTAGACAGGATTTTGTCTTAGCAAGTCGAATTTTAAATTATTATGAAAGTTTTAATTTATAGACATCTACCTTTTTTTCAGGTATTCTTTAAGACTGTTAAAACCTGCTTTCTATAAAGCACTTCTGAAGAGCATAGATGCATTACAGTGAAACGTTTTTAAACAAAATCTGTCTATAACATAATTCTTCTCAAACGGGAAAAAATCAAGTTTCGACGAAATAAAGCCGTACAATTATACTTGCTAAGAAGGAGACCTGTCTAAAATGGAGCTTTTTCCCAATCCTTTTCAACTCCTTCTTTGCAGGTTTTACTGCAGGGGCGCCATTTCAAGAGTTTCTTGGGGAGGTGGGGGAGCAAAGTTTTTTTTAGCAACAGGGGTTGAAATAGCATGCAGGATTGTCCAAATCGTGCACAAAATAGAAATAGAATACAATAAAAATTGCAGTGTGAGATTTTGCCTTCTTATCTTAACTTCTTTCACAAACATGTGATTCTTCAGGGATTATTTTTTAATTTTAGTGGTTGTCCGCGATTTTTTTTCCATTTTTTTACGGAAAAGCAATTCGTTAACCGATCGCGGTAAAAATCGTGAATTTTGCGAATTGGAATTAGAAAAAGTAGTTAAGTTAGCAAATTGGTCGCGGAAAAAATCTTTAATTTTTTCGAACGACCGTGGAAAAATATTGCGAATTTTGCCAAATATCACTGAAACAAATAGCGATTTTCGTCAATTGGTCGCGGAAAAAATTGCGAATTTAGTATAACTATTGCGGAAAAATGTCGCGAAATTCGTCAAAAGATTGAGCAAAACAGATCACGAATGTAGTCAACAATCGCGCAAAAAAAGAAAATTTCGTCAAAAATCGCGCAAAAAATATCAATTTTTGTCAGTCGGTTGTAGAAAAAGACTCCCGAATTTCAACAAACGATCGTAGAAAAGAGTCGCGAATTGCGTCAAAAAATCGCAAAACAAATAACGAATTTCGTTGATCAGTTTTAAAAAAAAGTCGTGAATGGTCGAAAAAAATTCGTCAACTATAGGAATTTCGTGAAAGTTCGCGCAAAAAAATAGCAATTTTCGACAGGTTGCGGAAAAAGACTCCCGAATTTCAACAAACGATGTAGAAAAGAGTCACGAATTTCGTCAAAAGATGGCGAAAACAAATAGAGAATTTCGTCGATCGGTAACAAAAAAAATGGTCGTGAATTTTGACAAATGGTCGAAAAAATCAATTCCGTCAATAATTCACAGAAAAATACCGAGTCATTTTGAAAAATGATAAAAAAAAGAAACAAACAAACAATCACGAAAAAAGTCATGAAATTCAATTGGTCACGAGGTAATCAACACACGAACACCATCAAGAAGTCACGAAATTTGCAAATGTTGTGATCTGTATAAGAAAATTTTCATTAATGATTTTCTGTCAGTAAAAATTTTTCGCAATAATTTTCTGCCTTCCTCTTCAGATTATGATCTAAATTCCATACAATTCAAAAAACTGCTAAACCCTTGGTCTCAGGTTCCTTGCTCCTACATTGGGTCGGGCAACATGACCCAATCTGCAGTAGGAATCGAGCCGGGTTAACGCGGCTTATTTTAGTTGCGGTTCAGGTTGACTTGGAACATTTGACTACGGTTGGGACATATATGTCCCAGTGGACTATTCTATTAGAATGAATTTTTGAAATCTGTCATACATTTATATTGGGATATTTTCAAGAGAAACCTGTCAGAAGGAATGTTTTTTGGAAATTGTAGAACGATTGAATGCAAAATTAGTCATCAATCCTGGCCCGTTATCAAAGGGTTAATTGTTTCAAGTTCAAGTTGTGTTCTCGTTGCCCGAGTTTACTAAAAAATCCTAAATATTTTCGGATGACAAAAATCATTTTTCTACATTAAAGATAAAATTGTTATTAGAGATATAATTGTAGTCTACTTTCCCATAATCATATTGAAATATGGGTTAATTTTCTTTCATTTCGGGTGGGTTTGCAGTCAATGAAAATTTTTTGGATCTGTCCGGGTTTACTGGAAATGCATTTCGTTTTGGGTTTGGTTGATTCAATTTTTTTTGTTGCGTGTCGAGTAAACTTTATATGCTTCGGGTTAGAGATGAACCGATTATACAAAAGTAGGTTCTGAATAATTTTTAAATGAAGAAACTAAATATTTGAACATTAATGGGTGTATATGTGTTATTTTTTGTACATAAGTGGTAAACTTGTAGATTATTTTTCTATAAATGTATTAAAATATACATTCATTTTCTTTCACTTCGGTTTCAAGAATGAATATTTCGGATTCGGCTTGAAGTCTGTCGGGTTAAAGTCAGGATTCAGGTTGGCTACAACTCAATCTGGGCAGGACTCTAATGTCAGACTGTGGAGATTTTTAAGAGCATACTGTATGTATAATATCATTTAATAAAGCAAATGATTTAATAGCATTATAACGATTGGAGTAAATATAATGTGACACTAATAAAACAAAATTAACAGATCAAATAATTAGGAAATTGAATACACCTCCCCCACCCCTCCACCTTCGAAAAAAGAAAAAATTCTCCTTAAATTTTAGCTAAAGAGAAAATTTATCACTAAAGTTCTAGCCTTGAGGGTGACAAGTTTTCTTTTAATCATGCTGTACACAGCTGAGAAGCAATTTATAGAGTTTTTTCTCACATATATTTCTAAAACTAGCCAAAAAATTCATTAATGATAAATGTTTCACTTATAGAATGTTGCAATAGCAGGGCTTTAGAAAAGATTTTTGATAATTATTAGTTTCAATGTTTAAAGTGTTTATTACTTTCTTCTATCTTTAAAAGAAAAAAGTATTGGATTCGTGAAAATTTTGTTGGGAAATAGTTATTAATGTCTGTGGAAACACCAAGTTTGTCTTGCCAGTTTGGCAACGTTATGTTCTGTTGTCACGTGGAATGTAAAAAAGTAAAAACGATGTGTGGTTGCTGTGCCAATGTTTTCGATTAAGATGTTCTGTATTATATTCGTCCAGAAATTTTTACCTAGATGTTCTTCTTTTGTAAATAAACTATTTTATTTTTATGTAGTCACTTAGCTGATATTTAAAAACTCAACATGGTAGCCGAGTGCGGTTGCGAATCGGGCTAATGACTAAGAACAAATAGAAGTAACGTAAAAACGAAGGTTCTGTTGTAAAATTCGAATCGCTGAAAAAGAAAACAAAAATGACTAATATGTATGAAGATGTTTCTCACGTTGAAAAGCTTCGTGACTCAAGTTCATTCGCGCTCTGGAAATTTCAAGTAAGCATAATATTAAAATCAAACTCTTTACTCGACGTTGTAAATGGAATTGAAAAAAAAAGAAGGCCAACCGGCAGATGTTAAGTTGTGGGAAAAGAAAGACGCTAAAGCTCAACAGATAATTGTAACAACTATAGATAAGAAGGTAATGATGCACATTTTGAATTGCGAAAATTCACATGACATGTACAGGAAATTATGCAGTATTTTTGAAAGAGATACAGAACAACAAAAGTGTACTTTATTACAAGATTTTTTTAACTACGGTTTTAGTGCAGAAACCGATATCGGTACACATATAAGCAGATTCGAAAACATTGCTTTTAAACTGAAGGCACTTAATAAACAAACTGATAATGAAATGGTTATATCTAAAATATTATCCACACTTCCAGAACAGTATAAGAATTTTAGACGTGCTTGGGACTCTACTAACACAGAAGAAAAATCCTTAGAGAATTTAACAGCAAGATTATTGAATGAAGAGTCATGTATAAAAAATGTAAAAAAGAATGAAGAGCCAGTTGCTTTCAAAATATTGGAGAGAAGATGTTTCAAGTGTAACAGTTCTGATCATTTGGCAAGATCATGTGGTAAAAGTAAAAATCCAATAAAAAATGCTAAAGAACAGAGATGTTTTAAATGTGACAGCATATTTCATTTGGCTAGAGATTGTAATAAAGGTGAAAATAATCATCCTCGGTGCAGCATTTGTAATAAAGATAATCATTCTGAAAAAGACTGTTATTTTCGTAAAAATGGAAAACCAGCAGTTTCCTTTCTTGCTCAAGAATCTAGAGATATGTGTTTAGTTAATAAATTTGTGGTAGATTCAGGATCCTCTTCCCATATGGTAAATAATAAAATAATGCTGAAAGATCCTGTGAAGATTTCTACTGAAATTGGATTAGCAAAGAAATCTGAAGTAATGAAAACTGAGTGTTTTGGTAGAATAGAAACTGATAGTTGCACATTACAAAATGTACTCTGTGTTCCACAGCTGAGTAAAAACCTATTATCTGTTAATGAAATTACAGAAAATAATGGAGAGGTAAAATTTATTGAAGATAAAGTAGAAATTTCAAAAAAATGAAGAAATTGTTTTGGAGGGATATAAAAACAATAAAGGACTGTACGAAATAGATTTAAATCAACAAAATAAGGCTTTGATTTGTGAGCAGAAAAGTCCAACTTTGTGGCATCGAAAACTTGGACACTTAAGTAGTAAATATATAAAAATATTATTGAAAAATTCAAATGGCATAGATCTAAAAGATGACGACATTAAAATGATAGAAGATCCGTGTGATATTTGTCTTAAAGCCAAACAGACTAGATTTCCATTTAAATCGCAAAGAACAAGAGCAACTAGACCATTAGAGCTGATCCATACCGATGTTTGTGGCCCCATAGAAGTGAGTACATGGGACAGAAAAAGATATTTCTTAACATGTTTGGATGATTATACTCATTTTGTCATGGTCTTTTTATTAGAGAACAAGTTTGAAGTTGCAGATGTTCTTAAACAATATATTGAAGAAGTCGAGGCTAAGTGGTCACTCCGTGTTTCTAAATTACGCTGTGACAATGGAGGAGAATATGCTTCTCATAAGTTGATTAACTGGTGCACATATAAAGAGATTGTTTTGGATTATAGCATCCCACATTTAACACAGCTTAATGGAAAAGCGGAGCGACTGAATCGAACACTCTTTGAAAAGGTCAGAGCTCTAATTTTTGATTCAGGAGTCGAGAAAGAAATGTGGAGTGAAGCATTGCGAACTGCAGCCTATCTCCTTAACATAGTCTATAAGTGTTACTCCTGCTGAAATGTGGTTCCAAAAGAAACCAGATTTGTCAAGATTACAAATATTTGGTAGTGTAGCTTATGCTAAAATACTTGGCCGGCTGAAGAAATTGGATAGTCGAAGTAATAGGCTCATCTTAGTTGGATATGCTGAAAATGGCTACAGATTATGGGATTCAAGAACTAAGAAAATACAGACTTCAAGGGATGTGATATTCATTGAGCCCAAAGTTGATAAACCGAATGGTTTGATATCACCATTCAACTACTTTGATTTTCAAGATGACGGTAGTGAAGATGAGAAAAATCCTCACAACATAAAACAAACTATATCAGAAGATCAAAACATTGAAGAATTTGAACGAGGAAAAAGAATAAAGAAACCTCTTGTTTACCTTGGTGATTATGCTTTGCTGACATATGAAGAGGCCATTAATGGAGATGATAAAGAATTGTGGAAAGAAGCTATAGAGGATGCAAAGAAACCCTTAGAAAAAATGAGACTTGGCAAGTGATTGACAGAAATGCAGTAAAAAATAAGAGGATATTGAGTAACAAATGGATATTTAAAATTAAAGATAGTGGCAAGTACAAAACTCGTTTGGTTGTGAGAGGTTGTGAAAAAAAATATGGTCTTGATTATGAAGAAACTTATAGCCCAGTAGTAAGCATTATTCCACTGAAAACTATTTTTGCTTTGGCATTGAAGAAACAATATAAAATGATGAAATTTGACATAAAAACAGCCTTTTTGTATGGGAAATTGGACGAAGAGATTTACATGAAGATTTACATGGGGCCAGAAGGATATGATGATAGGTCTAAGGTGTGTAAACTTCAAAAATCATTGTATGGTTTAAAACACCTGTAGAATGGAATAAAATATTTACAGATTTTTTGAGGGAAAGTGGTTTTGTACAAATTAAATGTGAACAGTGCATTTTCATAACTGAAGATAAGGGCATAATATTAGCTATTTATGTAGATGACGGAATTTTAATTGGATGTGATCATACAAGATTGATTGATTTTCTTGAGAAATTAAAAAAAGAATTTGATGTAACTTAAGAAGAACCACAGTCATTTCTGGGTATGAATTTAGAAGTAAATGATGACACACTAAAAATCCATCAAGAACCGTATTCAAAACAAGTGTTAGAGAGATTTCGAATGTTAGATGCAATGGCAACAAGTACACCTCTGTTACAAAATGGAACAGTGAACTGTGTTCAAGATAAAGAAAGTGAGTTCCCTTATCAAGAAGCTACTGGTAGTCTTCTTTATTTATCATGTAGAACAAGACCTGATTTGTTCTTCGCTGTTGCTTATGGAAGTCGCCATGTAGAAAATCCATCTGTCTGTGATATTTCTAATCTCAAAAGAACTTTAAGATATTTAAAGGGAAGTAAGGACTTGGGTGTAGTGTATACAACAAGTGGCAGCGACACAGAATTGATTGTCTATAAGGAAAGGGCAGATGACGTCACTGTTGGTTCGAAAGAAATACCTGTTCGTTCTTTATGTCTCCTACTGTACACATGAGATGGGGCGATTTGATTGGTCTATGTTAAACTGGTCTATCATATGATAGGCCTACGTAGCCATAACGATTCCTGCAACGATCGCTATGACAAAAATGTAGTGGTAGATTGGTTGATGGAAATGTTTGTTTGTAAACGTGCTCTTTCCTTATTGTGATGCAGACTATGCTGGTGATCCTGACATTCGTAGAAGTACCACTGGATATGTAATATACTTTCGTGGAGGTCCAGTAAGTTGGAGCTTGAGAAAACAACCTATAGTGGCTACATCAAGTACTGAAGCAGAGTATACTGCAGCGGCTGAATGTTGTAAAGAACTAATTTATCTCAAAACTTTAATTGGGGAAATTACAAATGATAAAATTTCTATAACTATAAATATAGATAATCAGAGTACTATAAATATAATTAAAAATGGGATTGTAAGTAAAAGAAGTAAACATATAGATGTACGATTTTACTTTATAAAAGTGGATGAGGGTTTAGTTAATATAAAATATTGCCCAACCGATATTCAAATTGCTGATGTATTTACTAAGGCACTGGGACCAAACAAGTTTGAAAAATTTAAAGCTAAATTGGTAATGTAATACGTTTTTTTTAAATTAAAAATTTACTAGGTTTGTATGTATATGTTATTGTACTTTACTTAAATTGATTTGATTATTTTGTAGGGGTAAAAAGAAAAATACAATATATATTTCTTTTGATTTGAATGTAATACTTTATATCTGTAAATGTGTATGACTTTAAGGGAGTGTTTTTTAATTGAATTAATAATTAGAGGAGTGTGTTGGGAAACAATTATTAATGTCTGTGGCAACACCAAGTTTGTCTTGCCAGTTTGGCAACCCGCTCGCTCCTCCGAGTGTTCTGGAATCGACCCTTTGAGTAGGGGAGAAGACCCGGAGCTCGGCATTGCGCGCAGTAGCGTCGACACGACGGGAGCCGGTGACTGACGAATCTCCACCTCAACGTTGGTGAGCGGGTGGTAGCGCGGTAGCGGAATATCCAACTTCGCTGGGTGGTGGGTCGACTAGCGGCCCACAGAACCTGGGTTGTTCCCCCTTTGGGCCGGTTCTCGGCTGCAGGGGGCTTGAGGCCTTCGGGCGGCAAAAAACTACCGCATAGGCTGAATTCTCGCACCTAGACGGTTGACTGTGTGTTGCCGTCTTGGATGGTGATGTGAGAGCAAAGGCTAGCGAACGGAGATAGGACAGTCACCACCTTTGTCTAGGGCAAGATGGAGGGGAGGTCGGACTCTGTATGACAAGGGAACGCAGGTGGTTTCGTAGTGACGCTTGTCAGTGCGCGAGGCGGCATGTCGCAGTCCTCGGTACTGTGCAGGCGGCGGAACGTAGGTGGCGGGTTCGAAGAGACTCGAACGCACTGGCGTCGAGTCTGTAGGCCCTTCGAACCCCATACACCCACTGCGTCTCGCCTTGTAGCTGGAGTAGTTGTGAGCCGCCTTCAGGGTCGTTCAGAAAAGAGAGCGCCCGTTAGTACCAAGAGCGCCTCAGGTCGTCGAGGTGCCCCATGCCCAACATGACCCAAGCGCCTTCTCTGGGAGGGGGTTTGGACCGCTCTCTGAACTGTTCGACTGCGAGGAACCGGGCCGGTGGCTCGTCTTAAGACGGCGGCTGAACCTCTCATCGAACCTGGGGCCGAAACCAGTCCAGCGCGTCTATGCGTAGTCAGAGCTTTCTGCGCCTGACAAGGTTGGGACTAGCAGACCTCTTCTAACAATATCTTCTGTTTACTAACCTCCAGCCGGGTCCGCTTCTTTAGCGCATTTGAGGGGAGTTTCCACGTCCCTCAGAGTCCGGTAGTGGTCCTACATTTCTTCCGTTGTAGTGCATTTTATGAGCGTGATCTCCCAGGAGTACCAAGTCGCTTGGATCTCGATGCCTTGCGGGTGCTCCTTGGTGAGGGACAGCCCAGCCAGACGTGTCTATGCGTTGGGACCAGATTTCTTTGAGGTTCCGGGTTGGCGAGAAGCACCTCCTGCTCTTTTGTAGTGATATGATATGTGCATGACCCGTTGAATGGTTCGCCATTCGGCGGTGACGACCCAGCCAGGCGTGTCTATGCGCTAGGGACCGAGTTTCTTCGAGGTTCCGGGTTGGCGAGAAGCACCTCCTGCTAGCCGCCCCAAATGAACTAGTCGCTTCCTCCTTCCCTAGGATTTGATATTCGGAAGGGGCGGTAAATTAATGGGAAGTGAGTGTGTTCACTATTAGGCTGAGGACCCGATTCCCTTGTGGGATTTCGGCTACGAGGCTGGGGTTCACTCTCGCTATCCGCCCAAGTGAAAAGAAGTGGGCCTTAGAGGGAAGGTTTCACTAATGTCGCTTCGACCTATATGTCGTCAACTCACTTGGGAAAGTGTCGTAGAAGTGCAGGTAGGCGTACGCCCCCGCTTCTCCCCCCGGCCGAAGAGCACCACCTAGGAAGTCCCCGGGTAAACCGGATCTTCCCTGGTCGTGACTCGTATGGGCTTTCGTCTGCACGAGCAATTTTCGTCTGCACGAGCCTGGAATCGGCGGTGATGCGTGGGCGCCTTCGGCGGTTGCGACTTCTGTCATTGCCAGTTTGGCAACGTTATGTTCTGTTGTCACGTGGAATGTAAAAAAGTAAAAACGATGTGTGGTTGCTGTGCCGGTGTTTTCGGTTAAGATGTTCTGTAATATATTGGGCCAGAAATTTTTAACCTAGATGTTCTCATTTTGTAAATAAACTATTTTATTCTTATATAGTAACTTAGCTGATATTTAAAACTCAGCAAATTTTCCACTTCCGGTTTTCGACTTATTTGTACGGTTTAGAAGGTCATGAACACGATTGGACTGTTTTTAGAAAATGTCTGTCTGTCTCTGTGTGTGTCTGTGTCTGTATGTGACAAAAATTTTTTGGGCTCTCCAGAACTAATGCACGGAATTTAATAAAACTTTAGATTCAGTTAGACCTTGATATAAATGAGTGGTGATTAGTTTTTGGTGTAAATCGCCCAACAGGTGACGCTGCTATGCTACATTTTTCATGATTCTTATGATAGCTATATCTCAAGAACCAATGCACAGAATTTCACCAGACTTCAGATTCCGTTAGACCTTGACAAAAATAGACGTTCGTTACATTTTGGTATAACCCACATAACACAGATTCTTCCAATTTTGGTTTAAAGTACGTAATTTGGACTTATGGACGTGTCCAATTTTCGTCCAAAAGTAGTCTGTACTTCATCTAAATCTCATCGATTTACGTTCAAATGTCACCACCTTTTACGTAATAAGTACGTCTTTCAGACGAGAAAATGAACTTAAAATGAACATAAAATGGACATAATACGGACGTCCAAAATTTGTCCATATTACGTCCATTTTATGATCATTTTCTCGTCTAAAAGACGTACTTATTACGTAAAAGGTGGTGACATTTGAATGTAAATCGATGAGGTTTAGATGAAATACAGACTACTTTTGGACGAAAAATGGACACGTCCATAGGTCCAAATTACGTACTTTAAACCAAAATTGGACGAATCTGTGTTATGTGAGTCTGTTATCTTCCTATAGGGAAGGATAAAAATTCATAAAAAATAAAAACTTTTTCAGTCAAATTTATTGTGCTTTTAATATTTTAAAACTATATATATATTCAAAATATTAAAAGTATATAAATATTTTTAAATATTATTGCTAATAAAACTTATTTAACTTTACTTTTAATTCTGTAAGACCTTTAAAGAAACTATTTTAGTTAGTGTCATTCACCTGAACACAAATATTTTTTGTAATTAATTTTATTTATTGTTATAAAAGAAAATGACATAAGCTTTAATATATAAAATTTAGACTTTAAAAGATGTATCAAAATTTTTGTGACTTTAAAAGGTTCGTTTAAAAATTCAAGTAAAATTACTTTTGTTTTGTCTTCTAAAGTGTATTTACACATTCAAACAATATTTTTAATTTTTCAATACACAGTTAAATATATCATGCCTTCACTGAACTTATATTATGCATCAAAATATATTTATTTCAATAAAGTAATCTTTTCCATCAAAATGATTTATCTTTTGCTATCCACAATCGTAGGATTTATGTATATATTTACTTTGTGTCATTTTATTAAAACTAAGTGAATGTATTCAAATTGACAGTATGATTTCATATTGGGTAAGACTAGTGCGGCCTGCTAAAAACGTGGCTCCCGTCCACTACTGGACATTGCCGGCAACAATAACTTTTTATGATAAATATAAGAAATGGAAATTTTTAGATACCTTCTGGCTTTTATCCATTCTTGATTACTACAAATCTATGCACTTCAGCTGTTCACATTTTTATTTTACTATCTACTAAAGGAAAGGAAAAAAAATCTGCTTTTGGTTTTGTTCTCATATCATTTTGATCTCTCATCATTGTAATAATATTCTCATTAGTAATGATGCTGGTATGATTTTTAACCAGCACTATTTTTAAATGGAAGTTTTCGCCTTATTTAATTGCAGATATTTGAGATTAAGTATGGCAAAGATTTTCATTAGAAATTAGAGGTGGCCCAGTTGCAAAAATTTATTATATTCATTTATAAGCAGACAATATTGCCCTTTGCAATGTCTTGCATTTGGCGAATCCTTTTTTCCCCCATTTAAATTGTCAGTAAAATCATTGCTTAAAAACTATTGCACTTTTCTTTTTCACTAAACTAGCTTTTTTCGATGGCAATTATGATATCATATTTTTTCCTTTAAGTATGGTTATACTTAAGAAATCAATGACAAAATGTATCAAAGAATTGGAGTACTTTCCGTCTATGGATGGTAATTGCTGAAATCTTGTTTTCAAATGTTTTATGCATTTTCTAAAATAATTACTTAGATATTTTATTTGCCTTATTAAATAGCGAAGTTTTGTCAAAGTATTCTGAAAGTGTTTCATAATCTATGCTTGACGCATGATTTTTCTTTTTTGTATACTTTTTGCTGTATTGTACTCTACTCATGAGTAGAAAAAAATACCCAAATGCAACATTTCTGTGTCTAAACATTTTAAATTACATCAAATTTATTCTTTTAGTGTGAAAATTTCCAGTTAGATCTGATGATATGATCTATCACAGCAGTTTTTAATTTTTTATTTACTATAGACCCTTTTTCACAGATTCCCAGGATTTAAGACTGGATATACTGATTCTTTAGAAAGGTTTCTCTAACCTTTCAGTAAGCAGGAGTACACTTCAGAGGATGGCCAAGTGAAGGACAACATTATTTACCTGACTCAAGCAACAATATTATCTTACTGTAGTACTGGAATTGGTACACAAATGTCTTATATGATGCACATACATCAGACCTCTAGGATTCAAGAGCTCCGTGTAAAAATAATTTAGACAAAAATAAAAATGAATCATACAAAATATAAATCATAGTAAATTGAGAATTATATTTTTCTGAAAGAGAGCCTTACACAGAACCCCAATTTAACGAATAAAAATTTTGGTCCTGATGAATTCATTAAATCAGGGCCCAACTGTATAAGCAAATTAATTGTATTACATTTTTTGACAAAATTCTTAGCGCAGTAAAACACATGAAAATAGAAAATGCCTCTAACGGAATTCTGTCTTAAACGAAAAAATTTCATGGTCCCAATGAGAAAAACATCGGACAAATGTACCTGTGAAGATAGAAATCTGTCTAAAAAATAATTTTATCCTGATTCCATGTTCACAGGTTTTACTATATTGCCTTTTATTTTACTCACTAGATTAGTCACAGATTTCAGAAAATGAAAGTTTTTATATTGAACACAGGACCTTCATGGATCCCCTGTGGACCACAGCTTAGGAACCGCTGATGTACCATACTGCTATATTTTCTGCTGAAAATTGAAGTCCCCAGGTAGCACAGAGATATCGGCCAATATCCACGGCAATATTGGCCAATATTTTGAAAGTCGCTGAATCTCGTACGTCAAATTTACAACATCTGCCGATATTCACAGACATAACTTAAAATTAGTTTTAAAAAGAAAGCATTCAAAAGAGCTTTTTGCATTACTTATGACATCATAATACAGAAATAGTATTCTAAAAAATAAAATTTAATAATTTTGACAATTTTAAAAAACTTGACTTTTTAATGCCTTATTTTTAATATTTGGTGACATTGGCCAATGTTGTAAAAATGATATTACTATTACAACAATCAGGGATATCTATCGACATTCGTAAAAAACATCATTTTTCGGACATTTCAAGATATCTATCGAGATTCAGCATATCTGACGAAGTTTGTAATTTTGACCGAAGTGATCGGAAAGTTCTAAAGGACCGCCCATTTGCGTGGTGTAGTTTTCGTCAATGTGCATTTGGTGGAGGCGTTGGGCGTGAAATTTGCACAGAAAGAAAATGCCTATATAAAATTTTTTGTAGGAATCTATAGTTATTTTTATATCTAAAAAAAGCATGTGAAAATTTGTGTTTTATAAAAAAACTAAAGATGATTTTATACTATCTTTATACTATGTATTTTATACTAATTTAAAAAATGTTTTTACAAGAAAAAAAAATCAATTTATATAATTTTTAAATGGATGCGTGTTTGTCTTTTGAAAATGCTTTCGGATTTCAGATTTTTATAAGAATTTTATTTTTTATTATTGAAACAATACAAGTTTAGTTTCAAAATTAGGTCACTGAACTTTTAATTAGGCACTATTAATAATATTTATTTTATACAGTTCATCTAAGTAATTATTATTATTATATAAGAGTAAGCTTTTGGGTGTTTTAACTTTTGTGTAGTGCATCAATTTTTGAAAAATGTACACATATTTCTGACTTAAAATTAATAAAAAAAAATAGATATATTTAATTTTACACAAAGCAAAATTCAAAGTAATGGGGTTGTTAAAACTTTCTTTATAGTTTGGTGCAAGGGGGGGGGGGGGGGGGGCACACGTGATTTTTAACACAGAAAGCTTTAAAATTTCTTATTTCCTTTAAATTTCTACATTTTAAATTTCTTATCTATTTTAAAATATTTTTTTACAAAATTTCCAACAAACTCAGTAATAAAAAGTGATATTTAAATAAATCTTTGCTAAAAGAACTTAAAAAAAAATATGTCTATTGTGATTGAAAAATACGAGAAAGTTAAATGATAGTTTTGGTATTTATCAGACATTTTTTTTATTCTAGTAACAAAAAAATCCACTCCCACCAGCTTATGTTAACAGCTCTTTATAACAAGTTTTGCCCTGCGTTTCTATTGATTATACTGACACACACATTGATAACGACACTCACAACACAGAGACGGAGGTTGACTTCAGAGAGTGAAGACGTAGGGGGAAGCGCTTCGTACTTGCGTACATGTTCTCCCGGTTGCAAATAAGCAACCTTTACATGGATACGGACATGGCAAAGAATCCTGCACTGTGATTGGCTGATCGACTCTTTCGTCCATTTAACCCGATTTTAAAAGGCATTTGTTTTGTTGATACTTGTCATAGATTTTTTTGAAATATAATAACTGAATATACTATATTTGCAGATATAAAATGATGTATTATTAATGCATGAATGATAAAGGGTAATAATGATTTCAAATAAGTTTTTCAAGAAAATATCTGCTAAACATTTCAAATAGCAATAAAAGAATCATAAATATTTAATTATATAAATCTAAATGCTCATTTATCAACATCGGTAAGTTTTAATTTTCTGAAACATTCATGTAATTGTTGTTTATTTCAATGTTATAGTTTATTTATTTATTTATTTGTGTGTGTGTGTGTCTGGGGAGGGGGGGGGGTGGATTTTACCTTGCTAACAAAGCAAAAGTGTAAATAAAAGGCTGTTTTAATAAAAATTTAATATAAAATTTTTAATTTAATAATTTATTTTTGTTTAATTTCAGATTCAGGAAAACAAGGAACAAATATAAAATAATACAAATTTAATATAATCTTTTAAATTTATTAATTTATTTTTTGTTTAATTTAAATTTCAGGAAGAAATTTAACAGAAACAGAAAAAAATTAAATTTAAAATTCAAAAGAAAAAAATACCGAATTTCTTCGAAATCGTAACTCTAAATGTCATTGTTTATATCTGAATATGTAATAAATAATATGTTCCTATAAATAGAGTAAATGTGATATTTAAAAACACATGCCTAAAATTTGTAAATGTGTTGTCAATACATTAGGACTATAGATATTTATATCTTAATTTTAAATTGATTTTAAGGAATTACACATAAATGAATGGAGAAGAAGAAGGAAAATATACTAAATTTTATTTTAAATCTTTTAAGAAATAGATGAAATATTCCGTCATAAAATAAATTTAACATAACAATATAGAGATAAAAAATAGGACATACCTTAATATAAACCGTCCCGAGCTTCCTCTCGGTGATTCTGACCCGACCTTTTCAGTAAGGGAGGTGACCGGAAGCCGAGCATTGCGCGGAAGCTTCGTCGGGTTTCTCCGAATCGGCCCGTTCATTCGGGAAGAAGACCGGGTGCCCGACACATGAAGCTGAAGTCGACACGAGGGAAGCAGCAGCCGACGAATCCGATTCCTTGTCGTGGTGGGACGGCTTAAAGGCGGTGTCTGTCTAGCCGGAGTGCGACTCCCTCCTCCAATATTGGTGCGGTCTTCGTGTTCCAGGAGGAGGACCGATGTCGACCTTTGAGAGTCCTATGTGTAGAACAAACCCGTGTCGTAGTAGCCGAGAGGCTTCAGGTTCACGGGGGGCCCAGGAGCGCCCGTTCCGCGGGACTCTTGGGACGACAGATGTGGCGAAAGGACACCGCGTAGACCAATCCCTCGTGCCCGGAGCATAGAGCTGCCGGGGGGTGACGCGAGGGCAAAGGTTCACTAAATCGGATCGGGCGGTTGCAAACTTTGTCTATGAGGAGACGAGAGCGCAGGCAGGATCTGTTGAGCACGACACGCATGGTTCCTAGTGAAGAACTTTGCGACCGAAGCAGGAGTGGTGCCCTGTAGGTCGCCTTGCGAGTCCTCTGCGGCAGGATCAGTTGGGAGTCGCCTTCGAGGCCTGGTTCGAGATTGCCCGGCCAGAACGAGCAATGACACGGGAGCACGGCCTCAGCCTGCGATAAGTGTCTTGCAAGGTTTCTGGGCGGGGGGGACCTTTCTCGAGATAGGGCCACGGAGTGCGGACCGGAGGCTCGTCGGTAAAACGGCGATGTCTGGGCTCGAAATCAAATCATGGGCCGAAACCTAGTCCAGCACGTCTTCTGTGCAGCCAGGAACTTCCACGTCTGGCAGGCGGACGAGTGGCTCGCCTCCTAAGCTTCAACCGATACTAACCTCGATCGGGCCCGCCTCTTTGGCGCGTTTGGAGGAGCTTTCCGCGACCTCCAGAGTCCGATAGCGGCCTCTTGATTCCTTCTTGTTGTTGTGTTTTTAGATGTTTATTTGTTTGTGCATGTTTTTGTGATATGTTTTACTGTGATATATGCTTGTCGCCATACTCGGTGTGGCGGGAGTCCCATGATAGGGATTCAGTCGCTGGCTTACCGGCTAGTTCTGCCTAGTCGGGTTCAAGCTCGCGCCGTCCACCGAGGGCAACCGAGCCGAGTCTCGTCTATGGGACAGAGACCGATTTTCCCCGTGGTCTCGGGTCGGCCAGGGGCACCTACCGGCACACGTAGTGTCGCCCGCGGAGAATGAGACCAGTGGCTTGTCCTCCCATACACTTCACGATCGGACTCCGCGGGAAAGCAAGGGCCGTAGGGATGCCGAACACCAGGTGGATGACCCGACTCCCTTATGGGTGTTCGGCGATGAAGCCGTTCGACAGTCCCTACGGCTCATCAGGTGTCACGTGGGGAAGTATCCTTTGATGGTAGGAACTTCCGCCGAACCGTAACGACCTTTGTCGTCGACTCTGGGGCAATGAGATGAGGAGGCGTCGCTGGAACGCGAACCCTCTGAATCGATCGTAGCGACCTGGTGAGACAAAGCCATGGTCTGCGTTATAAATCCCTCAGGATTTGGGCACGATGAGGAGTGGGCTCGCTCGGCGCCGTGAGGGCGCCGACGGCGCCTATTAGTTTTTATACCTTAATATAAAATAAATCTCCAATTCCTAAGGAAATGCGCACCAGTTACTTACATACATTTTATTAAAACAAGGAAATAATAGAATTCTTTAATACTTCTGATACATCTTAAAGAAAAAAAAAATGGCCTGCGATAGTTATTAGAACTTTTGAATTAGAATAAAAATAAATATTTAAAAATCCTGGCAATTACTGAATATTTAATTCTACTTTCCAAATTTCTCAAAAAATTGAGATAGTATAATCAAATCCACACAAAAAATCAACATGATTAAATTGTTCAACATAAATAAGACTTAAAAGCTTTTTTTTTTTTTTTTTTTTTTTTTTTTTTTTTTTAAGAGTTAACTGTTTGGTGCTGTCATCTACAAACACGGTGGAGAAACAAAAATAGTGATTTCTTGGAAACTTCAAATGCATTTCATAAATTATTTCATAAATTATAATAAACAGTAATTATAATTTATGAAAATTATCAATTAAATAAATATCTTTTTATAGATTTTCATTAGAAATACTGATTTTTTATAAGCATTTAATATTTATAATATAGTTAATTTAACAAATACGACTAGCAATAGAAAATTAAAAACGGGTAATCGGAGTTAATTTTTGTTATAAAAAAGGATTTTTTTTAGATAAAATCATATTTTATTTTTATTATTAATATTATATAAGTTTTGTTTTCAGCATATTTAATTATAATTTCAAAAATAATTTAACACAATTTCTTCATATTTAAAATTTGACAACTTTGATAGTTATGTAATGTACACTGCTCAAAACAATTAAAGGATATTGCAGTTTTAGGTGGATTTTGTATCTGGGAAACTTTTTAGCTGATTGATACATGGTCGACAGACATAGTAGGTTATATGAGAATAAATTACACATGTTTGGCAGAAAAAAATGCATTTTATTGCGCATTTGTGTACAAAAGGAAAAAAACACAATTTGTGCATATGAGAAAAAAGAATAAGAATAGGTGTTTTCTTCAAAGAAAATCATTTTCAGTAGGGGGTATGGTTTCCACGGGCGGCCAGCAACGTTGAACACCTTTGAGGCATGGACTCAATGAGGCTATTAATGACGAGTTGGGGTATTCTGCCCCACTCTTCCAGAAGAGCTCTTTCCAGTTCTTGGAGAGTTTGTGGGGGTTGTTGGCGGCCAGATACTCGTCTTCCTAGAGCGTCCCAAACGTGCTCGATTGGATTCTTGTCTGGAGAACACGCTGGCCATTCCATTCGAACGATTCCTTCCTCGAAAAGGAAATCCTCCACCAAGTTTGCACGATGTGGCCTGCAGTTATCGTCCATTAAAATGAAGTTATCTCCGATTGCTGCAGCGTAAGGGACTACAATAGGTCTGAGGATCTCATCCCTATATCGGCGACCAGTCAGAGCTCCATCTCGAATGATGTAGAGGTCAGTGCGCCCGTCAATGGAGATGCCACCATACACCAACACTCCTCCACCGCCAAATCTGACACTTTCGTGCACGAACGCAGGATTATTCCTACTGCCACGGTCCCTCCAGATGAAAATACGCCTATTATCCGGATGCACAGAAAAACGGGACTCGTCAGAAAACAGAATATTGCTCCATTCATTTCTCCTCCAGTTGACATGCTCGGTTGCCCACTCCCTGCGGTCGCGACGATGCCTTGATGTTAATCTAACACATACCATCGGTCGGCGAGCATACAGACCTACAGCATGGAGCCGGTTTCGGACAGTCTGAGTTGAAATCGTGGTGCCTGTAGCCGAGCGAAGGTGTTGTTGGAGAAGAGTAGCGTTCATGTTTCGGTGTCTCCGAGCTGTTAACGCTAAATACCGATCTTCATTGGGCGTTGTTGCCCGTCTACGACCTTGCCCTGGTCTTCGGCCTGCACATCCACTCTCCAAAAAACGGTTCCAGATCCTGGAAATGACACTTTGTGACACTCCAATGGCTTGCGCTACTTCGGCTTGAGTTTGGCCCCCTTCTAACCTACCAACAATTCTCCAAGCTTCTGAATCTGTCAAATGACTTCGCTGAGACATCGTACTCATCGAAACAAAGCAATCACTGAATGCCGATCATCCTTGTCTTCATTCTCTTTTATCCAGTTGAAAGTCAAATTTCATTCGCTGCCGCTGAAGCGACGTTTTTGACGTCGAACTCAAATTTTGCATACTCCACAGTTTGAAAACCAGACAAATTTGCATTTGTGATTCTCTTCTTCTATTTTCGGCAAAAAAAATTTCGTTTATATCTTTATTTTATATAAAACTTCAAATATCCTTTAATTGTTTTGAGCAGTGTATTTATAATTCATATGTTCAAGTAATACATAATTTCAAGCCAAAACGATTTTTATGCATCTTTAACAATATAAAACAAAAAAAAAATTTTTTTCTAAAATAAGTTTATGTTTTACAGACATAGCTGACTAAAAAAATATGCATCCATTATCATCTTACACAAATAAGCAATTGTTGCACAAATCACAAAATATTATAGTTATACAAAAAGTACCGAATTAAAATGACTTTACCTTAGAAGCAAACATGATATTTCTAGAAAATAGCTGAATGTTTCGTTTTATATTTTTCAAATGACTATTGAAATGTCTATTTTCATTTAAAACTAGTTATTATAACCAATGAACTAGCAAATATGCACTTGGAGACTGAAACGAAATATGCACTTTGCAGTCTCTCAGTACATTCCAGCTGGATTTTTTTTTCTATAGTATTGTATTAAAATAAACTTAGTCTCGTAAAGCAATCATTCTATATTTTTACACTTACGTTGTAAACATGCAGATAAATATTCTTTTACATAATGTTGATTTTCTGGAGTTCATTTGATTTCGAGTAGCTTTATCAAATACGATAAACAAAATTTAAACCGGAAGAAAATAATCGTCTACAAATTGATATTTTTTCATTGAAATTCCACATTTGTATATGTAAATAACTTTGTTATTCAGCCATAAAGCCATTCCATTACACTTGTCAATCGTCTCCTTAACTACGCCGAAAAACGTAGGCGTGACGCGTGATGTTCGCCTATACCATTAGCCAATCACAGAGCATGATTCTTTCCCATGTCCGTATCCATGTAAAGGTTGCTTATATGCCTCCCGGTTAGCTCCGACCTTCAACGGCATAATACCCTGAGCAGTGTAGGTGTCCTTTTCAGGACTTTATGACGAACTGCCTGCGGTATTACTCCTAGCCTGATCATGGACAAGGAACAGATCTCCTTAGATATTGACATGGATGACAATATTCCCAGGATTGTCGATGGCATTGAGCCGCCG
Source organism: Maratus michaelseni (assembly GCA_963931845.1). NCBI lineage: Eukaryota > Metazoa > Arthropoda > Arachnida > Araneae > Salticidae > Maratus > Maratus michaelseni. Next base: position 83,011,811 of record OZ007586.1, read on the forward strand.
GATTTCCTCGGTACCTTCAACGAATATCCCACGATTGACGAGCCTGCCAACGAATTCTTGCGTGATATGTTTCACTGTATAGACAACTATATCAGACAAACTCTACAAAGGCCTGACTACCAGACTGACAGTTGCTTTAAGGACGAAGTAACTAAACTTTGTCAATTTGCCACGACTATGTTAAGTGAGCCAGATCCCTTTCTACCTTATACCTCCGGTTATACTAAATTTCTAAATTGTACTGCCCAAGACGAATTGTCGGTTAAAATCAATAAGATTAAGAATCTTTCTCTTAAAACTCAGTCTAATACTGTTTTTTCTTTCCCGAAAAAAACTATCCGCAAAAGGAAAATCTCTGAAACGGATAATTCAATTCCGCTTCAAAATAAATACTCTGATTTACCATCGGAAGCGAATATCGATAGCTCCCAAAATCTTGAAACTCAAACTGACAGCCAAAATTCTGAAATGGAAGGTGACGATACTAATTCAACTAAAGAAATCGTTTATCCCATATATATCGAAATTTTAGACAACGAGTGGCATAAAATCACTCAGGACTTAAAAAATCTCGATGCTGCCAACGCTCCTAAAGTGAGTCTTAATAAGGATCTCCTAAAAATCCAGCCTAAAACCGATAACCAATTTAGGGAAATTCAGCGATACCTTTCTAGCAAAAACTTAAAATATACTACTATTTCCCCTAAGGAAATGCGACCCAAAAAACTTTGTGTTCGCAGCATCCCCCCCAATACTGACCCCCAACTAATCACCAACGACTTGAAAACTCGCGGCTTCCAAGCTACTCGTGCCGCTATGATGAAAAGCAGAAAAACGGGACTTGCAATGCCTCTCTACGTTGTCAACGTTCTCCCATGCAACGACTTTGACCTGATTTTTCAAATCAAGGAATTATGTGACATTAGCGTCACAATCGAAAAATATCGCAACTTCAACAACGTTAAACAGTGCTATCGTTGCCAAAGGTACGGTCACGCATCTGAAACGTGTAATTTCACCCCAAAATGCGTTAAATGCTCCGAAATTCACCTCTCTACTGACTGCCCATACAAGGGCAAAATTACTCCCAAATGCGCGAACTGTAGTGGTACGCACCCTGCCTCGTACAGGGGCTGCCCGAAAACCCCCCAAAATACCAAGAACCAGGCTAAAAATCATACCACTAAAAATAAAATTCCCAATGAAAATTCCGACTTTGTAGAAATTCTCAAAAACTTTAACTATACTGTTACGGCTAATAATAGTAACTCCCAAAAAGTCACTGACGACGCTATACAGGAACCCTCTGATTCCACTAACCCTGAGAGCACCTCTCAAAATAACCCACCCCCTAACCCGAACCCCATAAATGAAATTTTCCAAACCTTCAACGACTTGAAAGAAATCCTTAAACTTTCCAAACTCCTCAAAAGCATTCAAAAAATCGCTCAGAAAATCAAAAAATGCAAAAACCCAATTGATAAGATGACTGTTATCATCAATGAGCTTGAAATATTCGCTAACGAGTTTAACCTCACCGACTAATCGGCGCCGTCTGGGCTGTCATTCTTAAAATCTCAATTTTTTCTCTACCTTTTTTGGAAAAAAAAAATGTTATACAAAATTCTAAATTATTATACTTTGTATGGTCACTGAAAAGTGTCTTTTTTTTATTTGTTGCTTTGCCCCCTTTTCCTAGCTGGCATTTTGCTTTGTTTTTTCGAACTTGTCCGAACCATATTTTTAAACTTTTAAATAGCAGTTATTCTACTGCAGCTATTCTTACTTTTAAAAATTTTTGACTCTTTCCTTAAATCCTTTCTACTTTCATTTATATATTTTAATTGCAGATGTAATCTTTAAACTTTTTTCACTGGCTCACTTTAAAATACAGTTTACTTTAAATCGCCTGGGCGTAAAGTTGATCGCAACTAGATAGCCCATGAAACCGCCTCAACCTGTTCGGCACCTGTCAAATTGATTATACTATAATAAAATAGACAGATAGTTTGGTCATGAGCTTCCAACATGAGCGGTTCCGTCGCCCGTGAGGGCAGCTCCGCTCGATAGCCGACTACCGGGAAAAATTTACCGTAATACGGGTGGTGTAGGTGTCCTTTTCAGGACTGTGTCGAACCACCTCTCGGTAACTTTTCTGACTCATCATGGATTGGAGAGATCCCTGGCATCCAGATTACGAAAAATATCTCAAGTATATTGCTGACCAACAGGCCAAAACTAATTTTGACCATAAGGAGGTGTACTACAGTAATCCTCAACCATCCCATGCTGAATATGCTATTAATATGGAGGCGAATGTAACAATCAGTGACGGTGCTCCATTAAGTAATGTTGAAAATGCCACCCAGGAAAATTCTAATAAACAGGCTAAAACTTCCACTTCCAACCAAATTAATTCGGTCCATAAAGACCCTGAAAATGCAGTTGATGTCAAGCGTAAAATTGCCAAAGAGCCCATTGGAGATGATACCACCACTTATTCCAAATTTGAGACTCCCAACTCTTTTGGGCCACTTTCTAACTCCAACGATATAGACACTCTGGAACATATCGTATCACCCCCTAAAATTAACAACAAACCCATGCCTATAACCATCAAACTTACTCCTAACTGGAGGGAAATTCTCCAAAAAATTGATCAAAACACTACTCTTAAAGTAGAAAAGAGCATTTTTAAGGACTCAGTAAAAATCTTTCCTGACTCAATTGAAGATCACAAAACTATCAAAAATCTTCTCTCCGAATCTAATCTTGAATATTTCGGCCTCCCCCTTAGATCGGAGAGGCCAGTCAAAATTGTTGTCAAGGGAATCCCCTGCGACACAAATATTTCTGAAATTCATACCGAACTTACCAGTCTTGGCTTCTTAGTGCATTCTATTACCCAATTCAAAAACCTTAAAACCAAAATCCCTCTACCCATTTTTATGATCAACTTATTCCGTAACGAAAACTTTAAAACTATTTTCAATATTCAAAATTTCTCAGGTTTTCATGTCCGAGTTGAGCCCTATCGGTTCCACGGCACGAAACAGTGCTATAACTGTCAAAATTTTAACCACTCATCTTTCACATGTAAATACAGCCCCGTCTGCTTAAAATGCAGCGGGTCACATAAACCCCCAGATTGTCCCATAACGGACCCAAGCCTTTTTAAATGCGCAAACTGTGGCGGAAACCACACAGCAAATTATACTGGGTGCCCCAAGCGCCCCAAAAATCAAACTACTAAAAAAGACACTAAAATTCCAAAAAATTGGACTAGTGGCCCAAAAGGCACAGACCCATTAATACTGGATGCAGTTAATTTTCCTGCCCTCCCTTCTAAAACCAATACTAAGCCAAATGACAATGATAATTCTCAAATCAGTTCCAACGGGTTCGCCAAATTAAACTATCCTGACCTATTCAAAAATTTAGACCCCATAATTGAAAAACTAAAAATCCTAAATGATCTCCTAGAAAATATCAGTAAACTTACTTCAAAATTAAATATACCTATTCAAAATTTAATAGAAACCAAATTCAGCACTCTAAAAAATATGTCAGAAAACACTTAAGCCCAGCTAGTTTATCTGCAAAATTCCTATTGGCTTTCAAGTTCCTGACTCCTCCTCCTTTCCGACGGGGCGCCTGCGTTTTTATACTACCTCAAATTCTTACTATCTCGTATTCTGCAATTTTTCGTATTGGCTCTCAAGATCCTGACTCCTCCTCCTTTCTGGCGGAGCGCATGCGGTTTTAAACATCCTAAATTTTTATACTTATATGGTGCCTGAACGGGCCTTTTTTTTTTCTTGTAGGCCTTTGGCCTTTTACCGTCCTTTCCAGTTGTTTAGGAATTCTCTCAATGTTATGTTCTCTCATTGTTATGTCCCTGGGGGTGTGTGGCATTAGGCCACTGGTACCTCGGCAAATGTTGTTCGAAGTTAGTTTTATTGATTATACTTATTAGTACTTGGGTTTGCCTTTGTCTTGTTACATAATAACGAGACTAGACTTTCCTTAAGCAGAGATCGCTCGTTTTACAATGAGGGATTTCTGTCCACCACATCTGGGGTGCGAAAAAGAGATTGTTATTCAGTAATAAAAAAATAAGTCATTTAATATCCAAAAATGTTATTCAGGAATGTTAGAAAAATACATCGTTCAATATCAAATTATGATACTCAGCAATGACAGAAAAAATATCATTTAATGTCAAAAAATGATATTCAGAAATGTTGGAAAATATTGCCCATTTTCATAGATGTCAAAAACTAATATTCACAAATATTATTTTAGGGGGGGGGGGCATTTAACGTTGCCGATATTACATTTTGATATTGGCCAATATCTTTGTGCTACCTGGGTCACAGTCTTAATCTTTTTTTTTCCATCTCAAAAACTTCTTTTTTGCTTTTCGTTGAAAAAATTCCTGATTTATTCACTGATAATAATTAAATTTGTAGATTCCAGAATACCAAATATATACAAATAGTAATTGGATACTTATTATTTTTTAAGTTATTAAACAATTATGTTTAAATTATTAAACTATTTTGCAAGGTCTTGCATTTGATGAATCATTCCTCCCCCCCCCCTCATTTAAATTGTCAGTAAAATCATTGCTTTTAAACTATTGTACTTTTCTTTTTCACTAAAATAGCTTTTTTCGAAGGCAAAATCATATTTTTTCCTTTAAGTATGGCTACACTTAAGAATAACAATGACTAAATTTATTGAAGAAAAAGAAGAAATTTTAGTTTTTCTATTGCTAACTCATGGAGGCAAATGAGATATTTCCTGCCAACTTTTGTGTATTGTGCATAAAATTTCACATTTTGAAATTTGTAGGAAAGTATGCAAGAAATGTATTTTACATGTGGTAACTTTTTCAATCTGACACCTCATTCCATAATATTCTTAAATACATTCCTTGAGTACAAGATTGTACTTTCATTACACATGCATGGATAAAAAAATCCATAAGTTCAATTTCATCTACTTTTGCCATTATTAAATTTCTTTAGCATCTCTGATTTTTAATTATACATAAAAAATTTATTAAATAATTTTTAATTGAAAAGAAAATTAAATATATATATATATATATATATATATATTAATCATTTTAATTATTTATTTTGTTAATTTATGAAAAATATAATGGCTTAAGGGTTTACAAGTAATGTAGATAGTTAAAGATCATGATTGTTAAAAAAATTTACTCTTTGAATAATCTATTTTAAAATCTATTTTATAATTTTATTAATATAATAATTAATGAATTTTTAAAAGATTCAATGGGTAAAATTATTCAGCCTACATCATTGTTTAAAAAATATATACAATAAAAATTTGCAAACAAAATATGCTTTATTTATTTATTTTTTATTATCCAATCGAACTTTTGCATGCCACAACTAATTTGTGATAACTTTTTCGATTTGGCACTCTGATGTTTCATCCCACTTTACATGAGTCTTAACAGCACCTATGAGAAAAAGATTTTTAAAAAAAGCATATTTAGTTGATACATAAACAGAAGATATATGAAAAAAAAAGTATTTACTAATACATATATGAATTTTACTATTTCAGCATTAATTCAATTCCATGGCTTCAATTGGAAATTTTACAAATTTAACTTCCCGAATAACGAAATTAAAAGAAGAAAACACATGGGTGCAAGAAGCCTATTCAAGCCAAAACTGAAAACTTTCCCAATATTATGAATAACCAAATGAAAATAGGCTAGAAGATTTGTATGTCTTGCATTATGGCTAAAAATTGATATCTAACAATAAATGAAAGCGATTAAAAGTTCTTGACAGTAAAATTGGTATTATTTAAGACATACTTGGGAGAAAAAAATATCAAAGTTTTACAACATCGACTTCACTTCTGGTTCCAGAGAGCAGAAGAATTCAAAGAAAAAGATTGACATACAAGATTTTTCCCTCATTACAGATGTACGAATTAAAAAAAAGTTCAATTTCATTCACTTAACATGAAAGCAAGTACTTTATTTACAACTTATTTAAATCAGAAAAAAAATCTTGTATATTTAATCATATACTATGAAATTAAATTAAAAAAAGATAATCTATTCAGCTATTTGATGCCATCTATTAATATAAAAAAGAAATGAGTTTTGCGTAATCATTTATAAATTATATAATTTTTTCATTGTACAACGAGTTTTATATAACAAAACATTTTAATTATTTTGTTAATTTATGAAAAATAAGCCATGGCCTAAGGCAGATTTTTAAAATATTATCCTTTAAATAATCTATTAAAAATATATATTTAATACTTTCATTAATATAAAAAATAATGCATTTTTAAAAGAATCAATCTATAAAATCATTCAGCCCATGCCATTGTTTGAAGAAAAATATGCAATAAAAATTTACAAACAAAAATAGCTTTTAAATCTCCCCCCCCCTTCTAATCAGTCTTTTGCATGCCACAACCAATTTGCAATAACTTTTTTCAATTTGGCAATCTGACGTCTCATTTGTCAAAATATGAGTCTCAACAGCATCTATGAAGAGAAGAAAAAAAAGTAGCTATAAAATACATGTTTAGTTAATATTACAAAAATAGAAGACTTTATAAATAATAAAAAATATCTACTTATATGGATATGAAATTTTACTATTTCAGCATTTGTGTTTTACCACGACTTTGAAAAGGTGAATTCGGGTTCCGCAACTTAAAGGTGAAAATTTCACATTGTCACCTACATTAATTTTGCAATTTTAGTTTCCTTAATATTGAAATTAAAAGGAGAAAAGAAACAGAAATTTTACTAAGTATTTCAGTATTATTTCAGAACACAAACTCAAAAAAAATATATATAAATTTATATATACAATTTAATGTTACTTTGAGTTCTGCATATTCTGAAAAAATGTGAGAAAATTTTACAATTTTGACCTTACTACTTCTCTTCCCACAGACCAGAAGATAGAATAAAAAAAAAAAAATAAAAGACATTATCTGAGTTACTAAGAATTTGAAAACAAGTATTAATTTACAAATTTTGACATTACACTGGGCTATTAAAAAAAAGGTTATGTCTAAATTTTAGATTAAGTTGATTTGAATATAATATAATATTCTAGACCACCCTATTGAAAATTTCAGTTTGAAAAAACTACCAATTTCTTATGCTTCAAATCAAAATAATTCTAGAAAAATCATGAATATATATATATATATATATATATATATATATTAAGTTTTTTTATCAATAAATAATCATTATTGTTTATAGCTTCCTTTTAAACATATTAACTTTAAAGTTAAATAAAAATAAGTATCTTACACCTTTGCAAAATAGTTGTTTTATCTTATTTATCTACTATCTTTAATTACTAAAAGAAGAAAAATATGATGATGAAAAATTTTACTTTTAGAATCTCAAAACAACCAGGATATAATGGTTCATTCTGAGCTAAACATGTTCTCTGCAGGCTGTAAATAATCAATCCAGTGCTGTTATCTATTAGAATAGAAGATAAGCTTAAATTTTTTTATATAAATAAAATATATTAGGGGATGGTCCACTCTGCCCATAGGCCCAGTGTGTACCAGTCTCCCCCACATTCAAACAATATACATTATTTATGTGTAATATATACTTCATAGACATTTTATCCACATGTCATACATATGTATACTACATATATGACAATAATTTGGCAATAGAATAATAAAATGTCATTACATCATATACGACTATAATATGTGATACATCTTGGTTACTTGGCAATTCGCCTTCGAAGGCTACTATAACAAGAAAGTACCTAAAAATTAAATAGATGAGACCGATAATCACCAAATTGATTTCAGGGTGTATTCAAATCCAAACTGCTTATTTTGAGACACATTTGTAAATTCATTTTTGCTCTAAAATGCATCCAATTGGCAGGTTCTCTTATTCAGAAACTTTATAATGTCCGTATTGTCTCGATTTTTTGATAAAGGCAGAATATATTTCAAAAAGTGCTGTCAAAGTGGATATTTTGAACCGAATTTCCCAAAGCAATAGCGCTTGAAACAAAAAAGTGATCGTACATTTTTAAATAATTGTCTGTAAATCAATTTCTAATTAATTGAACGAAAAATAAAAACATGTGCCCTTATAAATATCTTTATAAATCACGCCGCCAAGTTTCCTGTTGTTACTTTTAAAAATGAGTCTGTGAATGTGTCTCAAAATTTTGAGTTGTTGAGCGTGGAAAAATATTTTTTTGAATACTGCCTTAAATAAACTGAATTTCATAACGCGACACATTCAAAATATTTCAAATGAGATAAAAACCGTAACTGAATAATTGTCACTTAAATAATGTTCTAAATGAAAACAAAACACATAACTGAATAATTGTCACTTAAATAAGTATTCTAAATGAAATCAAAACACATAACTGAATAATAAAATTGTCCCTTAAATAATATTCTAAATGAAATAAAAACACATAACTGAATAATTAAATTTTCAACCAATTTTATTCTTTTTTTTTTTTTTCTGAATCAATAAAAAACTTATTTCAGCAAGGTCACGATAAGCATTCAAGAATAAAATCATAAGTAGGGGAGGGGGGAAGGGGAAATAATGTAAGAACAAAATAAAACATAACAAAATAATGCAAGAATGAACCAAAAAAAATGTTATGAATACTTAAAATAATGTTTTGAATAATCTAACTGAAGTTGAGAACAAACAAACTAAATTTTAAAATAATCCCAATGATGATAAGAATAAGAATAATATTAAGATCAATCAAACTTAAGTTAAGAATATCCCAATGATAATAAGAATGCATTCTTTTGTTTTTATAAAAAAAAATTACGGATCCATTTTTACCAAGTCACACATGAGTTACCCAATTTGTAGAACTCTGTAAACACACATATCATACGATGCAATGGCGACGATCATTTGCGCCATTTTCTTGATTGTAAGAGCTGAGAAACAAAAAAGCTTCCAAAAATTAACTACGATCTTTCTGTATTTAAAATGTATCACTGGATTTCTATTTGCAGAAATAAATTACATAGCACTTTCACTGCGGATCTGTGGCTGTAGAAGTAAATCATTTAGTATTTTTCACAGCAGATTTGTAGAAATAAATCACATAGAATCACTATTCACAATATCATTATATAATATCATAATCACATCATCATAATATCATTATATAAATCACTGGATTTGTGGTTGAAGAAACAGAGCACTTTGCATTTTTTCACTGGATTTCTGGACCGAAGTTGGGTAGCCAATTTTGTATCAAGACTGTCGAATAAATTATACTTTTAGTACCTCGGGGCGGAAAGAATAGTTCTTTTATAAGACCAGAAATCATTCTTTGCTGGTATTTTCATAAATTTTATTACTTCTTGACACAAAGCACACACATCACAAAACGGCACATTACACATATATATATGATTTCACTTTTTACATTTCCGGAGAACAAAAAAAGAACACATACGTTCTATTTACATAACCACACTTCGAAAACGAACTTCTCTCGGCCAAGCGCACGCATCAACTGAACAAAACGTCTCTAAAGGATCACGTGATGCTTTGCGCATTTCACTGGAAGAGTCCATTTGTTTTGGAAGGGGCTTTCTGCGTTACAAATATTAAATGAAAGGTGATAATATATATCAGAAGTAAAATTAAAGTTGAAGAGAAAAAATAATGTTATTGATAAATATTGGTTTTAAGAATTAACCCTTTTAGTGCCAAGGAGCGCCGTCGCGCTCCTCTCGCTCTGTGTTTTTATTATCATAGTATAAAATCTTCTGAAGAGAATGTTGAAAAAATTATGAATATTGGTGTATTGTAACGGAAATGGTGAATATTTCTCTTGTTCATATAAATTATCTATAAAAATGCACTTTTTTTACTGCATTTTTAGCATATATTGGTAAACTATGTATGGCACTAAAAGGGTTAAATTTCTTTGTTTACATTCTCATATGCTGAGCAGATTACAGATATTTGCGAATTAGAGGTACACTACTGTAATACCATAATCTAAAAACATTTTACATTTCAACATCAGAGCATAGTTTCTAATTTACACAGGCAAAAGTCTTTTTATTATAGATATGTATGTGTGTGTGTATATATATATATAATCAGAGTTTCCCCCAGACAGTTTCAGAAGGGTGCTGCACCCTGCCTGCCCTTTGGCTTACAAAATGGCACCCTTCTTGCCCCTCACAAAATAAATTAGCACCATTCTTGTGCCCCAATAAAATAATTAGCACCCTTCTTGCCCCACAGTAAAAAAAAGTGTACCTTCTCCTTTTTGCATTCATAGTAAAAATTAACTCAATGCTGTCTTGAGAAGAGTGCTCAGGCTTTTAACTATTAAAAGTGTCTTTAAAAACCAAAATAATACCTTTAAAAGTAAAAAAACTGCCCTTAAGAATCTTAAAAGTGCCCTCTAGAATTCAAAAAGTGCCCTATTCTCACCAGCAGCACCCTGCCCTTTTTTTAAACTGGAGGAAACTGATATCTCTATAATAAAACCGTAAGTCATGTGACTGTTATCAACAGTTCCGGGATGCCCGTTTCACTTTTTCATATGCCAGGCGGCCATTTTTATTCAAAATTATTTTTTCGAATAAAACTGCATAAAAGTTACATTTTTAGAAAGATCGTTCAAAAAAATTAATATTTGAGAGATGATTTACGTTCAATTATGTATATATTCTGTAATAACTTCAGTCTAAATTAGGTTCGCAGTTCAAATTCTCTATCCATGAAAGTAAAAAAAAAGATTCATTCGTTGTGAACGTTTAAAATATTAAACCATGAATTTTTGAACCGCTGCCTGGTGTAAAAAAAAATAATCCGCACCAGTGAGACAGTCAATGTTTACCATAATTCTGTTCTATACAACTCAACTTCTTTCCGGATCTTTTCTTGACGTAAGTTGAACTCATGTAATAATATTTAATGGTTCAAATTTCGAAATGAATTGTCAGCTTTTATTTTTCGCGGGTGCAAATTAGAAACGATACTTTAATTTTGAAATCAAATGTTTTGATTTATATTTTTTCTTATTTATCTATTTTCTATTTTAAAGAAAAATGTGAACTTCATGCATTTTAAATTGGAACAGCTGTCACGGACGCATCGGGGATGGCACGATTTTTGTTTTGTGCCATTTTGGCGAGAAAATCCCATTTTCAGGTACCTATTAGAGATTACTAAAACAGCATGTACTTTTATTTTATTATGAAATAGTTTATTTCATATTAAAAAACACACAATTTTATTATAAAACTCACACAGTGATTAATTTATTATAAAGTGGGTTAAGCGGTTTTTGTCAAGAAAGATGAAATACATAACAAAAAATATGCAAATGCTACCACAATCGCAAAAGTTCTTGATTTGTCTATTAGATTTTTCCAGTTTGGCGAAGGATTAGGAAAAAAATAAATTATGAATAAAAATAATTTGTTACAATGCTTAACATACATTTAAGGGAGACCAAACTGGTCGCCAGTGGCGGCTAGTAGTATATATATTTATTTATTTATTACTTGTTCAGCCATTGTAAGAATGTCCCAAACTTTCATTACAATTAAGCATAATCGAATCTTGTTCATATAATCAAGATTTAGTTGTTAGAATACCACATGAAGAATGACAAGAAATGCTTGCAATGTCAACGATAGCATCTCAAACAATATTTGACGATCTATCACCTGTTGTTATCACCTGTGCTAGCTTATACTCAACAAAATTAATGGAGTACTATTATGTTAGCGGCACACAGGTGATAGAGCACCAAATAATATTCCTATCATTAATATTGTATTCATTACCTTTGAAATATAAACCTTTCACTTGTTTCATTTAAAACACACAACTTTAATTTAAAACACATTCTTTTAAAATACATGACTTTCACTCATTTCATTTAAAATACAATATAATAAGAATAATAATACCATAAGCCAAAACAATTTATTTTAATACCTAACCGTCATTTCTAATTTACTTATGTGAAAAATAAAAGTTGCTATTGGTAAATGAAAAAAATATATTGTTAGTATAATTTGTGCCCAGCTAACATAAAAGTACCAAATTATTCACTCTTTATGGAAGCAGAAAATTAATATATATATTGCAAAATCTATAATCATACAAGATAACATTTTATTTAATAACATTTATAGATTTTAAAAGAAAGTTTACCCTATTCAAAGTTCGATCCTGCTTGAAATATTAGAGTCCATCCTTTAACCAATTATCTTGTATATAACTTTCTTGCGAAGGATCTTAGATGGTAATCACTTTCTCGAACACACAACTACTCATCTAAGATCCTCTGGAAGCAAAAACAACTGAAGCAAGATTGACATCTAGTCACAAGCCAGACGATTTTCTAAACACAAGAAGCTTGTAACTGTTATTTGAAAAAGAAAAAAAAAGAAAATTAGCGAATCCAGCAACCTTGTTCTAAAGCAAAATGCATGAATTTTACAAATGTTGTGATCACTTTAACTCATGTAATGTTCAATTTACTCCCATAACAAAACAATAAATAAATAATAAATTAAGTTTCCTATTCCCCATTTTTCCTTCCCTGGTCGAGAACCAAACATTGATAGAATATCTCATTCAAGAAACGAATTGATGTTTGATCTTGAAAGTTTAAATGAATAATCAACAACCAATGTACACTGTGTACTGTAAAATAATGTATAAGCTATTCAGTACTATAAAAATCTCTAGCAACTAAGAAGTAAAATGTCACCACTCACTCTTGTTTATAGATAAAATTTTATGCAACTCAGTTCATGAATGTAATATTCTTTAGAAGAGGTTAGTTATAAAAATACTGAAATAAATTATCTGTGATAAAAAATGCATATGAGTGCAATAACAGTATGTTTGTTTAATTACCAATACCGATATCTAACTAAAAAGAATAAAATATATTCACCGAAAATATATTACAAGATTTTGTTATTGAAAAGTAAACAACTGCTTTTCTTGATTTGATTTTTTTCTGTTTATTATGATTTCTAAAATCATTTAAAGTATTATTAATTTAGAAAGAGGCACGAAATACCTTCTATATACTTAAATCATGTAAAAACAATACAGATTTACAAGATATACAGTAATCCCTTGTTATATCGAACATTCGGCTATTTCGCTCTTTTTCAGTTATCTCCCGATAAATTTAGTTTCTCGAAAAAGCATGTAAAACTTTTGGGAACAAATGTGTTATACTCACGCACCGATGTTTGGTGACTTTTCAGTTTTCAAGCCTGCGCCAAACCAATAACTTAATACAATAGCTAGGTTGCCATTAAAGGAAAAAATCCCCTAAATTTGGCAACTTTTTTCCTTTTTATAACCAATTAAAAAAAAAAGAAAAACTGTGCATGAGTGTATGACATCATAGCCAACTTTTGAAACGTCGAAATCTAAGCAAGTAACTGAAATGCAATTAGTTCATTTTTGTTCTTTAATTTCCAGTGGCAAGCAGATAATCAAAGAAAAAAAAACCTCTGGATTTTTATTTTCAGAAAATACTATAAAATGTAAGTAAATATGTATACTGTATATGTATGGTTTTGTATTTTTTCAATGTTTTACTATCTCCTTTTTGTTGAACTCGTAGCTTGTTTAAACAAGTATTATATCGAAAACCTCAATGCTAAATTTAGAGTTGTTTATTTTTAATTGATAAACATTCTTCTCGCCCCCCCCCCACCCAGCCCCCTCAGTATATCATGTTTTTTTCTTATCTCCCAAGTAGCACGATATATTGAGGGGTTACTGTATTATGTAAAACTGTAGTAATAAGCAGCATTAACCATGAATAATTTTTATGATTTTTGTGTTTTAAAAAACAATGCAACTTTATTTTTAATTGGATTAAAGGCTTATAATATAGTATTTCTACTTAATTACTACTTAGTGTGCACAAGAGTAGAAACTAATTACAAAATTTTGTTATTGAAATGTAAACAAAAAAAAAAACAGCCTTTTTTTTTTCGATTTGATTTTTCTTTTGTTTACGTATGGTTTCTAAAATCATATAAATTATTAATTTAATTTCGAGGCATGAAATATCATATATTTTCTTAAATCATACAAAAAAATGCATCTTTACTAAATATTGCATAAATCTGTGGTAATAAAAGCATTTTTACAAGACTAGATTTGTTTTTAACTGACAATCTTCTGGATTTTTGTGTTTTAAAAAACATAAAAACTTTCTTTTTAATTGGATTAAAGACTTATAATACTTCATAACATAACATTTCTACTCATTATACATAACAATACAAAATATATTACAAAATTTTCTTATTCAAAAGTAAACAAACTTCTATTTCTCTGCCACTAACGTATGACTTGTAAAATCATATAAATTATTATTAATTATTAATAAGTATAAATGAGTAAGAAAAAGAGTCGTTACAGAAATGTTTTATGTAAAGTACACACATCACCACGATAAATCTAGAAAATAAAATGCAATATTTACTTACCAACTTTCGTCACGCCGATACTCTGAAGGGTGGTGGGCTTTGAGACCTATAGCTACAAGGCTGTCGTCACGAATAAGCCATATACATTAATTGAATTGACTGTTCTATATGCAGCTCTATATAGCTGACATGGAAACCGGTCTCCTAATTTTGAACCAATTCCAGATGAGAGACCTGCATCTGGATTGGCACCCCCAGAGGTAACTTGGAGGACTTTGGAGCCAAGAACAGATTTAATGTGCACCAGCCGTCACGCCGATTTTCTTGAAGATCAACAAAACAATCTTGCAAAGATTGATTGATTAGCTGAAGTGGAGCTGAGCTAAACGCAATATATTTAAAAATGGAGATGGCTTTACTACTAGTTTAAATAAATTTATAGAATAAATAAAAATAAATTCTAGAAAACTGCTAGGTTTAGCAGTTGAAAAGTTCGCAGTCATAAAAAAATGGCGGCTGAGAGGTTCAATTGTCATCCAGTTTGACGAAAATTGGATTAGTACCGTTTTCATCCAGTTTACGTCCTTAAAACAGAAAATGGGGACAAACTGGTTAAGATTTGGTTTCGGATCTGACAAAAATTGGATTAGTTGCGTTTTCATCCAATTTATGTTCTAAACTGACGTCCATAGTTTGTAGATATTTCGTCCATAGGTATATGGCGAGGGTATGTTCGGTTTTCATCCAATTTACGTCATAAAATGGCGTCCATATTTTGTAGATATTATGTGCGTATGTAATGTCAAATATTTAACAAAATCTGGACGTATTTTAGCTGGCGGTCTACGTCCAAAATACATCTTTAGACGTATTTCGAACTTGGAAGATGAAAACTGGATGTAATATGAACGTATGTGCTGTGTGGGAAATAGCCTAACAGGTAGAGCGGCTATGCTACATTTTGCATGATTTTCACGATAGCTATATCTCCAGAACTAACGCACATAATTTAATAAAACTTTAGATTCAGTTAGACCTTGATATAAATTGGCGCTGATTTGTTTTTGGTATATATGAAGCCTGTATCAGATAGAAAAAAGTTTTGAGATTGGCACATTGGACTAGTATTTTTTTATTGTAATCAAATCTGTGAAATCTGACGTTATCTTAGCTTTTGATCATATTTAGATTTTTTTTGTCTAACCTGTGATAACAATAAAATTTCTGAAATTTCAAATTCCTTGGGGGGGGGAGGGGCGGTTGCCCCACCCTCCTGCTCGCCAGCTCGTCACCCTCCAGCTCGTCATTCCTGACGTCACAAGAATATTGCCCATAGAGTAAATTTGTAAATATAATCTGAAATGAATATTTTTATGTTTCAGTCTGGAGCATAAATAAAATCTGCTGACATGTTAAAAAAAATGTGCTTTTGTTTGAATAATTAATATGATAGTTCATGTGAGGATTAGAGGAATTATTACTTTTTCCATGACCAAATTATTCATTCAAGTATGTGACTTTAATTATTTATAGTAATAACAAAATAATAAATTTATAATATATATGCTTTATTTAATATTTTTTCCCTTGAATTGAATGTACTGCTAGTTTTATTATTCGCTTTTGCTTCACCCCTTTCCCATATCATTATTAATGTATGTATCATGTATTCACTATTTTAAAGATTTTTAATCTTAAATTCTGGAGTTCTGCAAAGATAGAGAAAATTGGTAAAGTGGTAATCAAAAGTTATAGAATAGCTGATTTAGATTGCTTGATTGCCACCAGTTTTTTTATGGTGATGTTTTTTAATAATTACATTAAATAAAGCAAAGTAAAGCGAATTATACTATTTCAGAAATGTTTCAAATATAATTTTTTTATTTATTCAATTATTATTTTTTTTTAAATCATTGTTGTTCTGAGTTTATCAGAACTTGCAATATGTATAAGTTAATCCTTAAATCTTGCTCTGAAACAAAAAAAAAAGTGGGGGGTTAAGTTTTAACTATTCAGGATATTTGTGTGTGTTTTTTTTCAGTAAACTGAGTTATTGTATCAAAGGGTCAGGTTCTCATACATTTAAGTCAAGAGTACTACCATATTAATGATCATTTACATAGACTATATCTGTATCTGAGTAACTATAAACAAACAATTTTTAATAAGAAACTCTCATATGCATTTTATAAACAATTATTGAAATACGTTACATTTTGTAACATAAGAAAACCTATTTATCTTACATAATTGAAATCAATATAAATATCCACATAACAGCATCCTTTACAGGGTTGGGTTTTTGACATGACAAGCATCAAAAACAGGTTTAAACTGGATTTAACCATCAAATACATTTTAACAACAATAGGTATAAAAAACTAACTTGCGCCGCCAGTCGCCCACGGGGGAACCCGGCGTCACGATTACGACCATCGCGCCCATGTCTCTGTACGACATATATCGCACCAGAAGCTTTGTCTCGCTTCGGCGCTGTGATCGGCCTAGGGCCGCTCCCCAATGCGGACCCCCAAGCCACTTTTACCAGGTATCGACCTCATAGGTCGTTGCGCCAGTGACCCTGCTCATGGGAAATTTCCGCGTGGAACGAATACCTGATGAACCGCCAAAGAACCCCCGACGACTTCTTTCACGAAACCCCATAAGGGGAGACGGTCCGTAAGACATATGTCGAGTTACTTCGACGGCTCTTGCTTTCCCACGGCTTCCGATCATTGACATGCATGGAAGGGCAAGCAACTAGTCTCATCGGCCGTGAGGTTCACATGTTATATGCACTAAAAAAGAGCAGAAGGCGCCTCTCTCTGGCCCAGGACCACGAGGAAATTCTGTCCTTTCCCATAGGAGGGATTCGGATAGGCTGTCCCTACGTAGACTGGCGCGAGATTGAACCCCCCTAGGCGGAACTAGGCGGTAACCAAGCGACCCCCAGTCTACGAGATCATCCACATGGCATATCACTCAAAAAAACGAAAGAATCCTAAGAAACCGCTATCGGACTCTAGAGGTCGCGGAAACTTCCTCTAAGCGCGCCAGAGAGTATGAATATATATTTGCCCGATCGAGTTTAGTATTTGGGTGAAACTCAGAAGACGAGCCACTCATCCGCCTGCCAGACGTGGAAGGTCCTGGCTGCACGAGAGACGTGCCGGACTGGGTTTCGGCCCATGATTTGATTTCAAGCTCAGACACCGTCGTGTTACCGACAAGCCACCGGTCCGCACTTTGTGGCCCTAGCTCGAGAAAGTCACGAACCCTCCCAGAATCAACGCAATACACTTATCGCAGGCTGAGTGCCGTGCCCCTGTGTCGTCGCGCTTTCTGGTCCAAACGGGCAGTCTCGACCCAGGCTTCGAAGGCGACTCCCAACTGATCCAGCCACAGAGGACTCGCAAGGCGACCTACGGGGTCCCAACCCGCTACGGTCGCTAAGTTCTTCACTGGGAACTATGCGAGACGTGTTCATCAGATCCTGCCCGAGCCTTCGTCTCCTCATAGACAAGTTTTGCAGCCGCCCGATCCGATTTAGTTAACTTTTGCCCTCGTGTCACCCCCGGCAGCTGAGAGCTCCGGGCACGAGGGTTCGGTCAATGCAGTGTCTTTTCACCACCTTTGTCATCCCGAAGGTCCCGCGGAGCAAACATCCCGTGAACCTGACGCCTCTCGGCGACTACGACACGGGGAGCTTTGCATTGAGGACCCTCAAGGGACGGCATCGGCCTTCCTCCTGGAACACGAAAACCGCACCAATACGGAGGAGGGTGAAATTTCACCGGCTAGACAGACACCGCTTTTCAGCCACCCCACCACTACAAGGAGATCGGATTCGTCGACTGCTGCCAGGGCTACACTAGATACCGGGCTTGCTCATTCATTATCATGACGTCACAAATGGTGGCTGGCCGCTACCAGCGATTGGTACAAAGCAAAACGACAAAATGAAAGACATACAGCGATTGGCACAAAACGACGGGCTCGTCGCTTTGCACCAATCGCTGGTCGCGGCCAGCCACCTTTTGTGACGTCATGATAATGAATGAGCAAGCCCGGTATCTAGTGTAGCCTTGCTGCTGCTCCCCTCGTGTAGACTTCAGCTCCATGCGTCGGGCACCCGGACATCTTCCCTACTGAACGGGCCGATTCGGAGAAACTCAACGAAGCTTCCGCGCAATGCTCGGCTTCCGGTCACCTCCCTCACCGAAGGGGTCGGGTCAGAACCACCGAGAGGGAGCCCGGGGCAGAACAACAATAGGTATACATTAAGTAAGTCAATGATCTTTTATTTAAAATTATAGTAATTTAATAATTACAAAAAAAAAATTAATTATTAATTGTAATAAAATATTTTTATTTTTTGGAATTTTCAATCACAAGAAAACCATTGTACAAGAAGAGAACTCCAAACTAATCTCTGATCAGTTGCAATTTTTTTCTGTATGAATTCTAACACTTGTTTGTTTTTGAAGATTTAAGAAATGCCCTAATGTAGTATTTGGTGACATTCTAATATTGTTCAATATCATTATTGTTTTAAATTATTGGTAGATTTAAGATATTTTAAGTAAGAGAAAAAATGTTCAGCTCATGCAGCACTTACAAATCTTATATTTACGAATTAAGAACACACAATTTTACTTTTAAAATTTTACCAAGTTACAAAATTACAGTTAATAATAATACTTTACATATTAATTATCGATGTACAATAATAGTGACATTTTTAACATTGCATGTAATCCTAATAATATTATAAATCCGATTGTGTGCAAATGTTAGGCTGAAGCCAGCGTCAAAATGAAGCATTTAATGATCCTGTAGCTTTGCATATAGGTTGATTATAACCCTAAAATGAACATAGGCTGGTTTTTGTTTATTTTATTCAAATATTTTTCTTAATTATTCAAAATTTTGTTATTTTCATAGAGAATAAATGGACATTTTTTCGTATAATATTTTAAAATGGCTGAATTTACTTTACCGTTGCTAATACTTTGTCGTTGCCAAAACTAAATCAAAACCCCGAATAATAATTTTTACTCAACAATTTAGTTTCAATTGAAAAATTTTCACGTAAAAAATGAAAATGAAATAAAAAATAAATAAAGAATTAAAAAGAAGATTGATTAATATTATTAGAAATAAAATGTATTTTTTTTAGTTTTTAATAATAATACAAGGTTTTAATATGCGTAACCATAGGAAACAAGCGAATATGACATCATACATCGAAAATAAAGCAGATATGCTTTGATGGTGAAATAAAATGATCTTGGTTTTTTTCTTTACTTTTTTTTTCTTTTGTATTACTTGGCGTTTTACCGTCTGCTCGATTACCTAAAAAAATGACGAATGTTAATAGTTCCATTTCTGTTGATAAAACCTAAAGGTTTAATATTATTTCGTTAAAGTAACATAATTTCCCCTATGCCAGTTTTGAAATTAATTGCCTGGAAAAGAAAATTAACAAGAAATATGTCATTAAAAATGGATTTCTCTGGGGGAAAAGAGATGTCATATTTGAAATAAAACGGGACTTTTCCAATATGTTTTAAATTGAGTGTGAATCAATTCTTTACATTAATAATACAAGGATCAGTAAGTATAGAAAGTAGATGAGTTTCACGCCATATTTATAAAAAAAAATGTAAATGTTTTTTTTATGTATACTGATTATTAAGCGTGAGTATCCGTTATATACAGATGAGAGTTTTCTGCTAAAAATCACATCATAATTTTAAGAAAAGGAAAATGAACACGAATCTATTATATTAAAATCTGTTGTGATTTTGACAGTAATCTTAAATTAGTAAATTGATTACTCAATAATTATCTAGATTATACTTTTAATAGCAGAAAATATACTTATAAATTGGACGGCAACAAACGCACGTCATACCAGCATGAGTTACATCAGTGTACTAGCGAGATGGCTCACAAGCCACGCCAAGGAAAGGAAAATCGCCAAGCACAACCGGAATTGGCGAGATATCGCTCAAATTCAACACTCCTTCCTGATATCAAGGCCAATTTTGTTTAACACATCAAAAAAAAACAATTAGCCAACAAAAAAATTTAAAAAATCATACACAACAAAAAACACTAAATAACAGATTTAAACAGTCAATTTAACTTAACCAGTCCAAGTCCATTGCGTAAGTTCATAAACAGGTTTTGTGAGAGAGGTTTCGTAAAAATATCAGCAGTTTGTTCTGATGATGGAACATACTCTAATTTTAAAACTTCTTGCTCAACTTTCTCTCTAATCGAGTGAAAACGCACATCAATGTGCTTAGATCTTCGATGATGCTGTGGATTTTGGGCAAGTTTTATAGCACTTTGGTTGTCGACATACAAAATGGGAGTGCCATCATATCCTATTAGCTCTTTGAAGAGCAACTTTAGCCAAACAAGCTCATTTGCTGTTTCACTAGCAGCAACATACTCGGCTTCTGTCGATGAAATTGCAACCGTATGTTGCAATCTAGACCACCAAGTTATAGATGCACCTGCATTTACTGAAACCATACCAGATGTTGAACGTCTTGTCCTTTCATCAACGGCATGGTCAGCATCACTAAAAACAGAAAACTCTGTTTTTACTTGTGACTTGTATAGAAGGCCAACACTGCTCGTGCCTCGTAAATATCTGTAAATTCTTTTTACACGCTTCCAGTCATCTTTTGTAGGATTGCACAGAGCTCTTGATACCAAAGCTACAGCAAATGCTATGTCTGGCCTAGTAGCAACTGCAAGATATTGTAGACAACCTACTGCTTCTCTATAAGGAACATCAACCATGGATGTATCTCCTTCTGAGATTTAGTCATATCACAAGGTGTAGAGAGAGGTTTTGAATTTTCAAGCCTAAATCTTTGTAGTATCTTTTCGGTATACAAACACTGTGAAATAAAAATGTCACCATTATCTCTCTGATTAATTTGCACTCCTAAGAAAGAACCGAGAGGACCATCGGTAATTTTGAACTCTTCTTTTAGACTACTAATCAATATTTTTATTTCTGAAATACTTGATCCAGCTACAAGTTCATCATCTACATACAAGGCCACTATCAGTACAGATGAATCCTTTCTCTTTGTAAATAAACAAGGATCAGCATATGATTGCTGAAATTGCAATTTTTGAATTGCTTGAACAAAACGCCGGTTCCAACAGCGTGGAGCTTGCTTCAAACCATAAAGAGAGCGAACTAATCTGCACACACGACCAGAACCATCATCAAAACCTTCTGGCTGTTTCATGTAGAGCTCTTTATCAAGAAAACCATAAAGGAAAGCTGTTTTCACATCAAATTGATGTAGGTACAGATTTTGCGAAGCAGCAATACTAAGAACTGTGCGCAAGGTGTCAAATCTAGCTACTGGTGCAAACAGATCATCATAGTCATAGCCAGCCTTTTGCGAGAAACCTCTTGCCACCAGACGAGCTTTAGCTTTACAAGGAGAACCATCAGTATTTGTTTTTATTCTATATACCCACTTGTTGTCAAGTATCCTTTTATTTTCTGGGGGTTCTGTAAGTTTCCAGGTTCCATTTTCTTCATGAGACTGCAGTTCTTCTGTCATGGCTTCTTTCCACAGCTTAAATTCGGGTGACTTCATTGCTTCACTGTAACAGGCAGGAGTTTCAATGCCAGTAAGAGTACTTACAAAAAGTACGTAATTTTCTGGCAGAAATTCTGGCTTCTTATGTTCTCGTTGAGGGTAGCGTCTTCCAGGATCAGGTTCATCTTGGCATTCATCTTCATCCTTCTTCTGGATACTTCCATTTTCTTCTTCTGAATGCGTATCACTACAACTTGTGACTTCGACAGTCAATGGCTCATATGGGAATTCATCACAAAATATAACATTGCAGCTTCTTTCCACTTTATTTTTAGAAGGTATAAAAACTCTATATCCATCATAAGCTTCATATCCGACAACCAGTCCTTCAACAGCCTTTTTATCCCACTTTTTACGTCTTTGTTTTGGTTCATGTACATAGCATTTTGTACCAAATATTCTCAAACGTTTAATGTTGAAATTCTCCGACTTTCCATACCATAACTGATACGGAGTTTTATCTTCTACTGGAGTGGGACCTGTGTGGTTTAATACATAGACAGCAGTATTACAGGCTTCAGCCCATAACTTTTTTGGCAATTCTTTTTGGTGAACCATAGCTCTTGCAGCTTCCACAATGATGCGTATCTCTCTTTCAGCAGCTCCATTTTGTTCAGGCGTCTCAACCATTGCCTCACGTAGATCAATACCCCGATCATTTAAAATCTTCTTCAGAGAAAAGTTGTCAAACTCTTTGCCAGAGTCGCACCGTATCTGTTTAACCATATGTCCAGCAGTCTTTGCTTCATTAAGGAAGGTTTCTATACAATTTGGTACTTCACTCTTGGCTTTCAAGAAGAATACTCTGCGAAATTTTGTATAGTCATCTTTAAGAACTAGCATAAAACGTGAACCACCAACTGAGTCTTCTTCCATCGGACCAGCGAGATCCGCATTGATTTGTTCAGCAGGCTCTGTTGGTCTAACAGTTTTTGAGTGGAACGACTTTCTGTGGGCTTTGCCATATACATACCCAACACAAAATTCAGAGTTCTCGTTTGGTAAAGAAATGCCCTGTCTTTTAAGAAATTTAATACACTGCCTCTTGTTTTGATGTGCCATTCTTTCATGCATTACTTGGAGAGTATCACTAGTACTTGAAATAAGAACAGTTGCAGGTTTCCTAGGATCTTTAGCAAGCATTTCCATCACAAATAAACCATTTTCTGATTTTTGAGCCACTGCAATGGTTTGATTACCATTTTTCACCAAACAAAATTTATTTTTAAACACAACATTCAGTCCTTTACTTAAAGCATGAGAAATAGAAAATAATTGGTATTTTAACTCAGGTACATACCAGACATCTGTAAGGTAATTTTCTTGCCATTTACCAGCCACTAGAGTTTTCACATTAATTTGTCCAGAACCATAGGCAATAAGTTTCTGACCACCTGCAGCATTGACTACTTCTGGAACAGCAAATTTCTTAAAACTTTCAAATATAGAGCTATCAAATGTCATATGCTGAGATGCTCCAGAGTCAGCAATCCAGCTTTTATCATCCTGTGAAACTGTACATGGCATGGCTACACCAGATGAGGAAGGAAGTGTCTTATTTTTATTTTGAGGACAATTTATACGTTTGTGACCAAAAAATCCACACTGAAAACAAGTAATGTTAGCGTTCATAGGCTTCTTATTTTGATTTTGCCATTTCTTCTGTTTTGATTTATTTCCTCTTAAGTATTTGGTGTTGACGTCATCTCTTCCATAACTCGGCAACGGCACTTGCCGACTGGATTGAATTTGCAGGGCTGTACTATCACATTGTTGTTGCTCTATTTGCTGCTCAAAAGCACATAATCTTTCAGTTAACAGTTCGATCGATCGATCTTTCAACGGAATTCCATCCCACACAGTCTTAAATGCGATGTATTCTTGCGGTAGCATCGAAATAATTCGGAACAGTAACATTGCTTCGAGAACAGCACATTGTAGAATACGTTGCAATTCATCGTTTGCTTCGATAAATATATTTTGAGTTCGACTTATGAAGGATGCAATATTTTCATTTTGTTTCCATTCCAGATGAAAAAATTCAGTCCACAAACGATCGAGTCGATGCGTTGATGATTTATCATAAATCGCGATTAACTTTTCATATGCATCTTTCGCCGTTGAACACGTTTTAATATAATCGAAGTTCTTGTCATCAAGTGCTTGGGAGATAAATAAAAGTGCCTTTGCATCGGCTAATTCAAATTTATTTTTCGCATCTCCAAAAGCGGCAGCATCGGCGTGATCCGCCATTACAGGGACAGTCTTTTCTCCATTCACATAACTCAACAAATCGTGCGTTTTAAGTAATAATGACATAGACATTTTCCATCTAGTCCAGTCTTTTGCTGATTCCAATTTTTCAATCGTGAACTTAAAATCCATAGGTGCCATTTTCTTATATATTTTCAATTCGGAGTACACAACACGAGAAGAAAAAAAATGGCGCGATGCACTTCAATCGCTTAAAGTTCACATAAATACGACATTTTTCGCAGTAGAAGCGTTGCTGAAAGCCATAACCTGTTGTGATTTTGACAGTAATCTTAAATTAGTAAATTGATTACTCAATAATTATCTAGATTATACATTTAATAGCAGAAAATATACTTATAAATTGGACGGCAACAAACGCACGTCATACCAGCATGAGTTACATCAGTGTACTAGCGAGATGGCTCACAAGCCACGCCAAGGAAAGGAAAATCGCCAAGCACAACCAGAATTGGCGAGATATCGCTCAAATTCAACAAAATCTGACCGTGTGTTTGCATTTCGCAACTACAGTCGGAAGCAAAATGAATTGAACACCGGTACCCCAGTCAGTAATTTTCAAACCTTTCTTTTTAAATTTTGCTTTACATTATTAGATCCAATATATCACGGAGAAATATATTCAGAGAGGAGAATCTTAAAACCACTATTTTTGAAAACTAACTACATTAAGAAAACACTTTAAACTCATTTATCTATCATTAAAATCATTATTTAAACCTTTCTGAGAATTTTCATGTGTTTTTATTAATTTTGTATTGCGATAAGTACATTTTGTTGCCTTTATAAATTTGGAATGTCCAAATGGCATAACGGTTGAAATGTGAATAATTTTCACGTTAAACTTATAATTACAAATGGTATGATGTTCCACAACATGAAAAACATTTATTTCGAACGGAATTTGTTCTCGATCTCTACAGCTTTGCCTCTGTATACCTGTATACAAAAAGCAATTTATAGAAATTATCCTAATACAAACTGAATTCCTAAACACTTTTAAACCACGTCTAGTTTCGTTTACAGGGAGTACGCAAGACACGTTTTTTGCGTGTACCTGTGTAGACAAAATAAATCCAATTTTCAAAATCACAAAGGGTTAAATAATAAATCCATGCGATTACTTAAGTATGTTTGTCTTTCACCAAAAAGAAATGCAGTAAATGACCTTTGGAGATCGCCAAACGAAGAATATAATGGTTAAATGTGAAAAACGCCATGGAAATGTCATTGAGGTATGGCGTCATATTTCTACCCAATCACATTCGGTTTGCGGAATCGGCGATACCAGAATTGAACCGCTTGTGATAACGAGACCCAAACTTCGGACTACGAAATTATCGCATTAATTATTATTCAGTGAAATACGCAATCAATAGGCCGTGTTTATCTATACATAGGTTTATCTATATGCATATGGCTTGGGGGGGGGGGGGGGTCCAGACGAATCAGTTACACAGATTAGTTCAGTTAAAAAGCTTAAATTAATAACGCATATGAAACAGAGTGTTCATGGTTAAGATCCCTTCAGATATTCCATTCGCGGAAAAAATATATATTTATACATTTATTTATTTATTTATCATAAAAAAAACTAATAATGATTTATATATATATATATATATATATATATATATATATATATATATATATATATATTTATTTATTTATTTATTTATAAAATATTTATATATATTTATCTATATTAATAATAAAAAGTTTCGCCCTGTGTGTGTGTGTGTGTGGTCGATCCCTCCATTTAGTTTGCGAAAATGAAAGGAAATAATTGCCATTTTTTACTAATGAACAAAAATTTAGGTAACTAATTAAGATATAGATTTGAAATTGATGTCGGAAAGGGGTGTCATCTGAAGGTTATTTTAGCGTAGCGTCTTCGTTATGTTCTAATTATCAGAAAAATGTAATTATTTTTTTAATGATCGCGTTAACGTAGGTGACGGTGGTTCTCTTGAACAAATTATTCATTATATTTGCGGGTATGGAGAGGGTGGGGGTTAACGACTTTCTCTGACATTGTAATTATCTCGGGCCCGGGCAACGCCGGGCGGCTTAGCTAGTGTATTATAATTAAATAAATAAATAAATAAATAAATAAATATATATATAAATAAATAAATATATAAATATATAAATATATATATATATATATATATATATATATATATATATATATATATATATATATATATATATATATATATATATATATATATATATATATATATATATATAATAAATAATTATAAATTATTATAATTATATATAACAGTAACAAATATATATAATATTTAATTCATAATAATATGTAATAATAGTATTAGTATAATTATTATAGTTTAATTATTTATTTTTGTAAATAAATGGCGATTAACTTGGCGATTAATTTGGCAACTAATTTGGCGATTTGGCAGTAGTAAAATTTCTTTTTACCTTTCCTGGGGAAAATTTGTAAAAATTTGTAAACGCTGTTTATTACACGGTAACCCGTGATACGTTGACGAGACGACCTTCAAGGAATGTGCAAAAAACATCCTAAATAACCAGTCAAGTGACCAAGTCACGTGACAGATCAACTCCCTTTTCTTAATCTTAGCTTTCTATCACTATTTTATTAGTAAGCTGTCCAAGCAGAATTTAGATGTTTGCTAACACATTTTTAAACTTTTTTTTTTTAAAAAAAGGTGATTGTTTTCAATTTCAAACGCTTTGAATATGTACGGCTGTTTACAAGCGAGGGTGTGCTTTTCCAGCCAGTTCATTACGGTGTATCATTATGGTGCTAGGTGGACTCCCCACCCGACGCATCTAAAAACAAAACGTGGCCACGCTGGGTTTCGAACCTCAGACCATCACCAAGCCCTAGCCCTGCACCTCCTCGTGTGAGGGTTCTATCATTTGGAAATGGACTGTAGACGCATATTTACTTGTCAAAAGTGCGGGTTGGGGATTCGGTTACGGGGCGCTCTCCCCCTCGAAACGCAGACCCCTATGGACACAATGCCCCAATGCCTGAATTGAAAAACTTTTGGCCCAAACTCCAGCTTAAAATTTAGCCGCAGTTCTATAAATTTTTGAGAGGTTACCGGAACACTATATATATGTACACACAAAATTACCGGGTGATATAAAAATTGGAAGTATTTTTTAAAAATTCGAGAATTCTGGAAAGTGGGGCAAAAATCGGGAAGGGTAAGCCCGCTCCTAAACTTAAAATTGAGCCAGCAATTACAAAAATTTCGAGGATGCATCGGAGCTCTATATACATGAACACTCTAAAAATCTAAGAGATCGGATGATTGGAAAATGGTTTAAAAAATTCAAAAGTGGCAAAAAATCCGGGTTTTTCAAAAAGTTGAATTTTAAAAATTAATTAAGCTAATATTATAGCTTAAAATGAATACGAAATGGTACAACATGGCAGGAAACTCATATACAATTAAGAATACAATAATAATTTACGCAAAATATACAATTTACGCGTTTTGGTTACTTACATGGAAAATAGGCAGTTATTTTTATTTTTTGCTCTCCATGAAAAGTGAATAGCCGTACTAGTTAAAAAATCGATGAATATTTTATCATTCAGTTTTCAACAAAATATATGTCCAAAGAGCGATTTTCATCTGTCACAGCATTATTGAAACTCATTACCAGTCTCGGATTGAATAAAATGGCTCTCCATGCTCCAGAACGCTATTCGATTCGAAATTGCCTATGTCTTCTAATTTTGTATTTTTACACTCAAAAATTATATTGCGAATGTGTCAGAAATATTTCAGCAGTTGAATTGAGATACTTATTATTATTATTATTATTATTATTATTATTATTATTATTATTATTATAGAACAAGCTTAAGTGTAATCTTCTTACGCAAAGCTGACCTTCAGGAAGACATTTTTTTCTTTCCTGAACTTTCGCGTCTGAAATTTCAGTTCAAAACGCCACCTTTGATAACATTTCCTGAAAGATCTTCTGCTTTTAGAGAAAAATGGGAAAAACCGTTCGATTACAAAGTTTTTGAATATTAGCACATGCTAATTTATAAGTTTGCGAAAAAAAATTAATTAAAAAATGTGTCAGAAAATTACTAGTTTGAATTTGCGAACACCTTTAAAGATGCATTTTAAATAAAAAAGGATGCATTTGACAAGTGTGTTGGCCTTTTGTGGAACCGATCCTTTAAAACGCCCCATGGTCATATAAGCACAGAGCTAAATCCATCCTCTTCATTGCGGTTATGATTAAAAATTAAATAATGCTTTGAAATTAAAGTCCCGTGATTGAGTCTTATTCACACGTACGCGTTGATTGGATTTCATCATTCAGCAATAGATTCGTGGGCGGTTGGATTTTATTTCCCTTTGCAGTTCTGATTTAATAATATTGTTTGAGAGCAGCTTTAATATGTTAATGCTATCAGACTGTTCGGACAAATTGGAAGGAGGGGGTGAAGGGGCTCTCTCATTTTATTTTGGTTCTAAATATAAAATATTTTTTTTGAAATTTTGAATTTTTTATTTTTTTTTTAATTTTTTTTTTTTAGTTTATTCCGTACTCTAATGACTTTTTCAAGCTTGTACCATTTCGTATTCATTTTAAGCTATAATATTAGCTTAATTAATTTTTAAAATTCAACTTTTTGAAAAACCCGGATTTTTTGCCACTTTTGAATTTTTTAAACTATTTTCCAATCATCCGATCTCTTAGATTTTTAGAGTGTTCATGTATATAGAGCTCCGATGCATCCTCAAAATTTTTTAAATTGCTGGCTCAATTTTAAGTTTAGGGGCGGGCTTACCCTTCGGGCTTACCCTTCCCGATTTTTGCCCCACTTTCCAGAATTCTCGAATTTTTAAAAAATACTTCCAATTTCTATATCACCCTGTAATTTTGTGTGTACATATATATAGTACTCCGGTAACCTCTCAAAAATTTATAGAACTGCGGCTAAATTTTAAGCTGGAGTTTGGGCCAAAAGTTTTTCAATTCAGGCATTGGGGCATTGTGTCCAAAGGGGTCTGCGTTTCGAGGGGGAGAGCGCCCCGTAACCGAATCCCCGACCCGCACTTTTGACAAGTAAATATGCGTCTACAGTCCATTTCCAAACGATAGAACCCTCACACGAGGAGGTGCAGGGCTGGGGCTTGGTGATGGTCTGAGGTTCGAAACCCAGCGTGGCCACGTTTTGTTTTTAGATGCGTCGGGTGGGGAGTCCACCTAGCACCGTAATGATACACCGTAATGAACTGGCTGGAAAAGCACACCCTCGCTTGTAAACAGCCGTACATATTCAAAGCGTTTGAAATTGAAAACAATCACCTTTTTTTAAAAAAAAAAGTTTAAAAATGTGTTAGCAAACATCTAAATTCTGCTTGGACAGCTTACTAATAAAATAGTGATAGAAAGCTAGGATTAAGAAAAGGGAGCTGATCTGTCACGTGACTTGGTCACTTGACTGGTTATTTAGGATGTTTTTTGCACATTCCTTGAAGGTCGTCTCGTCAACGTATCACGGGTTACCGTGTAATAAACAGCGTTTACAAATTTTTACAAATTTTCCCCAGGAAAGGTGAAAAGAAATTTTACTACTGCCAAATCGCCAAATTAGTTGCCAAATTAATCGCCAAGTTAAACGCCATTTATTTACAAAAATAAATAATTAAACTATAATAATTATACTAATACTATTATTACATATTATTATGAATTAAATATTATATATATTTTTTACTGTTATATATAATTATAATAATTTATAATTATTTATTATATATATATATATATATATATATATATATATAACTTTAAGTAAAATTTAACCATTGAAACATAAGAAACTGACCAATATATTTATATATTTATTTATTTATTTATATATTTATTTATTTATTTATTTATTTATTTAATTATAATACACTAGCTAAGCCGCCCGGCGTTGCCCGGGACCGAGATAATTACAATGTCAGAGAAAGTCGTTAACCCCCACCCTCTCCATACCCGCAAATATAATGAATAATTTGTTCAAGAGAACCACCGTCACCTACGTTAACGCGATCATTAAAAAAATAATTACATTTTTCTAATAATTAGAACATAACGAAGACGCTACGCTAAAATAGCCTTCAGATGACACCCCTTCTCGACATCAATTTCAAATCTATATCTTAATTAGTTACCTAAATTTTTTGTTCATTAGTAAAAAATGGCAATTATTTCCTTTCATTTTCGCAAACTAAATGGAGGGATCGACCACACACACACAGGGCGAAACTTTTTATTAAAAATATAGATAAATATATATAAATATTTTATAAATAAATAAATAAATAAATATATATATATATAAATATAAATCATTATTAGTTTTTTTATGATAAATAAATAAATAAATGTATAAATATATATATTTTCCGCGAATGGAATATCTGAAGGGATCTTAACCATGAACACTCTGTTTCATATGCGTTATTAATTTAAGCTTTTTAACTGAACTAATCTGTGTAACTGATTCGTCTGGACCCCCCCCCCCCAAGCCATATGCATATAGATAAACACGGCCTATTGATTGCGTATTTCACTGAATAATAATTAATGCGATAATTTCGTAGTCCGAAGTTTGGGTCTCGTTATCTGATTGGATTGATTTTGATCTAGCAACCCAGTCGTGGGCGTTGAGTTTTTATTTGCTTCGGATTTCTGATTTTAATTTCAATAGACATTTAAATGTGTTTAAATGTATTAAAATATACATAATAGTTACATAACATACAATGGGAATTGAGGAAAATATGCATAACATTTAATAAAATGAGAAAAATTGACAAAAAGTTAGATTCTCTAATGAAATGGAGGAGGAGAAATAAAATTCGCAAATATCGAACTGCCATTTAAAATCTTCTTATAGTAAGACGTAATATTTTCATCATCCAATCAATTACTGTTTGCGGATCACAATCATGTCAGATTTGAGGCGCTGTCCGTTTACAAGCGGTTCAATTCTGGTATCGCCGATTCCGCAAACCGAATGTGATTGGGTAGAAATATGACGCCATACCTCAATGACATTTCCATGGCGTTTTTCACATTTAACCATTATATTCTTCGTTTGGCGATCTCCAAAGGTCATTTACTGCATTTCTTTTTGGTGAAAGACAAACATACTTAAGTAATCGCATGGATTTATTATTTAACCTTTTGTGATTTTGAAAATCGGATTTATTTTGTCTACACAGGTACACGCAAAAAACGTGTCTTGCGTACTCCCTGTAAACGAAACTAGACTTGGTTTAAAAGTGTTTAGGAATTCAGTTTGTATTAGGATAATTTCTATAAATTGCTTTTTGTATACAGGTATACAGAGGCAAAGCTATAGAGATCGAGAACAAATTCCGTTCCAAATAAATGTTTTTCATGTTGTGGAACATCATACCATTTGTAATTATAAGTTTAACGTGAAAATTATTCACATTTCAACCGTTATGCCATTTGGACATTCCAGTTTTATAAAGGCAACAAAATGTACTTATCGCAATGCAAAATTAATAAAAACACATGAAAATTCTCAGAAAGGTTTAAATAATGATTTTAATGATAGATAAATGAGTTTAAAGTGTTTTCTTAATGTAGTTAGTTTTCAAAAATAGTGGTTTTAAGATTCTCCTCTCTGAATATATTTCTCCGTGATATATTGGATCTAATAATGTAAAGCAAAATTTAAAAAGAGAGGTTTGAAAATTACTGACTGGGGTACCGGAGTTCAATTCATTTTGCTTCCGACTGTAAGGATACACTTAAAATACTGTAAACATGAATGGTTTTGAAAATTTACAGTATCTGTACCCTTTTGGACTACGTGTATGTCGTTTAAAACAGGGACGGTGTTGTCAGAAAAAGAGGTTTTTTTTTTTTTTTTAATTTTGACCAGCGTAATGGAATTTATTCATGTAAGAGTAACAAAAGAATATTCATTTTAATATTAACGTTGTTACTTTATCACGTTTGTCTATAAAACATGTTTATTGAACATGAAAATGTCTATTTGAGAATTTATAGCAAACAATAAAGTTTTTTTCTGGTTTTAAAAACCGATGAATACTCTCTAAAGATTGTTCGGAAACGTTTCGGAAAAACAGTGGCAGGAAAAGAAATATAGTTTTTATAAATGTTTCTTTAAGTTGCAAAAATATATTGGTTTATAAGATTTCTAAAGATAACGAATGGTATTTAGAATCGTGGGTAATTCGAAAATGGTTTTTGTATATGTTTATTCGTGAGCACATTATAATGTAGTAGTTTAAGAACATTTGTCTTTTTTAACAAGTTAGTTGTTTTTCAAGACTAGAGCACATTTTGTTATAATTTTAGACCCAGACCCAACATCGCATGCCAGTAATTCTGATCTAATGTGATCTTACACATGTTAGGGTTTATATACGGGAAACTTAAAAATATCTAAATCTAAAACGAAAATTAAAAACTAAAACTAAAACTATTATTATTATTATTATTATTATAATTTTTTATTTTTAGATAAAATAAAGGGATTGTTTGCTGTATATAAACCCTTTCACTTTAACTTCTCCAACCTTTTACTTAAAACTTTGCTGAACATGAGTTCAAATATTGTTCCTAAAGAGCATAATCTGTACAGAAAAAATTGAGTCGAAATCTCAATCCATTTCCTTGTAGCTCTTGTGGAAATTCCTTTTTACCGAAATATTATGAAAAACATTGTTCCATTCACCATAATGTTGATGTCAAAACAACTTGTGTTTGGTGTAGACGCTATACTTGGCAGAGAGGTGAAAAATATAAACATGCGTCTCACTTACGGGCTTGTTCAGACAATTTTTTCAAGTTGATTCGAAGACCCACCTTCCTAAACCACCGTCTCACGCTTTTGAATATGCAACACCCGTATCCACAGAAAACCCTTTTCGATTTTCAAGATTTACCGACCAGCGAATACGATTCTCTCTGGCCTCTTCCTATCGACCCTTCTCGCCTCACTGTTCAAGATGATAACCTCAACTTGGCCGCTTCTTATGTTCAAAAATACATGGAACTTCAAAATAGTCACGATTGGCTGCACATCATGGTCAAAGCGGTGGCTTTCGATCGTTTCGTGAACACCCTGAACGACGATCAGGGAACCTCACGCATTCTCCTCTTTTCCTGCTGGTGTAACGGAGGCCCCTACACCGAAGCGAGGCACCGACAACATAGACATATGATTGTCGTTTCCCCCACAGATCATTTCGAAAATCATGTTTGGCCCAAAGTCACCGTGCCTCTGAAAGATAGAAACTGCCACGGATTTCCGTGCAAAGGCATGGAACGGATCGTCTCCCCCTTACACCTGGTCAACACCCTAGGTTATGTAAGTCACCTAAAATCCAAATGCAAATTTACAACGAGACAGACTTCCAAAACTACCCCCTTCCAGATGCATCATTTTTACCTCTACAGGACTTTACCGAAAGATTTCGTGTTACCGCTCGTCCTTCTGTGGGACAGCGGCCTGAAAGAATCTTTGTACCAAGAAAAATTTCAGAATGTTTCCGTTCGATTAGTAGCGGAGAGTCCCATCACTTTAGTCGGCTCTCAGTGGCTGCAAAAACTGAAAGATTTTTACGCTCACGAGCGCGGTCTCGTGATACCCGTGTCGAAAGGATTCACACCCACTCCGAAAGTGACCCCGCACTTTTTGTATCTATTAGGAGGTAAAAATCTCTATTTTAAATTTTGACCCGAGTATGAGTCGTTGGATGTCGAGACCTGGATGCGGAAACAAGCCGAAGGCGGCAACTGCTTTTACGACGCTGTGGTGGAAGAGATGTGGACCCCGCGGCCTCGTGACCAAGCCATTCTTTCGGCTTTCATGCCCGTCGTGTTACGGAATCGGCAACTCGAATCAGAAAATAGGAAGTTGAAGAGGCAATGCGAGAACACGACTGCCAGGTACAAGAAAAAGTGTCAAAAGTTGAAGGCGGTCAACCGAATGAAGCAGAAGAAAATTGATACACTGCACGACAAAATGCATGAACGAAATGAAGAAGAAAATGCCCGACTCAAAGGAGAAAATGCCAGACTCCAGCAAAGAATAAAAGAGTTGGAAAAACAATCGACATGATCCATCGTTCAAATTCGATGCTGTGGAAATAAAAAAAATAATTTGTAGAAAAGGTCATAATGCCAAACGTAATGTTATTTCCCTATATTGCGTATATTAAGGCTACTACATGTAATATAATATTCATTTATAGAATAGGCATATAAAATGTAACGAAACGTAATGCTTTTCATTTATGTAAGGTAAATTATTACTTAAAATTATACATAAAAAAATAATTCGCAAAATAGGTCATAATGCTAAACGTAATGTTATTCCCCTATAGGAATTCCTATATATAAATAGGTCCCTTGGGGGATATATATATATATATATATATATATATTAATATATATATATATATATATATATATATATATATATATTTATAATATATATATATATATATAATATAAAAATTATTATTATTATTATTATGTTTATTATTATGTTGTGATTAATTTGGCGATAAATTTGGCGACTAATTTGGCGAGTTTGCAGCAGTAAAAATTCGTTTTTTCTTGCTTGAGAAAAAGTTTGTCGAGTCAGTTGAAAAAAAAATTACTCCGGCACCGGAAGGGCGGGAGAAGCGTGACACCGGGAGCCGCTTTCATAGCCTGATATAATGAGCGGTAAGCGACTCTTTGAACGTGTAAAGTTAACCATAGATCAGTTTCAGCCACGTGATCACCAGCCCACCTAGTGTTATCCAACCAACCATAATCCTGGATTTGCAGCGTGTATCACGAGCCAACCATTCGCAATCCACCATCTTTGGCCGGCAAACAAAAAACACATCTAGTTGCTAAGGTGGTTACTAGGGTGTTACGAGAGTTGAAACTGATGTATTCCAAGCGTTTTACGGGAGGCCAAATCCGTTTGCACGCCAGCAGCAGCCCGGTTCAGAGGATCGATTGAAACAGTTAGACATTCAGCTGACATTAGTCCTCGTTTTGCTCGCAAATTGTTTGGTGGGCCAGCGGATGCACTCGTTGAAGGTCGACGGGGTCGAAACAACGCTTTTCGGGGCCCGTGATCGTCGCGGAATCCTCAGGTCGAAAAAGGTATAAAGTATCAGGTTTGTTGGTAGGCCTGGTTGACGTTTGAATTCTGAACTCGGCCATCCATGTGGGCCAACAGGTGAGCGAGGGATTGACAAGTTGACCTGTGGTCCATTGTGTCCAAGGATGTGTTTTCCCTGACAACCCAAGACATCGAAGGGAGGGGAGGATCGAACTGGAGGCAAGACGTGCAGTGGTGCGCGTACGGTGTGGACGACAAATGAATGCCGCCGTAGGTAAAATGTTGGTAAACTAATCATGTAGAAAATACTGTAAATGGTTTCATACACTTTTTCATGCATAAATGTTTGCTTTTATTGACAATATTCTGTATATAAACGGTAATATGATATCCAAAATCCACGTTGCAAACATTACACCTATCGCTTGAAATGCGTAATATAACCATGATAATGTTTCCATCTGAACGAGTCCGTCTAAGACTTGTTTTGATTTTATGTTCATTCTAAAGGACACGTATTTTTTTGTTAACTATACTGGGATTAAAATGATATTCGCGTCGCTTATTTTCCAAATTTTACTTGATCCGGTGTCTTCTGAAGTGGTACCACAGGCTGTGTGTTTGGTGGAACATGGTATGCTACAAATGCATATTTTAAAGCCGAAATTCCCCGCAATAACTATGGTAGATATTTTTCATTGGTTAAGAAGATTATACAGATTCAAATTGTTCAAGAGGAGCTAATAAGAGTGTCGAAATCCCGGTTTACGCGTCTATCATTTTTTCTAATGAAACGTGTCATTTGTAACATTTTTTCTAATACCCAGGTTGTTAAGAAGTTAGCAACACTGACATTAGAAAAAATGAATGAAATAAAACGTTTCATTAGAAAAAAAAAATATGTGACTATTGACAATTTTCGTTCAGTATAATTCTTTTTTGGTTTTGAATTCTAGAAAAATACTTTCAACTATAAAAACAAAATTGAGTAAGCAAAAAACAGAAATATGCATAAGCAGTTGAGCGTCGTAAAAAGAGGGTGGGTTATTCAAAAACAGAAATATGCATAAGCAGTTGAGCGTCGTAAAAAGAAGGTGGGTTATTCAAAAACTGAAAAATGGATAAGCAGCTGAGCGTCGTAAAAAAATGTGGGTTATTCAAAAACTGAAAAATGGATAAGCAGTTGAGCGTCGTAAAAAAAATGTGGGTTATTCAAAAACGGCAAAAAGATAAGCAGTAGGGTCTGGCGAATAGAAATGTGGGTTATTCAAAAACAGAAAAAAAGATAAGCAGTAGAGTCTCGCAAAATAAAGTTATTTAGTAAAAAACTGAAAGAAAAAAAACGTATCGACAGCTGAGCATATGTAGTAAAATAATGATAATAAAAAGAAGAATTTAGGAAAATGAACTATTTTAGCTGTAAAATACAAAGAAAACCACTTAACTGTCGTGCTAAGAATTCCAAGCGTTGCCACATTCGTAGTTTTCGTTTTAAAATTAATCAAAATATTTTAACGTATTTATGAAGAGATAGGTTTCCGATGACATTTCTTGGCTTCCTGGCGATGAAACATTTGTCGTCCACACCGTACGCGCACCACTGCACGTCTTGCCTCCAGTTCGATCCTCCCCTCCCTTCGATGTCTTGGGTTGTCAGGGAAAACACATCCTTGGACACAATGGACTACAGGTCAACTTGTCAATCCCTCGCTCGCCTGTTGGCCCACATGGATGGCCGAGTTCAGAATTCAAACGTCAACCAGGCCTACCAACAAACCTGATACTTTATACCTTTTTCGACCTGAGGATTCCGCGACGATCACGGGCCCCGAAAAGCGTTGTTTCGACCCCGTCGACCTTCAACGAGTGCATCCGCTGGCACACCAAACAATTTGCGAGCAAAACGAGGACTAATGTCAGCTGAATGTCTAACTGTTTCAATCGATCCTCTGAACCGGGCTGCTGCTGGCGTGCAAATGGATTTGGCCTCCCGTAAAACGCTTGGAATACATCAGTTTCAACTCTCGTAACACCCTTGTAACCACCTTAGCAACTAGATGTGTTTTTTGTTTGCCCGCCAAAGATGGTGGATTGCGAATGGTTGGCTCGTGATACACGCTGCAAATCCACGATTATGGTTGGTTGGATAACACTAGGTGGGCTGGTGATCACGTGGCTGAAACTGATCTATGGTTAACTTTACACGTTCAAAGAGTCGCTTACCGCTCATTATATCACGCTATGAAAGCGGCTCCCGGTGTCACCCTTCTCCCGCCCTTCCGGTGCCGGAGTAATTTTTTTTTCAACTGACTCGACAAACTTTTTCTCAAGCAAGAAAAAACGAATTTTTACTGCTGCAAACTCGCCAAATTAGTCGCCAAATTTATCGCCAAATTAATCACAACATAATAATAAACATAATAATAATAATAATAATTTTTATATTATATATATATATATATATATATATATATATATATATATATATATATATATATATATATATATATATATATATATATATATATATAGATATATATATCCCCCAAGGGACCTATTTATATATAGGAATTCCTATAGGGGAATAACATTACGTTTAGCATTATGACCTATTTTGCGAATTATTTTTTTATGTATAATTTTAAATAATAATTTACCTTACATAAATGAAAAGCATTACGTTTCGTTACATTTTATATGCCTATTCTATAAATGAATATTATATTACATGTAGTAGCCTTAATATACGCAATATAGGGAAATAACATTACGTTTGGCATTATGACCTTTTCTACAAATTATTTTTTTTTATTTCCACAGCATCGAATTTGAACGATGGATCATGTCGATTGTTTTTCCAACTCTTTTCTTTGCTGGAGTCTGGCATTTTCTCCTTTGAGTCGGGCATTTTCTTCTTCATTTCGTTCATGCATTTTGTCGTGCAGTGTATCAATTTTCTTCTGCTTCATTCGGTTGACCGCCTTCAACTTTTGACACTTTTTCTTGTACCTGGCAGTCGTGTTCTCGCATTGCCTCTTCAACTTCCTATTTTCTGATTCGAGTTGCCGATTCCGTAACACGACGGGCATGAAAGCCGAAAGAATGGCTTGGTCACGAGGCCGCGGGGTCCACATCTCTTCCTCCACAGCGTCGTAAAAGCAGTTGCCGCCTTCGGCTTGTTTCCGCATCCAGGTCTCGACATCCAACGACTCATACTCGGGTCAAAATTTAAAATAGAGATTTTTACCTCCTAATAGATACAAAAAGTGCGGGGTCACTTTCGGAGTGGGTGTGAATACTTTCGACACGGGTATCACGAGACCGCGCTCGTGAGCGTAAAAATCTTTCAGTTTTTGCTGCCACTGAGAGCCGACTAAAGTGATGGGACTCTCCGCTACTAATCGAACGGAAACATTCTGAAATTTTTCTTGGTACAAAGATTCTTTCAGGCCGCTGTCCCACAGAAGGACGAGCGGTAACACGAAATCTTTCGGTAAAGTCCTGTAGAGGTAAAAATGATGCATCTTGAAGGGGGTAGTTTTGGAAGTCTGTCTCGTTGTAAATTTGAATTTGGATTTTAGGTGACTTACATAACCTAGGGTGTTGACCAGGTGTAAGGGGGAGACGATCCGTTCCATGCCTTTGCACGGAAATCCGTGGCAGGGTCTATCTTTCAGAGGCACGGTGACTTTGGGCCAAACATGATTTTCGAAATGATCTGTGGGGGAAACGACAATCATATGTCTATGTTGTCGATGCCTCGCTTCGGTGTAGGGGCCTCCGTTACACCAGCAGGAAAAGAGGAGATTGCGTGAGGTTCCCTGATCGTCGTTCACGAAACAGTCGAAAGCCACTGCTTTGACCATGATGCGCAGCCAATCGTGACTATTTTGAAGTTCCATGTATTTTTGAACATAAGAAGCGGCCAAGTTGAGGTTATCATCTTGAACAGTGAGCCGAGAAAGGTCGATAGGAAGAGGCCAGAGAGAATCGTATTCGCTGGTCGGTAAATCTTGAAAATCGAAAAGGGTTTTTTGCGGATACGGGTGTTGCATATTCAAAAGCGTGAGACGGTGGTTTAGGAAGGTGGGTCTTCGAATCAACTTGAAAAAATTGTCTGAACAAGCCCGTAAGTGAGACGCATGTTTATATTTTTCACCTCTCTGCCAAGTATAGCGTCTACACCAAACACAAGTTGTTTTGACATCAACATTATGGTGAATGGAACAATGTTTTTCATAATATTTCGGTAAAACGGAATTTCCACAAGAGCTACAAGAAAATGGATTGAGAATTCGACTCAATTTTTTTCTGTACAGATTATGCTCTTTAGGAACAATATTTGAACTCATGTTCAGCAAAGTTTTAAGTAAAAGGTTGGAGAAGTTAAAGTGAAAGGGTTTATATACAGCAAACAATCCCTTTATTTTATCTAAAAATAAATAATAATAATAATAATAATAATAATAATAGTTTTAGTTTTAGTTTTTAATTTTCGTTTTTAATTTTGGTTTTAGATTTAGATATTTTTAAGTTTCCCGTATATAAACCCTAACATGTGTAAGGTCACATTAGATCAGAATTACTGGCATGCGATGTTGGGTCCGGGTCTAAAATTATAACAAAATGTGCTCTAGTCTTGAAAAATAACTAATTTGTTAAAAAAGACAAATGTTCTTAAACTACTACATAATAATGTGCTCACGAATAAACATATACAAAAACCATTTTCGAATTACCCACGATTCTAAATACCGTTCGTTATCTTTGGAAATCTTATAAACCAATATATTTTTGCAACTTAAAGAAACATTTATAAAAACTATATTTCTTTTCCTGTCACTGTTTTTCCGAAACGTTTTCGAACAATCTTTAGAGAGTATTAATCGGTTTTCAAAACCAGAAAAAAACTTTATTGTTTGCTATAAATTCTCAAATAAACATTTTCATGTTCAATAAACATGTTTTATAGACAAACGTGATAAAGTAACAACGTTAATATTAAAATGAATATTCTTTTGTTACTCTTACATGAATAAATTCCATTATGCAGGTCAAAATTTAAAAAAAAAAAAAACTCTTTTTCTGACAACACCGCCACTGTTTTAAACGACATACACGTAGTCCAAAAGGGTACAGATACTGTAAATTTTCAAAACCATTCATGTTTACAGTATTTTAAGTGTATCCTTACAGTCGGAAGCAAAATGAATTGAACTCCGGTACCCCAGTCAGTAATTTTCAAACCTCTCTTTTTAAATTTTGCTTTACATTATTAGATCCAATATATCACGGAGAAATATATTCAGAGAGGAGAATCTTAAAACCACTATTTTTGAAAACTAACTACATTAAGAAAACACTTTAAACTCATTTATCTATCATTAAAATCATTATTTAAACCTTTCTGAGAATTTTCATGTGTTTTTATTAATTTTGTATTGCGATAAGTACATTTTGTTGCCTTTATAAAACTGGAATGTCCAAATGGCATAACGGTTGAAATGTGAATAATTTTCACGTTAAACTTATAATTACAAATGGTATGATGTTCCACAACATGAAAAACATTTATTTCGAACGGAATTTGTTCTCGATCTCTATAGCTTTGCCTCTGTATACCTGTATACAAAAAGCAATTTATAGAAATTATCCTAATACAAACTGAATTCCTAAACACTTTTAAACCACGTCTAGTTTCGTTTACAGGGAGTACGCAAGACACGTTTTTTACGTGTACCTGTGTAGACAAAATAAATCCGATTTTCAAAATCACAAAGGGTTAAATAATAAATCCATGCGATTACTTAAGTATGTTTGTCTTTCACCAAAAATAAATGCAGTAAATGACCTTTGGAGATCGCCAAACGAAGAATATAATGGTTAAATGTGAAAAACGCCATGGAAATGTCATTGAGGTATGGCGTCATATTTCTACCCAATCACATTCGGTTTGCGGAATCGGCGATACCAGAATTGAACCGCTTGTAAACGGACAGCGCCTGAAATCTGACATGATTGTGATCCGCAAACAGTAATTGATTGGATGATGAAAATATTACGTCTTACTATAAGAAGATTTTAAATGGCAGTTCGATATTTGGCGAATTTTATTTCTCCTCCTCCATTTCATTAGAGAATCTAACTTTTTGTCAATTTTTCTCATTTTATTAAATGTTATGCATATTTTCCTCAATTCCCATTGTATGTTATGTAACTATTATGTATATTTTAATACATTTAAACACATTTAAATGTCTATTGAAATTAAAATCAGAAATCTGAAGCAAATAAAAACTCAACGCCCACGACTGGGTTGCTAGATCAAAATCAATCCAATCAGATAACGAGACCCAAACTTCGGACTACGAAATTATCGCATTAATTATTATTCAGTGAAATACGCAATCAATAGGCCGTGTTTATCTATACATGGGTTTATCTATATGCATATGGCTTGGGGGGGGGGGGGGTCCAGACGAATCAGTTACACAGATTAGTTCAGTTAACAAGCTTAAATTAATAACGCATATGAAACAGAGTGTTCATGGTTAAGATCCCTTCAGATATTCCATTCGCGGAAAATATATATATTTATACATTTATTTATTTATTTATCATAAAAAAACTAATAATGATTTATATTTATATATATATATATATATTTATTTATTTATTTATTTATAAAATATTTATATATATTTATCTATATTTTTAATAAAAAGTTTCGCCCTGTGTGTGTGTGGTCGATCCCTCCATTTAGTTTGCGAAAATGAAAGGAAATAATTGCCATTTTTTACTAATGAACAAAAAATTTAGGTAACTAATTAAGATATAGATTTGAAATTGATGTCGAGAAGGGGTGTCATCTGAAGGCTATTTTAGCGTAGCGTCTTCGTTATGTTCTAATTAACAGAAAAATGTAATTATTTTTTTAATGATCGCGTTAACGTAGGTGACGGTGGTTCTCTTGAACAAATTATTCATTATATTTGCGGGTATGGAGAGGGTGGGGGTTAACGACTTTCTCTGACATTGTAATTATCTCGGGCCCGGGCAACGCCGGGCGGCTTAGCTAGTGTATTATAATTAAATAAATAAATAAATAAATAAATAAATATATAAATAAATAAATAAATATATAAATAAATAAATAAATATATAAATAAATAAATATATATATATATATATATATATATATATATAATAAATAATTATAAATTATTATAATTATATATAACTGTAACAAATATATATAATATTTAATTCATAATAATATGTAATAATAGTATTAGTATAATTATTATAGTTTAATTATTTATTTTTGTAAATAAATGGCGATTAACTTGGCGATTAATTTGGCAACTAATTTGGCGATTTGGCAGTAGTAAAATTTCTTTTTACCTTTCCTGGGGAAAATTTGTAAAAATTTGTAAACGCTGTTTATTACACGGTAACCCGTGATACGTTGACGAGACGACCTTCAAGGAATGTGCAAAAAACATCCTAAATAACCAGTCAAGTGACCAAGTCACGTGACAGATCAGCTCCCTTTTCTTAATCTTAGC
Organism: Maratus michaelseni; assembly: GCA_963931845.1. Taxonomy (NCBI): domain Eukaryota; kingdom Metazoa; phylum Arthropoda; class Arachnida; order Araneae; family Salticidae; genus Maratus; species Maratus michaelseni. The sequence goes on from OZ007586.1 coordinate 83,054,953, forward strand.
TTTCTATCACTATTTTATTAGTAAGCTGTCCAAGCAGAATTTAGATGTTTGCTAACACATTTTTAAACTTTTTTTTTTTAAAAGAAGGTGATTGTTTTCAATTTCAAACGCTTTGAATATGTACGGCTGTTTTCAAGCGAGGGTGTGCTTTTCCAGCCAGTTCATTACGGTGTATCATTACGGTGCTAGGTGGACTCTCCACCCGACGCATCTAAAAACAAAACGTGGCCACGCTGGTCTTCGAACCTCAGACCATCACCAAGCCCCAGCCCTGCACCTCCTCGTGTGAGGGTTCTATCGTTTGGAAATGGACTGTAGACGCATATTTACTTGTCAAAAGTGCGGGTCGGGGATTCGGTTACGGGGCGCTCTCCCCCTCGAAACGCACACCCCTTTGGACACAATGCCCCAATGCCTGAATTGAAAAACTTTTGGCCCAAACTCCAGCTTAAAATTTAGCCGCAGTTCTATAAATTTTTGAGAGGTTACCGGAACACTATATATATGTACACACAAAATTACAGGGTGATATAAAAATTGGAAGTATTTTTTAAAAATTCGAGAATTCTGGAAAGTGGGGCAAAAATCGGGAAGGGTAAGCCCGCCCCTAAACTTAAAATTGAGCCAGCAATTTAAAAAATTTTGAGGATGCATCGGAGCTCTATATACATGAACACTCTAAAAATCTAAGAGATCGGATGATTGGAAAATAGTTTAAAAAATTCAAAAGTGGCAAAAAATCCGGGTTTTTCAAAAAGTTGAATTTTAAAAATTAATTAAGCTAATATTATAGCTTAAAATGAATACGAAATGGTACAAGCTTGAAAAAGTCATTAGAGTACGGAATAAACTAAAAAAAAATAAAATAAAAATAAAAAGACAAAATTCAAAATTTCAAAAAAAAATATTTTATATTTAGAACCAAAATAAAATGAGAGAGCCCCTTCACCCCCTCCTTCCAATTTGTCCGAACAGTCTGATAGCATTAACATATTAAAGCTGCTCTCAAACAATATTATTAAATCAGAACTGCAAAGGGAAATAAAATCCAACCGCCCACGAATCTATTGCTGAATGATGAAATCCAATCAACGCGTACGTGTGAATAAGACCCAATCATGGAACTTTAATTTCAAAGCATTATTTAATTTTTAATCATAACCGCAATGAAGAGGATGGATTTAGCTCTGTGCTTATATGACCATGGGGCGTTTTAAAGGATCGGTTACACAAAAGGCCAACACACTTGTCAAATGCATCCTTTTTTATTTTAAATGCATCTTTAAAGGTGTTCGCAAATTCAAACTAGTAATTTTCTGACACATTTTTTAATTAATTTTTTTTCGCAAACTTATAAATTAGCATGTGCTAATATTCAAAAACTTTGTAATCGAATGGTTTTTCCCATTTTTCTCTAAAAGCAGAAGATCTTTCAGGAAATGTTATCAAAGGTGGCGTTTTGAACTGAAATTTCAGACGCGAAAGTTCAGGAAAGAAAAAAATGTCTTCCTGAAGGCCAGCTTAGCGTAAGAATATTACACTTAAGCTTGTTCTATAATAATAATAATAATAATAATAATAATAATAATAATAATAATAATAATAAAAATAATAATAATAATAATAATAATAATAAATATCTCAATTCAACTGCTGAAATATTTCTGACACATTCGCAATATAATTTTTGAGTGTAAAAATACAAAATTAGAAGACATAGGCAATTTCGAATCGAATAGCGTTCTGGAGCATGGAGAGCCATTTTACTCAATCCGAGACTGGTAATGAGTTTCAATAATGGTGTGACAGATGAAAATCGCTCTTTGGACATATATTTTGTTGAAAACTGAATGATAAAATATTCATCGATTTTTTAACTAGTACGGCTATTCACTTTTCATGGAGAGCAAAAAATAAAAATAACTGCCTATTTTCCATGTAAGTAACCAAAACGCGTAAATTGTATATTTTGCGTAAATTATTATTGTATTCTTAATTGTATATGAGTTTCCTGCCATGTTGTACCATTTCGTATTCATTTTAATCTATAATATTAGCTTAATTAATTTTTAAAATTCAACTTTTTGAAAAACCCGGATTTTTTGCCACTTTTGAATTTTTTAAACTATTTTCCAATCATCCGATCTCTTAGATTTTTAGAGTGTTCATGTATATAGAGCTCCGATGCATCCTCAAAATTTTTTAAATTGCTGGCTCAATTTTAAGTTTAGGGGCGGGCTTACCCTTCCCGATTTTTGCCCCACTTTCCAGAATTCTCGAATTTTTAAAAAATACTTCCAATTTTTATATCACCCTGTAATTTTGTGTGTACATATATATAGTGCTCCGGTAACCTCTCAAAAATTTATAGAACTGCGGCTAAATTTTAAGCTGGAGTTTGGGCCAAAAGTTTTTCAATTCAGGCATTGGGGCATTGTGTCCAAAGGGGTCTGCGTTTCGAGGGGGAGAGCGCCCCGTAACCGAATCCCCGACCCGCACTTTTGACAAGTAAATATGCGTCTACAGTCCATTTCCAAACGATAGAACCCTCACACGAGGAGGTGCAGGGCTGGGGCTTGGTGATGGTCTGAGGTTCGAAACCCAGCGTGGCCACGTTTTGTTTTTAGATGCGTCGGGTGGGGAATCCACCTAGCACCATAATGATACACCGTAATGAACTGGCTGGAAAAGCACACCCTCGCTTGTAAACAGCCGTACATATTCAAAGCGTTTGAAATTGAAAACAATCACCTTTTTTTGAAAAAAAAAGTTTAAAAATGTGTTAGCAAACATCTAAATTCTGCTTGGACAGCTTACTAATAAAATAGTGATAGAAAGCTAAGATTAAGAAAAGGGAGCTGATCTGTCACGTGACTTGGATCGACCACACACACACACACACAGGGCGAAACTTTTTATTAATAATATAGATAAATATATATAAATATTTTATAAATAAATAAATAAATAAATAAATAAATATATATATATATAAATATAAATCATTATTAGTTTTTTTATGATAAATAAATAAATAAATGTATAAATATATATATTTTCCGCTAATGGAATATCTGAAGGGATCTTAACCATGAACACTCTGTTTCATATGCGTTATTAATTTAAGCTTTTTAACTGAACTAATCTGTGTAACTGATTCGTCTGGACCCCCCCCCCCCCCAAGCCATATGCATATAGATAAACCCATGTATAGATAAACACGGCCTATTGATTGCGTATTTCACTGAATAATAATTAATGCGATAATTTCGTAGTCCGAAGTTTGGGTCTCGTTATCTGATTGGATTGATTTTGATCTAGCAACCCAGTCGTGGGCGTTGAGTTTTTATTTGCTTCGGATTTCTGATTTTAATTTCAATAGACATTTAAATGTGTTTAAATGTATTAAAATATACATAATAGTTACATAACATACAATGGGAATTGAGGAAAATATGCATAACATTTAATAAAATGAGAAAAATTGACAAAAAGTTAGATTCTCTAATGAAATGGAGGAGGAGAAATAAAATTCGCTAAATATCGAACTGCCATTTAAAATCTTCTTATAGTAAGACGTAATATTTTCATCATCCAATCAATTACTGTTTGCGGATCACAATCATGTCAGATTTGAGGCGCTGTCCGTTTACAAGCGGTTCAATTCTGGTATCGCCGATTCCGCAAACCGAATGTGATTGGGTAGAAATATGACGCCATACCTCAATGACATTTCCATGGCGTTTGTCACATTTAACTATTATATTCTTCGTTTGGCGATCTCCAAAGGTCATTTACTGCATTTCTTTTTGGTGAAAGACAAACATACTTAAGTAATCGCATGGATTTATTATTTAACCCTTTGTGAATTTGAAAATCGGATTTATTTTGTATACACAGGTACACGCAAAAAACGTGTCTTGCGTACTCCCTGTAAACGAAACTAGACGTGGTTTAAAAGTGTTTAGGAATTCAGTTTGTATTAGGATAATTTCTATAAATTGCTTGTTGTATACAGGTATACAGAGGCAAAGCTATAGAGATCGAGAACAAATTCCGTTCGAAATAAATGTTTTTCATGTTGTGGAACATCATACCATTTGTAATTATAGGTTTAACGTGAAAATTATTCACATTTCAACCGTTATGCCATTTGGACATTCCAGTTTTATAAAGGCAACAAAATGTACTTATCGCAATACAAAATTAATAAAAACACATGAAAATTCTCAGAAAGGTTTAAATAATGATTTTAATGATAGATAAATGAGTTTAAAGTGTTTTCTTAATGTAGTTAGTTTTCAAAAATAGTGGTTTTAAGATTCTCCTCTCTGAATATATTTCTCCGTGATATATTGGATCTAATAATGTAAAGCAAAATTTAAAAAGAAAGGTTTGAAAATTACTGACTGGTGTACCAGTGTTCAATTCATTTTGCTTCTGACTGTACTCCTGGACTATCGAACGCAACGCGATTTAATTAATACCGGTTATCATTGATCCGAGGATGTCACACAAACTCTCAGAATCTAAAAAATTAAATTAGATGCCAAGGTTATTTATTTTTTTTTGGGAGGGGGGGGGGTTATTTTAGCGAAGCTTCTCTATAAACGGAAAGTAAATTACTCCATATTTGTGTATAAAAAAGGAAAAAAAAACAGATCAGTATATCACCATTTTCTCATTAAAACTGAAAAATAGAATTTATTTTCACTTTGAATAGATGGTGAAAACAAAATCTTGATTTCAGTAAATTATCCGAAAAACATAAACATATTTCCACATATTCAAACTTTATGAATCAATTTATTCTGGAAAACAAAAATTGCCTGTCAACATGTAGACCGGGAGGCGGCAACACAGACAATCATCTCATCGACTTCACGGCTGAAATTCCAGAATTTTCTAAAATTCGATTCACATATTAAAACGCAATCGGTCGACCAAGTCATATCTTGGTGAAAAACACCTTAAAACCCGATTTTAGCGGTTGAGTCATAGGTTTACCATTGTGTGTTCCTTCACCCAAAGGTATGAAAACTTGGAGGACTGGGAGCAGGAACACACAATGGTATACCTACTAGACAACCGCTTAAATCGGGTTTTCCACCAAGATATGAATTGGCAGACCGATTAAGTTTTAATATGTGAATCAAGTTTTAACTAATTCTGGAATTTCAGCCGTGAACTCGATGAGGTGATTGTCTGTGCTGCCGCCTCCCGTTCTAATACTGTACTTTAAAAAACAAGATTTTTTTCATCTATACATTAAACCAAGGAGGCAGAATTGAATTTAAAGAAAAAGCATATACTATTTCCCATTAATGTTTTTTTGAAGGATGGCTGTTAAAACGTTTCACAAAGACGTTAAAATTAAAATTGTTTATCAGGTAAAATTGACATTTGTTTTTACCCAGTTTGTCTATTTCCACGATTTTATTTGGCCCCTCTTTTTGCATTGGTTGTAATTTCATTTTCGCGATTATTTGGCACAAAATTTCTCTTTTTTAAGACTGAGTTATGTCAAGGTCCCTATAACAAAATATACCGTCTTGTCTTCTATGAAACGTGATAAATAGTTAGTCAATTATTAACGTTTTTAATTATCAGGAGTGAAATATTTTGCTTAATTAATGTATTTATTCTTCTTTTAATGTTGCGTGAACGAAGTCACGGGTAACAGCTGGTGTTGTATATGTGTGACATATAATGTGAAATTTTAGATATCAATGTAGTATTTGAGGTTTTTGACAATATGGTTTAGACCATGGTATAAACCGTTAAAAACTGACACGTGTCAAAAACCTGCCAACCCTGATTCTTTATAAAATAAAGAAAGAACTTAACTGAAGTACATATAATTTTAATTATTATTTATGTAATTAAATATCAGTTTTTATTAAAGTCTTATCAGTGTTAATTTTATTCTTGGATGATAAAAACAAAAACATTTCGCGTTTAAAGTAGTCAATTTTCAACCAAACAATAAGTGAATACATTGACAAAAGAATTTTAATTGTATTGAATATCGCCTATGAAATGCCATGACAGATAATTTAGTCATTTGTTTATTAATTAGTGTTTTGTACGAGCAGCCTAAGATCCAGTATCTTTTGTGTTAACATTTGGTGCATTAGAATGTTGTTTGTGAATTTTTAGCACATGAAAATTAGCTCTTTCTGAAGTAGGTTATGAAACGCATACACACACGTAATTTATGTACAAATATATATGCATACATATATATAATTTTATTGTTCAATTTAACTGAATAATAATTCACGGCAAAATTATGTAATGTGTTTTAAACACTGGTACAGCAAAGAAGCGGGGGGGGGGGGGGGGGAATTGAAGCCTATCTTGGAGCACCTAAAAATTGATAAAATACAAACTAAACATTGTATTAAAGCGATGCATAATGTGTAAAAAACAACATGAAAAACATAAACAGCTAAAGATATTTTAGAATGCAACTGCTTCAAGACTTCAAATGTTTGTTTATAAAATTAATGAAAGAGGATGAGGAACATTAGCGGCAAGGCCTGTGTCTATAATATTGCTACCAGTTTATTGCTCTCTGTATTGATGATTGAAAATTGGGTTCCTTTTATGAAGCCTTAAAACCGCTCAAGAAAATTTATTTTGACTACTTGTGCTTTTCATTATATAATTTTTTACACATTCATACTCAAAATATTTTATTAACCTGTAAAAAATGGATTTATTCATTTTATAATGAATAATGATATAATAACCCCTCTCATGCGAAGATCCTGCCTACGCAATTATATTAAAGATAATTAAAATTGCATTAACAAGAATGAAACGTGGAATGTTTATTTGAAAAACTATACTTATAAACAAATAAAGAATACAGGTAAACTAGAATAGGAACAATTTTAATATAACACAAAATGTACTTTTAATAATAGAATGCTAGCATTATCCACATACATCAAAATGACATACACTAATATTCTAAGGCTAAGTACACAAGTATGTCAATAGTACAGTAGAGTACGTAGGATTCTGTTTTTTAGGGAGGGAGAGGGGGAGGGTGCTGAGCTTGGGTAATATGTGAGATTGTGGAAATGGCTTAAATTGTGAGTCTACCTGCAGTAGCATAATTAGAAAGAAGTACTTTAAAGTGGCAAGATAAAATAAAGATTCAGCTAAATAGTATTAACATAAATCCACAAACTTGTATAATAAATATATAAGTAGCTATTTTTAACTGATGCATTTGTAAAATAAATAATACAGCTAGTGAGTAAATTTACTCTAATAATATATATATATATATATATATATATATATATATACTATCAGTATAAATTTATTCACTTGATAAATTATAAAATAGAAAAATAAATTAAACTTATGTAAAGATTCAAAAACTGCATTGAGAAATTCACTTTATTTAATATAATTTATTATTTATTTGTAATATTTTCTCCATAAATCATGAAATATGCTGGTTCAAATTTAAGTTTAAATTTTGGATCCAATGTCATGAATTATTTGTCGATCGAAATACAAAATTAATAAAAATTATAACAAATGAATATATAATAATTATGTCTTTAAAACTCAGACACAAACAGTTCAATAATAAGAAATTAGATTAGGTGTTTGATTAATCATCTAATTTAAATATTTCATATTTAACGTAAGAATAAATACACCAAAAAAAAAAAAAGCGGACATCCCAGCCCCTCTTTTCAATCTTTTTCAGAACGGAGTGTCTATTCTTACGGCAGCCGTAATTTTAATATTTTTACGGCACTTTGGTGCGCACGCGCAGTAATAGACTATCGTAGGGATTGCCGAAGATTCTTTTGTGGATTGAATCAAGTACGACTCATATCCTCATTTCGCTGGCAGCTCACTCTTTAATGCGTCCAGTTCAGCCATATTGGTTTTTTGTTGGAGCTTACTGTGTTATATCATCTTTCTGACCTTTCTTAAAATGACTGAAATCCACATGGAAGATTTATTCCTTGATTTTTTAGATTTTGAGAGAAAACTACAGCTCTATAAATCGACTAATTATGTTGATTTTTACATTTCGGATTCACGCACGTTGGAATCTGCTCGTCAGCGATGCTGGAAACGGGTGGAAAAAGTTCCGAAGGCAGTTAAATATTATTAATTATGTAAAATTTAAATGCGTCCGTGGTGGCGTTCACAAAATGGGTAAAAGAGATAAAAGGATGCGTGATTTATCGTAATTACTATATTTTATAATTTGTGAATATATGTATAATCTACTGCTATATATATATTATATTGCTGTATATGTTTTATTCCTATATATCACCCCCTCCCTTTTCCTAATAATGTTTAAGGTTCGGTAATACTGCACTTGCTTTTCTATATTTTAATTGACATAGTTTATTATTTCGTATCTTCTTATTACTGTCAAGAAAGAGGGCATGACCTTCGGGAGCCCGTTATCGTTGTTGCTTGTAAAAAAATAATAATAAGCTATATCAATTAAAATAAGAATAAGATAAATTTACTATTAGCTATCCTTAAATATTATTTGGTAAGGTGGGGGTAGTGTATAGAAATATGGATAACAATATCTCTGCATATGTCCACAAATTATTTATAAAATAAAATATACTTGCAATAACCCATGCATTCCTTTATATCTACTTCTCAATTTGGGAATTCCACCGAGAATGCACTTAAATTTCACACACCTCTCCCAGAATTTTTCTTTTAGTTTAGGATATTACTAACAAGTTGATTCCAATGTGTTGAATCAGAAATATGAAAATTAACCAATTTAGACTTTTTATAGAGCTTTTTTTTTCTCAAAATAATATGTAGGAAATAAATTTCCCATGTGGATCTTATCATGAAAGAGGTTTCAGGAAGCTGCATAAGTTATTGCCCATTTTGCTAATATTATAGACTTTCACCTGGTGATCAATTTCATAAATGTTGACTTGGTCTTGCAAAAAAAAAAGCCTAGGCTACAGACCACAGCATATCTATTACAAAATAATGTCCCATAGATTGTCAAGCCGATACCCATGATTAAAAATTTTATCTGAATTAGGGATCAGTGTTGTCGATTTAGAATTAAGATTCACCACTATTTTCAAATAGTAATATTAGCTTTGCCACAAAGGCCACGCTCTTGTTTTCAACTGGGATATTTAATTCCTCTAACCGCTGTTCATGCAAACGTAGCCTTTCTGTAAGGCTTAAAAGCGATCTTTCACTATTTGGCACAGACTCCCATGCATTCTTGAATTCCAGGTATTCATTTGGCAACGTGTTCAGAACTTTGTTTAGCAGCATAGATTTCGGTATCTGAACATTTTCATTTCTTCTTGTAATTCCTGCCAAATCCTCTGTAATTTTGAAACATGAGTTGCAATATTGTCCATAGGGTCTCTACTATAGTTAAATAGTTGAGAATACAACAGATCTAGCCTTCCTTCATTTTTCTGTTCATAACCAGAATGCAAGGCATCCCACATTTCCTTCCCAGTTTTACAAGTCAGGATGTGTTGTTTGGGTTCAGGCTCAACACTAGACCCAATTGTATATCTATCAATGGCATCAGATTCTTGATAGGCCTTCAAAGCTGCCGAATACACTTTTCTTTCTGCCTCTGTTGCATTTGCTAGCAGCGGTTCAGGCTTAGTTGTTTCACCCAAAACAATAGGCATGGCTTTCTGTACTGTAAGCTGAAGTTCTATATCAAATTTCCAGCTTATCCAGTTCCTTTCACCTTCCAACTTTTCAATAAAATTGAATTTATCCATATTATTCATTAACTGGAACACACGTTACGATGATAAGGAAATTAAGCCTAACAACGTGCCAACCGGCGATGTTTTCAAAGTTTAAAAAATACTAACTAAGCGCAGTGGCAGCGTGCTGGGCCCATAACCAGTTGGAAATACTTAATAACATATCAATTACAGTTTAATAAGTTCATTAAATATCAGTTACATACTTTAAATAAACTTTAACATCACCTTTTACCGTGAGCAACCGCATGTAAACACACGACTCTAGTAGTACCGTTAAGTTAACAGTTACACATTAGTAGTTTAAGTTAAAGTTAATGTTTTGGGTTACAGTGAATATCTTAGTTATAGGTTACAGTTAGGTTATGGAGGTATTGATTTATATTCAACAATTTCACATAAATTTTACAAATCATACTTTTATCAAATTGTTCATCATTTTATAATTAAATAATGAAAGAATATGCTTTTGTTTTCATTAATTTGATTTTTGAGCTGATATGTATGACAGTAAAATAATGTGACTAAGAGACATAGTAAAAAATCCTTCATGAATTCACAGTGTAAACAAACAATCATGCCGTCATTTTACCTACTGTGATATCATGAGAATATTGTTGATGGAGTAAAATTGTAAATATAATATGAAATGAATATTTTTATCTTTCAGTTTGGTATATAAATAAAATCTGCTGATAAGTTAAAAAAGTGCTTTTGTTTGACTAATTTTTAATATGATAATGCATGTGAGGATTAGAAGATATTTAAATTTTCTATACCTATTTATTCATTCGAGAATGTGACTTTAATTATTTATAATAATAAAAAAATTATAATATGTATGATTTATTTAATATATTTTTCTCGAATTGAATGCACTGCTAGTTTTAATATTCGCTTTTGCTTTACCCCCCTTCCCATATCTCTATTAATGTATGTATCATGTATTCACTATTTTAAAGATTTTCAATCTTAAATTCTAGAGGTCTGCAAAGACAGATACAATTTGTAAAGTGATAATCAAAAGTTTAAGAATAGCTGTTTTAGATTATTTGATTGATACCATTTTTTTGAAATAGTAATATTCGCCCTATTTAATAATACATTAAATAAACAAAAGTAAGGCGAATTATACTATTTCAGAAATTTGGTAGCAATCTGAGTAAAAAAAAGTAGCAGTATCAACACTGCGTATATGGAAAAGGCTCATCCAGAAAGGATTAGTAGATATACATATACATCCATATAAGTCTAATGGACATCTATATAAGAGCATATTTTATATTCCATGTCCATGTACATCTATATACATCCATATTACATAGATATGATGTATATATACGTACATAATATGTAGATATTATGTCTAGGACATGATGTATATGGACATAGACATCCGTTTAAGTAGATATTATGTCAGGTTTGTATGTCCAACGAACGCTATATGGATGTATACGGAGTGATATCTGATGGTAATATCTACGTAGATAATATGTTATATGGAACTCCTACGATGAATTATGGACATGGTGTATGGATGTACTTTACGTTATATTGATGTCATACCTACCAGTTTGTGCTGTGTTTTGATCTAAGTGCCTGTGTGTTTGTACAGTAATTATAAATTGTCTGTAATTACTTTTATTTTTCATAAAGCAAAAAATACTATTCGGAATTCCTGAATAAAAATGCAGACTAAACTGGCAACGCTGCTCTAAATCTCCCGACTTTCTCTTCAAATAAAATAAACATTATTTAAACCAGAAATTTTACTTCCTAAATGAAGTAAAATAAATATTTCATAAAGAGGACAGAAATCCTTGAATGAATTTGCTGATTCAAAAATGTTTATATGCCTTGTAAATTCCGTGAATAAAACTCTAGTTTTGGGCATAATGGATGATTTTGATATGAATCACAATTCACTCAGCATACACAAAAGCATAGCTAACAAACTTCTTATAATTTTTAACCAATTCAAACTAAAAATTTCGTAAAAAAAGGGCTATGTGGCTTTTAATTTATTTTTTTAAACAAAATTTCTTGTTTTAATTGATCAAAAATAATATGAAGGTTGACAGTGATTCTTTTGCTAATGCTCGAATTATTCATTCAAATATCAAAATCCTTCATTAATCTCGTCATTAGATAAAACAGAAATCACTTGTGCGAGTAATTTTGCGTAACAAATGGTCTTAAATACGTACAATATCGAATTTTATTAAAAGATATCTGGTATTAAACATGTTTATTAATTTACAGTAGCTGTTTTTTTTTCTTACTTATGGCCAGTCCATGGAGCTTAGCAGGAAATGCTGCCAATTCGATAATATGTGTTAAAAATATCCATCTAAGAGGGTTTGTACGATTTTACCACAATTTTTTAATTGAAAATTTTCTCTTATAAATAGAAGATAGGAAAATAGGGCAGAAAAATATTACAAATCCTGTAACTAAACGCTGCGTCTACAATTTCTGCTATTTAAATATTTCACCCTGGTCTGTATGTTTTTCTTTTGCGTTGACTGAAAAGAGCATTTCAAAAATGAAGTCATTTACTCATAGAAAGCTTTTTCTAATATTTTTATAAGATAATATGTACTTCTATTTTGCATTTATTTTGCTTGAAAGCAATTTGTATTCCATTTGTTTTTGTGAATTGTTGCTTTGTTATTGTTAATTTTTGGCGACGATCGAGCTGTACATTTGCGATAATCCGAACAACAACGGGTTTTTTGGATGGCAGCAGTGCGTGCTCCTCAGTCAAGCGAGGGGCGTTGACCGTGTTGTGCGGAGGGCTGTCGTCTCAAAGTTTCCTATTAGCCGTGTGCTAAGTTTTTATTTTTTAGTCTGGTGCTACTGGGCTTTTTGTAAATATTTGAAGCTTTCTTCACCTGGGGTAAGCGATTAAAACTTATTTTTATTATCTTTGACGTTCCAAGTTCTGTTTTGTTGTCCTGAGTGTTCGTTTATTCTGGCTTTGGTTGCAAGGAGTTGAGTAGAACGCCTGCTCGGCTACTATGGCAAATTCTACAATTTAAATTGTTCCCGACCCAATTTCGGAAACTTTACCTTTGAATGTTGAAATGCTGGAGAATGAAGATAGCGGCTTTCAGTCGATAAATGGTAATCCTAACGTGATTCGTTCTACTTTACCTGTGGATTCGCTTCTACAAATGGCGGATGATAATGGCGGTAGGTTGTTCAACATTTTTTTGACTAGTACAGATTCTAACGCTTTACCAAAAAGGGATCCCCGTGCAGCTCAGGCTGAAATAAAAAATAAAGTTGCACATTTCCAGAAGATTTATAACATTCGGTTTACACGCGTGGGCAGTATCATAATTAGTACGTCTGATGTTGTATGTGCGACTGAAATATGTCATATCGATACTTTTCTTGGTCTAAAGATTCAAACCAGAGTGGTATGGGAGAACATCACAAATAAATTTCTATTGTTTAACGTTCCGGTGGTTATCTAGCTGGAAGAAGTGGGTCAGGAACTCATAAGCAGCAACAATTTTCACTTACTAGAGCTACGTCGGTTTGTGAAAAGAGACAGCAGGAACGAAGTATCCCCGGTTCTAATAACAATTTTGGGTACCTCCCTCCCGCCGGAGGTTAAAATCTGGTTCACAATTCAGCCAATAAAACAATTTGTAGACCGTCCCCGCCAGTGCTTGAAATGTTTCCAATTTAATCATGTTTCTAATAAGTGTAAATCAGAACAACTGTGTGCCACGTGTGGTATGGCCCATTCAGGCGCATGTACTGAACCGGTCAAATGTAGAAATTGTGGAGAGGAACACAGGTCGGATTTTAATCAATGCCCAGCCCGTATTAAAGAAGGTGAATTCTTAAGATATAAATGTTCAAACTTTCTAACTTTCATTGAAGCCAGAAGGCTGTTCAACCGAAAATCTGAACCGAAATTGTATGCAAAAATAGCTGGCTCGCAGAAAGCTGATTTGGAGGATATGAAGAAAGTATGGGAAAACCGTACTAATGCCATGTTAAAACTTATTGTTGACCTAACCGACGAAAAATTTGAGAAGACCCAGGCCCTCATTTGCGAAATAAAGACAGCCATTGAAAGTCTCAGTGTTACTATGTCAAATTGGTGCGCCAAATTACGTGATTTCTCTCCAGACAGGCGGAAACGCGCTCATCAGGGGGGAGCTGCTTATTAAAAAAAAGGGAATATATATAGATATACAGAAAAAAAATAATGGACTCTTGGGAAATATATATTTTTTGTTTTTTGGTGGCCGACTATTACATGGCACAGGTCTGCCTGGACTTTTGTTGTGGTTTATGCAGGTGCTCTGTCCTTGTTCTTTTTTCCTTGCCCCGATTTTATGAGTCTAAGCATTTTACAGTGGAACTGTAGAAGTATTAACAATAAGCAGGCCTGGTTTCACAGTCCCCCCTTTTCCAATGCGGACGTTGTGGTCCTCCAAGAAACTTTTTTCTCAGAAGACAAATCATGCCATATTCCGGGGAAGGTTTTGTATCGGTCGCCCAGGTAACGGACTCGCTATTGCTGTCAATTCCCTTTTCTCTTTTCATGTACTATCTTTACATGTGACTCATTCCGTTAATGAATTCATGGCCATCCGTTTAACCCATCATAATTTTTCTTTGAATATAATCAATGTGTACTCTAGTTCTGGCCAGGTGGTAGGTGATTTGGTAAAGATTTGTCGTGGCTTGTCGGGGCCTTCCCTCCTCCTTGGTGACTTTAATCTACACCATCCGTTGTGGAGTTCCCAGGTGGCGTCTCCTGCCAGTGAACAATATATTGACTGGATGGCTGAGAGCTCCTTTTGCCTCTTAAACTTTACTACTCCTACTCATGTGGCTCCTAGTGGTGTCTGCTCCCTCATTGATTTATATCTTTGTTCCTCAGACCTCTTCGCTAGTACGACTGTCCATGTCGAAGACGAGCTCTTTGACAGCGATCATTTCCCCATTTTGATTTCGGTGACCCTCTGCCCTCCCCCTGTTCATTCTGGTACCATGCTGTTCCATTGGCGCAGAATTTGTCAGGAAGTGAATGACACAGTTGCGGTGTGCCCGGACCTGATTTACCACTCCTTCTGCGATGTGGTCCGTAATTCCATGAACAACCATAAGTTCCTCCGAAATGTGCCCTCCAAGGTTTTCCCGGCCTGGTGGTCTTCCAGATGCAGCAATTTACTTCAACAAAAAAAATTCTTTCAAGGAAGTCCCGCCAGTTGGTGTCCTCGGCCTTCTGGATAAAGTATAAGAGAGTGGCGGCCAAGCTTCAACAGGTTATAAAGGATTCGAAACGCCAATATTGGGACACAATTTGTAAAAACGCCAGTGATCCCCGCATTCTGTATAAAGTCTTCCGAAAGATCAAAAATCGTTCATGCACTCCCATCCAGGCCCACTTTTGCTTACGGTATGAAAATTGCTTAATTACTGATGCTCAAACCCAGGCTGAGATTTTTGCAACCTTCTTCAGTGGTAACTCCAATCACGAATCACTCCCTTTGATTTACGTCCCTGAGGAGGACAGCCAAATAAATAATCCATTCGACCTTTTTGAGCTGAAGGAGGCGATAAAGTGTACCAAAGCCACTACTCCAGGCGAAGATAGAATTAGCGCGAGGTTTTTTAAGGGCCTAAATGATGTTGCACAGTTAACTATCCTCCGCATTTATAATGACATCTGGGATTCGGGCAATATACCTGCGGACTGGTCTAGGGCAATTATTCTGCCAATTTTGAAGCCGGGAAAATTGGAGTTAGATGTCACTTCCTACCGTCCGATAGCTTTAACCTCGGTGACGGGGAAAATTTGTGAAAGGATGATTGCTAAGCGCATCAGCTACCACCTGATAAAAAATAAATCACTCAGTTACAGGCATCTGGGTTTCCAGCCGTTCCGGGACAGTCAGACCACTCTGTTGATGTTGCATAAAGATATAGCCAGAGCGAAAAATGAGAAAAGATATATCCTGGGGATTTCCCTTGACCTTCAAGCGGCGTATGACATCATATATGTGGATGGCTTAATTTTGAAGTGCGCTCTAATCGGCCTCTCTGGGCCAATACTCCGCTGGCTGCACCGTTTTTTTATATTCTCGGACTATTAAAGTATCCTGGAGGGGTTTTCTTTCTTCGCCTCATAGCGTCGACAAGGGGGTTCCACAGGGTGCAGTTCTGAGTTCCATTCTTTTTACTATCTTCCTATCAGATTTCTTCGAAATTTTGGATGGCCTTGGCATCACATATTTAATTGATGCAGATGATATTTTTATCTACGGCTCTGCTGATGCCCTGGAGACGTGTCGGGATAGGCTTCAGGAGGCTCTGCGGCTTATCGTCATCTGGTGCCTGTACTGGAAGTTACATATTCGCCCAGACAAGTGTCATGCTGTCAATTTTTCTAGACGACGGGGTGAGGTCGACTTCGACTTCAGCATTAATGGTAGCCTGATAGAATGGTCCGATGAAATTAAATTTCTTGGTTTTTGCATCAGTTCCGAGTCCCATTCTTTTTACTATCTTCCTATCACATTTCTTCGAAATTTTGGATGGCATTGGCATCACATATTTAATTTATGCACATGATATTTTTATCTACGGCTCTGCTGATTCCCTGGAGACGTGTCGGGATAGGCTTAAGGAGGCTCTGCGGCTTATCGTCATCTGGTGCCAGTACTGGAAGTTACATATTCGCCCAGACAAGTGTCATGCTGTCAATTTTTCTAGACGACGGGGTGAGGTCGACTTTGACTTCAGCATTAATGGTGGCCTGATTGAATTGTCCGATGAAATTAAATTTCTTGGTTTTTACATCACCCGTTGGGGTGGCTTTCGCCGTCATGGTGAGTATCTGCGGAGGAAGATGTTCAAAAAAGTCAATATTCTAAAGGCGCTTTCCCATCCTCGATATGGGGCCCGTTCGTCTCACCTATTAATGCTGGCAACTTCCTCCATTCGGAGTATGATCGAATATGGGGCAACTATCCTCGTCTCAGCTACAGAGTCCTTTTATAAAAGATTAGAGGTTATGCAAAATGCGGCACTTCGTGTGGCTTTGGGGCTCCCCAAGTGGGTCCCCCTTCTGGTTTTACGGAAACATGCCGGGGTTCCCTCCCTCTTTGACAGAATTCGTGTTTTGGCCTTCAACTTCTGGATCCGCCATAGCTCTTTTTGCAGCTTGTCCCCGCTGTGGGAGTTCCACAATTGCAACCTGCATGAGATCACGTATCTTATCCCTGATGTCATGATGATTATGGATGAAGTCAGCGCCCTCTTCAGGTTCCTCTCCCTCCAAAGCAGGAGCTGGTCCAATTCCATTTAGATGATCTGTCTTTCCAGTGCAAAGACCTCGCTAACTCTGTCATCGTTCCCTTATACAATGAATTTATTCAGAACTTCCGAGACACCTGGTCCATTGTGGCCACAGATGCCTCAAAGTCTGCTTTGTTGACCTCGATTGCAGGCTGCGCTGATTCTTTCCATTTTGGATACAGGGTCCACCCGGTAAATTCCATTTTCACTGCAGAGGCTTTGGCAATTGGCACGGCGATCGATGAGTTGATTCCTATAGTTGGCACAGCGATTATCTTAACGGAGAGTCATTCTGTACTCAAGGCACTTCAAGTGGTTTCCCTCAAGTCGCCGAGCGTTATTGTGTGGCTTCATAATAAGATACAGAGAATGGTCTCCTTTATCCCTCGGATCTGCTTTTGCTGGGTGCCGGGTCACCGTGGTATCCCACCAAATGAGAGTGCTGACGGCATTGCAAAATGTGTCAGCGCTACAGATGTCATGCTCAACTGGATTTCCCCGGAAGATGTTAAGCATTATAATAAGCAGAGAACTGATCGCTTGAGCTCCCACTGGTTCCTCTCTAGCAAATATGCTCTGTCTCATGGAAACATTCCCTCGATTCGGCAAACTCACCTCTGGGCTGGCAGCAGACGGGACGATACTTTAATAACGCATTTCCTCTGCCAGATGTTGATCACTCCAGTTACTCTCCGACGCTTTGGCTTGGCAGACGACGATGTTTGTAGCAGCTGTCTAGTTCCAGATTCCCTGGAGCACATTCTGATTCATTGTAGCAAGTACCGCACTCAGCGTCAGATCTGTTGGGGAAAATTGGATACGAGAAGCAACCCTCAGACTCTTGCAGAATTCTCCCGCTGGTTTTGTGAACTTCCAGACTTCCGTCGCTCCTCTCTTCATTTTCTGCGCAGTATAGATCTGTTCTAGTTCTTCTGCCGGCTATTCCTGTTTAGTTCTGTGCGAGTGGATCATTTGAGACGACAGCCCTGTTGCTATAGGTCTCAAAGCCTACCCCCCCCCCCCTTCAAAGTACCTTCAAAGTATTGTTAATTTGGAATTGTCTAAAACATTTAAAAATTATAAATGTAACCTTTCTTATAAAAATTAATGTTAGAAATTTATTAATTAAATTCGATTTATGAATACCATTAATATAACTATTATTTAAATTAATATTTATATTAATAATATGATTACCGTATTTTCGGGTATATAGCCCGCACCCCTAAATAGAGCAGTACAGTAAAAATGTTCGTGTATAAGCCGCGGAGCTGCATCAGTGTATAGTCCGTGGGCTATACACCGTCTACGAATATATATTTTGATCAGTGTTCGAAATTAGAGGTCATTAGTCATAATTTGCAACAGAAATTTACCAAATTACTTCGTGATGCATAATGCCTACAGCAATTCGGCTAAAAATTAAGTACAGCACTACAAAAATTATGCAAATACAAAATTTTTTTTTAATTTTATATAAGAGGTAGCTTTTTGTAATAAAATGTATGGTATTGAAGTATCTTGAGTAAGTAATTAAACAGCAGTAACTCACAATTACTATTACAATATTATTACTTAATAATTTATATTGCTTTCATTGAGAACGTGATGTAATATACAACTGAAACCATTAATGGCATTTTACCACGTAGAAAATATGTTATTATTATTTTGTTATTTTAAATAATAATTACTATAAATAATATAAAACTATTCTATAAAAAGGCACACAGTAATTCGCTCAAAAATATTTATTTTAATCACTGGAATCGGAAAATCCTTCAAAATCGGAAGTTTCCCAGTCTGTCATAAACAAAACAATTATGTCGCTATTTATAGACGAGTTATCAGCTTCATCTTCACCTTCACTATCAGAAAGATAAAAAAAACTGAGCTGTGTGGCTGGGGTTCAGCAATTTTTTTATGTGGTAATCCAGCTTTTCTGAATCCCTTGATCACTGCATTTGCCGAGATATTTTTCCATGAATCGGGAATCCATTCACAAACTGTAGTATGTGGTGCTCGTTTCATTCTTCCGCTTTTTGTGTATTCTTTTAATTCCTCGGTCATCCATTTCTCCCACTTTCCTCGAATTTTGCACTTGAAGGATCGATTTACGGTTATATCCAGTGGTTGCAAAAGTTTAGTCATACCTTCGAGTAAAATGGCACGAAAACATTTGTTGTTCTTGCACAACTTCTTAATGTCACCTGTGAGATGTTCTTTCATCGAATACATTACTTAAGATACATTTCGGGCTAAAATATGAATGAAAAAAACTGTATCAACAAAAGATTATCAAGACATAAAAAGTGAAAAAAACAATAAAGGAAGAAAAAACTTGTTTTCATATTTGAATTAACGATGCATAGTTTTAAAATATCTATAGTGCCGATCAGAGCTGGTGTGAGACCATGTGTAAGCGCGGGATCTCTTCAATTCCCCCCTCCCTATTTTTCTACAAGCTTTATTTGCCTACTTCTCTTTTTATTAATTAACGATCATTTTTAAATAAACAAAATCTAACAATTTATAATGCTTTGTTATTATAAAGCAATATTTGATACATACTACCATTAATAAAAATAAATATTCTATTCAGAATATCTTTTAATGAAATAAATTATTTTTAAAACATGAGATTTGGAAAAAAAATAACAGCAAAGTTGACCAAAATAATTCTTTGTTTCCTTCTTTTTTAAAGGACTTAGTTACCGAACGATAACGTTCACTGCAATGTTATTCAATGGCAAAAAGTGATCGTTCTATTATCCAAATTGACACGAAACTTACAGAAATTTTTGAATGCCTTTTTTTTTCTCTCGAATAAGAAAAGATGTTGAATATTCCCTAATTTTTCGAATTTTCAATTTTGAGATCGTAAGTATTTTTTATTTTAATTTTAAAAACTTGTGTTACTTTTAAAAATGTATTTAATTTTAAATTCAAATTAAAAATATTTACGATCCCAAAATTAAAAATTCGAAAAATTAAGGAATATTCAACATCTTTTTTGATTCGAGACAAAAAAAAACGGCATTCAAAAATTCCTGTAAGTTTCGTCTCAATTTGGATTAGCACGATCATTTTTTGCCATTGAATAACATTGCAGCAAGTCAACTTTTGAAAAGACCTACTGTTTAATATTACGACAGTTTTATGTTCTTTTAAATTCTAATATTTCTATTATAATCAATTCTATTATATTGTTTTACAACGGGTAGCTTCAGATTGTCTCCCGGTTTTTACGGTAATTAATGTACAGCTCATCTCTACTAATAAAAGAAAGTTTCGCATTCTCTGTGTGTGTGTGTTTGTTTGTTTGTTTGTCTGTCTGCTATGGCTAGCAAAATCCAGCCCACCTAGATGCCTAAAAATTTAGATTTAGGTATTCCAAGCCCTCTCCTGGTGCACCTGAAACTCAGAATTTTAATATTTTAATTATTTACTGAAATATTAATTAAAATGCGCAAAGAACTCTCATCAAAAATACGCTTTTTTTTCTTCGTTTGATTGGTTGCATAGAGTCTTCACAAAAGAAATTATATAAACCAGACCTGAAATCCTTCCACTATAAAGAAAGACGTTTTGTTTCATTATTTCTTCAGCCCGATTTGATAATCCCAGACATCGAAATTGGCTCTCTTTCACGCATCATCCAATTAAAAAAACTACCGAGGTATCGATTCGAAACTCGGGGTGGGTACACACGAAGTCTATTTTTGCCATTCCAAAAATTCAAAATTTTGAAATTAGAACAGTAACTTTTCTTTATTTCGGCCAAAAACTTATCAGACCTCGTATCAGTCCCCAGACGGGAAAAAGGTTGCCGTAAACAATGCCGGGTTGACACATCCGAGATCAAATCGCTCCACTCACTTTTTGAAACAAGTGGAAATAATTACTCTACGTCCACGGAAATTTTCAAACATATGTAAAAAAAATCGCAAATTCAACAAAAAAAAATATTTCATAAAAACCGATTAGTAACTTTTAAAAATATCAATTGGTTGGTTGGTTGGTTGTATAGGGTTTAATGGCGCAAGGTCCCATTGGGGACAAGCTGCGCCAAAGAAAAAATGTTTAAAAAAACCACAAGTAATGCCAACAAAGGCTAAAAATATCAATTAAAACTTATTAATGAAAATGGAAAATGAATTTAGAAGCAGAAGCAAAAGATTTGCAGGTGTTCTAATAATTGCACGGATTCTCGATCAGACATTGCGACGTTTCTTTCTGCCAAAAGAGAGGATTAGACAAAATGATGCATTTGAAAAGGATTGCAGTTTTTATAGGCTATATAAAAATTTTAAAAATATTGGATTTTCGAATTTGAAAAATATGCATCCTTGCTAAAAGAGGGCTAAGATTTCAGGGATTCAAAAAAATTTCGAATTCAGCCCATAATTTTTTATCTAAGCAAAAACCCAATTTTTGTATAGGAAAAAAAAAAAGAAAAAGCTAAGTATTTTGCTATTTCATTTCAAATTATCTGAGTTTGTATGCATTCGATCGCCACGCGATTTGGCTCATTCGACTCGACATCGATAGAGTTTACCGATTTTAGTTCGGAGATTCACCACCAGGGGGCGATTTCCTAGGGTACTTGAATATCCCCTCGCCCTCCTTCAATGTTTTTTCTCTAAATATGCCCCATTTTCGTAACTCAGCAACTATCTTTCTGATTTCAACGGAACTGATTCCGAACATTATAATTAACTTAATAGTCACCCTCTATAACATTAAAGTAAATTTATGAGTAGCAGTTACCACTATTTCCGAAAAATAGTTTAAGCCAAATTTGTAAATTATTTCCTAGCTTAACCAAACGAACGAATTTTTACAGACGCATAGTGATCCTCCTAATTAGTCATTTTCTGAAGGACCCTTGAACATCCCCCTGGCACCTCCCTCAATTTTATTTTCTCTAACTGTGCCTTATTTCAATAACTCCCATTCAATAATTTCCCATCTTCTCCAAACCAGCTCAATTTTGTAGCACGCCTACTATATAGTGTCGTAGGCAGCGGGGACCTGTCTCAGAGTTTCGTTCGGAAAGAGGTTTGTTTAGAACAGAATGCTCCCCTAGCGGTGGAAGGGGGAAATAAAAGATTTTCCGGAGCGTACGAGTATGCCCGGTATACTGTGCCGAAGCCATCGGAGACCGTAGCCAGAGTTTCGTTTTTTCAGAGATTTAAGTTTATTACGTGGCCTCGGGCAAGGTCGGGCGGTTCAGCTAGTATAAAATAAAATTTCATTTCAATAACTACCGTAGTTTTCCCTATTTACATTTTATTATCGACCTTTATTAGAGTCCTGCATACCCAAAGAGGTTCCCGCTTTGTGGTGCGGGTATAAATTTACTACCCGCGGATCAGGTTGCGGGTAGACTCGCAAAATTTGGTTGTAAAGCTCTTTTCTAATCTTGCTGGTCCTACTATGCAATTGTTTTCGTTATTTTTAAAACCCTGAAAGGATGGATTTTTTCTTATGACTGTTTTTCTGTGTAATAATGATTATTACTTTTTATACAAAAGTTTTTTTTGTTTGTTTTATTGCGAGTAACGGCTGTGGGTATACGCAACATTTGCCGGTGCAGATAGATTCGAAGCTACTGCAGGAGTTCTATTTTTTACTCACATTTTATTTCAGGTGATGCGCATGCACGTAAAGAATTTCATTGCCTGAAATAGCTAGCGCTTCCTCTACAAGTGCAAAAGGAACACCGCCCTTTCAGGCAACCAAATTTTTCTCTTTTTCTCCACGGTAAATAGGGCTCATTTCTTTTGTCTACACAGCTGTTGGGGCACTCAGTTTTACCGGGTGCTTTTGGTCTCTTTCCTTCCTGTCTTTAGTTGAATAACTGGAGACATTACTAGTGATTTACTGATTTTGTAATTATTTCATTATTTATTTTAAATTTTGCGCAGTATTTTGAAAATTAAACTTTTTAACACAAGAATCTTGAAAAGTAAATGTTAAAAATTTGCAAGTTCCGTTTTTGGATATCGCAATACTTATTAATATTTTGTTGATAACATATTATTAAAAACTGAATATTGTTAAACCCCCAAAAACGATCAAACCACTTATGTTACTAAAGAAAATAGTAAAAAAGAATGAAAAATATTTACTTGAAAAATGCACCGGGTATTTTTCTCAAGACTTGGTTCCGCCACAACTTCATCACTTCCTCATTCATAATAATATATAATGTAATAATATATAATTCGTAATAATATATAATGTAATACTATGTCATCCAGCCTTTTTTATTCGCTGTTACAATGATTTCCGAAGGAAATCGTCCCTTGGATAGCGTTTTTCTTTTAAAAATTACTAAGGGATTTAATTTTGTGCCATCTGCACAGCTGGTCAATACAATCGTAAAGGAGTTCCTTTCCTTCCCAGTAGTGGGAATGGATATAGTCTTTTGACCTAAAAATTAATCAATTGAAAATTTTTATAAATTATATTGATCAAATTTCATAAATAAAAGATTAAATGTATGAAATGAAATATGTATATAACATTACTTACCGATAGTATTTACGGTCCTACTGGGGGTATATCAAAAGCCATGGACACTTTGTCCATATTTACGATACTTTCAGGCATAAATTTATGTTCTTTGATGATTTTCTCCACGAGTTTTTTAACATTGCAATCTTCCCTTCTGAATCCTTTGGAAGATCTTGGGATATAGTTGTCCGTACTCGAATGGACAGTCCTCTCCTTCTCATAAATCTGTTTGGATATCATTTTAATAATGATCGTTGAAATTGGTTTGCCTTCCAATCTCTCGGAATCAATTCATTTATGAAGTTTTTCTTCGAAATCTGGCCGTTGCGCCCCTTTTCCCCTCCTTGATCTTTTGCACTTCGGCATTTTCTCTAGGATTGTATTATCTTTCCGCCATTGTCGAATACTTTTCTCATCAATGCCTAATTCTAGGGCAATAGCTCTGTTCCCCGAAATTGCAGCTTCCTGCACCGCTTGCAGTTTATATGCGGCCGTATAGCTTGCACGTCTTCTAGGCATTGTACGTGAAAAATGCGCAAAAAATAATCTTCTTAGTAGTAGCACGTGTTAGTCGAACAGAATCGGAAATGAGACGAACGATGAGTGTTAATTGTTCAACTTTTGTTCTGACCTGCCTGATTGGTCGCTGAAACCTGTTAGGTCAAAAGTTACATTATTTTGAAGCGGAGACCAGGTAGCTATTATAGCTCTGTTAATGCAATACTTGGCGATAGTTGCAACAATTCTTCCAATCCCAGAAATAAATAATAATAGCATTTAAACAGTAATAAAAAATTACAAACACGAAAAATTCTTTAAATTTCGTGATATAGCGAAAAAAATTCACAAATTTCGACGATTTTTGAATTTTTTTTGGGGTTTAAAAATTGTAGAAAAATCACACGATTTACGTTTTTTTAAAGAAAAATCTTTGTATAACCCGCACCGTGTATAAGCTGCAGTGGCTATTCCAAATGTTTTTTTCTTGTATAACCCGCGGGCTATACACCCGAAAATACGGTAGTTTAAATTTCACATAATTAATTAATATTCTTTAATACAAATTCAAGTTAAAATTAAATGAATTCAACATACAACGGTATGTATTCCTTTTTACAAATATATTTTAACCGGGGCTCAAAAGTCTGAGCATAGCTGCCAAATTTATGCTGTACCACCCTTTTTATAAAGTAATTTTTGCCTTATTTTATTGTAGAATACCGCATTAACATACCGCCTTGTTCGAGTAAAATGAAGGTGTGCTTTATATTTCCGAAATCATTGATTAATGGTAAGTTAAAAAAATTGTATTATCTAATAAATAAATTCATAAATCCTTTCTCTTGAAATAACATTTCGTTACCTTGTCCCACGGTTTCCGAAAATACTACTCGGTCGATTTGAATGAAAAATTTTGACATTGTTCTATATACATGTGACTATTGTTGGAACCGATAATATATAATACTTTTCAATATAATCTATTTTTTATGCTGCCTAAAAGACCAAAACAATATACTTTTTGCTACTGGATAAACGCCATTTTCACAAAAATTGGAAAAATTATTTTTTTGTCGGCTTCACTCATAACTCTAAGCCTACTGCTTATAAAACTGTTCATAAATTCTATTTCTGATTTATAGATCTGCTGGAAAACGTAGGACATTACAACTGTGTGTGTGGTGCAGGCTCAACTGCGTAGCCATTTTGTAATAACAAAAAAATAGCTATTTTTCTCCTAAAAATTTAAAAAGAGAGTTTGGAATACATCTAATTGTAAAATAAAAACATCTGTAGTAATACATTTTGATTATATTGAGAAAAAATCTCGAAAAGTGGCTAGATAAAAGCAGCAAAATGTAGAAACCCCCTTTTAAGAACAAAATGAAATTAAAATAAATAAATGACTTTCTTCAAGTACTTTGTAAGAACAAAACTTCATTCAAAATTTTTGGTACAAATGAGGTATAGGGGAATTAAAGTTAAGTTGTGTAACTAATATACCTGCACCCTTCAAGGGGTTAAATGAAAATCATTTGTTTACCTATTAATTTCTACACAATCTATAACTATAATAAAATGCACATGTTAAAATAATAATGAAAAATTGAAATTTAATGTTTTAGTAAAACCAGAGTTCTATGCTTTCATTTATTTTATTCCATCCCTTTTGTAGCTGTATTTTAATGTATTTAGTGCTTGATTCTAGTGATTAAATTATTTTTCAAAACTCAGAAATAATTATTTCCATAAAACAGTTAGTAAATTGGAATTTATTTCAATTCATTTCTTAAAAAGTTTAATTTTGAAATCTATTCATTTTTTATTTATTATTTAGATTAAAAAATTGAATATGTTTATCTATAAAGATATTTTCTATTGATTTTACGATGTTTTTTTAAAAACTGATTTACACCATCTTTCCTTAGATTGGTAAAACTGTTAGGAAAACCCCTCAATTTTCCAAGATCTCGTGGGATTCTCTAGTGGTTTTTTTCGTAATTACTTTTTCGTTTCGAATACAAGAATCAATTCCTTTTAGAATTTTAAAGTACATTGTAGGTTTTCCGTGTATTAAAATTACTGTTACATTTTGAATTTCTTCAAAACATTTTACTGGACAAATATTTAATAACTTTTGGCAAAACATATATTTATTTTTGTCTGTAAGTGCTGTGCTACCCTAATACAAAAAGTGTGACAAATTAATTCAAGTTCAAACACATGATGTTAAGCATAAATGTGTTTATTTACTAGACATTCAAATAGATACCTTCCTATTAAAAAAATACCGAAATTTCTGGCCTATAATCTGTGGATCAAACAATTCTGTTTCAACCCAGAAATCTTATTCAATGATTGAAATCAAATATTTACAAACATCTTGTAAGTTATATTTTATAAAATAAAATTTTTAGGTTGAAATAGAATTGTTTTTCCCGCGGATTATAGGCTGGAAATTATGGTATATACAGCCGGTTTCAAAGTGGTATAAGAATTTGAGATTGAATTTTGATAAAAGTAGATTTCGTTGAATTTCAACGTGATTGAACCGTAGCACAATATGGTTCCTTTTGATCATTGAAAAGTACATTTTTGCTATATCTTGAAAAATAATGTTTGGAATAAATTATAAAAATGCCCATTCTTGTTTATGTAAAATTTGATGTAGGTCATAATTCCATAGCTGCCAAATTTTAAGCTTTTTTCTCACCATCAAAATTAATAGTAAATTTTAACTTATTTAAACGATGAAATGAACAATTAAATAAGACAAATATATGTTTAAAATTTTAGTAGTAAAGACAACGCGTAAACTTTCGTGGTGATGTAATTAATAATTTTTTAATACGAATTTATAACTAATTTTCAATAAAAAAATTTGCGGAAAAAGATGCATAAATTATGTTTGGGTACATTCGCATTGTAATGAAAAAATAAATTTTAAATCTATTTTTTTCCAAGACATTAAAGTTTGCCATGTATATGTTACATTATCATCCTCACATTTTGACCTCATCTAACTCCATGAAGTTTTAATAAAAATACATAAATTATATTCTTTTCTGGGCTGACTTAATCCAAGGAACACAAATAATGTTTTAAAACTAGGTATTACCATTTTAAAAACCGAAGTTGGCGCAACTTTGTATAGACCATAGAAGAAGGAACATAAATAGAAGTAAGATGTGGGGTGATTTCACCCTTCTTCGTCTTTCGCCGTTTGCCACCGATTTCTTTTATTTACGGCATTTTCCGAAACTATTTCAAAGGCGGGGAATAGGCAGGGCAATAGTATGGCATAGTTATCGCTGTCTTGGAACCTTTTTCCTCGATATTTTCTTATTTATTTAAGCGTTTAAAAAGAGGATTGTTTTGATTTTTGCTACGTCTGTTATGCGAAGGATATGTTACCTAAGGAGTGTAAACATAATGCAATCTATTTAAAGCTTTGTTTTTAAAGTTACGTATATTTTGTTTTTGTTATGGGGTGGATAGAGGGGGATATGTTTTTTCCTAAATACCAATAAAATAATACTTAAAAAACAATAATTGGTTGCTTTTATAACTAATATTTAATTCGATATTTTCAGTTTTCCGATATTTGATATCTTTATTTTTATGACAATAAAGAACTCCGGTCTAATTTCTTTAAATAACTCATAAAAAAAGAACTTTGTTCAAGAATAAGTTTAAATTCGATATATTTTAAAACTTTATTACGTAATGCAGCTACTTTCAGTGCCTGATTTATAGCAGGGCATTCGGGGCACTGTCCCAGGGCCCCCGATTTTCCGGGGCCAGCAAATGCTACGGAAGATTTTTAAATTATTAGTCCAAATCTGAAGTTTTAAACTATTAAAAAACAAAATTAATATGGAAAGTGTTTTTTTTTTCATGTAAAGGTAACTTTTAAGGGCTACATCATTCACGCGAAAACGCCAGCTCGCTAATGTTAATCCTATGGGAGAAATTTTTAAAAGTACCTCATTTGCATTTCAATATTTAAAAATAAATTTTACCATTGGATATTTAAAATTGACGAAAGATTGAAAAATTGTCAGCGAGATAGAACATTTAAGATTATGAGGATGTTATGATAACTTTTACTGCTAAAAAATTGAGAAGAAACATCATTAAATATCACAAAATTATTAAAGCATCTGTGCCCAGGGCCCCCAAATTTGTAAATCAGTCACTGGCTACTTATAAAATAAACGCATACATTTACCTTCCCCCCTCCCTTCACCTTCGTAATATCAACTAAGAATTGATTGTATTCCCCTGATTTTAAAATTTAAAACCAAACCCTTATTTAAATTTAACTAAAATCCCCTTTCTTTTGATGATTTTGATGAAAAAAAATATTCTTTATAAAGGACTGTATAATTAAACAGTAGGATTTTTTTTTAGTTAAAAGGATTTAAAGTAATCGTTTCATTTTATGAAATTAGGAAATACTAATAAAATGTATCATATTTATTATTTCTGATGTCAACATCCCTTTTTCTAAGCAAATAAAAAACACAAAACGATAAATGAGATACCATATGAAAAAATTTTGAACAGGTTTCTAACATATTATACTCACATTTCGTTAAAACATGTTTAATGAAAATTACATTTAATTAAAAATTAAATCAGCATTGTTTTCACAAATGAAATGAAAGTTTTTTCTCAAATAAGCGTTGCCACAAAAAAACCGATCAAAATTATTAAAATAAAAAATATATGTTCCAATAATGTTAAAGTGGGACAAAGTTGTTGTTGCACATGTTTATATTATATTTATGATTAACAAGCAAAATTTAAATTCAAATGCTCAATTTATATATTTTTTCTCCCATGTTTTTTCCAAAACAGATGATGTCACCCTCTAATGCAGTTAAAATAAAATTACTTTTTTTCCCCCGTTTACTATCTTTGGCCAGATTTTACTGTAACTTTGGATGAATAAATTACATGATATTCTGGCTTGACTAATGTTGTTTAGGAGATACTTTTAGTCTTTTTCTTAGTCTTCACAAGTCAAGACACGATATGAGAATGACAAAAGCGAAAATACCGGCAACCCATCATGTGAAGCGACGGTTTGTAGGAACGTCTACGCCAAGATAAAAGCCAAGTTTTCGCCAATATCGGGAGGGTTGCGAGAATTCTGTTTGAACACCTTCCCATAATCCCTGTAACAATTGACGGACGAAAACACCCTGCATCTTCCTTCTTGGTTATTAGTATTTCTATGGTATAGACATTTTTCGCAGAATAAAAGTAATTTTTAGTACTTTTCGCTCGTATGTCCAGCTAAGAGTACGTTTGTATCTATAATTAAAATAATTTTTTTAAAATTGAAAGTTAATCTACTTATAATAAAATCCGAAGGCAAGAAAGTGTCTGTAACCATTCTGGGCGGAACTACCCTGATCTGCGAATCGACCGTAGTTAAACGCCATGTTAGGCTTGATGAAAAACCTATAACATGACAGCTAAATGATAATATCTTCTACTTGAAATCATGCCTGTTCAGCATATTTTCCTATAAAACATGCATATCATATCCTATAATAATGCTTTAAGTTCTTAATTAAAAATCCAGATTAAACATCGGAATCCCAGATATAAACAAACGAACACTGCTGCCATTCAGAATCACAAATTCCAATTAATCACAAATGAACGACTCTTTGAAAGCTTCATTAAAAAAATACAGTTTAACATACGATTCTACTCTTAAAATATTTGTAAAAGCATATTAAAGCTTTTAAATATTTTAATTTTGTTTAAAGCCTTTAAAAACTATTTCATATAAAACATGTATATCAAAATTTCTGTAAACACTTTCTTTTTTCAGAAATAGCGATGATTTTTTTTTTTGTAGGGATGCTTTGCGGTGATTGATCCAGTGTATTGGTGCCATCTACCGGCAGATTTTGAAAATATTGATGAATAAAATGATTTTTTCTTATGAAACGTAATTAAAATATAAGGAATAAATAGTACAGTGTAATTTTCATTTAATTTTGCTTATGTAATCAAACAATAAGTTATGTGGTGAGTCAAGCTGTTTAGAAACTCATTGATAACACTTTTTTACAAAAACTTTTGCACATGGATTATTTTTAGCACTTTCCAACCTAGTTGAAAAGTGCTTATGACTTCGGTTTGTCTGGCCGTCTGCCGTCTGGCCGTCTGCCGTCTGTCCGTGCTCTAACTCCCGTAAATATGCTCGGATTGCTCTGCAATTTTTATATGTTATTGTCGTTATCTATAGCATGTTCCCTATTTCAACGGAAGTGTGTAGCACTTATAGTTTTATTACAGGGACACTCAAAAGAATTCCGTTACATTGCGGTCTATGGGGAAAAATCATTTGCGGTTTATTTAAATAATGTTTCAGTATTTTAAACGCATTGAAATTTATATATATCACTAAGGTGCATTAGAAGAAGCTTAATATGGAATAGGGTGTGCATAGCACTTATAGTTACTTTACAGGGACAGTCAAAAGAATTCCGTTACATGACGTCTATGGAGAAAAATCGTCTGCGGTTTATTTAAATAATGTTTCACTATTTTAAACGCATTGAAATTTATATATATATATCTAAGGTGCATTACAAGAGGCTTACTACAGAATAGTGTGTGTATAGCAGTCATCGTTCATTTACAGGGACACACAAAAGAATTATCTACTGTCTGTTAACACTAATTCCTGGAAGTGCGTTTTAAGTTACTAAACGCGATTTTAATTTTAACTCGCTTTTTGTCTATTACGTGGTGTGTATAAATTCTGTAGATCCTATACAGGGCAGCACAAAAGTTCGCGAACACATTTCCGTTTATTGACAGAAACTCCAGAAATATAATTTTAAACTGTGCTACGCGTTTCCTAACTAAACTAAAATTTAGCATCCTAGCATATACAAATCTATAGATCATATACAGGGCTGAATAAAAGTATTCGGATATTTTTCCGAATATTGTATCTGTTGGAAATTCCTGAAATTATGTTTTTAAATATGTTATGCGTTTTCCAAATTGTTTACTTAGATGTTATCTTTTAGCTTATTAAACGGTATGTTTTGTAAAATTATTTTGGAAGCGTTGGAAAGTGCTACATAATCGATGCTTGACGCATGATTTTTCGTTCATGTTTAATATTTAATTTGAATGTTTTGTCCAATCTTTGAACTATTTCAGAAAATTAATATTGAGTAAATATATATGTATACATATATATATATATCCTCATCGTTTTTATTTGTAGAAATCATTTGTCATTTTTAAAATGTACTTTTCTACAATAGAAACCTTTCAATAATAAAATCTTTATGCTGTCTGTTTGTTTGTATGAAGTCTTATGAAAATGGAATGCAGATCAACAATCCGTCATTTTTGATAGAGGTTATATACTAGTTTACAATAATCGTCAGTTTGTATAAAATCTGAAAAAAATATGAATGAACAATAAAAACTTATATCAAGTTTTTAAACTAAATATAAGTACATCAATTTAAATATAACTTTTTTAAGTACTATGAAATATTTTCAATAAAATTAAGAATTGTTTTTATGATCCTTATTAGGAATCGTTTGTTTATTTCTCAGAAGAGTTGGAAAACATTTTTATTTTATTTTCGGAAATGCTTGATAAAATTTAAAGATAATTTTCTCTTTTTAGCTGTCGATGCTTAATAGCGATTACAGGACCTCCAATTCTCTTTCAGTGAAGGCATCCGAAAACAGCTCAAATAGAAATTTTCAAATTTATCTAATCTTTTCTTGCATTCTGAACAACTCTGTTTCAAAATCAAAAATAGTTTTAAGACCAATATCAGGAATTAGTTGTTTTTTTCTCCAGCGAGCTATATAAAGCATTTAATTTTCATTCCTTTAGAAACTTTTGAAAACTTTTAAGGCAAATGTCTTGTTTTCTATTTTTGTTTGACGATGTTAACAGTATTTAAAATTTTATTCCTTTTTCAGTGAAGTCACCAGAAGAGAAACCCCCAAAAATGTTTTGCAGTTTAAAGTGAATTTTAATAACATTTCGTTCTATGTGTTGAACTAAGGACGAGCTTGTATCTAAACTTAATATTTATTTTGTTATTTCGAATTTGTTTAACTACAATTGGTAATTTGCATAAAATCTGAAATAATCATTGAAAAAAATATAAATGAATGTTAATTTAGTATTTACGCTGCATGGTGTCTTAGCATGTTTATTTTCTTTGGTGATTATTTTCAAAACATTGAGTAAATTCGACAAAAGCAGCATACAATTTAATGCATATCTTCTGACTCATATAAGTGATGATATGAGGTCATTCATGATGACCTCTTTTTACATTTGAATAATAAAACAATATTAATATTACATGGAACTATCACCATTGATTTTTTAACCATACTGCACACCAATAGTTTCACTGTTAAATGCATCCAGTGTCGATGTATCTGTCTATTAAACGAGTACACAAAGTTTTACATAAACGTTAAAGATCCATTTCAAAATTAAATATACCGTGAATTTTGAAGTTATTTATTACATTATCTTACAAACTAATACTATCATTAATATGTATAGTACTTTGTATAAACTTTTTATATTATGAAGTGGAACTAAATGCTGGAAATTCCTTTTGGTCTAATAATATCTTGAATCAGAAATTTTATTTAAAAGAAATCAATGTGTATCATAGCTGCCAACCTTTACGCTTTTTTTGTTATCACCATTGTTTAA
This sequence comes from Maratus michaelseni, assembly GCA_963931845.1. Taxonomy (NCBI): domain Eukaryota; kingdom Metazoa; phylum Arthropoda; class Arachnida; order Araneae; family Salticidae; genus Maratus; species Maratus michaelseni. The sequence goes on from OZ007586.1 coordinate 83,087,821, forward strand.
TATTAAAACTGCCTTATTTAATCGAAAACATCTACGATTAAATAAGCCAAATTTTCCTTTTCAAAAATAGCGGTGAAAATCGTGAAATATAGAAACTATGGTGTACCACAAAGAAATAAGCTAAATATAATTAAATACAATTTTTATTTGTAAATTTGTTTGTTTAACTTAAGTCAAATGAATCGTTTCCGCCGTTATAGCTTTTTCGATTTTCGTTGGAGTTTCATTGACACTTTCAAGTTCTGAATCAATCAACAAATTTGGTTCCAAAATTGAAGCTGTACAATGAATGAAACTGTAATAAATCAAAACAAGAACAAAAAATCATGCATCAAGCATAGATTATGTAACACTTCCCAATACTTACAAAATATTTTTACAAATATTTACCGTTTAATAAGGAGAAAGTTGATATCTAAGTATATAATTTGGAAAACTCAAAACATATTTAAAAACACAATTTTAGGAATTACGTTTGAATATCCGAACTCTTTTGTGCAGCCTGTGTATATGATCTGATTGTATATATACTACATAAAATGCTAAATTTTAGTTCCGTTAGGAAACGTGTAGCACAGTTTAAATTTTCTCTTCATAAATTTCAGTCAATAAACGGAAAAGTTCTCGAGAACTTTTGTGCTGCCCTGTATACAATCTATACAATTTATAAACACCAAGTAATAGACAAAAAATGAACTGAATTTAAAAACGCATTCAGCAACTGAAAAAGCACTTCTAGCAATTATTATTAACAAGCAGTACTACTTTAACCGTAATCTTTTGTGTGTCCCTGTAAATGAACGATGAATGCTATACAGTACACTGTCTACACTGTAAAAAAAATTCCTGAAAAAAAAACTGGCAATCGAGACGCCACTACTATTTCCATATTTTAACGGGGAAAAAAATCCGTAAATTTCAGGAAATTTTCCGTAATTTCTGAAATATCCGTTTTTAAATTTCCTTTTTATAACAGATATCTTCCGTATTTTTAGAAATTTTTATGTCGCTAAAATAAAATTTATAGGACCAAAAAAGAAAAAAAAGTGACTTCACGAGGACAACCTTATAAGGGATAGTTATATTTCTGCTTCTTTTTTCATTCCTGGGTGAGTTTACAGTAATTAACCAACCCTTGCCATGAGCGGAATCGAACCCAGAATCTCCCGTTTACTAAACTGACGATCTAGACCACTGCGCTATGAATGGTCACGCCTTTTTCTCAAATGTTGTTACTTATTTTAGTCACTTTTTATGATGCAAAAACTCGAGGTTTCATTTGTAGATGCATTTTTTCAGTTTCAATGTTTTTAATATTTTCTTTTCATAATTTTCAATATTTTGCTATATTATTTGATGCCTTATAACAGATAAATTTTAATTTATTATGTATTATATACGTAAAACATTGTATTAAGAGTAATGATTGCTTCTTTTTGGAACAGTACCAGCAGTTTCTTAGTTCGAAAATATACTTTTTTTAATTATTTGCCTGATTATCTATTTATCAATTCCAATAAATACAACAATTTTCGTAATCAGACGTGTTTATTACATGCTATTAAAATATATTTTTTTAAATCTCTTATTTTAAAAAACTTATGTAAATAAACAATTATGTTTCCGGCTACGCTGAGAGCTTTTGCGTACGGTTCTGTTAAACTGATTTGTTTAAAAAATATTAGAACAAACAAAATTGATTTTTAGAGAAAAATTTGAAATTAATGACTTTGGGATAGGTAAGTTTAAATCTGGACTTATTGATTTAATTTAAATTAAATTAGTTTAATTTATAAAAATATGAACTAACGAAATAAATTAAAAACGTTATAAAGTTAAAATTTTATTTTTATAAAAGTAAAGAAAAAACATTAACTAATTTTATAAATTTAAGGAAAAAATTATAAACTTTGTAAAATTATAATTTATAAAATAATAAATTTTAGCATAATTCATAAATTTGTAAGCCAAATCAGTTTAGTTTAATACCATTTTGCATAGCTATAATTTGCAGAGATATTATGTTATGAAACTTTTAAATAACACAATATTGCCTCACGTTAAAAAAGTTAAAATAAATTTAAAAAAAATAGTGAAAAATAAAATCATAATTTTGAAGTATTATTAAGAAAAAAAAGTAGATTTAAAAAAATATTTTTTTCTGTAATTTATAAAAATGAAACACATTTCTAAATATTTCATTAAAAAATATAAATATTACTATTCTTTTCACATTAAATTGACATGTCCTCGGTTAGAATGGGCCAGCGGGTCGAGCCGGGCCAGGCCTGTATCCTAGAAGAACTCTAGTAAATACAACAATCTTACTTCGCATTTCAAAGAAGACGTTTTCTGTACTCAACCTTTAAACGTCATTTACGGAAATTGCACAGTTTTGGAAGAAATACAGGCATTGTACTGTTTTGAAAAAAATACGGAAAAAAATCCATTAAATTTATGGAAAACTTTCTGCATATTTACCGATTTGAAATCTCTTTAACGGAACTAACGTCATTTACCGAAATTGTACTGAAATTTTGGAAAAATGAAAATTCTCCGTAAAATTTTACGGAAAATCTCTTGTATTTTCACGAATTTTTTTTACACTGTACAGTAAGTCTCTTGTAATCCATCTTAGTGATATATATCAATTTCAATGTTTTTGAAATAGTGAAACGTTATTAAAATAAACCGAAAGCGATTTTTCTTCATAGACCGTAATGTAACTTATTTCTTTTGAGTGTCCATGCAAAGGACAATTAATTTTAAAAAAGAAAAAAATATATCTTTATAGAGAACCTTTAAATGATACGAACAAAAGTTAATCTAAAAAAATACACAATCGAATATAAAATAAAAGTCTGTACAAAATTTTAACAGAAAAAGTCATGTTAAAATGAGAAAGATTTAAAACTTAACAAATTAATGAATTTAGGTTAGGAAATAATCATTATTCTTAAAAGTTCCGAATTAACTCTTTGAAGGGTGGTTGGATATTTGTATCCCGCCTAATTTTTATCAAAATACGTACCTAAATTGTTTAATAATTTTTATTACAGGTTCGGTAAAAAAAAAAACTGTAAAAGCTGTTCCTTATTTTCAAATGAAATAAAAAAAAATTCTAGTGTGAATGCAATATTACAGAAACACAATTACCTGTGACTCACAGAAAAATAACACTATTTGTAGAGCTTAAAAAGTATTTCTTAAAAATTACACTTTAAATAGGTACAAAAAATACTAAAAGACAAACAAAGTTTTAGCATATGTATATTTTTCGCAAATAGCTTTTACAAAAGATGGAATAGATGTCAAAAAAGGAAATATCAACCAATTAGAAATGTATGAGTTTTTTTCCGCAACATAATCCCGTTATTTCCTACAGGCACTTTTAATGACACTTATTTAGGTTATTGGTTGCTCACGTCAGAAAAATATTAAGAAAAAGTTAATGAAAAATCTCCTCCTAATCTATTAAACACATGTTTCGGGAAAGAACTGATCCTTCAGATTGTATATTTGATTTAAGATATATATATATTTTCTGTTTTGAGTGAGAAACCCTATAGATTATTTTAGCAGAGGTATTTCTAAAACAGTTTAAAAAAATTATATTTTAATGGAAATTTCCTAAATAATGTGACCCACACTTCCGCATAAGTAAGTATTTTTGACCGCCTGTACAGCGCCTAGACTACATAATGTGAAAAACGGCTACCAAATAGTACTGCAAAATTGAATCCTACACATGTACAATGGCCTCCAAAAGTTAAGGTACAACCAGTTTTTTGCGTCTAATTTGCAAATGAATGAATATAGAAACAACAAATTTGGAAGAAATGTGCACTAAACTGTTATTTATTAAATGCGACATAGAAATTTACTTAAGTTAAACGTATAAATGAAATTACAACAAAAATGGTGGACCCATGGTGTAAAATTCCATTCTTGGAGAAATCAATACATCGCAGTATTATACAGTAAAATGTGACAGAAACATTAAAACACTGGTTCTAATACGGAATATGTTCACCCCGGACTTGAATGCATTGGCGGCATTGACTTTCCATGCTCTCAATTAAATTGTCGGACACCGAAATAGGTAACGCTGACCAGACTTGGACTAAGCCTTGTTCCAGCTCATTTAATGACCTTGGAGGAGGACTTAAAGCCGCAACCTGTCTTCCAAGATAGTCCCAAAGATGTTCTATCGGATTCAAGTCTGGAGAGTGAGCTGGCCATTCCATTCTTTCCAAACCCTGATCCTCAAGATAATCCTCAACAACCACAGCTCAGTGTGGTCTCGCATTATCATCCATTAGAATGAAACCATTATCAATAGCACCGGCATATGGGCGCACATATAAATCAAGGATCTCATCCCGATATCTCGCACCAGTCACAGTTCCTCCATGGAACACATGCAGGTCAGTGTGGCCTCCGAGTGAGATCCCTGCCCAAACCATGATTCCACCGTTTCTGTACCTGTGTGTTTCGACAGTGTTTGATTGATGGTATCGAGTGCATTGTTCTCTTCAGATCAGAAGACGTCCTGAATCGCCCTCCAGTGTGAATCTGGACTCGTCTGTGAAGAGTACAGAAGCCCACTGTTGTCTGGTCCAGGAAACATGTTATCTTGCCCAACATAAGCGGGCCCTTCTCTGTCGTCAGTTGAGGGGGACACACACAACTGGTCGCCTTGCATAGAGACCTGCATTGTGAAGACGTCTTCGCACCGTAGTGACGGAGATTCTTTTCCCTGATGCTGCAAAGTGGTCTGCAATGAGTTGCGGCACAGTAGTGCGTCTTCTCCTTCGGGCCAAAAGAGCTAGAAACCGGTCTTCTGCAGGTGTTGTAACACGTGGGCGGCCTGGAACATGTCTTCTGGACACAGACTCTTCGGATTCATACTGATTCCAGAGTCGTTAAACTACACTGCGAGACACATTGAGCCGACTAGCAGTATCGGCCTGTGACAACCCCATTTCCATCCATCCTACCGCCCGCCACCTTAATGAATCGGGCAAACGACTTCTTCTAGACATTTCTAGACTCTACTGGCTGTTGTGAACAAAACTGACAACAATAGTTCGAATACAACAAAACTTACACGCGAAATTACAAAAGTTTCGTAATTGCATATTTTTCTCTCACTCACAAATACCTATTCTTTTCTATAAAATAAAAGTGGTAGCTGTAACTTTTGCCTAAGTTTTTTTAAAGCTTATTATTGTCATTCATATAAACTATGAAGTTTAATCTGACTGCCATTTTTTGTCTGGTGAGCTTCGAAAAACATGTTGTACCTTAACTTTTGGAGGCCAGTGTAGAACGATGCTGAAAAGATAACGATCCGATCGCAGCGAAATCTTCTAGCAGTGGTGTAAGTTTAAGGGTGGAGGTCCAGATGGTTTGGATACCACTAATTTTATAAAAATATTTTTGCCTTATCTAATCGGAGAATTTTCTGCGATATTGAAGACAAAGAAAACTTTATAATATTACTGGTTTCCAGAGCATTTGTAGCCCCCCCCCCTCCTCTCTGTCTGCTAGTTGTAGCTACGCCACTGTCTGCTAGTTCTTTTCAACGCAAACATTGTATAAGAATCGAACTGAGAAAACGTTTCAGCTGGGGGTAAATATTTTAAATAATTAAATTATACCCTATTTTCTTAAACTTGGATAGTGATTTTCATACGCTTTGAAAATATGAATGATATTGATCATGGCCAAAAAACGTGATACGCATTCTGTTGTGCCTGGTTGCAGTACTCGATACAAGACAGAAAACTAGAAACTATTCCTATTTAGCATACCAAAGGATGAATCTCTGCTAGAAGAGTGGAAAAGATTAATTCCCTGATATGATAAAAAACTTCAAAATCAGTTACATCTGAAATATACATTTACTTATCCGAAAAAAATAATACATGTAACATAGCTCAAAATGATTCACAATTTTACTTTCCTGACCATTTAAATATTGTTTAAATTTTGTCCCATTCTTCTCGCTCATGACAGATGAGAGGATCCTGATTAAAACATAAAACAAGTTGCTAAAGTATAAAATTGTCATATATTCTTTTACTTATGATAATTGGTTTTATTTAATGCATACATGCATGGTGTATAATATCTTCAACATCCAGATAAATGCTACATATTTACACATGTACAATAGACTTTGGCAAAACAATCCTTATTTTACGTCAGTACACAGACCTCTGAGTACTGGACCTGATACAAAAATGACCGCCGTCGTAGACTACATTTCTTCAGCATTTGTACGGTTCTTTAAATTTGAATACAAGTATTTTCTGAAAGTATTTTTATACCAAATTTTCTGCGATCAAATAAAATAAAGAATACTTTTAGGAAGTATTGGTATTAAAATTTGAGAAGCGTACAAACATTGAAAAAAAAATCCACCTACGACAGCCGCCATTTTTGTGCCAGCAAGTAGGCCTAAAATTCAAAGGGTTGTGATCAGGAACGATTAGCCGTCAATAAACAAACCAGTAGTTCCAAATTGAGAGCATTGTTACGCTCACTATAGCATTTTGTTTCAAAGTAACATAAAAAGTGGGAAGCATTAGAGGCAAAATTTCTTTTAGAGTTTTATTTATAAATAATCAAAAACATGCATTAACAGAAACGATATCGAGAGCACTTACTTGGTCCGGTTTTGGAATACCATTTTTTAAAACAAAAAATATCTTTTTTGATTTTCCTTGGAATTTTTTTAGAAACCTACTTCAAAATCAGAGTCTATTGTAAATGTCACAGAAACCTACAACGAAAATTATTCTTTGAAATTACTGGTATTAAAAAATATCAGACCAGTGAAACTTAATATATCTAATTTGATTCAAATTTTAGAAATTTTTGTCAAACTGATTTCGTAAATTGCATTTTGAACGCAGTTTATCAATGGTTTTGTAATACTCATGACACGAATGATAAAATTCAAAGTTCCGACATAAAACTTGAAGTAATATTTTTCAAATTATGTTGTTAACACAGCTCAAAGAGTAGAGAATGTAGCGTAATAAGCATTTTATTGGAAGTACGTTTTATTGGAATGGGGGAAATAGTAAGTTAAAATTTTAGTACATTTTTTATATTTAATTATACATTAAGATTAATTTTTCTCCCATCTCCTATTACCTCTCTCATTTACTGCACCACATCCTTATATTTTTTCTTAGTATAAAAAGTTTACAGTTAAGAATTAAACTACAAGGTCGGGGTTTGTACATCTCAGAGGATAAATGGCCGATTTTTCGTTAAAGTAATATGTGCATTATTTAATGAAAAACTCCTGCGTTTAGATATGGCGACAATTACTTTAGGTCAGGTCTCCAAAAAATACAGGGTGTCCGAAACATACCTTTATCTCATCTCTGGAGGACAGGCTTTTCGGACTGAGGTTCGTGGCTATCTTGATAGGATAGTCACGGGATAGGTAATGTCCGAAAGTATTTCCTCCATGGAGGGAGGGACTTTCGGGAAAATCTTTATAATTAATTTTGTCTGCTGCAACATTATAATAGATATTTTTTTCTACAAATTTAAAGTAAAATATTGTGAAATGATACTCATAAATAACTTTGGGAAAATACGTTGTTATATTAAGATTATCCTTGTATGAAATTGTTCATGTTTTTATCAGTATATTTAATCGAGTTCACAATTAATATCTATTAAATCAGTCTTATAAACAAGGAGCAATAAATAAAATAAATAATATTGCCCTTAAATGGAAATTAGTCGATATACAATTTAAAACCATTCAGTTGGGCTAATCTTAGACCTAATTGATCTCATATCTAATTTAACTAAATGCAGAATTAATTTTATTTAACAATTATTTTTGTTAAAGAATATATAAATGATTTTTAAAAAACGTAGAATTTGGTAGCTATAAACGCTTAGGATCTTGATAAATAAAATCAAGACAGACACACACACACATACCCATACATATATATATTTATTCGTGTGTGTATGTGTGTAAAAGATTAAAAATTGTATCGGTCAAGCTACCGAATTATCAAATGTATTACTATTTCTATGATACATTCCAAGCTAATAAGTAGTTTGTTTGAAATCCTTTTATCTTCAGAATTTAAACGCAGAACACATTTTTTTTATAAATTAAACCTTCATAACGTACATTAAACTTTTGTTAGTGTTTTTTAAATTTTAAATGCTATTTCATTTGCAGATTTCACATTCGAAAATATTTAATAATAAAAATATTTTTTTGCTCTTCGGTCTAAATACCAGTTCGTAAATGTACACTCATCAAACTTTAAGTGAAATTCTGAAATTTTGATTAAAATATTTCCAGAACAATGATTTTTATTATTGTCGCGCAAAACATTGGTATGGCAGCAAAATATTATAGGAAATTACCTTTTTATACATTGTCTATGAATATGCAATTGTTAAATGGCTTAAAATTTATTTTATGTTTAATCATTATAGGCAAATTTTTATAAAATCCAAATTCTAAAAACGACATATTCCAGATTATTAAAGATATTTTAAAACATTTTATGTAAAATACGTATTTTTTAATCACTTTTAAGATAATGTAGATTATGAAGAATGCAATTGAAATTTAGTTTGGATAAATACTTTCAAAATGTAACTTATTTAGATATCTATATTAAAAGAAAATATAAAGCTTAGTTCTTAATGAACAGAGGATTGGATTTTTAATTAGGTAAATTATATTCAATGGTTGGTGTATCATAGTTGAGATTTATTCAAACAGAGTGAAAAATGCTGGGATCCGGGCTCGAACATGGGTACTTTGGCTTGCCGTATCAATGCTCTTCCTACTGAACAATCAGAACGATATCCTGGCTGGCACATTTCACTCTTATTTGTTGGACAAGTCTGTGAACTGTAACGCTAATTTCATTCATCCGAGCTATAACTATAGCACTTTACATGATGAATCTGAAATAACACGGAAACTCCTCTATACCATGTAATTAGGTCATAATGAACAGGAAAAGTATTTTCAACTAGGTAAATTATATTCAATGGTTGGAGTTTCATAGTTGAGATTTATTCCAACAGATCGTTGGGATAGCTCAGTAGGAAGAGCGTTGGCTCGGCAAGCTAGAGTACCCAGGTTCGAGTGCAGGTCCCGGCATTTTTTGTTCTGTTGGAATAAATCTAAACTATGATACTTCAACCATTGAATATAATTTACCTAGTTGAAAATACTTTCCTCTGTTCATTATGACCTAATTACATGGTATACAGGAGTTTTTGTATTATTTCAGATTCATCATGTAAAATGCTATAGTTATAGCTCGGATGAAAGAAATTAGCACTGCAGTTCGCTGACTTGTCCAACAAATAAGAGTGAAATATGCCAGTCAGGATATCGTTGGGATAGCTCAGTAGGAAGAGCATTGTCACGGCAAGCAAAAGTACCCAGGTTCGAGTCCTGGTAAGGGCATTTTTCGCTCTGTTGGAATAAATCACAACTATGATACTCCAACCATTTAATATAAAGCTAAGTTAATGTCAGATTACTGTATTTGCAAATATATGGCAAGACCAAATTGTCATTACAAATATTCTAACACAGCAGTTCCCAAACTATGGGTCACGAAACTATCGGTCAAGATTTAAAAAAAAAATACAGGGTGTCCGCAATGTACATTTTACTCTGGAGGAAAGGCTTTTCGGACTGAGGTTCATGATGGCTATCTTGATAGGATAGTCATGGGATAGGTAAAATCCGAAAGTATTTCCTCCATGGAGGGAAGGACTTTTCGGAAAATCTTTATAATTAATTTTGTTTGCTGCAACATTATAATAGACATTTTTTTCTACAAATTTAAAGTAAAATATTGTGAAATGATACATATAAATAACTTTGGGAAAATACATTGTTATATTAAGCTTATCCTTGTAAGAAATTGTCCATATTTTTATCAGTATATATAGTGGAGCTCATAATTAATATCTATTAATTTCTTATAAAAAGGAGCAATAAATAAAATAAATAATACTAGCTGACCCGGCGTTGCCCGGGCCCATGATAATAAATTTAAAAAAAGTTTTTATTATTTTATATATTTAACTCGATTTCGCGAAAAAATATTGATGTTTAGTGATAAAAGCGCTCATTTTCTTGTTATTTTGCCCGAACGCTTTGAAATCTTTATTCGTTATAAATAAAATGGTTTTACAGCCCGTGTAAAAATTTCGTGAAAAACATATTGGTATCTAGTTGTAAAAGAAATGTTTTCCTCTCGCTTTTTTGTTTGTTTGTTTGTTTTCGCGTCGACTCCTTTAACATAGCAATAAACAATAGTTCTCATCTTCCGAACTTTTTGAAATTTCAATCGGTTATAAATATAACTGTATCCAAGCTCTCTTTAAAATTTTACGATAATATATGCATATTTATTTGTGAAAACATGAGTTTTTCAAAATAAAAAAAAGCTTTCTACCCAATGCCCATATTACGCCATCCGTTTTCAATTAACTCTTTTCAATCCCCCTAGACTAAACAGCTCTAGGCTAAACAGGTGAGGGCTAAACACGTTTCCCGTTTCTGAGGGTAGAAGCCTTAAAAAACAAAAACAAAAAAAAACGTTGAAGCATTCGCAAAGAGACGATTTTTGTGTGGAAAAGAAAGTGCAAATTTAACAGAATGCGCTTTTCGCTTCAAATTTATAGATTTTTCTTAAATAGAATTTACTCGATATATATTTTAACACCTTTCAGATGGTCTAATCTTAGGCCTAATTGATGTGCTATGTGATGGAATAAACGGTATAGTTTAATAAGTATCATTATACTACATTAAGCATTATTTAACACATAATTCATCGTTTTATAAAAATCATTGATGTCATCATTGTAATAGTTTACTGAATGTCATTGTGATACATATACACGCAAACAGATGAGTATCATACAAAATAAACTATTTCAGAAAAATACATTTTTATTCTGAAATATAAAAGGGAGAAAAGAAAGTCGTTTAAAGAAATTTTCCATTTTAAAATTACCTAGACATCTTTTTCAAGAATTGCCGCTTTAAAAAGTCTTCCATTAAAGTTCTCTCCACTCAGTGGAATATATATTAGCCTGAACAACATTGTTCTCAATCAGCTAAATCGTTTCGAGAGTGGAATGATACTTTTTATGATATATTGGCTAGTTTTATAGCTCGTAAATTTAATAAATCATCTTAAGGAATGTGTTCGCACAGGCTTTATTAATATATTAAAATCTTTCTTGAAAATACTGCAGCCTCGGGTATTTCTAAAATTTTCTTTCCTTCAGAATGCAGAAAAGTTGGATCTTATAAAAATGTCGTTTAAATAAAGTTGTTAAAAATTCTAAAATGATATGAAATGTATTGAGCAAAAATATAACACTTGTTTCTATTAAATATATACATCTGAAGTATGAAACAGCCATCTAAAATGTAGTAATGTTATTGTTTTAGAAACACGTTCAGAAAGCAAAGAAATTTACTAAATGTTGTAAAATGTGAATGAGATTTTGTAAACGACCGGTCATTAACACAGATTACGTTTATAGTGAATTATGCAAGATAATGTATTTCAGTCTGTGGATTATTTTAATTATAAACCAATTTTAGTGTATATATATTATACTTTTATCTGTATATTTTTATGTTTACTGTAAGTCAAGTGCTATAAACGGGAGAGAACTAAACCTGTAGCTGCTATTGATTTTGAAACTTTCGTTAAAAAGGTAATATGTATACAGAGTTTCCCGCAAGTTTAAAAAAGGGCAGGGTGCTGCTGCACTCTGGTCAAAAATCGAAAAAAGCTGGCCGAAAGTCGAAAAATGAATGTTTCTTAATTCATTTCAGTACCTCCTTTTTACGTTCAGAGGGAGCATCTGCGCTTTATCCCGCATAGAGTAAGAGGTATCTTTTATATCTGCTTATGTATCAAAGGTCTAAGTCAGCTGCTCTGTAACGCTCGCTCGCATGTGCTCTTACGCGGTAAATGTTGCGCGCGTTCTACAGTGAATAACTTTTGTTGTACGTGTGCAAATTACATTCCGCAAAATGTGTGATCTTCCGAAAGGTAAGAAGAATATTTGCACATATTTATTTTATGTAATTAATTATAAATTATGTCTTAAAAGTGAAAAGAAAAGACACACGAAAAAAAATCACGTATTGATGCACAAAGTAAAGGTTAATTAACGAAATACTTTTTATCTTGAGTTATCCAGAGTTCTCACTATATTTATGTAATTCTTGATGATGTTTTTTATGAAATATCAAAAAACCAGCTGCATTGGTTTGCATTCTTGGAAGTATAGTTGTTTTTGAGTTTAACAATTTCATATGTTTCATATGTTGTTAACAATGTATTTTTATTATTAATAATACAAAACATTTATATTTCACAAAATATAAGCTCTTTTCATTTATTTGCTTACCATATTGAATGCGCTAATGTATTTTGTTTTCATTATAATATCAAATCAGTACAAAGTAACCTCCAGAATCCCCTTAAACAAACTTTTACAGATTTTTTTTTATAAAAATGTCTGCCATATTGGATTTGCTATTTTGAATTTTTGTATTTCGATATCAAATTCGTAATCAGCGACCTCAAAAACCTGTATGTAAAAATTTTTAGAAGGATCTACAACCTTTTTTGATTTTCGGCCAGCTTTTTTCGATGTTTAACTACTGTGTGCTGGTGAAAAAAGGGCACTTTTCAGATTCTTAAGCACACTTTTCTTAATTGTTAAAGGTATTCTTTAGGTTTTTAATGTCACTTTTGATAGTTAAAAGACAGGGTATTCTTTTTAAGACAACATTGAGTCAGTTGCTATGAAAGCAAATTTTTTAATGTAAAAAGGAGAAAGAGCACTTTTTTTTTACTGAGGGGCAAGCAGGGTGCTAATTATTTTTATGATGGCCAAGAAGGGTGCTATTTGGTAAACCAAACGGCAGGCAGGCTGCAGCACCCTTCTGAAACTGTCTGAGGGAAACTCTGATGTATACATACAGACGATCAAATTCATTATTTATGTGGGAGTGTGTGTCACTTTATTTAGGAAATTTCTATTAAAATATCCAAAAAACCAATTTTGCAAAAACTGTTTTATAAATACCTCTGCTAAAAAAATCTATAGGCTTTCTCACTGAAAAAAAATAAAATAATAATTATATCTTAAATCACAGATACAACCTGAATGATCAGTTCTTTTCCGAAACGTGTGTTTAATAGATTAGGGGGAGATTTTCCATTAACTTTTGCTAAAGATTTTTCTAACGTATGCAAGCAATACCCTAAATAAGTGTCATTATAAGTGCCTATAGGAAAACGGGATAATGTTGCGGAAAAAACTTATACGTTTCTAATAGTTTGAGAATTGCTTTTTTCACATTTTTCCCATTTTTTGTAAAAGCTATTCGCAAAAAATATTACATACGCTTAAACTTTGTTTGTCTTTTAACACTTTTCGTAACTAATTAAAGTGTAGTTTTTAAGAAATACTTTTTAAGCTCTATACAAATAATGTTTTAACTATGTGAGTAATAAGTAATTGTGTTTCTGTAATATCGCATTTACACGAGAATTTTCAAAAATTTCATTTGAAAATAAGGGACAGCTTTTACAGTTTTTTTTACCAAAGCTATAATAGAAATTCTAAAACAAAAATCTTGATAAAAATTAGGCGGGATAAAAAACATCCAACCACCGTTCAAAGAGCTAATTCGGAACTTTCTAGAAGAATGATTATTTCTCAACTTAAGTTCCTTAATTCGTTAGGTTTTAAATCTTTCTCATTTTAACCTGACATTTTCTGTTAAAAATTTCCACAGACTTTTATTTTGGTTGGTTAATTTATGACGGCCGATTATCTACACGAGTGATATAGGCCCTAGGGGGAGTGCCCTCCCGGGGTGGGGGGCTTTCAAAGGGAACCTAACCCGTATTTACGTATTATTATCCAAGGTTCGAAGAAAACAACGGAAAACTGCGAATGATTAGGCAGACGAGCGCGATTGGGTTCGACCCAGCACCTCCTGTCTACCAGTTTTGAGAGCAGAACCTCTAGGCCACTGGTGGGGCTTACTTTTATTTTGTATTCGATTATGTATTTTTTTAGATTATGCATTTTCTTCGTGGTATTTAAAGGTTCTTTGTAAAGATATATTTTTTCTTTTGTAAAAGTAATTTTAAATGTTGCAATTGAAGACATGAGTGTAAGAAGTAGCTATGTAACATTTTATAAAATCTTGTTTTATTTTATGGCTGCAGGAATTGATTATCTATCAATATGATGTTGTTAAGTGTTACTACTGTACATTCGACGTTCGGAAATTATTTTGAAACGAATGAAAGGATTTTTTTAGTTATTTCTTGTTCGTATTATAAAGTTTTTTAACGATTCCTTTTGCATAGGATATCTGAGATCGATGTTTAATGAGAAAATTTTGTACTTTTTTGATTTATTACAGTTTCATTCATTCTACAGTTTAACTTCAATCATTGAATAAAATTTCTGGGAGAATTGTTTGATCCGCGGATTATAGGCCGGGGAAATTACGATATTTTTTTTAATAGGAAGGTATCTATTTGAATGTCTAGTACAAAGGGCGTTCCATAAAAACTGAGAGAAAAATCAAGAAATATATTTACAGCAAAAAATACATCATTCTTTTTCAAAATACTTTCCCTCAAATGATATGCAACGGTCCCATCGTTCAACGCCCTTTTCAAAACAAGTAGAGAATTATTTTTTCTGGAAGCTGCCTAAAAGAACCCTGCACTGTTGAAATAAATTCAGAATCTGTATTAAATTTTCTGCCACGGAACTTCTCCTTCAACGTCGGAAACAGCGACAAATCGCATAGTGCGAGATCTGGACTGTAAGGGGGATGTAGCATGGTTATAATTTTGCATTTTCTAAGATATTCCTGAAGAGAAGTAGAGACATGAAGGCGAGCATTATCGTAATGTAATGTATAATTCCCTACAATTTCATGACGCTTTCTCGATATGTGTTGTCGCAAATTTTTCAAAGATTGAACATAATATTCACCATTCACAGTAGTGTTTGGAGGCACAGCATGCTGATAGATTACCCCTTTATGACCAAAGAAAATAATCATCATGAACTTTCCAGCAGATTTGGTTTGTCGAATATTTTCGGAGACGGAGAATCAGTGTGTTTCCATACACTTGTTGCAGACTTGGTAAGGGGATCAAAATGATGCACCCAAGTTTCATCACCTGTTATTACAGTCTTTAGGAAATTAGGATCATTTTGAAGAATCTGTGTCCAATCATAACATTGGTGAATTTTTGTTTTCATTTGTTCATTAATAATTTGATGGCGCAATCATCTGGAACAAACATGGCGCAGCTGTAAATTGTTAGTTAGAATGCAAAATACTAACGTTTTCAAAATTTATAAAATAAATTAGTTGATGCCGCTATCTCCTCACATGTCATTCGCCGATTTTCTTGTAATATCGCCCACACAGTGTTAAAATTTCGATCATTCACAACACTTTCTGGTCGGCCAAGCTTAGGAGCCAGTTCTGCAGATAAAGGTCCTATTTTAAATCACCATGCTATCTAAAAATTATAGACTCACCAAAACATTTGTCTTTGTAATCTTTTTTCATTAACTTAACTGTTTCTGGAGCTGTTTTGTCCAAACGATAGCAAAATTTTATGGCACAACGCATTTCGTTTTTTAACTCTGAATCACTCACCTCTATTTCTGTAGGTAAAATAAAAGCAGTTCTTTAAACAAGCACAAAACTAGGAAAATAAAATCGTGTGCTTCGTAAAGTTAACAGTTTGAAAAAATCGTCTGCAGTTTTATTTTTTAATTTAGCGGTGTTGCCACTACGTAAAAAAACTTTCTCTTTTTATAGAAAGCCCTTTGCAAATAAACACATTTATGTTTAACATCATGTATTTGAACTTGAATTGAATTTGTCACACTTTTTGTATAAGGGTCAGACAAAAATAACTATTTTTTTGTCAAAAGTTATTAAATATTTGTCCAGTAAAATAGTTTGAAGAAATTCAAAATGTAACAATATTTTTAATACAAGGAAAACCCATAATGTACTTTAAAATTCTAGAGGGATTTGATTCTTGTACTCGAAATGAAAAAATAATTACGAAAGTAAAGGCAAGAGAATCCCATGTGATCTTGTAAAAATAAGGTTTTTCCTAACAGTTTTACGAACCCATGGAAAGATGATGTAATTCAGTTTAAAAAAAAACAAACATCGTAAAAGCAATATAAAATATCTTTATAGATAAACATATTCTATTTTTTAATCTAAATAATAAATCAAAAATGAAAATATTTCAAAATGAAACTTTTTAAGAAATGAATTGAAATAAATTCCAAAATACTAAATGTTTTATGGAAATGATTATTTCTGGGTTTTGAAAAAATAATGTAATCGCTAGAATCAAGCACTAAAGACATTAAAATACAGCTACAAAAGGAATAGGATAAAATAAATGAAAGTATATAACACTGGTTTTATTAAAACATTAAATTTCAATTTTTCATTATTGTTTTAACTCGCACATTTTATTACATTAATAGATTATGTAGAAATTAGTAGGTAAATAAATGATTTTCATTTAACCCCTTGAAAAGTGCAGGTACAGGACTCCCAAAGGGTCCGCCAACTGAATACCAATATTTTTTAACAGAAAATTTCAAGGTAGGTTTCTACAACATTTCCGCAAAAATTTACCTTCGATGGTCGTTTCTGCAAAATTTGCAAGAAAAAAAAATTCTAAGAAAATTCCGGTATTCAAAAAGCGGACCATTTGGGAGCTTTGCAGGTATATTAGTTAAACAATTTAATTTTAATTCCCCTATACCACATTTGTACCAGAATTTTCTAATAAAGTTTTGTTCTTACAAAGTACTTGATGAAAGGCATTTATTCATTTTAATTTCATTTTGTTCTTAAAGGGTTTTCCACATTCTGCTGCTTTTATCTAGCCATTTTTCGAGAATCTTTTCTCAATATAATAAAAATATATTACTATAGATGTTTTTATTTTACATTTAGATGTATTTCAAACTCTCTTTTTTAATTTTTGGGAGTAACAGAGACATCTTTTGTTATTACAAAATGGTTACAAAGTTGTGCCTGCACCCCACACACAGTTGTAATGTCCCACGCTTTCCAGCAGATCTATAAATCAGAAATAGAATTTATGAACAGTTTTATAATCAGCAAGCTTATAGTTATGATTGAAATCGGCGAAAAATAATTTTGTCATTTTTTGTCAAAATGGCGTTTATCTGGTAGCAAAAAGGTATATTGTTTTGGTCTTTTAGGCGGCATAAAAAAAAGATTATATCGAAAAGTATTACATACACTGTTGTCTAGAAATTAAGGGGTAGTGACGAATTTCAGACGTTTCGTCGAATATCTTACTGAAACTCGTGCGGAAATATCCGGAATGCTCTTGAACTTTCGGGATATAAAGAACATGTTTCACGTCATGTTTTTCAGTGAAGATTTTGTCGCGAGGACAATTAGGGGGGATATAATCATTTTAATATTAAAATAATATTTTCGATCTCCCAAGTAACAGAAAATAGTAAAAATGGTCTGTTACTGTAGAAAATGAATATGCAGGTCCTGTTCAACATTTGTATAAGCATAGCACGTATATTCGTGAAGATGTTAACGTTTCTGTGAAAACTTCAAAAGGTTTTTTTATAGCATGCAGTTTTCAGCCGAATTTAACACCGCTTTCCAAAAACTTGAGTCAAAATCGTAGAAATAATATACTGTGATTAAAATATTAATATATTGAATATTTGATGAGATATAGGTATTTTTATGAAATAAATTTTAACTGCGTATGCGCGAACTACAGCAAAGATTTTTTGTCATGATTTGATAATCAATACTAATGGGGAACTCATATAAAAAGACCAGTGAAATATCGTGAAAACTCCAAAAGTTACAGCAATAATTAATAAATTGAAAAATAAGTCCAATATAATCCTATGGGGCTTATTTTTCAATTTCTTAATTTTGAATTTAAATTTTTGAATTTTAATTGATTGAAACGATACATAAATATTTTTCTTCACGTACATTATAAAAGAAATTTTATTATAAAATTGTAGGTGCCACTTGGCAATTAGGAAATAAAATAAAGTGCTATATATCGTATATTACCGCATCTGAAATGGTTAAACATATCTAATATTCTGTTATCTGCTACTTTCCAGACGAAAGCAAACGTATGATGTTTTAAAAAAAATCTTAGGAATTATAAAATGGTGCACATATTCTGTAATAATGATAAAATTATTAATATATAAGAATCGTATAACATTGGTAATATGTAAGAATCGGTAATAACAGGACTAATACAGTGAGGTTTCCGGTTGGGGCCCTGTTTAATCGCGCGATTAAATAAGGCAAATATTTCTATAAGAAAATACTGATATGTTCCCTGAAAATTCCATGACTGATGGATCCCTTGAAGTAAAAGTATTCTGAAAAACAAAACAATTAGTTTTCCCTAAAACCTGCTAAATAATCATATTTATGCAAATCAATAAAAAGGTGTAGTAATTATATATTCAGCACATGGTGAATTATTTTTTTCAAATATACAAGTACTCAAAATGATAGCACAAAATTTAATTTTCTTACGAAATTAAAATGTTTCGTGTTGTGAACAAACTGGTCTAGAGCATTCCAGAAACACGTAAAATTCTTAAATGTTAAGCCTTCATTCATTATCAATTTCATCGTTACTCATGATCTGGTAGGGATTTTGGACTCATTTGCATTGTATATAATCGTTTTAAGTAGTTTTAAGCAAGTTGCGTACGTTCCTGGGAATTTTCCAAAAATCTGACACCACTATTTAAAATTGGAAGATTTATATTAAATATTTAAACAGCAGAATTCTTAATCAACCGAGAGGAATCGCAGGAATTTTAATAGTTTTCTAAGATTAAATAAGGTGAAAAATTCTATTAAAAACTGTGGTAGTACGCACCCTGTTTAAGGTAGTGACATTAATTATACAAACAATCGGTCATATAGTCGGTAACAAAAGAAAATATTTCGATCCGAACGAGAAATTTCTTCATAAAATAGTCAAAATTTAAATCACACAGAAATTAGTTAAATAAAAAATTTAAAAAGCTTTAAATAAAAATAATAGTATTAAATATTTTCATAAAAGTTGAGTAAAATTTCCGGTATATTTGTATAAAATAAAATGCTTTATTTGATTTATACAATCTTTAAATATAATTGATCAACGAATTGCATGCAAAAAATTAATATATATATAACATGCAGCTTTTAAATAAAACAAAAATACTTAAATATGTTTCTTATATTATGGAAAATTGCATGCAAATTGACATATTTTAACCTCTTGAACAGCGGTTGTGTATTTTTATGCCCCATTTTTTTAATCTCCAAATGCCACAATGGCAACAAAATGTTGGAATAAATTTTCCTTTTATTATGTAGCTGAGGAAAAGCTTTTATTTATTTCAAATAAACTTCTTGGTAAATTCTGGTGTCATTCAACCCTTTTAGCAATTTAGCAATAGAAAAACTTTAACCCTGAAAGAGTTATAAAGGGTAGTTTGGTGCATTAAAGACTGTGTGTCAACCCTTTTACTTTTATCTAAATTCGTTTAAACCCCATTGTTGCCAATGCTTCTAATTTCGACGGGCAATAGAGGATCATATATTAAATATTTATCCTCTATTGTTGTTTTCTTGTGTCCTCTATTCTTGTTTTATGTGTAAAACAAGAATTATTTTAAAAAACTTAAAATAGTACTGTGTTCCTATTTTCCGAATTTTAAGAAATTTAGCGCTTATAAAAAAATAAACCAAAAACAACAAACAAGACATTTTTTAAAACTAAAACTCAGGAAATTTATAATGGGACAGCTGCAAGAACGAGCACTTTACATGAAAAATAAAATATTTATAAAAATCGGGAGCTCTGTTCAACACTTATTTGTGATTATACAAAAAAATAAATATTCGAAGAATTCTATATTTGTTATCTTCTTCATGGAAGTCGATAAAAAAATATTTTTGCAACATGTATAAAATTTTTGGAACGTTTTATTAACCCATACAGGGGCAAGTATATGTGTTCCTGTAATGTTGAATTCACATCAGAATTTTCGAAAAAAAATTTCAAAATAAGGAAAAGCGATTTTACAGCACACCATCCTTTTTTTTGTTTTGTTTTCTTTCTAATTTTTTAAAAATTATTCTGGTACAAATCTGCAAGAAAATATGTAACAGCCATGTAGATGTTATTGACAGTGAGAAATGCTAGCTAGTCGGAAATAAGCACAAGATGTATAAAACCAAAATAACTTTTATTAAAATCTTTAAAAACGCAGGGTTTTTGATAAAGACTCTACAAATTTTCCTCAGGCCAGAAAGAAAACAGTTCCCGCAAAACTTCACTCAGCAAAATAAAACTTCAAATATCAATTAGAGATAACTCAAAATGTCACTTACAACTTTGGATGAGGCTGCAAGACGATATACCTTCAGCAAAATTAAATGTCCGCTATGCAAGCTAATCAAACTCCGACTTCAAGATGTCTGCCTATGATAACACTGAAAGCGGCACTTCGTGAGCACCGAAACGCCTTTATTTCGATTAGCACAAAATAACGTAATTTATGCTTACCAACAAACACTCTTCATTCTCAGTTGCGGATTGTTGATTTCACTAGTCGGATCTAAGAGCACCTCACTGGGAAAAGAACTTGATCCAAAGTTCCCCTTTCCCATTGCATGCCAGTGCTTAAATACTGCCATATCGATTGACCCGATGTAGAAATTTGCATAAATATCGATACGAAACGAAGAATCACAAGTTCCGAGGATTTCACACTCATTTATTGAAAGTTAGAGAAATATAGCCTTGGTAACTTTTACGCACATTTACAATTATTGGACAAAAAGTATGTTCTCAAAAACTTTGCCTACTCTTATAATCAGAGTAGTTGACACATCATAAATAAAGAGTTGTGAAAAATTTCCAATCTCCCTTCATGGAGTAAAATCCAAAATGTTAGAAACTAGGTGAATAATTATTTAACAGTGCTGCATTTTGTTATATTTAACGAAATTAACGAATCTAATAAACTACAAAAGATTTTCCTTATTTTTCATAATCACTCACATAAGTATTTATTTTCTTCAGGGTGAATATTTTATCTATTTTCTTCTCTATTAAACACGAGCTCTGTGTATCTGTTTAATTGAATAGGGTCACGTCATTTCTCTCATGGCCAGTACTTATTTACTCCCTCATTTAGAAGCTAAACTGAATAATACTATTGCCTGTGCAAATTATTTATTTGAAGTCTATTAATTTATGGTTTATTCGAGTAACAAAAAGAAATTAAATTTTTTTTAATTGCAATAAGCATGAAATTACATCAGTAAAATTACGACTAAAAAAATGATTGCTCTCTTCAATGCAAAATGTTATAAGAATCACGTATGAATCTCTACGCACAAAAATACTTATATATAAATATATATGAAAAAATATATATATACACTGTAATGACAGTAGATATACACAAAAAATTCGAACTCTAAACAAGGTACGTACACTCCTTGGAATTTCCAAGATATCTGCCACCACTGTTTCTGATTAGAAATTAATATTTGATATTTAAAAAGCAGAATTTGCAGCTAATTTAATTTCAGGATTTGTATTTATTCTTCAATTAAAAAAGTTCAAACTTTCTATTAAAAAATTGTGGTAAAAATGTATTCACCATGACTTTTAACTTTAATTTAATTACTAAATATCATATTTATTACAAACAGTGAAACATTGGTTAGGTATAACTCATTTTTGATTGTAAGTTACAAATTTATTTATTTTTTAAATTGCTTATATTTTATTACATGCATGTTTTTTCTTCTGCGTTATTCTGATACTATCTTTTTTAGGTGCGTTCGTAATTATATAAATACGTAGCACCTATTGTCGTCGTCTGGTCCGTCCGTCTGTCTGCATATAACAAACAACGCAAAAACTACCCAAACGAATGGTTTGAAATTTAAGATATATTATCTTTGCAGAATTTTGTCGAGACATTTCAAATTTTATGAAAATCGAATCATAACTTTAGACGATATTAATAAAAACATTTATTAAAAAATTTGATTTTTTTTTTTAATCTGTGTTTTCTTGTTATAGGAGCTTCCGAGGTTTAATTTTCAATCGACCGAAATACTTATTTTATTACAGAAATTTATCTGCAGACGATATAATTCATTTCACAGAATTAAAAATCATCAAGATCTGAAGATTTATATAACTATCTATAGTCACGTTTGACGTACAATTTCCAACTTGTTTTATTTACAAATTCAAACTTTCTGTCAGAAGCTCGTCAGATATTTACAGCTTTATTTGGTTGAAGTTTTTCATGCTCCTTATATGCATGTTCCTTAGATTAAATTTTAATTTTATTGCAGGGGAATTTTAGTTACTTATTGCTTGCTGTTTGTATAAACATATTCATATTCGTGAAATAAGCGTAAAGTTTAAATTGGCATTCTAGATACAATCCACGCGAAACATTTGCCATAATATGCCGTGAATACTGGATTTGATAAATGAAGTGATTGTATTTAAAAGCTTTAATTAAACTTCATTAATATTTAGTTTACTTAGAAACAACAGGCATCAAAGAGCGATCCAATTGTGAGCACTTACAAAAGCTATAAAAGCATCTTTGCCTAAATGCATAAATTTTCATTTAAATATGAAATGAGAGGAAGCAAATCTTAAGGAGTGCTTAATAATAATTCCTCTTTCTTAAATTGTAATTTAAGTAACTTTCCCCACTTAATTCCTTGAAGTAACTGCTTTCTGTAATGCAGACTTTGAGAAATTATCTTAAGGTAAGGCAATAGAAAGAAGGATTATGAAAAACAGAACGATTTAAACGTTTCGGGTACACCGGAATAAAAGATTATTTAATACGGTGCATTTTCAATCAACCTTATTAATTATATAGAGGCGTTTATTCATTTAACTAAGAAAACTTTATTATCATTTGAATAGATTTCTTCTATTTCTTTCCAAATTAAAACTTCTAGCACATGAATTTAAAACATTTTAACATTTTGGTAAAAATAAAAACTGGAAATTAAGAAATATTCCAAAGCATCATTATAAAACAGGCATATAATAAAATTACAAATTTATTTTCTGTAATTTAACGGCATTTTAATTTTTATTATCAATAATTCCATGCAGAAATTATCCTTATTTAATTAAAGAATTCTACGATGGACAAAGTAAAAATTACGAATAAAATATTTTCTCACAAGAATATAAAATCCATTCTCTCGCTATATGGAGCGGGTACGTAACACATTTAATAAATGATTTAAAACTAGAATTTAGTATGATAGTTCTATATCAGCAATATTGGTTTTAAATGAAAGATTTACTTAAATGGGGGGAAAAAGCTTTCATATGCTTTTTATATGATTTTTATGATGATTTTTATGATCCCTCATTTAAGTAAATCTTTCACCTTTGAGGAAGATTAATCCATTGACTACGCGTTGGAACACACAAGTGATAGTGAAGTATTTTTTTTTTCATTCTATTTGCACCACCTTTTAAAAAATAATCTCTGCCATAACTTATACTAGGATATTTTCACGAGAAATCTACCCCAAAGAATTTTTTTTAAATCGTGGTACGACTGAATATAAAATTAGTCGCCTGTCCTGAATCGTAATCAAAAGGTTACAGACGCATGAATGTACATTCATTTAAATCTTTCAAGATATTTAATGTATGGTACCTGATGTATATGTGCAAAATCTTAAAGGAGTAAATTTCTGAATGCAGGCTAAAATTTCAGACTTATTTGAGCAAGAAAACAGGACCTTTTTTAATTCGAGAACAGTTCTTTATAAAATTTAAATTTTAGTGTAGTTACAGTGTCGCCAAATCTGGCAGATTTTATTCAGATATTAGCAAATTCATACCAAAAATTTTTAACAGTAATTTTCTTTTCTTTTATTCACTAATATCTGTCATTATATAACTCATTGAAGTGCTGTGGGATATTATATATTCCACTTAAATTTAATTCCGATTTTCCGAAATGCCGTCATGAGACGAGAATTTTGGAATAAAATTTTGTTTTTAAGATGTACTTGAAGAAAAGCTCTTATTTATTTTCAAATAAATTTGTCCGTAAATCCTGGTGTCAATCAATGATTTAAACATTTTAGAAACAGAAGTACAGGGTGGCCATAAATAAACTGACGGTACTCAGACTGTTCTGTAGCGCGATCTAACTGCGAGAATGGCACCAAATTTTGTAGGAAGATTAAACAAGATGACAAGAGATTCCGCGACAAAAAAAAAATAGTTCCAAAAGTCACCGCCATGGGAATATGTGGCGCTGTGTATTCAAAAAAGAGAGTTTCAAAAAATGAAGAATCAATACTGAAATAAAATTAGCGTTTATTTAACGAATTTAGCAATTTAATCCAAGCTCAAAATGGTAACAGTTTATAAAAAACTAAAAATTTACATAAACACTGCTAAAGTTTCTTTATCTGCAATTTCATTTACAGAGCCCCAAAGAAAGCAATAGCAGAAGAAGAAGTTCTTTATTCAAATTTCACGTTACATCTTTTGGCCCAGTGCCAGCTTGTTCGGCTTTAAAAGGTAATGTGCTACTGTTAGAAGCAATTTCATTGAAAGTTGTCTTTCATAATGTCTCCTTCTTTAGTCGAGCGAGCTCTACTAATCAACGCTTTCCAACTTTCAACTTTTTTAAAAGTTCCAACTTTCCAAAAGTTATCTGAAAAATCTTCTGGCTTTACCGGAAAATGGAAAATTTGTTCAATTATACAGTTTCTGCATAAAAACACGGGAGGATTTAATGCATTTTCGGACAAATCATATCTGTTCAGTGATTAAAACCCATGAAATAAAAATTATTCTTATTAAAAAGGGTGAAGAAAACGTTAGTTTTTAGGGTTTCGTTCATCTCATGAAACCCTATTACTCCCGCTCTATTGTCTGTCTGGCACAGAGCCATTCTCAAAAACTATGTAACTTACAGAGTTGAAAATTTGTGTATAAATCTGAATACCAGCTATGAAGAGCTCAAAATATTAAAATTTGAAAAATTCGTATTATTTTAATAAATAGAGATAAAAAAACAAAATTCTAACAGTCTTTTCCTGTTAAATTTAAACATTTTTCGTTATAGCATATGCCAAAAATAAAAAATCCACGATGAAATTCTTTCCACAATAATTAATTTTCTATCAGACGATTTCCACGTGAGAAATGAAAATGAAATAAAAAGTTTCAGCAACTGAAAAAAAAGATAAATATGAAATAAAATTGATTGACGTCATAGTGGTAATAAAACGGAAAATGTCTAAGATTTCTCCATAATACGAGGAGTAAAGTAAGAGTATGTGTATATACACAAAGCAGATTAATATCACGTCATTCATTAGAGAATTAAAAAGAAAGTCTGACGTCATTTTGGAAGTTTAACTAATTTTTCAGATGTTTGAGAATAATACAAAGCGAGTATCAATATGAGTAATAGAGAATAGTAAATATATGAGTTTGAGAAACATATTGCATCGTGATAAAAATCCGATAATGGAAATATTCACATATTTTAACATTTTGAAAGTGTTCAATTTGTTTAATTTTGAAATTATTTTTTTAAATATCGAATTTAGTCAGCATGACGGATATTATTACGAGAGAATATAAAAGCGGGCTGGTTTAGATATTCGAAAAAACGAAAAAATAGACCGGTAAATTTTTACTTTATAAAAAACATTACTTTTTGTTGTTGTTGTTGTTGCTAACTGAAATTTATTTGAATTTATTAAAGAAAGGATAAAGTGCTTTGAAAGGAATATTTAACGAAACCCGCGATCTTCGATCACCATCACACTTACCCACTTGTTCGATTTTACTTTCTTGAATTCTGCATCAAATTGTATAAGAAATAGCAATAGGAAAAATATGCAATAGGAAAATCAATTAAATATATACAGCATTTTGTTTCAATGAGGAGTAGAAAGATTCAGTTGCAGTTGGACTAAATAGATTTTGACAAGCTTTATAAATTACATCCTGTACTTTTTTCTGATGTAAAAGTTTTTATTTTTCATATTTTAATGTAGAATGAAAATTTTCTCTGTGTTCAAAATTTATTTACGAATTGTTGAAATTGTTATACATTTCGTTTAATGTTAATTATATTTTAAAATTGTATACTCTTAAAGAAAGTATTTTCTCTTTTTAATCTAAGTTTTTCGTTAAAAAAAAAAAGAAGTAATAATTCCCTTATTTTTGACACCGAAGAAATGTGAAAAAACGCACGCAAAACAGGCGAGTAACATCATTTTAAAACGTCTCCTTTGCTGTTATTTCCTAAATATCCATTTTTTTTAATGGAAAACGTTAATCGATTTATTTATACCTAAATAAGAATATCTGCAAATTAGATGCGTTGACGAATATAAGTTACTTCAGGATTGTGTCAGAAAGTAGCAAATTTGAATTCAAAAACAGCCATTATATGTACCTCAAAAATTAAATAAAATTAATTACAAAAAAAATATTTTCAGGCTACGCTTATGGTGTAAGGTAAACCCTGATAACCGTACATAGTCATCCCGTTCTGTCCGCTCAGATTCGAACCAGCAAACTTAACTTTGGGTAATTAGTACCCTTGAGTCAAAGAAAAATGTACGCTTCTCTTATTAATATATATTTACATATTGATATGAATACAGGCATGAGGTGAAAAAAAAGGAAATAATCATGAAGGTAAGAAATAATTACAAAGACTACTTTACATGTCTATAAATCTAATACAAATTTTGCTTTAATAACAACAACAAAAAATATTTAAAATTTAAATAACTTAAATCAATCGTTGTTCTACGAAAAAATCCCATGCCTGCATGAAGGGTCAAACATAACACAACTTTTATGTAAAAAAAATAAGTAAATCAAAATAAAAAGGTATTATTTAAAAAAATAAACAAAACAGTATTTAAATTAGATAGAAAATAATTTGGTATTTTAACTAGTGTTTTAAACATCAATGATTTATTAATATAACAATAAAACAAAACTCAAATATCGCGTTTTTAAAACAATCAATAAAAATCTTGCAGTTGATTCATTTCGGTGAAAATAAATAATATAAAATAAATAACAGTATAACAACCGTTTTAAAAAATTATGAAATATGTAATTAAAATAATACTAACCTGGAAATCAAGGAGATGGAGATGACAGATTGAGAAGGAATGGTGGACGGTGGAGAAAACAAAACCGCACTTTGAAAATAAGTATTTGTGTTTCAGATGAAGAAGAGCAAAAGCACAGCAGGAGTCCAGGTAACTTCTTTTACTTCTTGAAACTTGAAACAGAAATGCAAAATGGTTTCTTATGCTACCTCTTATATACTACAATGTTGAAAAGAAATCGGCATAGAACAAAAAAATCGTTTGTATCTTTCAAAAAACTATTTCAAAACCATATTGCAAACTTTATTCTGCATTGTATGCATAGGTAAAATTTTAAAAGGAAAAATCATAAAATCCTTTTTTAAAAGCTTCATTCGCGCAAAGCTTTATTTTTTGTAATTATAAAATCGGCATGATAAAACAACAAGAAGAAGGACCCCACATTTCGTTTCTCAAACAAAAAATATATGTCAACCTGTGTCAACTGGAAACTGATTTTACCGCTTTTATCTTTAGACATGCGCTACACATCTAACACATAACTCTTTGACACTTTAATACTTAACTTTTAAACATGCCAAATCTCATAATGTAAAATTGTAAAAAGAGAAATCTTAAAAACAGATAATACTTTTGAAAAGCTTCGTTCGCACACAGCTTTATTTTTGGGTCGGCAATGATAAAACAACAAGAAGATAAGGACCCCACATTTCGTTTCTCAAACGTAAAACTATCAACCTATGTCAACTGGAAACAAATTTACCACTTTTATCTTTTGACATGTAAAACTAACATCAAACACTTAACTCTTTCCCATATCCGCTTTTTTATATACCATTTTACCGCTTTTATCTTTAGACATGCGCTACACACCTAACACATAACTCTTTGACACTTTAATACTTAATTTTTAATCATGCCAAATCTCATAATGTAAAATTGTAAAAAGAGAAATCCTAAAAAAAAGCTAATGCTTTTGAAAAGCTTCGTTCGCACACAGCTTTATTTTTTGATCGGCAACTATAAAACAACAAGAACATAAGGACCCCACATTTCGTTTCTCAAACATAAAATATCTGTCAACCTATGTCAACTGGGAACAAATTTGCCGCTTTTATCTTTTGACATGTAAAACTAACATCAAACACTCAACTCTTTGACACTTTAGTACTTTCCCATATCCCCAGAGCTAACGTGCATCTTCGGAAACTGTTTGTCTATAGAGACAGTTCAAGAGAATTATTTTCTTCCTTTAGACTATTTGTCGGTTTCTATTTCATTTCAACACGCAATATTGAAAAATATTAAAGCGAGATAAAGAAACAGTCAGTGTCATTTTCTGCACTTTTTACTGTCATACTTAAGGGGCATCGTCACTCAGAGAAAATATCCTGTTTCGCTCAGAGAGTCTATCAGTGCTTTCCCCCTCCCTGCTGTCAAAGAGGTGTTTACCGTTAAATACCGTCCTGTATCGGCAGTCTGTTGACAGAATTTTTGTCTCTGTGGTCAGGGAAAAGTGACCCACAGCTCTCTCCCCCTTTAGAGGGAGCTGGCCTATTTTCGTTAGAGAATGCTTTTGCAGAGAATACGAGGTTCTCTTTGAGTATTTTTATGTGTGCAACCAGGGAGTTTGAAACATTCAGAATAATTTCGACTTTTATACCGGCATAAATTTATTAAATACCAGCTCTTTAGCAAATGCTAGATGGAAATAAAATTTGGCAATAAAAAATGATTCAATGTAATTTTTCTGGCCAAAATGATTTAGATGTACTTCTTGCTAAAAAGAGTAAAATAAAAATATTATAAACAGTAAAATAAGTTTTATTAGACTGTTGACATATTTCATAATTTAGATGTTTTAGCTTACTTTATATTATCTTTATTGTATGTTCACCTTTATCTTCAAATTTTAAGATACATAAAATCAAATTGTTTCTGAACATTTTCCAAATTTAATTAGATAATTTGTAATATTAAAAAAAAATTCTTTAGATTGCGTAAAGCAACATTAATTTAGTACTCAAAAACCAATACACGTTCGATTGTAATTAATTACTTCAATGTGTATTTAAAACAAACAAGCACAAAGTATTTTTATAGATAAAAAATTATTAGACATCATCATGTAAATGAAATGGACAGAGAGTGAAGATTTTACTAAGTCTATAAGTTGCATAATCCTTTTTCAATATAAGATATTTAAACATGTTCCATAAATTTATTAAACACATTGAAATTCGATATTTTCTTGGGATTTTGTGCCTATTTTACAAACGATAATATATAGCCATCAGTATTTCGCTTTGGATAAATTAATGACAATCTTTTGTGAAATTGTGAATGTAGTAACTTTTCCGCTCTTAAAAAAAGCACCAAAAAACAAAAAAGTAAAAAGACGTCAGAGAATTTTAACAAAATATCTTTGATTATTGAAATTATTTCATGTATTGGCATTTATTTTAGCATTTTCATAATGAAATTAAGGTAGAGTGCAAAATGAATATAAATTATACCAAAAATACTCCAAGTGGTGTTTTCTAATAGAGCTTTATATAGCAAAAACATAGTATGAGATTTACAATACTGCAAAAATGAGGCCATTACTACAATATTTGAAAATTATTATTCTTTTTTTTTAGTTTTGATCATCTGTTAATAAAATTGACACTAATAAAAAATATTAAAATTTCCGAAGCTCAATACATAATACTAATTTTCAGTTAATTCTGCCATTGTCATCTATGCAATTAAATGATACAATGTTCAATATACAGGGTGTCCAGCGAATAAGACCCTGATTTCAAAATTAAATATCTCAAAAACAAAGATCAATAGAATTATGCGGTAAACGGTTTCTTTATTAGCTAAGCTGTAAAAATGTTATACAGAAGTTTCGGAAATTTAGTTTTAAAAACCGACAACAGATGGCGCTGTAATCGCAATGCCTATAAATTGTGCTTTTTAAGTCCAGAGCAGGGCCTGATTACCAACGGGGCACACTTCCACCAGTAAAAAATAATAGAATTTTTTTTCTTATGTATGGCAGTAATTTTGCATGAATAGGGCGCTTTAATAAGACGAAAACTTCTATTAAATTTTACTGGTGGGAGTGTGCCCTGTCGGTAATCAGGCCATGGTCCAGAGCGATCAGTTGGACCGTTGAATCGTGAAGGAGGATAGCGTAGAGGTTAAAATCATGTATTTCATTGAATAACGTGTTTTTCTCGTACTGGAGTATTACAGATTACAACGCAGTCCTACGGCAACAAGGCGCAGCTTTCAAAAAGGATTTAATGTTCCGAAAAGACCCGATGCGAAAGTCATTCCCAAGCTCTTTGCCAAATTCGGACGAACGGCAGCGTGGATGATAATCGAGTGGAAAATGTTGGACCCAGGCAAACTGTAGTCACTCCTGGAAATGTCGCCAGTTTCTGGAATTGTTCAGCGAAATCCAAGGAAGAGTGTGAAAAGAATTGCATCAGAGACGGGTTTAAAGCCCGATCTGACTCCTTGTAACTACTTTCTGTGGGGCGTATTGAAAAACACTGTCTACCGAAACCATCCCACTACGCTGGATGAGCTTGAATAGTCAATTTGTGTGGCATGCGATTCCATTTCCGTTGAGACATTGCAGGATGTGATGTCAAATTTCATTATTCGTTTGCGCCACTTCATTGTTTCGAACGGTGAACATTTTGAAAAGATTGTGTTCTGATTGAAAAGAATGCTTGACTTTTTTTTTGTTTTAGATTGCTCGCAGAGAACGAGTTTTTCGGCGTACAGCGCCATCTGTTAACGGTTTTTGTAACTAAATTTCGGAACTTCTGTATAACATTTTTACAGCTTAGCTAATAAAGAAATCGTTTACCGCATATTTCTATTGATCTTTGTTTTTGAGATATTTAATTTTGAAATCAGGGTCTTATTCGCTGGACACCCTGTATATACACTATATATGCAGCAATATATACATGATTCACCAAAAATAAAATACTAGAGTATAATACTGTTAATATATGTACATATGAGAAAATGAAAATCATTAAATAAAAATTAGTATTGAGCATGCTAAGAACCCCCCCCCTCCCCCCATTCTTCCCACCAAAAATATCCATAACAATATTAACTGAAAGAAAAAAATAATATATTTGGCGTTGCATATTTAAATTTTCATTTTCAAAATTATACATTTGTAAATATAGTTACAAAAACAACATATATCTATTGAGTGCTTGCCCTAAAAACTTTAATTTTTTTTTATCGAAGCTTTCTTACACTTTTCCTTGAGTTTATGAAAATGTTGTTATTTTAAACAATACAACACAACTGTTATTTTAAACAATACAACACAACAATTATTTTAAACAATACAACTGACTGCCTCCCCTAAAAACTTTATATATATATATATTTCGAAACTTTGTTACACTTTTCCTTGAGTTTATGAAAAATTTGTTATTTTAAACAAGACAACACAACTGTCATTTTAAGCAATAAAAAAAACTGACCGCTTCCCCCAAAAACTTTAATTATTTTTTTCGAAGCTTTGTTACACTTTTCCTTGAGTTTATGAAAATTTTGTTATTTTAAACAAAGAAACTGCTGCAATTTCTATATCATTTCTGTATGTATATACTAGTCACATTCTAAATGTAAATAATATCTGAATTTTCCTTTTTTTATACAGGACATATAAAGAGCAGTATTTATGTAGATTGAAACTTAGCAACTAAACAAATTTTAAAAAACATTAATTGTTCCAAATATACCATAGTAGAGTTTTCTCATTCATTAGGAAGACTCATAGTTATCTCCCACATATTTTAGTAAATTATTATTATTATTATTAGTTTTGATCATATTTCAATAAAACTGACACTATTAAAATATATTCAAAATTCCGAATCCTCCTATTGTCATCTATTCAGTTAAAATATACAATATTCAATATAGATACAATATATATGCAGCATAATATATATTAAAAAAATTAGTAAAAAATGCATATCTTAGCAAAAATGCATGAGTAATTAAAGCAGCGTATCTATCTCAGAATTTCATGGCCTTATTTACGTATAAGGAAAATTCTCATAATTTTCTCGTAGAAGATTTTCCTGAAAGATTACATAAAAATCAAACCAATTCATTAATCAGATATGGGGTTAAAAAAAAAAAAGTTATGAAATTTTTTTTTAATTCTCCCCCGTTATACAACAATACATTGCTACCGAAATCCATTTTTATGTATTTATTCTTTTATTTTTTAAAGTTTTTCATCTGTTATTAAAACATTTTTTGAAACAAAATTCATCTAGATATATCACAAAATATACTGGATACTTTTAAAGATCGCCTTTAGGTAAAAATAATTTCTAAAAAATAAATTAGTAAAATGTTCATTTATAACCTACTTTCTTAATCCTACTTCACTAATCCTATATTTCTGATGTCAATATCAGCATCCCTTTTTCTATGCCCATATACAAAACGCACAACGATGAATGAAGTATCATACGAAATGTTTTTGAAAAGGAGGCTTTTTACAAAGTACACTCACATTTCGTTAAAATATGTTGCTTTATTAATAATTGCAAGTAAATAAAAGTTAATGAAAAACACAACCATTAATCTCGAAGATTGCGTACGAAAGCTCCGTAGTACACACACAGGTATTATAACCTGTGTTATAATACCTGTAGCACAGGTATTATAATAATAAAAGATACAACTTACTGAGTCTATTATTAGGAAGACTTCCATCAAGGTATTTCCTTGTGCAACTCAAATACAATGTGCACAAAAAAAATAATAATAACTTAAAATTTGGTTTAATTTTTTAGTTGTTGGAGATGCATTAGACAATGTAAATTGCAGAGCTGTTCAGCTAGGAATTAAAATTATGATAATAAATAGTCTTGCCAAGAATTTTTAAAAGGTTACACTTTTTAAAGTTTTATACATTCTTATAGGTTGTATTCGAATCACGGAAAAAAGCGCATCCGTTAATGTTCCAAAGGTAGAAACAATAAAGTTTCTTTTTATTTCTTATCTTACAAAACTGTACTCCACGAAATGAATCTATTACACAGAGAGACCGGATTATGAATGAAATTAATAGCTATTCAGAAATACCAATGTCCATCCTCTTAATGTCCCCTCTATTAATATATTAAAAAAAAGTCTGGAAGATGGATTGATACACTTGTAATTTGACCTGATAAGTAGACTTATTTACTCAAAATAGAACAAAAATCATAATGAAAGAGTTTCGTAAATAATTCAGTAATCAGCTTGAATTGCTACTCAAACAGCAAGAAAAATGAAAATATATTCGGATTAAAAGCAAACGTAAATAATGGTTATTTTATTGTTGAGGGTAAAAGCCATGATATACCTTACGGGGAAAAATTTTTAAATTTTGAATATCTTAATTAAAACAGTTTTTATTGTAATAACTTTGAAATTTTAGGTGGACGTTTTATTGGTGCGCTTTTTTCTGGGTGTGCTTTTCTCCGGTGCGCTTTTTTCCGCCTACCAATGTATTTATGCTATGTTAAGTACTATAGCAAAAATTTCAATATCCCGCATGCAAAATTAACTGAGTTTCAATGCTATGAATTTTGTGACATTTCGAATCTTTTCATCAATAAAAACGCCACGAAGTATTTCCGGTAATAATATTTTCTAGTTTTAGTGTCAGAAAGCTCCGAAATTTCATATTAAAAAAAAGGTTCTAAATTTACGAGTTTCGAAGAGGTATTTTAAATGGAAATAAGCATACCATAAGATAAAACGATAGACCCTGGATAAATCATGATAAGAGGGCGCAAACACTAAAGGGTAAAGCCAAATGCCCTTGAAAAAAATACGTGATTTTGACGCAATTGTATAACTTTTTTTTTTAAATTTGTGAATGAAAGAGTACGTTTATGTTATATCTTATTGATGGAAGCATTTCGATATTTTGTATTTTAGGGTTCAAGAACAAGCAAAGACGTCTATATATGAAAAATTGTAGATGCGTAAATATTTATTTAATTAAATTTTCTGAAACTGTCAAGCCATGCAGTTCCTAGTTGCCGCGCGTGGCGGGGGATTTTGCCCCTAAATCAAAGTTCGTTTCGATAGATTTTTATTTAAAAATATATAAAATCCTACAAATTAGAGAGTGTACACTGTCGAAAATAGCGGTACCCCCCATATTCGCCTATAATATAATTTCCATAATATTAATATATATTTATAATTATATAATTATATTAAAATATAATATATATTTTCCATAATATTATTTCCATAATATATAAATTCCATAATATTTCGCATTATTCTCAAGTAATAGTCATTTGCCAAATACAAACATACATACAATTTCCAAATAGTATATAGCATAGTAATAACGCTTGACGGCAGTGTTTCAAAAAACTAAAAAATGTTATTTCATGATTGCATTATTAGTAACGAAGAGACTATATATAATTAATTTAACACAGGTGAAAATTTTTAATTCATCTTTTAATAAAAAAATTTGCGAAAGAACATACAGAGGCTAGAATTAAAATTTGTGCTTAAAAAAATGTAATAAGAATTAACATAATAATAAAAATAATTATTTTTTATGTTGATGCTAAATATCATTTGATGTATTATTTCAAGTATAATAACTCGTCTACCTTATATAAATTCTAATAGTGAATGTAATTACGTAAAACAGTAACAAATTATGTAACAAATGTTACAAATTATGTAAAACTAACTATAATGCAAACAAAGTGTTAAAAATATATTTGAAAATTATTGAAATAAACTACATAAAGATTTAAAATAATCAAATTAAAAACATACAAATAAACTGTGCTTATGAAAAACAGAATTCTGGATAAGAAATACACTATACTAGCTTGAAAATTTCTTTCCTTTACCCCCTAATACTAACCCCTGAAACATCTCCCCTACCTAACTCATTACTCAAATCGAACAAAGAGAGCGGGGAATCCTTTCACATCGAGTGATAGATTGCCTAGCTGGGGGAAAGCATCGAACTGATCAAAATAGAAATATATATTTTATTTTAATTATAGCTACTTCCCTAATAAATTAAAATAAAATATTTTTATATCAATGTATAAATCAGAAACACTAGTTTTTTCCGCGTTTTTTAAAATTTTCAAACAACCTATTAGAACTGCCAGAAATTCCAATTTACTGAGGCATAGTAATTATTTTGATCATACTCAGATTATTTCACATGAAATCAAGTATTTAAAATTATTTTTAATAAAAAATGAAAACTGGGGTAAAGAACGACAAGTTTTAAGAATTGTATGCAAAAAACAAAATTTAAAAAACTCCATTTTTTCATGAGATATCCTTAGAAAAGTGAGGAAACTTATCCCCATTGGATTAACATGGAGAACGGAAAAGGGAAATTTAACGAAAAAATCTGGTGTTACTCTCAGAAGAAGCTACAGTTTTTCTTTTCCTTCTTCTTTGTTAAAGCCTTGGAATAGCCGCATATCTACGATGGAGCCGTTTAGGCGAGGTCCCTCCTATTCTCTTTCCTATGATGCCAGATGCCACCTTTTCTCCTTTGCCACGTGCTTTAACACTGATCCTTATGCTCTTTAATCTGCCAATTTAAAAATTAACTAATACTAAGGCAATTTCGGAAAGGTGTTTATTTTGTTTATTATTATTTAGAAAATATTTAGAGGTTTACATAGCATTTAGGTGACCTACACTACAAATTCCGAAAAAAGAAAAGAGAGCACAATTTGTAGTGAAACAAATTTCACTATCATTTAAATTTCTTGATAAAATTAATACAATAAAACCTATGAAACAGAAAATTTATATTATGGAATATTATTGTACACAAAACAAATTTCCTGTTCCCGTCAAAAATAATACAATACAACTATTACTCATTAAAATGCTACTCTTTGAACTTTAGTTATTCATATAATAAACAACAAAACTTAAAAAAAAAAAAAATCTTTAAAAGGAAAAAAATGTGAAAAAGAGAGGAAAAAAAAGAAGAAAAATCACGTGTCATAGATTAGGAAACATTTTCTAAAACTTTTATAATATTGTAACCCCTCCCCGCAAAAAAAAAAAAAAAAAAAAAAAAAAAAAAAAAAAAAAAAAAAAAAAAA
This sequence comes from Maratus michaelseni, assembly GCA_963931845.1. NCBI lineage: Eukaryota > Metazoa > Arthropoda > Arachnida > Araneae > Salticidae > Maratus > Maratus michaelseni. The sequence continues at coordinate 83,124,331 of OZ007586.1, forward strand.
AAAAAAATCATCTTTTGCTAAAACAAAGATGTCAAAACAAAGAATTTATAAAACGCATAACACAGTGGAAAATCCAATTTCAGCAATCTCATGTTCATTGTCTGTAAGATATTCCAACTATTTTGTGCAGCCTGTAGTGATCTATAAATTTTTATCCACATTAAAGAATTTAATTCAGCACATACAACACAGCTGAAAAACCATTTCCAACAATTACTGCCCATAAACGGTAATGTATTCGAACTATTTTGTAGGTCTTATATATGATCTACCGAATTTTAAATACGCCGCATATTATGCTAAATTTTAATACAGATAAAACTTGCAAAACACAACTAAAGGCGCACTTACAATAATCTGCATCCATGTATGGCAGTTTATCCGATTACTTTTCAGAAGCACTGTTTATGAAATTATTTAAATTCTACAAACTTGGAGTACTAAAATATAGTTCAGCCGTAGCAAAATGCATAGCACATTTTAAAACACACTTTAAGTAATTCATGCTCATAGACGTGACCCTTACGTAGCTTACGCATTATTTTGTGCTGCCCTGTATGAAATTTATAAATTTAAACGCACACTAAAACTTTGTTAAGCTTAAAAACGCGTACTATAACTGAAAACGCACTTCCATCAATTTTCTTTCATAAGTCTGTAACCGAATACTTTTGTGTGTCCCTGTAAATGAAAAATAGAAGCTACACTCTCCATATTCTATCCGTAAAGCATGTTTGTATTGTTGTAGCGCATTTCGGTAATGTGTATTATTTTCATTATATTTGATGTTGTGTAACATTATTAAAATGCACTGCCAAGTTACCATTTCCTCCCATAGACGATAATGTAACGGATTATTATTTTTTTATGTGTGTATCTGTGTCAAGCTGTATATGAACGACAAATGTCATACACACTCCCTAGTCTATAGGAAAGCACGTTAGTACACCACTGTAATGCATTTCAATTTCATTATGTTGGAAGTACAGTAATATCATTAACATATAATGAAATAATTCTTCCCATAGTCCGTAATGTAATGAAATTTTTCGTGTATCCCTGTAAACGAACTGTAATTGTTGCACACTCCCTTTTCAGAAGGAAATATAGTATAGTAAACATCAGTAACATATACTAATATCGTGAATATCCAGGTAAATTTACTAGAGTTATGGGTCGTAAGAAGACTAACTGAAGTCAAACACTTTTGAACTATGTTCCAATATTTTAAAAAGACAGAGAGAGAGGGCTAAGAACAGAGCAACACCAAAAAATTAGATAGAAAGCATGGGGCTTTCACGTCGTGTTTTTGATTGAACAAATGGATTGCGACCTCGCTTTCCTGCGCAAAAGTTATTTGTTGTAAGAGTGTGTGTTTTTTCATCCTTTAAATTTTTTCTCATCTTTTTTTCAAACAATTTGCATTAATATCACATTAATTTTATGTTATTTCGTTTGTGTATTTTATGTTTTGTAACTCTAGGGGTAGTAAATGCTGTATAAATGAATCATGTCGAACATAGTTGCCTATCTAATACACGGAAAAAGAATTGTTTTGAATTATTTTTTAGAAACTGATTCTAATAAGTGCCGACGCCGACTGCTGGACTAGCTTACTAGCTATAAATACTCCTCCCCCCCCCCCCCCGCAACTTCTTAGAACCGAATTCTGTCTCTGCCACTGCTTGACTGTTTCATACATAATAAAATTGATATAGATCACTCAGGTGTACTACAACATATTTTCTATGTTTCTATTCTAAATTCTATTTAAAGCTATTAGAGTGCATAAGCATTCATAGTTCATTTACACAGACACTCAAAAAAATTATGTACTATGCTTGATAAGTGTTGGAGGTGCGTTTTCAGTTGTGTTCTGTGGTATGTATTTTTAAACGTTACTAATTTTTAGTGTGTTATGTGGAGTATGCAAATTATATATATCACATACAGAGAATCGAAAGAATTTGAGCACATTACCTGATCTGGGGAGTAATTGCAGAAAATAGATTTCTATTGGGTAATGTATTTTTTTATTTGTTTATTTATATATCTCCTTGCATTTTCTGGGGGGGGGGGGGTGAGTCTTCTTAACAATATTCTGTTAGAGTTAGAGTTTCATAATCTATGCTGGATGCATAATTTTTCGTGCTTGTTTCTTTTTAAAAGTGTTAATTTTATATTGAGTAGTTAGTATATGAAGAGGGAAAATATGATAATTTGGAAAAGTTTTCTCAAAAGCTAAAAAAATAAAATTTACCAGAATTAAAAAATATTTATGATTGCTTGTAATTAATTATAATAAAAAAAAAATGAATGTTTCTATGTTGCATATAAAATCCAACTTGATATTATAAAATTTATCAAATAACAATATAAAACTTATATGTCTTTGCAGGGAAAGGTACAAATACAAACCTGAATAAAATATATAGAAAGAGAAAATTGCATGTAGAATGTTGAATAAATTCATAGTAACAGTATCTATGAGAGCTAAAAAAGTAAAATAATCACAATTTTAAAGCTAAATTTACAATCTGTATTTGTTATTTTACTTTAAATTTGAAATGACACAAAGTCTAAAATTCACTCACTCATTCACCGACTCAGTGTCAATCAGGGAATCACTGTCGAAATTAGCTTTTATAAGAAATATTATCTGTTACATTCTCCCCTATCTTGGACTTTCTGAAAAATGTTTTGCAGATCTACGCTGATCATGACTCTCAAAACCCAAAACCACCATCAATTCTAAACTTTATCTATCTATATCACTTTTTTATGGACACGATAACTTCAATAATTCTACACAAATCTCTTCCAAACTGATACATAAAATCTCGGTCATGTTCGTTAATGGGCAAAATCGAACAGGGGGGGGGGGTGGGGGTTGTGAAAACAGAAAAAAACCCATAACTTCTTAATTATGATACACATCGAATCCGTTTAAAGTTATTATTACTTCTAAGAAGAGGGCCGAAAATTTATGTATGCCATATTTTTATATCATTAAAAATGGCCTCAATGGGGGGGGGGGAAATAGGGGTTTAAGAAGAAAAAAATTCATAACTTTGTCAGTTCAGAAGATATCAAATCCGCTTAAATTTAATATAAATACTCTTAATGTTATCTACAACTTTTATATTTAACAAGTTTTTAATAGGACCAACCCTTACAGCAAATAATAATAATAATAATAATAATAAATAAATAAATTAAAAAACCCTTTTGGATCCACCTACAGACACATGTAGATTTCGAAGTGGGAGGTCCCAATTACCGCATTAAGACAAAAATGTCATTTCTTCTGCAATTCCCAATAAACAGGCGCCCCACGGCTTGCATCGTCGAAATTTACCTGTGCTTGTAGGCCGATCCGTCAAGGATTTTTTTTTTTCACCGGGGGCAAACATTGATTTTGGCGTCCTCCCATCCCCTACTCCAGTAACAGTAAGTAAAATTACGAAGATAATTTTACTAAGCTTCTAATAGCCGACTTATAAAGAATGAGTTTAAAATATGTCATTATAAAATACGTAATATTGAACAATCAGCTTTTATAAATATTTATTCATTAAAATCTGTAAAAACGAAATCGAAAGGAACTGTAAAAAAATCCGCTTTATACCGGTTTCCGTCTTAGTAGGTGTAATTGTAGTTATTCCTTCTGTTGGGACTTGGGACTATGTAATTTTTTCATTTAAGACAGGAATCCGTTACAGACAGATTTTACTGTAGTTGTAAGTATGTCAAATTATTAGAACTGAGGCGTTTACAGTCAAGTAATATCAGTCAAGACCGAAACTATTTTTTTTTCCACGGGAGGCAAACATGGATTTTAGCGCTCCCCCACCCTCCTCCGCAATGTAAATTTACAAAGATAATGTTACGAACTTTGTAATAGTCGACTTATTTTAAAATAAAAAATATGTAATCATAAAATATGTAATAATGAGGTGACTCTTGTAAGTGTTGGGTAACTCATACAAGAGGCACCTCATTTGTCCCATACACCGTGAGAATTTGTCCCATCACCTCACATTTCAAGTTTGAGGTACCTCCAAAATTTTGTCAAGTTGCCTCTCTGTCAGGCGGGGAATGCTGTTTCAGGAAATGAAGTGTGTGAGGTGTGAGTGAGTTCTGAGTTGTGTTTGTCTTTGTGTCATTGTGTTGGAAGCAGAGGTGTGGAGTCCGAGATAGTTGCGGTCTATGTTTGAAAAATCTTAAGCTATGAGGGGGTTGAAAGAATGTAGGAAGATAAAAACAGAGTAGAATTGGGGGAGGGACAAATTGTCTTCAAAGAAGTGGAGTTGGAGTGATAGGGAAAAGTGCTGTTTTTTATTTTGCTTTTATAAGTATTGAATTGGCCGCACTTTTCAACCTGTCACTTAGGATTGACTTTTGGTCCGAAAATAGGGGTGAGGGGCAATGAGGCATTTGCCCTGGGCAACAGCAGAACAAGATGTGAGGGGTGGGCAAAATGAATAGTTATAGAAAGAGAGGAATAAGTGATAATTACAAGCAAACAAAGATATTTTACGGTATTGGAATTCATTGTTAGGCGAATAGAAAACTCTGTTTTTTCAATTTTTTAGAAAATGGGACTCATACAGGGTCGAAACAACCTGGGGGCGGGGGGGGGGGGGCAAAACAGAAGACGTAGAAGAAGGGTGCGCTGCTTCAGATGAATATTTAGTTTGTTGTTTAACACAAAAATATATATGAAATTTGGGTAAAAGCGTTTTGCAGCTGGAGAATGTAAAAGAAAATCTGAGCCAAAATGTATTAAAATTGACAAATAAATAGATAAAAAAATTGGTAAAGTTGGTGACTTCCCGGGACACTAAAAAAATAGGCAATTTTAAAAAGTTTCTTATTACGATATATATATTAGATCGCGATCCAGACTTAGATGAGGCGACCACCCGAAACACTAAACACTACGGGATGGAAAATTCAGAAAATAAAATAATAAAAACTGAATAATTTTTTCCTAAGTCACTATTGTAATTTTGAAAATTAGCGTTAAGTTCAGGAAAGCATCTAGACATATCAGCCTATTAATAGAAAGGGCGTTACAAGTGATAGTTCTATGAAACTGGCTGTAGATAGCACACAAAGCTATTTTACGGTATTGGAATTCGTTGCCTACAGAAAATCCTGTTTTTTTAGTTCTTAAGACAATGAGACTCATTCATATCACTATGATTTTAAACTCCCGCTCAATTGTAATAAACAATACAACTACAGCAAAATATGTGAAAATGATATCTGTCTAAAACGGAATCCTGTCTTAGATGAAAAAAATCATTTCCCCAACAGAAAGAATACAGAAATCTGTACAAAGCGGAATTTTTTCGTGTACCTTTCAATTTCGGCTTCGCAGGTTTTATTGAATAAATATATGACAAAGGCTTAGCACATACTGAGTACATAGTTCATTATTACATATTTTATGATTACATATTTTTTATTTTAAAATAAGTCGACTATTACAAAGTTCGTAACATTATCTTTGTAAATTTACATTGCGGAGGAGGGAGGGAGAGCGCTAAAATCCATGTTTGCCTCCCGTGGAAAAAAAAATAGTTTCGGTCTTGACTGATATTACTTGACTGTAAACGCCTCAGTTCTAATAATTTGACATACTTACAACTACAGTAAAATCTGTCTGTAACGGATTCCTGTCTTAAATGAAAAAATTACATAGTCCCAAGTCCCAACAGAAGGAATAACTACAATTACACCTACTAAGACGGAAACCGGTATAAAGCGGATTTTTTTACAGTTCCTTTCGATTTCGTTTTTACAGATTTTAATGAATAAATATTTATAAAAGATGATTGTTCAATATTACGTATTTTATAATGACATATTTTAAACTCATTCTTTATAAGTCGGCTATTAGAAGCTTAGTAAAATTATCTTCGTAATTTTACTTACTGTTACTGGAGTAGGGGATGGGAGGACGCCAAAATCAATGTTTGCCCCAGGTGAAAAAAAAAATCCTTGACGGATCGGCCTACAAGCACAGGTAAATTTCGAAGATGCAAGCCGTGGGGCGCCTGTTTATTGGGAATTGCAGAAGAAATGACATTTTTGTCTTAATGCGGTAGTTGGGACCTCCCACTTCGAAATCTACATGTGTCTGTAGGTGGATCCAACAGGGTTTTTTATTTTATTTATTTATTATTATTATTATTATTATTTGCTGTAAGGGTTGGTCCTATTAAAAACTTGTTAAATATAAAAGTTGTAGAAAATATTAAGAGTATTTATATTAAATTTAAGCGGATTTGATATCTTCTGAATTGACAAAGTTATGAATTTTTTTCTTCTTAAACCCCTAGTTTTTGCCACCACCCCCCCCCCCCCCCATTGAGGCCATTTTTAATGATATAAAAATATGGCATACATAAATTTTCGGCCCTCTTCTTAGAAGTAATAATAACTTTAAACGGATTCGATGTGTATCATAATTAAGAAGTTATGGGTTTTTTTCTGTTTTCACACCCTCCCCCCCCCCCTGTTCGATTTTGCCCATTAACGAACATGACCGAGATTTTATGTATCAGTTTGGAAGAGATTTGTGTAGAATTATTGAAGTTATCGTGTCCATAAAAAAGTGATATAGATAGATAAAGTTTAGAATTGATGGTGGTTTTGGGTTTTGAGAGTCATGATCAGCGTAGATCTGCAAAACATTTTTCAGAAAGTCCAAGATAGGGGAGAATGTAACAGATAATATTTCTTATAAAAGCTAATTTCGACCCTGATTCCCTGATTGACACTGAGTCGGTGAATGAGTGAGTGAATTTTAGACTTATCAAATTTAAAGTGTCATTTCAAATTTAAAGTAAAATAACAAATACAGATTGTAAATTTAGTTTTAAAATTGTGATTATTTTACATTTTTAGCTCTCATACATACTGTTACTATGAATTTATTCAACATTCTACATGCAATTTTCTCTTTCTAAATCTTTTATTCAGGTTTGTATTTGTACCAGGTTTGTATTTTATTCAGGTTTGTATTTGTACAGCAGTTAGGCGTCGGCACTATAATTAGAATCAGTTTCTAAAAAATAATTCAAAACAATTCTTTTTCCGTGTATTAGATAGGCAACTATGTTCGATATGATTTTCATTTATACAGCATTTACTACCCCTAGAGTTACAAAACGTAAAATACACAAACGAAATAACATAAAATTAATGTGATATTAATGCAAATTGTTTGAAAAAGGATGAGATAAAATTTAAAGGATTGAAAAAACACACACTCTACAACAAATACTTTTGCGCAGAAAAGCGAGGTCACAATCCATTTGTTCAATCAAAAACACGACGTGAAAGCCCCATGCTTTCTATCTAATTTTTTGGTGTTGCTATGTTCTTAGACCTCTCTCTCTGTCTTTTTAACATATTGGAACATAGTTCAAAAGTGTTTGACTTCAGTTTGTCTTCTTACGACCCATAACTCTAGTAAATTTACCTGGATTATTCACGATATTAGTATATGTTACTGATGTTTACTATACTATATTTCCTACTGAAAATGGAGTGTGCAACATTTACAGTTCGTTTACAGGGATACACGAAAAATTTCATTACATTTCGGACTATGGGAAGAATTATTTCATTATATGTTAATGATATTACTGTACTTCCAACATAATGAAATTGAAATGCATTACAGTGGTGTACTATAACGTGCTTTCCTATAGACTAGGGAGTGTGTATGACATTTGTCGTTCATATACAGCTTGACACAGATACACACATAAAAAAAATAATAATCCGTTACATTATCGTCTATGGGAGGAAATGGTAACTTGGCAGTGCATTTTAATAATATTACACAACATCAAATATAATGAAAATAATACACATTACCGAAATGCGCTACAACAATACCACATGCTTTACGGATAGAATATGGAGAGCGTAGCTTTTATTTTTCATTTACAGGGACACACAAAAGTATTCGGTTACAGACTTATGAAAGAAAATTGATGGAAGTGCGTTTTCAGTTGTAGTATGCGTTTTTAAGCTTAACAAAGTTTTAGTGTGCGTTTAAATTTATAAATTTCATACAGGGCAGCACAAAATAATACGTAAGCTACGTAAGGGTCACATCTATGAGCATGAATTACTTAAAGTGTGTTTTAAAATGTGCTATGCATTTTGCTACGGCTGAACTATATTTTAGTACTCCAAGTTTGTAGAATTTAAATAATTTCATAAACAGGGCTTCTGAAAAGTAATCGGATAAATTGCCATGCATGGATGCAGATTGTTGTAAGTGCGTCTTTAGTTGTGTTTTGCGTTTTTTATCTGTATTAAAATTTAGCATAATATGCGGCGTATTTAAAATTCGGTAGATCATATATAAGACCTACAAAATAGTTCGAATACATTACCGTTTATGGGCAGTAATTGTTGGAAATGGTTTTTCAGTTTCAGCTGTGTTGTATGTGCTGAAGTAAATTCTTTAATGTGGATAAAAATTTATAGATCACTACAGGCTGCACAAAATAGTTGGAATATCTTACAGACAATGAACATGAGATTGCTGAAATTGGATTTTCCACTATGTTATGCGTTTTATAAATTCTTTGTTTTGACATCTTCGTTTTAGCAAAAGATGATTTTTTTTTTTTTTTTTTTTTTTTTTTTTTTTTTTTTTGCGGGGAGGGGTTACAATATTATGAAAGTTTTAGAAACTGTTTCCTAATCACACGTGATTTTTCTTCTTTATTTTTCCTCTTTTTTTCACATTTTTTTTCCTTTTAAAGAATTTGTTTTTTTAAGTTTTGTTGTTTATTATATGAATAACAAAAGTTCAAAGAGTAGCATTTTAATGAGTAATAGTTGTATTGTATTATTTTCGACGGGAACAGGAAATTTGTTTTGTGTATAATAATATTCCATAATATAAATTTTCTGTTTCATAGGTTTTATTGTATTAATTTTATCAAGAAATTTAAATGATAGTGAAATTTTTTTCACTACAAATGGTGCTCTCTTTTCTTTTTTCGGAATTTGTAGTGTGGGTCACCTAAATGCTATGTAAACCTCTAAATATTTTCTAAATAATAATAAACAAAATAAACACCTTTCCGAAATTGCCTTAGTATTAGTTAATTTTTAAATTGGCAGATTAAAGGGTATAAGGATCAGTGTTAAAACACGTGGCAAAGGAGAAAAGGTGGCATCTGGCATCATAGGAAAGGGAATAGGAGGGACCCATTGACTAGAAATATAAATAGACTGCGGACCAGCAACCCTGTCTTGAAGAAAATATGTCCTTTCCTCCAGCAGGTGTGGAGGAAGAATATTATGCCAAACAGGTTTTTTTTTTTCGTGCCAAACTGTCACGGAAATTCCACAGCTCCCGAGAAGAAAGAGAGATTTTTCACTTGCTGAAAAAGAAAGTTGCCAAGAAAGGATTACAGCCAGAGAGCGGCACCCTTTCGCCTTTATTTTTGGCGATGATAGGTGAAAGATATTTTCTTCAAGTCTGTCCGAAGAAAAGAAAGGAGTCCGCTGTCCATTTATATTTCTAGTCAATGGAGGGACCTCACCTAAACGGTTCCATCGTAGATATGCGGCTATTCCAAGGCTTTAACAAAGAAGAAGGGAAAGAAAAACTGTAGCTTCTTCTGAGAGTAACACCAGATTTTTTCTGATTGATCTGGACTCTTAAGTATGACAGTAAAAAGTGCAGAAAATGACACTGACTGTTTCTTTATCTCGCTTTAATATTTTTCAATATTGAGTGTTGAAATGAAATAGAAACCGACAAATAGTCTAAAGGAAGAAAATAATTCTCTTGAACCGTCTCTATAGACAAACAGTTTCCGAAGATGCACTTTAGCTCTGGGGATATGGGAAAGTACTAAAGTGCCAAAGAGTTTAGTGTTTGATGTTAGTTTTACATGTCAAAAGATAAAAGCGGTAAATTTGTTCCCAGTTGACATAGGTTGACAGATATTTTATGTTTGAGAAACGAAAAGTGGGGTCCTTATGTTCTTGTTGTTTTATCGTTGCCGATCAAAAAATAAAGCTGTGTGCGAACGAAGCTTTTCAAAAGTATTTGCTTTTTTTTAGGATTTCTCTTTTTACAATTTTACATTATGAGATTTGGCATGTTTAAAAGTTAAGTAAAATGGTATATAAAAAAGCGGATATGGGAAAGTGTCAAAGAGTTAAGTGTTTGATGTTAGTTTTACATGTCAAAAGATAAAAGTGGTAAATTTGTTTCCAGTTGACATAGGTTGATAGTTTTACGTTTGAGAAACGAAATGTGGGGTCCTTATCTTCTTGTTGTTTTATCATTGCCGACCCAAAAATAAAGCTGTGTGCGAACGAAGCTATTCAAAAGTATTATCTGTTTTTTAGGATTTCTCTTTTTACAATTTTACATTATGAGATTTGGCATGTTTAAAAGTTAAGTATTAAAGTGTCAAACAGTTATGTGTTAGATGTGTAGCGCATGTCTAAAGATAAAAGCGGTAAAATAAGTTTCTAGTTGACGGTAACAGGAAAAAAGTAATCGGAAAAAAAGTAAACGGAAAAAAAGTAACTGAGTCAACAAAACCGGAAAAAAAGTAATCGGAAAAAAAGTAATCGGAAAATAAGTAAACGGAAAAAAAGTAAACGGAAAAAAAGTAACAAGGTATTGATAAATATTGAACTTATTGATAAATAAGTGTTAAAAGATAACGAAGTAACATATGTCTGATTTATATAATTCCCGTAGGCGGATATTTGCGAATGCTATTAGGAATTGAGTAAAATCACCCCCTGAAAAATGCCCAATCGGTAAAAAGCTCCCTGATAATAAAAAAAGGGGGGTGGGGGGGGGGAATAGGCTTCACGTTAAGATGGGAAAATACCACACATTTATGAATAACACGTGTTTGAATAAGCCAATTATAATTTCGGGTAAAGCACGTGCTACCACGTGTATTTACTAACCACGTGTACTAGGAACAATCAGAGCATTATATACATCATATATTCTAATACGAGAGCAAATCTTGTGTGTGTGTGTGTGTGGGGGGGGGTTATATATATATATATATACAAATTTTATTTTAAAAACAGCTCTCAGACGGGGGACATAAAACTTGAAAAATAATCATAAAAGCATCCGAATGAAGTTATCATAAAATTCTGAATATTTTATAAGTAAATTTTAATTTAAAAAAAAATTAAATTACTATTGTATTTAGTTGCAGAAGTTTTTTTTAATCTGAAAACTTGCTCAAAAAATAAAAACTACAATTAGATCCTATGTTCCATCTGTATAACATATTTAGATTTCAAGACACAAATTCATTTTGGAAGCTTTACGCTATAAAACCTGGAGAAAATGTAAATTAATTTTAATTTTGATTTTTTATTCTTTTTTTTTTAAAATAAAAAAGTTATTTGAAATAAAAAATGGAAATCAGAAAAAAGATACAATTTAATATATTTACTTACATACAGTTAATATGTATATTTAACACCTAATTAGTTTTGAAACTTGAATGAACTTTTCCTAGTGTTATTAAAAAAGAATAGATATATATTTTTAAGGAGAGCTAACACTTTCTATTAACTAGCTCTTACAATTATCATCTTATTTATATAAAAAAATATGTCCATATGATTGCAACCAAATTAACACATGCGTTAAAAAATGTATTAAAAAATCATATAATCTTAGAAAATAGTAAAAAAAAAAAAAAAAAAAAAAAAAAAAATTATAACAGGACGGTTGGGTGGGTAGATGTTAGATTGAGATGGGGTGTGGCGGAGTTGTACGGAAAAAACGCATGGTTAATTTATATTATTTTTTAAAAAAAAGGGGGGCGGGCTTTTTGATTTACACAATTGTTTGATATTACACATTTTATAATGGACTATGATGTGATATTTTTATATGTATATTAATTTAGTTATATTTACATATTCATTATTTAATTAATTTAAATGAATTTATATTCATTAATATTAAGAATGTTTTTTATTTAATGATTTGGATTAATACCTACGGTGGACAATATCATATTAACTTCTAATATAATGTATACCTTTCTAAAGTGTTAATATAATATGTTTTAATTTTTATTAAACGTTCTACCCTTACCAGTTATATTAAGTGTTTATAATTTTTTAACTTTGTATGAAGAAACATTATATGTTACTAATTCATTTCAATATTTAATTAATATTAATTTTAAATTCTTTGTATCTTAATTCCAATATTTAGTATTTTATTTTAATTTAATTTATGTGAAGTTGCATTTTTGGCACAGTTATTTAGTAGTTTTTGTCATTTAATGGTACATATATTTTTATGTTGCTTTAATTATTAATTTTTCCATCTTACAACTTATTTTTAACATAGAATTATTCATTAATACATCCATTACTTTAATGTAATTAGATATTCTATTTATTAATTAATTTCATTTATTTATTATTTAACTAATTGCTATCATTTCCGATAGTAATTTGGTTTAATTATTAAACATTAATTTTCATCCAATACTTTTTATTCAGATTATATTCACTTTTACCAACATAGATGGCAGCACTAATGTTCCTGTTTGCTTTACAATATTCATATTATTCTAACATCTTTTCTGGCAACATAGTAAATCATTTTCTAATTCTAAATTTGGCAACATGTAATGATTTTTTGCAATTCATTCCCTAGTTTTGGTTGTGTTTCATGTGTGGTTCATGTGGTGCACAGGTATCTTTTTTAATCATAATGGATTTTATAATTTCTGACTCTATTTCATGTTTTCTCTGTATATTATAGGTATGGCTTCTTTCCTTTTTAATATTGTATTTATTTTTTTATTTTTTCACAGGTTTGATTCAATGTTTATGAGCAGGTAGTCCCAAAATCATATTCTTTAGCAATGTATGGCTAATATGATGATGAAACCTCTCATTTCATTTTATTTGTGGTATTTAGGCATTTGGGACTTGATAATTCTGTCTAAATTCCACAAATTTCATTTCATTTCATTCATTTAATTCCATTTATTCAATTTTTAATTTAATTTCTTATTCTTTTAATATGTTTTTGTTTACATATTCAGTGTGTTGGGGAATCTTTCATTGACAACTAATTATTACATACTTATTCATTAATTCATTGTTTAAGTTGGTGTTTTGATAATGTTTTATTTATGGTTATATAGTATATATATATATTAATTTTTAAATATTATTTTTCATCCAATGCTATTTTTATTCAGTGTATATTCACTTTTTACCCTAATAGATGGCAGCACCATGGTTTCTGTTGCTTTACAATAATATTCATATTATTCTAACATCTATTCTGGCAACATGGTAAATCATTTTCTAAAACTAAATTTGGCAACATGTGATGATTTTTTGCAATTCATTCCCTCTGTTTGGTTGTGTTCATGTGTGGTTCATGTGGAGAACAGGTATCTTTTTTAATCCAAATGGATTATGTACTTTATGACTCTATTTCAAGTTTTATCTGTATATTATAGGTATGGTTTCTTTCCTTTTTAATATTGCATTTATTTTTTTATTTTTTCACAGGTTTGATTCATTGTTTATGAGTGGTAGTCCCAAAATCATATTCTTTAGCAATGTTATGGCTAATATGCTGATGAAACCACTCATTTTATTTGTGGTATTTAGGCATTTGGGACTTGATAATTCTGTCTAAATTCCACGGATTTCATTTCATTCATTCAATTTCATTTATTCAATTTTTAATTTAATTTCTTCTTCTTTTAAATAAGTTTTTGGTATCTATATTCAGTGTGTTGGGGAATACTTTCATTCAAAAAATTACATACTTAATCATTATTTCACAGTTTAAGTTGATGTTATGGTAATGTTTCATTTATGGTTATATATATATATATAATATATATAATTTTTAAATGATATTGAGTTATTAAGTTCTTTCCACACAGTCACTTTGAATTATTGATGTATTTTTGTATATGAATTTTTAATTTTAGTGACAGATCGGTTAATTCTCTTACAGATTATATTTTCGAAGTCAATGTTTTCATGTTAAACAAAATTAAAGTTATGTTCAGAAACTGTTAAAAACATTGTTGCTTAAAGGGGAATATAGAACAGAAAAACGAATCACAAAATCATCCGAATAAAATTGCTGCGAAATTCTGAATATTTTATAAATGATTTTCAATATTTGCTATGGGAATGGATTTTTTCTAAGTATTTCCTCATGAAAACTTGTTCAAAATACAAAAACTGTATTTATATGTATTTACTGTGTTCCATCTAAATAACATATTTAAATTTCAGGACACACAGCCATTTTCAAAATGCAACACAAACAAAGAATCCAAATCGGTTTACTTAATCATATATGAACTGGGAAAATTAAAAAAGTCTTATTGAATAAGATTCTAAATAAAGAATCAAAATAATGTGGAAATAAATAAAGATAATTGAAAAAAGAAAAAAAAGAGTGGTGGTGGTGTTGTGTGTGTGTGAGTATGGGGGGGGGGGGGGTAGATAAGAACCATGTTTGGCCCATGGCAGAGACAAATATTTTGTTTTCATTTTTGTAATAAAATTTAGGATTAAATTGGTTCTTTTTGTATAACTGCTTAAGTATGCTCTGTACAAGATAAAAATAAAAGTTCTTTAGCAAATTTTAATATACTCTTAACATTTTTACAAAAAAAAAAAAAAAAAATCTTTTTTATTTATTTTTATTTATTTATTTATTTTAATAAGAAGGTCTCATAACACCAGCATGGTTTTTATGGATGTTAATATTTGAATAAAAATATAATACATTCAGAAAAAGAATGAAAACTTGATTTTTCATTATTATTATTATTATTAAACTATTCTATTCAAATGTTAAAATAAGTTAAAGCATACTTAAGTGATAGAAACTTGTACTTTCTACTAAGAAAATGAACTGCAAAATGAATTTATGCAGTTAAAATTTTCAATAGCGGATACCTCGGGACTGCTGGGTTTGTTCTCTATATACCTCCATTTAGCGAACTATAAATCAGGTTTGGGTTGCTTGACCTGAACAAAGACCTGATTATTGCACGGGCAAACTCTTCCACGGCTTTGACCCCCTCCCCTCTGAATTTAGGTGCCTCCCAAATTTGACATTTCTTTCAATATTTTAAACTTATAGAGTAGGATAAGATTAAAAACAAAAATATATATATTTATCTAAAAACAGTGAAACCTTTCAATAGCGGACATTTCGAGACTACAAAATTTGTTTACTATTCGGAGGTGTCCACATTTCTGATGTAAAAATATTCAAACATGTTTGTGTTGTGTATTGAAAAGGTGGATTTTCGCTAAATGTATCCGCTTTTTCCTCTAAAACCGGACACTTCCGAATAGCGGGAAAATTCTGTGCTCCCGAAGTATCCGCTATTGAGAGATTTTACTGTTTTTAGACAAATATAATTTTTGTTTTCAATCTTATCTTACTGTAAAAGCTCAAAACATTGAATATAATCAGTACAATGCCGAAAGAGATTTAAAATATCAGCTTTACGAAAATTGCATTCTAAATTTTGGGCCCCGTAAAATCGGGGGGGGGGGGGGGGCGGTGAGGCCATGGGTCCATGCTTTTATCAGGTTCTTCTTCTTCTTAAAAAATTACCAGCCCTGCTTTGTGATCATATATAGTCCCATTTATTGAGGATGGAATGTGGTCAAATATGGCTGCATCTAATGCTTAAAAAAATTGTGGTCAGAAATGACTACTTATTGCCGACAGATCAGAGCACGAAAATGGCCGCAATTCAGGAGTTTCAAATGTCTTAAATTCAGACACAAATAAGTGTCTTAAAAATTAAGACACTTTAAAGTGTCTCTTTTTTTAACCATCCGTTTCAGACACTTAAGTGTCTGAATTTAAGACATTTCAGTTTACAGTGCAGTTTTAACAACTTTATACCTGGTTAAAAATTATTTTTATTAATACTTAAAATTATCCCAGTGTTTTGAAATATGTGTAAGATTTGAGAATCATGATTCATGATAAAATTAACTTGACCCGCGTTGACCCAAAATGACCCACTAATAGAAAGTTCTCAAATATGTGACCCAGTCCAATAGTCTTCTCGTGCTCGAAAATGGTAATAAAAGTTTAGTCAAAATCGTTCGAACCGTATTTTAGATACAATTAGCTTGATCCTGACAGATTGTGACTCAAATGACCCACTAATCGAATTTCCTCAAACATGTGACTCAGCCCAACGGTTTTCTGGTGCCTCAAAACTGTAGGATACAAAATTTCGTCAAAATCATTAGAGCCGTTTTTAACATGAAATTTGCATATTATATATATATATATATATATATATATATATAAACTCCCCCCCCCACCCCCCTCACACACACACACACACAAGATTTGCTCTCGTATTAGAATAAATGGTGTATATAATGCTCTGATTGTTCCTAGTACACGTGGTTAGTAAATACACGTGGTAGCACGTGCTTTACCCGAAATTATAATTGGCTTATTCAAACACGTGTTATTCATAAATGTGTGGTATTTTCCCATCTTAACGTGAAGCCTATCCCCCCACCCCCATTTTTTTATTATCAGGGAACTTTTTACCGATTGGGCATTTTTCAGGGGGTTATTTTACTCAATTCCTAATAGCATTCGCAAATATCCGCCTACGGGAATTATATAAATCAGACATATGTTACTTCGTTATCTTTTAACACTTATTTATCAATAAGTTCAATATTTATCAATACCTTGTTACTTTTTTTCCGTTTACTTTTTTTCCGTTTACTTTTTTTCCGATTACTTTTTTTCCATTTACTTTTTTTCCGCTCTTGTTGACTCAGTTACTTTTTTTCCGTTTACTTTTTTTCCGATTACTTTTTTTCCTAGATTCCTAGTTGACACAGGTTGACATATATTTTATGTTTGAGAAACGAAATGTGGGGTCCTTCTTCTTGTTGTTTTATCATGCAGATTTTACAATTACAAAAAATAAAGCTTTGTGCGAATGAAGCTTTTAAAAAAAGGATTTTATGATTTTTCCTTTTAAAATTTGACCTATGCGTACAATGCTGAATAAAACTTGCAATATGGTTTTGAAACAGTTTTTTGAAAGATACAAACGATTTTTTTGTCCTATGCCGATTTCTTTTCAACATTGTAGTATATAAGAGGTAGCATAAGCAACCATTTTGCATTTCTGTTTCAAGCTTCAAGAAGTAAAAGAAGTTACCTGGACTCATGCTGTGCTTTTGCTCTCCTTCATTTGAAACACAAATACTTATTTTCAAAGTGCGGTTTTATTTTCTCCACCGTCCACCATTCCTTCTCAATCTGTCATCTCCATCTCCTTGATTTCCAGGTTAGTATTATTTGAATTACATATTTCAATTTTTTTAAACGGTTGTTATACTGTTATTTATTTTATATTATTTATTTTCACCGAAATGAATCAACTGCAAGATTTTTAGTGATTGTTTTAAAAACGCGATTTTTGAGTTTTGTTTTATTGTTATATTAATAAATCATTGATGTTTAAAACACCAGTTAAAATACCAAATTATTTTCTATCTAATTTAAATGCTGTTTTGTTTATTTTTTTTAATAATTCCTTTTTATTTTGATTTATTTATTTTTTTTACATAAAAGTTGTGTTTTGTTTGACCCTTCATGCAGGCATGGGATTTTTTCGTAGAACAACGATTGATTTAAGTTATTTAAATTTTAAATATTTTTTGTTTTTGTTATTAAAGCGAAATTTGTATTAGATTTATAGACATGTAAAGTAGTCTTTGTAATTATTTCTTACTTTCATGATTATTTTCCTTTTTTATCACCTCATGCCTGTATTCATGTCAATATGTAAATATATATTAATAAGAGAAGCGTACATTTTTCTTTGACTCAAGGGTACTAATTACCCAAAGTTAAGTTTGCTGGTTCGAATCTGCGCGGACAGAACGGGATGACTATGTACGGTTTTCAGGGTTTGCCTTACACCATAAGCGTAGCCTGAAAATATTTTTTTTGTAATTAATTTTATTTAATTTTTGAGGTACATATAATGGCTGTTTTTGAATTCAAATTTGCTACTTTCTGACACAATCCTGAAGTAATTTATATTCGTCAACGCATCTAATTTGCAGATATTCTTATTTAGGTATAAATAAATCGATTAACGTTTTCCATTACAAAAAATAATAAATAAATGGATATTTAGGAAATAACAGCAAAATAGACGTTTTAAAATGATGTTACTCGCCTGTTTTGCATGCGTTTTTTCACATTTCTTCGGTGTCAAAAATAAGGGAATTATTACTTCTTTTTTTTTTAACGAAAAACTTAGATTAAAAAGAGAAAATACTTTCTTTAAGAGCATGTAATTTTAAAATATAATTAACATTAAACGAAATGTATAACAATTTCAACAATTCGTAAATAAATTTTGAACAAAAATTTTCATTCTACATTAAAATATGAAAAATAAAAACTTTTACATCAGAAAAAAAGTACAAGATGTAATTTATAAAGCTTGTCAAAATCTATTTAGTGCAACTGCAACTTATTCTTTCTACTCCTCACTGAAACAAAATGCTTGTATATATTTATTTGATTTTCCTATTGCATATTTTTCCTATTGCTATTTCTTATACAATTTGATGCAGAATTCAAGAAAGTAAAATCGAACAAGTGGGTAAGTGTGATGGTGATCGAAGATCGCGGGTTTCGTTAAATATTCCTTTCAAAGCACTTTATCCTTTCTTTAATAAATTCAAATAAATTTCAGTTAGCAACAACAACAAAAAAAGTAATGTTTTTTATAAAGTAAAAATTTACCGGTCTATTTTTTCGTTTTTTCGAATATCTAAACCAGCCCTCTATTATATTCTCTCGTAATAATATCAGTCATGCTGACTAAATTCGATATTTAAAAAAATAATTTCAAAATTAAACAAATTGAACACTTTTAAAATGTTAAAATATGGGAATATTTCCATTATCGGATTTTTATCACGATGCAATATGTTTCTCAAACTCATATATTTACTATTCTCTATTACTCATATTGATACTCGCTTTGTATTATTCTCAAACATCTGAAAAATTTGTTAAACTTCCAACATGACGTCAGATTTGCTTTTTAATTCTCTAATGAATGACGTGATATTAATCTGCTTTGTGTATATACACATACTCTTACTTTACTCCTTGTATTATTGAGAAATCTTAGACATTTTCTGTTTTATTACCACTATGACGTCAATCAGTTTTATTTCATATTTATCTTTTTTTTCAATTGCTGAAACTTTTTATTTCATTTTCATTTCTCACGTGGAAATCGTCTGATAAAAAATTAATTATTGTGGAAAGAATTTCATCGTGGATTTTTAATTTTTGGCATCTGCTATAACGAAAAATGTTTAAATTTAATAGGAAAAGACTGTTAGAATTTTGTTTTTTTATCTCTATTTATTAAAATAATACGAATTTTTCAAATTTTAATATTTTGAGCTCTTCATAGCTGGTATTCAGATTTATACACAAATTTTCCACTCTGTAAGTTACATAGTTTTTGAGAATGGCTCTGTGACAGACAGACAATGGAGCGGGAGTAATAGGGTTTCATGAGATGAACGAAACCCTAAAAACTAACGTTTTCTTCACACTTTTTAATAAGAATAATTTTTATTTCATGGGTTTTAATCTCTGAACAGATGTGATTTGTTCGAAAATGCATTAAATCCTCCCGTGTTTTTATGCAGAAACTGTATAATTGAACAAATTTTCCATTTTCCGGTACTGCCAGAATGTTGTTCTGAGACAACATGTGGCGGCTTTATAGCTCAAGATTTAATTTATTTATCTGAAAATGATAAAAAATGAAAAACTTTTCGATTTCAAATCATTTTAATGATCATGTTTGTAAATATCATGCTTTTATGTTTAAAAATTAGTCAAAAAATGTGTCAGAAAGATTCGCGTTGTTGAGCGGGTAAAAAATTGCGGTTCTACAACTATCTCTTCATTTATTTAAAAATGTTTTTTTTTTAAGTTGTGATTTTTTTTTTTCAGTTGATGTTTTAATACTTTAACAAAAGGTTGTTGGTTAAAAAATGCGCGCATATTACTTTGAATTTAAAACTAAATCAACGTATTCAGGGGTCGCTCGCTCCAAGCAAAGTTTGGGGCCTAATTAGCCCCCCTTCATAAAATTCCTTTTAATAAAATAGGATTCTTCACAAAAATCAATTCCATAAAAGCATACTCTTCATTAATTATTTTAATTATGTTAGGTTTTAAAATATGTAATTTGCCAACAATATAAATTCACCGGAAAGGAAAACTTTTACAGAAGGATTTTAAGAAGTTATTATTAATAAATGCTTGGCTGGAATTTGAATAACTTTGTGACTTTCGTTACAAAATATTATTTTTCTCAAAAATATAATAAATTTCACAAAAATAACTTTTACTTTTCACAAAATCGGCTTCAAGAAAAAAACCGTTGCATAGACAGACCCCTGGTATTTTTTTATAGAGATCAAAATAACGGTATGTAAAAAAATAAATTCATAATAGCACAGAATATGTTTTCAGTTGCATAATTAATTCAACAATATTCATGATATGGAAAAGGAAATCCTTTCAGGGGGCAACCATGCAGTAAGTACAAATATAATAAACAAATAAATACTGAAAAATGTCCCCCCCCCCACGCACAAGGCGAAAGTTTTTGACACGTTTCTGTGGTCATTTTTTAAATAAAATCATTGCCGGCCCAACGATATTTTGGTGCAAGTGCGAGTAATTAAAATTTAATTTTACAACAAATAACAGTTTTATTATGTAATATTACGATCTCAGATTGAAATACGATATAATATTCTGGGGACGCGGACAAAAACGAGGCAAAGAAAAGAGACTGATCCCCAACAGACAAAAGGAGGGCTGTGATAAATGCCCCCTTTTCCCCACCCCCGCCATTGAGGGGCAAAGGCAGAAAATTAAAAAAAAACATCCGATATGATGTTTATATTCTTAGAAAGCATCTTACCAAATTTTATCTTTAAAACCTATCATAGATTCTGAGATAACTTTTTTGCATTAAATTCCCCAGTCGCACCACCAGAGGGACAAAAGTGGCCGAATTCCCCCAAAAAAATATTATCTGGATCGGGAGTTTACATTTAGATACCCTGCATCTAAAAAATTGTGATCACTCATCACTGAGGCTGGACAAGTTTTGAGATTTATCCTCCCGCCTCCCGAGGTGAAAGGATGCCTAATTAAAGAAAAAAATATCCTTTTCTGGTTTCATATATAGAGAATCTGCATCTTGAAAATAATTACCAGAGAGACTGTGATATTGTATGCTCCCTCCAAAGGTAGAGGGGATTAAAAAATCACCCGATATATACTTATATTCTTAGAAAATACCTTGCCGAAATTTTATCTTCTAAAGTCATGATAGATTCTGAGATACGTTTTGGAAGCCCTCTTCCCCTCCATGGGCTGAATTTCAAAAATAGTTATGCGTATTTGATATTTGTATTCTGATTCTCTGTATCTTACAAGATTTTATCATTGAGGTGATGACAGGGTTTTGGAATACGTTTTTGAACCCCGCCCCACCTGTACATGAATTTTAGAAAGATATGTCAAAATCAAGTATTTTATCGAATCAAAATTCGAGCAAAATAGGATCTAAACTTTTTAAGTGGTAATAAGTTAAATTACTGCATTTTTATGCAAATTAAAAATTTCCTTGAAAATTTACACACAAAAAAAAAAAAAAAAAAAGAGAATCACTTTTAATTTTAAAATTTAACATTTTCATATTTAATATAAACATATAAAGTAACTTTTAAAAAAATGCTAATTCTGTAATTTTAATGTTTACCTACAGAGGACTTTCATGACAGGTCTTTTTTTTTCTGAATTTTAATCCCATGGCTCGAGACGATTCACCATTGAACCCAAATTTAATTAAGGTGGCCTACAATTATTCTCATCTAAAGTCCCGCAGTGCCAAATTTTTCCATAACCATATTATAGTGTCACGCTGCCGCTCCGACTTCAGTTGTGACGACCATTGACGGAAAAGTGGCATCACTGCCCTGTATATCTCTACATACGAGAAAAATCACTTTTAAAATCATACAAAAGTTTTTTGATTAATACTTTAATCCCATTCTTCTTTTAAACTTTGACAAAATTCTTTAGCTATACTTTGTAACATATATATTTACATACTTATATATATATCATCATCATCATCATCAACCGTTTTCAATCCACTGCTGGATGTAGGTCTCCCCCAGAATTTTCCATTGTTGCCTGTCTAGTGCTTTAGTCATCCAATTAACACCGGCCACTTTTCTGATTTCGTCACTCCATCTTACTTGAGGTCGTCTTCTTGGTCGTTTTACATCTCTGGGATACCACTGTAGGGTGTTTGTGCTCCATCTATTGTCTTGTCTTCTTGCAATGTGCCCAGCCCATTTCCATTTTAGCCGTTTAATTCTCTCGATGATGTCAAAAACTTTCGTCTGACTTCTTATCCACGTTATTCTCTTTCGGTCTCTTCTGGTTATGCCTAGAATACATCTTTCCATACTTCGCTGTGTTGTTTGTAATCTTTGTTCCATCCGTTTTGTTAGTGTCCAAGTTTCTGCTCCATAACATGGAGATAGAGATAAGAAGGAGAACAGTGAAGATAGGCTTTCAAGATCACAACATGGACCGGGAATTAGTACCCAGTTCGTGGCGCTGGTGCTCCCAAAGGCCGGTCATGTGACCTGTCAAACATGACAAATTGTCGTCTGCTCTTCCTGCATTTTGGTTTCGAGCATGGTAAAGAGATAGAGGGCGCTACACTTCCTAAAGGCCCAAAAGACCAGAAACGCCGCCATACTAGGTACCGTTTTTAGTTCCATAAGTAGAAACATTATCTTTGTTCTCCTTCTCTCTATCTCCCTGTCCATAAGTTAGTGCAGGCAAAACACATTGGTTAAACATCTTTCTTTTCAAACAAAGAGGCATGTTACTCTTCAGAATAATATTGTTCTTCCCAAAAGCACTCCATCCATTTCTTATTCTTTTATTGATTTCATTCATGATACTGTTGTCTGATGATATTTCTTGTCCAAGGTACACATAACTTTCAACATCTTTAATCTCAGTGTTGTTGTAGACGATTTTCTTTTTTGATGCAAATGAATTGAACATCACCTTAGTCTTTTCCAAATTTATTTTTAATCCCACCTTAATGCTAGCTTCTGCCAAATCTTTTAGCATATTTTGCAATTCTTCAGGGCTATTACTGAAAATTAAAATGTCATCAGCAAACCGGAGATGGCTTAAATATTCCCCATTTATTCTAATCCCTTTGTTTTCCCAATCCAGCTTCTTGAAAATACTTTCTAAGACAGCAGTAAAAAGCTTAGGCGAAATGGTGTCTCCTTGTCTTACTCCCCTTCCAAGCTTGATCTTCGCTTTTCCTTTGTCCAAACGGATGGTGGCTGTTGCTTTCTTGTAGATCTTCTTTATGATATTGATATAAGGTTTGTCTATACCAATGTCCTCCAGAGAAGTAATTACTGCAGATGTGTAGACCGAATCAAATGCTTTTTCATAATCAATAAAGGCAAGGCAGAGAGGTAAATTATATTCTTTATGTTTTCCTATAACTTCTCTTACTGTTTGAATGTGATCCATTGTGCTAAATCCACTTCGAAATCCTGCTTGTTCTCTAGGTTGAGCTGAGTCCAGAGCTGATTCAAGTCTTGCCGTTAAAACTTTGGTGAAAATTTTATAAATCACTGACAGTAAGCTGATTGGACAGTAGTTTTTAATATTTTCCTTTTCTCCTTTCTTATAAAGTAACACCATCACAGCATTATTCCAATCTTCTGGTACAACTGATTTCTCGAGACATTCGGAAAACAGTAAGGCTAGCATTTTTGCAAATTCTTCTCCTGTTTCTTTGATAAGGTCAATTGTAATTCCATCTTCGCCAGGGCATTTACCTTTTTTCATGCCTCTAATGGCTTGTACAACTTCATCTGTCATCACTGGGATTTTCTCTTCAGTTTCTGTTATGTTTACTAGTGGATCACGTAGGTTGATTTCCCTTTGATCTTCACATTTATATAGATCGTTATAGAATTTTTCGACAATGTGTACTATTTCATTATTGATTTTGGTGTTTGTTCCTGCTCTCTTCAGTGCAAAAATACCTTTTCTTCCAACACACAGTTTGCGCTTAGCTGATTTTAAACTTTTGTTATCTTCTAGAACTTTTTTGACAAGATCACAGTTAAATTTTCTGATATCTTCTGTAACACATTTTCTTACCGTTTTACATAATTCTGCATATTCAACTCTTGATTGAGAATAGTTTTTCTTCATTTTAAATTCTCTGCGTTTCTTCATCAATCTGCTTGTTTCTTCTGTTATTTTCTTTGTTTGCTTTACTTGTGCTTCACCAGCTATCGTCCTTGCAATTTCTTGTAGAGTATTTGTTATTTTCTTGTTAACTACTGTAACATCTTGTTCTTCTTCTAAGATTGATTGAAGTACTTTTGAAAACGATTTTTAAGTTCTAAATTAAATTCTTCTTTATGTTTCTGGAGATTTATAATATCGACTGATTTCTTTGACCATTGCAAAAGCTTCATTCTTTCCACTTTAGTATTTAAAAGCAGTTTGCATCTAACTAACCTGTGATCGCTTCCTGTATTGAAGTTATTGAGAACGCTGCAATCCTGAATAAGATGCTTTTTGTTTGTCAAGATGTAGTCGATTTCACTTGTTGAGCCATTTGCACTACGCCATGCCCATTTTCTTTGTGGCTTCTTCTTGAAAAATGAATTCATGATATACATCTGTTCACATTCTGCAAATTCAATCAATCTGTTTCCTCTTTCATTACGCACCCCATATCCATGATTTCCTACTGAGAACTCACCTTTCTTTTTTTCCCCAATTCTAGCATTCCAGTCTCCCATTATTAATTTTATGTAGCATTTTCCTTTTTGATGCATTGAAGCTACTTCTTCATAGAAATCCTCAATTTCTTCATCAGTATAGCTAATTGTTGGTGCATAAACTTGTGTAACTTGCAGCTTGTATCTTTTTGACACTTGTATATAACTAACCTTGCAACTCTATCTGATGCACTATCATATTCTACGATGTGATTCTTCCACCTTTTATGAATCAGAAATCCTACACCACTTATTTTTCCATCTTCTGTACCTCTGTAGTACAATACATGTCTACTGGCAAGATCAATCTTCTCTTCACCTTTTCTTCTTACTTCGCATAATCCTTGGATGTCCCAGTTGATTCTTTCTAATTCTTCTTCAAGTTCCTGTAAACGACTTTCAGAAGATAAGGATCGTCCATTATACGTAGCCAAGGTCATCAACTTATGGCAGCCAAGCCGAGCCCGGTGATTCTTAGCACCCTCTGTCTTCATGTCTTTCTGATCGTTGCCGTAATCAGGAACATGCAGACTGCCGGGAATTGAGGGCCGTGATTTGTTTTGTGAATTCATGTTAAAATAAGGGGGGAGGTGGCCAAATTCCTCCACGCTGGCCAAGCGTGTTGGAGGAAGCCCTTCCGCGTTCGTTCCCCATGTACTAGGCAAGGGTACTAACAGGCTGCACCGATGTAAGGTGCGGATTGGACATTAAGTCTCTGCTCCCAGTCGATTCCTTTAAGTCCTCCTCTGAGGCTTTTAAAGGGTCTTCTCCTAATTAACAAGCAGAGGCTACTAAACAGCCCATATATATATATATATATATATATATATATATGATGACCGGGAAACAAAATATTTATAAATATGATTTTACTTTATATTCATAATCTTTATTATTATTATTTTATTATCTTTAAATATAAATTTATATATGTGTTCCCTTTTAAATGTAAATTCTTTAAAGGAAATTATTTTTTTAATTTTTTAAATTTTAGCCTTGTTTAAAATTTGATAAATCTTCTAAAATATTCTATCTTCTAAATTCGTTCTTGCATACTTTTTCACATTTGATATGGAAATTATAAATATTGATTTAAATAAGGGATTTACAAAAATATTTATTTTAAAAAAATTCCAAACTTTTAAAAGAACATATGTTTTTTTTTACAAGTACTTTTTATACTACGAGGAACAAATGTTTAAAATTTTCACTTGAAATAAAAAATTCCGAATCATTACATAGCTGAAAAATATTGTACAAAGTTTCGTGGTTTTATCTTTCATATAAAGTAAAATATAGAATTTTTTTTGCGGTCAGATTTAGCTTTTTTAAAGCCGGGTTGTTTGGAATTTCACAAAAAGTCTGAGCAGACGCAGAGTGTTGAAGATAAAAATAAATTCGTATTTGAATATGAATGAGTATATATTCAATTCATGATGAATAAAATGTGTGGATAAGAAATATGATGATAAGTGATTGTTTCTTTATGGCACAGTTAACAACCCTTCTTTTTTTCTTTCGGAATATGAAAAATGTTGCCAATATTTTTATATACATACCCACAAAAACATATGTATCATATTGTGATACTTTATGCACGACACACGTGTTAAATTTGCGTAGATTCGGAGGTGCCCAGTATTTAGAAATAAAAACTTACAAATATATAGGTGTTGGGAATTGAAAAAGTGCTCACAGGTGACCGCTATTCGGGAGTGTCAGTTATGGAGTTTTTATTGTATATAGATTTTTCACTTGAAAAAATATTCATGAAAAATTTACATAAACATTCACTTGAAATAAATGCATTATTACATAAACTTTCACTTGAAAAATTCTTCTTTGAAAAATCGGGTAACACGAACCCGACCTCAAGAGTCAAAACCCAACATGATCTATTGAAAGTTTACCCGATCCGCAGCAAAACAAGTCAACCCGACCCGCAACTAAAAGCTATTGCACCAAGCTGTCTCAACGCGAACCGTGGGTCAGATCGAGCTTGTTTAAAAGCTGGTTACCCGACCCGATTCAGGGCTCTAAAATATTCATAATTAAGATTAATCGGTGCCAGTTGTGATAACTCTGCCGCTTTCTCCTTAGTTACTTGTACCAAACAGATAAATGCTCGTTATTGAGATAGATTTTTTAAAAAATCATGTTTCAAAATTAATTAAAAAGTCCTTTCTAAATCAGTAAATGTAGCTACAGATTTCAGACAAATTCCATTTGAAAATACATTTTTTTTCCATATTCCATGATCTAAAAATTTAAATTATTCGATATTTAGAATTAAATGTATGAGCGATAAAAGCGAAGCGATAGTGAAGGCATTCGCATGATCGGCATGACATCAGCATACTGAACTGCTTTTTAAGATACATTTGTAATGTTAACTGGACAATGCATTCCTGATGACAACGAAAATTGTCCGTTTTGCCGCGTGATAAATTTATTTTACCCCGCAAAAAGTAAAAATATGAAATACAAATGTAAAAACATCGGATTACCACTTCACCAGACAGTAGAATAAAAACTATCACTTTTCTAAATAAGATATGCACTTTTGTTGTTATATAATTAACTGTATTTGATTTAGTGAATAAAGCTAATTTCACTTTATTTGTTTTCTTGAAATATTTTGTTAACGGTACTTTATTTCATTTTCTTCTAGGATGAGTGACGATAGACGAACGTCTAAAGCTTGGCAATTTTTTACAGACTTAAAGGATTATAGGGCAAAATGTAATTATTGCTCTCAAATCCTGCCTTATAAAGGCGGTGGCCCTTATAATTTAACAAGGCACACGAAAAAAAAACATCCAGCTGTGTTTCAAGCCATAATTGAGAACACGAGTCAAACAAATATTGATTTGGCAGAAAAGGGAAACGGGAATGAAGAAATCAGCCTTCTTGATATTGGAAATGATTTGATGCCCACTGTTTCTGTATCTGCATCATCTATTTTACAAC
The DNA here is from genome assembly GCA_963931845.1 of Maratus michaelseni. Classification (NCBI taxonomy): domain Eukaryota; kingdom Metazoa; phylum Arthropoda; class Arachnida; order Araneae; family Salticidae; genus Maratus; species Maratus michaelseni. Next base: position 83,152,324 of record OZ007586.1, read on the forward strand.
CCCAATCTACTACTAACCTTTCGTCATCTGCTGCTGGCGGATCATCCAACCCTTTAACGACTCAGTCAGATAATAAAAAATTATGTAATACGAAAGTTACAAATTACTTTTCAAAACCCCTTTCTGCAAAAAAAAACGGAGCTACCTAAACAAAATGCTCTTAAAATTATTTGCGAAAAATTATTTGCCATTTTATTTAGTAGAATCGCAGGAGCTGAAGGAATTCTTAAACGAACTAAATCCCAGCTACTCGCTACCCTCCCGAAAAACTCTTTCCAATGCCCTTTTGACGAATCAGTTTAAAATCTGGCGAAAGATAACGTTCAAAATGAGCTTGAAGCTATCAAATACATATCCCTCACAACCGATGGTTGGACCTCCAAACCAAACGATAATTATATAACTATAACGGTACACTTCATTAAGCAAAGCACGGGAGAATTGAAATCATATATGCTTGAATGTGTAAAGTTTACGGACAGACATACTGCCGAAAATTTGTGTGAGGAAATAGAAAAGCTAGCTCAGCAATGGGGTATATCGAACAAAATAGTGGCTGTCACAACGGACAACGCGTATAATATGAGAGCAGCTGTCAGGCTGAACAAAAACTGGAAACATGTGCCTTGTTTCGCTCATACCTTAAACCTCATTGTGCAGAGTGCACTTAAAGAAATAAAAACAGTGCAATCTAAAGTTAAAGAGATTGTAGAGCTCTTTCAAAGAAGTCCTCTAGCCACAGAACGTCTGCGTTTTATGCAAGAACGATTAAATGAGGAACAATTGAAACTGAAACAAGATGTTCCAACACGTTGGAATTCAACGTGTGATATGTTGGAAAGAATTCTGAAAATAAAAAACAGCCTTATGTCCACACTGGCAATAAATTACAAAGAGATTGGCAGTTTGAGCTCAGATGACATAGCAATAATAGAAAACGCAGTAGAAATTTTATCTTTCTTCAAAGATGTGACCGAAAAAATGAGCTCAGAGAAAAATGTCACTGTTTCAGAGGTAATAAGTTTTCAATAATTGTTTTTCTATGTATTTTTTTCATCGCTCATAAATATAATGTGTTTTATGTTTTTATCAGTGTTGCCAATTTAACGCATTTTTATTTTTTAATTCATAACTTCTGCCACTAATCCCGAATAGTAATATTCGCTTTATTTAATGATAGAGACATTCAGTGATTAAACAAAATGATCACTATTTAAAAATAGCTGATATTTTGAATAAAAAACGTACAGGAGACACTGACTTTTAATCCTTTTTTAATTCTCTGCAATTTAATAGAGTGCACAAAAACAACTCTGCTGTTTTTAATATTGGAAAAATAAATTCTCTCTCAAAGGAATGTCTATTCTTAAATACACATTAATAGATTAAAAATAGAAGATACATTGTGGTATGTAGGTCCATAAAATTCTACTAACTACATGCGATTTTTTAAAATGTTTTCTACAAGTTTATCTTGTGAATTTTAGGCCATACACTTAATCCTAAAAAAATGCAAATCAATATTTATAAATATTACAAATATTTTATTGTAATTAAATAACTGTTAAATCAGAATACAAATCGGCACAAAAATAAAAACTTGGCCAATTACCTTTTCTTAAGTACGTTATCTAATTTTATACAGGGGTCGAAGCAGTTTTTTTTTTTTTTGGGGGGGGGGGGGGGGGGGACTCATTTTGTGAAAAATAAAAGTTATTTTTGTGAAAATTATTATATTTTTTAACAAAAGATCAAATTCTGTTACTCAAATTCGAACCATTGATAATAATTTTTTTAAGTATTCCTGCTAAAGTTTTCCTTTCAGGTGAGTTTGTTTTGTTTGCAAAATAACACATTTTAAAACATAACAAAATAAAAGTAATTAATGAAGAGTATGCTTTTATGGAAAGGAATTTTGTGAAGGGGCCATTTTATTAAATGGATTTTTGTGAAGGAGCTCTGAATAGGTTCCAATTTTTGCCTGGATCGACCACCGTATTCAACTCAAAATAGGCAGAATGCGCAATAAAAAAACATTTCTATTCTTAAACATTCCGTCAAGGGCAACGCCCCTCAATATAAAATGTCTATTTATCTTTTACTGGAACGATTTCATGTTAGAGTAAAGGTGATTAATATATATATATATATATATATATATATATATATATATATATATATATTTAAACGTAAATGCATAAAATTGGCTGGTCTGACTATTGAAGCTATTTGGAATCGAAATGAGTTTTCCATTTTTTTAATAAATAAATCACTTATTGAGTTATAACCAATTCATGTCACATGACAACACGTTTTTCTTCTTGCATGCGGCAGGAATTCGGTTAAAAATGTCGAGTTTGACAGTATTTTCTGAAAAATCTTCTGCCTTTACCAATAAATGAAAAACGTGTTTCGATTACATACTTACTGAATAAGAACACCTTTCAATCTCATGTGTTTGTGAACAAAAATGAATTCAAAACTGTCTCAGAAAGTAGCTCTTTTGGATTTGAGAACAGTTTTAATTAGCCTTATATAACTTACAGTCAAACTTCGTTAACACGAGCACGCTTAATGCGAATTACTTTTCGCACAAACTGTTTCCGATTGCCCCGTCCAGTTGTATGTAATGTATTTAAGTTCGGATAACACGAACTGCTTCTAACACGAACAGAAATCGTTTCCCCTTGAGTGTTTACGTTAACGAGGTTCGACTGTAGTTAAAATTCTTAAACCCCATCACGAAAATACAAACACATTTGTATATAAACTCATTTGACAATTTAAGTTTACAGATGCAAACAACCTTTATTCCCGCAACGAGAAATCTTCATGTTTATTTTTAATAAAATATTGCTATTTTTTTTCATACATACATATATATATATATATATAATTTTTTTTCTTTCCAGGTCATTTTAATATCAAATGCATTAAAAGAAAAATGCACAGAATTTTTAAGAAAACCTTCACTACCTGCAGCTGCAAAGAAAATGACTCAGGTACTGGAAAATGAATTGGGTACCAGATTCATGCAAATTGAAGACAATCACATATTTGCCCTCTCCACACTGATGGATCCACGATTCAAAAAACATGGATTTCGCAACGTAAATTCATATCACAGAGCATGCACAACTCTAAGAGATTTGGCTGGCAGAATTACTCTTCCGAATACTGACAGTGAAATTATAGAAGCGCATTCTTCAGCAATGCCACCACCTCCAAAGAAATCCCGCAACAGCATTTGGGATAACTTTGATAAAAAAAAATGAGCGAAATTCACATGAAAACTAATCCCACCGCTGGAGGCATTATCGAAGTGGATAAATAACTTGAGGAACCAGTATTGCTGAGGAATATGGATCCTCTAAAGTGGTGGATTAAAAAAAAAGATGCCTATCCTAGGCTATTTCAAATTGCATTACAAAAATTATGTATTATTGCAACATCCGTTCCATTAGAACGTGTATTTTCCAAGGCCGGCCAAATTTTAGTCGAAAGACGCAATAGACTGAGTGGAAAAAAAGTTTCTCAACTTTTATTTTTTAAAAATAATATGTGATAGATATAATCCTTGTTATTTTGTGTTAATAAATGCGTGCATCAGCACTTTAAACACTTTATTTATGTGTACACCTGTTATTTATACACGAATTTTAATTTACTAGTAAATCTGCAGATCAGCAGCCTCAACCTCAGCTCTGAAAGTCATTGTTTTTTAATCTCACTTCTTTTCATATTATTTAGCATCTTACAATACGCAATTTAATATTTTTATATTAAATACATATTTAAAGGAGGCTTCAGAAATTAGAAGCGTTAAATTAAACTCGGCTTATGCAATGATATTCTGAAATTCTTATGAACTTTCTTATTCTTGTAATTTTTTAGATAAAAAAATACATTTCATCTGGGGGCAGAGCCCCCCTTAACCCCCGTAATCTTATTAAATTTATATTCAGGATTCCCTATTGATTGTGTGAATGATGCTAATATATCTTGGATTCCCTTCTATACAGTGGTTTTATTAGGATAAACAACATTTTCTAAAATAATTTCATAATATTCTAATACCCAAATAGCAATATTTTCTTACCTGCCAAAAATCTGCCAACCTGCCATCAGCATCTGATGAATAAGTTGAATAATATCTCTTGTACAAAAGCAACGTATGGAAATTTAACTGAATCTACTATATTTCACTTATATCTATTTTAGAAATCTAGTGTTTACAATTTTTGTTTCAGGAAAACAGTTTTGATGGTCATTCTATAATATTTATTTTATCTAAGTACATCCTGATCTAACTCAATGGTAATAGCATATTAAAATCTACCTAAAATAGACATATTTGGAAACTTTTAAATTGGTAATCATTCATAATCGTGCCCACTGCCAATTCACTAAATAGCAAACGTGATTTGGTGCTATAAGAGTATTTTTTGTGATAGTTTTTATGTTCTCAATTTCCAGTAATTGTAATACAGTCGAACCTCGTTAACACGAACACTCAAGGGGAAACTTTTTGTTCGTGTTAAAAGTAGTTCATGTTATTCGAACTTAAATACATTACATATAACTGGACGGGACAATCAGAAATAGTTCGTGCTAAAAGTAATTCGCGTTAAGAGTGTTCATGTTAACGAGGTTTGACTGTATTTCAGGATTTGACGATATCTATGGATACGTGTTAGTATTCTATTTTCTTCAGTTTAACCATCTCATTGTACGAGTGATTTTATCCTATTTTTAAAAGAAAATTAACTTTTCAACGACGAAACATCCAATTTGTTCCAGAAAATGAATAAATTCTCATGTAAGAAATATACTTATACAAATGTAAACTACGAAAATTGAATTGCACGTTGAGTATTTTTGTAATTTTCGTTTTTTAAAAAATACTTCAGTAATCATTCTATAGTTAGTTAAAAGGTAACTTGTATTAAAATAAATTCTCACTTATGTCAATAGAATACTAATTACCCGAATAAGTTATTTTGCCAATAAAATATTGCAGCGAAATAATGCGTGTTACTTGAATTTTATTATTTTGATATTCTTTGAAATATGGTTGCTTAGCAACTAATAAAGTAAAGAGGAAAGAAAAAGAAATGCATTTTAAAAATCTCAAAGATAGGAAAATGAAATGTTTTATATTTCCCGAACAGTTACAAAAATTTTTTACGATAATTTAAGCAAGTAATTTCTAAATTCGAATAGATGTTTCGGCAAATTTTCAAAGCTATTGGATATATTTAAGACGAGATTTATCAAAGCATAAGTTTACGTTTAAATCCATTATTCAAATATGCGAGTTTCATTTCAGGTAAATATGAAATTTGAAAATCGTCTGCATTCCCATAGGATAGCATTATGACCTAAAATAAAATGCTCTATTTTTTCCGAACGAATAAACCAAATTTAACAAAAAACTATACTGCTAATTCCGGATACCTTGCCAACATATCTATAAAAAATCAACTTAATCAGACCATTTTTACAGCAGTTATCGCGGACAGAAACCAAAAACTTTTCGCGTCTTCACCAGTGAGCCTCAACTGACGTTTCGGCAATAAATTTTTCTAAAATAAAAGTTTCTTACATAAAGAATATCAGATTTACTCGTTATATTAGGTCATGTCAGTTTTCTAATTTATTTCTTGGGGCTTTTCTTTTTCGAAGTCTCTGCAGTTAGTTGTAATAATAGGATATAATAATGTTGATGCAATTCTAAATTTTTTTGAAGCAAGTGCAGATTTAAATGCTCTTCTGTGGAAAATTTGTGGAATATGATTTTCCCAAAAAATGTTTAAAAGCTTTGTCAGATATACAAAAATACTAAACTAAAACAAACCGACTTTTCTGTATTTTCATAAAAATGTATTAAATGAATACTTTGAAAAATGATAAAAAAAAGTAAACAAAAACAGCTAAGGTTAGTTAATATGCCTTAGCATCTTATTTAATTATTATATTTTTGAAAATTTCATTTAACATTTAACATGTTTTTTCAAGAAATGTTATTTGTAATGAATAAAATTAGTTTATAATAATGATAAGCATTAAAATATATAATATTATAACATATTATTATATCAAACCATAATGCTATATGTGCGTTGTTACAATATCACTCCAAAATTACAGTCTATTATGTCAATGGTATTTTTACTGGAATAGAACTTCATCTGCAATTTATCAAACAGGGGATTTGGTGAGAGTGTAGAATTTAAGAAAAAAAAAATAGAAAAACTATCGTTTTCTGCACATTTAAAAAAAAAAGAAATATCCTTTATTTCCTGGGTTTTAATCCCGGAGCAGATGTGATTAAAAATAGGTGAAAATGACATCACTTTGACGCAATTTTTTTCTTTTATTAATCAAAATCCAATTTGATTTAAAGACTGTTCTGAAACGAAAACTACGTACTTTCTAACACATATTTGAATTCATTTTGTTTATATTTAATTTGTCAAGTGATTTTATGCAAAAACTGTGTAATCGAACAGTTTATTCCAGTTTTCGGTATAGGCAGAAGATTTTTTAGAAAATGCCATGAAAGTTAATATTTTGAACCGAATTTCCGGACGCGATAGCAAAGGAAAAACTACCGTCCTGAGACAACAATCGCTTATGATTCCAAATGTAATTCATTTATCAAAAAAGGAAAAAAAAAACTGTCCCATCCTAAGATCGAACGTAAGATTTAAGAAAGCGAGGCACCGCAATCCCAGCCATAGTGTTCTTATTGGTTTAGGAGCTCAAAATAGTACTAGATTAGTATAATAAACTTCATCTTATTTAATTGCAGATTTTTTTCTTCTTTTGATTAAATAAAGCAAAGTAAACCTTTTATAAAAAGTAGTATCCAGTACCTCTGAACTCCCACCCTGTCTGTCTGCACCACGGGTTCTCATTATATGTTAGAAGTTGTTTTTATCACAGATTAATAAATGTACTTATTTTTGAAAAATCAGACGTGTAGGAATATCATGGATGTATTATATATGGATGCAGCACGACCAGTCGAAGGTGACAACGTTGTCTGTGTTGCATGTCGGGAAAAACGATGTCACGCGATGTCACCTGTTGGCTGCTAAAAGTTGGCGGTTGGCGATGCGACTGTAGCAATCCTTTGGCGATATACCAAATATTGCAATTTCTCCCCGCTTTTGTTTGATTGATGGGCTTGTCTGCTGATCAGTTATACAAAAGATGTTTGTACTCCAGAACACTGGCATTGTTGGAGAGAAAATTTTCTTTTGACAATTTCAGAAAATGGTATTTTAATTTCAAATCACCAATAGAAAAAGTTTCATTTCCAAAAATTGATAAGTTTAATCTTCACCAATAACAATAACGAAATTTATTTTATAATTTAAATGTAGATTTTACTCTAATGATTCGCATCTGATTTATTATTTCGAGTTTCCTTGAATTTTTATTAAGATAAATAAATTTGTTTAAATGTAACGCTGCACAAAATATTATTTTCAGGGTTTTTTTTTATAGAATTTTTATTAAAATTTTTGAGTTGTTTTCAAAGGCAGAAAATATTTCATAATTTAAGCAAATAAAACGACGGAAATAATTTATTGGTTAATGTTTCATGAACTTTGTACCCTGATAAAATGTTTATAAAAATCTTCATTTAAAAAAAATATATTATCAGGAATCTGATTTAGGAAGTATTTGGGTCCTTTAAAGACCTATTCACAATTGTTTTCATTTCAAATCAGGACTCTTCACAAAATTTTTCATCCCAAAGCAGGACACAAAACTTTTCACCTTAAAACAGGACACTTCACAAAATTCTTGGTCTTAAAAATAGACCTTTGACAAAACTTTTCCCTCTCCAAATTGAACCTTTCACAAATGTAATCATTTAAAAGTAAAATTGGACTGTCATATATAAAGAAAATATGTGTATTTTACATACATATATCTTCTTAAAAATGTATAAACAAGAACCTGAATATACCGATTATTTCAAATTCACAAAATTGAGATTTTTCACAAATGTAAAAAGCTGTTCACAATTTTACAAAAACAGGACCCCGAGGGAAAAAGTCTGGACAGACCTCTGATTATATTTTAACTAGGGGGCCTACCCCCTGCGAGCTACGCTCGTCAACCCCCGCTCAGACTTAGAGGCCTCTAAAAACATGACAACGTGCTTTGTTTTAAAAATATTGGTAAATCTGTAATTGGGTTGCCATGCTTTTAACGTTTTAATGTGGCCTTTTTTGATTATCATGGCCTCATACACAGCTGTTGCGACAACTGACGACTGTTTTCGGGATTGATAAGTATAATCAATTATACCTTGAAAAGCAGCTTTTATAAAATGCTTAGGTTTAAATTGTGGCTACCTCTCGGACTTTTATAACAACAATCTGTATTCTATTCTTCCTTTGCGTTTAAGGATGAGAAAAATTCCATCTGCTTGTGAATAACAGTAAGAACCACGGTATTGAAAAGTACTATGTTATAGACATTTTCAGTAACAGGTTTTAATTTTCTTTCTATTTTAGTGCACCATCATGCATATTTTCATGTTATTTTAAATATGTAAATTATTTATTTTAATTAATATGTATATACGAATTTTCTAATAATTATTTATCATACCAAATTAATTAAATATTTTGTGCATGCATGCCTGCATTTATTCGGCCTCAATTGATGAGATATTTAAACAAATTTGTTATCCGCGAAACTTTTAAATCATGTTATGTCACTTAAATATTGTCCATAAGAAAATCGGGTACTTTTCCAGTATAGGATCATTTGCTTTTAGGTTTGGCGTAATTCGAGCTTCAAAAAGGGATAGATTCGTTAATATACATAGATTTGTTGCCAAAAGTTATGAAAACTTTTGGTGCTTTTCTGTTATAGGGGTCTTGACGCTTTTTTAAAAAGCTTGGCGGAAAAAACCAAGCAGGATATTTTATTCTCCTTCCGTTCAGTTGGGCAATTATTATTTTATATATTCGTTTCAAATATCCGAATTAGTGATTTTATAAATTCGTTTATTTAAATTTTACAAAAAAATAACAAAATGATATCAATAAATAATAATTACTATTAATTCCTTTTCCCCCCTTTCTTTTGCGTTTACATAAATGACGTCATTTGGACGAATTTATTCAAAATATTTTCAGTTGATAAATTAAATTAAATGCTGACAGACGATTGAATCCTGACAAAAGAAATGTGATTTTTCTTTTTCAAATTTTCCTGAAAAACATAATTTAATCACAATCTTGTCTTCATTATCGATTGAAATAAAAGATAAATTCAATTTCAATTTGAAAATGACGAATAAAAAGAAATCAATAATAACTATCGGGATCCTGTTCAATTTTTTTCCCCTTTTTTGTTACAAAAAAACTGAGTAATTACTTGCCAAAAATTGAGTAATTAGTTGCCATCATTACAGAAATGTCATTAAAATTAGAAAAAAAATTAATATCTCGAAAACTAACTCAAATTTCAAAATTCTATTACCAGTTTTGACATTCGCGGATTTTTATGGACAATTGGTATTAATTTCACCATCAAGCGTTTAATATTTTATTAAAAATAGCCCTGAAACATAATCAGTCGTTTAATCAGTCGTTTCATAAAATCGTTTCATAAATTCGTTTCATAAAATCGTTTCACAAATTCGTTTCATTAGGATTTTATATATATAGGGTAGATATTTAAGCGGGTCTTGTATCTTTTAATTAACCAAGAAACAGATTTAATTTTTTTGCACATATATAAGAATAGTTTAAAATTGAAACTGGATACTTTCTGACACATTCTTGAATTTATTTTTATTCGTAAACGCATAAATTTAACAGGGTAATAAGATCGTATTAAAAAACATTGAAATGGAATAGCGTGTTTAATTTTTCAATAAAGGCAAAGAATTTTATAAAATTGGCAAAGCTGTTTTTACGTGCTACGTATTTACTAAAATGTAATTACATAGAGCCTGTAAATTTCATGCTTTTACACATAAAAACGATTCTGTGAATGTTTCAAAAAGTGTCGCGTTGTTGTCTGGGGAAAAATATTTTTTTGAGAACGTTTTTAAATAATGATACATAATTCATCATAAATGAATTACTAGCTCTTGAGGTTGTGATAATTCAAAACTAGCTGATCCGCACGGCGTTATCCGGACCCGTGATTATAACCTTAAATACACCTGAAATTTGTATAACATTATAATCTTTCACCTTTAATCTTTTCTTCACACTTTTTTTTTTCCCGCGTCAATCGTTTAATATTAAAAATAAAATAGTTCTTATCTTCCGAACTCTTTGAAAATGATATGAGTTATAATATTTTGGAAGCCTGAGTATAATTTTCATGCACAAATATGGATATTTAGTTATAAAAACATGATCAAAAGCCACCCACTATCCACATTCTAAGCGAAAATTTTAGTTTTTTTTTTTTTTTTTTTAACAATTGTAATCGTCCACATGTATCGAGATTTTTATATGTGATGTACGTCCAGTGTACAAAGAATGTGTAAAAATACTGTGTTAAAATACCGACATTTAGTTACTTTTAGCGCAAGAAAGAAAAAAACTGCCGTCCTGAGACAACAATAGCTTATAACTCAAGATGCAATTCATTTATCGAAAATTGAACCAAACTGTTTGGTTACAAATCACTTCCTGCAAATATCATGCATTTATATTTAAAAATGAATCGGGAAATGTGGCAGAAAATTTCGCGTTGTTAAATGGGAAGATTTTTTTTCAAAACTGCCTTTTAGCTAAGTAATGTTTTTCAAGATAATTTTCTTTTTCTTAATATTTTATTTAAGAACAATTGTTTTTTTTATGATATGCATACGTATTGCGATATAAATAAGTATAGATCACTATTATAGCAACAATGCTTACTAGACACAACTGTAAAATGCATTTAGTATTTATCATTCTCAATCCCCCTAAAAAAGGAATAATTATCGAAATTATAATATTTTATTATAGTGACCTACAATAAAAAATCTAACACTGCATTTTGATCAAATCATTTTCTGTGTATAAACATTTATGCATTGCTTTAGAAAAGCCAAAATTTTGTATAGAAATACAAAATAATAATGTTAATCTCCTCTTTTTTTTTTTAAGTGAAAATTTTGATTACTGTTTACAGATTTAAAAGTTAAATTTAGCTCTTAGATTATTCAAAATCTGCAGCAATAGAAAATGAATACTTTTTAATCAACTTTGATTATTAACAGTATTATAATCTCAGTAATTTAATGTTAGATAGTAGTAGAAATGTAGAAAACATATGTCTTCTACAATATTTATATTAGCTCTACATTTTTAAAATTTTTATAATTAGTAGTTATATTTATAAATATAAATCTTTATAAAGAACGTGGTTTCATGTAGTGTTTAATAACAAAAAAAAATAATAATATTAATAATAATAATAATAATAAATGTGCGAAAACCCAGTAATTTTTAAATCGATTTATTATTTAATATATTTCCCCGACTTTTAATAAGACGGCAATTCTTTTTTTTTTTTTTTCAGTTATTCAGTGCTACTATTTCATAAATAATACGTGAATGATTTTCACTTAAATTAAGTACAAGTATTAACATTAATCTAAATGTTTATTTTTCTAATAATCACTCAATTAACACTGAACCTTCTAAATAGAAGTTTTAAATGCAGAAAGACGATGGTTTATCATCTCAAGCAAAATTACTTTTACTTTACTGGTCGGTTCTGTCAAAATGAGAAATAATCAAACAGAAAAATACGCCAAAGTGTGATAAACACCCTATTATTGCACACCTGCTATCACCGAAACTACCCATGATTCCCCGACTTACTCGATCCGTCGTAGCCTGTGTTAAAAAGCCTAGGTGCTTCATCCATTTATAATACATCCATGAGGAATATGTCTAAAAAAAATATTTTCCACAATTACCTTGCTTTTCTTCTGACTTTATCTGATAGTAAATTTCAGTTATTTGGATGAAATAAAACCTTACTCTTGACAAATAAGAGGACATTCAAGTATTATGTAAGCATATATTTTAAGTCATTCTGTACCCCCTCCTCCCTCCTCTTCTAAGAAAAAATAAGCAAATGCTAGGACCCCCACCCCCCTCTTAACAGAAAAATAGGCAGGCCCTGCCCCCCTCTTACTGCTTACATAATACTTGAATGGCCCCTAGCACATATAGTTTGTCTTTTAATTTATTGATTACATTTTTCCTGTTATATTAATATTAAATATAAAGGATTGTTTATGTATTGTGTAAGTTGTAGCAAAAAAAATAAAATCTAAGATGCTATAATGTGTTGTGCATATGAGTATAAAACAGATGAATGACATATGAGGCATTAAAAGTCATAGTGACAGTGGCGCTAGCTTTTCAAAAATACTAGGTGGGCTTAACCATTTTAAGGTAAAATAACACAGCCATTTTGTTCTTTTAAGGTTGGGGGACAAACGGGAAAAGATGATAATTGAAATTCATTGGTTGGAATATCATACAGTAGATCTTTATTTATAACGCAAACCTAAAAACACAAGGTTGTGCGTTATATAGAATTTTGCATTATATAGATCACATTTCACACATCATTAAATTTAGCTTGTAAAACATGGCCAAATATGTGTGAAACATACCAAAATACATTAGAGTACCTTTATATTGCATTCTTTATTATCAGGAGTTGTGCAAGATTATAATTTTTTGCATAATATAGATAATTCCACACATCATTAAATTTACTTTATAAACATTGTCCAGGCATACCTGTATCAAATAATAGCAATTTTTTCACTAATAAGCTCTGAATTAAGGAGATAAAGTTGAAATAATGTATCAAATTTAGTCCTTTAGAGAATAGAAACTATTTATATTGTGGGAATTCAGGTGTTTCTTAACTGAAAATTCATTGTTTACATCTGAGAAGTTGTGCTTTATATGGAGAATTGCGTTATAAATATCTTCTATTGTAGTTGAGATTTATTCCAACTTCCAACAGAGTGAAAAATGACAGGGCCAGGAATTGAACCTCGGTACCTTGGCTTGCCATGCCAATGCTCTTCCTTCAACGATATCCTGGTTGGCATCAGGGCTTAATTTGCACTGGAGTTCAGCTCTGGTACTTCTCTGTTTTTAGTAAAAATTTAAATATTGACCAGAATTCACTGGAGCTCATAAACATTGCGCTCCAGAGCCCAGTGCAATAACGCTTCTCTAAAAACAAATCCTAAATTTCCCTTTCCTTTCCCTACCATCTCCAATCTTTTACCTTCTTTGGTGTTAAAACACTTATAAGTGATGTAATGTGTCGCCCACGTAAGAGATGGAGATGAAACGGGCTCGATTTTTATATCAGTCTTCAAGTTTGGGCAGGCTCAAGCTCAATTTGTCTTAAATTCAAAATTTTATTTATTTCCATTTCAAATCATTTTAATGCTATCTTGAATAAAGAGTAAACAGAAATAGTCTTTTTCTAGTCTTCATAGCTGCGAAGTATTCATTTTTTGTTTTAACACTATTTCTGAATCATAATCCTGAGCTCATTTAATCGCAGAATTCTGCGATTAATTAATATTAAGATTAGGCAAAGGTTTTTATTTGGATGTAGTAATAACTAAAAAGTGGAATAGTTGATAGCTAAGTATACGCAGATTGATGTATTTAATTTTTTTTATTTTTCTAAATAAAAAAACAATGTTTTAAATTTTGAAAATAATGTATGAAATATAAATATGCAGATTGGAGTGACGGCGGGGAGAGGGGGGTGCACTACGGGTGTGGGTATTGTAGAATATTAGGGCTCCAGTACTTTTTTTCTTAGAAATTAAGCCCTGAACATGACTAAAATGTGAGATTTACCATGTTTGAAATGTCATTCACAGGACAGAGCAAAAATTAAGGGAGGGATAGGAATATTTTAGATGATTGATATTTAATCTTACTACAAAAGAAGAAAAAGAACATATTTTTTAAAAATTAGTATTAAACTATTTGCTGGAGAGACAGAGGTGAAAGAGGGTAATTTAGGAAAAAAGGAAGGGATTTCAGTGAAATTATCTTAAAACAAAAGTGGAAAGTTCTCTCCCTTGAAACTTTATAATAAATGTTTGGCACAAAAAAGTTTTTTTTGGGGAGGTGGGGAGAAGGGTTAGGAGGGCTTATATTTGAAAATGGTTAAGAAAATCAAAATTGTTTAAAAGTGGGTGGGGTGGGGGGGGGGTTTATAGTCTGGAGTTTATGGTACATAGTTTGGATTTCAGAGCAATAAGTATAAAATCAGATATTTTTGAGAATATCATGATATTTATGAACCTTGCAGGTTGCAGCAATTACCTCCTTATCTAAGTCTCAGATTTTAAAAATCATTATTATTTTTTATTATTTTAGTTGCATGTTTTAATTTGTTTTTCTAACATATTTCCTTGTAAACAAATTATACCAGTTTAAATATTTGTCAGGAAATAGTGAATTTTGTTTCCTCCAGGCATAACCAGAAATGAAAGGAACTGCAAAAATAATTGTGCAATCTTTGAAGTAGCCACTTCGAAGTGGCTACTTCAAAGATTGCACAATTATTTTTGCAGTTCCTTTTCCATTGGAATATTAATCTGTTATATCATGGAAATTTATTTACTTCTATCAGCAATTAAGATTACAGATCTTTTTTTCTGTAAAAATAGAAGCTAAAAATTTGTGACCTTCTATGTTTCTTTAATGAAACTTTTGGATAATAGTGCAGTATGTAAATTTAATTGTGTTTCATAAATTACAGGGACATTTTTTTATTTACTTTATCTTTGTAGAGTTTTAAGATTATGATCTTTTGAAATCATTTAAAAAAAAAATTAAACTAACATATGCGTCGGGAGGGTGGGGTGGGGACAGGATATGGTCATTGTTCCTTCTTAGATTTGAAAAAAAAAAAGTAAAATTTATTCTTTGTAAGTGACATAAAATAATTTAACACTAAGAGAAATAAAATCTAAGAATTTTCCGATGTGGTGCTCTGCACCCTTAATCCCTTGTGGAAGACAATTTTGAATTATGTTTTTCTTTTTATGTCTATGTGTTTCAAATTTATCTCTAATAGTACTTCAGTGGACAAAGTCCTCAGAGGAAGTCTTAATTGTTTGGTATAGATTTTTATGCTGATATGTTTAAAAACTGTCTTGTACGAGGAATTCTGACAAAAAATACTTAGTTTAACTTTTTTTTTTTTAAATGTTTATATTCTTCATTTTTATAAACGTGTCATTGTCATGGTCTGCTAAATACAGGCACATCCATTTCAAAATACTGTCCCCTTCTAGATTTCTTTCTGCCAGTGTCTGTGTTTTTTAATGAATCGCTATTTGTATGTAAATGTCTGAGTATCATTAAAATTGTTAATCCATATTCCATGGCTTTGACTTAAAAATCTAAAAAAATTGTATACAGTACAATCTTCTAGGGCAGAATCGCATAGGAGAGAAGAAAAATCTGTTATTGATAGGTTCCTTTCTCAGTAGGTACAGCGTATGTGGTAAATGTAATTATATTTCTTTTGCACAGATTATTATATTCATTTTGCATGGATCAAAACATTTTTCCATTTAAGAGAGTTAATTTTGTCATAGACACACAGGTTTTACTGTACTTTATTATTATTTTTTTTTGTCCAGAAATGCGTGTACTTTTCTTTAACCCTCTTACTGACAAGCCCGTGTTAATACGTTCACTAAGCTCCAGGTTTCATTGCAATATAAACATTATTTAAAGTAATAAAATTCTATAGAGCGCTGAGCAATGAATAATACTCTCAAGGATTACATTCATATTTGTAATTAAATTTCTTATATTCAATGTTGAAAAATTAGTTTTTCTTAGCATTTAAAACAATATGCAGAGAAAAAAATTACAATTTTGCCCTTTTGCAAGACTGTCTGAGGATTAAAAATAATAATAATAATTGTAGAATAATGGCAATTTAAAAATATTTTACAAAAGTTGTTGAGCTGGGTCTCCTTTTATTGATTTTTGCATAGGGTGAGCCAATAATGATTTTCATACAAGCTGGGTTGGCTCCATGCCTGGCAATTTCAGCCTGTGAAGACCTCTAGGAGTTTCTGGTTCCAGTCTGATTCAGTCTCATAAAAATGACACATGGACTGGCCTGAGTCTGCAGAAAAAAATAATGTCTTAGCACAGCCCGAATCTCATGAATGGAAATTGGCACGAGGACGGTCCACAAGCCATGCTGGTGCAGACATCTAATTCAGACTAACTAGAGGTGTTTAGTGCGTCTCCAGGTAGTAAAGCATAAGAGCAATTTTCAAAACTATGGCAAAAAAAAAAATTGAATAAATTTTCAATTGTATACATTGGAATGAAACAGACAATATTATTGTCAGAATGGAAATTTTTAAAAAGTTTCTTGAGTTCTCATTGCAGAAACATGAATTTAGGAGATACCACAGATTTCATTCGAAGAAGCAACATGCTGAAATTTTATCATGTAACATGCAACTTGCTATACATATACTGAAATTTTGCCATTACATTCAGTAAACTGTGCAAAAGACAAGACACTGAATTTCTCAATTTAGTTTTTGATGCGTTTGTCACACTGAGTGGGGGGATGTAATTCCTCTTATATGACAAATAAAGTATTAGGTGGAAGGTAAGGTTATTTTTATTGATTTATACTATATAATCCTGTTGATGTTTTCCCAAGAAATTACGGTTGTCCACTCTGTTACATTACAGATTTTTTGCATTCTAGGATAAAATAGCTTAAATAATATGAAATGAAAGTGTCCTCCTATTATTTTAGAAACTGTGCTAATTGTTTAATACATACAAATAATATTTTCTACATTGACACAACACTTAAATAAACTTTTAGAAAGTGTTATTGCATAATTTGTAACAGAGTGGACAGCAATATCATTAAAAAACATACAATTTAAGAATTTTTGTAAATTTTTTTATATGTATAAAAAGTATACTGCACTAGCAAAGATATAAGTCAAAAACGTTTAAAATGAACTGAATAATTTACATAGGAAAACAAAGTTTATTCATGTAACAGAGTGGACAAAATCTTTCATTTCTCATCACAAAACATTATAAAAAACATATTATATTTTTTTTAACAATGTTAAAATTTATAGCATGATAAAGTTCAGAAAGTTCTGTCTCAAAGCATAAAGTTATGGTGGAAATATAATTTATGAAAAAAAAAAAAGTTTCAAAAGATCAAATTTACATTTTTTTTGGGAATGTGCATAAAAATCATTTCTGTCCTTCAATGTTAAAATGAATAAAATAAATTGAATAACAATAAAGTCTGTGGATTATTACTATTGCTGTTTCTGCTTTTTTTTTTTAACTTCTGAAGATTGATACCCCTGTTATAAAGCCTTGAAACAGTTGAATACATAATAAAAACATCTTGTTATTGCAAGCATTATGCTGGCCAAAATCACAAAAATACACTTGGAGAAAATAAATGCAATGTTATATTTTACACAAGACAGTCCTTTAATAAATACAGGGGTGATTGTGTTCAGGTTATATACCTGAATTCAGGTATTTTTTTCATATTCAGTACAGAAATTTCAGTTTTTCTGATGGTTAAATTCATAAAATAATACTAAAATATCAATTTCACATGATTGCTAAACATAATTAAAATTTATATTTTTGATAATTTGACCTAACGGCAATAAATTATGTACGGAAATGTTTTCTTTATAAAATTTCAGGTATTTTTTCATGAACCCACAATCACCCCTGTAAATATCGTTATAAGCTATTTATTTTATAAAGAATGTTTTAAGTCCAAAGTGATGGTAAAAAACATATTTAAAAAATCTACCATCCCTAGTTCTTGTTCTTAACCCTCTGACTGCTCAATTTTTTTTTTCAAAATCCTTTCGACCAATATGTAATCGACCTTTATTTCCTATACTATTACATATTTCAAATCATCCTGTATATGAAAAATTTAATAAATTTATCATTTTTATCTTCAACCTTTGACTGTGGAATTTTTAATACAAAATTGCTTCAAAAATTGTAAATTACATAATTTTTTCTACAAATGTCTTGTCCGTGGGATAATCAGTCAGAGAGTTAATACTGTTGAAAACACACGAAGGGAAAATAAAAAGCTTTATCATATAAATTTACAGTACACTAATGAAGTATTTAAAATTCTTTAATTTTTCATCTAATTTGTTGTTATTTTTCAGAAATAAGTAAAAGGTAATCTGTCTAAAAGAAGCTTTCTGTTTAACACACAAAAATTTTAAAATCTTGCATGGTGGAGAAAGTTCCATTCAGGACTCTCTGAATTTAACAATGCTTTCAAGCATACGTCATCTCAAAGTTTTGACTATTGTCATAAGAATTTTAGACTACCTGAAAGTAAAGTTATAAAAATCGAAAATTATAGATATATATATATATATTTATTATCATCAATATGAGAAATAGACTCTATGAGAAATTACAATGGAAATATCATGATAAGAATTTCAAAAAAGACTGAATGAAATTTTTATAACTTTGTTAAAATTTCAAAATGGATATCCATAAACTTTATTAGATTTTCCAAAAACTTTACAGATATTCTGTTACTTTAAAATATTATTATTTCTATTTATTTCTTGTTACATTTCTTACTTATTATTTATCGATATTATTGTATTCTCTTGTACACTTACAAATTGTAAGTGATGATGTAATTTACATTTTGTATAGGGGAATGTTCTCTCTATTGCCCTCTAAATTCTAAATTCGCTAATAAATAAAATAAATAATAAATAAATTTATTACTCTAAAGCCTCTAAAATTTTTAATAATGATGATTATTTGTCATTGTTTTCTCTTTATTCTTCTCACTATGACAATTCCAAAAATTTTGTTTTTCAGATTTATAAATTCTTATTGTCTGAACTTGTAGTTTTAACGAACTACCAATTTCATCCAAACTTTGGGGGGGGGGGGGGGTAATATTACAAATTTTTAATTTTTCTGCAATCTGCTAAATTATTGTATAAAAATTTTCCATTTAGTAATGTTCTGTATATAACCCTAGCATATTAAAATAATCATTATTCTTAAAATAGTCCTTCACTATCCTTATGTAAAGCCATTTTATCCTAATCCACTTAATAGTATTTATTCTATTTTACTCTATTCTGAAAATGGCACTTACTGCTTATATTTCTTATTTTAAAACCCTTTTTTATTAAAATCATTTTTTATTAAAATCCTTATTAAATAATCCCTATCTAAAATCTTTAAATAAGATATAAAATCTCATATGCTTCCTAAATTATTCTATCTTAAAAAAAAAAAAAAACCTGTTTCCATAAATTCTTTCTAATAATAAAATATTAAATGTCTCCTATTATGTTTCAACATTTAAATATTTCTCAATTTTAAAATGTGTCAATTATTAAATTTCTTCTCTCATATTCTAAATAATCGTCTACAGTCAAAGAATATATTTTATACCTATTCTCGAAGCTAAAATATTACTTAATTTTTAAAGCTTATAGAAAATTCCAGTTCTAACCAGAAAAAGTATTTGGCGCCAAAAACATTCAGGAAGTTTAATCACTGCAATATCGCTATGTGGAAATTGGATTAATTACTTCAAATTCAGACTATGATTGGCTAAAACAGATCACATGTCATGTTTGTATCCTATCACATAGCTCCCCTTAAAATCGCTTGCACTGCTTGGAGACATAGAATTTTTTTACTGATCCTATTGCCTTCGAAATTGTTGAAAAATAATTCTGGAGTCATAGTGAGAAAGAATGGAAGTCCGCGTAGTATTCTTGTAACCTTTAATATCCTGGAAAATCAATAGCTTCTAATTTTAAAGAGCATTTCCCTAATATGCTTGATGTGTTGGACTGAATAAAATAACTGAAGCGAATCCACTGTCTGCTTATTTCATCTATTTTTCATGTCACGTCTACGAATATTTTTTCAGAATGTGAACGACTGCAATCACCTGTGCTATTAATCGGGAATATTGCCTTGATCACACGAAAATCTTCTAAAATGTCACATATAGGGGAACTGGGAGATGAATGGGACATTCTCAATATTTCAGGCAATAAATTTTTTTTTAGTTGCTTCTAATCCTCATAGATGACACTATTATAGTATGCTTCAGAATCAAAAGCAAAACCACATGGCTGTTTTCAATTTTCTCCAAAGTTGCATTTCCTGAAAACTTTGCTTAAAAGTAATTTTTTTCATATTTGAAGTTGTTTACATATTTTATGCATTATAAACATTTAAGATGTGTTATAGTTATTTATTTCAAGGCTCAATATTGGTAATTAAAATGAATGAATATTAAGCATTGTGACAAAATAATTTCTGAGATAAACTGGCTGACAATTGAATATATGCATCTTGGGGATGATTGGGACATTTCAAATGGAGATCAATTGGAACTGCTTCATTTATCCCTAGAGGATACTGAAACATTTTTTTATTAACTAAATAATATTATATAAGCTGATAAATTAATAATTTATGTTAATTACTCTTTTAACATTTCCTCCTCATTGTAGCCACCGTCATCTTCAGCCATTGGATGTTTCCATTTATGGGCCTTTAAAGGCAAAACTAAGATTAGTCCAAGATGATTGGCTGACAAATAATATTGGAGATCATATTACAATTTATAACCTTTCAGCTTTTTCCAAGGAGGCATTTTTGTCAGCTTTTAGTACTAGCAACATAAACATAACCAGTGGCTTTAGGAAAATTGCCATTTTCCTTTTTAACAGCAATATATTCACTGAAACTGATTTTATACCAGCTTATGCGACTGACAGACCACATTTAGAACATTTTATACAGACCACATTTATTGTGTTACTGGTATTTGCACATCCATGCAACTTTAACTTTGTAATTCATTAAAATATACAATATAAATTACAGTTTTTAATGCATAATTAACTGCATTTTTACTTTTTAGATTACTAACACTGATATATAACAGCCATATAAGATCATATATTACAAATATAATTACATATAAGTTTATAATTATAAATTTTAATTTGGTATCATTGAATACAGAGAGGAAAATATTTGTGTCCCATCCATCCCTGCTGTGGGGATGATTGGGACAGAGAGGAACTTTATTTTAATTTCATAATATATTTCTGTATAATAATAATCTTGAATAAATATTGTGCATAAGATGTAGACAAACACCTAACGTATGAAATGTGATATATAATATTAATAATAACTTAAATAAAATATTTAAAATAAATATTTTTGTGAAAATGTCCCATTCATCCCCTATCTCCCCTACATATATATCTATTTTTTTTTTTCAGAATATCATGCATTATATGCAATTGTCAATATTGTTGAGTAAATTTACAAAGCAAGTGATTAATTAAGTATTTTATACAAGCTAATGTGTGTGTATGCATATATGTGTATGAGGCATTCCATAAAAAATTAAAGTAAAGTTAGAAAATGTAGTCAGCATTTTTTAAAATAAATATCTTACCTCAGATAGTATAGTCCCTTTGTTCAGTCCACTTTTGAAAGCAAAAGAAAAAAATATTTTTGAAGCAACTTACACATACTCAATGAATCTTGTACACCTGAGGTCATTTGACAATTTATATAAATTTTCTTCAATAGAACTACCATTTGAGCAGAAACAATTTTGATGAAACAAGCTTATAAATACAAATGTTTTTGTGAGTTTTTTTTTTTTTTTTTTTTGTATTTTACATATGGTAATGAAAAGAGAAAGCTCCATAGAAGGAAAACAATACCAGATAAAACATTCTATAGAAAAAGAAAGTTATGAAAAATTTATATATAAATAAGTTTCACTTCAGATCAAAACTTTCACATTGTTAAATAAACTATTGAATCCATTAGAATAATCAAATTAAAGTAATTTTACATTAAAAAAAAGCCATATTAATATTAATCTTTTTTTTTTTTTTTTGGGGGGGGGGGGGAGTGTTTGGCACAAACAAACAAACAAAAATTAAATGCCTAGAATATGTACTATGTGCTAATATATACCAATATGCAAATTTTTAGTTGCCAAAAGAAAAAAATTATCATCAAGAAATTAACAGGATAATCAATTGTATTCCATTTTCAGCCAATAGCTAATACAGTACAGTATGCCTGTCAGACCTTTAAGTAAACAGGTGTGCACCTCAGTTGATGACAAACAACGATAATGAAGGACACCATTATTCACATAACACAGAAAGATTTTAAAGTCCTGCCGACATATTTTCAATACAATAAACTGTGCTTTAAGCAGAAAGGAATGGAAAATTTTCTTTTTCCTGATTGATTCAATAATAAATCATATCAGTTTACTGTAATCTAATAATTTACATCCTTCTCCCTGAAACATCCATTTCTCTGTTTTTGGCTTTAACCAGCAATGCTGTAATCACAAAAAACAAAAAACAAAAAAAAACAGAGGGTATATAATACATAGCTTCTTTTAAAAGTATCAAGAGGGTATGTACTGTCATATATCTTCAACTAAATCCCTACCCCAAAAGCACACTTATTTCCACAACAAAGAATGCACATTTTCCCTAAACAAATCTACACTTTTTACTTTTTACAAAAAATTACCAAAGATTCAAAATCACACAAGAATTGATTGAAATAAATCCATTTGAAAATAGGATAACAAAAACATACAAAAATTAGTTGGAAAAAAAAAAAAACATTTTAGTAGAAATAAACTGTTAGCTAAAGATGTTTCTTCATGTATTTTTATTCATGTCACACACACAATTAGCAAAAAGTATTAATATAAATTAGATTATGAAGTAGAAGTGAGAATAGAAACCATATTTATGTTTAATTGTAGATAGAAGCATATTTCCAGTTACAAATTGTGTTTAAACCAAATATAGCTTTCTGATACTTTTTTTTTTTTTTTTACAAGGGCTGTTCCAATTGCATTAAAATGTATTAAAATGCACATTTATTTTGTTATACTTGAAAAAAATAATACACCTTTTACTATAACTTGTGTTAGGAAAATAATTGAACAGTGTTTAAAAACGACATTAAAAGAATCTCCCATTATTTTACAAATGAAACTTGTCAATTTATGATACTTTGCATTTTATTATTTTTCAGTTTTTTTTCAACATTAAAAATTAATCTTTCTGTCAGTAAATATATAGTTTACAAATAACAATGCATTTTATGATAAAATATCGATACAAACATTCATAAATTTTTAAGACTCAGAAAATTTAAACATACTAAAATTATTCTGTGGTGGTCACTCTGTTGCCATGATTCTGTAACAGTTCATACGATTCCATTTAATTAGACAAATATTGGTCCAGAAGAGGAACCCTAGTGTACAGTCAATTTTTTTTTATTAAAAAGGGCGCTATTCACTATAGATGCTCTCCAGGCTATTTCTTTAAAATCCTGTGGTCCAGCGTTTTTCTGTAGTAGGTACTTTTTTGTAGATAGATACTTTTCATGCTAATCCACCTTCTTTACATGAGTCGAAAAACATGTCAAAAGTGGGATAGGAAACCTCCAACAAGTCAGTAATGTCCTATTTAAAAAAATAAAATATATACAATCATTTTTAAACATATGATGATTATTTCAGTTTCTTGCTTCCAATTCCTGACAAATATTAATATAGATAAACTGCCTATATTTCAATAAATTTGTAGAACAGTGTTTGTATATATAATATAATACTATTTTGTGCATGGAGTGGTGTAGTGTAAAACAGGATGGCTATAGATTCTGGAAATCAGGGAGGTTTATCAATCTGGAAAAGTCAGGGAATTTTGTAAAAGTACTTGAAAATCAGAAAAATTTGTCTATATGCGAAAATATTTGTGTTTTCACATGAGACTGATTCGTCAACAAACAGGTGATAGCCAATAATAGTACGTGATAGAAAAAATATATAATTATATATATTTTTAAAAGATTCATATGATATGAGTTTCTAGTATTTGAAAAACACAAATTAAGGTGATCAGATGTCCTCATATTTTTGAGGATAGCGCTTATATTGAAGGCAATTTTTGAAAATTTTAAGATACTTTAGCATAAGCTGACCAGGTGGCAAGCTTAATACAATTAGCTATCCTGTCAGATATAGAGGATAGGTTTTAGAATTGAACATTGTTCAGAAAATGAGGGAAATTTGTGGTCGCCATATATTCTTTGGCCACTATATATATGAAGTTGTTGGACTAAATTTTTAGTTCAGGTTTATGAAACTGTGAACCATTACTTTAGGAATATTGTGTGAGTTTTATGTTTTCTCTCAAATGAGGTATTAGCAAGCTGGATAAGTGTGTTATATGAGGAAGTGGCATATATTAAAATATACCATATGTGTATTGTTAATAAGGGAAATTAAGTAAACCTGATAAAGGAAGTCAAGGAAATCAGGGAACTTTTTTTTGCAATTTCTGTAGCCATCCTGTAGAAGAGGGGGTTGAAGAAGCTGTCCCAGGCATTAAAAGTTTAAGGATACCAAAATTTGTTATAGCATCTTATGGCAAACCAGTAAAAAGGGGAAGCAAATTTTCTAACTGTCTCGGATGCTGAAAACATACACTTATGGCACTGTACCTATGCTTCTTTAGTCATTCAATTACTTATCCATTCTTAGGCACCACCAATTTTTAATTGTAAATCACAGGCATTTGTATTTGGAACAAATTATCTCTATGAGTTTGATGTGATAATATAAAAGTTATAGTATAAATACTGTACCTGTACAGATACAAATATAAACATACAGTTCAATTCTGCCCCCGAGGTTAGGTAGTTTGGTCATTTCTAGATTTCATTCTTACTATTACTGTTAATTCCATACCCCTGTCCTATATCTAACTAGGGTGTACAAAAATCATGATTTTTAAAAATTTAAATCAAATTTTATGATTTTTTTCCCCTGCGTTAAAATACAGAATAGCTACCAAGAATTTCCGCTTTCGAAAACAATTGACCCTCTTATTGGTAATTTTATCTATGTTTTTAATCTTTAATTAATAAAATTATAATTATTAGTTGGTAATTACAGAAATGATAAAAACTGCATATTAGTAATTTCATTAGTTAGTAGCATATAATAATGTTATGTACATTAATACATTGTAATAATCATGTAAAACTATATTAAATAGTATTTGTTAGTATTATTAACTGCTTCCTTATTAAATTGTTAACACTGCTTAAAATTAATAATTATTAAATAATTAACTCTCTTATTAGGAAAATAAAATACATTTTTAGTATTTTATTACTAAAATAATTGATAATTTATATTCAGTCTACAAAGAAAAAGGGGGCACAGTGCTGGTTCCTAAAAAGGATACTAGTTCAGTAGAAAAGGGCATTATTTCAGGAGGAAATATAGTACTAGTAGTAATGTGTTTAGTAAACATCATAAGGGGGCCTTCTGCGCCATGGTAAATGGAGTGCCGACCTATGAGTGGGCCTCCAGAATTGGAGACGATAACTCAGTATATCAAGCTGAACTGTTTGCAATTCTGAAGGCTTTGGAATGGATTGCTGCCTCCCCCACGCAGGAAAATTTTAAAATTTTCAGTGATAGTCTGTCTGGACTTCAAGCAATTTTTGCCCTACGGACAAAACACCCTCTCATACTGGAAATTAAAATCAAACTTCACCAACTGTACAAAAAAGTTACCCTTGGCCACGTCACTGCACACATTGGTATCGCAGGCAATGAGCTGGCGGACAGCCTTGCAAAAGAAGCCACCAAACGCCAATCAATAGACTTCTCTCTTCCGGTACCCCCATCTTCTATTCGCAGAAAACTCAAATCTAAAATACTCCCCAACTGGCAAATCTACTGGGACACCTCCACAAAAGGTAGACACACTTACAACCTAATTCCAAAAGTTTCCAGAGAGCTACTTAACCTCACTCCTTATACAAGTGCCTTCTTATCCGGGCATGGCCCGTTTAAAAATTACCTCTTCAAATTTAAAATTTCACGAACCGATGTGTGCGAGTGCGGCGATAGTGGTACCCCCATGCATTATTACTTCTCCTGCCCACTGACTGTTGCTTGGCATCTTAGGCCTGCTCCTTCTAACCCACCTCCTTCTTGGCTGCTGAACATAATTACGCGTCCCATCTTAACTCATAAACTTTCAGAAATTTACAAATTACTAACACACCTGTCTAACATAACCTAATCATTCAAAGCAGTTTTCTTTCTCCATAAATTAATAATAATAACTCGCTTATTTTAGTCATTAACGTAATCATTCCGTCATTTTTTATCTGCTTAGCTTTCTCCATTTAGCTATTTTGCAGCTTAATAGTTTCTCTCATCCGCAAGTATTGTTCTCTTCCTAGCAGGGGCTGAGTCCCCATTAATTAATTTATTCTTATCAGGAACCGCAAGTTTGGTCAGCAAGTAACGTATCGTCACCTCTAACACGAAGTGCATCCAGCCTCCATCCAGTGTGAGGGTTCCAGCGCAATTGTGTGGCGCTCCTTGTCGCGTGGGAATCTCACACTGGCACCTCCACATCTCAAGTGCCGTCATTTACGAACTGTACAATTGGTACAGTCTTATCTAAGAACTGCACCCTTCTACTAAATTAGCGGACTGTACAACTGGTGCAAGCGCACCTGTGGACCTCGTTCACCCTGTCTGTCGCTCCTTGTCGCGTAGGAACACTGGTTCCAGTGACAGACCCTGTAAATTTTTTTTTTTTTTTTTTTTTTTTTTGTATGTCTTTAGTTCCTGCCACCTGTCGCGTGGGGCTTTGTCCGGCAGGACCAGCCATTGGCGAAGCTTGTACTGCCACGTTTAATCCCTGCGTGCCGGGGAGCTAGCCGGGGAAGACATTAAACGCTCAACGGCTGGGTTCGCCCTCAGCCGAGTGGTCTTCCTTAGGCATTACAAAAAAAAAACATCATAAGGGGAGGCGATATTTAATTTTATAATATGATAAATAAAGTGACAATTTTTAATTATTTTTATGAATTACAAATTGAAAAATATAACTAAATTACGTGATTTAATAGCTTCCTGTTTCTTGTAAAATTCAACATTTTTGCAAGGTCTTGGACACACGGATTTAGAAATACTATGGTATGGAAAAGTTATTTACAAGAAATCTCTGGGTACAACTAAAGATGAATTTCACTATTTTTAACACTTTCCAACCTAGTTGAAAAGTGTTTATGACTTCGGTTTGTCTGGCCGTATGGCCGTCTGCCGTCTGTCCGTGCTCTAACTCCCGCAAATATGCTCGGATTGCTCTGCAATTTTTATATGTTATAGTCGTTATCTATAGCATGTTCCCTATTTCAACGGAAGTGTGTTGCACTTATACTTTTTTTACAGGGACACTCAAAAGAATTCCATTACATTGCGGTCTATGGGGAAAAATCACTTGAGGTTTATTTAAATAATGTTTCACTATTTTAAACGCATTGAAATTTATATATATCACTAAGGTGCATTAGAAGAAGCTTAATATGGAATAGGGTGTGCATAGCACTTATAGTTACTTTACAGGGACAGTCAAAAGAATTCCGTTACATGACGTCTATGGAGAAAAATCGTCTGCGGTTTATTTAAATAATGTTTCCCTATTTTAAACGCATTGAAATTTATATAAGGTGCATTACAAGAGGCTTACTACAGAATATTGTGTGTATAGCAGTCATCGTTCATTTACAGGGACACACAAAAGAATTCTCTACTGTCTGTTAACAATAATTCCTGGAAGTGCATTTTAAGTTACTGAACACGATTTTAATTTTAACTCGCTTTTTGTCTATTACGTGGTGTGTATAAATTCTGTAGATCCTATACAGGGAAGCACAAAAGTTCGCGAACACATTTCCGTATTATTTAACTCCAGACGGAGAATTTTAAACTGTGCTACGCGTTTCCTAACTGAACTAAAATTTAGCATCCTATGTAGTATATATACAAATCTGTAGATCCTATACCGGTCTGATGAAAAGTATTCGGATTACTTAGATGTTATCTTTTAGCTTATTAAACGGTATGATTTGTAAAATTATTTTGGAAGCGTTGGAAAGTGTTACATAATCTATGCTTGACGCAGGATTTTTCGTTCTTGTTTTTAAAAAAAGCAGAATGCATTTGTCCAATTTAATAAAGTGTAGGGTGTCCTTAAAAAAATGGTTGAGAAGGAACAGTAAGCAATTACAAAATTAATAAAAACTGCAAATAAGTAATTTCATTAGTCAGTATCACAAATAACAAAACAAACATTATTTACAACTTGTTTTGCATTTGTACTGTTAATCTCCTAAATCTAAACTCACACACAAACAGAAAGCAAAATGCAAAACACTTAGCACTTGTAAACAATGATGTTTATTTATTTATTGAATATACCTATATCAGACTCATGTGCTTGACAATGATGCTCATTTATAAGTCAATAATGCTGTTGTCCGAAAACAAATGTTTATATCCTAGTTATCCTCTAAGTAATAATGCAACTTACTCAGAATGGTTTAAAAATATGTTTACAATATAATGTAACTTGACTAAGTCTTTGGATATAATAAATGTAAACTTATAACAGCAAATTAACTGGTGAAGATTTACTCATAAAATTATCATAAAATGAAACAAATTTGAAAAAATACAAATGTAATTTCTAAACAATATTTGCAAATATAATATTAAATAAATAACAATAATATATTGCATTTATTTTAATATATAATAATAATATATTTATTTTAATATAAATATTAATAAATTATTTAATAATAATGTATTAAATAATAATATAAATAATAATAAATTACTTATTAAATAAACAAATAATAAATAAATAATTCTAAACAAATACACTATACTTTAAAAAAAAAAAAATCTCAGCCGATTTCAATATAATTATTTTAAATTTACACTTACATTTCAGATCTAATTAATTAAGAAATGGTAAATTCAAGATACAACATTACTCACTGAACTAGCAATTAAAGGAAAACTGTTTCACTTTATTTCAATAACATACTTATATATTTTGTGAGATTAGTGCAATTTTTATACTAGTTAAGGTACTCATATACAGTAAAATAAGAACGCGGACAATCATTCTATTTTAATAAAAATGAAATTAAAAAAAAGTTCTTATGAACAGAATGAAAAGGTAATCTGTTCAAAAGTTATACATAAACATGCATTTATCTATATCAGATGAAATTGCACAATTGTATTGAAGTTAATTAAAAAATATTACAAGGTTGTAGTCAGACTGGTATCCCCAAGGTCTGAG
Organism: Maratus michaelseni; assembly: GCA_963931845.1. Classification (NCBI taxonomy): domain Eukaryota; kingdom Metazoa; phylum Arthropoda; class Arachnida; order Araneae; family Salticidae; genus Maratus; species Maratus michaelseni. Next base: position 83,181,692 of record OZ007586.1, read on the forward strand.
CCCCTTCCCACAATATAAAATAAGTTGAGAAGAATCCATTCATATACTTTTACTTAAAGGTAAGGCATTGTAGGTTAAAATCACCCTCACACTTGACAAAAAAAAAAATCTGTCTATGGTTGAAAAATTATTATATATTTAGAACACCAAGATGTTTGTAATATATATTTTTTCTTTAAAAAATAAAATTTAATCTTACAAATTAAAAGACTGATAAGATTTTTTTAGATTCAACAAGTGGTAATTCAAACACATGAATACACCATCTTGTGTAGATAAGATGCAAGTTTTCACTTCTGGAAAATACTGTGCAAGCACATTGTGTTACATGTATTTTGAACTTGTGTGTTCATGTCTTTATTAAGTATTATTTTTTTTACACAATGTCAGATTTATGTTACATTAGTGTTCTGTGCACAGTGTTATACAGTCAACTCTATGAAATCTGCACACTTAGGGAGCAAGGGTTTTGTGGATTACAGATTTTTGCAGATAATAGATTATTCCTTTGTTTACATTTTATTTTTTAAAGTCTGAGTATAAATTATGAACAATTACATAAATATTGCAATAGAAAAAGGAAAATATAATGCAATATTGGTTTAATATATTTAATAACTAAGTTAATATAAAGAAAACATTAAAGTATATACAATACAAATTTTACTGGTTTATTCAATTTTTTTAAACATTAACACAATGGTAGGTTAAATTTTGTTTGTTGTCAATTTTTTTTTTTTTTTTTTCTGTAATCTATGAACACTCATTACTTCATCCTCTGAGATAAAATTTTGTTGCTCAAAGAAATTTAAATATTTATATCCCAGCAATTTCATTATCTTTTTATTTATTAAACCTGTACATAAGTTATCTTAGTGTTTTCAATCTCTTATTCAGTATCAGAATCAATGTCTGTTTCAGTGTGGTTTGAAACAATAGCTATAATTTCATCATTAGTCGTTGATTGAGTTATAGTTCGCTCATCTCCACAAGCTAGCTATTGAACCAAATTTGTTCCTCTAAAAATATAGGTACACAGCATTCACTGCATCTTTTGCATAATTTAAAAGCTCACTGGTCTTTGCTTTTGCATCTCTAATATGAAAGGCACTGAAATTTTGAATTTGGCTGCTTTCAGTATCAGTGAATAATAACTTGTAAGAAGAATCGCAAGTGGCATGCAAAAGTAAGTATAAATACATTCACGGAAATTTTACTGAATGAATTATTTTCCTGTATTATATAAAATAAACAGAATGTTGAGATAAAGTCAGTCAACGTTATATTTTCATCAGCATTTGCGTGAAGTGTGCATACCAATTATGTTATGCATAACTGACCAGTTATGCATAACCAAGCAATTTATTTAAAAGAAAAATTGTTAGTTTGATTTTGTATCAAACCTTTTTACTCAGCTCAAATTATTACCTTTTGAATGCAGGGTACAGAATATATGAATTTTCTTCAATCACCATTTATTTCATTGGAAAATTGATAAGTCATGAAAAAAATACCACATTTAACTTTATGTATGAGCTTAACCATTAACTGCAATTTTCATTGTTTACATTCCAGCATGTAGTGCAGATAATACACATTTGTGGATTTATACATCAGCAGATTTCACAGAGTTGACTGTATTATGTTATAATACAAGGTAAAAACAATCCAAATTTAAATAGTATATAAAACTTTCAAAGGAGTTTATAATAAATAATGATAGAATTATATAAGAAAAATCATGTATTATCATTAAAATAAATATATATATGCTAAACATGATTACAGTATACTTACAGGTTTATAAAAAGCTTTTATACTAGTTTCATACACACAATTGGTGACATTCTCAAAATCAATACTGATAAAATACTATTGTTGAAAAAAAAAAAAAAAATCCACATCTTCTATTTATTTTCTTTTGATATATAAAAATGGATACATTTTTGGTTTAAATGCCTTTTTTTTTTCTTTTGCTATACATTTATAGGGATTTAAACAAATATAAACAAACAATTAAGAAATCAACAATTTGCCAATTTTTTGAACTCCGTGTTGGATTCTGTAATTCAGGCATGAAAGCAAGAAATAGAAAAAATGGTGGAAATTTTTCCCTATCTATATAACAGCAGTAAATTGTTGTAATTTATACACATTTTAAGAAGTATTTATAAAATAGACTAAAATATAATTGCACATATGATTGTTATTTTATTTTCATAATTTAGAAAATATTAAAAATGATATATTCAACTAACAAATAATGTATGGAATAAAAAAAAAAAGGTAGGCAGTTTGCTAAAAATGTAAATCCAAATATATCTGATGAATTTATATGAAGTACAGCTATTCATTTTTCAAAACAAATATTATTCTGGGTAGTTTTTTACTGCTTACGATCCCACCCCCCCTCCCTCTTTTCTAAGGAAAAAAATTCTTCATGCTAAATATATGCACATCAAAGTGATCTTTGGTTCAGGAATACATCACTAAAACTACCCAAAAGTGTATAAATGGGACAAAATATACTATTTCAAAAAGAACCTTATACAAACTTTCTTTCCCTTTTAAAGACTAAAAAAACTTCACTCTGGGTCGACACTTTAAATAAATTCATTAACATGATTTTCAGATGCGCATAACATAAACTGACATTTGATTTGATAGCTCTTCTGTACATCAATTCAGAAACTCCAAGGGTGTATCTATACAAGATGTCTGAGGATTAAATTTACCCTCCCCCCATATGCTTCCAATATTTTCTTTGCATCAATCCAGTTAATGTCCAAAATTACTTTCAAAAAGGTGGAATACCTCCTTTAGAAGGAACTCTTTCATGCCTGCTAATTGCACCAAAAATTTGAGATTACAAAATATATAATGTATATATTTAAATGAATTTGTCGATAACTGATACTTGCAGCATACATCAAAATGAAATACTCAGTCATCATTTAAATTACAAAAGAAAATTTTGTTACCTGCAGTTGTTTCTTTTATTTCCTCTGGAGCTGGTACCTAGAATAAAGTCATGTTTATTAAAGTACTTAACATAGATGTGATTTTCATATTCTTTAACTAAGATTTGAGCTGCCCAATGGTGTCCTATTTTTCTTGTCCCCTGTGCTTTAAGCTGTCTTATTCTTTTTGATAGTGAAGAAAATGCACCACTTTGACTACAAATATAGTAATATGCACTATACAATTTTTTTATTTATTTCCCACGTGGTTTCATGAAAGTACAGTTGTTTTTATTTTCTTCAGAGTGCAGCCAATCATTGAACTCTAAAAATATATTATAAAATGTACTTATTTTACTTTTATTTTAGTAAAAGAAAGAAAATTAACAATTCAATTATAACTAAGTTATACATATAAATATATATATATTTTTTTTTTTTTTGGTGTATACTTATTTTAAACGGACTTTGGCATTTTTTTTAGCTTGGCTAAATTCGGGCTTCAGAAAGTGAGATTTGTTTCCAAATGATATAAACAGCAGTACTTTTCCAGTATATGGTGTATACTTATTTTAAAGACCCTTTGGTATATTTTTTTAACTTGTTTAAATTCGGGCTTTAGAAAGAGAGATTTGTTTCCAAATGATATAAACAGCAGTACTTTTCCAGTATATGGAGTAGACTTATTTTAAAGGGACTTTGGCATATTTTTTTAACTTGGCTAAATTCGAGCTTTAGAAAGTGAGATTTGTTTCCAAATGATATAAACAGCAGTACTTTTCCAGTATAGGGCAAAATAGGGAAATTGATCTTGGCGAGAGAAGGAATTTAGCAACATATTTTCTGGCAACTTACTCACTGTTTCATATACACAAGCAATTTTTACAGTATTTATATAAGTTATTTAAAATAAAGAAGCTTTTTATATACAAACAGAAAAATTTGGATATAAAAATAATAATAATTATGTATATATATATATATATATAATATGCTTATATATACAGTAGAAGTTCTTTATAATGCAAACTTAAAAACACAAGATTTCGCGTTATATAGAATTTTGCACTATATAGATCATTTCACAGATCATTAAAACTTATGTTGTAAACATGGCAAAATATGTCAGGAACTTATCAATATACAGTAGGTCATCTTTATATTACATTCCTTGAGACCAAAAGTTGTGCAGATTATACATTTTGGCATAATATTTCACATATTGTTAAATTACCTTATATAAACATGATACAAATATGCCTGGGCGAAATCATATTACTTATTTCCAATGTTTTATAAATTAATAATAACAATATTTCCATTAAAAAGTCTGAATTAAGAAGATAAAGATGAAATAATGTTTGAAACTTAGTCCTGTAGTGAGTAGCAATATTTCTACAATGTGAATTGCAAACTCGTCTTAGCTACAAAACTCATTGTTTACATCTCAGAAGCTGTGCCTTATATGGAGAACTGCATTATATAGAATTATGTTATAAAGATCTTCTACACTGTATTGTGCTGTCCTTAAAAAAAAAACTCACACTAGTATTTCATCAAATATTTCACTAAAAACATTTTTTTTGTTTTGTTTTTATGCAACAATTAAAATAATAAAAATAGTTAAAAACACCTAGGAGTGCTTATTTAATTTTAAAATAATTTAAAGTAACAATTGTAGAATTCTGGCAAAAAAATGAGCTTCATTTTTACATACTTTCTTGTTATAATAGAATTTTACAATGATCTACATAATTTTTTAATTGTTTTTATGTTAAACCATTAATATGTAATAAAATACTTCATTTTCAGCTAATTATGTCAGATGTGGCTTTTTTTTTTCAGGTTTTTTTTTTTAGAAAAGTAGGGATTTTTTCAAATTCTCCCTTAATTAGCTGTTGCTTTGTAATAAAGAGATAAAAAGAAAGATGCTCAACATTAAAATCTTAATCCGAACAAGTTGTAAAAATTTAGCAATGTTTAATTGTTTCGCATTCTTTATTAGACTTTATGTAGAGAAAATTTCGAAAAATGATTTTTTTTTTTAAGAGGCCAGCATAATACAGAAATAAGCATAAAAGTTTATTAGGTTTGTTTTCATAGCTGTTTATATCATTTGGCAACTAATCTCGCTTTAAAACCAAATTGTGCCAAACTTTTTTTTTAAAAATGCCAAGGCCCCTATACTGGAAAAATACCTAAACAGCTATGAAAACAAATATGAGGAATTATTATCCTTCCCCAGCTAAAAATGAACTGCAGTTTTTCTGCAGAAGTGAAGTAATTTTGAAGTTTTTCTACAGTCAACTGTAGATTTTCTGTAGTTCAATCTCAACTGTAAAAATACTTCAGTTATTTTGCAGCTACTGTGAAGTAATTTTGCAGTAATTTATTTCAAAAAGACTGTGAGCTATTATCCACAAAAATACTGTAGTTTATGTGAAGTCATTTTAGAATCATAAATTTAAAAAATAATGAGAGTTTACATTTGTAGAATTACTGCAGTAAATGTGAAGTAATTTTACAGTCATATCAGAAGTATATTTTCTGACGTATCTCCAGTATAACTGTAATTAGTGAGAGGTAATTTTACATAACTTAATTTATAAAAAGCTTGTGTTATATTTTCTGTAGTTTATCTGCAGTTTTTAAAGAGATGTTAAAGTTTTTCAGTTTTTGATATTATTGCATGACTTACTATTTACTTTATAATTAATAATGTTTTCAAGACTTTTATTTTAAAGATCTAATTTTAACACCTGGGTAAGTCCCCGCACCCTTTAAGTGAAATAAAACAAATATTAATAGAAATTAAAGTTTTAAATAAAAATATATATGTATGTACATATAAAAATTATCAATGTTGTTTATCGTTAAAAACTCAGGCCTAATCAGGGACCGACTTATATATTTTGAGGCCCTAGGCATAAACATAACAAGGGCCTTCTGTAACATTTTAAGTGCAAAACTAATGCATTAAAACCATATCACGTGTTATACTAATTTGTTATTCTTACAATATTATATCATTATCTTACACATTAATTACAAAAATAAAATTACTATGAACCATAGACATATTACAAAACATATTTTAAAAATCAATTAAAGCTTTTAATTATATAAATAATTATATATACATATATAAATTAATCAATGTTGTTTATCGTTAAAAACTCAGACCTAATAAGGGACCAACTTACATATTTTGGGGTCCTAGGCATAAACATAACGAGGGCCTCCTGTAACATTTTAAGTGCAAAACTAATGCATTAAAACCATATCATCTGTTATACTAATTTGCTATTCTTACAATATTATATCATTATCTTACACATTAATTAAAAAAATAAAATTGCTATGAGCCATAGACATATTACAAAACATATTTTAAAAATCAATTAAAGCTATTAGTTATATAAAATAATTGTATACATATATATATATATATATATATATATATATATGCAAAAAAGATTTTATTAAAAATCACTTTTATAATGTTTCAATCAATAAAAAGGATTTTAATAAAAATATCTAAAGTTCCCATGCGTTATTTTATTTAAATATTGTTCACAATTACTAGAACCATGTGCATATAGAAATTACTTTATTTTAAAAATATCTTCAAGTGAAAATGTCTGAAAATTTCATGCACACACATATTTAACTAGTAATAAATGTATTATAACAAAATAATTTGTCGATGCACTTATTAAAATTATTATTCATTTTAAAACTTAACCGCAGAAAGAAAAAAAAGCCTAATTCGCAAATTAATTCAGCTTATTTTTTTAAATCATGTATTCATTTACAAAGTAAGAATTAATATTCTTATTTTATTTCTAAATTAAAATTATTTTACAAGCTATAAAAATATAAACAGCTCCCTTAACATTTTAAAAAATAAAAAGAAAACTAGTTCGCAAAATAATTCAACTTATTTTATTAAATTACACATATATTTAAAAAGCAACAAATAATTTTCTTATTTTATTTAAAAGTTATTAATTATTAAAATTAAATTAATTTTTTTTATTACAAACCATAAAAACATAAACAGGGCCCTTCACGAAATTATTAATGAAACTAGCCCCTGTACAAAATTCCTATTAATAAAACAGGTGCCTTCACGAAATTTTCTTAGTAAAATGGGTCCCGTCACAAAGTCTAATTTTATAAAAACATACTCTTTATTTTAAAAAAAAATCAAGTAAAAAAAATATAACACATTTAAAAAACATATATTTCGTAAGTGAATGCTTTATCTCAATAATATCCGCTAAGGTATTTATTCCACAAATTTAAATAAAAAATTAATTTTGAAGCACACGCGTAATTCTTTTACAAGCTATAAAAACATAAACAGCTCCCTTCACATTTTAAAAAATAAAACAGAAAAAAACTAGTTTAAAATAATTTAAAATAGTAAAGAAACTAGTTAAACATTAGTAAATATTCATCTCAAAATCCCACCTTTGGGCTACCGCCTAGGTATTACCAACTGAAATTTAATCCCCTTCCCCCCTATGACTCCATGCAATCCACTTGTCACCAAGACTCAACGGCTGAATGGATAACACACTGGACTGCTAACCTAGAGATTGCCAGATCGAATCCCCTCTCGGCAAAAAGGGGAAAAAATATTTTTTTTAATATTAACAAATAAATATGTTAAGATGGCTCACAGATGGAGCCACTAACAGAAAGAAATTGTGATAAAATATTTGCAAAATTACTGCAGTTTATAAAACTGCAGTAATTTTGAAGTTGTATCGACCACAAAAATTCTGCCGTGGAATCGGCCAAATCACTGCAGTTTTCCAACTGTACTTTTTCTGCAGATTTACTGCAGTTTATTTTTAGCTGGGTCTTCACACAAGTATATAGCTTAATGCTTTGTTCAATATAGAGATCTGTTCAGGCCAATTTCCTTTCACAAGATTCAGACCTACCATTTTTCTGCAGGGCCATGCCGAGTCCAAGCTTAACTATTCTCTGCAGACTCGGGCTGGGCCAGAATTCCTTTTTCCTGGAAAAGTTGGGCCTGGACTTCCTTTTTTCTAAAGGTCTGCAGGGGCCGAAGTTTTTAGGCTCAGCACAATAATTTTTACAAAAAATGCACAGATTTTTAAATGGCCATTATTCTACAATTAAAATTATTTTTAAATATAGTATATATACATTTCTAGGCAAAAAAATTAAAGTACAGTAAAACATGTAAAATACAACCCGTCTAAGATGGAAACCTGTTGCAAACAGAAAAACGTCTTGATCTGTGCAAAAATAATATAATACATATACAAAAGATGATGTACCTGCTAAGAATAGAACCTGCCTGTAACAGATTTTTCTTCTCTTACTGAATCTTCATTTGAATGATGATTGACTACGTCAATTTTTGTAATCAGCCTTTATGTATGTAATTGTTTAAATGGTCATTAATGTTGTTGATATTTTGCATTCCATGCATTTTTAACATAATCTGAAAATAAAGTCTAAGCATAAGTAACTGTGCTCTTTGAATAATTTTAATTTTAGTATAATGTTGCTTCAGAAATATCGACATGTTTTGTAGAAATTAAGTTGTGCCAAACTTTTACATTTTATACTGGTCTGGTGCAAAAACAAAATTGCATGGGCCAGACTGGCAAAGGCCAAAAAAAAAATTGAAGATGCTTAGGCCGAACTTTTTTTTTTTTAAATTGGGCCAGGCCAATAACATTTTTGTATGGGCTGGGCTGGGTCGAAATTTTATACCATACCGGGCCAGGCCCTGGCCTGGAAATTTAGGCTTGTACAAACCTCTAGTTCAATATCTATTGCTATTAAAAATAATAATATTTGTTAATGAGGAAATATATTTTTTGAAAATTAGTTACGTTTAAAATTCTCATGCATGGGGCTAGGAACATGTGGCCTGAGAATAAAGCCTATTTGCTAATCCATCCCTGAAGTTAATGCAATGCAATTAATCAGCTACCATCACATCAAAATACATAAAGTTAGAATATTTTGTAAAACATATACTTGTTCAAACATTTTTAAAAAATCGAGAAAGTTATGTGTGTTAATTAAATTATTTCAAAAATTTAGTAATGCTTTAACCAGCCAGAGGGGGCTTTGAAATTTTTCTACTAGAGGTAATTGATGTCTGATCTTTTTTCTTACACTTCAATTGTAAATAAATTAGACATATGAGAATAAATAGATTATACAGACAGAAGTAGAAGGCAAAACTACCTGTTATAGAACCTTTGATTACAAAGTATAATTTTCTTTTAATGTAATATGCATGTTATTTATTATTAAAAAATGTAGAGTGGCTCAAGAAGTTGCTAGAGGTTTGGGGGTGCTCAGCCTCCATCTGGTTATGAACCTGCATTAATCTTGTGAGCTTTTGATACAACTGATTTTAGGAAATTATTACATTTATAACTATAAAACTGTATAATTAAAAGTTATTAATGAAAAGCATTATTTCTTACCTGTAAGGCTACCAAATATTAATTCTTTGTTTTTATTGCAATAAATCATTTGACATTTTATTAACATAAATCGGACATGTGTGCTTGACGTCAAGCGCCCGCTTATAAGTCATCATCAATATATACAGGGACGAGATAGCACACACAAGGAAATTTACAACACACAAAAATACAGCCAACAGTTCCACAAAGAGTGTGCAACAGAGCCAGCAGGATTCAAACCCCCTACGCCTACGCAAGCGATTAGCGGTATGATGCTTTGACCCCTCAGCCTGCAAATGTTCCCGAAACTTGTATAATGTTGCTAACTGTGACAAATATCCATCTTCTTCACATTTTTAGCCTCTTTTCGGAATTCATTTTCCCCGAATCATAACAGTGACATTTCAAACAGGAACAAAAAGTGCGCTGCGCGGATTGGCAGTTTTGATCTACAAAATGTGCGCGGATCGGCAGTTTAGTTTTGATATCTGTAAGCCGCATGCGCGTTGGGTGATGCAATGGATCACCTCTTTCAAGACGTTTGAAATTCCGCACGTTTTGCTCATATTGCAGCAGCATAATATAAAAATCATAAAAATAACATCGCCAAATCTTAATAATTTCCAGGCATTTACTTTCAACGAATTTTTTTGTTTTGTGAGAAAAGCAGACTATTTTGATTTATATGACATGAATTTTAAAATAATTTGTTTCTCATCCTCATCTAGAAAGTCAATCACCATGAACTAAACTGTGTGATAAACATACGATTAATTGTCTACTTAAGTACGTTGCTATCAGGTATCTTTTTACTTTTTAATTTAGATAGGTGTTTTCTTTTTTATGTATATGTTAATTTTCACGTTAATTGCATTATATTTCTGCAGTTTTTTTGTTCATTTTCTTGATTGTTTACATCGTCTAAATCAGACTCTAGGGATGGTGTTTACATGTCAACCAAAAAGTATATATCTCTCTTTACATATAGGTAATTTGATGTTTTAATTTCGTCTACTTGGTATTTCTGCAACTGAAGTGTTTTTTATTTTTATAGTATTTATGTGAACTGAGCTATTTTTCTATAATTATATGCATAGCCGGCTCAACCATTGGACAAGCCAGGAGGCTGCCCAGGGCCCGGCGCCAGTTGAAGTCTTGTTAGGGATCACTAAGCCTGTCTATACATTTAAAAACATCGTTACTCTGTATAAAATGATGATATTATTGCTCTAAAGTTGTAATTTTTTTATGTACCTCCTAAAAAAAAAAAAAAAATGGCAGGGATCTTATTTTGATTTTTTAAGCCTTTTATGAGCCTTTTAACATTTCTGAAATTTCATTGTCTAGAGATTGTAGACAATTTTTCTTTTTTAACTATTTTTTCCTCAAGAAATTCAAAAGTGTTAATAAGTTAAAAACTGAAAGCACAATATTTACTTAATAGTTTTAAATAACAAAATTAAAAACTGAAAGAACTACTGTTTTTTTTTTTTTTTTTTTTTTTTTTGGGGGGGGGGGGGTGGAGGGATTGTCCCTTCTAACCCTACTTAAATGGTGCCTGTGACCGAACATCGAACTGGTATTTTTCACATCGGACAATCTTTCTTTAGCTTTTATTGTTACACAGGACTTAATTTGAGCCGGAGCCCAGCTTCGGTACTTCTCTGTTTTTAGTAAAAATTTAAATATTGGCCAGAATTCACTTATAAGTGATGTAATGTTTCGCTCACGTATGAGATGGAAATGAAACGGTCTCTGTTTTTAACCCTTTTAGTGCCAAGGAGCACCGTCGTGCTGCTCTCGCTACTGTATTTTTATTATCATAGTATAAAATCTTCTGAAGAGAATGTTGAAAAAATTATGAATATTGGTGTATTGTAACGGAAATGGTGAATATTTCTCTTGGTCATATAAATTATCTATAAAAATGCACTTTTTTACTGGCATTTTTAGCATGCATTGGTAAACTATGTATGGCACTAAAAGGGTTAAATCAGTCTTCGGGTTTGGGCAGGTTTGAGCTCAATCTGTCTTAAATTCAACATTGTATTTATTCCATTTCAAATCATTTTAATGCTATTTTGATAAGAATAAAGAGTCACCAGAGATAATCTTTTTCTATTCTGCGTAACTGCGAACTATTCATTATTTTTTGTGTTAACACTATTTCTGAATCATAATCCTGAGCTTATTTAATCACAGAATTCTGCGATTAATTAACATTAAGATTAGGCAAAGGTTTCTGTTGTAGTAATAACTAAAAAGTGGATTAGTTTATAGATAAGTATAAGCAGTAGATGTATTTAAAATTTGTATTTTGCTAAATAAAAAAAATAATGCTTTAAATTAAAAAAAAATTGACGGCTCGGCCTACATGTACAGGTAGATTTCAAGGACGCAGACCGTGAGGCGCCTGTTTGTTGGGAATTGCGGAATAAATGACTTTTTTACCATGATGCGTTAGTTGGAATCACCCATTTCGAAACCTGACTTGTTTGCGGGCGGAGCCGGCAAAAAATTTTTTTTTTAATTAAAATTTTTTTTTTTTTTTTTGCTATATGGTCCTATAAAAAACTTGTCAATATAAAAATTTTAGATAATATTAAGAGGATTTATAATAAATTTAAGCGGATTTGATATCTTGTGAATTGACGAAGTTATGAATTATTTTCTTCTAAAACTCCCCTCCTTCCCCCTTGGGGCCATTTTTAATGATATCAAAAATCTGTCGTACCTAAATTTTAGGCCCTTTTCCTAGAAGTAATAATAACTTTAAACGGATTCGATATGTATAAAAAAAAAATTAAGAAGTTATGGTCTTTTTCTGTTTTTACAAAAAGTCCCCCCCCCCCCCCATTGGTTCAATTTTTCCCATTAACGAACTTGAAAGATTTTATGCCCCTTGATTTTATGTATAATTTCGGAAGAGATTTGTGCAGAATTGTTGAAGTTATCGTTTCCATAAAAAGTGATATAGATATATAGATAGATAAAGTTTTGAACTGGGGGTTGTTTTGGGTTCTGGGAGTCATGATCGGCGTATATCTAAAATTTTTTTTTTTTTATTCCAACTTAGGAGAGAATGTAATACGTAGTATTTCTTACGAAATCTACCTAAAAATGATGTATGAAATATAAATATGCAAATTGTAGTGACGGCGGAGAGGGGTGTGTGTGTGTGGGGGGGGGGGGGTGCGCTACAGATGTTAGCACTGCAGAATATTGGGGCTTCAGTACTTTTTTATCCTTAGAAATTAAGCCCTGTTGATAATTATTTTTTAAAGCACAATATTTACTTAGTATTTTTAAGCAATAAAATTAAAAACTGAAAGAACTACTGGAAGAGGTTGTGTGTGTCTGGGGGAGGGGGGGGGGATCTTAATACCAGGCATGAAGAATACATTTAAACTGCAGGAATATCAACCAAAATAAATTAAAAGATCACCTTTGCTCTCCTATTCAGCAGAGCAATTTATATAAAAATACAAATAATAATAATAAAAAAAAAAAAAAAAAAAAAAAAAAAAAGCAACACAGATGAAATTTATAGAAATATCAACTAAAAGAAATTGAAACCTTAAAAACACTTTAATATGTCATTGAAATATTTCAAACGAGCTGGATTCGGATGTAAAAAAGCAACGGCCGCCATCTTGTGACATCCAGCTCAGTTACTTCAATCGACCGGACAGACATCGGGGTAAATGTCAGTTCCTGTCTATTTATAGTTCCATGATAAATAGTTGCCAGCAACTTGCTAATAAAATCATTCCACCATCTCCATGTTTTAAAATGCACAAACTACATTAGAGACAATTTTTTGGAACTGAGAAATTCGTGTAAAATATGTATTTACACATTAAAGACGTGAGTATAAAACATCATAAATTTACTGAATGGTGTATACAAATTAAAAATTTTATACATACATTAAAATTAAAAATATCGACGTTTCGACCACCTTCTATGGTCATCCTCAGGAAAAATTGGTAATATTGCTTCTAAAGTTTTAAAACATCACAAATTTACTGAATGGTGTATACAAATTTAAAATTTTATACATATATTATTTTTTATTTTAATGTAGGGGAGACCGGTACACACTGGACCTATGGGCAAAGTGGACCCCCCCCCCCCTAATATTTTATTTATTTAAATTTTGTTTAAGGTTCCCTTCTATCCTAATAGCCAACAGCACTGCACTGATTATTTATAGCCTTCAGAAAATATGTTTAGCTCAGATTGAACTATTTTATCATGATTGGTTGTTTTGAGCTTCTAAAAGTAAAATTTTTCATCATCACATTTTAATTTTTTTAGTAATTAAAGGTTGTAGATAAATCCGATAAAACAGCTTTTTTGCAAAGCTAAGATACTTGTTTTTATTTAACTTTAAAGTTAACATGTTTAAAAGAAAGCTATAAACAATATTAATATGATTATTTATTGAACTTCAACATTCGGCACAGCGGACCACCCACTTCTGGGGCACAGTGGTCCACAATCCACTCTGCTCCTGTAATGCAGAATGTTCAAAATATTTAATAATTGCTTATTTACTATAAAGAAATATTGTTTAAAAGTAGTTATTTAACTTTAAAATAAAGTAAACAAAGAAAAATAACAATTTATTTAACATAGTAAGAAATATTTTGTTTTGTATTTACTGCCTTTGATAAATATAACCGTAGTCTAATTGGTAATGATTCTATTCATGTAAGATTCACGAGACGCAAATTGAATGGAAATCAGTTTATTTTTCCTGAAACTGTAGATGAATCTATTGTAGATGTCAATGATTTCATAATATTGCTCCCAGACCCAAAAGTATTTCAGGAAAATTCCAGGCTCAATTTTACTCATAAGTATTTTGGAATTTCATTTGCAAATTTTAATGTGCGCTGATTTTTTTGTACTTAAGTAATAACTTCAACTAAATTGCAATTGTTCCTGTATTAATCTGTTATTATTTTCGAAATATAATTATTGTTATTTTTTTTTCTTGTTTCAAAATGTTACTTGTAAATTTATATTACTATGCTATTTTGCGGGTAAAGGGAAAAAAAAAATTAGATTAATGAAAAATAGATTTATATTGTATTTCAGTGGGGCACACTGGTCCACTTTATGGGTGCATATAAATTTTTTTTTTTGAAAAATGTATTGAAAACTATGTTATGAGAAAATTATGATGAATGTATAAAGGTTTAAGGAAGATTCAAAAATATTTTCATGCAGATCGGTTTGTCCATTAAAGAGAAAAAAAAAATGGGAACTGAAAAAGTGGTCCACTGTGTACTAGAGATGAGTTCGGGCTCACTTTTCAGAGCCCGAGCCCGATGATTTTAAACTCCGAGCCCGAAACATTTTGTGTCATCAGAGCCCGAGCCCGATACTGAAAGTATGCAATAGAAAAAAATTTGCATAATATTTACAAATTGTTTTAAAGATTTTTAAACCTCTTATTACATGAAAATAACTGTATCCTAAGAACATAATTATTTTTTGGAAATTTACATTCAACTGTCTCAAAAGAGAAGTTTGGTATAAAATAAAAATATATTTCCTTAAAAGATTGTTATAGTTTTCTCTCCCAACAAACAAATCTGATGGACACATTAACGAAGTGAGTTTTATTAATAAATGCATGATATTTGCAGGCATTACAATTTATATATCAAAGAATCGAACAACTTTTTTTATTTCCCACAAAAGGTGTACACCTTAAATTATAATAGATTCCTTCCTCAAAACAATCTTTCCTGATTCTCCTGTCCCTAAACATCAGGTTAAATAAAAACACCGTAAGGGACACCGTTATCTGTATGATACGATTCTCTTATAAAAAAAAGAGGAAAAACTGTTCGATTGCTTTCTATCGGAATAACAATACATGCTAATTAATTATATATACTTACGAATGAAAGTGACTTCGATAATGTGCAGAGCAGAGATGCAGTGTGAGCAGCCTTCATGATGAAAATGTAAGAATCACTAACGTTATTTTCCTATGAAGAGCGATTATTACTCGCACACTATAGAAGACTAATAATTTGCAAACCTTAAGCTAAAGCTGGTTGACTAAAAACCAAAGTAAAAATTTACTTCGCATTAAATCTCTATAAAAAATAAAATAAATAAACGTTCCAATTAAAACATTGCATTTCCTGCTGTTACAAGCTAAAATCGAACAACAAATGGCGCCATATGAACAGTCATCATCTTTACCAGACATAAATCTGCTAACATGTATGATTTTTTTTTTCTTTTGAAATAGTATTCTAATACTTGAAAAGAAAAACAAAATTTCTGTTTTTCTTCATTCTGATCAAAATGGCATTAAAATGACTTGAACGAATGAATAGCAAGTAATTTTTAAGAAAAAAAAAGTTATTTTAATTTTTTTCTAAACGAGAATAAATAACATTCTCAGTTTCAGAAAGAATGAGCCCGAGCCGAAGATTGGTATTGAAATCGAGCCCGTCTCAGGCTTTCGGGCTCGGGCTTAGCCCGTCTCATCTCTACTGTGTACCAGTCTCCCCTATGTATAAAATTTTAAATTTGTATACACCATTCAGTAAATTTGTGATGTTTTATACTCACATCTTTAATGTTTCATGGTATAATCGTACAGCATTTATGTATGTATTTACACATTATAAATAATTTTTTAAAAAGGGCAGAATCCTGGAATAAGCGAGACACCTGTCTTGGTGATTTTTTATAACATGCACCAACCTAAAATACGGCAACCTCAAAAGCGAAATTCTCTGCAGTGTGACTGAGGACACAATTCCTGCTCGTTATGGCTTACAATAAGGGCCTGATTACCCAAAAAGCACACATGAGGCACAAGCTTCTCCTCTAAAATTTAAGAGGCACAAAATGATTACAAAATGGGGTCTCTAATTCACTTTTTATATTTCTTTACATTGCTTTTTCAATATTTTTGGAGGAGAAAGTTTCTCTAATGCTAGAGAAAATCCATTCTACTTCATGAATCTTAACTAATTGGGTAATTTGAATGTGATCAATAAGCTGTTAACTAATCATATGCAATCCTGATGTGCTGCTCAGACCTTGTGTCTTAGTATACTTCAACAATATGTACCACAACTATATTCTTTCTACATAATATTTCATTTTTCAGCAAGTTACAAAAAAAATCATTCCATCATACTGATTTTGCTCCATTCTGCAGTGAATTTTTTAAATTCCTAAAAGGATTTTGGGTTAAATCATTTAACCTGTACATTTTTCTTTCAAGATTTTCAATATATTTAGCATTTTTTCATATTCCATGACAATTTTTTAACATTCATAAAAGAAATTCAATTTGAAACTTTTACTCTAATACACTGAATTTAGTCCTCTGAATTTTTAATAATTTTTTCTCATTCCACAGTGAATTTTTAACATTCCTATAAGAATTCCATTTACAATGTTTTAAGCCATTATAGACTCCAGTTATAATCTGCTCGCCCAATACATTAAAATTTTTTTATTCACAATCTTAAATATGCACAAATTCATCAAAACTTGCAGCACAGCAATGTCTAGAATTCATGAAATGAAATACTACTTATATTTATGCACACAACACAATATTTATCAAATAAAATAAATAAAAATTCACTTGCTATTATTTCCCTATTTTTGTAAACACTTAAAATAGACTGCTTATGAAGCAATATTTCAATTTTCAAAGAATTATACAGAAAAAAAAAAAAAAACCCTGAGAAAGACAACAAACCAAAAGTTAAACTTACCTGTAAACTTCTTTAATTATTTCAAAACACAGTCTTTTAAACATATGTAACTTTCTTCATCCATTTACAAATATGGCTTTTTAAACATTACATAAATTTTTTCAACCATTAAAAAAATGTTGTCTCAAACATTTGAAAATATGACCACAACAGACTCATATCCACGTCAAAACCTTCTTCACAAAATAGCAAAACAAAAAAAAGCTCAACTTAATAATGATTCTACAAATCAACCAACTATCCAAAAAACAAGAAACACACCAATCTGGCAAAACCAATCAATTCCCTGATCAAACCACAGTAGGCGTGACCACAATACACAGAACAAAGTGCTGTTGCAAGAAGAAGTGATTTATCGACTTGCAAAATTCAATGCTGCCAAGTGTATTGCTTATTCTAGGATTCAGACATTTTTTCTTATTCATTAGTTTTGGTTTATAGAACTTGAAATTAACAAATGAAAAAGTACATAATAAAAATATTTTCAAAATGTCTAAACAAATATACTTAAAATCAATATAACTTTGTCAAACATACAGGCCTTTTTTTAATTACCATTTTTTCTAGTATTCTGCAAAAAAATTATGGTACTTTCATGTTATAGCAGCCGCCAAGGATGAATTGCCAAGCGACCAAGATTTATCACCAAATTATAAAGCATATATAATGTTATAATAATACATGATGTATATAACATTTTGTGATGCATATTGCCCAGTTATTCTTAGTCTTATATGACATGTGTATAAGATGTATAAAATGACGTATATGGCACGTATATGAGCATTTAGAAGTATATACAGGCAAAGTTTTAATCTGCAGAAGTTGGGACCAAAGGCTGTGCAGATGATAGAATATTGTGGATTATGGAGTATTATGAATTATGCGTCATTTTCTTATTTATAGACAACATTTTAATTCCATATTCAGTATAACATGAAAAGATTAAATAAATTATTAGATTTCATATTTATCTCAAAATATGCAATTTTTCAAGTTATTTTATTTAAAAACATATATATATATAAAGAATAACTAGCTGACTCCTGCCTGGCGTTGCCCGGGCCCATGATAATAAATTTTAAAAAAAGCATCAAGTTTTTATTATATCTTTAACCTGATTTTGTATGAATTTATAATTTAAAATGAAAAATTCGTGAAAAAATATTGATATTTAGTGATAAAAGCGTTCATTTTCTTGTTTTTTTACGTAGGGTTGTTTCATAGTTTTAAAATAAAGAGTTCTTTTTGTCCGAACTCTTTGAAATCTTTATTGGTGATAAATAAAATTGTTTTACATCTCGTGTAAAAATTTTGTGAAAAAATACTGTAATCTAGTTGTAAAAGAAATGTTTTCTTCTTGCTGTTTTGTTTTTTTGTATGTTTTCGTGTCGGCTCCTTTAACATAGCAATAAAAAAATATTTTCTCATATATAGTTTTTCATCTTCCAGACTCTCTGACATTTCAATCGGTTATAAATATAACTGTATCCAAGCTCTCTTTAAAATTTTGTATGAAATTATATTTAAAAATGAAAAATTCACGAAAAAATATTGATATTTAATGTTAAAAGCACTCATTTTCTTGTTTTTTTATGTAGGGTCGTTTCATAGTTTTAAAATAAAAAGTTCTTTTTGTCCGAACTCTTTTAAATCTTTATTGGTGATAAATAAAATGGTTTTACAGCCTATGTAAAAGTTTTGTGAAAAAATATTGTTATCTAGTTCTAAAAGAAATGTTTTCTTCTCGCTTTTTTGTTTGTTTTTGCGTCGGCTCCTTTAACATAGCAATAAAAAAAAAAAATTATCATCTCCCGAACTCTCTGACATTTCAATCCATTATAAATATAACTGTATCCAAGCTCTCTTTAAAATTTTGCAAAAAAATATGTATATTTGATAGTGAAAACATGAGTTCATAAAAAAAAAGCTTTTAGCTTTTGACCTCAGAGCAAAAATATATTAGAAGTTCTATGCTTTCAATGCAATGGTATGACTCCATCAATTTTCAATTAACCCGTTTCAATCCCCCTAGGCTAAACAGGTTAAGGCTAATCAATCAGGTTTACCCTTTCTGAGGGGAGAAACCTTCAAAAAACATTGAAGCATGCGCATAGAGACAATATTCATGTGGAAAACAGAATGTGAAATTGACCAATTTGACAGAATGTGCTTTTCGTTTTAAATATATAGATTTTTACGAAATATATTATAGATTTCGTTTTAAATATATACATTGATAATAACCAATGATCTATGAGAATTTTTTATAGGAGCATTTTTAGCAAAAAAGTAAACAAAAATGTTGAATGAGAATAAATTATGTAAAAAAAAAAATAATAATAACCAATACAAAAATAAAATAAATACAGAAAATGATAATAATTCCAGTGACTATGTTAGCAACTAACAGAAATCTATTTTTATCTAACAGAAAATAATTGATATTTTTTTTCTCAAATTGATGAAATTTGCAATAACCTTTTTGCTACTGAATGATGAAAATTGCCATTTGTTTCCATGATCCTTTTCCAAAATTCACGATTCTTTTCCACGATCGTTAGTCGAAATTCCTGATTTTTTTTCCCATCCAGCAAAAAAATACCCGATTAAACCGGATCAAATTCTTGATTTTTTGCATGATCATTTGACGAAATTCTCGATTTTTTTCAGTGCAATTGTTTGCTTAAATTTGTGAATTATTTTTTTTTCTTGGTCCTTGGCCATTTAGCGAAATTTGAGATTTTTTTTCACGCAATCGCTAGATGAATTTCGCAATGTGTCCACTCTATTGACAAAATTTGTGATGATCCTTCCGCGACCGAATGATGGAAATCACCATTTCCTTCCATTACCTGGTAAAATTAGAGATATTTTTCCACGGTCATTACAGAAGATTCACCATTTTTTCCATGACAATTTCTCCCGATAAACTGATGAAAATAACTATTGTTTCTGAACTCTTTAATCAAATTCGTGATATCTTTCTATGATCGTTGGAGGAGATTTCACAATTTTTCCTGCAACGAATTGTAAATTTAATCATTGTTTCATAGAATTCATTTTTTTTTTTCCCACAATCCTTTGCCAAATTTCATGAATTTTTTTATTTGACCTATTGACAAAATTCATTATTTATTTCACAGATCTTTTGACAAAATGCATGATTGTTTGTTAAAATTCGTGATTTTTTCTTCACGACCAACTTACAAAATTCTTGATGTTTTGCACGATTGTTTGATTAAACTCGCATTTTTTTTTTGTCTGCGACTGTTTGACAAAATTCGCAATTTTTTCAACGAACTGTAAATTTGTTAAACTGTTTAGATTTGTTAAACAACACAAATTATAGTAAATTGCGGATTATCGATCCTTGACTCTATATACATATATATATGAGGCAAAGCTTTGCAATGATCTAGGCAAAATCATAACTGCAATCTTGGCATAATCATAATTGTGGTGGCCACTATAACATGAAAGTACCAAAAGTATAATTTAAAATATAAATTCCTTTTTTTTTTAAATCAAAACCTTGAAATGTAGTTTTTATACTTCGTAAAAAATTCTTAAAAATTTATCATACGCTGTATATATACTAACTAAAAACAACATAAATGTCCTAGAAACGTATATATACATACCATTTCATAAAATATTTTACAGAAGGTGTTTTGAATCTATATACAAAACTGTTGTTTACAAATACAACCGAGCGCTTTTGAACAAACCTTTGCACATCATCAGGGTTACAAAACAAATGTAAGTACACACATGACCAAAACCAGTAAGAGCATTGTTCACTGCTAGAAAATGGAACCAATCATTAAAACAAATCAACAAAGTGGGAGGCAATGGGAGAGATGTGATGATCATATTTCATCTTGAACAATTCCTAAGAGTCTATACCATAATTTTGGAATATTGTAGGATAATGAATCATTGCATGTTTTATTTTTTTTAGTTAAAGTTTCTATGGATTCATTGATTATTTATTCATAAAAGGTTGATGTATATTTAATTATTTTAGCTTGATCAAAGTGCATTTTACTGATTCTTCTTGTTTTAATCTTGAAAGTGCTGTTTTAGCTCTATTGAATTTTATATCTGAAAAATGGTCTTTTAAACGAGTTTTAAACTTACTTAAGGTCATACCTATATAGTCTTTTACTTTAAACATTTCTTACCATTTTCATTTATTTCAATAGTGACTGGAATTCTATAGATTTCTGAGGATCCTTCCATTGGTACAGGATTGATCTTTTTATGCTATAGCATTTTCAATTTGACAGGAGGGGATGCTATCAAATTTATGTCATATTTCTTGAAATTATATTTCAATTTCTCAAAAAGTTCAGGGATATACTCAAATTTGTAAATTTTAGTAGGTTTTTCTGCAAATTTTTGTGTATTGTTATTCCAATATTTATATTGATTAATTGATTTATTGATTAACCTCTCAGAAAAAACATTCTCTTTTGCTATAATTTAAATTTGCAGGTGATTGCCCTCCTGGGCCACTCCCTGATTTCAACACTGCCATGAATCTCCCGTTCCCTGAACTTTACAAGCACCCTATAACAGTTGGGGTTTTGTTAGGCGCCTCGAGCCTCTCTATACAATTCAAAATAATGTTTATTCTGTATAAAATAATAATATTATTACTCTCGTTTTGTTTTAAAATGATTCTTCATGAGTAAAGGGTGAATATTAACTTTATTACGTACAGACAAAGTTGATGTAATTGTTGGGCAATGTATATGTATAGGAAAGTAATATGAATGCAAAAAATAGATATTTAAAATATTGTAAAAGGATACATGAGTTTGTAAAATTAAAAATAATTATGCATATTAAATTTGAAAGTAGTTGTATTTTTCATACATTTTATTATCTATATTATATGCTATTCTATGATACATACAATTTAAAAATAAACTTTGTTAGTCCAGTATTGCAGTATACTTATGGCCTGACTCAAAACTTCTGAAACCCCTTCTCCAGTCAAAGGTCTTATTTAATTATAGAAGGCAGAACCAGCACATACATAATACATACGACCACACTGGTCTCTGCATTGAGTGCAATACATGTACTACTTTTTCTGTCTTTCTATATTATTATTAACTTTAAACTGAAGAAATGCATTTAAAGGCCTGAAAATAACTGCATACTGGTTTTCATTGTATTTTCATGTGCTTTTTGCATTTGTTATGTTATACCAACATATTAAACACAATAATTAGATCAGTACACATTTCATATTGCTGAACACAAAAAACACGGTTTTTTCTTCAACCAAAACCAATATTGTTATATTTTAGAGTAAACAAAACTATAACAAACGTATGTCTCATGTCTCAAGCTGGGAGAACAATGCAGTGCCTACTATCTTCATATATTCCAATGGTAAAATAATGAGAATAATTAATCTTACTGAATAATTATCCTTTTTACTGGCAAATATTAGGGTTGAGTTTTCACTGTCAAATACTAGTAGCCTTTATACAGATTTACCAATTAGTATTATCATATTGCTGATAAATGATATATATATGTATGAGTGTGTATGTGTGTGTAATTGAATCTGTTAAAGTAACAGTGTAAATCAAGGGTGTAAAAAACTAGGGGCCAATTCCCACCAGTAAATTTTTAGTATTCTTTGCTTAATAAAAATACTGATAAAATTTAGGCAAAGTATACTAATAAAATTTAGGAGAAGAATATTTATAAAATTTAGTGGTTTGAATCTACCCATTGGCACTCAGTTTTTACACCTGTGGTAAAAATTACTAATATTGAAAATTACAGTTAATGATGTTTTTTCAAGTATTTTGTATTTTCAAAATACATTTCTTCTTCTTCAAACTGCATATTTTGTTAGGCTTAAGTTTGGTATGTGTTGATTAGGTTTTGGTGTATAATGCTCAAAGGGTGGCTCTGCTATGTTGTGTTTGTTCTTCACGATAACCATGATAACTATAGTTAAAGAACTAATGTATGGAATTTCATCAAACTTCATATTCTGTTAGACCTTGACATAATTAGTACCCATTACATTTTTATGTGTATTGCTTAACAGGTGTTGATTTTATGTCCCCTTCAGGAGGCATAGAAGCACTTCTATTCTTCATGATTTCTGTGATATCTATATCTTGGTATCTGTTGGAATAGTAACAAACTTTATATACAAGATACCTTTTCTAAAAATCGATGCTGATTCAATTTTTCCTTTGATTACACTATAGTTGGGGGTGTGGTTGCTGCTATCCTGCGCTTGGGGAAAGATTCCTAATTGGGTTCACAATTAACTGATGCAGTTTAGGGAGGATGGGTTTGCTGTATTATTAACTAAATTCTAATTTTTCTACAATTTTAATCACATCATTATTAGAATAGCTTATTTTTTACTCCAACATTGGCTGTAGACCCAATTACAGAAAATTAGCTCAGTGCTTTTTCCAATGAACATTACAAGTGTATTTCATTTTCTATTATGTAGAAATGTGCTAAATTTTATATTTTAGTTTAACGATTGAAAGTGTGTATATATAATATATTTATATATATATATATACAAGGTGTCCATAATTAAACAACCCTACTTTAAAGTTGTCTACAGGCGAAACTATTGGTCAGAAAGTTGTGAAATTTTGTGAAGGAATGGAAATTTGTTTAAGCGAAAAAAAAATTGTCCAAAATTTTGCTGCCAAATGGCGTTTTTAATGAGTTACACATTTAGCATACACTTATGATAATTTGCATATTTTATTGCAACAAAACATGTTCCACATGACGGCCATCATTTTCAGCTACCATCTAGAATCGTAAGATAGCATGTTCCACAGTTGACCTCAGTGTTCTGGAAATGCTAAAAACCTGTCGCGAAAAACATTTTGTTCAACATGTTTTATTGTAATAAAATTTTTAACCTATCGTAAATGTATGCTAAATGTGTAATTAATTAAAAAACGCTCTCTGGCAGCAAAATTTTGAACTATTTTTTTTGCTTAAACAAATTCCCATTCCTTCATTATGACCTTCACAAAATTTCACAACTTTCTAACCAATAGTTTCGTCTGTAGACAACTTTAAAGTAGGACAAATTATGGACACCCTGTATATATATATATATATATATATATATATATATATATATATATATATATATATATATATATATATATACACATATATATATATATATACATATATATATATATATATATATATATATATATATATATATATATATATATATATATATATATATATACAATTTGTAGAAATAGAATACACTTTTAGAAATAGTAATTGAATTTATAATTGCTTGAATTCATTCAAGCTTGCTTATAAGGCATAAAAACCAATAGAGTGAAAAGTCTCAAGGCCAGGATTTGAATCTTGGACATTGGCGTTACATGCCAAAGCTCTACCAACTGAGCTACCCTAATGATATCTAGCCTGTCACTCCTGACTCATATATGTTGGCAAGGCAAGGTCTTCATGAACCACAACTCATGTGGCAAACATGAGATGAAAGAGATTTCTAGCATTTGATAAAATTTATATATATATATGACATGGTCTAATTGTGAAATAAGGCTCTTTGTAAGAAGCTGGGCTAATTAGAAAAAATCTCACTTTCTTCAATCATCCTGATGTTTTTCAGGCTTTCTAGGCTAGCAAAGAGCTTTGAGAATGTTAGGCTTATTGAAAAATGACCACTTGTTTATCAATCAGCCTCATTTTGACCAGTTGGTTGTTAAAATATCATGTTGTACTGACCTGGACCTGAAAATTCCTTTTGAAATCAACCGACCCGAACGTGACAAAAAAGTATTGAACCCCAAACTCAGTTACATCGAAATCGGTTTATAAATAAGAGAGTTACAGCATGATATATGTGAGATATATATATATGGACTAGCTGTTAACGGTGACTTTGTTCACGTAACATTTAAAGAAAATTAATACATTAATTAAGCAACATATACAATTAACAAACTCTTTAATATTTTATCGTAGAAAATACTTTTGATAATCACAATTTGCGTATTTTCGTTTTTATATATAGGGTTATTTAAATTTCTTTCATGAGCTTGAAATTGCATACTTTTTCAATAAGATTAAGTGTGCAACACATTCTTTTCTTTGTTATTCTATTGTAGCATTTCTATTTATTCTATTTTGCATTTATTCCATTCATGGAAATTGATTTAAGTTTTAGTGTTGAAGTGTAGTGAAGTAGGTGTTTTTTGAAGTAATTATATTAGTGAATATTTTTGAGGAAATTTTTTAATTAACATGCCACTTTAGATATGACTTTTATTTGATTAAAGTAATCTAAAATTCCACATAAATTATGTTTATATTGCAAAACACGTTCAAATCTTTAAAAACAAATTGAAGTTATATGAAATTTAAAAAAGAAATTAAAACATGGTGGAAAATAAAAGTTTAAAAATAAAGAAAATAAGTAAACAATAATACCTTTAAACATCATCTATGTATGGTATTTTTATTTCACAGTGCTACACTTTTAGTAGGTGTAGATCTACCAACAATATCAAAATGTTTATCGCACTCCAAAGATTTTCAAAGCCTAATGCTTATTTGTTAAGCAATAGAGTTGCTTATTTATTTCAATGCGAAAAAAATCTGAAAAAGCATTCCAATTATGTATAAACATTGTCATATTGATTTTTTTGTTGTAGTTCAGGATTATGGGAGTTTCGAAATTTGACAGGCATATATTCCAATGAGGAGCCAAAATTAATTAACCTGCAAAGATAGTTTTAATTATAGATTTAAATAATTTAAAATTATAAGGAATTATATAAGTGTCAGAGAAAGATAACTAAAATACCTGGATTTTTAATTGTCTTTTCTTTTGCGCTTTTCCCTAATCATAGTACCTTTAAAAAATATGAGGGGCAATTTTCTTGTTTAATTAGTGGCATCTACTCTTCCTTGAATTTCACGTGAATTATGTCAAAGGCAAATCCTATTTTTCAATGAAAATTGCAGATGCTAACAACTTTTACATCTAATTTAATATATTTATTAAATTTAATACAAATTTATTATTCTAGAAGATTGTACAGTAAAAAACTGTTAAACTTAATTTTGGTAACCAATACATTCTGCGGAAATCACGTTACTTTGTGTAATTGCTATAAAATACTAATTGTTTCTGAATGAAAACCGGCACATGATTTAAAATATGACGCAACTTTCACCGAGAATAGTTTTTCCTATGAACTGATACTTGTCTAGTTAAAAAAAATTCTTTCACTTCAAGAACCCTGTACAAATATGCATTTTTGTTAGCAAACTGGTTTGTTGCGTGTCTACTCAACTTAGTGTATGCAAAGCGTTGAGCTAAATTACTTGAAATTCTGCTAAATTTCCAGTAATTCTCAAGTAGTTAGGATACATTATGATATGTGTAAAAAATAATTCATTATGAATTACTAACTCTGAAAGTATTGTTATTTTTTGCCTCCAGTTTGTTGAGAAATATGCCTTGAGTGCATCATGAGTGAGTTATCGTGAATTATCTATTTAAAATGTGAAAGCGCTTAAAGAAATCCAATATTATTGTACTCACAGAAAAATTTTAAATATTAATATTATTAAATACTAAATTTACCTAAGAAATTATATTCACAATGTAATAATTTAAACAGAATTTGCTAAAATTGCGTTTTGAAGTTACCTGATTTTTGATACAAAACATTATTTCTCAAAAATATATTTTTATTTGAAAAAGTGAACAATAATTCCAAAGTTGATGAAATGAAAATAACATCACTTTGTTGAACTTAAAAATACATTAGTTTTTAAAATTAAGAGGAATGTTTTACGTGAAAAAAAATTATGTCATTTTTTTCGATAAACCGTTTTACTTTTAATCCCCCTTTTTTAATTAACACATTAATTAATGGAAAATACTATTATGCGTTCTTTAAATGTAATTATTGTCCACCTGAATCCAAGTAGCTTAAATATGTCTCCTTGGTTGCAGCTGAAGCTGAAAAAACTTACGATGTAATGTTTTCTAAATGTCAATATTTGACAAACGATTTTACCCTAAATTTACCTAAGAAATTATATTCACAATGTAATAATTTAAACAGAATTTGCTAAAATTGCGTTTTGAAGTTACCTGATTTTTGATACAAAACATTATTTCTCAAAAATATATTTTTATTTGAAAAAGTGAACAATAATTCCAAAGCTGATGAAATGAAAATAACATCACTTTGTTGAACTTATAAAAAATACACTAGTTTTTAAAATTAAGAGGAATGTTTTACGTGAAAAAAAATTACGTCATTTTTTTTCGATAAACCATTTTACTTTTAATCCCCCTTTTTTTAATTAACCCATTAATTAATGGAAAATACTATTATGTGTTCTTTAAATGTAATTATTGTCCACCTGAATCCAAGTAGCTTAAATATGTCTCCTTGGTTGGAGCTGAAGCTGAAAAAACTTACGATGTAATGTTTTTTAAATGTCAATATTTGACAAACGATTTTGGTTATGTAAAATAAATTGAATCCTAAAGTTTGAATACACAAAAATGTGCTTTTAATTCTTGGGCAATTTACTTTATTATTAACAAATCAGTGTAATCGATTTACCTTTGTAAAATTAGGAGCTATTTATTTTTATCTCCAAATACATTTAAATAAATGTACTATTTCATTTAAACACACTTGCAGTAATCATTTTAATATGCGAAAAAATGACACTATTTTCTCTGTATGACGTAATTTTCAGATTTAAAATTATAGTGAGTGAATCTGAATTTTTATTGGTTTATAAAAATAGTCTCTCTACGCAATTTCTTTTAATAGCGGGAAAGAACTTGCATTAGAAATTGGAAAAAAAATAGATTTCTCTAATGATAAATTATGGGAGATGTTTGAAAAAGTGGTAAAGAATGTTCTTAGAAATTTTTAAAGTTGACAGTGATTTTACTCGTGTTCTAAAACGTATGTACATCAAGATTCGTTCAAATCGGATAAAAACTGTAGATTTGTATAAGGAACAAACATACCAAGAACGGCTTTTACACACACACACACATATATATGTATATATATATATATCAACATTTCAACGGAGTGTGGTTTGGGGCTGGGTGTCATGATCGGTGAAAATATACAAAAATTTTTTGGAATTGCTTTCCTCCAAACGGCTGCAATAGGTAGATTTTTGTAATGAAAGCTACCTAAAAAAAATTAAACAAAACAAGAATGAAAAATCATTCGTCAAGCATAGATTATGTAACACTTTCCAATGCTTCCAAAAAAATTTACAAATCATTACCGTTTAATAAGCTGAAAGAAAACATTTAAGTAAACAGTTTGGTAAACGCATAAAATATTTAAAAACGTAATTTCAAGAATTTCCAACATATACAATATTCGGAAAAGTATCTGAATACTTTTATTCAGCCCTGTATATGATCTATAGATTTGTATATATACTAAATAGGATGCTAAATTTTAGTTCAGTTAGGAAACACGTTGCACAGTTTAAAATTCTCCTCCTGAAGTTTCTGTCAATAAACGGAAATGTGTTCATGAATTTTTGTTCTGCCCTGTATATGATCTACATAATTTATACACACCAAGTAATAGACAAAAAGTGAGTTAAATTTAAAATCGCGTTCAGAAACTTACAACTCACTTCCAGGAATTATTCTTAACAGACAGTAGAGAATTCTTTTGTGTGTCTCTATAAATTAACGATGACTGCTATACACACAATATTCTGTAGTAAGCCTCTTGTAATGCACCTTAGTGATATATATAAATTTCAATGCGTTTAAAATAGTGAAACATTATTTAAATAAACCACAAACGATTTTTCTCCATAAACGTAATGTAACAGAATTCTTTTGACTATCCCTGCAATGTAACTATTAAGTGCTATTCACACCATATTCCATATTAAGCTTCTTGTAACGCACCTCAATGATATATATCAATTACATTGTGTTTGAAATTGTGTAACATCATTAAAATAACCCGCAAATGATTTTTCCCCATAGACCTTAATGTAACGGAATCCTTTTGAGTGTCCCTGTAAAAAAACTATAAGTGTTACACACTTCAGTTGAAATAGGGAACATGCTATAGATAACGACAATAACATACAAAAATTTCAGAGCAATCAGAGCATATTTACGGTAGTTAGAGCACAGACAGACGGACAGACAAACCGAAGTCATAAACACTATTCAACTAGTTTGGAAAGTGTTAAAAATAGGAATGAAGACTGGAGACTTAAGAAATTCCACGCGATGTTCTACTCTGTAGAATCGGTAAAATTACTGGTGAAGTTTGGAAGAACAGTCTCAATCTGTTACTTCCTCAACTCACTTTTTTTCACGTCTCTAAAGTCTCTTTGGAAAGTGATTCCATTCAGATCTAAGTTTTCTAATGCATGAGATTCATGTCTTGAAGTAATTTGCATTGTGTCCATGAAAAATACACATATAACTTATATGAAAAATGAAAAATAGCTCTACCTTGCTCATCAGCAGAACACACAAAGAATTTTGAAACAGATTGAAATATAAAATAGGTTTTACATGAATGTATTTTTTAATATAGCATGCAAAAAAAAAAAAAAAAAATTAAATAGTTAAAAGTTACAGGAAGCCTTCAAATGGAATAATTTTACGTTTTGGAGACCCTTCGATAGAGACTGGAAAAAGTTATAAATAATTGCCCTTTCACAAAAAAAAAAATTTAAAAAAATCCAATGGATTCAAGGAAAAGCTCTACCTTACTGATAGTCAAAACATATAGGATTCTCAAATGGATTGAAATATAAAATAGATTATACATGAATGCATTTTTTTAGTATAGCGTTTATAAATAAAAATTTAAATAGTTAAAAGTTACAGGGACCCTTCGAAAAAAACCGGAAAAAGCTATAGATATTGAGCGACTTCACAAAAAAATCCAATGGATTCATGTTATATTATGGGGACCTTTATAATATCAGTTCCTCCACGCTTTTTTTAGATACAAGTAAAGCTCACGATACAGAAACATACCCCAAAAATGCATATGTCCTCTGTTTCAATGAAAAGGCCTACATTCTCTAAAGTCAGCTTCACAAAAATTGAACAGATCCCCCTTTTTAATAAAAAAAATCCAAGTTCTCTTCAGGCCCCTTCACAAAAATCCAATATATTCAAGTTATGCATAAAATACAGGGACCCTTCCTAAAATCACTCCCCTCCCTTTTTTTTGCAT
Organism: Maratus michaelseni; assembly: GCA_963931845.1. Classification (NCBI taxonomy): domain Eukaryota; kingdom Metazoa; phylum Arthropoda; class Arachnida; order Araneae; family Salticidae; genus Maratus; species Maratus michaelseni. Next base: position 83,212,177 of record OZ007586.1, read on the forward strand.
ACGAGTTATATTACCAATACAGTGTGCTCTTAAAAATTGGAATGGTCCCATTTGTCTAAAGGCCCCTTCAACACAAGTTGTGTTGAAAATGATACATAATGAATGCTGAAAATGATACGCCCCATTTTTTTCGAGAGGATTTATTTTTTTTACTACCCTGCTATATCTTTATATATTCCAATGGTAAAATAATGAGAATAATTAATCTTACTGAATAATTATCCTTTTTACTGGCAAATATTAGGGTTGAGTGTTCACTGTCAAATACTAATAGCCTTTATGCAGATTTACCAATAAGTATTATCATATTGCTGGTAAATGATATATATATATGTATGAGTGTGTATGTGTGTGTAATTGAACCTGTTAAAGTAATAGTGTAAATCAAGGGTGTAAAAAACTAGGGGCCAATTCCCACCAGTAAATTTTTAGTATTCTTCGCTTAATAAAAATACTGATAAAATTTAGGCAAAGTATACTAATAAAATTTAGGAGAAGAATATTTATAAAATTTAGTGGTTTGAATCTATCCATTGGCACCCAGTTTTTACACCTGTGGTATAAATTACTAATATTGAAAATTAGAGTTAATGATGTTTTTCCAAGTATTTTGTATTTTCAAAATACATTTCTTCTTCATCAAACTGCATATTTTGTTAAGCCTTAACTCAGGTATGTGTTGATTAGGTTTTGGTGTATATTTCTTAAAAGGTGGCACTGCTATACGTTGTTCTTCACGATTTCCATGATAGCTATATTTATAGAACTAATGTAGGGGTTTTCATCAAACTTCATGTTTTGTGAAACCTTAACATAATTGGTGCTGATTACATTTAGGTGTATATTGCTTAGTAGGGGGTGCTTTTATGCTCCCTTCAGGTATGGAAGCACCCCTGTATTCTTCACGATTTCTGTGATATCAATATTTTGGAATTTGTTGGATGGAATTGCAGCAAACTTTATATGCAAGATGCATTTTCTGAAAATATATGCTCATTCAATATTGCCTTTGATCACAAAATAGAGGGGTCCTGCTATCCTACGCTAGGGAAAAGATACCAAATTGGGTCCAAAAATCAAGTGATGCAGTTTTGGGAGCAGGGATTTGCAGAATAATTAACTCAATTCTTCTACCTTTTCCTCTATCAGACCAACATCCACAAAAGTATTCTTAGTTTTGAAATTATGTTTATGACATTGATTTCAAAGTATTTGAATCAGGGGATATATATACAGTAAAATCTCGTAAATCAGAATTGAAAGAGAAAGGAGAAAATTTCTGTCTTAACAGGTGCACTGTTATTTATAATTGTATTATTTCTGTTAAAAACAGACATTTTTCTGTTATACACAGGTTCTTGTTTTATAATTTTTATGATATATATATATATAAATCGAAGGAAATAAAACTTTTAGTTTAAATACACTGGCCTCCAGAAGTTAAAGTATAACCAGTCTTTTGTGTCTAATTTGAAAACAAATTAACATAAAAGAGCCCATTGTTGTCTGTTCCAGGTAACATACTATCTTTTTCAACATAAACGAGCATTACTGTGTTGTCAATTAATAGGGTCAGACACAAAGGATCATGTTGCATAGAGTCCTTAATTGTGAAGACGTCTGTGCACCCTAGTAGAAGATATTGTCATCCCTGATGCCTTACAGTGATCTGAAATGAGCTGAGCCACAGTAATGATGCTCCTTTTGCGGGCAAAAAGAGCAAGAAAGCGATCATCTGCAGGGGTTGTAACCCATGAGTGGTCTAGAACAATTTTCTTTGTGCTGAATTTTTGTATTCAAATTATTTGCAGAGTCTTTGGACCAGATTATGAGACACATTATGACATCTAACAGCATCAACTTGTGATAACCCCATTTCCACCCATCTGATTGCCCAACATCTTAATGAATCAGGTAAAAGACATCTCCTGCATATGGACAACAATATTTTAGGAGCAAAAATTGAAGATCAACAGGCATAAAAAAATTCTACACAAATTTACAAAAGGGGTTATTTATAGTTTTTCTTGCCGGGCATATAAGTGCTCAATTCTTTAAAAAGATACAGATGGGTATATAATTGTTGCATGGTTTTATTGAAGTTACTTAAAATCATTCATATAAACCATATTTTGTACATTTATTTTCATTCTTTTAATAGTGAGTGTCAAAATACTGGATGTACCTTAACTTTAGGAGGCCAGTGTAATTTTTAATGGACCTGAATTTTTTTTCAATACTTTTATGATGTCTTTTTAGAATATATTAATGTCATTTTTTACAGTATGGTCTAACAAAATTTTAATCAATTGTTGGGATAAGAAAAAATGAATGTAGTAAAATAGGCTAAGTGAGAATTGCAAGGGATAGAAAGATATTTCCGTTTTAGACATCCATCTTTGTAAATATACACAGCCCCTTTCATTGCTCTTCAGGATGACCCAATTTTTCACTTAAGTTAGGATTTCGTTATTGGGCGTGACCCTGATCATGGAAAATTCACCTCTTTCATTTATGCTTGTAAAAACCACAAACTAATAAATTTATTAAAAAAAATAATTTTTTTCAATTTTTTTTATGATAGGGCAACATGAAAGAAAAGAAGCATTTTTATATTACTACAAATAATAATTATTGTTGAGTCATGTAGTAATAGATTAAAAAAATACTAATTTTTTCTAAGTTTCTTTTTAAAATATGGCAACAGGAAAGAAAAGGATTATATTTTTTTCCTCTGCTCAGGGAAATTGTTTGGTGTTAAAATATCAAGGCGAAATCGGTAATTTATCCTCAAAACCTTAAACTATTTAGTCCTCTGTAAAAAATGTCAAATCTGTATTTTTAAGTTCACATTAGCCAGCAATCACTGTTATTTGGCATGCTTCATCATTGATTCTTTATATGGGAAAATTAGTAATTCTGAAAAATTACTCAGAGGATGTTTTTGTGAAAATGTGTATGAACTCCATTATGTACTTATTTTTAAATGTAAAAATGTGTGACTGTTTTACTCCTTGATAATATTGATGTTCGTATTCACCATCTACCTCACCCTAGGAAAGCTCGGTCGAATGCCCAAATGAATTTCAAAACAAACCTGATTGGATCTGATCAAGGGGAAGTCCAATCAGTTTAGTTATGAATACTATTTGAGCATTCAACCAAGGATTTCTAGGTTGATGTAGATGGTTAATACGAGAATGAGTCAACCCTCTGCATGTGAAACTGTGATTGAAAGTTCTTGTCAGAGTCTGTGAACAACTGCAATGAATTGGCATATTCCAGGTTTATTTTTCTTAATGAGTTCTTCTGTTCTACTCGTGAGTCATTTTTATGCTGTTTGTATGTATTCATTGATTTGTTTTTGAATGATAAACTGTTATTTAAATGGTCTGTCACTGTAGCAAGTGACTATGCAGGTGCTGTTCAACATTTGTGCGTATTTGGGTAAGAATAGCATGCATATTCTTGAAGATGTTAACGTTTCTGTGAAAAATTCAAATGTTTTTTGTTTATAGCATGCAGTTTTCAACTGACACTGGTGAAACTAACACCACTTCCCGAAATCTTCACAAACAGTAGAAATAGTATATTGAAATTAAAAGATGAATATATTGATTATTTGATGAGATATGGGTATTTGTATGAAATAAATTTTAACTGTGCATGAGAGAACTACACCAAAGATTTTTTTCAGTATTTGGTAGTCAGTTCTACAGGGCAACTTACATAAAAAGTTCATGCAAATATCACGAAAATTCAGAAATATACCAGCGATATAGTGAGTTGCTGTCTAAAAGTAGCTGGATTATAAGGGAGTTTTTCCCAATTTGCTCACTCTGTCATCGGTATATTTCTGAATTTTCACGATATTTGACTGGTCTTTTTATATGAGTTGCTCTGTAGAATTGACTATTAAATCATGACAAAAAATCTATGGTGTAGTTTGCGCATGCACAGTTAAAATTTATTTCATACATATACCCATATCCCATCAAATATTCTACAGATTAATCTTTTAATTGCAGTGCTGTCCTTTGTCAAGTTTTTGGAAAGTGGTGTTAAATTCGGTTGAAAACTGTATGCTGTAACCAGAAATTTTTTTTAATTTATCACAGAAATGTTAACATCTTCACGAATATGTTGCTATGCTTTCACAAATGCACACAAACAGTGGACAAACCTACATAAGCATTTTTTACAGTAACAAACCTTTTTAGCATTTTCTGTTACATGGGTGATCGCAAATATTAATTTATTATTAAAATTATTATTGCCCCTCCATAATTGTCTTCAGGACTAAATCTTCACTGAAAATTATGAAGTTAAACATGTTCTTTACATCCCCGAAGTCCTCTTTTCACTATCTCTTACTTTTTGGACATCAGTGGGGTTAAAGAGAAAAGGTCACTTTAATATCCATGATATCACTTAAAGGAGGCTAAAGTATTTAAAATGGAACAATCTATTTCTATACAAATGAGTTTTGGAAAAAAATCTTCCAACTTTTACCAAAGAAAATCCTTTGCTTGTGAGATATGCAAGGAGAATTTCTTGCAAAAGAGTAATTTAGATATGTTTTTCACAATTCATATTCTCAATTTTGATTTTCTGAAACACTTCTGATTATTTGACATTTGCAGGAACAGAAGTCTAATTTAGTTTTTAATACTATGATAGAAATTTTAATTGAATTCAGTTTTCTGTGGTGATTTTAATTTCTCTTGATAAGTTCATTTTTTAAATAGTATTTTAATTCAATATAGAAAGAAATATATTAACTGAACTTTATTTATTGCAGATGCATAAAGTCATGTTTCAAAAGTGATATTCAAAGAATTAAATATGGAGAACGACATTTCTTTACAAGAGTTTTTTGGAAAAACATCTGCAATGCACCAAGAAATCTCCTTTATTTGTGAAGTTTGTAACAAGAAATTATCATCCAAGCAGAATTTAAACCAGCATCTGTTAATTCATACTGGTGAGAAAACTTTTTTTGCATGCGAGATATGCAACAAGAAATTGTCTCATAAATATAGCCTGATAAAGCACATGCAACTTCATACTGGTGAAAAACCTTTTACATGTGAGACATGTAGCAAGACATTTTTTCAGAAAGGTAATCTGAAAATGCATCTGCTTGTTCATAGTGGTGAAAAAATTTTTGTGTGTGATGTTTGCAACAAGAAATTTTCTCAAAAGGGGGATTTAAAGAAGCATCTGCTAATTCATACTGGTGAGAAACCTTTTGTGTGTGAGATATGCAACAAGAAATTCTCTCATAAATTTGTTTTAAAAAATCATCAAATAATTCATACTGGTGAGAAACCATTTGTTTGTGAGGCATGCAACAAGAAATTCTCTCAAAAGAGTATTTTAAATAGGCACATGTTAATTCATACTGGTCAGAAACCTTTTGTGTGTGAGGCATGCAACAAGAAATTCTCTCAAAAGAATGTTTTAAATAGCCATATGTTAATTCATACTGGTGAGAAACCTTTTGTTTGTGAGGCATGCAACAAGAAATTCTCTCAAAAGAATGTTTTAAACAAGCACATGTTAATTCATACTGGTGAGAAATCTTTTGTATGTGAAATATGCAACGCAGCATTTTATTGTAGAAGTAGTCTGAAAAAACACTCCTTAATTCATACTAGTGAAAAAACATTTGTGTGTGAGATATGTAGCAAAAAGTTGTCTTATAAGCACAGTTTACGCAGGCATCTGTTAATTCATACTGGTGAGAAACCTTTTGTATGTGAGATATGCAATAAGAGGTTCTGTCAATATGGACAATTAAATTCCCATCTGTTACATCATACTGGTGAGAAACCTTTTCTCTGTGAGATTTGTAAACAAAAATTCTCCCAAAAGAGTAGTTTAAGGAACCACCTGTTAACTCATACTGGTGAGAAACCTTTTGTGTGTGAGATATGCAACAAAAAATTTTCTTTGAATGCCAACCTAAGAAGGCATCTGTTAATTCACAGTGGTGAGAGTGAGAAAAATGTTGAAAAAGAAAGATAAATACACAGAACTGTATATAAAAAGACTGATTGTTGAGACATATTTTGTCTCAATGCATTTTACAGTGCAGCAGCAATTGGCGTCATTCACTGCAATATATTTGGTACTTCTGAACTGGTTTCTAGTGGTCACAGCAAAGCTGAAAGTAGTATGCATTGTATAAGAACTTATACTTGTGTGCACTTTTAATGACACTAAACAAGAACATTCGGATACTTTCATGTTCGAAGTTTAAACATACCGAAATTAATCTTCAAGTTCTGATGAGATAATAAGGAACATTTCTATTGTATTTTACTGTGACAGCCTTGATTTTAAGATTATATTACTTTAAAAGGAAAAAGTTGTATTCCCTGTTGCCAATATAACTATTTTAGTTAAAAATGAATACGGTAATTAAAATAATGAAACCTATGTTCTTAAATAATATTTGATAAAATTTAAAATGTTGATTAAGAATAATGCAAGGACTTAAACTATGTCTTAACAAAATGTATTGGTCTCTATGTATGACCTATTTAAATTTAAACTAAACATGTTCAATTCTTTTGTAAATATTCTGTAAACTTTCTTTAAATGCAATTCTCTATTTTACAATGTATGTAAATAAACTTTCATTTGTAACTTTAATTTATGCCTAATTATTTGTGGTTACTAATCTTATTTTATAGACACTTCTAGTAGAATTAAGTACATGCTAAGTGGACAGTTTATAAAGAATACCGTTTTTCTTCTAAATATTCACAATCCCTTGTCAAGTATTAAATTATTTTAGGATGTAATTAAGTCTTTTAATTAGTAATTGTTAATGTTAATGTGTAACTCTCTAACTTCATCCGGGCAGTTTCCTAGAACCTATGATCACTTTTTATTATTTTATGTTCTTTTAAATGATATACTAAAAGGGTTTATACGGCTTTATTTATGCTGTATGGGTTATACAGGTCTTTTTCGTGACTTCCCTGTGTGTATCGAGCTTGATACAATATCTGTCCAGCAATGGGCAAAGTAATTCTGTTGCTAAAATTTTGAAATGATTGAATGATACCAAAATTTACGAACAAATTGATTTGGAAAAAAAAACTTTTCTTCTTGTATGTTTTAAAAGCAAATTTATATTTAAAAATTTTGAGTGCCACTTGGCAGTTTGGAATTAAAATTAATCCTCCTAATACCTTTGTGGTTTTTTGACTCCACTTTCATTTGTTTTTAAGTTTTTTGTCTTTCGAACCAGAAAAAAATAATTATTTAAACTTAATAAATTAATTTAAATAGACACATCGTGTGAAGAAGCTACATTTAATAGAATTAAATTTCTTGTTTCAATAATGTGAAACTAAGAACGCTTATCAAAAATTTAAATCTGATACTAGGAGTGTTAAGTACTATTTTTAATACATCACAGACGTTCAATGGGTTCAGCACACTTAAAATTGTAAGTTTATGTCATTTTCTTCTGATTTGAATGAAAATATTATTTCGCAAGACAAATCATCCATTCTCAGAATACTTTCGTAATATTATTATATAGTTGTATTGTTTTATATTTTGAATTTTTTTTCATTCGAATGATATTTCACATTTGTTTGTGACATGGTTGTTGTTAATTTTGAATTTTGTTTCAATTTTTGGAATGATAAATGCAATAACCTTTGCATAGTCATCTATTAATTCTACATCTGTTTTTTTTTAAATAGAAAACAGCATTTATAAGTCCAATGTTTATGTTTTTGAAACACAGAAATGAAACTTTGTTTTCATTTATTTTTTCATTTTATTTACTTTTGAAAAGTAACCCTTTAAATTATTACTGCAATAACGAATGTTTAAAGATAAATTATTATATTTTATGTTATTCTCATATAATCTAATTGAAGCCTGGAAATCATACTGAATATGCTGACAATATCTAGAGTAAGCCTACTAATGGTCAGTTACAGCTGTCAATAATTAGTTAATTACCACACATTGAGAAAATAAGGTGTTGGGTGCACCTTTACCATAACCCAGAAATTATCTAAAGGGGCTTCTGATTGCAGAAGACTTGGTGATCGTGACTTAATTAGATACTATTTGATACAGAAATTATTTAGTTATAAAAAATAAACCAGCGCATTGTGTATAGACGAGTATCTAACCTATAGCCTTCGTTTTAACTAGGAGTATAAAGAACTCTCAGTTTTACAAAACAACCCTAAAGATAATCTATAATTAAAACTCAAATACTTAAAATAATGAATTCTAAGGAAACATTTAGGTTTATTAATTAATCACGCAAACACTTCAATTATAACAACATCTTTTAAACAAACAAATGATTTATTTACATTAAAAAAATTTTAAAGTAACATCTTAACAATATACACAAATCCTACAAGACTTCCTTTGTAAAAAAAAAAGCTAAATACTTTTTTTAAAATTAACATTCTAAATCCTTTTTACAATTTTATAAAATAATTAAATAAAAAATAATGACTAAAGAATGACATGTTGTCCTGATAGAAATACCATACATTATTGGCAGTACACATAGTTCTACATAGATGTGGAAAATCATAAAGTAAATTATAACCTTAAACCATTATAGGGACTCTAGAGTAACCGGCAAGATGGCTTTAGCTGGGCGTAGGTACACTTTGCTAATTGTAGAGAAGCATTTTTGGGCATACACAGACCACTTACACTAGCGGCCGTATTCTCCCCTCATGTGGAATTGGAATATCATACTGAATTTGATGATTCCAGTTGTTATTCCGAAGATCGTGATTCTTCCCTCAAAATTCGGAATTCGGCATTTTGGATATGCGGAATATCCTTTACTTACTTTCGGCTGCTCAGAGACAGCCGGAATATCATTTTGGAAGGTGGGATCTCTCTGTTTTCTAATAATGGTGGACGTAAGCAGTTGTTGTTGATGCTTTTTATATGGCATTTTTAGAGTTTATTCCTTATTTTATATGATTTTTTTTTATTAATTCCTGTTGGATAATTAAAATGTATATATTTTTATTTTCTATTTCTTTTCAAATTGGTAAGTAATAAATAATATTATCTCCTGAAATGAAGTAAAATATTATTATATATTGTAATAAGTTCATAATTTTTCTATGACAGATTCTGCCTCCTTTCCACTCCGTATATTTGTTTTTTTTTTAAAGACATCTATTAAATGTATATCTATTTTTAGAATCTAAATATTGATAAGCCACCCCCCCCCCCCCCCGAATTGTTTAAAAGACTTGGTAATATTTATTTGTATCTGTTTAAAATAATCATCTTAGATATTTTGAAGATTTTTAGATTTTTTTAAAATTAAATTTCATATTTCTGAATAACCTTTGTAGTGACACATAACTAAAAAAACCTGTGCTGTACATATCTATACATCTTTGTGTGATATTTTATATGCTTGTGTGTATTAGAACTTTTTAAAAATTATTATTGTAATGTAATCTAATAAAGTTACATAATTGCCTTATGTTTTCACATTTCACAGCTTAATAAGTCTTGTATCCTACATTATCACATATAAACTTTCGTGTGATATTTTAAAACAGAATTTATATGCTACAGTAGCAGTAGCATTGCACCAAAAGTGTATTTGTTTAAAAAATGATCCAATCTCTGGAATTATTTATAAAATTAATAGCAAGTGTCAATTAAAAAGGGTTGAAAATTTTATTTTTTACATTGAATTAAAATATCCACATGATATGGCAGCTTTGTAAATTTTAATCTAAAAATATTATACAGCCTTGCTGAAAGAATTATTCTGCATTTATCAGTATACTATCAAAATAACTTTTGGCTAGTATACATGTTGCTATATAATTAAAAAATATATATTTGGCTATTTTTTATGTGATAACTAAAATTTGAAATTTTTTGTCAGTACTATTTTCATATTTTTAAGAACTATATTTCTCTTTCAAAGTAAAATGACTTTAACTTCATGAACTGATGTCTAAATGTCAATGCTTATTGCAATTTTATTTTTTAAATATTGATTTGTTAAATACTAATAGCTAATAAATTAGAAATCAGTTCAAATTTGTCATAAAATATTTAATTGACCACTGGTGCCAATTTTATCACTCTCATAATTTTTTGGACATTTGTTATTTTCTTGAGATATAACCAGTACAGTTACCTGTGCAACATAGAAAATAATTAACCCTAATGAAATATGTTGCCCCCCCCCCTTTTGGCAAATTTACTTTTATATGCATTACATAATATAAAAATAGCTGCATTTTATTGAAGGCTTTTAATTGCATAAGGACATTCTACTATATTTTTTCCAATTTAAATTATTCTACATTGACTTACTCATGCTGGCGAAACACACTTATTTTATTTTATATTTAACTTCGTCTTTTTTATTTCTTTCTTATATTATGCACAAAAAAAAATCGCTAAATAAACAGTTGCAATGTTCTAAATTCAAAATTTGGAGTTTCTTTATTTCTAACTATTTACTTGAAAACAACCTGTGTATGGGCTGAAAAATGCTTGCTGCCTTTTCTGAAAACAACTCTCACAGTTCTCTAGTTGCATCAATATAATATGCAGACATATAATATCCAAGTGGAATAAGCTCAGTCTCCTTATTTGTTTATATTTTCAAATTTTTATGTTCATGTTGCACGTTAATGATCGCAGGTAGAAAATAACATAATTATTAAAAAATTGCATGTTATTGTTGTACAATGATTTCTTCTTTGAAATTCAAGTAAGACTTTTTTTTCTTTAAGCAAATCTTTGGTAGTGCAGTTAATCTTTTTATCATTTTACAATAGTAATTTAGCATTTATTGGAATCTTGTGTTTTTAAAAAAACAGAAAAGATTTTTTAGATGTTGAAGCCCTAGTATAACAGTTGTGTGCAATATTTGTTATATATTCTTTGTTAGCTCAAATATAATCTGTAAGTTGCATTTTCAATTTTTTGGCTACTGTGAAGTATACGTGCATGAGTTTATCAGATCCAACAGCAAGGCTTACGAGTTAAATATCAAACCCGCCCCCTCCCCCCCAACTTTATCTAATGTGAATACTACACAAATATAAAAATTTTCTTTTGAATGATTTGTAGAAACTTATTGGAGTCAGCAGTCTTTGGTTTGACAAAAACAAAGTTCATAATTATCAATAAAAACTTCCAATTGTTGAATTTCACTTGAATAAACGAAAATAATGCTAGCAAATGAGACCCAATGAAAATAAGGATAAGTTTAAAGTCCCTATAATAATAAATAATTTTTGAACATTGAAAGGAAACTTATTTATCTTAAAAGTTTATTTTCTTTTACTTCATTTTATTTATTCAATGTATTTCAGAGTTAAAAAACAGCGATAGAGTGGTTATTTTCATTTACTGAAAATGTATTGATACTAAAAGTAGGAAATGTTCCATTATAAATATATATATATTTATTAAGTTTTATTTAAATTGGGTTTTAGATGCATTTCCCTTCCAAGATATAGATTTATCTTATAGCATAGGTCATCTGTTTAAATGTATTTATCTAATAAAATAAACATTTAGATTTTTTTTTCAAAAGCATTTATTTATTATTATTACTGTTTCTTAAAAACCATCATTATCAAAAATTATAGAATACTCTCTGTGGAAGATTCTTCGATTTAAGTGTATATTTATAAAGTTTTAGGCAAATACTGATATATATTGATACAGTGATCAAAAGTCGTATGATAAAAGTAGTGAAACTGCTGTAGACCTTAGTTTTCTCAAAGTTTGTAGTGTAACATGCTGTTTTGAGGGGAATATTTAGCGAGTATTGTTATTAAAAAAACTAGTTTCTAGGGTGCATCGATTTTATTTTTGATATTACTTCTAGCAACAAATACAATATCAATTCATAGAAAGTTCAGAAAGAGATTAGTGTCTGGTGGATCCTGTGGTGCCTGAATAGAAGTTTGATTGCTCTCGGTAGATCACAAGTGATTAGTTTTATTATATAATAAATGACTATCATTAGTGATATTCTGCAAGCAAGTGGAATTTGATGCCTTTAGACCACATGCTACTTTTGAAAGGACTGTGGAAGCATCTAAAGAACTACAATGTTTAAATCTGCAATACAATAAGAGTCCCACTGCTATGCCAAAAGAGAAGAGAATGAAACAAGTTTATAGAAGTAGCATAAAAAATAATATCGATGCTCCCTACAAACTAGTTTCTTTTTATTACATTATACTTTCTAAATTAGGTTTTCTAAAAAATAGCATGTTACACTACAAACTCTGAGAACACAATAAAAAAGTAATTACAACAATTATTTAGCATATTTTTAAATGACTATCATGCAATAATGGACAACATTCTTTCTTTTTGTTTGAGGCTATAAAAAGCCAACTGATTGGGAAATCATTGAAAAATCGTTCCATTTGAAAACATGCTCTTGAATAATATACTTATTTTTTATCCTGCTACTGAAATGATAGCAATGTATGCAATAGAACCGAATAATAAGAAAAAGAAATATTAATTTAATTTCAGATTAATTTAGTGATAATTATTGAATGTATTAGAAATATAACGTTAAAATAAATTATATTATAGCCATTGTCTATAAAAATGAGTAAAATTTCAAATGTTCAAATTGAGGTATTTTTATAAATTATGTAAATTAAAACTTATTTACTTAAATATATTTTTATAATCACAATTTATATGTTAATTTTTAGTATATTTAGAAAATTTCTCATATAACTTATAGCAAATCATGCTTTTATCAAATTTTTCATTATTTAAATGAAAGAATATGCGTTTGTTTTCATTAATTTGGTTTTTGAGCTGATAAGCATGGCAGAAAATAATGTGATTTAAGAGAAACAGTAAAAATCTTTCGTGAATTTAGAGTGTAAATAAACAAAAACAATCACACTGCCATTTTACCTACTGTGACGTCAGGGGCGCCATTTCAGAACTTTCCTGGGGGGGCAAAGTTTTTTTGAGGTAGTGGCATAGCCAAGGTACAGTGCCTAGAAGTAAGTAGTGTGCTTATCGCCAATACAACCGCAATAAAAAAAATGTCCCTAACAGGAGGAAAACCAGATTCTCTGCGAGAGGGCGTCGAGTTCCCACCGCCGTTATTAACGTTTGAAGTTTCATTTAACAGGCTTGATCCTAATGTTAGTTTCAATGTAATTAACGCTGTATTTTCAAACAAACTATACGAATGTTTCTATTTCTATAATATTTTAAAGTAAACATATATTATGCCTGTTTAATGATAAATCAGTATGGATAAATCTGCAAATACTAAGAAAAGAAAAGCTGATCGAACATGCTCCGGGCTTAATTTCTAAGAAAAAAAAGTGCCGGAGCCCTAATATTCTGCGGTACTAACACGCACCCCCCCCCCCCCCCCCACCCCACCGTCACTCCAGTCTGCCTATTTATATTTCATACATTATCTTCAAAATTTAAAACACTTTTTTTTTTTTTAGCAAAATAAAAATAATTAAATACATCTATCTGCGTATACTTAGATATCAACTGTTCCATTTTTTTGTTATTACTACTTCCAAATAGAAACCTTTGCTTTACCGAATCTTAATGTTAATTAATCGCAGAATTCTGCGATTAAATAAGCTCAGGATTATGATTTGGAAATAGTGTTAACACAAAAAATTAATAGTTCGCAGCTATGCGGAATAGAAAAAAGACTATTTCTGTTTACTCGTTATTCTGATCAAAATAGCATTAAAATGATTTGAAATGGAAATAAATAAAATTTGAATTTAAGACAGATTGAGTTCAAGCCTCCCAAGACTGATATAAAAACCAAGCCCGTTTTATCTCAATCTCTTATGTGAGCGACACATTACCTCACTTATAAGTGTTTTGATACAAAAGCAGGCAAAAAATTGGGGATGGGAGGGAAAGGAAAGGGTAATTTAGAATTCGTTTTTCGGAAGCGTTATTTCATTGGGCTCCGGAGCGCAGTGTTTATGAGCTCCGGTGAATTCTGGCCAATATTTAAACATTTACTAAAAATAGAGAAGTACCGGAGCTGAGGTCTGGTGGGCTCCGGCGCAAATTAAGCCCTGAACATGCTTCGTACCCGGATAAACTAGTGGATATAAAAGCAACAAAACTAACATAACTCTATCCCCCCCCCCCTCCCCAAAGACTAAAACTAATTTGAAAAATGGTTAAAAGTCATTCCTCGTGCCGACAAAGATCTGAAGCAACATTCAGTTGCATGTGAATTAGAATCCTGCACGGGTCGGGTTGTACCCGACTCGAACCCGCAAATTTCATTTGAAGTCAACTAGCAACCCGACCCGAACCCGACAAAAAATTTACCTCGATTTCCTTAATCTGAAAAAATATTGGACATTCTTTTGAAAAAGCAGGTCATCCCGAACCCGACCCGCAAGAGTAAAAACCCAACCCGAACCTGCAGCAAAAAGTAGAAGTCAACCCGACCCGAACCTCAACAAAAAAAAGAGCGCCAACCCGACCCGAACCGCGGGACGGGTCGGGTGCGGGTAACCCGACCCGATGCAGGACTCTAATGTGAATCGCATTTTCATGAGCGATTTATTGAGAGAAATTACAAATACACTATTGAAGGGAAAGAAGATTTGCTCAATTATTTTTAATTTAGTATTTTAATTTTTCTATCTAAAATAATTAAAATATTTATCTTGTGATAATGACAATAAATAATTTAAACAATGAACATTATCATAAATATTTTATTAATTATTGATATCCTAACTTTAAAATTTATTTTAACATGACTATTTTGTTTCATTAGTATGCTTTCATACAATCATGGTTTTAAATACATTCACAAAATCAATGTATTACTTTTTGTAGGGTGTCTATTACTCGAAAAAAACTGGAAAGTGTTTGATTTATTTCTGTTATTAAAATTTTGATTCACATTTGAGAAATGTGAGTATGAGAATGGTTAAATATTGTTGATAACTTAATGTAATAATAATAATAATAATAATAATATATAATAATAACTATTAATCAAAAATAATTTTTAAATAATTTTTTAAGGTTGATTGGCGCATCTACCCTAATTTAAAGAAAATGCATTCTTGTCATACTTTCAGGAGAGTAATTTTTTTTTCTAGATTTGAAATTATCATTAATTTAATGTTTGATGTTTGCTAGTATACCTTAAATTATTTTACTCAAAACTAAAGCTCCGAAATGTCAGAAATTTTTAACAACTCAATTTACTCTTAGTTTGTTAACAGGATGTAAACAAGTTATGTAATAATGAATACCGATTAAAAAGTTGTCAATATAGGGACATGTTTTTGCAAGAATTCATCATAGTATAATGTATTTATCCAATATATTGTATTTATCCAATATATTGTATTTATCCAATTTTAGAAATAACTAAATATTGTAGGAAGAAAAACATTGTCCTATGATAAAGTTTGTAACTATTTGAGTTCATTACAATTAGTTGTTATGAAATCAATTACATTTCTCTTCAACTGCATTTTCATTATTAGAATTTTTTTCCTTGTTTATTTTTTATCTAGAGCATTTTAAAGTACTGATTTATACAGAAAAAAATAGATTTAAAATGAGGTGTATGTAAAAACGAAAGTTACCATAGCCGCGGCGAGAACACTGGCGCCATCTATCGGCGTCCTCTATTTCTGAAGTATAATATTGACGCCGATAACAACACTATATACTTCTAGGCACTGTACCCTGGGGTACAGCCTCCTGAACTCCACCCTTGGCTACAGTGCCTAGAAGTATACTGGAGGCTGTCATATCAGTATATCAGGAGGCTGTACCCCAGGGGTTGAAATAGCATGCAGGATTGCCCAAATCGTGCACAAAATAGAAATAGAATACAATAAAAATTGCAGTGTGAGATTTTGCCTTCTTATCTTAACTTCTTTCACAAACATGTGATTCTTCAGGTATTATTTTTTAATTTTAGTGGTTGTCCGCGATTTTTTTTTTCATTTTTTTACGCAAAAGCAATTCGTTAACCGATCGCGGTAAACATCGCGAATTTTGCGAATTGGAATTAAAAAAAAATAGTTAATTTAGCAAATTGGTCGCGGAAAAAATCTAATTTTTTCGAACGACCGTGGAAAAATATTGCGAATTTTGCCAAATATCACTGAAACAAATAGCGATTTTCAAAAATCGGTCGCGGAAAAAAATTGCGAATTTAGTATAACTATTGCGGAAAAATATCGCGAAATTCGTCAAAAGATTGAGCAAAACAGATCACGAATGTAGTCAACAATCACGCAAAAAAAGAAAATTTCGTCAAAGATCGCGCAAAAAATATCAATTTTTGTCAGTCGGTTGTAGAAAAAGACTCCCGAATTTCAACAAACGATCGTAGAAAAGAGTGGCGAATTGCGTCAAAAAAATCCCAAAACAAATAACGAATTTCGTTGATCAGTTTTAAAAAAATTCGTCAAAAAATTCGTGAAAGTTCGCGCAAAAAAATAGCAATTTTCGACAGGTTGCGGAAAAAGACTCCCGAATTTCAACAAACGATGTAGAAAAGAGTCACGAATTTCGTCAAAAGATGGCGAAAACAAATAGAGAATTTCGTCGATCGGTAACAAAAAAAATGGTCGTGAATTTTGACAAATGGTCGAAAAAATCAATTCCGTCAATAATTCACAGAAAAATACCGAGTCATTTTGAAAAATGATAAAAAAAAAAAGAAAGAAAGAAACAATCACAGAAAAAAGTCATGAAATTCAATCGGTCACGAGGTAATCAACACACGAACACCATCAAGAAGTCACGAAATTTGCAAATGTTGTGATCTGTATAAGAAAATTTTCATTAATGATTTTCTGTCAGTAAAAATTTTCGCAATCATTTTCTGCCTTCCTCTTCAGATTATGATCTAAATTCCATACAATTCAGAAATCTGCTAAACCCTTGGTCTCAGGTTCCTTGCTCCTACATTGGGTCGGGCAACATGACCCAATCTGCAGTAGGAATCGAGCCGGGTTAACGCGGACGAGAAGACGAGTGGCAGCTAGGCTATATACCTGAGGACAGAGCAGACGATAAAGATGGGAAGGGAGATTGTCGCGGTAGAATCGGGGAGAGGGGGCAATGGTATTTGTTTTGGGATTTTTTCGGAGGGGACGCCCAGTGAAGGGAAGTATGCCAGACAAAAAGAAAAAACGTCCTGTTGTTCTATAGCATCGTTTAGAAACTACACTGGAATCCTGTTTCATTCCGCGTCGATTCCATCATGAAGATGAAACTAGCCTAGGTCATTTTCACCCCTGCTAGCTCCTAGGGCATTAGTCCAGCATTTACCCATGATTCCTGTCGGTTAAATCAACAGCGCCCGTTCACCCGTCAGTGTGTTGTTGTGTCCATCGTTTAAAAGTTTTGTTAGTGCTTTTATTTTTGCGCTATTTATTGTTTTTTTACAACTTTATTTTAAATTATTTTTTGTTTTCAAAAATGCAAAATTACGTCAATTCTTCGCGATGGACGGTCGAAAATTTTGCTTTCTGCGATTTTTGAATTTTTAGCTTTTTTAGCTTACCCCCGCGATTTTTCTGATCTTCATGAAAATAATTTGTTTTTAAACATTTCGACTAATATAGTAAAGTTTGCCCCCAAGTTTTTTGATTTTTTACCGATTTTTAATAAGATTTTCAATACGATTCTTGGCGGGTTTTTCCGTTCTGCTGCGATTTTTTACAATCGTTAAGAAAAAAAATCAGTTTTAAACTTTTAGCTTAATATAGTAAATTTTGTCCGCCACGATTTTGGAAGTTTTTGCATTTTTCAATGCAATTTTTAGCACCCCCCCCCTCTTTCTTTTTTCTTTCCGCGATCATTTTTTGATAACCACAAAAAGAATTCTGTTTTAAACATTTAGCATAATAAATTAAATTTTGTTGATTTTCAATACGATTTTTTGCGTTGTTGCGCTTTTGCGCCAATTTTTTTTTATATTAAAAAACGAATTCCTGTTAGAATGTTTTAGCTCTCACTGTTACTGTAGTAAATTTCAAAGTATCTGTAGTAAATTTAACTAAAGTAAAATTAAAGGGTTTTTTTCTTTCTTTCTTTCTTTTCGTTTTCTCGGCAATTTTTTAACATTAATAATAAGGAATCCGGTTTTAATCTATAAGTTTAACTTAAAAAAAAAAGTTCTCTTTTCAATAAAGTTTATTCGCAATTACGCATAGGGATTTTTGGAATTTTATTAGCATGGCAGAGATCTGCAAGGGCCGAACTCGGGCCAGGCCCGGCCATACTTTTTCTGAAAGCTCGGGCCGGGGCTTACTGTTTTCCTGAAGGATTGGGTCGGGCCGGTCTAACTTATTTTTTCCGTACTGAGCCGGCACTGGTTTCATTCTTCCTACTCTTCACGGGCCGAAATTTTAAGTCCCGGTTTTGACCCGGCCCGTATGAAAATCATTCTCTCGGCGTCCGTTCAAAAAAAAATAAATAAATAAACAAAGCATACATTTCTAAATCGCCATTATTCTGTAATTAAACATTAAAATTTATTCTTTTTAAAGAATAGTGGATTTTTAGGCTTATTAAAATATAACTAAATTAAAATATAGTAAAACGTGTGAAAAAAGAACCTGCCTATGACGAAATCCTGTCTTAAACTGAAAACTGTGTTGATCCATGCAAAATGAATATACTAATATGTAAGAAAAGAATATATAATATATTTACACCTGCGAATAAGGGAACTTGTCTATAAAGCATTTTTTTTCTTTCCTGTGCAATTCCGTCTCAGAAGATTTTACTGTACAGCATTTTTCAGATTTTTAAATCTCCAATACATGGAATATGGATTAACAATATTAATGATTACTGGAACATTTACATACAACAAATAGAAATTCATTAAAAAAATAAATATCGCAGGTTACAACATTTCTATAAAAATGAAGATTATAAACATGAAAAAAAAAAAAGCTAGATAAGTGCTTTTGGTCAGAACTCCCCGTACGAGACAAATTTTTAACCAAATCGACGTAAAAATTAACATTTAGTAGAAATTAGCTCTGACCGGGCCGATGAAATTTTAACTTTTTTCTAGTCCGGCTGGTCTCGGGACGAACTTTTAGCTATTACACCGGGCCGAACCAATAATTTTTTCTACGGACCAGGCCGGGCACGAACCAAACTTAACTTTTATACTGGGCCGAACCGGTCTTCGGCCGAACTTTTAATTTTTATGCCGTGAATATATATATATATTCTTTCTATGGGTCTGTTTGGCCCGTGCAGACCTTTATAACATATTATATAAATTAACATATAATGGGATTTTGTTTTGTGTATACGATTTCAAAAAGATATTTAACTTGTTACTGATATCATTATTTTGCTATTTGAAATTCATACACAAATTTTAATTGATTTGATTGATTAAATGTTTGACATATTTTGGCTCAATACTGTTTATTAAATTTAGCCACAGCCCTCGCTAAGAGGGGGGGGGGGTTAGACCCCCCCCACCCGAAAACTTTCGCGAATGCTGTTACACTTAACAAATTTACAAACTTGATTGGCAAATTTGCTTAAAACTTTAATAAAAACTATAATACACTTTCTATTTCTCATAGACTTGGCAAAAATTAGAAATATAATTGTGAACATTATTAAGCTTTTTACAAATAAAAACTGTTTATATTTTCTAATTGTGGTAACTTGGCAAAATTATAAAACTAATTGGCAAACGTCAAGAACTATCTATCTTTGTTTGCCAATCAGTTGGCAGATACTGAAATTTCACTTGCTAATTTAAGGTCCCCTCCCCCTCCATTAAAATCTCGTAGCGATGGCCCTGAAAGGGCCGTAGCGACCCCATGAGAGGGGGGGTGGAGAGTCGGGCAGAGTCAGGTCCGAAACTAGAGAGGGTCAGTTGGGGCTTGTGCCCCAGGCGCCAGAATTTCATTTTCACAGATAGTGAAAATGAAATTAGTCAAAAATGCTCCCACAGTTTTAACATTAGCTTGCCATTAACTGTCTTCGCTTAACATTATGTGTCCCCATTTAGATAGATAATGTTAAGCATGTAGATAATGTTTTATAATTAAGATGAAAATGTTTTATTTGTAATAATTAAAATTCTAGTTTCGGTTTAAGAAATAAAATGGAATTTTAGTCTTTTCTGGGACCCCCTAGAAAAGGGATTTTGAAGTGTAAGTTTTACTCTTTGTATGAGGCTTTCTTGTAAATACTAGTAGAATATGATTTATTCATTTAATGCCAAGTTAGCAGTATTAGTAGTATTTTTTTAATGCAAAATATCTTACGTAGTTTGATTTTTTTAAATTTCTTAAATGTAAACAAATTTTATACATATTTGTTTTCTATTAAAAAATATATAGTTATCATATTATTTACTTATTTTTAAAAAAAGTTTGAGTAATGGTGAAAAAACGATTGCGTCATAAGGGCGGAAAAATAATGTTCGCCTCAAGCAGAAAATTGTCTAGCGGTGGTCTTGGCTCTGGTGTTACAAAGATGTCAATCAAAGTTTGCATTAACAAAAAGCGGCCAGACATTTTAATTCTCAATAAAGCAAAAGAACGAAGATTATCACACGCGAAAAGGACTGTAGGCGGTTTCTGTTTATGTTTACACCGGAAGTTTGTACCGCAGTTCCCTAATCAGCCAATCATAATTCAGAAGGAAAAATTACGCAGTTTCCGGTTTTTTGCAGGGGAGGGGTTTTATGCTTGCGTTTGTAAATGGGTGCAAAATGAAAGCAGGAACGATAGCGGCATATTAACACGTCCTTTGAATCCGGTTTGATACCAAGTGATATTGTAAACGCTGCTTTTTTATTTTAGTTGCGGTTCAGGTTGATTTGGAACATTTAACTACGGTTGGGACATATATGTCCCAGTGGACTATTCTATTAGAACGAATTTTTGAAATCTGTCATACACTTATATTGGGATATTTTCAAGAGAAACCTGTCAGAAGGAATGTTTTTTGGAAATTGTTGAACGATTGAATGCAAAATTAGTCATCAATCCTGGCCCGTTATCAAAGGGTTAGTTGTTTCAAGTTCAAGTTGTGTTTTCACTATTTTGAGTTGGGTTCTCGTTGCCCGAGTTTACTAAAAAATCCTAAATATTTTCGGATGACAAAAATCCTTTTTCTACATTAAAGATAAAATTGTTATTAGAGATATAATTGTAGTCTACTTTCCCATAATCATATTGAAATATGGGTTAATTTTCTTTCATTTCGGGTGGGTTTGCGGTCAATGAAAATTTTTTGGATGTGTCCGGGTTTACTGGAAATTACAGTCGGCTACCCGAAATGCATTTCGTTTTGGGTTTGGTTGATTCAATTTTTTTTTTTTGGTTATGGATCGAGTAAACTTTATACGCTTCGGGTTGTCTTTTTGTTGTTATTTTTAGCGAATCTGATTATACAAAAGAAGGTTCTAAATAATTTTCAAATGAAAAAACTATATATTTAAATATTAATGGGTGTATATGTGTTATTTTTGTACATAAGTGGTAAACTTGTAGATTATTTTTCTATAAATGTATTAAAATATACATTCATTTTCTTTCACTTCGGTTTCAAGTATGAATATTTCGGATTCGGCTTGAAGTCTGTCGGGTTAAAGTCAGGATTCAGGTTGGCTACAACTCAATCTGGGCAGGACTCTAGTGTCAGACTGTGAAGATTTTTAAGAGCATACTGCATGTATAATATCATTTAATAAAGCAAATGATTTAATAGCATTATAACGATTGGAGTAAATATAATGTGCCATTAATAAAACAAAATTAACAGATCAAATAATTAGGAAATTGAATACACCTCCCCCACCCCTCCACCTTCGAAAAAAGAAAAAATTCTCCTTAAATTTTAGCTAAAGAGAAAATTTATCACTAAAGTTCTAGTCTTGAGGGTGACGAGTTTTCTTTTAATCATGCTGTACACAGCTGAGAAGCAATTTATAGAGTTTTTTCTCACATATATTTCTAAAACTAGCCAAAAAATTCATTAATGATAAATGTTTCACTTATAGAATGTTGCAATAGCAAGGCTTTAGAAAAGATTTTTGATAATTATTAGTTTCAATGTTTAAAGTGTTTATTACTTTCTTCTATCTTTAAAAGAAAAAAGTATTGGATTCGTGAAAATTTTGTTGGGAAATAGTTATTAATGTCTGTGGAAACACCAAGTTTGTCTTGCCAGTTTGGCAACGTTATGTTCTGTTGTCACGTGGAATGTAAAAAAGTAAAAACGATGTGTGGTTGCTGTGCCAATGTTTTCGATTAAGATGTTCTGTATTATATTCGTCCAGAAATTTTTACCTAGATGTTCTTCTTTTGTAAATAAACTATTTTATTTTTATGTAGTCACTTAGCTGATATTTAAAAACTCAACATGGTAGCCGAGTGCGGTTGCGAATCGGGCTAATGACTAAGAACAAATAGAAGTAACGTAAAAACGAAGGTTCTGTTGTAAAATTCGAATCGCTGAAAAAGAAAACAAAAATGACTAATATGTATGAAGATGTTTCTCACGTTGAAAAGGTTCGTGACTCAAGTTCATTCGCGCTCTGGAAATTTCAAGTAAGCATAATATTAAAATCAAACTCTTTACTCGACGTTGTAAATAGAATTGAAAAAAAAAGAAGGCCAACCGGCAGATGTTAAGTTGTGGGAAAAGAAAGACGCTAAAGCATTGTAACAACTATAGATAAGAAGGTAATGATGCACATTTTGAATTGCGAAAATTCACATGACATGTACAGGAAATTATGCAGTATTTTTGAAAGAGATACAGAACAACAAAAGTGTACTTTATTACAAGATTTTTTTAACTACAGTTTTAGTGCAGAAACCGATATCGCTACACATATACGCAGATTAGAAAACATTGCTTTTAAACTGAAGGCACTTAATAAACAAATTGATAATGAAATAGTTATATCTAAAATATTATCCACACTTCCAGAACAGTATAAGAATTTTAGACGTGCTTGGGACTCGACTAACACAGAAGAGAAAAATCCTTAGAGAAATTAACAGCAAGATTATTGAATGAAGAGTCATGTATAAAAAATGTAAAAAAGAATGAAGAGCCAGTTGCTTTCAAAATATTGGAGAGAAGATGTTTCAAGTGTAACAGTTCTGATCATTTGGCAAGATCATGTGGTAAAAGTAAAAATCCAATAAAAAGTGCTAAAGAACAGAGATGTTTTAAATGTGACAGCAAATTTCATTTGGCTAGAGATTGTAATAAAGGTGAAAATAATCATCCTCGGTGCAGCATTTGTAATAAAGATAATCATTCTGAAAAAGACTGTTATTTTCGTAAAAATGGAAAACCAGCAATTTCCTTTCTTGCTCAAGAATCTAGAGATATGTGTTTAGTTAATAAATTTGTGGTAGATTTAGGATCCTCTTCCCATATGGTAAATATTAAAATAATGCTGAAATATCCTGTGAAGATTTCTACTGAAATTGGATTAGCAAAGAAATCTGAAGTAATGAAAACTGAGTGTTTTGGTAGAATAGAAACTGATAGTCGCACATTACAAAATGTACTCCGTGTTCCACAGCTGAGTAAAAACCTATTATCTGTTAATGCAATTACAGAAAATAATGGAGAGGTAAAATTTATTGAAGATAAAGTAGAAATTTCAAAAAAATGGAGAAATTGTTTTGGAGGGATATAAAAACAATAAAGGACTGTACGAAATAGATTTAAATCAACAAAATAAGGCTTTGATTTGTGAGCAGAAAAGTCCAACTTTGTGGCATCGAAAACTTGGACACTTAAGTAGTAAATATATAAAAATATTATTGAAAAATTCAAATGGCATAGATCTAAAAGATGACGACATTAAAATGATAGAAGATCCGTGTGATATTTGTCTTAAAGCCAAACAGACTAGATTTCCATTTAAATCGCAAAGAACAAGAGCAACTAGTTCATTAGAGATGATCCATACCAATGTTTGTGGCCCAATAGAAGTGAGTACATGGGACAGAAAAAGGTATTTCTTAACATGTTTGGATGATTATACTCATTTTGTCATGGTCTTTTTATTAGAGAACAAGTTTGAAGTTGCAGATGTTCTTAAACAATATATTGAAGAAGTCGAGGCTAAGTGGTCACTCCGTGTTTCTAAATTACGCTGTGACAATGGAGGAGAATATGTTTCTCATAAGTTGATTAACTGGTGCACATATAAAGAGATTGTTTTGGATTATAGCATCCCACATACACCACAGCTTAATGGAAAAGCGGAGCGACTGGATCGAATACTCTTTGAAAATGTCAGAGCTCTAAGTTTTGATTCAGGAGTCGAGAAAAAAATGTGGAGTGAAGCATTGCGAACTGCAGCCTATCTCCTTAACATAGTCTATAAGTGTTACTCCTGCTGAAATGTGGTTCCAAAAGAAACCAGATTTGTCAAGATTACAAATATTTGGTAGTGTAGCTTATGCTAAAATACTTGGCCGGCTGAAGAAATTGGATAGCCGAAGTAATAGGCTCATCTTTGTTGGATATGCTGAAAATGGCTACAGTTTATGGGATCCAAGAACTAAGAAAATACAGACTTCAAAGGATGTGATATTCATTGAGCCCAAAGTTGATAAACCGAATGGTTTGATATCACCATTCAACTACTTTGATTTTCAAGATGACGGTAGTGAAGATGAGGAAAATCCTCACAACATAAAACAAACTATATCAGAAGATCAAAACATTGAAGAATTTGGACGAGGAAAAAGAATAAAGAAACCTCTTGTTTACCTTGGTGATTATGCTATGCTGACATATGAAGAGGCCATTAATGGAGATGATAAAGAATTGTGGAAAGAAGCTATAGAGGATGAAAAGAAATCCTTAGAAAAAATGAGACTTGGCAAGTGATTGACAGAAATGCAGTAAAAAATAAGAGGATATTGAGTAACAAATGGATATTTAAAATTAAAGATAGTGGCAAGTACAAAACTCGTTTGGTTGTGAGAGGTTGTGAACAAAAATATGGTCTTGATTATGAAGAAACTTACAGCCCAGTAGTAAGCATTATTCCATTGAAAACTATTTTTGGTTTGGCATTTAAGAAACAATATAAAATGATGAAATTTGACATAAAAACAGCCTTTTTGTATGGGAAATTGGACGAAGATATTTACATGAAGATTTACATGGGGCCAGAAGGATATGATGATAGGTCTAAGGTGTGTAAACTTCAAAAATCATTGTATGGTTTAAAACACCTGTAGAATGGAATAAAATATTAACAGATTTTTTGAGGGAAAGTAGTTTTGTACAAATTAAATGTGAACAGTGCATTTTCATAACTGAAGATAAGGGCATGATATTAGCTATTTATGTAGATGACGGAATTTTAATTGGATGTAATCATACAAGATTGATTGATTTTCTTGAGAAATTAAAAAAAGAATTTGATGTAACTTATGAAGAACCACAGTCATTTCTGGGTATGAATTTAGAAGTAAATGATGACACACTAAAAATCCATCAAGAACCGTATTCAAAACAAGTGTTAGAGAGATTTCGAATGTTAGATGCAAAGGTAACAAGTACACCTCTGTTACAAAATGGAACAGTGAACTGTGTTCAAGATAAAGAAAGTGAGTTCCCTTATCGAGAAGCTACTGGTAGTCTTCTTTATTTATCATGTAGAACAAGACCTGATTTGTTCTTCGCTGTTGCTTATGGAAGTCGCCATGTAGAAAATCCATCGGTCTGTGATATTTCTAATCTCAAAAGAACTTTAAGATATTTAAAGAGAAGTAAGGACTTGGGTGTAGTGTATACAACAAGTGGCAGCGAGACAGAATTGATTGCCTATAAGGAAAGGGCAGATGACGTCACTGTTGGTTCGAAAGAAAAACCTGTTCGTTCTTTATGTACACATGAGATGGGGTGATTTGATTGGTCTGTGTTAAACTGGTCTATCATATGATAGGCCTACGTAGCCATAACGATTCCTGCAATGATCGCTATGACAAAAATGTAGTGGTAGATTGGTTGATGGAAATGTTTGTTTGTAAACATGCCCTTTCCCTATTGTGATGCAGACTATGCTGGTGATCCTGACATTTGTAGAAGTACCACTGGATATGTAATATACTTTTGTGGAGGTCCAGTAAGTTGGAGCTCGAGATAACAGCCTATAGTGGCTACATCAAGTACTGAATCAGAGTATACTGCAGCGGCTGAATGTTGTAAAGAACTAATTTATCTCAAAACTTTAATTGGGGAAATTACAAATGATAAAATTTCTATAACTTTAAATATAGATAATCAGAGTACTATAAATATAATTAAAAATGGGATTGTAAGTAAAAGAAGTAAACATATAGATGTACGATTTTACTTTATAAAAGTGGATGAGGGTTTAATTAATATAAAATATTGCCCAACCGATATTCAAATTGCTGATGTATTTACTAAGGCACTGGGACCAAACAAGTTTGAAAATTTAAAGCTAAATTGGTAATGTAATACGTTTTTTTAAATTAAAAATTTACTAGATTTGTATGTATATGTTATTGTACTTTACTTAAATTGATTTGATTATTTTGTAGGGGTAAAAAGAAAAATACAATATATATTTCTTTTGATTTGAATGTAATACTTTATATCTGTAAATGTGTATGACTTTAAGGGAGTGTTTTTTAATTGAATTAATAATTAGGGGAGTGTGTTGGGAAACAATTATTAATGTCTGTGGCAACAACAAGTTTGTCTTGCCAGTTTGGCAACGTTATGTTCTGTTGTCACGTGGAATGTAAAAAAGTAAAAACGATGTGTGGTTGCTGTGCCGGTGTTTTCGGTTAAGATGTTCTGTAATATATTGGTCCAGAAATTTTTAACCTAGATGTTCTCATTTGGTAAATAAACTATTTTATTCTTATATAGTAACTTAGCTGATATTTAAAACTCAGAAACTTTTCCACTTCCGGTTTTCGACGGATTTGTACGGTTTAGATGGTCATGAACACGATTGGACTGTTTTTAGAAAATGTCAGTCTGTCTCTGTGTGTGTCTCTGTGTCTGCATGTGACAAAATTTTTCTGGGCTCTCCAGAACTAATGCACGGAATTTAATAAAACTTTAGATTGAGTTAGACCTTGATATAAATGAGTGGTGATTAGTTTTTGGTGTAAATCGCCCAACAGGTGACGCTGCTATGCTACATTTTTTATGATTCTTATGATAGCTATATCTCAAGAACCAATGCACAGAATTTCACCAGACTTCAGATTCCGTTAGACCTTGACAAAAATAGACGTTCATTACATTTTGGTATAACCCACATAACACAGATTCGTCCAATTTTGGTTTAAAGTACGTAATTTGGACTTATGGACGTGTCCAATTTTCGTCCAAAAGTAGTCTGTACTTCATCTAAATCTCATCGATTTACGTTCAAATGTCACCACCTTTTACGTAATAAGTACGTATTTCAGACGAGAAAATGAACGTAAAATGAACATAAAATGGACATAATACGGACGTCCAAAATTTGTCCATATTACGTCCATTTTATGATCATTTTCTCGTCTAAAAGACGTACTTATTACGTAAAAGGTGGTGACATTTGAACGTAAATCGATGAGATTTAGATGAAGTACAGACTACTTTTGGACGAAAATTGGACACGTCCATAGGTCCAAATTACGTACTTTAAACCAAAATTGGACGAATCTGTGTTATGTGAGTCTGTTATCTTCCTATAGGGAAGGATAAAAATTCATAAAAAATAAAAACTTTTTCAGTCAAATTTATTGTGCTTTTAATATTTTAAAAGTATATATATATTCAAAATATTAAAAGTATATAAATATTTTTAAATTTGCTAATAAAACTTATTTAACTTTACTTTTAATTCTGTAAGACCTTTACAGAAACTATTTTAGTTAGTGTCATTCACCTGAACACAAATATTTTTTGTAATTAATTTTAGTTATTGTGATAAAAGAAAATGACATAAGCTTTAATATATAAAATTTAGACTTTAAAAGATGTATCAAAATTTGTGTGACTTTAAAAGGTTCGTTTAAAAATTCAAGTAAAATTACTTTTGTTTTGTCTTCTAAAGTGTATTTACACATTCAAGCAATATTTTTAATTTTTCAATACACAGTTAAATATATCATGCCTTCACTGAACTTATATTATGCATCGAAATATATTTATTTCAATAAATTAATCTTTTCCATCAAAATGATTTATCTTTTGCTATCCACAATCGTAGGATTTATGTATATATTTACGTATTATACGTATTCATATATATTTATGTATATATTATTTACTTTGTGTCATTTTATTAAAACTAAGTGAATGTATTCAAATTGACAGTATGATTTCATATTGGGTAAGACTAGTGCGGCCTGCTAAAAGCGTGGCTCCCGTCCACTACTGGACATTGCCGGCAACAATAACTTTTTATGATAAATATAAGAAATGGAAATTATTAGATACCTTCTGGCTTTTATCCATTCTCGATTACTACAAATCTATGCACTTCAGCTGTTCACATTTTTATTTTACTATCTACTAAAGGAAAGGGAAAAAAATCTGCTTTTGGTTTTGTTCTCATATCATTTTGATCTCTCATCATTGTAATAATATTGTTATGAATTTTGTATATATCTGTAAATATTCCATTTGTTTAAATTTATTTTATTTTATTATTGTGAAAATTGCAGTATTATTAATGTATTTCCTATTGAGCATCATGTAACTCATTGCTAAAGGCCTCAGATGGTTTGCAAGGAAAACAACCTTACACCCTCATCTTTATAATGGAAGTCTATTGGAAAATCGCCAAGGAATGGGTTTATCGCCAAGTTGGCGATGGTTTTGGCGACTTATTTTTGTCGCCAAATTTGGCGATATATCGCCAAATGTCGCCAAGTTGGCGACGGATTTGGCGACTTTTTGTGCAAACCCCCCCCCCTTATACCTTTACATTGGGATCCTTTCTTGCTTGGGTTCTCTATCGAAAGTTAAAGCACTTTCTGGTAATTTCTAGCATCTGAAGGCTCTGGAATAATCTGGAAAGATCTCTGAAATCTATATAAGGACCTCCATCAGTTCAGTTAGTTAGTTGTCTGTCAACTGCGATTGAATTCATACGAGAGGCTTTGCATTGAGAACTGTGTTTCTCGGATTGATTTTGTCGTTGATACGTGGTATTGAACGCATTGTTTCTGTGTGAAATTTTGCTGTGCTTTTATTGGATTTGAAGATTACTGAATATCTTGTAATTTTCAGAAGATATTTGTGATCGTATTGCACTGTTTATAGTGAATAAAGCCTTTTTATTGTTCTTATATATTGGCATCAGTCCTTTTGAACCCCGAGCTCACAACATTTGGTGTCAGGAGTGGGGTTGAATGCCGATTACCAGAGCAATGGAGGCGCAACTGACTAAATTATTGGAGAAATTAGGAGAGATGGATGAGAAAATGACTGCGAATCAGGCTGAAATGAAGAAGGATATGTCAGCGATGGATGAGAAAATGACTGCCAACCTTGGCGAGTTGAAAGATGAAATGAAGAAGGATATGTCAACCAACCTTGGCGAGTTGAAAGAAGAAATGAAGAAGGAAATGACCGCAAACCAGGCTGAAATGAAGGATATGTCGGAAGAAATGAAGAAGGATATGTCAACCAACCTTGGTGAGTTGAAAGAATTAATAGATAATAAAATAACATCTTTAAATGAAAGAATTGTCTGCGTGGAAAACAAATTTGAAGAAAGGTTTCAAGAAATAGAAGAAAATGTTCAAATGACAGCCAAAACCGTAGAAGAAGTTCTAAAGATCTCCAAAACCGTAGAAGAAAGGATAGAGAGTGTAGAAAAGGAGTTGGAAAATGTGAAGAAACAAAAGATAACTGCCGAAAACTATCCCGAAGATGTGAAGTATCAAGCTATGCTTCCTCGGGCTTCTATTAAACTCTCGACCTATGACGGAAAATCCTCATGGCCAGTTTTTAAGACACAATTTGGGATCGTAGCGGACGCCAATGGATGGGATTCCCAGACAAAGGCTTGCCAGTTAGCTGCTTCTCTACGAGCTGATGCTGCCGACGTCCTACAGAATTTGCCTGCAAATGAACCGCTGGATTTTGAAACGCTCGTCAGTGCCTTAGAATTGCGTTTTGGCAAGAAATGCATGAAGGAATATAGCAGACTCCAGCTCAAATCTCGACAGCAGAAATCCACTGAATCCCTGCAAGAGCTTGCTACGGATGTCGAGAGACTTTCACATCTTGCTTATCCTGGCTGTCCGACTGAAATTAGAGAAAGTTTAGCTCTGCAACATTTTATTGATGGTGTGCGTGACCCTGAGATCCAGACAGCACTCCGGATTGCAGATCTCAATGATTTAAAAGGGGCTTTGGTTTACGCTCTGAAATTCGAGGCAGCCCAGCAAGCTACTAGGAAAGATCGACACTTTGTGCGAGCAGCCAACCTGCCTGAGACGTCGGATAGAGCTGTGGAGTGCTTACAGCAGCAGATGAATGACATAATGAGAAAGATGAACTCCTTAATGGCCAACAAACCTTACAGGAAGATCAAGTGCTGGAAATGCGGTGGAGAAGGTCATATCCAAATCGACTGCCCAAGACGACCCAGCACTGAAGGTAATAGCTCACCCGCTAACGGAGGAGCAAGAAAACTGATTATTGACCATCTTGCGGGGCGGAGGTTTCCAGATCTTAAGAAGCCTCATTTTCAAGTATGTGAAATTTCTGCAAGAAGTTGCGGCGAGAACGGAGTTTTTCTAGTCGGAAGTGTGAATGATTTGCCCTGTAATATGATCATCGATACAGGAGCCAATGTGACCATCATTCGGAAAGATCTAGCTCAGCGGCTGAAAGAAAAACTCTCCTGGACCCCGCCACGTGTAATCCTTCAAACTGTGACAGGAGATAAGATCGACATATTTGGAAGAATGACACTGGAAATAAAGTTTGGGAACGCCGATTATCGCCATACAGTCTACGTGGCCGATATTTCAGACCCTTTCATACTCGGACTGGACTTTTTAAAAGAGCATGGATTTACACTGGACTTTAAGAAGAATGAGTTACGCTCTGCTCAAGAAGATGTCACTATTTTCAAACTTGGAAATGAGTCCGGGTCTATTCAACGGATCACAGCCAAGGCAGATGTTATCATCCCTCCTCGGACCGAAATGATGATACCTGGATTAACTGAGAACGAAAGTAGTTTTCAATGTGGCTTGGTTGGATATCCTCAGAAGAGCCCAAAAGGAGTGCTAATAGCATCAGCGCTGGTAGATCTGTCGAGAGATGTGATCCCTGTGAGGATGGCGAATGTAAGTGAAAAGTCTAGAATTATCCAGAAGGGTGAAGTGCTTGCTACCTGTGCTCCAGTCACCTGTGTTTGCAAAGACCCGAGCTTGACGTTGTCGGAGCCGCCTACAAGTTTAACACCTGAAATTGGACGAAATGAGAATTTATCTCCTGAGCAGAGACATGCCGCAGAAAGACTGTTCCAGGAGTTTCAGGACGTGTTTTCACAAAACGAGGGTGATATAGGTCGCACTTCTCTGACACGTCATAGAATTGACACTGCCGACCATCCACCGATTAAACAGCATCCAAGACGCTTGCCGTTCGCAAAACAAGAAGAGGTTTCTAAGCTCTTACAAGAGATGCAGGATAGTGACATCATCGAACCGTCATCAAGTCCGTGGGCCTCTCCCATCGTGTTGGTCCGAAAGAAAGATGGCTCCACAAGATTTTGTGTGGATTATCGTAAACTTAACGATATCACGAAGAAGGACAGCTATCCTCTACCAAGAATAGACGACACGCTAGACACTCTTTTAGGACATAACTGGTTTTCCACACTGGATTTGAAGAGTGGATATTGGCAAGTAGAGATCCATCCTGATGACAAAGAGAAGACCGCATTTACTACTGGACAAGGACTTTGGCAATTTAAAGTTATGCCGTTCGGGCTCTGCAATGCACCAGCAACGTTCGAGCGCCTCATGGAGACAGTGTTAAAAGGTCTGACTTTTGAAGCTTGTCTCATCTACCTAGATGACGTCATCATTGGTGGCCGCACGTTTGAAGAACATCTTGGAAATATTCGAAAAGTGTTAACGAAGCTAAGAGCGGCGAATTTAGAGCTGAACCCTCTGAAATGCAAGTTCTTCCAACGCGAAGTAAATTATTTAGGACACATCATCTCAGCTGAAGGTGTTCGAACAGATCCTGAAAAAGTGTCTGCAGTAAAGAACTGGAAGCGTCCGGAAAACGTCCATCAGTTGCGAAGCTTTCTGGGACTATGCACTTATTACAGAAAGTTTGTACAGGGGTTCTCCAACATCGCAAGACCCTTGCATAGGCTCACTGAAAGCAAGCAGAAGTTTCTATGGACACAAGAATGCGACAATTCCTTCCAGCGGCTGAAAGAAGCTCTCACATCCTCTCCAGTTCTTACCTATCCACACCCCGACAAACAATTCATTGTGGACACGGATGCCAGTCACGAAAGTGTCGGCGCTGTACTTTTCCAAGAAATAGATGGCCAAGAACGAGTCGTAGCATACTGGAGCAAATGTTTATCGAAACCAGAGCGGAATTATTGCGTCACTCGCAAGGAGTTATTAGCTATAGTGAAAGCCATAGAACACTTCCATCACTATCTCTATGGCAGGAAATTTCTCCTTCGTACTGACCACGCATCCCTAACATGGCTGATGAATTTTAAGAACCCAGAGGGCCAAGTAGCCAGATGGATACAACGACTCCAGGAATACGACTTTGACATCAGGCATCGCAAAGGCTCATCGCATGGAAACGCCGATGCCCTATCAAGAAGACCGTGTCCCGAGAGCTGTCGCTATTGTTCCAGAGCGGAGAGCAAGTATAATCCCGAATATGTCATACGCCAGACGAAGACTTCACTATCAACGCCACCAGATCCCTGGAGTGATGAGAAGATTCGAGAAGATCAAATGGCAGACTCTGACATCAAACCAATCTTGGAGTTATTAGAATCTTCTAGCACGATGCCCAGTTGGAAAGACATCTCGACTTACAGTCCTACGACGAAGCAATATTGGGCTCTTTGGAACTCCCTCCAGGTCAGAAATGGTGTCCTGTTCCGAAAATTCGAATCGGAAGATGGGAAGACATCTCGGTGGCAGTTGGTACTTCCTCGATCCCGAATCCCTGAGATCCTCAAGGAATTACATGACAGTCCCACTGGTGGCCATTTTGGAATCATGAAAACATTACACAGAGTCCGAGAGCGCTTTTTCTGGGGAAAAGCGAGAGCTGACGTCGAACAATGGTGCAAATCTTGCGATGCATGTGCAGCTCGGAAAGGACCAAAGAAACGTAGCCGAGGAAGACTACATGTCTACAATGTAGGAGCACCTTTCGAACGCATCGCCCTAGACATCCTAGGTCCTTTTCCAAGAAGTTCCGATGGCAACAAATACCTCCTTGTTGTCATGGACTATTTCACGAAATGGCCTGAAGTTTATGCCATCCCTGATCAAGAAGCTTCTACGGTTGCTGATGCCTTGGTACATCAGTGGATATCAAGGTATGGAGTCCCCCTTCAAATGCATTCTGACCAGGGGAGAAATTTCATCTCTGCTGCGATTGAGGGTCTCTGTCAACTTCTCGGAATGGACAAAACTAGGACGACGCCTTTACATCCACAGTCGGATGGCATGGTTGAGAGGTTTAATCGTACCATCCTCAACAACTTCTCACTGCTAGTCTCAAGAAACCAACAAGACTGGGACCAAAAACTTCCCTTGTTTCTTCTCGCCTATCGCAGCGCCGTCCATGAAACAACCGGCTATTCCCCGTCTCAGATGCTTTTCGGTCGTGATCTTCGTCTACCTTGTGATCTGCTTTTTGGTCGCCCTCCAGATGCGCCTTCATCGCCAGACGGATACGTACAGAATCTCCAGGCACGATTTGAAGACGTCCACAACTTGGCTCGAGAGCGGATCAATATACAGACGGAGAAGATGAAGACCAGGTATGACACGAAAGCCACGGGACATCAATTTAAAGAAGGTGACAAGGTTTGGTTTTATAATCCGACTCGACGCAAAGGACTTCCTCACAAACTACAATCGCACTGGGACGGTCCTTACACAGTCCTAAACAGACTGAACGATGTCGTGATTCGGATCCGACAGTCACCAAGTTCGAAGCCTAGAGTCGTTCATTACGACAGGCTGGCTCCATACTATGGCCATAGTACTTAGTTCATTGATTGTAAATAGTGTAATGTAAATAATGTAAATTAGTATGACCATGGTCTTGTATATAAATTAATGTAATTATTTATTTTGCTTAGCATTATCATTATTATTGTTATTATTATTTAAATACTTGCATGTAATAATGTCTATGCTTTAATTTTATTTTATTTTTAAATAAGTGTATATTTTGTATAATTCAGCATTATGAATGTGTTTTGAATAGTATAGCATTTGTTGGTAACGGGTTTGCTTTCCGATCAAAGGTTGAACTGCCCGGGACGTGCAGTCCTTGAGAGGGGGGCAATGTTATGAATTTTGTATATATCTGTAAATATTCCATTTGTTTAAATTTATTTTATTTTATTATTGTGAAAATTGCAGTATTATTAATGTATTTCCTATTGAGCATCATGTAACTCAATGCTAAAGGCCTCAGATGGTTTGCAAGGAAAACAACCTTACACCCTCATCTTTATAATGGAAGTCTATTGGAAAATCGCCAAGGAATGGGTTTATCGCCAAGTTGGCGATGGTTTTGGCGACTTATTTTTGTCGCTAAATTTGGCGATATATCGCCAAATGTCGCCAAGTTGGCGACGGATTTGGCGACTTTTTGTGCAACCCCCCCCCCCCCTTATACCTTTACATTGGGATCCTTTCTTGCTTGGGTTCTCTATCGAAAGTTAAAGCACTTTCTGGTAATTTCTAGCATCTGAAGGCTCTGGAATAATCTGGAAAGATCTCTGAAACCTATATAAGGACCTCCATCAGTTCAGTTAGTTAGTTGTCTGTCAACTGCGATTGAATTCATACGAGAGGCTTTGCATTGAGAACTGTGTTTCTCGGATTGATTTTGTCGTTGATACGTCGTATTGAACGCATTGTTTCTGTGTGAAATTTTGCTGTGCTTTTATTGGATTTGAAGATTACTGAATATCTTGTAATTTTCAGAAGATATTTGTGATCGTATTGCACTGTTTATAGTGAATAAAGCCTTTTTATTGTTCTTATATATTCGCATCAGTCCTTTTGAACCCCGAGCTCACAACAGTATTCTCATTAGTAATGATGCTGGTATGATTTTTAACCAGCACTGGAAGTTTTCGCCTTATTTAATTGCAGATATTTGAGATTAAGTATGGCAAAGATTTTCATTAGAAATTAGAGGTGGCCCAGTTGTAAAATTTTATTATATTCATTTATTAGCAGACAATATTGCCCTTTGCAATGTCTTGCATTTGGCGAATCCTTTTTCCCCCCCATTTAAATTGTCAGTAAAATCATTGCTTAAAAACTATTGCACTTTTCTTTTTCACTAAACTACCCAGGTAGCACAGCAATATCGGCCTATATCGGGAACAACGATTTCGCAATATCGGCCTATATCGGGAACAACGATTTCGCAATATCGACCAATATCGGTAAACATCGGACCGGCCGATATTGCATGGCTAGCTTTTTTTCCAATATCGGCCTATATCGGGACCCAATATTGACCGATATCGGTGAACGTCGGACCGGCCGATATTGGTGAACGTTCGACCGGCCAATATCGGTGAACGTCGGACCGGCCGATATCGGTGAACGTCGGACCGGCCAATATCGGTGAACCCTGGACCGACCGATATTGGCCAAAACTGGATTCAGCACTATAAAATGGCAAATCTTTCTTTTCTCATATAGGGAGATATTGATTACCTGTTTTAGCAAAATATTAGAAATCAATAACTCTTTACATTAGGGAAAAAAAGGTTTACCATTTTATATTGGTAAGTCCAGCTTTAAATTAACTAATCCATGTATATATAAGCATCTCAAATGCCACATGGATTAAGTGTTTTGTTAAAGGCCCCAGTTTTTATTATTATATCCATTAGATATAATTGTAATATTAAAGATTATGAATGAAAGAATACTAAAAAAGCATTTTATTAAATTTAATATTAATAAAATACTTTATTCAAAATTTTATAATAGCTACATTTTGATGTTTTTTCTTTTTTTTCAGTTTCAGTGTTCTATGTGAAAACATTAAAATGTAAAAAAGATAATTAAATGTTACTTTTTTCATTAAAAATAAAAAATCATTATATCCATAATAATAATTTGAATTTGTGGAAGTGGTAAGATTGAAAATTGTAATATACAGCATTTTTTTGCCATATTACCAATTTTTTATATATATTTTTCACATAATCAATAGAAATATTTAACCATTATTAAAAATTTAAGAAAAATAACATGTGGCTGTAGGTATTTATTCTTTTCTGCTCTTACCATAAATATAGATTTTCAGATTTATTTAATTGTATTTATATAAACTTAGAAAAAAAAGTAATCTTCTGGCAAAATTTAGTTGAAAACAATTCGTTAAATTACTTATGCAAAAATCCACCTGTTGTATAACTTTTAAAATTGAATTACTTTATATTAAAAATTATCAAAAATCAATACAAAATTTATTAGTTTCAAATTTTTTCTTTGAAAAAAAAATTATACCTTATCTTTAGGACTCTCTTCATTCTGAATCAGAGACTCATGTATACAACTAGGGGATAAACACTCGGTTGGAATTTTATATTATTCATTGAATATCATTATATTTTTCTTTAAAATTACTTCTTAATAGCAATTTTAAATAAAAAGTGCAATTGAAATGACCATTTAAACAATCAATAATATTTTACAAAGGCATTAAACAAAGTCAGGAAAGCTATTCTTTTCTCGAAGAGCTTAGCTTTCAAATATCACAATAATTTATGTATGTTTTACTAAAATTCCAATTTTAATTGGATTTTATGAATTGTTTCACAAAGCCTTTAAAATTATTTTTTTATGATTTTAAAGATTTGTAAATTTATTTTATAAATAGTATTCTATTAAAATATCTCAAACATGGAACACTAGTTTTAAAAGAAATAAATAGAACTTCCTAAAAATTGAGTCATTTGAGCCAGATGGTAAAGCAAGACACTTTGCCCTTACCTTATATGGCAACTTTCCCTCTGCAGTTCTTTTCTGGAGAATGAGTGGCGTTAGGTTTAAGGGGACTCTTCACTGACACTAAAACATCCTGCTCGCTAATGTTAAACCCATGGGCAGGTTCTTTTCTAATTTCTCGTTTAAATTTGTATATTTTTAAACATTTTTTTTTTTTTTTTTTTTTTTTTTTTTTTTTTTTTTTTTTTTTTTTTGCATAAGATAGCTGAGGTCAATCTCAACTATCCAATGCAAAAAAAAAAAAAAAAAAAAAAAAAAAAAAATCAAATTTAAACAGGAAATTAGAAAAGAACCTGCCCATAGCTTAGCTAGTAGGTGTTTTCGAATAATTGAACAGTCGCCATTAATGTCTTCTGATCCCTAAATGACCTGCTGTCCTGAATAAGACAAAGAAAACACGGCAAAAATTACAGACCATTGCGGCCGCTGCATTTATTTGAAATCACAACATATCAAATTAAACTTTTTTTTATTCGCAAACTATCACTATTTATATTATCATATTACAAGCAAATTTTCTCCAAGTCATGTATTTCTTGTTCCTATGTTCTCCTTCTTTTTCTTTGAAAACAGTTTCTATCCCAATTGGCAGATCTCACAGGACTTTTTCAATGTGGCTGGAGATAACAGTTGTTTTTGCTTTATCAAACTTCATTTTCACACTCACTAGAAAAGTAGAATTGGCAAAAATCAAAATTTGTCCAAGTGAATTTTCTTCATGAAAATTAATAACTTATTACTACTTATACTATGCTTACTTATTCTCCTTTTTATTTACAAACTATGTAATGTAAATGCTAGATTTGAATTTAATAGTAAAAAATTATAGCTTGAAAAAAAAATTTTCACCTGAAATATTTAACCAAACTTGTGTTAATATATTTTATCTTTTTGACTGTCTTCACTGTGAATCAGTCTGAACTTACTAATTCTAGATTATTTTGCATAATATGAAGCCAATCTTCTGAACATACAATAATTATTTATAGAGATATAAAGAAATTATAGTGAATAAGAACAACAAAGTACCTAAAATTACATAATTTGCAGCAAGACTTTTATAAAAATGAAATGGTTACCAATGAAACACAGGATAGTTCAGAATGCAATTATCAAAATTTGGTTTTCACCATGAAAACCAGAGTTAGAAACATAATTTTTTAAAATTTAAATGTATGAATGATAATCAAAAGAGTTTTGTTAGCTTTAGTGTGTTTATAGTATAAATGACACTTATTAAGTGTGTGGGATAGGGCCACTACAACAACAAAGTACCTAAAATTAATTAATTTGCAGAAGTATTTTAAAAAAGGAAATGTTTACCGATGAGCCACAGGATAATTCAGAATGTAACTATCAAAATTTGATTTTCACTATCTTAAAACTGCAGGCTAATCGAAACTAACATGCTGTTTTTAGGAAAACGTAATTTAGCTAAGTAATGATTAACTAAATAATTTAGTATGTGTAAAAAAAAAGTTTGTTTCCACATCGATATTATTTTTGACGTAACTTCAATAAACTTACTTCATTTTCTTCTTTTTCGGCACAGAAGCGATACTCCTATTCTATCGATAGATTGTAGATCTTCTCTAGATAGATTGTAGATCTGGTAAATCAAATTTTACGTGATTGCAGAAGATCACTCATGGTAGTCGTTTGTTACACAATAAAACTACACACTCGTGATCATCAGAGAGCAATCAAACCCGGGGATATCCACCA
This sequence comes from Maratus michaelseni, assembly GCA_963931845.1. NCBI lineage: Eukaryota > Metazoa > Arthropoda > Arachnida > Araneae > Salticidae > Maratus > Maratus michaelseni. Next base: position 83,251,227 of record OZ007586.1, read on the forward strand.
GACATTGATTTCTTCATCTGTTTCATTTTTCATAGATTGAGATATTAGTTCTTGCCAAAAGTGACGTCAAAAATAATATAAATGTTCCCTAGAAAGTAGTTTTTACCAAAAGCAGAATATGGTTAAAAGTGTGATGTATGTCGCAGAACAATGGGCTTCTTTACAGAACATTTCAAATTCTCAACTTCAATGAAATTTATCATTCAGTCTTAGTAAAACAGTACAAAATTCATCAGTCGATCACCACAAAAGTGCAAAGTTTGTCAGCCTAACATCATTAAAAAAAAAAAAAAACCCTGCAAAATTCTTCAATCATTCATATAAAAAATAGCAAAATTCATCAATCAGCAGACTTATATAAAACCAAAAACTTTCTGTGCACATAAATATTGGGTCAAAAACTTTCTGCAAATCAATTTAATGTTTAATAAAATTAACAGTTTATTAATTTTATCTTTTTGACTGTCTTCATTCTGAATCTAAGTCTGAACTTACTGATTCAAGACTAATAAGTGATGAACAGTCTGTTGGGAAAAATATTATGTTTAAAAAAAAATAATAAATAAATAAAATCAATAATTTTGAAATATCTTAAGTGATAAAAACTAAGTGTCTTCAAAGAAAAACAAAATCAACCAAAATCAGAAAAGTACAAAGAAGCTCTGATAAACATAAACCTCAGATATTTTATGTAAAAAAATCCTTTCAAAATATTAAAATGCTAACAAGAACTTTCTAAACAAAACTCCCTTGGTTTAACATTAGTTTGCGAGCATCATTCCATTATTAAATAATGCAAAGTTTAAATTTTAGGTAGGATTAAGATGCCTTTTTATGCTATAAATGTGGCATATTTATTTCATACAGAAATTAAATAGGATTTGAAAAGTTAAAATTTCTAAGTTATGCAGATTCATGATCACCATAAGTTTTCATACTTACCATATATATACAGGCTTGAAAGTAAATTATTGCAATATAACATGCAGAAATAAATATCTGTGAAAATTACACAATGTAATTGATTTAGGTATACGTAAAATAAATATGCAATAAAAGTTAAAAGACATTAAAATTGAAACCACTACTGAAATTTCTGCACTATATTAGCATAGCTACTCAAACTGAAGGCACAAAATAGTTAAAAAATTATATATATTAGTTCAGCGCTTTTTAAAAAAATGCTTTTTTTTAAACTATTTCTATTTCTTATTTTAGTACCTCCCAACCTTCATTTTGCATTTGAACGAATATTCGCTGAAACTGGGAACACTAGAAAAAAAAAACTGAGCACACATATTAATTATTTTGTTATGCATTTTAAAATCAGTTTTTAAACTTATATTATTAGTTTTATATTTTGAATGTTGCATATGTTACAAGGAAAATTTAAAAGCACAGAATTTGTACACCATTACAATTTTATATCTCCCCCCCCCCCCCTTTCTCTAAATTTTCAGGGCATTATTTTTTTTATTTTATCCTTTTAATCAGTCTCCGAAACAGCCAAAGTGACATTAAAAAAAAAAAAAAAAAAACGATTTCAGTAAAAAAAACTAAGAACTTTCATGCTTGTATATTACATAGGACGACATTAGGATCAACAAAAATCTTTAAAAAGGGATCTCTAAACAAATTGTCCCATAAAAAAATCTAATATTTACAATTGATGTGATACAATGTTTCAATTTGACCATTCTAAAAACTGAAGATTTCTCGAATCTCACACTACAAATATAGTTTTCTTCTTTTAACACTTTTCCAGTATCAGAAGGATAATTATTGTAATATATACTATTCACTACAATTCTACAATAATATATATACCTGCCAAATTTGTTTTTTTTTTTTCAGTCAAATAAACATACTTTGGACCAGTCATTTTCATTGTTAAGACAATCAGAATAAAAAAAATCACAAGACATGCATACTTACGATAGAGTATCTTAAGTAGATGGAATCAAAATTAGATGACATGAAGACCACAGTAGGATTAGATTCTAAAGACTCAACGACACTTTTTGTCTACAAGAGGTTGGCAGATGACAAAGACCATGGTATGATTAAGATTCTGAAAAAAAAAAGATAAATGGTTAAAAATCAACAGAAAAATTTTAAACGTATGTTTAGGATGAAATATTATGAATACATGTTAAAGAATTATTTATAATGCAAAAACTAGATTTTATTTTCCACAGTCCCCCCCCCCCCCTCCCTCAAAAGTCAAATAAACACAAAACATTTATGAAGTATTTTATAATGTAAGACAAAATTATAAAATGGGTTGTTTTGTTTTTATTTGATTTAATTTATTAAGTAATAATTATTACTACTTCACAAAAAATTTATTAAGCTATAATCCTTATTAAAAATGTTTGACTTGTAAGTAATGGGAAGGTGTTGGCAGCTGTGTTTGTAGCTTTTGTAAAAAAACCCTCATATGAAGTAAAGAATTTGGATATCATATATATTATTTTAACATATGTATGCGATGAAGGAATGTTACATTTTACAAGAATAAAAGAGAAAGTTGGAAGATTGAATGTTGATTTTTAAAATAAAAAGAAAAGTAATCCGCATGTATATTTCAGAAATATTTTTTTAATGTAGAAAGTATGTTTTATTATAAAAAAAGGCATTATTAAAAAAGGCCTCTGAAGAACAGCAATTTATTTATCTTAAACTTTAAAATGCAATTTTAAAACATAAATGATAATATGAAAGATCAGACACAGAAAATCGTGAATCAAACAAAATCTGTAAATCTTATTAAACCGAGAAATGTAAAATATTTTTGAAAATACATTTCACCGTGATTGCCTTGAAAAATGGTTTTAGGAAGAAATTTAAAAGTAAATATATAAGCTGCATCCTAAACAAAGACACAAAATATTTGCGATAGAAAATACCAATTTCAATAGCATACCTATACGCATTCTAGATCTATGGTAAAATTTAAAAAATAGTTCATTAGAATCAAGACAATCAATAAAAAAATAATAATAACATTAAACGATGTATACCAATTAGGGTTACGCTTAAACAGATAAAAAAAAATACGTTTCAATTAAAACTATTTCATAAAATGCATAAAATCATGTCTTCAAATGTTCAAAAAACAGTACAGATTATAAGTAATAGGAATACATACCTTAGAGAGTAAAACCAGAAGATGTTTATAATTTTCGCACACAACCAGCGTGCATTCGCTGCCATGTTTTAATCACAAGACTGAAGGAAAGGGAAAAAGGATGCTTGTCTCTGATTGGTTGAATTGCAGTTGTCATCATGCACTTCCCAGTCTGTCGATCTTGTTTCGATCTTGATCAATGTCGGCCGATATTCGCCAGTATGAGTTTTTCCCCATAGGTTTACAGAACTTAAAGTGTTTTTAAAATTGTTTTCTGTCTTCTACCTTGCTAAAAAAGAACTATATGTAAGTTAAAAATTTAAATGTCGAACATTAGAGAAATGGTAATATAATATTACAGATTCAACATCGGCCAACATGGATCAATATCGGCCAATATCGGTAAAACTTGACCTGTCTTCCCCGATGCACGCCAAGATTGCCCGATATTGGGCAATATCGGGCCGATATTGCTGTGCTACCTCGGTAGCTTTTTTCGATGGCAATATCATATTTTTTCCTTTAAGTATGGTTATACTTAAGAAATCAATGACAAAATGTATCAAAGAATTGGAGTACTTTCCGTCTATGGATGGTAATTGCTGAAATCTTGTTTTCAAATGTTTTATGCATTTTCTGAAATAATTACTTAGATATTTTATTTGCCTTATTAAATAGCGAAGTTTTGTCAAAGTATTCTGAAAGTGTTTCATAATCTATGCTTAACGCATGATTTTTCTTTTTTGTATACTTTTTGCTGTATTGTACTCTACTCATGATTAGAAAAAAATTACCCAAATGCAACATTTCTGTGTCTAAACATTTTAAATTACATCAAATTTATTCTTTTAGTGTGAAAATTTCCAGTTAGATCTGATGATATGATCTATCACAGCAGTTTTTAATTTTTTATTTACTATAGACCTTTTTCACAGATTCCCAGGATTTAAGACTGGATATTACTGATTCTTTAGAAAGGTTTCTCTAACCTTTCAGTAAGCAGGAGTACACTTCAGAGGATGGCCAAGTGAAGGACAACATTATTTACCTGACTCAAAACATGCAACAATATTATCTTACTGTAGTACTGGAATTGGTACACAAATGTCTTATATGATACACATACATCAGACCTCTAGGATTCAAGAGCTCCGTGTAAAAATAATTTAGACAAAAATAAAAATGAATCATACAAACTATAAATCATAGTAAATTGAGAATTATATTTTTCTGAAAGAGAGCCTTACACAGAACCCCGATTTAACGAATAAAAATTTTGGTCCTGATGAATTCATTAAATCAGGGTCCAACTGTATAAGCAAATTAATTGTATTACATTTTTTGGCAAAATTCTTAGCGCAGTAAAACACATGAAAATAGAACATGCCTCTAACGGAATTCTGTCTTAAACGAAAAAATTCCATGGTCCCAATGAGAAAAACAACGGACAAATGTACCTGTGAAGACAGAAATCTGTCTAAAAAATAATTTTATCCTGATTCCATGTTCACAGGTTTTACTATATTGCCTTTTATTTTACTCACTAGATTAGTCACAGATTTCAGAAAATGAAAGTTTTTATATTGAACACAGGACCTTCATGGATCCCCAGTGGACCACAGCTTAGGAACCGCTGATGTACCATACTTCTATATTTTCTGCTGAAAATTGAAGTCACAGTCTTAATCTTTTTTTTTCCATCTTAAAAACTTCTTTTTTGCTTTTCGTGGAAAAAATTCTTGATTTATTCACTGATAATAATTAAATTTGTAGATTCCAGAATGCCAAATATATACAAATAATAATTGGATACTTATTATTTTTTAAGTTATTAAACAATTATGTTTAAATTATTAAACTATTTTGCAAGGTCTTGCATTTGATGAATCATTCCTCCCCCCCCCTCATTTAAATTGTCAGTAAAATCATTGCTTTTAAACTATTGTACTTTTCTTTTTCACTAAAATAGCTTTTTTCGAAGGCAAAATCATATTTTTTCCTTTAAGTATGGCTACACTTAAGAATAACAATGACTAAATGTATTGAAGAAAAAGAAGAAATTTTAGTTTTTCAAATATTGCTAACTCATGGAGGCAAATGAGATATTTCCTGCCAACTTTTGTGTATTGTGCATAAAATTTCACATTTTGAAATGTGTAGGAAAGTATGCAAGAAATGTATTTTACATGTGGTAACTTTTTCAATCTGACACCTCATTCCCTAATATTCTTAAATACATTCCTTGAGTACAAGATTGTACTTTCATTACACATGCATGGATAAAAAAATCCATAAGTTCAATTTCATCTACTTTTGCCATTATTAAATTTCTTTAGCATCTTTGATTTTTAATTATACATAAAAAAATTATTAAATAATTTTTAATTGTACAGAAAATTAAATATATATATATATATATTAATCATTTTAATTAGTTATTTTGTTAATTTATGAAAAATATAATGGCTTAAGGGTTTACAAGTAATGTAGATAGTTAAAGATCATGATTGTTAAAAAAAAATTACTCTTTGAATAATCTATTTTAAAATCTACTTTATAATTTTATTAATATAATTAATGAATTTTTAAAAGATTCAATGGGTAAAATTATTCAGCCTACATCATTGTTTAAAAAATATATACAATAAAAATTTGCAAACAAAATATGCTTTATTTATTTATTTTTTATTATCCAATAGACCTTTTGCATGCCACAACTAATTTGTGATAACTTTTTCGATTTGGCACTCTGATGTTTCATCCCACTTTACACGAGTCTTAACAGCACCTATGAGAAAAAGATAAAAAAACACATATTTAGTTAATACATAAACAGAAGATATATGAAAAAAAAGTATTTACTAATACGTATATGAATTTTACTATTTCAGCATTAATTCAATTTCATGGCTTCAATTGGAAATTTACAAATTTAACTTCCCGAATAACGAAATTAAAAGGCGAAAACACATGGGTGCAAGAAGCCTATTCAAGCCAAAACTGAAAACTTTCCCAATATTATGAATAACCAAATGAAAATAGGCTAGAAGATTTGTATGTCTTGCATTATGGCTAAAAATTGATATCTAACAATAAATGAAAGCGATTAAAAGTTCTTGACAGTAAAATTGGTATTATTTAAGACATACTTGGGAGAAAAAAAGTATCAAAGTTTTACAACATCGACTTCACTTCTGGTTCCAGAGAGCAGAAGAATTCAAAGAAAAAGATTGACATACGAGATTTTTCTCTCATTGCAGATGTACGAATTAAAAAAAAGTTCAATTTCATTCACTTAACATGAAAGCAAGTACTTTATTTACAACTTATTTAAATCAGAAATAAAATCTTGTATATTTAATCATATACTATGAAATTAAATTAAAAAAAAATCTATTCAGCTATTTGATGCCATCTATTAATATAAAAAAGAAATGAGTTTTGCATAATCATTTATAAATTATATAATTTTTTCATTGTACAATGAGTTTTATATAACAAAACATTTTAATTATTTTGTTAATTTATGAAAAATAAGCCATGGCCTAAGGCAGATTTTCACAAATATTATCCTTTAAATAATCTATTAAAAAAATATATTTAATACTTTCATTTATATAAAAAATAATGCATTTTTAAAAGAATCAATCTATAAAATCATTCAGCCCATGCCATTGTTTGAATAAAAATATGCAATAAAAATTTGCAAACAAAAATAGCTTTTAAATCCCCCCCCCCCTTCTAATCAGTCTTTTGCATGCCACAACCAATTTGCAATAACTTTTTTCAATTTGGCAATCTGACGTCTCATTTGTCAAAATATGAGTCTCAACAGCATCTATGAAGAGAAGAAAAAAAAGTAGCTATAAAATACATGTTTAGTTAATATTACAAAAATAGAAGACTTTATAAATAATAAAAAATATCTACTTATATGGATATGAAATTTTACTATTTCAGCATTTGTGTTTTACCACGACTTTGAAAAGGTGAATTCGGGTTCCGCAACTTAAAGGTGAAAATTTCACATTGTCACCTACATTAATTTTGCAATTTTAGTTTCCTTAATATTGAAATTAAAAGGAGAAAAGAAACAGAAATTTTACTAAGTATTTCAGTATTATTTCAGAACACAAACTCAAAAAAATTATATATAAATTTATATATACAATTTAATGTTACTATGAGTTCTGCATATTCTGAAAAAATGTGAGAAAATTTTACAATTTTGACCTTACTACTTCTCTTTCCACAGACCAGAAGATAGAATAAAAAAATAAATAAAAGACATTATCTGAGTTACTGAGAATTTGAAAACAAGCATTAATTTACAAATTTTGACATTACACTGGGCTATTAAAAAAAAAGGTTATGTCTAAATTTTAGATTAAGTTGATTTGAATATAATATAATATTCTAGACCACCCTATTGAAATTTTCAGTTTGAAAAAACTACCAATTTCTTATGCTTCAAATCAAAATAATTCTAGAAAAATCATGAATATATATATATATATATATATATATATATATATATATATATATATATATATATATATATATATATATATATTAAGTTTTTTTTTCAATAAATAATCATATTAATATTGTTTATAGCTTCCTTTTAAACATATTAACTTTAAAGTTAAATAAAAATAAGTATCTTACACATTTGCAAAATAGTTGTTTTATCGTATTTATCTACTATCATTAATTACTAAAAAAAGAAAAATATGATGATAAAAATTTTACTTTTAGAATCTCAAAACAACCAATCAGGATATAATGGTTCATTCTGAGCTAAACATGTTCTCTGCAGGCTGTAAATAATCAATCCAGTGCTGTTGTCTATTAGAATAGAAGAGAAGCTTAAATTTTTTTTATATAAATAAAATATTATATTAGGGGATGGTCCACTGTGCCCATAGGTCCAGTGTGTAACAGTCTCCCCTACATTCAAACAATGTACATTATTTATGTGTAATATATACTTCATAGATATTTTATCCACATGTCATACATATGTATACTACATATATGACTATAATTTGGCAATAGAATAATAAAATGTCATTACATCATATACGACTATAATATGTGATACATCTTGGTTACTTGGCAATTCGCCTTCGAAGGCTACTATAACAAGAAAATACCTAAAAATTAAATAGATGAGACCGATTATCACCAAATTGATTTCAGGGTGTATTCAAATCGGAACTGCTTATTTTGAGACACATTTGTAAATTCATTTTTGCTCTAAAATGCATCCAATTGGCAGGTTCTCTTATTCAGAAACTTTATAATGTCCGTATTGTCTCGATATTTTGATAAAGGCAGAATATATTTCAAAAAGTGCTGTCAAAGTGGATATTTTGAACCGAATTTCCCAAAGCGATAGCGCTTGAAACAAAAAAATGATCGTACATTTTTAAATAATTGTCTGTAAATCAATTTCTAATTAATTGAACGAAAAATAAAAACACGGGGCCCTTATAAATGTCTTTATAAATCACGCCGCCAAGTTTCCTGTTGTTACTTTTAAAAATGAGTCTGTGAATGTGTCTCAAAATTTTGAGTTGTTGAGCGTGGAAAAATATTTTTTTGAATACTGCCTTAAATAAACTGAATTTCATAACGCGACACATTCAAAATATTTCAAATGATATAAAAACCGTAACTGAATAATTGTCACTTAAATAATGTTCTAAATGAAAACAAAACACATAACTGAATAATTGTCACTTAAATAAGTATTCTAAATGAAATCAAAACACATAACTGAATAATAAAATTGTCCCTTAAATAATATTCTAAATGAAATCAAAACACATAACTGAATAATTAAATTTTCAACCAATTTTACTCTTTTTTTTCTGAATCAATAAAAAACTTATTTCAGCAAGGTCGCGATAAGCATTCAAGAATAAAATCATAAGTAGGGGAGGGGGGAAGGGGAAATAATGTAAGAACAAAATAACACATAACAAAATAATGCAAGAATGAACCAAAAATTTTTTTATGAATAATTAAAATAATGTTTTGAATAATCTAACTGAAGTTGAAAACAAACAAACTAAATTTAAGAATAATCCCAATGATGATAAGAATAAGAATAATATTAAGATCAATCAAACTTAAGTTAAGAATATCCCAATGATAATAAGAATGCATTCTTTTGTTTTTATAAAAAAAAATTACGGATCCATTTTTACCAAGTCACACATGAGTTACACAATTTGTAGAACTCTGTAAACACACATATCATACGATGCAATGGCGATGATCGTTTGCGCCATTTTCTTGATTGTAAGAGCTGAGAAACAAAAAAGCTTCCAAAAATTAACTACGATCTTTCTGTATTTAAAATGTATCACTGGATTTCTATTTGCAGAAATAAATTACATTAGCACTTTTACTGCGGATCTGTGGCTGTAGAAGTAAATCATTTAGTATTTTTCACAGCGGATTTGTAGAAATAAATCACATAGAATCACCATTCACAATATCATTATATAATATCATAATCACATCATCATAATATCATTATGTAAATCACTGGATTTGTGGTTGTAGAAACAGAGCACTTTGCATTTTTTCACTGGATTTCTGGACCGAAGTTGGGTAGCCAATTTTGTATCAAGACTGTCGAATAAATTATACTTTTAGTACCTCGGGGCGGAAAGAATAGTTCTTTTATAAGACCAGAAATCATTCTTTGCTGGTATTTTCATAAATTTTATTACTTCTTGACACAAAACACACACATCACAAAACGGCACATTATACGTATATATATGATTTCACTTTTTACATTTCCGGAGAACAAAAAAAGAACACATACGTTCTATTTACATAACCACACTTCGAAAACGAACTTCTCTCGGCCAAGCTCACGCATCAACTGAACAAAACGTCTCTAAAGGATCACGTGATGCTTTGCGCATTTCACTGGAAGAGTCCATTTCTTTTGGAAGGGGCTTTCTGCGTTACAAATATTAAATGAAAGGTGATAATATATATCAGAAGTAAAATTAAAGTTGAAGAGAAAAAATAATGTTATTGATAAATATTGGTTTTAAGAATTAACCCTTTTAGTGCCAAGGAGCGCCGTCGTGCTCCTCTCGCTCTGTGTTTTTATTATCATAGTATAAAATCTTCTGAAGAGAATGTTGAAAAAATTATGAATATTGGTGTATTGTAACGGAAATGGTGAATATTTCTCTTGTTCATATAAATTATCTATAAAAATGCACTTTTTTACTGGCATTTTTAGCATATATTGGTAAACTATGTATGGCACTAAAAGGGTTAAATTTCTTTGTTTACATTCTCATATGCTGAGCAGATTACAGATATTTGCGAATTAGAGGTACTCTAATGTAATACCATAAACTAAAAACATTTTACATTTCAACATCAGAGCATAGTTTCTAATTTACACAGGCAAACAGGGCCGGCCAAAGACCGTTTTGGCACCCGTGCGAGCTTTCACTAGGGCGCCCCCCCCCCCCCCAAGTTAAAAATACTTTTTTTTTCTCGTAATTTTTTAAAGATTCGTATATAAACTTTTATACGTGCTATTTCTAATTACTTAAGATATTATTTAAAGAGGTACAAAAATAGATAAAAGAACCCATATTCAATCCTATCTTTGAGGGTTTTTTTAAGTCTTAAAATAGATATCTGAATTTTATAGTAAATATCAATCTCAATATGTAACATCGTGATCGAAAAATGAAACAGAAGAAATTATGACATAGGACAAAAATAACAATAATTAATTTATTGAAAAAAGAAACTAGATTAGAAAGTTATGTTTATTGTTTGGAATACTTCTACAGTTAACGGAGTAGTACTAAATAGCAACTATGTAAGATGAAAATCTTGTCTTGTTATTTAGCTTACAGAAACTATCAATTAATTTTATATTTGGTGAGTCATCAGTTTCAAAATCTTTAAAAAATCAATTTTTTATTTTTCATATTTTTGAAAAAAATATATTAATTTTGAATTAAACAAAACAAACCACATGAAAATATTCAAATTACAAACGGATCAATTTGAAACTAAAAATGTTTTTCTTTAACAAAGACTCCGATTGATAACTTTGGATGCGCTTTCAACAAAAATGTGTTTTATTACTTGTGTGCATTGTAAATAATAATAATCGTTTCGTTTGCAGATAGATCATTTCTTATGAATAAAATGCTTATATCAACATTCTCTAACTACGTTTGTGTCGAACGAAGCAAATTTTATTTTTTTTATTAGAAAGTGTTTTTTAAGGTACATATCACATAAAGAAAACACATTCTAATTGCAACAAATAAATTTTACGTCGTTTAAGTATTCGAAAAGTAGATATAAATTTTACTATAATCATTTTATGCATATCTATGTAAAACAATTTATCTATCTTTGAATTTTTTACAGTGTACACAAGCAGTAGAAACCCTGTTTTGCGAAAAACGCATGCAAAGTGGAAAATAAATTTGAGTCAGTGTTAAAGTATACATTATCAATTTCAAAATGGCACAGTTTTAATTTGAATATTTTCATGCAGTTTGTTTTATTCGAAACAAATTTTTTCATATATATATATATATATATTTAAAAAAAACAAGGATTTTTTGATAGTTTAAAACTGATCGTGATCACTGCTCTTAAATGATGAATTTTGAAAAGGGCTCACTTATAATAATTTTCGATAAATTAGAAAAAACATTTATTATTGTTATACGAACATCTCAGATAATTTTTGGTTCAAACTGTCACACACAGTTTGCGTGTGTTTAATTTTAGTTAACTTTTGAACATTTTTTTCTAAATTATATTTAATTAACCCATTACCTGCCACATTTACTTATTGCCAACAATTTTTGCAAAAAATGTATGTACTTTTAAATCGGCATTATTCTACAATTAAAATTTAAAATTTATTCTATTTAAAGAATAGTACATATATTTCTAGGCATTTTTAAAAGTAATACAGTAAAACCTGTAAAAAGAACCTGTGTGAAGGCGATGGCGGAATCCTGTCTTCAACAGAAAAATGTGTTGATCTATGCAAAATGAATATAATACGTAGAAAAGAGCATAATATATTTACAACAGACGATGTACCTGCTGAGGAGGGAATCTGGCTATAACGGATTTTTATTCTTTGCTATGCGATTACATCTCAGAAGATTTTATTGCATAGCATTTTTCACAACTTTAAGTCTCCAAGCCATGGAATGTGGATTAACGATATTAATGATAACTCAGACATTTACTAAAAATAATTCAATCAATAATCTAACAAATAGAGATTCATTATATATATATATAGTTTACATGGACACAGGCAGAAATAAATCTAGGAAGGGGCAGAATTTTGGAACAGATGTGCTTGAACTTTGCAGCACGGGTCGCTTTAAAAAAATAAGAATATAAACATGAAAAAAAAATGCTAAAATAAGTATTTTTTGTCAGAATTTCTCGTGCAAGTCAATTTAAAACCATTTCAGCGTAAAAATTTATGTTTTGTAGAGATTCAGTCGGGCCGGGCCAATTAAATTTTTGTACAGGTCAAACCAATATTTTTTATGTACGGGCTCGGGCCGAACTTATAACTTTTATACCGAGCCGGACGGGGTCAACAATTTTTTTTCTACGTGTCGGACAGGGACTGGGACGAGAAATTTCGACTAACATATGTATATATATATAACAAATATATGTAATTGGATATAATAAGGAAACAAAAATATGACTTGCATGGATTCTTTGTAAAATAGGGAAAAATCATTAAATAAAAATATTACTATTTATATTGTAAGGGCAATACAATTACAATATACACAGTCACTTCTCACACTTTGTAAAGAATTACACTTTATAATTTCATTTTTTTTATAATATAAAAATTGCGACAGGCAACCAAAAGAATTTAATTAGTTAAAACAAACATTGTAGTTTTCAAGAAAAATATTGTTATTGATTCAAACATTTATTTTCTAAGAATTAAAAAAAATACTTAAGAGAATGGTGCGTTTTCGCACCACCAGCACGGAATGGGCTTTAATAATATTTGATTAAATTTTCAGTTATTCCAATCCAGTAATGCAAAATGCTTATTTAATAATGTGTCAAGGCCTAAAATTTTCTAAAAAATAATCCCTAATGATGAATGAAAAAAAAACATTTAAAAATTACGTCGTTTTAACGCAATTTTCATTTTGCTCCTTTTTTCTACGAAAGAAATATATTTTTTACTATGTTGCACATTTGCATGTCATGCTACGTACACAGTTAAAATAAATAAATAATAAATGAATCAAATAATACGAAAAATACTTGGTTTGATTCGGTTATATAAAGGCTTTCATTTACATTAATTAGATATAGTAATTATTGTACATTCGAATTGGGTTTTTGGCACGTTATTTTTACCTTAAACCAACAATTCCTAAAATTTAGTGTTTCACGGTGGACATTTAAAAGGATTGATTTGCATACATATTTTTGATTAGAGAAACGTACCTGATTCGGATTGTTGGAAAAAATGTCACCATAAATACGTGCATTTAGTAGCTTACCGTAAAATAAGCTATTTGCCCAATTAAAAACAAGCTACGAGCATGACTGATAAAGATAAGATATTACTCTATCCAAAGATTAGTTTGAATATACCTCTGGTCATATGTGTACTTGACAATTTTAACAAATAGTTGATTGATTGTAAGTTTACCACCTTTCCTGTCTTTTCTGCCCTGCCTTGTGCCTCTAGGCATTTTATGTTTTTTTCCGGACAGGAAGAAGTAGAAAGGTACCATTAGTTTTCTTATCGGTTCTCTTTGAAACACCTAAACTCCCTAATGACATTTTAAAGGAAGTACTTTTAAACGAAATTCATTATATGCTTTTTTCTTCACAGTCTAAATAAAAATCGATCACACACACACACACAATATTTCGATTAGCATCCCTCAATTTGGCGCCCCTTGACAGCGACGCAATTAGTTAGTCCTATAGAGAATAGTCATTGTGATAGAGTTATATAGGGGGGGGGTGGTCCTTTTCCAGTTTCAAGTTTCAAGGAAGGCATTTCTATCAAAGAACGCATTTTATCCTCCGATAAGTTACTCTGATTATAAGTTTTTTGTTTGTATTCTCCTCAAATAAAGAATACAGACGCCATTACGTGTGAAAATTTACCGCCCTTAGAAGGTCCCCTGCTTAACAGATCCATAGACTTACCAGATAATTCCAACCTAACTAAAAAAAAAGTAGAATATTTTTTGCCCTTCTGCCGGTTGGCGCCACCTGGGACTAGGCGCCCCGTGCGGGCGCACACTTCGCACGCCCTTTGGGCCGGCCCTGCAGGCAAAAGTCTTTTTATTATAGATATGTATGTGTGTGTATATATATATAATCAGAGTTTCCCCCAGACAGTTTCAGAAGGGTGCTGCACTCTGCCTGCCCTTTGGCTTACAAAATGGCACCCTTCTTGCCCCTCATAAAATAAATTAGCACCATTCTTGTGCCCCAATAAAATAATTAGCACCCTTCTTGCCCCTCAGTAAAAAAAAGTGTACCTTCTCCTTTTTGCATTCATAGTAAAAATTAACTCAATGCTGTCTTGAAAAGAGTGCTCAGGCTTTTAACTATTAAAAGTGTCTTTAAAAACCAAAATAGTACCTTTAAAAGTAAAAAAACTGCCCTTAAGAATCTTAAAAGTGCCCTATTCTCACCAGCAGCACCCTGCCCTTTTTTTAAACTGGAGGAAACGGATATCTCCATAATAAAACCGTAAGTCATGTGACTGTCATCAACAGTTCCGGGATGCCCGTTTCACTTTTTCATATGCCAGGCGGCCATTTTTATTCAAAATTATTTTTTCGAATAAAACTGCATAAAAGTTACATTTTTAGAAAGATCGTTCAAAAAACATTAATATTTGAGAGATGATTTACGTTCAATTATGTATATATTCTGCAATTCGTGATTCCAGCACTTGAATACGCCCTCTGGTGAGATTATGAAGAATTATTTCTGAGTCGTCAAACATTTCGAAAGCCTATTAAATAACATTGAAAATGTGCTGTGTTTTATCGCTAAAAACTTGAATTTCTTTTGTATGTAATTTACATTTTCAATGTATAATAGTTACAATATTGTGTATCATCGTAATTCTTGTGGATCTGAACATCCAACAACAAGTTTCCACTGATTTTCAAAGAAAAAAGGGTTGGGTTGGGTTGATTTTTGACGGCCGATTATCTACACATGGGATAAAGGCCCGGGGGGAGTGCCCTTCGTGGGGGTCTTTCTAAGGGAACCTAACCCGTATTTACGCAGACAAAGAAAAGGCAAACAAAGAAGACGCAGAAAAAGTAAACAAAGAAGACACATTGAAAAAGTGGGATGAAGCGAGTATCACTGAATTAATGGACGAATATGACAGATTACATAGAAAAAGACAAAAAGGAAGTGCAGAGGATATAAGGAACATGAGGGAAAAGATAGATAAAAGAATCTTGGATTTGGAGGAAACAAAGTCAAGAGAAAGACAAGAAAAATTAGACTGGGAAAAAGCCAAAGCTACTATTGAAGATCTAAGGAGGACAATAGAGCAAAAAGAAAAAGAAATAAAAGAAATAAATGAACAAAAAGACAAGCAAATATTAGAATTACAAAATAACACATTAGATGAAACTATAGAAGAAGAAAACGAAAATCCAGTTGAAACTATAGAAGAAGACTATTTAGGTAGAATATATCTGTCAACATCCATACAGGTAGTTAAAAAATTAGAAGAACTACTACAAAATTTAAGATGCATAATACAAGAGGAGAAAATCGATAAACAAGAAGAAGCTGAAGAAATAATTAATAACATCAGAGATAATATATACTTGTATCAGAAGGAGTACACAGAGGTAATGGAGGATAGAACAGAGTGGAGAATGGAGAGCAATACATATTCGAATTTCAGTGACCAATTTCAACTTTTTCAAAAAGAATTAGAGGAACAAAATGTCAGCGTAATGGAAAGACTGGAACGGTTAGAAAGAGTTCAACTGGAGCAACGAAACCAAGGAAACAGACAGTGTCTTGATGAGGAAGGAACGTATGCGGGGGCACTGTTGCGTGGACCTGCTTGGAAACCAGCAATTGTAGTAAAGCCAAAGGATCAATCTTACACAGTAAAAGACATGAGAGAGGCACTGACGAAGGAACTGAAAGCAGCAATCCCGGCAAAAGTCAGATGTCGCCAGACAAAGGTTGGAAATTTGGTCATATCCAGTGACAACGAGAAAGATATAGAGGACTTTAAACAGCAACTCGAGACAATGAAAAATTAACAACAAAAATGAATATTCATAAAATTAAACCAAGGAAACAAAAAATAATTATCTTTGGCGCTCCACACACTGACATCATAGGAGAGGCACCTGACAGCGATCAACAAATTAAGGAGAATATATACTCTGAAACTATTCTGAAGCCAGCGATGCAGAGGGCACTCAAAACAGAAGACCCAGATTATGTTTTAAAAAAGATTCTAAACTCCAATAGAAACATGAACACAGTTACTCTAGTTATTGAAATGATGCAGAGTGACTTTGATCAGCTGAAAATAAAACAACTTTACATAGGCTTTCACAGATGCAGAATTCAGAAATATATAGAAACGCCTCGTTGCTATCGTTGCCAAGGCTACGGCCACGTAGCGAGAGATTGTGTGAAAGAAGAAAACTGTGCAAAGTGTGCTGGATTGCACAATACAAGGAATTGTAAATCGGCGAAGATACGTTGCATTAATTGTTTAAATGCGAATAAGGAACACTCCAGCATGGACAAACAACTAGACCTCCAACATTATGCTTATGAAAACAAATGCTTAACCTACAAACAATACCAAAGACAGTGTTTTGCACAGCAGAACAAGTAACACATGAGGCAGTTAAGTGCCTCATGTTGTGGTACGAAGTTCGTAAAATTTTTGCGTTTCAATATCTGTGTTTCAAAGTTTGTGAAATATGTGTTTGTGATTCATGTTATGAAATCGTATTATAACAGACTTCTCATTGTTGTGCTTCAGTATCAGTGATAAGTCCATAGTTTGTGAAATATGTGACACGATGTGAGTGTTTATGTGCTTGTGAACCGAATTTAGTATCAGTGTTCCACTCAAATAACAATGAAATGGTCCATTTGTGAAATGGTCAGAGGGGTATATCAACAAAGGACTTATAGAACTATATCAACATAGACTGACTTTCTCACGACTTGAGCAGCATGACTACATTGTGATGTTAGATTCAGAACATTGTAAATACAAAAATGTCATAGCAACGGATTTATTATGTTAAAAATAGGCTTAAATCTTTTCTTTATTATATATTTTAATTACTAATTCTTAAATGTTTTTAATTTTTATATTTGTAATAATCTATTTTATGTTTGTAATAAATTTAGCCGACGGTGCGGAGATGCCCGCTTACCTCTCATGCTGTTCGGGGGTCGTGGGGTCATCGTCAAATGGGTCTTCCTTCGGAAGCCATTTTAACTGGGACTGCTCTCTTGGCGGGGTTGCGCTGGGTGGCAGATTTGTGTCTGCCCCTCGGGATTGCACTACAACTCTAAGGCTAACGCCGGGTTTCCCGAGGTGGTCATCCCTATCCCTGGATAAATCCACGGCTCGAAGAAAACCACGAAAACTCCGAACGATTAGGCCGACGGGCGCGATTGGGATCGAACCCAGCACCTCCCGTCTACCAGCTTCGAGAGCACAACCTCTCAGCCACTGGTGGGGCTTCAAAGAAAAAAGATTTATCCTCTGTACGCCTTCGTGAAGAGTGGATTCGAGTCTGGAGTGTTCAAAATCGGCAAGAAAGTTTCAAAAAGCATCGTCGTTTGTGGCAAACATTTCCAGCTTTCATATTTTTATCCGCTAGGTAAGAAAGTTGAATATATTTTATGTGTTGCTTTGTTAGTTTTATTTTAACATTAAAAATTAATAACATGTCGCTTGAACTTTTAAATGTCGAAATCAGTCTTTACAGGATTTTGATGCACTATATAGTTTTAACACTGGTCTTAAACCTGTAAAAAAGTCATTGCAGATAAAATTGATTTTTATGAGCATGTTTTTTAATTCCGTGAAAGTTTTAAATTAGGTTAGGTGATGGCGGTTTCTTGCTTCCCGTTTTAGTAGTTTTAAGTTTGTATGTTTATAAAAATATTTCAAAAGAGTACATGTATAAGCAGTGATTGATTGAAAAATATACAGATGTCTTGGAATGATTAAATTTAAAAGTTCATGTAGTATATATGTGATGCTAACACTAGCAAATAACTGTATTTTAAACATAAACTATACTCTGCAATTAAGTTTTTTTTTCTTTCTTTAAATACGATAGTTTGCATTTAAAATCCTTTAGTTATACTTAAATAATAAAACTTCACAAATTAAAAAAAAATATAATAATGAAAAAAAATTAAAATGAAACATTTTCTTATGTAAATATTAATCAGGAACTTCATTATTCTAATAACATATTGTGACATTTTAAAATATGCCTGCAAATACCTTAATTTTGTTCAGTCGCCTGTCAATGCATATAAACTTTATTCAGTCGTGTTACATAAGATTAATTTTTCATCTCTAAATTGGATTTAATTTATAGATTAAAAGAGCTTTTATTATATAATAGATTTATAGATTAAAAGTTTGTTCCTAGATACGATTTAAAGCATAATACATGTTTCAAAATGAGGAAGAATGTTTATACATTAAAAAAATATCTTTATTCTTTACTAATCTAGACAACCTTTTATTGATATTTATTATCCAATGCTTACTGTTATAATTAAAATTTGACAAATTTTGTTTCCTTTTACTCTCAGTTTTAATTTTTTTTTCCTATTTAAGAAAAAAAACTTGTAGATGAAGTTTAAGATCTAAAGAAAATTTCAATTTTCACATTTATTTTCTGTTAAAAGTGCAAGTAATTTGAAATCTTTATTCTTTTCTAAATAATAATCTTTATTTTATGAAGATTTTTTAGAATTTTAAAAGTGTATACTTTGATTATTAATATCCATCGTATATTTTAATAGCAGTGAAGTTTTCTTTTTTGGTAGGGTTGGGGGGGGGGAGAGGATTGTTTATTGAATATTTAAAATGTATTTTCATTTTTATTTGAATTAGTTTAGATTTTTATATGCATTTTACATTGTGTGTAACTATGCTAAAGTTACTATTAAACATACTCAATAATGTAGGAACAATATAATGCATGAGAACAAATAAATCACAACATACCTGATTGCTGGAACATGGAAGACTAACTTTATTCTGTTTGGAACATCTATATATAACATGTAGATACAGCAGTTAGCGCCATCTATTGGCATATATTGAATTTACAACTAATACTTCAACACTCCCACTTTAGTTTTAAATTATGCAGAAGATTAAATAGATGGGCAAAAACAAACAAAAAATGTAATTATTGTTCAAATTTGAAGTCTATAAAAAAAGTTCAAAGAAAGTTTTCTGGAACTTAAAATTTTAAGCCTATTGCTTGGGCACACATCTCATGTTTCATACGCTGGACGGTCTTGGTTAAAAAGTCTGCTAACATATCTGCAGTTGGTACACTTTTCACGATAATTTGTCCACTCTTGACAGTTTCACGCACAAAATGATGTTGGACATCAATATGCTTGCTCCTCGCATGGTACATGTTATTTTTGCAAGATTAATGGCACCATTATTATCACAGTATATTGGAATCGTTTTTATGTGTTTAAGTCCAAGGTCCATAACAATTTTATTTAGCCAAATGGCTTCTTTAGACGCAGCAGACAGAGCCATGTATTCGGCTTCTGTTGTACTTGTTGCTACTGTAGGTTGTCTCTTACTGCACCATGACACAGCTCCACCACCTATCATGAATACATATCCAGTAGTTGATCTTCGATCTGCAATATCACCACCATAATTTGCATCACAATAACCTATAATTTTATCACTATGATTTCTGGAGTAAGTTAATTTTGTGCCAGATGTACCTCTAAGGTAGCGCATAATGCGCTTTACAGCAGTCCAGTGTGTCTTGTTTGGACTTTGACAAAACTTGCAAAGTAAATTGACACTGTAACCAATGTCTGGTCGAGTTGCCTGAGCTGCATAAAGCAGGCTTCCAACGGCTGCTTGATATGGAATTCTTTTTAAGTCTTCCATATGTTCATTATTCACATTTACTTTTAAGAAACTTTTATTAGCTTCTAGAGGTGTTGTGACAGGATGGGAATCATGCATATTGTATTTGCGAAGCATATTTTCCACATATTGAGTCTGATTAAGGCTAATGGACCCATTTTTTCTATCACGTTCAATTTTGATACCTAAACAGTAACTTGCCTCTCCTAAATCTTTCATTTCAAATCTTTTCTTCAGTTGTTCTTTAACCCAATTTTTAAGGCTTATAGAATTACTGAATATAAGAAAATCATCAACATAAATAGTTACAATAACTAAATCTTTATTTTGATTAACTTTAATGTATGCACAACTATCGAAAGTGCTTTGCTTTAATCCCATTTCAACTAAACCATTTTCCAGCATCTGATACCAGAGTCTGCCACTTTGTTTTAAACCATCTGAAGCTTTATTGAGTTTAAGAACCTTCCCTTCCAAATTTCCTTTGTAATATTCATTAAAGCCCTCTGGTATTTTCATGTAAATTTCCTCATCTAGTGTTCCCTGTACAAAAGCCATAACAGCATCCATTTGATCAATTTACCAATCATATATAGCTGCATATGCTAATAAAACTCTTAGTGTAACATATCGAACAACTGGTGAGAATGTTTCATTATAGTCTATTCCTTCAATTTATGAAAAACCCTTAGCTACTAATCTAGTTTTGTACCTTTCAATCTCACCCTTAGAATTATGCTTAACTTTAAACACCCATTTACAATTTATAATATTTTTATTGTTAGGTTCATCTACAATTTCCCATGTTTTATTTTTAATGTGACCAGATATAGTTTCAGATATAGAATCTTTCCAATGATTTGCATTGACACCGTTTAATGCTTCATCAATTGTTTTTGGTTCAAAGCAATAATCAATTTCCATTGCAGCTAAAGCTTTTACAAAACACATACGATTTAAATTTGGCATTTGCAAATCTGGCATACCTTTCATGTCAAAATCCTCATAACTGCGTGGGAACCTAGTTTCTCTATATGGACCAGTCAATACAGGCAGATGCGAGTTATCAACTGCATTGTCTATATTTACATTATCGTTAACAGGATCAGTAATAGTAGGGATATTTTCTAAAGAATCATTTTCAGAGTTATCATTTATTACTGTATCTGTTTCATTACTTGATTCATCATCCTCATTATCTGAACATCTAATTTTACTCCCACTGAATAAAGAGTCAGTATAAAATTCAGATTTATTACTAGTTTGATGATACATTTGATTTTCTAAAAAATGTACATCTCGTGCATTCATTATTTCATTTGTTACAGGATCTATTAAGCGGTAACCTTTCCTATCCTGACAATACCCAATGAACATCATTTCTTTTGCTTTTACATCCCATTTTGTACGTTTCTGTTTTGGAATATGAACAAATGCACGACACCCAAACACCCTTAAGTAATCTAAGTTTGGTTTGTCTCCACTCCATTTTTCATAAGGAGTCATCCCTGCAACTGCTACTGTAGGAGAAATATTCTTACAGTGATTTGCTGTTTGTACAGCTTCTGCCCAGTACTGTCGATCAAGATGAGCATCAACTAACATTGATCTTGCCCGTTCTACAAGAGTTCGATTATTTCGTTCTGCTATCCCCATTTGCTCGGGTGTATACGGAATGGATTTTTGATTCTGAATCCCTTTTGATTCTAAATATTTGATCATCTCATCATTTACGTATTCTTTTCCATTATCAGAACGTAATATTTTGATTGGTTTGCCAGTTTGCCTTTCAACATATATTTGAAATGCTTTGAACTTCTCAAAGACTTCAGATTTATGTTTTAGAAAATAAACAAAAGTCATTCGTGACAAATCATCAATGAAAGAAATAAAATAACGAGAACCACCAATTGATGAAACAGTCATTGGCCCACACAAGTCACTATGTACAATACCCAATATTTCCTTTGCACGTTTAGCTTTACCCTTAGGAAACGGCTGCCTATGCATTTTGCCCTTAATACATGATGTACAATCTGACAAATTTCCATTAAATGTGAAACCTTCAACGATATCTTTTAACCTCATCATTCCTCCTTCACTTAAGTGACCTACCCTTTTATGTAATAAATCATTTGAAATATTTTGAGGAGTAATTAATGCCCATTCATTACATATATCAAGTGAATACAAATTGTCACTAATACCCGTTCCACTAGCAACTAAATGTTTATTTTTGTATACAAAACATCTTTCTCCCGTAAATGTACTAACCATTCCAAAAGTTTTATTTAAATACTTAATGGAAAGCAAATTTGCTGTTAACTTTGGTACATGTAACACATTACTAAAAGTTACATGCATTTTTTCTTCATTTCTAGACAAAAGGAATGTTACATTGCCTTCACCCTCAACCTCTATCACTGAACTCCCTGTTTTAATTTGTTTAACATTAGGTTTTGTGTAATTATCAATTAATTCTTTATGTGGAGTCATGTGATAAGAAGCACAAGAATCCATAAACCAAATATTAGGATCTGGATTAGAATTAGCAACATATACATGTGCTACATAAGCTTCTTCCTTCTTAGGTTGTTTTGGCTTAAACCCATTCTTTTTACTAAATTTATTTTCATTATTCTTTGAATGAAAAGATTTTTGACAATCTGAACTTTTGTGCCCATAAAAATTACATTTGAAACATTTTCCTTTAAAGGGTTTTTTAGTTTTAAACCTTTCATTGACAAAAGCATGTTCCACACTATCATTTATTTGGGGTTTTACATCTTCAGCTAATAAACGATTTCTAACATTATCAACTGTAATTTCCTCACCACAATTCTTTAATGCCATTATGAGGGGTTCAAATCGATCAGGTAAATTTGCTAAAATTATCCCTGCAATTAATTCCTCATCAGGTTTAACACCTGTAGTTTTTAACTGTTGATATGCTGAAATTGCCCTGTGCAAATAATCAGTCATATATTTACAATCTGTGTAACGAGTGTTAACTAATTCCTTTATAATTGAAACCTTTCTTGTTATACCTTTATCCTCATAGGTTTCAGCTAACACTTTCCAAGCTTCTTTCCCACTTGATAAATCCCTTAAGTCATTAAAAATTGTTTCACTGACCCCCTCAACAATATAAGACAAGGATTTGGTATCTTTTGCTGGGTCTTCCTTACTACCATCAACAAATTCCCACAAATCCTTTTTAATAAGGTGCATCTTCATGGCAAATTTCCAATCCATATAATTAGCCCTACCAATTAACTGTTTATGATTAAATGAACCTTCTCCAGGCATGTTTATTCTTATTTTAACCCTAACCAAGTAAACTAAACAAAAAATAATTTTGAGAGCAATTCTAATGAATTTTCTATTAAAATTAATTTATTCTCAATAATTATCTAACTATTCATTTAAATAAAATACAAGATTAAGAGTTAAAATAATAACTTCATTTCAAGGCACATTACAGTCACTTACTAGTTAAGCCTAACAAACCATGTGGTTAACATTACACTTTTTAATTCTAAAAATTTTCATAGAATTAAATTAAATAATATATCTTAACTAATTTAGCATTCATTCTCATTCCCTAGCCTGGGCCCATAACCTATTAAACATACTCAATAATGTAGGAACAATATAATGCATGAGAACAAATAAATCACAACATACCTGATTGCTGGAACATGGAAGACTAACTTTATTCTGTTTGGAACATCTATATATAACATGTAGATACAGCAGGTAGCGCCATCTATTGGCATATATTGAATTTACAACTAATACTTCAACAGTTACAAATATAGATTATGTGAGAGTGTTAGTTTCAGAAATTTGCTACATTGTCTGAATAGTACATAGTATATAAAAGCTTATATTTTATGAAAAGAGTTTGTTTCCATGTTTTGACATTATTGAAATATTATAAAAATTTTCAAGCAATGACAGATTGCTATTCTTCAATTATATTTTAAAGGCTGTTCTGTAGCTGTTTCATAAACAAAGCACCTTGAAGATATTCACAATAGTGAGTTTAAGATACAGTAGATGTCGCTTACTGTGATAACCTCAGGACTACGAAATTTTGATAACAATGAGCGATTTAGGAAAATACTTAACCTATAGTATTGCTAAGTAAATATCTTACTCTTGATGAAATGATGATTAAAAAAAAACACATTTATTAAAAGAAATCAGTAAGTTTTGCTTGTTTACAAAATAATTTAAAAGATCATCATTTGTTTATGCTCACATTATATTTTAAAAGTCTGAGAGATGTTGTAAATAGGAAAACGAGCATTTATTTGAATGTTACATATGAACGTTCAATAAGGAAAAAAAATCTATTTTCCAGTTTTTAAAATCTAATAAAAATCAATGCATCTTTTTAGTTTTTGATATTTTTTTGTATCTTATTAGAAATAAAAAACCTTGTTTTATAGTGATTTTTTTTTTTAGTACAACAAATTTAATGACAGTTTTTTAACATTTTCTTTTTTACTTTATTTTCAGGAGATATACCATTCTTCAGGACAAAACAACAACAAAAAGTGTTTTACAAACACTCACATTGACTTCGTGAAAACAGAAAGAAATTAAATAGAAAAAAGGGAAAGAGCTATTGAAGATTTCTAAGAAAATTCAGGACAATAGCCTGGAGGAAATCTCTAGTGAACAGAGCCTTTTTCAGTGAAATGTGGCCGTGCACTAGGGAATTCTCTCCCGGATCACTACTCAGAAAATGAAGCCATAAAACCAGATGTACTTAGATGTCACTAATCCCAACGAATCGTAGTAATTCATAACATAAAAACATTTTCACTGGTTACAGAAGAACCCTCACAGCAACCAATCAAAGACAACATTTTACTGTGCAAGTGTTACTCTTCTGATTTATGGATCAGCTGTCAATAAACAAATAATTGCTGGTTCTGTCATATTATTAACGAATATTTTATATGGAAAATAATTGAACGGTTTTGACTAATTTTGCTACTTTAAGTCTTAAATAATGCCCACAAATCAATGTTTATAAAAATTCCTGTTATACATAAAAAAAGAAAAAAATAACAATATTGATTTTTTTGTGCTTTAAACAAAACAATGCTCTATTATTTTTATAATTATTAATGACGCTCATGAATATTAAGATTTAGAAGTAATTAAGAATTGAATGAAAGCTCATTTTTCATTATATTAACTTAGTTAATAAATATATTAAATCAATTTTGCATTATATTTTACTTTTCTATTGCAATTTTTGTGTAATTGTTCCTAATTTATAGTCTAACTTTAAAAAATAAAATGTAAACAAAGGTATGATCTGTAAATCGCAAAACTGTATGATCCACAAAACTATCTCTAAGGGTACGGATTTCACATTCACAGATAGTTGACTGTATAAAAATAATTGGCGGTACTTCTCTATTATCCTGTCGACCACTTTTCATAACAAAAAACTATAGGATTTAATGCCAAATATGCAGTCCCATTAACTTAACATCAGAAGCATTAAAAGAAAAATTAAAAATCAAAATCTGTAGAATACTAAAACAAAAAGCAGACACATACTTTACTAGATTGTAGTGTGCAAAGTCCAATTTTTTTTTTTTATTCAACTAATTTTGTAGAGTTTGTAGGATCTTTTATTCAAAATTTCATTATCTGAATAAAGTTTTAATTCATAGTTTGAACTAGCCGATTTTTTTGCCAGATTCTAAAAAGGCCAAATAATAAAATTTACGATTACTTTTCAATAGAAAAATATGTTTATGTGTGAATATTAAAATAGAAAGAAAACTTTAAAATAATTAAGCTATTACTTATGAAAAGCACTAAAAAGCCCTTTTCATAAAAAAGTGCCCATTTTGTTTAGCTGAAGTGCCCCTTGTTGAAGGAGCACCCTGCCCTTTTTTATTCTTAGGGAAACACTAGTTACAGTCACTTACAGTATGTTCTTCCTCGAAGAGGGTGTACATAGCATTAGCATAATTTTATGAGGCCGCACAAAAGAATCTGAATATATATATAAAAAAAAATATGTTAAATGCTTGATTTTTGAAATGCTGATGGTAATGAAATTTTATTATGTTGTTACAGTCACATGCAGAATGTTTTTCATTGAATAGTGTGTGTATAACATTTATAGTTATTTTATAGAACTGCACAAAAGAATATAAATATATATGTTAAATGCGGGATTTGTAGAATACTGATGGTAATGAAATTTTAGTATGTGTTTACAGTCAACTACAATATGTGTTTCACCGAAGAAGGTGTATATAGCATTTATAGCTCTTTTACAGGGCTACACAAAAGAATACAAATATATGTTAAATGCAGGATTTGTAGAAAGCAGACAGTAATGAAATTTTAGTATGTTGTTACAGTCACCTACAGAATGTTTTTTGTTGAGCATGTCTATAACATTTATAGTTATTTTACAGGACTGCACAAAATAATATGAATATACCCAGGTAGCACAGCAATATCGGTAAACACTGGACTGGCCGATATTGCATGGCTAGCTTTTTTTCCAATATCGGCCTATATCAGGACCCAATATTGACCAATATCGGTGAACGTCGGACCGACCGATATTGGCCAAAACTGGATTCAGCACTATAAAATGGCAAATCTTTTTTTTCTCATCTAGGGAGATATTGATTAATTGTCTTAGCAAAATATTAGAAATCAATAACTCTTTACATTAGGAAAAAAAAGGTTTACCATTTTATATTGGTGAGTCCAGCTTTGAAATAGCTAATCCATGTATATATAAGCATCTGAAATGCCATATGGATTAACTGTTTTGTTAAAGGCCTCAGTTTTTATTATTATATCCATTAGATATAATTGTAATATTAAAGATTATGAATGAAAGAATACTAAAAAAGCATTTTATTAAATTTAATATTAATAAAATAATTTATTCAAAATTTTATAATAGCTACATTTTGATGTTTTTTTCTCCTTTTTTCAGTTTCAGTGTTCTATGTGAAAACATTAAAATGTAAAAAAAGATAATTAAATGTTACTTTTCTCACTACAAATAAAAAATCATATTCTATCCATAATAATAATTTGAATTTGTGGAAGTGGTAAGATTGAAAATGGAAACATACAGCATTTTTTTTTTGCCATATTACCAATTTTTTATATATATTTTTTTTCACATAATCAATAGAAATATTTAACGATTATTAAAAATTTAAGAAAAATAACATGTAGCTGTAGGGATTTATTCTTTTCTGCTCTTACCATAAATATAGATCTTCAGATTTATTTAATTGTATTTATATAAACTTTGACAAAAAAAAAAGTAATCTTCTGGCAAAGTTTAGTTGAAAACAATTCGTTAAATTACCTATGCCAAAATCCACCTGTTGTATAACTTTTAAAACTAAATTACTTTATATTAAAAATTATCAAAAATAAATACAAAAATTTATTAGTTTCAAATTTTTTCTTTGAAAAAAAAAATTATATCTTATCTCTTTAGGACTCATTTCATTCTGAATCAGAGACTCATGTATACAACTAGGGGATAAACACTTGGTTGGAATTCTATATTATTCAGTGAATATCATTATATTTTTCATTAAATTTTAATAAGTTTTAATTAAAATTACTTTTTAATGGCAATTTTAAATAGAAAGTGCAATTGAAATGACCATTTAAACAGTCAATAATATCTTACAAAGGCATTAAACAAAGTCAGGAAAACTATTCTTTTCTCGACGTTATGTACAATTAATGCATTTGAAATAGAAATTTTAATAGAGCTTAGCTTTCAAATATCACAATAATTTATGTATATTTTACTAAAATTCCAATTTTAATTGGATTTTATGAATTGTTTCACAAAGCCTTTAAAATTAATTTTTAAAGATTTGTAAATTTATTTTATAAATAGTATTCTATTAAAAATATCTCAAAGATGGAACACTAGTTTTAAAAGTGCTAAAACAAAACTCAATTATTATAAATAAATAGAACTTCCTAAAAATTGAGTCATTAGAGCTAGGTGGCAAAGCAAGACACTTTGCCCTTACCTTATATGACAACTTTCCCTCTGCAATTCTTTTCTGGAGAATGATTGGCATTAAGCTTAAGGGGACTCTTCACTGACACGAAAAGACCTGCTTGCTAATGTTAAACCTATGGGCAGGTTCTTTTCTAATTTCTCATTTAAATTTGAATATTTTTAAAGTTTTTTTTTTTTTTTTGCATAAGATAGCTGAGGTCAATCTTAACTATCCAATGAAAAAAAAAAAAAAAAAAAAAAATTCACTTAAAAATATTCAAATTTAAACCGGAAATTAGAAAAGAACCTGCCCATAGCTTTAACAAGCTAGCAGGTGTTTTCGAATCAATGAACAGCCCCTCTTAATGTCTTCTGCTCGCTAAATGACCTGCTGTCGT
Source organism: Maratus michaelseni (assembly GCA_963931845.1). Lineage (NCBI taxonomy): Eukaryota > Metazoa > Arthropoda > Arachnida > Araneae > Salticidae > Maratus > Maratus michaelseni. The sequence continues at coordinate 83,280,017 of OZ007586.1, forward strand.
GAACAAGATAAATAAAACATGGCAAAATTTACAGACCATTGCGGCGTTTATTTGAAATTACAACATATCAAATTAAACTTTTTTTTATTCAGAAACTATCACTAATTATACTATCATGTTACAAGCAAATTTTCTCCAAGTCATCTATTTCTCGTTCCTATGTTCTCTTTCTTTTCCTTTGAAAACAGTTTCTATCCCAATTGGAAGATCTCACAGGACTTTTTCAATGTGGCTGGAGTTAACAGTTGTTTTTGCTTTTTCAAACATCATTTTCACACTCACTAGAAAAGTAGAAATGAGCAAAAATCAAAATTTGTCCAAGTGAATTTTCATCATGAAAATTAATAACTTATTACTACTTATACTATGCTTACTTATTCTCCTTTTTATTTACAAATTATGTAATGTAAATGCTAGATTTGAATTTAACAGTAAAAAATTATAGCTTGAAATTTTTTTTTCACCAGAAATATTTAACCAAACTTGTGTTAATATATTTTATCTTTTTAACTGTCTTCACTCTGAATCAGAGTATGAACTTACTGATTCTAGATTTTTCTGCATAATATGAAGCCAATCTTCTGAACATACAGTAATTATTTATAGAGATATAAAGAAATTATAGTGAATAAGAACAACAAAGTACCTAAAATTATTTAATTTGCAGCAAGACTTTTATAAAACTGAAATAGTTCAGAATGCAATTATCAAAATTTGGTTTTCACCATGAAAACCAGAGTTAGAAACACAATTTTTTAAATTTTAATGTATGAATGATAATTAAAATAGTTTTGTTTAGTTTTAGTGTGTTTATAGTATAAATGACACTTATTAAGTGTGTGGGATAGGGGAACTACAACAACAAAGTACCTAAAATTAATTAATTTGCAGAAGTATTTTTTAAAAAGGAAATGTTTACCGATGAGCCACAAGATAATTCAGAATGCAACTATCAAAATTTGATTTTCACTATCTTAAAACCGCAAATTAATCGAAACTAACATGCTATTTTTAGGAAAACATAATTTAGCTGTAATGATTAGCTAAATAATTTAGTATACATTAAAAAAAAAAAAGCTTGTTTCCATATCGATATTATTTTTGACGTTACTTCAATAAACTTACTTCATTTTCTTCTTTTTCGGCACAGAAGCGATACTCCTATTCTATCAATTGATTGTAGATCTTCAAGGAAAAATTTCAATCCAAAATATTTTTTAAAGTAACAGCTAGCACCGAGGAACATCAAATTTTATGTGCTTGCAGAAGATCACTCATGGTAGTCGTTTGTTACACAATAAAACTACACACTCGTGATCTTCAGAAAGCAATCAAAACCGGGGATATCCACCAGACATTGATTTCTTCATCTGTTTCACTTTTCATAGACTGAGATATTAGTTCTTGCCAGAAGTGACGTCAAAAATAATATAAGTGTTCCCTAGAAAGTAGTTTTTGCTAAAAGCAGAATATGGTTAAAAGTGTGATATATGTCGCAGAACAATGGAATTCTTTACAGAACATTTCAAATTCTCAATTTCAATGAAATTTATCATTCAGTCTTAGTAAAAAAGTACAAAATTCATCAGTCGATCACCACAAAATTGCAAAGTTTTATCAGCCTAACATCATAAAAAAAAAACTGCAAAATTCTTCAATCATTCATGTAAAAAATAGCAAAATTCATCAATCAGCAGACTTATATAAAACCAAAAATTTTCTGCGCACATAAATATTGGGTCAAAAACTTTCTGCAAATCTATTTAATGTTTAATAAAATTAACAATTTATTAATTTTATCTTTTTGACTGTCTTCATTCTGAATCTAAGTCTGAACTTACTGATTCAAGACTAATAAGTGATGAACAGTCTGTTGGGAAAAATATCATGTTCTAAAATAAATAAATAAAATCAATAATTTTGAAATATCTTAAGTGATAAAAACTAAAAGTGTCTTCAAATAAAAAAAAATCAACCAAATAAATAGTATGTAATTGGTATGTTGCTATAAAAATGATACAACATCAGAATATGCACAAATCTTAATAGAAATTCTCTCAATAAACATATATATTACACTACAATATGTGTTGAAAAGATTTTGACAATGAGTTTTTATTTGGATGCAGACTTTTCAATCTTATGTCAATTTATGATTTTGTAAGCAATCTTAATTTAAAATAAAATTGAATCATATACATTGTTAAATCAGGCAGATAAGAAATTTCTAAGAATTAAAGATGCAACATACACAAACAGAAAAATCAGCAATATGATATATGCAGACTAAAGCTAATTTAGATATTTATGCAAACAATGTTTATTTATTTTATTTTTGCGAGAGGAGGACGGACTAAAATCAAATTTTCTTAAATATTTATAAAATAAATAACAAAAATTCAGAAGATTCTAAAATTACTCAGTAGTACCTTACATCACTACACAACTTTGTTAAAGTATTATTTTTAAATCTCAAATAATAAACTAGCATTAAATAGCCAAAAACATGCATCTTTAGATTTTTTTTCTTTTAAGAATATTTATATTAGCTACAGTAGTTCGCTTCATATTAAACAGAGATAACCTGATATTATAACTATCCATGTATAGGTTTCATTGATGCATATAAGAAATTTCAAATCCTTTTGGCAGTTTATGAGAAAAAGTACATTAAGTAAACATGTCATGTTTAGGGCCTTAATTTAAAAGTCCGACATATTTGAAAATTTTTAATCTAACGATATATATTATTGAAAATTTTGTTGCGCGATCATTAACATTACTGCTACATACTATAACACTATATTTAATTTGCCGTAAACACAAGAAGAAGAACACAGACAAAATAAAGACACACACAATATAATTACAGAAAAAAATTAATTGGTTACTTACCGATAAAAAAGCAACATGACAGCCGTTTTTACAGTATTAGTAACACTCTTTCATGGCACTTATTTAGAGGCAAAGTGCTAAACATCGAGTTGTTTTTCAGTAATTTTACTGACTATTATGACATAATTATTAAGTTTGAATTTAAAATTCTTTTTGTTTGACAAAATATTTTGAATTTACATCATAAAATTACTGAGAAAAGATTTATATTGCAATTAGAAAAACACATACAAATAGCTTATGTCGTCGTTTGATTGCCGACTCAGGACAGCGCCAAAATTCCCCCTATAGTCCGTTTGAGTCGCGAATAACTTCAGTTTAAATTAGGTTCGCAGTTCAAATTCTCTATCCATGAAAGTAAAAAAAGAAGATTCATTCGTTGTGAACGTTTAAAATATTCAAGGGGTCTCTCAATAGAGTGTAATCTCGTACAACCCTTTCTGTAATCAATGTAATCGTACTGTAATCAATTCTTAACCACGTCATCACATATAATCGGTGGTAATCAAAGAAATCTTATTGTAATCACATGTAATCAATTGTAATCTATATAATCTTAGCATAATCAAGTGTAATCTCGAATTGAAAATCTAGTTTGTACCACTACGTGGCGCTTCTCACGAGTCGCCACTATTAAGACGGAACTTGGGAACACAGAATTTTTCAAGGGAGAGTGTTTTGGTTTTATTATTTGTTTTTGTGGTTTCTGCTTCATTAGAGATTGCAAGTGCAACACACGCTGAATTTTTCTTTTCTGCATCATCCATTCTGTATGTTGAAGAGGAGATTCATCCAGTTACGTTAACTTGCCCCCCCCCCCACTATCGAAAATTTAAATTTCAAAGATACCAGGAAAAGGGCGGGCCAAGATTTGTCCGACGGGGGGCATGGTCTCCCCGATAGGGGGGCCAAATTGGTTATACATACATATATATATATATATATGGGCTGTTTAATAGCCTCTGCTTGTTAACTAGGAGAAGACCCTTTAAATGCCTCAGAGGAGGACTTAAAGGAATCGACTGGGAGCAGAGACTTAATGTCCAATCCGCACCTTCCATCGGTGCAGCCTGTTAGTACCCTTGCCTAGTGCATGGGGAACGAACGCGGATGGGCTTCCTCCAACCCGCTTGGCCAGCGTGGAGGAATTTGGCCACCTCCCCCCTTATTTTAACATGAATTCACAAAACAAATCACGGCCCTCAATTCCCGGCAGTCTGCATGTTCCTGATTACGGCAGCGATCAGAAAGACATGAAGACAGAGGGTGCTAAGAATCACCGGGCTCGGCTTGGCTGCCATAAGTTGATGACCTTGGCTACGTATAATGGACGATCCTTATCTTCTGAAAGTCGTTTACAGGAACTTGAAGAAGAATTAGAAAGAATCAACTGGGACATCCTAGGATTATGCGAAGTAAGAAGAAAAGGTGAAGAGAAGATTGATCTTGCCAGTGGACATGTATTGTACTACAGAGGTACAGAAGATGGAAAAACAAGTGGTGTAGGATTTCTGATTCATAAAAGGTGGAAGAATCACATCGTAGAATATGATAGTGCATCAGATAGAGTTGCAAGGTTAGTTATACAAGTGTCAAAAAGATACAAGCTGCAAATTACCCAAGTTTATGCACCAACAATTAGCTATAGTGATGAAGAAATTGAGGATTTCTATGAAGAAGTAGCTTCAATGCATCAAAAAGGAAAATGCTACATAAAATTAATAATGGGAGACTGGAATGCTAGAATTGGGAAAAAAAAGAAAGGTGAGTTCTCAGTAGGAAATCATGGATATGGGGTGCGTAATGAAAGAGGAAACAGATTGATTGAATTTGCAGAATGTGAACAGATGTATATCATGAATTCATTTTTCAAGAAGAAGCCACAAAGAAAATGGACATGGCGTAGTGCAAATGGCTCAACAAGTGAAATCGACTACATCTTGACAAACAAAAAGCATCTTATTCAGGATTGCAGCGTTCTCAATAACTTCAATACAGGAAGCGATCACAGGTTAGTTAGATGCAAACTGCTTTTAAATACTAAAGTGGAAAGAATGAAGCTTTTGCAATGCTCAAAGAAATCAGTTGATATTATAAATCTCCAGAAACATAAAGAACAATTTAGAACTTAAAAATCGTTTTCAAGTACTTCAATCAATCTTAGAAGAAGAACAAGATGTTACAGTAGTGAACAAGAAAATAACAAATACTCCACAAGAAATTGCAAGGACGATAGCTGGTGAAGCACAAGTAAAGCAAACAAAGAATATAACAGAAGAAACAAGAAGATTGATGAAGAAACGCAGAGAATTTAAAATGAAGAAAAACTATCCTAAATCAAGAGTTGAATATGCAGAATTATGTAAAACGGTAAGAAAATGTGTTACAGAAGATATCAGAAAATTTAACTGTGATCTTGTCAAAAAAGTTCTAGAAGATAACAAAAGTTTAAAATCAGCTAAGCGCAAACTGTGTGTTGGAAGAAAAGGTATTTTTGCACTGAAGAGAGCAGATGGAACAATCACCAAAATCAATAATGAAATAGTACACATTGTCGAAAAATTCTATAACGATCTATATAAATGTGAAGATCAAAGGGAAATCAACCTACGTGATCCACTAGTAAACATAACAGAAACTAAAGAGAAAATCCCAGTGATGACAGATGAAGTTGTACAAGCCATTAGAGGCATGAAAAAAGGTAAATGCCCTGGCGAAGATGGAATTACAATTGACCTTATCAAAGAAGCAGGAGAAGAATTTGCAAAAATGCTAGCCTTACTGTTTTCCAAATGTCTCGAGAAATCAGATGTACCAGAAGATTGGAATAATGCTGTGATGGTGTTACTTTATAAGAAAGGAGTAAAGGAAAACATTAAAAACTACCGTCCAATCAGCTTACTGTCAGTGATTTATAAAATTTTCACCAAAGTTTTAACGGCAAGACTTGAATCAGCTCTGGACTCAGCTCAACCTAGGGAACAAGCAGGATTTCGAAGTGGATTTAGCACAATGGATCATATTCAAACAGTAAGGGAAGTTATAGGAAAACATAAAGAATATAATTTACCTCTCTGCCTTGCCTTTATTGATTATGAAAAAGCATTTGATTCGGTCTACACATCTGCAGTAATTACTTCTCTGGAGGACATTGGTATAGACAAACCTTATATCAATATCATAAAGAAGATCTACAAGAAAGCAACAGCCACCATCCGTTTGGACAAAGGAAAAGCGAAGATCAAGCTTGGAAGAGGAGTAAGACAAGGAGACACCATTTCGCCTAAGCTTTTTACTGCTGTCTTAGAAAGTATCTTCAAGAAGCTGGATTGGGAAAACAAAGGGATTAGAATAAATGGAGAATATTTAAGCCATCTCCGGTTTGCTGATGACATTTTAATTTTCAGTAATAGCCCTGAAGAATTGCAAAATATGCTAAAAGATTTGGCAGAAGCTAGCAATAAGGTGGGATTAAAAATAAATTTGGAAAAGACTAAGGTGATGTTCAATTCATTTGCATCAAAAAAGAAAATCGTCTACAACAACACTGAGATTAAAGATGTTGAAAGTTATGTGTACCTTGGACAAGAAATATCATCGGACAACAGTATCATGAATGAAATCAATAGAAGAATAAGAAATGGATGGAGTGCTTTTGGGAAGAACAATATTATTCTGAAGAGTAACATGCCTCTTTGTTTGAAAAGAAAGGTGTTTAACCAATGTGTTTTGCCTGCACTAACTTATGGAGCAGAAACTTGGACACTAACAAAACGGATGGTACAAAGATTACAAACAACACAGCGAAGTATGGAAAGATGTATGCTAGGCATAACCAGAAGAGACCGAAAGAGAATAACGTGGATAAGAAGTCAGACGAAAGTTTTTGACATCATCGAGAGAATTAAACGGCTAAAATGGAAATGGGCTGGGCACATTGCAAGAAGACAAGACAATAGATGGAGCACAAACACCCTGCAGTGGTATCCCAGAGATGTAAAACGACCAAGAAGACGACCTCAAGTAAGATGGAGTGACGAAATCAGAAAAGTGGCCGGTGTTAATTGGATGACTAAAGCACTAGACAGGCAACAATGGAAAAATCTGGGGGAGACCTACATCCAGCAGTGGATTGAAAACGGTTGTTGTTGTTGATGATGATGATGATGATATATATATATATATGTGTGTGTGTGTGTGGATTAGAGTCCTGCTCGGGTCGTATTATATACGAAAATTATAATTGAACCCGACTCGAACCCCACAAAAGCATTTTCATCGACCTCAGCCTGAAATGATAAAAAAATAATACATATTTTAATATAATTATGGAAAAGTAGTCTACAATTATATCTCTAGTTTAAATTTTAGTTTTAAATATAAAAATAAGCATACATACACTCATTAATATTCAAATAAATAATTATTCCTCTGAAAAGATATTTTAAACTTTTTTTAAAGAAATTTCGTCAACCACAATCCGAACCGTAAGTGTCAAAACCCAACCCGAAACAATTAAAGTCAACCCACTTCACAATGAAAAAAATTAGCCCCGGGTCGGTTTGAGTAGGTAAAATAAGGTCACCCGACTCGATGTAGGACTTTAATATGGATGAATGGATGTACGTGTATATATATATATATATATATATATATATATATCGTAGGCTAATTGGGGAATTTGGAGAATCATCTCCCTTTTCCCAATCAGCCTGTTATATTTCAGGCCGATTGCAAAGAGCCTAGACAACGTTAGGCTAATTGGAATATGGTAATTTATTTCTCAATCAGCTTGATGATTTTTAGGCTTATTGCAAAGAGCCTAGATAGAGTTAGGTTTATTGAAAAATGGCCATGCCTATTTAGAAAATGACCAGTTCTTTGTCAATATATAGTGTTGTACACAACTCGAACCTGGAAATTCCACTCGAAGTCGACCGGAACCCGACAGAAAAATTCCATCGAACCCAAACCCGATCCTTGAAGGACAAAATAAATTCTTTCGAGTCGCAACCCGACCCGAACCAGAAAACTGAAGTTAACCAGAAACCCGAGCAGAACCCGACAACAAAATCCATCGAACCGTAACCCGATCCGAAACCGACCAAATAAATTTCTTCATATCGCAACCCGACCCGAAACCTAAAAATTCGAAGTTAACCAGTAACCCAATCCGAACAAGATATAATAATTCCATCGAAACGTAACCCGATCTGAACCCGAAAAAATAAATTCCTTCATGTCGTAACCCGACCCGAACCTAGAAACAGGAAAAAATTTCCATCGAACCGTAACCCGATCCAAACCCGACAAAATAATTTCCGTCGTCATGCAACCCGACCAGAGCCTGAAAATTGAAGTTAACTCGAAATCCGACCATAACCCGAGAAAAAAAATCCATCGAATCGCAACCCTATCCGAACTCGACAGAATAAATTCGTCGCAACGCAACCCGATCCGAAGCTGAAATTTCAAGTTAACCCGAAATCCAACCTAAACCTGAAAATTTAACTTAACCCGAAACCCGACGCAATCCCGACAAAAAGTTACCATCGCCCTGAAATTGACCCGAAACAGACAATAAAATCCATTGAACAGTAACCCGATCCAAACCCGACAAAATAAATTCTTCGTCTCGCAACCCGATCCGAACCTGAAAATTGAAGTTAACCCGAAAGCGATCCGAACCAGAAAAATAAAAAAACATCCATACGTAACCCGATCAGAACTCGACAAAATAATTTTCGTCGTCACGCAACCCGATCCGAACCAGACAATTTAAGTTAACCCGAAACCCGACCCGAACCAGACAAAGAAATACAACGAAAAAAAATCCATCGATCCTTATCCCGATCTGAACCTGACAAAATAATTTCCGTCGTCATGCGACCCGAACCTGAAAATTGAAGCTAACTCGACCCGAACCCGACAAAAAAAAATCTATCGAACCGTATCCGAACCCGAAAAAATAAATCCCTTCTCGCAACCCGAGATGAACCAGAAAATTTAAATTAACCCCAAAGCCGATCCGAACCTGAAAATTTAATTTAACCAGAAACCTAATAACAGAAAATTATTTTGTCAGGTTCCGATCAGATTACGTATCGATGGATCTTAATTTGTTTGGTTCGGTTCGGCCTTCGGGTTAACTTCAATTTTCTGGTTCGTGTAGGTTTGCGAGACGAAGGAATTTATTTTGTCGGGTTGTGATCGGGTTACGGTCCGATGGATTAATTTTGTTGGGTTCGGGTCGGGTTTCGGCTAACTTATATTTTCAGAACTTATATATTCAGAATATTTGGGTTGGGTTTCGGGTTAGCATAAATTTTCAGGTTCGGTCGGGTTTCGGGTTAGCTTCAATTTTCAGGTTCGAGTCGGGTTGCGAGACGAAGGTATTTATTTTTAGTGTTCGGATTGGGCACGGTTCGTTGTACTTCTTTCTCTGGCTCGGGTCGGGTTTCGGGTTAACTTGATTTTTCTGGTTTGGATCGGTCTGTGACACGAAGGAATTTATTTTGTCGGATTCGGATTGGGAACGGTTCAATGGATTTTTTTGTCGAGTTCGGGTCGGGTTTCGGGTTAACATCAATTTTCTGGTTCAGATCGGGTTGCGTGACGACGAAAATTATTTTGTCGAGTTCTGATAGGGTTACGTATGGATGGATTTTTATCTGGTTCGGGTCGGCTTTCGGGCTAACTTCAATTTTCAGTTCGGGTCGGGTTGCGAGACGAAGAATTTATTTTGTCGTGTTTGGATCGGGCTACTGTTCAATGGATTTTTTTATCTCGTTCGGGTCGGCTTAGCGCCAACCTAACCCACAAGTCGTTTATTTTAAAAACACTAACCTCGAGTCATTTTTTAAAAACTAACCACCACCCGATTATCGAGTGGTAGGCGTAAAATTGGTTACCCTACTCAACTCTACTCCGAAATCAAAATATTTTCCAATGCAGAAATTGAATTTTAACGACAAATTTTTTTGTCTACCCGAAATTCGAAATACTTCTACCCTAATCCGACCCGAAAGAAAAAAAAAAAAAAGATCTTTAGTTTAATACAATTATGCAAAAATAATCTACAATCATTTTTCTAATTTCAATTCTACCTTTTATGTAGGAAAATAAACATGTAAAAAGACTTTCTTATTTAAATATTTAGTTTTTCATTTGAAACAACAACGTAAGAGTTTTATTGCAGAATCAGACTAACCCGAACACGACGCAAAAGTATCAAAACTCAACCCGAAACAATTACAGTCAACCCGACCCGAATCCAACAGCAACCACAACAACTAAAATTTCCCTGACGGCTCGGCCTACAGGCACAGGTAGACTTCGAAGACGCAGACCGTGGGGCGTCTGTTTTTTGGAAATTGCAGAAGAAATGACCTTCATGAAATGATGCGGCAGTCGGAACCACTCACTTCGAAATCTAACTTGTTTGCAGGCGGAGCCGGCAGGAAATTTTTTTTTTTTTTTTTTTTTTTTTACCGTAAGAGTTGGTCTTATAAAAAACTTGTCAGCATAAAAGTTGTAGATAATATTAAGAAGATTTATAATAAATTTAAGCGGATATGATATCTTGGGAATTGACGAAGTTATGAATTTTTTTCTTCTGAAACCCCTATTCCCCCCCCCACACTCCTTGGGGGCATTTTTAATGAAATCAAAAATCTGTCATACAAAACTTTTGGCCCTTTTCCTAGAAGTAATAATAACTTTAAACGGATTCGATATGTATAAAAATTAAGAAGTTACGGGTTTTTTTCTGTTTTCCCGTCTGCTTGTAGGCGGGGCCAGCGGGGATTTTTAAAGGGGGTGTTTTAGAAGAAAAAAATTCATACCTTCGTCAATTCACAAGATATCAAATCCGCTTAGATATATTATAAATCCTCTTAATATTATCTAAAACTTTTATATTGACAAGTTTTTTATAGGACCAACACTTATAGCAAAAAATAAAATTAAAAATAAAATTAAAATTAAAAACAAAAAAATCCCTGCCGGCTCCGCCTGCAAACAAGTTATTTTTCGAAGTAGGCGGTTGCAACTCCCGCAACCTCTTCGAAACTGATACATAAAATCAAGGGGCATAAAATTTCGGTCAAGTTCGTAATGGGCAAAATCGAACCAGGGGGAGGAATGGGGGGCTTTTTATGAAAACAGAAAACTTCCCATAATTTCTTAATTATGATACGTATCGAATTCGTTTGAAGTTATTATTACTTCTAGGAGAAGGGCCGATAATTTATGACACATTTTTGTTTTCATTAAAAATGCCCTCAAGGGCGGGGGAGGGGGGGGGGTTAGAAGAAAAAAATTCATAACTTCGTCAATTCACAAGATTTCAAATCCGCTTAAATTTATTATAAATCCTCTTACTATTATCTAAAACTTTTATATTGACAAGTTTTTTATAGGACCAACTCTTATAGCAAAAAAAAAAAAAAAAAAAAAAAAAATCTTGCTGGCTCCGCTTGCAAACAAGTTAGGTTTCGAAGTAGGCGGTACCAACTGCCGCAAAAAAGTCATTTCTTCTCCAATTCCCAACAAACAGGCGCCCCATGGTCTGCGTCTTAGAAATCTACCTGTGCCTGTAGGCCGAGCCGTCAGGGATTTTTTTTTTATTGTATCGCGCTACCACACAAACTAATAGAAAAAATAACGACTACTGTAGTTTCGCAACTTGTAGCACGCTACTTCCGACCCCTGGTTACACCCAACTAGAGCCCTGATCGTATAATAGGTAAAACTTGCGGCCTGCAAATTTTATTTAAAAACAACCCGAACCCCGTGCCGAGCCTAACAAAAATATTTGGTTCACTCGCCACCCAATCCGAAAACAAAATACTTTCACCTGAACCTGAAATGCTTCAATTTGAACCCGAAATATTTCAATTCAACCCGATCCGAAAGCCCCAATCGGAGAAAATTGATCCAAAACTTAATGTTTGAAAGGGAGAAAAGCCCTTAATCATATTTCTAATATCGATTTTGTCCGTTATGTTGAAAAATAAACATGTAATTATTCATATTCAAAAATATATAGATTTTCATCTAAAATAGTTTGGGTTGTATCGACCCGGACCCGAAAATTCCGTTTAAAACCAACCTGAAACCCAACCCGTACCGCCCACGAAAAAAATTATTTTGACCCAAAATCGACAAAAACATTTTCGTCGACCTCAACCTAAAATACTTCAACCCGAAACCCGACTCGAAACAAAAAAATAATTCTCGAAACAATTAATATTAAAAAATATATAGTTTTTCATTTTAAGCTATATTTTGGGGATTATTTTGAGAAATCGGGTCAACCCGAACCATACCCGGAAGTGTCAAAACCCAACCCGAAACCGACCGGAACCTGAAACAGTTACAGTTAACTCGACTCGAATCGACCAACAGTTAAAATATACAAGTCCGACCCGCAACAAAAAGACTAGCGTCAGTCCGATTCCGATACGATCCAAACCACGAACCGAGTCGGGTTCTGTTTGCCCCACACGATGCAAGATTTTATCCGCAACTCGAGGCCGATAAAAAAAATTTTCGTCCTGCGCATTCCGACCCGAACTTAAATAAAACCCAGAAATATTTCAACCCAAGCCGACCCGAAATCAAATATTAAATTACAATTTTTAAGCAGCAAAATTAAAGGTGTTGGGTCGGAAAGGTGCAGATGTCCTGCCGAAACAAAACTAAGAATATTATGATGACCTTGTTTAAATTAAACGAAATGCATCGAGATGGGAAACACGGCCACCTAAAAGATAAACTGACATAAATCTTTTTCTTTCTTTTTAATTTTACAAAGCACAAACAATTGAAGGCCTGAACAAATTAATCACTGCGAAAGGAAACGGTTATATAGATTTTGATATAAGATATTATAGCCGAAATAAAGGAATCTAAATTAGAAAATAAGTTATTTTGAGTACATTAATTTACTAATATATTATTTTGTATTATAAGAGTGCCAACCCGACCCTACCCGACTCGGGTTGCAATCCAAAAGTCAAAATATTTTCCCCGACGACAATTAAATTTTGACCCCGACGGGTGCCAGGTATGCCCGATGTGGGGGCATATGCCCACCCGGACCCCTCTTGCGCCGCCCTTGACCAGGTATTAGCTCTCAATTAGCTCTAATTTGCTCTCTAACATTAGAATTTGCTCTGGTTATGGTACCGCGATATTCCAATTAGAATGGTGGGGGCATCCCCGTAATCAGATGGGGGGCAGGGTGGGCTGAGCCCCCCTAGTTTTCCTTTTAGCCCCCCCCCCCGTAACTATTTCACAATTATTTATTTATTTTTTTTAACTATCTTGTATATTTCAACTACATCTGAATATATATATATATATATATATATATATATATGCAAGAAAAATATTTAGATCTTTCAACTGTCTTAAATCGAATGCGCCAAAAAAATTTCTATTCAAAAGCATATTAGTTTTGTTACATTTTCTTGTGGTACAACTGTCGAAATGCAAGTTAAATAGGAACATTTCCTTCTCCTGAAAAAATAGAGTCCAGATCACCCCAATTATACCAGTTACTTACCACATGTTTTGTTACATGAGTAATTTTTAAAATCTTGTTTGTGACGTTTTAAAAGCGATGATCTCAGCAGGGTGAACGGCAATAGGCATGTGTTAGTCATGCTGATCATTAATTAGTGAAGAGCTACCCACTGGTTTGCATCTTGAAAACTGAAAACATGTGTTTAATAGACAGTAAAGTTAAAAGTGAAATATCGCTCGTAAACGAGAATGCTTGTAGAAAGAAATTACGAAGAAGTAAAATTGTCAATTTATACAAATGAAATTAAAAAAAAAAAAAAATTATTGAACGCCATTTGTTTCAAGTATTGGGTGTCGGGTCGGCATCGGCAAGGTGATTTTAAGAAATCGGAGAATGCGCGTGTTCCTGTTTGATATTTGAACTGTCATCTTTTTCTTTTTTAACATTTTCCAACCTAGCTGAAAAGTGTTTATGACTTCGGTTTGTCTGGCCGTATGGCCGTTTGCCGTCTGGCCGTCTGGCCGTGCTCTAACTCCCGTAAATATGCTCGGATTGCTCTGCAATTTTTATATGTTATTGTCGTTATCTATAGCATGTTCCCTATTTCAACGGAAGTGTGTAGCACTTATAGTTTTTTTACAGAGACACTCAAAAGAATTCCGTTACATTGCGACCTTTGGGGAAAAATCATTTGCTGTTTATTTTAATGATGTTTCACTATTTTAAACGCATTGAAATTTATATATATCAGTAAGGTGCATTAGGAGAAGCTTAATATGGAATAGGGTGTGCATAGCACTTATAGTTACTTTACAGGGCCAGTCAAAATAATTCCGTTACATTACGTTTATGGAGAAAAATCGTCTGCGGTTTATTTAAATAATGTTTCACTATTTTAAACGCATTGAAATTGATATATATCACTAAGGTGCATTACAAAATTCTTACTACAGAATAGTGTGTGTATAGCAGTCATCGTTCATTTACAGGGACACACAAAAGAATTCTCTACTGTCTGTTAACAATAATTCAATAAGTACGTTTTAAGTTACTGAACGCGATTTTAATTTTAACTCGCTTTTTGTCTATTACGTGGTGTATATAAATTCTGTAGATCCTATACAGGGAAGCACAAAAGTTCTCGAGCACATTTCCGTTTATTGACAGACTCCAGACGGAGAATTTTAAACTGTGCTACGCGTTTCCTAACTGAACTAAAATTTAGCATCCTATGTAGTCTATATACAAATCTATAGATCCTATACAGGGCTGAATAAAAGTATTCGGATATTTCTCCGAATATTGTATACGTTGGAAATTCCTGAAATTATGTTTTTAAATATGTTACGCGTTTTCCAAATAGTTTACTTAGATGTTATCTTTTAGCTTATTAAACGGTATGATTTGTAAAATTATTTTGGAAGCGATGGAAAGTGTTGCATAAACTATGCTTGACGCATGATTTTTCGTTTTTTTTTTCTATTCTGAATTTAGAAAAACTTTTTTTTTATTTTTTTATAACAATTAAACATTAAGCGAAAAAGTATGATTGAGGTAAAGTTTATTACAAGGCTTTTCACAAAATCTCTTCATTTAAACAATGGATATTGTATTTAAATCTGTTTTCAAATTTAAATCAGTTACTTTCTGACAAATTTGCGTTATTAATAAAGGTATCAAATTTACAGTTATGGTTGTTCGCAGGCTCAAAGAGTTGAACTGTGTTTTACATTTTGTAAAGCTGTTTTCAAATCTAAGCCACTTTCTGACATATTCGCGAAAAATATTTATTTATAAAAGTATATAATCAGGCTGTAAGGAATCGAATAGTGCTTTACGTTTTACTATAACAGTAAACAGTCTATGAGAAATTAGCTGTAACTGAAGATGTACGGAATTTATAGGAAAACGAAGAACGCTATTCGATTCTTAGGCGCATTAATGTGAGAACCTGAATTTGTGAGTAGCAAACCTGAGTTCGGAAAGAAAGTTATTTCTTGAATGTGTCAAGAAAATTCGTGATGTTGAGTAAGAGAAAAATATTTGTTGAGACTCTTACAAACGAAGAGAACGCGAATAATAGTCGCCAACATTTAATTCTGTTTTTAAATCCAAAGGGGCTGCTTTCAGATACATTTTTTAATTCCTTTTTGTTCAGAAACGCATGAAATAGCCAGGTGTTATTATTCAGAAAGTTTGTAATCGAAACACATTTTCCCTTTTTTAGTAAAGGCAGAAGATCTTTCAGAAAATACTGTCAAAGTCGGTATTTTGAACCAAATTGCCAATGCTTCAGCGACAGAAAGGAGAAAAGCGTGTCATAACGTGACAAAAATCGCTTATAACTCAATAAATAATTTATTGATAAAAAAAAAAATGGAAAACTCATTTCAATTCCAAATTGCTTCCATAGTCAGGTCTCTCAATTTTATGCCTTTGCATTTAAAAATGGAGTCAATGAAATTGTGTCAGAAAATTCCGAGTTGTTCAGCAGATCATTTGAGAAACCACCTTAATGGAAAATGAATGAAACGGTTATTTCGAAAAAGGGCGGTGCTCGCATTATAGACAATTATGAAAGGTGCTCATTTTTCTAAATCAGGTTGGACCATCGAATTTCATGAAACACATGTAAAGCGAACACATATAAAGCATTCTCAAACATATTCTTATTTTTTTTTTATTTTTTTTTATTTTTATTTATTTATTTTTTTTTTTTTTAAGTATTTGTTATTTGCTAAGATTTATAATAATAATAAACAAAATAATGAAATCCAGGCATATTTTTAAAATATGTAATTAAAATATATTTATAACGAACAACCCGGCGTTACCCGGGCCCATCTAAAAATAACACAAAACGCGAAAAAATATCTTAAAATCCTGAAATATTTAAAATCGCTGCACGAATTCTGAATAAATGTTATTGAAAAAAGAACAAAATTTACTATATTGGGCTAAAAGGTAAAACTGGGGGGAAACTGCAGCAAATCGCGAAAAGACTCCAAAAGTCGCATCAAAAATTGCATAGGACAAAATTTACTACATTGAGAAAAATTTAAAACAAGAGATATTTTTTTTAAATGTCACAAAAACGCCGCAAAATGTGTTAAAACTCCAAAAATTGCGAAAAATTAAAACATTGCTGTACGGATTCAGAATAAACTTTATTGGAAAGAGGACATAGTTTACTATATTACGTCAAGAAATTGATTACAATCGGATTTCTGGAAATCCTACTAGGATACTCTGGAAATCCTACTGGAAATTTACTAGTGGCGAAAAATTACCATAGATTCAGATAAAAAATAAATAAAAACGGAAAAAATTGCATAAAACTTAAAAATAGCAGAGGACAAAATTTAGTACAGTGAGCTAAAACACTGTAGCCAAAAATCTCTCACGAATGTTAAAAAATCGGCGCGAAACGCGAAAAAACGCTAAAAATCTCATTGAAAATAGAGGAAAACAAAATGTGCAAATTAGGCTAAATGTTTTAGACCGAATTCTTCTTACGAATGTAAAAAAAATTGCCACGGAACGCAAAATATTGCTAAAAATGGCATTGAAAATTGTAAAAACGTCAAAAACCGCTGAGCAGAAAATGTACTATATTATAGAGTTAAAAGTTTGAAACCGATTTTGCATTTTCAAATTGATTATTTTACCACTAAATCTCATTATTTCTAAATCAAAATTTTGTAGAAACAACAGTTAAAAGGTTTGTTTAAGATATTAAAATTTTAGAGTATTAGTGCAAAAATCAGTTTACGGCAGAAGTTTAAATAAGATGAGTATGCGCAATGGTGAGTTCGAGAAAAAGTATGTGAGTAAGTGAGTTCGAGAAAAAATATTTTTTGAAAGGATTAATATTGGTATTTCTCTTAACTAAATATGTCGTTTATAAGTAAACGTATACTTAAAAAACGTTTTTTTTTTTTTTTTTTTTTTTTTTTTTTTGTATTTTGTGTTTCGAAGCCGATGCAAATTTTTAAAATATGCAGAAAAAAACTAAAGCCGCCAATGTGACTTTTCGGAAAATATTTTTTTTTTTGAAAAGGTTAATATTAACATTTTTCATACGGATTACACCGTTCGAAAGAAAAATAAATGCTAAATAAGTGATATATATATATATATTCATATTTTGATCCGAAGTGCGGAAACAGATGTTTAAACATTGCAGAAAAATGAAAAAGCACCCGAAACGCATCGTCCAAAAAATAATTTTTTTGAAAGGGTTGATATTCATAGTTTTTAAAACGAATTATCGTGTCGAACGGTCGAGTGGATGCGGAAAGTGAAAGATGGGAGACGCGAAAAACGACGAATTTGAAAAAAAGAATTTGATTTAAAGGGTTAATATTAATATGCTTTAAACG
Source organism: Maratus michaelseni (assembly GCA_963931845.1). NCBI lineage: Eukaryota > Metazoa > Arthropoda > Arachnida > Araneae > Salticidae > Maratus > Maratus michaelseni. Next base: position 83,297,825 of record OZ007586.1, read on the forward strand.
TATTGCACCGTTATATAGATAAAAGTACGATGATATGGCGTATATTTTTTGCTTTTTCGTATCTCCATTTCTCTAGCCGACAAGAGCCGCAAAAGACTGAAAAAAAGTACGGTTAATCGGTTACTTCCCTGCTTTGAAAACTGTGCAACGGGATTTCGGCCCCTCATTGTGACTTTTTGAGCCATTTTACGATGTTTATTAAGGTTATTAGTTAATATATATCAATTAATCAACAAAAAATGAGAAATCTTAGCCCCAGGTGCATTAGGACCTGCTTAGGACTATCCTCACCCAAATTTTCAGACCTCTACGTGTAGTAGATTTTACTGTAGCCATCACGGACACACAAACATCTTTTTTTATTAATATAAATTATTTCTGAATGGATTGAATTAACTGAGTTTAAAAGGAAGCACTATATTATATAATAAATTATAAAAGTACAATCTACATCAGCGTTCAATGCATTTTTTATTTCTTCATTCTACTTTTGTTAAGTAGTCAGTTGTTTAAAACTTGTTTTAACACCAATTAATAATTTTTACTTATTATATCAATCGTAAATGTAATCAGAAATATTCTTATATACTATATTTTCCAAAATAGGCTCAATAATGTCAAAATAGTAATAGGCTTTGAAAATTGGAAAATTCACGCTAACCAGTGTGAAATGCATAACTTTTTCTTTATTACAATTTCAATTAAATTATTTTTTCTATGAGATGTCGGATGTAATTTATGTTTTACATTATATACAGTAAAAATCTGCTAAGACAAACTCCCAAGGAATGGGTAATGTTTTTGTTTTAGATAGGTTTTAGTATTAGCAGGTATACCGCTACTAATTTGTTTGGTATTAATTTACTCGGAATCACATTTTTTTTTTCGTTTAAGAATTTTATTATAAAAAAATTATGTTATAGACAGCCTACGTTATAAACGATTCCTTTATAGACAGTTCTTTTTCGCATGTTTTACTGCATTTAGCTTGCGAAAGATATAGATTATTAAAAGATCTTAGCTCACAAAAAATATTTCCGAGCCCCCCACCCCCACCCCCCTGACATTACTCGCTGGTTACGGCCCTGGGTGGGGGGCTAAGTTAACGCTAGCCCCGACTCTTCCGAATATCGAAATTTCAAATATGCCAAAATTTAGCTCTCAATTAGCTCTAATTTTTTGCTCTCTAATATTAGAATTTGCTCTGCATTCGGTATCGAGATATTTCAATTACAAGAAGGGGGGGCATCCCCCCACATTCGAATATCGAAGTTTCAAATATGCCAAAATGTAGCTCGCAATTAGCTCTAATTTGCACTCTAATATTAGAATTTACTCTGGATATGGTACCGTGATATTCCAATTAGAATGGTGGGCGGGGGAGGGGGCTAAGTTAACGCTAGCCCCCTCCCACTTTCGAATATCAAAATTTCAAGTGTGCCAAAATTTAGCTCTTAATTAGCTCTAATTTGCTCTCTAATATTAGAATTTGCTCTGGTTATGGTGCCGCGATATTCCAATTAGAATGGTGGTGGTGGTGGTGGGGGGGGGGCTAAGTTAACGCTACCTCCCCTCCGAAAATCAAAATTTCAAATATGCCAAAATTTAGCTTTTAATTAGCTCTAATTTGCTCTGCATTCAGTATAGAGATATTTCAATTACAAGAAGGGGGGCAGCCCCCCCCACCCACATTCGAATATCGAAGTTTCAAATATGCTAAAATTTAGCTCTCAATTAGCTCTCTAATATTAGAATTTGCTCTTGTTGTGATATCGAGATGTTTCAGTTACAAGAAGCCCCCCCCCCCCCCACTTTCGACTGTCGAAATTTTCAAATACGCCAAATTATAGCTCTCAATTAGCTCTAATTTGCTTTCTAATATTAGAATTTGCTCTGGTTGTGGTACCGCGATATTCCAATTAGAATGGTGGACTAAGTTAACGCTATCCCCCCAACTTCCGAATATCGAAATTTCAAATATGCCAAAATTTAGCTCTCAAATAGCTGTGGGGGTCCAGCCCTCCCCCCCCCCCCCCCATTCGATTATCGAAGTTTCAAATATGCCAAAATTTAGCTCTCAATTAGCTCTAATTTGCTCTCTAAAATAGGCGTAGCGTGACTGATTTTCTTTTTTTTTTTTTTTTTTTTTTTTTTTTGGGGGGGGGGGGGCACAAATGTTTATTAAACACATACATGCGCGCACGCACACATTCCCATATACATATACAATGGTATCTTGGTTAAAAAACGGCGTCGCAGGAATTTTTCACATTGGGTAAAAGGAATTCAGTTGCGATCTTCTAGCCCCATAGACTTAAAAGTTTATTTTTCTTAAACATTTTCATCGTACAATTTCATCGTACAGCAATTTTTGAATTTTTGGCGAAATGTTTATGTGATTTTTAACGTTTTTTGGCGTTTTGCGACAATTTCTTAACATTTGTGTTAGGACACAAGTTTCAATCTTTTAACACAATATAGTAAAATTTGTCCTCTGCCTTTTTTTAATTTTTCGCGAAATTTTTGTTTGATTTTTAGCGTTTTTTATCTTTCCGAAGCGATTTTTTAAACATTCGTACGAGAAATTTGGTTTTATTTTTTCAGCCGGTATAGTACATTTTCTCCTCTGCGATGTTTTAACTTTTTGAAAATTTATTATATGATTTTTCGCGTTTCGCGGCGATTTTTTTTGACATCCGTAAACGGAATCCAACATCAATCTTTTAGTCCAATATTGCAAATTTTGTGATCTGCGATTTTTAGATTTTTTACGAATTTTTCATGCAATTTTAAGCATTCCTTGGCGATTTTCTTAAACATTCGTAAAAAACATCTGTTTTCAATTTTTCAGCCCGATATTATAAATTTTGTCCTCAGTGATTTCTAAATTTTTCTTAAATTTTTTATGTGATTTTTAGTGTTTTTCCGCGTTTATTGGTAATTTTTTAACATTTGTGATGCGAATCTGGTTTCAACCTTTTAACCCATTATTGCAAAATTTGTCCTCTGGGTCCAGTTTTAATCTTTCAGACCATTGTACTAAATTTTGAACTGTGCGATTACATTTTGTACTCAATTTTGTACTTACTGATTTTAATCGCGAATTTTTCATGTGACTTTTTGCGGAGGGTTTTTTCGTTTCGTAGAAGTTCTTAACATCTGTAACAAGAATCCAATTACAACCTTTTAGTCCAATATAGTAAATGTTGACTTCTTTTCAATAATGTTTATTCGGAACTCGTTATAGCGAATTTGTTATGCGGGGTTTGGCGTTTTTTCGCACTTTGCAACGATTTTTTTTTACATTCGTAAAATTAATCTAGCTTCAATCTTTTAACCTAATATAATAAATTTAGTTCTCTGCGATTTTTAAGTTTTTCGTGAAATTTTTTTCAGTTTTTACATATTTTGAAGCGATTTTTCTAACATTCGTAAATTAAATCTGGTTTCAGTCTTTAAATACGATACCGTCGATTTTGTCCTCTGCAATGTTTTAATTTTTCGTAATTTTTTTTATGTGATTTTTTTTTTTTTTTTTTTTTTTTTCACGTTTTGTGGAGATATTTTCACATTCGTAAAAAGAATCCAGTTTTAAACTTTTAGTCCAATAGAGAAACTTTTTTTTCTCTTTTCAATAAACTTTATTCGGAATCCGTACTATGATTTTAATTTTTCCTGCAATTTTAAAGCTTTTTCGCCTTCCGCGGCGATTTTTTGACATTCGTAAAAATAATCCAGCTACAATTTTTTTAATCTAATGTAATAAATTTTTTCTTTGAGATTTTTAAGTTTTTCACGATTATTATTATTTTTTTTTTTTTTTTTTTTTTTGCACATTTTATGTTTTTATGCGTTTTGCGGCGATTTTTCTACATTCGTAAAGGAAATCTGGTTTCAATCTTTGAACATATAGTAAATTTTGTCAACTGTGGTTTTTGAATTTTTCGTGCTTTTTTTTTCTTTTTTTCATGTTTTGTGGAGATATTTTCACATTCATAAAAATAATCCACTTTCAATCTTTTAGCCCAATACAGTATTTTTTTTTCTGTTTTCAATAAAGTTTATTCATCATCCGTAAAATGATTTTAATTTATCATGCGATTTAAACTTTTTTTTTTTTTTTTTTTTTTTTTTTTTTTTTGAGTTTCGCGGCAATTTTTTAACATTTATTACAGGAATCGGGTTTCAATCTTTTAGTCCCGTTTAGTCCAATATAGTAAATTTTGTCCTCTGCGATTTAAAAAAAAGGGGGGGGGGATTTTTGGCGTTTTTTTGCATTCTGTGGCGAAAGGAATCCGGTTTAACTATATTGTATTAAAATTGCGAACATAAAAAATTGTACACGATTTTCTGCGGTTAGCTTCAATTTTTTAACACTTGTAAAATGAATTCGTTTTCAAGCTTTTAGACTAATATAGTATATTTTGTCCTCTGCAAGTTTAGAATTGCTCCCGAATTTTTTGGTGATTTTTCGCTTTTTCGGCAAATTTTTTACCTTTTTTTTTTCTAAACGGAAAGAAGTAACTCTGTTAAATTTTGCATTCCTGCGATTAAATTAAAGTTGGACGAAAACACAATCGTCGTAACGTGAACTACGATGCTCAAAATATTAAACTAATTTGGGTCGAAATAAAAAAAATTAAAAATTCAAGGTTAGTTTGATTTAAGACCAGATTAGGTGTGCACGGTTGTACACTGTTGACAGCAGTTGGACCCCACTACTAGGTTCATTTAATTCGAGGTTCACTTGTAAAAACAAGCTGGAAATTGTACGTCAAATGTGACAAATGAGGTGCGTTCGCACTGTAGCTAGCTATATAAATATTTAGATCTTGATGATTTTTAATTCTGTGAAATGAATGATATTGTCTGCAGATTAATTTCTGTAATAGAATAAGTATCTCGGTCGCTTGACGATTAAACTTCGGAAGCTCCTATAACAAAAAAGCACAGATTAAAAAAAAAAAATCCAATTTCTTAATAAATATTTTCATTAATATCTCCTAAAATTTTGATTCGATTTTAAAAAAAATTGAAATGTCTCGACAAAATTCTGCAAAGATAATATATCTTAAATTTCAAACCATTCAGTTGGGTAGTTTTTGCGTTGTTATATGCGGATGGACGGACAGACAGACGGACGGACCAAGCGACGACAATAGGTGCTACGTATTTATATAATTACGAACGCACCTAATAACGACCAAGTAAATGAGGAAAGTTCCATTAGATCATTTTATTGAAATTAATATTTTTGTAACAAATATAACAAGTTGGAAATTGTACGTCAAACGTTGCACGTTTTAGAATTAAATTCATGATCTCCCGTGCGTAGAACAGGTTAAACAGCTAGTTAAGTATATATTTTATGACACTGTTCATACAAATATCTTAACTAGTTATATAAATATTCAGATATATATGTATCAGCTAGTTATATAAATATTCAGATCTTGATGATTTCCAATTCTGTAAAATGAATTCTATCGTCTGCAGATTAATGTCTGTAATAGAATAAGTATCTCGGTCGCTTGACGATTAAACCTCGGAAGCTCCTATAACAAAAAAGCACCGATTTTTTTAAAAATAATTCACATTTCTTAATAAATATTTTTATTAATATCTCCTAAAGTTTTGATTCGATTTTCATAAAATTTGAAATATCTCGACAAATTTCTGCAAAGATAATATATCTAAAATTGCAAACCATTCGGTTTGGTAGTTTTTGCGTTGTTATATGCGGACGGACGGACGGACACACAGACGGACGGTCGGACGGACAGACGGACGGACCAAGCGACGACAATAGGTGCTACGTATTTATATAATTACGAACGCACCTAATAAACAGCACCACAGCAACTGTATCTAACGCCACCCGCGGTACGGCCCTAATAATAAATAAAAGACATTTATAAAACTTTTAAGACATTTGAAATAAGTTTAAACGGCACTTTTAAGAAGTAATTAATCATGTAATGTATGTGCGTCTGCAAAATTGCATGGAAAATTTCACATTCGATAGCAACGGTTTTGCTTAACAATGGTATTTCTGGAACGGATTACCATCGTTTACCAAGGTGCAGCTGTATATTAACTTTAAAACAGTTCATTCAAGAAGGCTTTTGTTTTGAAAAAAAAAAATCACAACCATTGCATCTTAAAAATGCGGAGGTATAGTAGAAGATTAAGTGCTGTCAATAAAAAAAATAATAAGCAAGAGAGGGGAACATATTTAATAACTAAATGAAGGAAATATTAATTATTTGTTATCATCTTAGTGATGTGGGGTTGCGTTCCATTGATAAATAACTCCAACGACACAGCTTGGAAAAGCAGGATATTTATGACTTGATTAAATTATAATTAAAGTTACAACAAATGAAATGAAATATAAATTGCGGGGAAACAGAACTCCCGCTTGATAAACACAACTACATTTTCTAAAATCTACTGACGGAATGAGAAGAAAAGAAAAAGTACATGTAGATACTAACCGCAGACCATCGGAAAAAAACAGCTGACACATTGAAATTGTCCGCAGCTGTAATAGAGTGATAGTTCAAACTTTTGTTTAATGAATGTTCGTATCCGGGTTTTACTGCACAACACAATTTTTGCTACCAAATTCATTACTTCAAAGAAAAGGAGTTCAGCTATCTATACTGATCTGACATCTGATTAAGTAAAAAAAAAAAGAAGAAATATAAAATGAAAATTAAAGTAGTTATTTCATTTCCATTTTGGGTCAATACAAGACAGGTCTTAATCGACTGTATCAACATATTTTAGAAACTGATGTTCAGAAAGATGGAAGGGCACGTCCCCCCCCCCCCCGAGGCTACGCCTATGCTATATTAGAATTTGCTCTCTGCTTCTGGTATTATTTCAGTTACAAGGAGGAGCCGAGTGTTAACTTAGTTTCTCCCTCCCCCCCCCCCCCCTTTCCACTTTCAAATATCGCAATGGCCAAAATCCACGTTTTTAAAAAATTAACTTTAAAATCAAATTTCCACTTGATCATTTAAAAAGAGTTCAAATTCATTTGCATACCATTTCTCTACGAAAGCGAATTTTTGCATGGGGGTTCTTAAGTTTCGTAAATACTTTTAGCACACCTAACAATTACATTCATACTAGAGATTTATGCATTCATACATTCGACGCCTTTGTTTGGAACCCAAACCCAACAACTCTAAAAACTCCCGAGACCGAGATTAAGCAGCAGAAAATCATTACTAACATTTTAAAATTGTTTAAAGATTTATTTTTTTTATTTAAATATATCTCGTTACATAGAAATAAATATTAATCCTAAATACTCTTTTACGTTTCGTAATTTTTCATGTCCCTGAAAATTTGTTTAAAATAACAAATTTATTATTTACTCCCAACTACTGGCAGAAATCAACATTCTTATATTATTATTTTTAATATAATTGTACAATTATGGCAAAAAGACGTGAATTCTGTTTCCCAGTAATTTTAGAAAATGACTTCAAACAGAAAGGTACGACAGACAAAGGATATCCCACTGTTTTAGGTAGATTTCGTAAGAAATACTACCTATTACATTCTCACCTAAGTTGGAAATTTTGAAAAATTTTTGCAGATCTACAACAACTATGACTCCCAAAACCCAAAACCACCCCCAGTTCAAAAGTTGATATCTATCTATCTATCTATCTATCTATCTATCTATCTATCTATCTATGTCACTTTTTTATGGACACGATAACTGGAAAACTTCTGCATAAATCTTTTCCAAACTGATACATAAAATCAAGGGGCATAAAATCTCGGTCAAGTTCGTTAATGGGCAAAATGGAACCAAGGGGGGGGATGGGGGGCTTTTTGTGAAAACAGAAAAAAACCCATGATTTTTTAATTATTATACGTATCGAATCCGTTTAAAGTTATTATTACTTCTAGAAGAAGGGCCGAAAATTTATGTATGACAGATTTTTGATATAATTAAAAATTGCCTTAAGGGGGGGGGGCGGAAAGGAGGGTTTTAGAAGAAAAAAATTCATAACTTCGTCAATTCCCAAGATTTCAAATCTGCTTAAATTTATTATAAATCTTCTTAATATTATCTAAAACTTTTATATTGACAAGTTTTTTATAGGACCAACTCTTATAGCAAAAATAAATAAATAAATAAAAAATCCCTGCTGGTTCTGCCTGCAAACAAGTTAGGTTTCGAAGTAGGCGGTTCCAACTGCCGCATCACCGCAAAAGGTCATTTCTTTCGCAATTCCCGACAAACAGGCGCCCTACGGTCTGCGTCTTCGAAATCTACCTGTGCCTGTAGGCCGAGCCTTCAGAGTTATTTTTTTATGTTATTAACACTGAAGATGCACAGGTTTCAAAATCAGGTAGAATATTTGTCCTTTTGTTCTATCAATAACAACTCAATTCTATTTTAAACAATTTTTTAAATGAATTTAAAACACTTTAAGAAACTAGAGTATGTTCTTGTTTCTCAAATAGCAAGTTTTTTTCTTTCCGCTCTTTTCAATTTGTGAAAAAATAAATTAAAATATTTTATCTTGAACCCACCCGAGCCCGAAGACTGGCATAAAATTTATAGACCTAATCCGTTTCGCGCCCAAACTCGGATTCGAACTGATCCAGTTTCATATTTAATGCATGCTTAATAAAAGAAGAAAAAGTACAAATTTTCAACGTTTTGTAAAATGGTAAATGAATCACTTATTCATACATGTATGTGTATGTTTGAAAATTTTTCTATTGTTTTTTGTACAGTTGTTTTATTTTTTTCCTTGTTTGTTATTAAATCAGTTTGACAACCTCCTACAGTTGTCTCTAGAAGTTTAACAGCTTTTGTAATGCATTAAAATCGAGTAAAACTGTTAAATCACAACTTGTAGCAGTGTAATCACCTGTAATCAAAGTTTAATCAACTGTAATTACGCATTTCTCAGTGTAATCAACCATAATCAACTGTAATCTATGGGTAATCAGTTATAATCACATGTCTTCACAGTAATCAGCTGTAATCATTGCGATTCCGTAATCTCGTACACAATTTTTCTATTCCCCCTTGAAAATATTAAACCATGAATTTTTGGACCGTTGCCTGGTGTAAAAAAAAAAATCCGCACCAGTGAGACAGTCAATGTTTACCATAATTCTGTTCTATACAACTCAACTTCTTTCCGGATCTTTTCTTGACGTAAGTTGAACTCATGTAATAATATTTAATGGTTCAAATTTCGAAATGAATTGTCAGCTTTTATTTTTCGCGGGTGCAAATTAGAAACGATACTTTAATTTTGAAATCAAATGTTTTGATTTATATTTTTTCTTATTTATCTATTTTCTATTTTAAAGGAAAATGTGAACTTCATGCATTTTAAATTGGAACAGCTGTCACGGACGCACCAGGGATGGCACGATTTTTGTTTTGTGCCATTTTGGCGAGAAAATCCCATTTTCAGGTACCTATTAGAGATTACTAAAACAGCATGTACTTTTATTTTATTATGAAACAGTTTATTTCATATTAAAAAACACACAATTTTATTATAAAACACACACAGTGATTAAATTATTATACAGTGGGTTAAGCGGTTTTTGTCAAGAAAGATGAAATACATAACAAAAAATATGCATAATGCTACCACAATCGCAAAAGTTCTTGATTTGTCTATTAGATTTTTCCAGTTTGGCGAAGAATTAGGAAAAAAATAAATTATGAATAAAAGTAATTTGTTACAATGCTTAACATACATTTAAGGGAGACCAAACTGGTCGCCAGTAGCGGCTAGTAGTATATATATTTATTTATTTATTACTTGTTCAGCCATTGTAAGAATGTCCCAAACTTTCATTACAATTAAGCATAATCGAATCTTGTTCATATAATCAAGATTTAGTTGTTAGAATACCACATGAAGAATGACAAGAAATGCTTGCAATGTCAACGATAGCATCTCAAACAATATTTGACGATCTATCACCTGTTGTTATCACCTGTGCTAGCTTATACTCAACAAAATTAATGGAGTACTATTATGTTAGCGGCACACAGGTGATAGATCACCAAATAATATTCCTATCATTAATATTGTATTCATTACCTTTGAAATATAAACATTTCACTTGTTTCATTTAAAATACACAACTTTAATTTAAAACACATTCTTTTAAAATACATGACTTTCACTCATTTCATTTAAAATACAATATAATAATAATAATAATACCATAAGCCAAAACAATTTATTTTAATACCTAACCGTCATTTCTAATTTACTTATGTGAAAAATAAAAGTTGCTATTGGTAAATGAAAAAAATATATTTTTAGTAAAATTTGTGCCCAGCTAACATAAAGGTACCAAATTATTCACTCTTTATGGAAGCAGAAAATTAATATATATATTGCAAAATCTATAATCATACAAGATAACATTTTATTTAATAACATTTATAGATTTTAAAAAAAAGTTTACCCTATTCAAAGTTCGATCCCGCTTGAAATATTAGAGTCCATCCTTTAACCAATTATCTTGTATATAACTTTCTTGCGAAGGATCTTAGATGGTAATCACTTTCTCGAACACACAACTACTCATCTAAGATCCTCTGGAAGCAAAAACAACTGAAGCAAGATTGACATCTATTCACAAGCCAGACGATTTTCTAAACACAAGAAGCTTGTAACGGTTATTTGAAAAAGAAAAAAAAGAAAATTAGCGAATCCAGCAACCTTGTTCTACAGCAAAATGCATGAATTTTACAAATGTTGTGATCACTTTAACTCCTGTAATGTTCAATTTACTCCCATAACAAAACAATAAATAAATAATAAATTAAGTTTCCTATTCCCCATTTTTCCTTCCCTGGTCGAGAACCAAGCATTGATAGAATATCTAATTCAAGAAACGAATTGATGTTTGATCTTGAAAATTTAAATGAATAATCAACAACCAATGTACACAGTGTACTGTAAAATAATGTATAATCTATTCAGTAATATAAAAATCTCTAGCAACTAAGAAGTAAAATGTCACCACTCACTCTTGTTTATAGATAAAATTTTATGCAACTCAGTTCATGAATGTAATATTCTTTAGAAGAAGTTAGTTATAAAAATACTGAAATTAATTATCTGTGATAAAAAATGCATATGAGTGCAATAACAGTATGTTTGTTTAATTACCAATACCGATATCTAACTAAAAAGAATAAAATATATTCATCGAAAATATATTACAAGATTTTGTTATTGAAAAGTAAACAACTGCTTTTCTTGATTTGATTTTTTTTCTGTTTATTATGATTTCTAAAATCATTTAAAGTATTATTAATTTAGAAAGAGGCACAAAATACCTTCTATATACTTAAATCATGTAAAAACAATACAGCTTTACAAGATATACAGTAATCCCTTGTTATATCGCACATTCGGCTATTTCGCTCTTTTTCAGTTATCTCCCGATAAATTTAGTTTCTCGAAAAAGCATGTAAAACTTTTGGGAACAGATGTGTTATACTCACGCACCAATGTTTGGTTGCCATTAAAGGAAAAAATCCCCTAAATTTGGCAACTTTTTTCCTTTTTATAACCAATTTAAAAAAAAGAAAAACTGTGCATGAGTGTATGACATCATAGCCAACGTTTGAAACGTCGAAATCTAAGCAAGTAACTGAAATGCAATTAGTTCATTTTTGTCCTTTAATTTCCAGTGGCAAGCAGATAATCAAAGAAAAAAAAAAACCTCTGGATTTTTATTTTCAGAAAATACTATAAAATGTAAGTAAATATGTATACTGTATATGTATTTTTGTATTTTTTCAATGTTTTACCATCTCCTTTTTGTTGAACTCGTAGCTTGTTTAAACAAGTATTATATCGAAAACCTCAATGCTAAATTTAGAGTTGTTTATTTTTAATTGATAAACATTCTTCTCGCCCCCCCCCCCACCCAGCCCCCTCAGTATATCATGTTTTTTTCTTATCTCACAAGTAGCACGATATATTGAGGGGTTACTGTATTATGTAAAACTGTAGTAATAAGTAGCATTAACCATGAATAATTTTTATGATTTTTGTGTTTTAAAAAACAATACAACTTTATTTTTAATTGGATTAAAGGCTTATAATATAGTATTTCTACTTAATTACTACTTAGTGTGCACAAGAGTAGAAACTAATTACAAAATTTTGTTATTGAAATGTAAACAAAAAAAACAGCCTTTTTTTTTTCGATTTGATTTTTCTTTCGTTTACGTGTGGTTTCTAAAATCATATAAATTATTAATTTAATTTCGAAGCATGAAATATCATATATTTTCTTAAATCATACAAAAAAAAAATGCATCTTTACTAAATATTGCATAAATCTGTGGTAATAAAAGCATTTTTACAAGACTAGATTTGCTTTTAACTGACAATCTTCTGGATTTTAGTGTTTTAAAAAACATAAAAACTTTCTTTTTAATTGGATTAAAGACTTATAATACTTCATAACATAATGTTTCTACTCATTATACATAACAATACAAAATATCTATATATATATTTGTCTTACGTGGCGCGGAAATAGGGCTGCATTTCTAGCTTATTGTTGGCAACAACCGTAGTTTCCAGAGCTCAGACCAATGAACAGACAAGATTGTGTTAGATAGATCAGCTCCGCCTCCAAGATGGTGGGCAGTGTCAGAACAGTGAAAATCAAGCTAGCAAATATTAAAAATAAAATAACATGTACGTAATCCAAAGCGTCTGAGATTATTCCTCATTTTAATTATGAGTAATATTGCTAATTTCAAATGAATTCTCAACTCTTATTTAGAATTTATTTATGAATTTCACTTACATGAAAAATCGGAGTGAAGTAAAAATATCAACTGTCTGGGTTGAACCTGCTGCCATCTGTTGCAGAAATCTATAACCAAATATAATAGTAAAATGTCAAACGAATTTTAAACAATCATTGATGATAAACTATCTTCCTATTACGCAGTTTTTTTAAATGAATAAGCCGTACTGTACAATATTATAGGTGCAATAAGTTTTAAATAAATTATGTTTCCAAGATCCTTTATTCATAGTATTTAAATGATTTATATGCTCATTAGTAGCTCCAACTATGCATTTTTAGTTGTGTTTTCAACGGAGTTCAATTACTTTTTTTACATTAAAAAAAATTGTCAATTTCATATGTTCAAATGATTTATGGTAGTACTTATTCCGCCTAGAATTACTGAAAAAATAAAAAGGGGCGAGCGAGCGAAACGAGCTGGGACCGCGTAGCGGTCTCAATGTGAATTGCTTCGCAATTCACGGGGGGGGGGGGGGGGTTGGCGAGCGTTAGCGAGTAGGGGGCTGAGCCCCCTAGTATTACAAAATTTTCTTATTCAAAAGTAAACAAACTTCTATTTCTCTGCCACTAACGTATGACTTGTAAAATCATATAAATTATTAGTAATTATTAATAAGTATAAATGAGTAAGAAAAAGAGTCGTTACAGAAACGTTTTATGTAAAGTACACACATCACCACGATAAATCTAGAAAATAAAATGCAATATTTACTTACCAACTTTCGTCACGCCAATACTTTGAAGGGTGGTGGGCTTTGAGACCTATAGCTACAAGGCTGTCGTCTCGAATGATCCATATACATTAATTGAATTGACTGTTCTATATGCAGCTCTATATAGCTGACATGGAAACCGGTCTCCTAATTTTGAACCAATTCCAGATGAGAGACCTGCATCTGGATTGGCACCCCCAGAGGTAACGCTTATATAGAACTTGGAGGACTTTGGAGCCACGAACAGATTTAACGTGCACCAGCCGTCACGCCGATTTTCTTGAAGATCAACAAAACAATCTTGCAAAGATTGGTTGATTAGCTGAAGTGGAGCTGAGCTAAACGCAATATATTTAAAAATGGAGATGGCTTTACTACTAGTTTAAATAAATTTATAGAATAAATAAAAATAAATTCTAGAAAACTGCTAGGTTTAGCAGTTGAAAAGTTCGCAGTCATAAAAAGAATGGCGGCTGAGAGGTTCAATTTTCATCCAGTTTGACGAAAATTGAATTAGTACCGTTTTCATCCAGTTTACGTCCTTAAAACAGAAAGTGGGGACAAACTGGTTAAGATTTGGTTCCGGATCTGACGAAAATTGGATTAGTTGCGTTTTCATCCAATTTATGTTCTAAACTGACATCCATAGTTTGTAGATATTTCGTCCATAGGTATATGGCGCCATATACCTATGGACGAAATATCTACAAACTATGGACGTCAGTTTAGAACATAAATTGGATGAAAACGCAACTATCTTTAGACGTTTTTCGAACTTGGTAGATGAAAACTGGATGTAATATGAACGTATGTGCTGTGTGGGAAATAGCCTACCAGGTAGCGCGGCTATGCTACATTTTGCATGATTTTCACGATAGCTATATCTCCCGAACTAACGCACATAATTTAATAAAACTTTAGATTCAGTTAGACCTTGATATAAATTGGCGCTGATTTGTTTTTGGTATATATGAAGCCTGTATCAGATAGAAAAAAGTTTTGAGATTGGCACGTTGGACTAGTTTTTTTTATTGTAATCAAATCTGTGAAATCTGAAGTTATCTTAGCTTTTGATCATATTTAGATTTTTTTTGTTTCACCTGTGATAACAATAAAATTTCTGAAATTTCAAATTCCTTGGGGGGGGAGGGGCGGTTGCCCCACCCTCCAGCCTCCCCGAAATGGCACCCCTGTGTAACGTCACAAGAATATTGCCCATAGAGTAAATTTGTAAATATAATCTGAAATGAATATTTTTATGTTTCAGTCTGGAGCATAAATAAAATCTGCTGACATGTTAAAAAAAATCTGCTTTTGTTTGACTAATTAATATGATAGTGCATGTGAGGATTAGAGGAATTATTACTTTTTCCATGACCAAATTATTCATTCAAGTATGTGACTTTAATTATTTATAGTAATAACAAATAGTAAATTTATAATATATATGCTTTATTTAATATTTTTTTCCCTTGAATTGAATGTACTGCTAGTTTTATTATTCGCTTTTGCTTCACCCCTTTCCCATATCATTATTAATGTATGTATCATGTATTCACTATTTTAAAGATTTTTAATCTTAAATTCTGGAGTTCTGCAAAGATAGAGAAAATTGGTAAAGTGGTAATCAAAAGTTATAGAATAGCTGATTTTGATTGCTTGATTGCCACCAGTTTTTTTATGGTGATGTTTTTAATGATTACATTAAATAAAGCAAAGTAAAGCGAATTATACTATTTCAGAAATGTTTCAAATATAATTTTTTTATTTATTCAATTATTATTATTTTTTTTAAATCATTGTTGTTCTGAGTTTATCAGAACTTGCAATATGTATAAGTTAATCCTTAAATCTTGCTCTGAAACAAAAAAAAAGTGGGGGGGGGGGGGTTAGGTTTTAACTATTCAGGATATTTATGTGTGGTTTTTTTTTCAGTAAATTGAGTTATTGTTTCAAAGGGTCAGGTTCTCATACATTTAAGTCAAGAGTACTACCATATTAATGATAATTTACATAGACTATATCTGTATCTGAGTAACTATAAACAAACATTTTTTAATAAGAAACTCTCATATGCATTTTTTAAGCAACTATTGAAATACGTTACATTTTGTAACATAAGAAAACCTATTTATCTTACATAATTGAAATCAATACAAATATCCACATAACAGCATCCTTTACAGGGTTGGGTTTTTGACATGACAAGCATCAAAAAAAGGTTTAAAATGGATTTAACCATCAAATACATTCTAACAACAATATGTATAAAAAACTAACTTGCGCCGCCAGACGCCCACGGGGGAACCCAGCGTCATGATTACGACCATCGCGCCCATGTCTCTGAACGACATATATCGCACCAGAAGCTTTGTCTCGCTTCGGCGCTGTGATCGGCCTAGGGCCGCTCCCCAATGCGGACCGCCAAGCCACTTTTACCAGGTATCGACCTCATAGGTCGTTGCGCCAGTAACCCTGCTCATGGGAAATTTCCGCGTGGAACGAATACCTGATGAACCGCCAAAGAACCCCCGACGACTTCGTTCACGAAACTCCATAAGGGGAGACGGTCCGTTTGACATATGTCAAGTTACTTCGACGGCTCTTGCTTTCCCACGGCTTCCGATCATTGACATGCATGGAAGGGCAAGCAACTAGTCTCATAGGCCGTGAGGTTCACATGTTATATGCACTAAAAAAGAGCAGAAGGCGCCTCTCTCCGGCCCAGGTCCACGAGAAAATTCTCTCCTTTCCCATAGGAGGGATTCGGATAGGCTGTCCCTACGTAGACTGGCGCGAGATTGAACCCCCTAGGCGGAACTAGGCGGTAATCAAGCGACCCCCAGTCTACGAGATCATCCACATGGCATATCACTCAAAAAAACGAAAGAATCCTAAGAAACCGCTGTCGGACTCTAGAGGTCGCGGAAACTTCCTCTAAGCGCGCCAGAGAGTATATATCCCTTGAATATATATTTGCCCGATCGAGTTTAGTATTTGGGTGAAACTCAGAAGACGAGCCACTCATCCGCCTGCCAGACGTGGAAGGTCCTGTCTGCACGAGAGACGTGCCGGACTAGGTTTCGGTCCATGATTTGATTTCAAGCTCAGACACCGTCGTGTTACCGACAAGCCACCGGTCCGCACTTTGTGGCCCTAGCTCAAGAAAGTCACGAACCCTCCCAGAATCAACACAATACACTTATCGCAGGCTGAGTGCTGTGCCCCTGTGTCGTCGCGCTTTCTGGTCCAAACGGGCAGTCTCGATCCAGGCTTCGAAGGCGACTCCCAACTCATCCAGCCACAGAGAGGACTCGCAAGGTGACCTACGGGGTCCCAACCCGCTACGGTCGCTAAGTTCTTCACTGGGAACCATGCGAGACGTGTTCATCAGATCCTGCCCGAGCCTTCGTCTCCTCATAGACAAGTTTTGCAGACGCCCGATCCGATTTAGTTAACTTTTGCCCTCGTGTCACCCCCGGCAGCTGAGAGCTCCGGGCACGAGGGTTCGGTCTACCCAGTGTCTTTTCACCACCTTTGTCATCCCGAAGGTCCCGCGGAGCAAACATCCCGTGAACCTGACGCCTCTCGGCGACTACGACACGGGGAGCTCTGCATTGAGGACCCTCAAGGGACGGCATCGGCCTTCCTCCTGGAACACGAAAACCGCACCAATACGGAGGAGGGTGAAATTTCACCGGCTAGACAGACACCGCTTTTCAGCCACCCCACCACGACAAGGAGATCGGATTCGTCGACTGCTGCCAGGGCTACACTAGATACCGGGCTTGCTCATTCATTATCATGACGTCACAAATGGTGGCTGGCCTCTACCAGCGATTGGTACAAAGCAAAACGACAAAATGAAAGACATACAGCGATTGGCACAAAACGACGGGCTCGTCGCTTTGCACCAATCGCTGGTCGCGGCCAGCCACCTTTTGTGACGTCATGATAATGAATGAGCAAGCTCGGTATCTAGTGTAGCCTTGCTGCTGCTCCCCTCGTGTCGACTTCAGCTCCATGCGTCGGGCACACGGTCATCTCCCTACTGAACGGGCCGATTCGGAGAAAGCCAACGAAGCTTCCGCGCAATGCTCGGCTTCCGGTCACCTCCACCACCGAAGGGGTCGGGTCAGAACCACAGAGAGGGAGCCCGGGGCAGAACAACAATAGGTATACATTAAGTAAGTCAATGATTTATGTAATCTTTTATTTAAAATTATAGTAATTTAATAATTAAAAAAAAATAATTATTAATTGTAATAAAATATTTTAATTTTTTGGAATTTTCAATCACAAGAAAACCATTGTACAAGAAGAGAACTTCAAACTTATCTCTGATCAGTTGCAATTTTTTATCTGTATGAATTCTAACACTTGTTTGTTTTTGAAGATTTAAGAAATGCCCTAATATATTATTTGATGACATTCTAATATTGTTCAATATCATTATTGTTTTAAATTATTAGTAGATTTAAGATACACTGCTCAAAACAATTAAAGGATATTTGAAGTTTTATATAAAATAAAGATATAAACGAAATTTTTTTTGCCGAAAATAGAAGAAGAGAATCACGAATGCAAATTTTTCTGGTTTTCAAACTGTGGAGTATGCAAATTTTGAGTTCGACGTCAAAAACGTCGCTTCAGCGGCAGCGAATGAAATTTGACTTTCAACTGGATAAAAGAGAATGAAGACAAGGATGATCGGCATTCAGTGATTGCTTTGTTTCGATGAGTACGATGTCTCAGCGAAGTCATTTGACAGATTCAGAAGCTTGGAGAATTGTTGGTAGGTTAGAAGGGGGCCAAACTCAAGCCGAAGTAGCGCAAGCCATTGGAGTGTCACAAAGTGTCATTTCCAGGATCTGGAACCGTTTTTTGGAGAGTGGATGTGCAGGCCGAAGACCAGGGCAAGGTCGTAGACGGGCAACAACGCCCAATGAAGATCGGTATTTAGCGTTAACAGCTCGGAGACACCGAAACATGAACGCTACTCTTCTCCAACAACACCTTCGCTCGGCTACAGACACCACGATTTCAACTCAGACTGTCCGAAACCAGCTCCATGCTGTAGGTCTGTATGCTCGCCGACCGATGGTATGTGTTAGATTAACATCAAGGCATCGTCGCGACCGCAGGGAGTGGGCAACCGAGCATGTCAACTGGAGGAGAAATGAATGGAGCAATATTCTGTTTTCTGACGAGTCCCGTTTTTCTGTGCATCCGGATAATAGGCGTATTTTCATCTGGAGAGACCGTGGCAGTAGGAATAATCCTGCGTTCGTGTACGAAAGTGTCAGATTTGGCGGTGGAGGAGTGTTGATGTATGGTGGCATCTCCATTGACGGGCGCACTGATCTCTACATCATTCGAGATGGAGCTCTGACTGGTCGCCGATATAGGGATGAGATCCTCAGACCTATTGTATTCCCTTACGCTGCAGCAATCGGAGATAACTTCATTTTAATGGACGATAACTGCAGGCCACATCGTGCAAACCTGGTGGAGGATTTCCTTTTCGAGGAAGGAATCGTTCGAATGGAATGGCCAGCGTGTTCTCCAGACATGAATCCAATCGAGCACGTTTGGGACGCTCTAGGAAGACGAGTTTCTGGCCGCCAACAACCCCCACAAACTCTTCAAGAACTGGAAAGAGCTCTTCTGGAAGAGTGGGGCAGAATACCCCAACTCGTCATTAATAGCCTCATTGAGTCCATGCCTCAAAGGTGTTCAACGTTGCTGGCCGCCCGTGGAAACCATACCCCCTACTGAAAATGATTTTCTTTGAAGAAAACACCTTTTCTTATTCTTTTTTTCTCATATGCACAAATTGTGTTTTTTTCCTTTTGTACACAAATGCGCAATAAAATGCATTTTTTTCTGCCAAACATGTGAAATTTATTCTCATATAACCTACTATGTCTGTCGACCACGTATCAATCAGCTAAAAAGTTTCCCAGATACAAAATCCACCTAAAACTGCAATATCCTTTAATTGTTTTGAGCAGTGTATTTTAAGTAAGAGAAAAAATGTTCAGCTCATGCAGCACTTTCAAATCTTATATTTACGAATTAAGAACACACAATTTTACTTTTAATATTTTACCAAGTTACAAAATTACAGTTAATAATAATACTTTACATATTAATTATCGATGTACAATAATAGTGACATTTTTAACATTGCGTGTAATCCTAATAATATTATAAATCCGATTGTGTGCAAATGTTAGGCTGAAGCCAGCGTCAAAATGGAGCATTTAATGATCCTGTAGCTTTGCATATAGGTTGATTATAACCCTAAAATGAACATAGGCTGGTTTTTGTTTATTTTATTCAAATATTTTTCTTAATAAATCAAAATTTTGTTATTTTCATAGAGAATAAATGGACATTTTTCGTATAATATTTTAAAATGGCTAAATTTACTTTACCGTTGCTAATACTTTGTCGTTGCCAAAACTAAATCAAAACCCCGAATAATAATTTTTACTCAACAATTTAGTTTCAATTGAAAAATTTTCACGTAAAAAATGAAAATGAAATAAAAAATAAATAAAGAATTAAAAATAAGATTGAATAATATTATTAGAAATAAAATGTATTTTTTTTTAGTTTTTAATAATAATACAAGGTTTTAATATGCGTAACCATAGGAAACAGGCGAATAAAACATCATACATCGAAAATAAAGCAGATATGCTTTGATGGTGAAATAAAATGATCTTGGTTTTTTTTCTTTACTTTTTTTTTCTTTTGTATTACTTGGCGTTTTACGTCTGCTCGATTACCTAAAAAAATGACGAATGTTAATAGTTCCATTTTTATTGATAAAACCTAAAGGTTTAATATTATTTCGTTAAAGTAACATAATTTCCCCTATGACACTTTTGAAATTAATTGCCTGGAAAAGAAAATTAACAAGAATTATGTCATTAAAAATGGATTTCTCTGGGGGAAAAGAGATGTCATATTTGAAATAAAACGGGACTTTTCCAATATGTTTTAAAATGAGTGTGAATCAATTCCTTACATTAATAATACAAGGATCAGTAAGTATAGAAAGTAGATGAGTTTCACGCCATATTTATAAAAAAAAATTTAAATGTTTTTTTATGTATACTGATTATTAAGCGTGAGTATCCGTTATATACAGATGAGAGTTTTCTGCTAAAAATCACATCATAATTTTAAGAAAATGAAAATGAACACGAATCTATTATATTAAAATCTGACCGTGTGTTTGCATTTCGCAACTACTCCTAGACTATCGAACGCAACGCGATTTAATTAATACCAGTTATCATTGATCCGAGGATGTCACACAAACTCTCAGAATCTAAAAAATTAAATTAGATGCTAAGATTTTTTTTTTTTTGGGGGGGGTGGGGTAAATTTTAACGAAGCTTTTCTATAAACGGAAAGTAAATTACTCCATATTTGTGTATAAAAAAGGAGAAATAAAACAGATCAGTATATCACCATTTTCTCATTAAAACTGAAAAATAGAATTTATTTTCACTTTGAATAGATGGTGAAAATAAAATCTTGATTTCAGTAAATTATCCGAAAAATAAAAACATATTTCCACATATTCAAACTTTATGAATCAATTTATTCTGGAAAACAAAAATTGCCTGTGAACATATAGACCGGGAGGCGGCAACACAGACAATCACCTCATCGACTTCACGGCTGAAATTCCAGAATTTGCTAAAACTCGATTCACATATTAAAACGCAATCGGTCGACCAAGTCATATCTTGGTGAAAAACACCTTAAAACCCGATTTTAGCGGTTGACTCATAGGTTTACCATTGTGTGTTCCTTCACCCAAAGGTATGAAAACTTGGAGGAGTGGGAGCAGGAACACACAATGGTATACCTACGAGACAACCGCTTAAATCGGGTTTTCCACCAAGATATGAATTGGCAGACCGATTGCGTTTTAATATGTGAATCAAGTTTTAACTAATTCTGGAATTTCAGCCGTGAACTCGATGAGGTGATTGTCTGTGCTGCTTCCTCCCGGTCTAATACTGTACTTTAGAAAACAAGATTTGTTTCATCTATACATTAAACCAAGGAGGCAGAATTGAATTTAAAGAAAAGGCATATACTATTTCCCATTAATGTTTTTTTGAAGGATGGCTGTTAAAACGTTTCACAAAGACGTTAAAAGTAAAATTGTTTATCAGGTAAAATTGACATTTGTTTTTACCCAATTCGTCTATTTCCGTGATTTTATTTGGCCCCTCTTTTTGCATTGGTTGTAATTTCATTTTCGCGATTATTTGGCACAAAATTTCACTTTTTTAAGACTGAGTTATGTCAAGGTCCCTATAACAAAATATACCGTCTTGTCTTCTATGAAACGTGATAAATAGTTAGTTAATTATTAACGTTTTTAATTATCAGGAGTGAAATATTTTGCTTAATTAATGTATTTATTCTTCTTTTAATGTTGCGTGAACGAAGTCACGGGTAACAGCTAGTGTTGTATATGTGTGACATATAATGTGAAATTTTAGATATCAATGTAGTATTTGAGGTTTTTGACAATATGGTTTAGACCATGGTATAAACCGTTAAAAACTGACACATGTCAAAAACATGCCAACCCTGATTCTTTATAAAAGAAAGAAAAAACTTAACTGAAGTACATATAATTTTAATTATTATTTATGTAATTAAATATCAGTTTTTATTAAAGTCTTATCAGTGTTAATTTTATTCTTGGATGATAAAAACAAAAACATTTCGCGTTTAAAGTAGTCAATTTTCAACCAAACAATAAGTGAATACATTGACAAAAGAATTTTAATTGTATCTGAATATCGCCTATGAGATTGCCATGACAGAGAATTTAGTCATTTGTTTATTAATTAGTGTTTTGTACGAGCAGCCTATGCTCCAATATCTTTTGTGTTAACATTTGGTGCATTAGAATGTTGTTTGTGAATTTTTAGCACATGAAAACTAGCTCTTCCTGAAGTACGTTATGAAACGCATACACTCACGTAATTTATGTAAAAATGTATATGCATACATATATATAATTTTATTGTTCAATTTAACTGAATAATAATTCACGGCAAAATTATGTAATGTGCTTATTAAACACTGGTACAGCAAAGAAGCGGGGGGGGGGGATTGAAGCCTATCTTGGAGCACCTAAAAATTGAAAAAATGCAAACTAAACATTGTATTAAAGTGATGCATAATGTGTAAAAATCAACATAAAAAACATAAACGGCTAAAGATATTTTAGACAGCAACTGCTTCAAGACTTCAAATGTTTGTTTATAAAATTAACGAAAGAGGATGAGAAACATTAGCGGCAAGGCCTGTGTCTATAATATTGCTACCAGTTTATCACTCTCTGTATTGATGATTGAAAATTGGGCTCCTTTTATGAAGCCTTAAAACCGCTCAAGAAAATTGATTTTGACTACTTGTGCTTTTCATTATATCATTTTTTACACATTCATACTCAAAATATTTTATTAACCTGTAAAAAATGGATTTATTTATTTTATAATGAATAATGATATAATAACCCCTCTCATGTGAAGATCCTGCCTACGCAATTATATTAAAGATAATTAAAATTGCATTAACAAGAATGAAATGTGGAATGACTATTTGAAAAACTATACTTATAAACAAATAAAAAATACATGTAAACTAGAATAGGAACAATTTTAATATAACACAAAATGTACTTTTAATAATAGAATCTAGCATTATTCACATACAACAAAATGACATACACTAATATTCTAAGGCTAAGTACACAAGTATGTCAATAGTACAGTAGAGTACGTAGGATTCTGTTTTTTTTTTAGTGAGCGGGGGGGGGGGGGGGGTGCTGACCTTTGGTAGTATGTGAGATTGTGGAAATGGCTTAAATTGTGAGTCCACCTGCAGTAGCATAATTAGCAAGAAGTGCTTTAAAGTGGCAAGATAATATAATGATTCAGCTAAATAGTATTAACATAAATCCACAAACTTGTATAATAAATATATAAGTAGCTATTTTTAACTGATGCATTTGTAAAATAAATAATATAGCTAGTGAGTAAATTTACTCTAATAATATATATATACTATCAGTATAAATTTATTCACTTGATAAATTATAAAATAGAAAAATAAATTAAACTTATGTAAAGATTCAAAAACTGCATTGAGAAATTCACTTTATTTAATATAATTTATTATTTATTTGTAATATTTTCTCCATAAATCATGAAATATACTGGTTCAAATTTAAGTTTAAATTTTAGATCCAATGTCATGAATTATTTGTCGATCGAAATACAAAATTAATAAAAATTATAACAAATGAATATATAATAATTATGTCTTTAAAACTCAGACACAAACAGTTCAATAATAAGAAATTAGATTAGGTGTTTAATTAATCAACCGATTTAAATATTTCATATTTAACGTAAGAATAAAATACACAAAAAAAAAGCGGACATCCCCGCCCCTCTTTTCAATCTTTTTCAGAAATATCCCCTGCAGTATTGAAAAACATTTTCCTTTAGGTATTCATTCCTTTACTCAAATTTATTTAAAAAATATTATTTTGATTAAATCGTAATTGGGATTTAAAACGGCCTATAGAGGCGCTGATTGCAGCCGTCGGTACAGGAAAATTGTCCCTTTAACTAATGTTAAAGTGCCATTGAAACCATTATTTATTATAAACGCGTTTAAAAGTGTTAGATATTCAAATTCGGATAATTTTTACTTTGCCATATAAACACAGAACACAAATAGCACAGGAAATCTGAAATTGCGCAAAAAAATAATCATTATGAAAAAATTAAAAATGTATGTAACGCAATGGGATTGCAAGGGATTTTCCTGAAGGGAGAAGTTATATCTTTTTTCCACCAGATGGCGTATTCGAGCGCTTGAATTCCCAATAACTATGAACATCTTCACTAGTTAACGAAAAAATAAATAAACATAAATAACGTGTAGTAGCATATGTTTACGTTCATTCTGATTGGGAATTCAAGCGCTCGAATACGCCATCTGGTGGAAAAAAGATATAACTTCAAGCTTCAGGAAAATCACTTGCAAGCCCATTGCGTTACATGCATTTTTAATTTGTCCATATGATTATTTTTTTGCACAGTTTCAGATTTCATGTGATATTTGTGTTCTGTGTTTATTTGACAAGGTAAAAATTTTCCAAATTTGAATATCTAACACTTTCAAATGCGTTTACAATAAATAATGGTTTCAATGGCGCTTTAGCATTAGTTAAAGGGACGATTTTCCTGTACCGACGGCTGCAATCAGCGCCTCTATAGGCCGTTTTAAGTCCCAATTGGTTTTTGCACACTTCTTATGAATTTGAAACGTCACTTCCTTTCGAATGCCACGGAATAAATATCGATTATTACGAATCCGGAATCGGGCTAAGGTAGAATTGCTCTTTTCCTCCGAACTGGAATCCAGGCCTGATTTCGGATGAACTGAATTCCGGTTTCGTTCCGCTTCGGCGGAAGGGGAGAATACGGCCGTAAGTAAAATATACACTTGAAATTTTTTTACTACTCCTACTGCTTACTGACTCTCATCACTCTTTTTCATCTTCTGCTCTCCTCTCTATCTCCTAGCTTTTGTTTTTCCAAGTAGGCTGGACTCCTCCCAATATCCAAAATTTACATACTTGAATTTGGGAGCCCCTAGTGGGCCAATCGTCACACCCACATTCCTTGGTTATCCAATGTCAGCTAAGCTGTCTGGTCAGTGGACGTAAATTGGACGCCTTTGGACTACACTCTACTTTTGGAAGGATTGTGTATTCTTGTTTGCCTTGAATAACTAAATTTTTAAAATACGCAATACGATAGATAGGAGTCCCAATGCAATGCCGAAAGAGGAGACTGTGAAGTAAATTTATTGAAGTAGCGTCAAAAATAGTATTGATGCTCCCTACAAAATAGTCTTTTTTTTATTACATTACTTTCTAAATTAGGTTTTCCAAAAAATAGCATGTTACACTACAAACTATGAGAACGCAATAAAAAAAATGTATAAGTGCAAAAATTATTTAGCTGAAAATATTTTTAAATGATCATCATGCAATAATGGACAATATTTTTAAATGACCATCATGCAATAATGGACAATATTCTTCCTTTGGGTTCGAGGCTATAAAAAGCCAACAATTTCGGAAAACATTCAAAATCGTACTATTTGAAAGCATTATGCTCTTGAATAATTCACTTATTTTTTATTATGTTTCTGAAATGATAGCTAAAATAAATTATATTAAGCCAATGTCTATAAAAATTAATAAAATTTCAAATGTTTAAATGGAGGTTTATTTATAAATTATGTAAATTAAACTTATTTACTTAAATATATTTTTATATCAAGATTTCTGTTAGTTATATTTAAAAAAAAAAATTCACATAAATTTTACGAATCATACTTTTATCAAATTGTTCATTCTTTTATAATTAAATAATGAAAGAATATGCTTTTGTTTTCATTAATTTGATTTTTGAGCTGATATGTATGACAGTAAAATAATGTGACTAAGAGAAATAGTAAAAAATCCTTCATGAAATCACAGTGTAAACAAACAATCATGCCGTCATTTTACCTACTGTGATATCATGAGAATATTGTTGATGGAGTAAAATTGTAAGTATAATATGAAATAAATATTTTTATCTTTCAGTCTGGTATATAAATAAAATCTGCTGATAAATTAGAAAAAGTGCTTTTGTTTGACTAATTTTTAATATGATAATGCATGTGAGGATTAGAAGATATTTACCTTTTCCATACCTATTTATTCATTCGAGAATGTGACTTTAATTATTTATAGTAATAAAAAATTTATAATATGTATGCTTTATTTAATATATTTTTCTCGAATTGAATGCACTGCTAGTTTTAATATTCGCTTTTGCTTTAGCCCCCCCCCCTTCCCATATCTTTATTAATGTATGTATCATGTATTCACTATTTTAAAGATTTTCAATCTTAAATTCTAGAGGTCTGCAAAGACAGATACAATTTGTAAAGTGATAATCAAAAGTTTAGGAATAGCTGTTTTAGATTATTAGATTGATACCATTTTTTTGAAATAGTAATATTCGCCCTATTTAATAATACATTAAATAAACAAAAGTAAGGCGAATTATACTATTTCAGAAATTTGGTAGCAATCTGAGTAAAAACAAGAACGAAAAATCATGCGTCAAGCATAGATTATGTAGCACTTTCCAACGCTTCTAAAATAATTTTACAAATCATTACCGTTTAATAAGCTGAAAGATGACATCTAAGTAAACAATTTAGAAAACGCATAACATATTTAAAAACGTAATTTCAGGAATTTTCAATATATACAATATTCGGAAAAATATCAGAATACTTTTATGTAGCCCTGTATATGATCTATAGATTTGTATATATACATAGGATGCTAAATTTTAGTTTAGTTAGGAAACGCGTAGCACAGTTTAAATTCTCCTTCTGGAGTTTCTGTCAATAAACGGAAATGTGTTCGCGAACTTTTGTGCTGCCCTGTATAGGATCTACAGAATTTATACACACCACGTAATAGACAAAAAGCTAGTTAAGATTAAAATCGCGTTCAGTAACTTAAAACGCACTTCCAGGAATTATTGTTAACAGACAGTAGAGAATTCTTTTGTGTGTCCCTGTATATGAACGATGACTGCTATACACACACTATTCTGTACTAAGCCTTTTGTAATGCACCTTAGTAATATATATAAACTTCAATGCGTTTAAAATAGTGGAACATTATTTAAATAAGCCGCAGACGATTTTTCTCCATAGACGTAATGTAACGGAATTATTTTGACTGTCCCTGTAAAGTAACTCTAAGTGCTATACACCTACTATTCCATATTAAGCTTCTTCTAATGCATCTTAGTGATCTATATAAATTTCAATGTGTTTACGATAGTGAAACATTTTTAAAATAAACCGCAAATGATTTTTCCCCATAGACCGCAATGTAACGGAATTCTTTTGAGTGTCCCTGTAAGAAAACTATAAGTGCTACACACTTCAGTTGAAATAGGGAACGTGCCATAGATAACGACAATAACATATAAAAATTGCAGAGCAATCCGAGCATATTTACGGGAGTTAGAGCACGGACAGACGGCCAGACGGCCAGACGGCCATCCGGCCAGACGGCCATACGGCCAGACAAACCGAAGTCATAAGCACTTTTCAACTAGGTTGGAAAGTGCTAAAAAGTAGCAGTAGCAACACTGCATATATGGAAAAGGCTCATCCAGAAAGGATTAGTAGATATACATATACATCCATATAAGTCTAATGGACATCTATATAAGAGCATATTTACATTATATTCCATGTCCATGTACATCTATATACATCCATATTACATAGATATGATGTATATATACATTATAGGATACCCAGACGATAACTGTCAAGCAGACGAATACGACTGTCCTACGCCGGTGCCACCTATTTTTAAAAAAAAATTTAGGAACGATTTTTCCCCCCTTATTTATTTCTATGTTCTTGCTTCTGGCGAAAGAATGGAAGTGAAATTTTTTCGTTATACATGAAAACTGTTAAATGAGTGACAATTGTTATATTTTCTTTCAAAGTATTAATTTCATTTTGGACTAGGAATAAAATTATCTAAATGAACATAAAAGTTAATTTTAATTTTGGGACTTTTTGATAAAAGAGAGAATTATAATTTCGGACATGGAGTTTTTTTTTTTATCTAAATCTGCGTTAATGTAGATTTATTTTAAGCTTTTTTGCTTATTAAGTTTACACCAAAAACCCAGAAAAATTTCATCTTAAGGCCAGATCAATAGAGATTTACTTTTTTCCTAGTGGCAGGAAATATTTCTTTAAAAAGTCATTTCAACTCTAACTCATCAATAAATAACAAAACTAAATATGAAAATAAAATAATTTAAATATTGTACATTTTATTTTAACTCTTTGAAATTTCTTTGTCATCTACAAAATTAATTTATTTACCTTGTAATTATGCATCCCCCCACCCCCGACACACAAAGAAAAAGGACAATTTTTTATTAAAATAATTAATCCTGTAGAGAAAATAGTTCTTATAAATTCTTTATTATACATATAGTATATATATTTAAAAAATACTTATCCAAGTATGTAAAAAATCCAGTTTTCACCAAAAGGTATACAAAAAATTAAATAAATAAATTTAGTTACAAACACAGAAAACATTTTCATATTTGTTTATTATTTGATATATAAACTAAAGTGTACTTTCAATTAAACAAAAAAAAAAAACCTTTTTTGTTTGTTATATTAACAGCATTATATCTTTACCTTTCTTTTTTGTTCAAAGTGTACTTAAAAATTTTGGTTTTTGACAGTTAAAACTTAAAAACCTGTCAGATTCTAATGAATTTTTTGTTCTATAAAATTACGCATATGAGAGTTAGATCTGTCTTAAAGGAGTGCCTTAGATTAAAGTCTTTCTAAAGTAAATTTTTAAAGATTTTATTAAAATTTGTTTAGAACCAGACCAACCACAGAATGATTATAAAACTTTCATCAACTTATATACATGTAGGTATGATTATTTATGATTTATTAAAGTTGTTTTCATCTCATTTATATCTACTGATATATTGTTTGAGATTTTAAATTTATTATTTATTGACAGAATTCATTTTCTGCATTCCTAGGAAAGAGAATGAACATGCATGTATTTGACCAATAATATTATTAAAAGTAGTAATATCAAAAGACAGTGATTTAATAATATAAAAATAAATTATTAATTGATGAAAAATAAAACAAAAGGATGAATTTTAAACCAAATGATGAATTAAACTATAAATGTGAATTTATATAGTTTAACTGAATAGCAATAGAAACTGTACAGAAGAAATAAACAATAGGTAAATAAAAATGAATATATTATTAAAATGATAAATATTAGTATTGACTTCTTAGAAATTTACATAATTAAAAAATTAGTACAGAAGATAACAAACTGAGAAAAACAATTAAAATTAATATATATACCTACATTAAGGCTCTGTCCAGACTTCTCTCGCAGGGTCCTGTTTTTATGAAAATTCTGAAAGTTGCTTTTATGAATTATGAAAGTGTAAATAAAGAATTACACTTATGAAATGCTAATTTAAAATTCAAAAAATTATGAAGTTTCCAGTTCAGACAATTGAATTCGAACAAGGTCGTCCTTTAGCGGACAAATGCATTAAAATTAGATATATACATTTATATGTATACTACATTAATTATAAATATAGCATACGTACATAATTTGTATATAGCATACCTACATAATTCCATTTTCCTCAAAATATCTTTTAAAAGCTTCGTTTGAAAACTCCCGCCCATTGTCACTACGTACGTGTTTAAGTTTCGTGTTTAGAAAACGTTCGGCCCTTTTGACATGGTTTGTGAAAACTTTAAAGACTTGTGATTTGCTACATAAGGGGTAAACTGATGCCTTACGGAAAAAATCGTCTGTTATTGTTAAAAAGTATTTTTCTCCACCTCTCCCAGTTACTGTAGTAGGTCCCCACAAATCTGTCTGTAAAAGTTCAAGTGGCTTCTTAGACCGGATTTGATTTAATGGTTTAAAAGATGTGCGTCTATGTTTATTTAGTTTGCACGTTTCGCAATGAAAATCCCGGTCTTTAATGTGTGGTAAGCCTTTTACGCCATTACACTTCTGTGTATGTTCCATTAGTGTGGGACTGAGGTGAACTAGCCTACGATGCCATAATTTGAGATCATCTTTTTTGTGCTGTCGAGGCCTCAAAACGGACCTGTTTAAATTTTATATTGCTGCTAGGTTTACTTTTACTTTTATAATTGGCATCAGGGTGGATGTAATAAATCCCATTTTTAAGGTTAGCCCTAAATAGTGTTTTATTATTTGTGTAGGCTTTAACTCTCCCTTTCCCTCCTTTGAATGTTGCGCCTCTACTATCAATGCGAGAGCCAGAAATAAGGTTACGTCTTAAATTTGGAAAATACATAACATCCCCTAGACACAAGGTTGATCCATTTAAATCAAGATTAACAGTGCCAGTTCCTTCAATCGGGAAAGTTGCTCCATCTACAGCAACGGCAAGTTCGTGGTTATGAAGAAGCTGAAAAGGCACATAAAGTCCTCGACCCTTGCAAAAGTGGTTCGATGCACCGGTGTCAAACACCCAAGCATCGTCTTCCCCCTTAACTTTACTAAGGTTAGATTGAATGAGAAAGTTTACCTGACTATGGGATGTACTTTGATGCTTTCGACTCGGTCTGGATCTAGGAGCTCCATTTCTATTCTGATGATGGACAGGGCTACCTCTGGATATAGACGACTCTCTGGAACTGATGCCAACTGAGGACTCAGGACCTGACGTGGCTGGCGAAGGGGGCCTTACACTGATTTTTGAAGTGACCAGTCTTTCTACACTTGTGGCATCTGCCTTTAGTTTTTCGGCGGTAACTCGTGTTATTTGGTGGACGACGACTTCTAAAAAAGTGAGACAGGACGGCAAGTTGATTTTTGTCCTCTGACCTCAGTTTAAGACGAGACTCCTCGACGACTAGTTCAGTCAAGATGTCAGAAAACACAAATTTAGAATCTGGCCAACGGAATATGTTCTGGACTAGACTATCGTATTTTTGAGGGAGCCATCTGAGAAGTTGGAACGATAGATAAATTTCTTTAGTTGGCTCATTCATTGCCTTCAGTTGGTCAGCGATTCAGTTGAGGCGAGCAGCGTACATATCTATCGACTCGTCTGGTGCTATTTTACATGCCAACAATTCTGAGAATAACTGCATGTGGCGGGCTCTATTATCAGGTTGAAAAATGAATCGGAGCTTTGCCCATGCATCTTTAGGATCATCAAGGTTTTCAATTATTCGACGGAAGTCAGGATCGACATGCAGGTAGATTATGGACAGTGCTGAAAGAACTCTGGATTGATAGTCCTTGTATGCTGCTGCATTACCTGTATCAGGCACAGTCTCTGTTCCGTTAACAATCCCCAGTCATTTTTGTCCAATAGAAGAAACTTGATGTCAGCTGACCAGTTTCCATAATTATGGAAATTTAGCTTGTTTATGCTTACCTGTATGTTAGCCATTGCCAAGGAAGAATTTTTTTTTTCAAAAAAAAATGTACAAAAAAGTACCAAAAAAAATGTAAATTTTCAAAAAAAAAATTTCATAAGTTTAAACCATTTTAACAACTGACACTCTAAAATTTATGAAATTATGTAAATGCGCCCCCCCCCCCACTAAAATGCACTAGCCCTTGCCAAAGGTTACGGCCCTTAAAGGGTTAATATGGCTTAAATAAGCCTAGGCCCATAACCGTGATCGTGGTCCGAATACAGGGACCGGTCTAAAAAAGTAATTAAATTGAAAAACAGAGTACGTGGAAGATTAATGGCTGAAATTGGCAAGGTAGTGACTAAAGTGTGAATGTAGATAATACACATTGATAAAATAGTTTTTAGGTTTAAATTAAACTAACGTTTATTGACATATCACAAAAATAAATAAAGATGAAAAACATGACAGACAATTTACTTAAATAAAATATAATGGCATATGGTAACAAAAAAACAAGGTGGCAAAAATAATAGAGCATGAAATAACAAAACTAAACTTTCTAGAACAAAAACCAAGTCCTACTCACATGCTGGTAGGTTGCTTATTTTCATATGGGTATACATCACTGTTCATTCATTATCAAAGTTCAACATAGGTAAAAGAAATTCAATTTTTAATTCACACAATGATATATGGCACTATCGAAACGATGTAGAAAAATATATTGGCGTAGACATTCCTCCTTATTTATGTTTGACGAAACCAAAGTAGACAAGTTGACATCACAATTTAGATTTGGAGATAAAACACAAAAATGATGACGGATGCACATATCACTTCGAAAAAACACATTTCCATATTAACGAGGCGAAATATCAAACGAACTTCGAAAAGAAGTACCACTTCAACATTAAAACGTATTTGTTACTTCAACATTAAAACATATTTGTTTCAAATTCATCATCGTATGACATAGCTGCTACTATTCGTTCGCCCACCTCTCAACGGCCCTCTCATTCCCTTTTTAAAACAGCATCAACCTACCGCTTTCTGAAAACGCCCCTTTCAAATGTGCTCAGTTGAGTAGTTCTTAAACTGCCTATCGGCAAAGTAATTTAGAGTACCTTTGAAAACTGCGGCACAGCCTCTGAGAGCATGCTCCTCTATAAGGAAAGGGCATGTTTACAAACAAACAGTTCCATCAACCAATCTACCACTGCATTTTTGTCGCAGCTATCATTGCAGGAATCTTCATGGCGACGTAGGCCAATCATATCACAGACCAGTTTAATGTAGACCAATCAAATCGCCCCATCTCATGTGTACTGTAGGAGTCGTAAAGAACGAACAGGTTTTTCTCCAGTAACCAACAGTGACGTCAGTTGCCATTTCCCGAGGCTATCGAAAAAGACAGACTACCGCGGTGCATTCTGCATATCTTTTTTTACAGACCGCGAAAGTGACGTGATGCTCTTTTCGTACACCTGCATTGGTGGATTCGAGCATCACGTGATTCCGCCGGTCTATAAAAAAAGATACGCGTAAAGTACCACGGTAGCCTTTCTTTTTCGTTAGCCTCGCCATTTCCTTATACCGTTCCGAATGAAATGATGTCATAGCTAGCGGTCGCAACTGAATCCGGAAAAAGGCTGATAAAACAATATTCGATGTGGGGAATGATATCGAAACGAACAGTTTGGAAAGTAAACATTATCGGCGAGTTGAAAAACGAAAGATTTGAACAATACCAGAAATGGAAAACGATAGCGACTGAAGAAAATGAATACAGGATTGAATGGGAAAATTAGACAAGTACGAAAAGGTGACATTGAGTATAAGTTTCAAGGCCCAAAAAATATATATATATAGGGCTAACAATTATCAAATAACATTGTTAATGGTAATTAATATAAAATAAATAAAATGTAATATATGTTTATTAAATGTATAACAGTGTTAAAAATAGTAAATAATATTTTAGTAAAATTAATAAATGGTAAATACACTCTTAAAACTGTGCCTCTGATTTAAGAGGTACATTCTGAATTTTTGTGCCTCTGAATATTAAGAGGCACATGGTGCCTTTGAAATTAAGAGGTACATAGTGCCTTTGAGATTCAGGGGCACAGAGTAAGTGCCTTTGAAATTAAGAGGCACAGTGTGCCGCTGAATTTATATATTCAAGGGCCTCTTATTTAAAAATACATTCTGTGCCTTTTATAATGGTGGCACATGCATGTGCCACCATTATAAGAGGAACAGAATGTAATTTAATTATATTTTATATTATATTTATATCTTTACAGTGAATTCTGTCTACTGCAGAAAGATTTTCCAGCATGGCATATCCAAAGACATATTAAATTTTGTGTAAGGCAGAATACTATGTATAATAGAAAATTGTCTCACTCCCAATTTATTGAAACAAATTTGAAATAAATATTAAAATGTGTGTCCATGTGGCCTAAGTCAGTTCTGTGGTTCAATAAAGAACCTTGTCTACATATCAGTTTATTTTATACATATCAAAATACATAAAAGGGCATGAAAGCTTTATTAAAAACAAATAAGACAAACGTTAAAAATAATCAGCGTAAAATAATCACAATATTGATCTTGTGATAATGACAACAATTAATTTCAAAAAGTAACTCTGATCATAAATATTTCATTACTGGTATCCTAAATATTAAATTTATTTGAAAATAACTAATTTGTTTCATTAGTATATATTTTCATTATACTAAATTCCGATTATAAATAAAATACGATTATAAAAACAATATCTATTACTTTCTGTAGGATGTCCATTGCTGAAATTTTGGGTGTTTTAATTTATTTTTGTTATTGCAGTTAAATTTCGATTACAATGGGAAATGTAGCTGAGATTAGTTAAATATAGTTGACAGATTAATATCAGTGTTTAATTCAGACATTTTTCTCCTAGAGGGATTTTCGCGGCTTTGCTTCGGGGGGGGGGAGGGTTGCACTTTTGTCCATTAAAAAGAATAAAATCTCACACTTTTCGATCATTGTTCCGGAGAGGGAATGCCCCCACCCCCGGGCCACCCCCTGAATTCAACACTGATTAATATAATACAAAAGAAACTGGACTTTATTAGCTATAACTATTAATAAAAAAATTAAATTTCTCAAGGGAATGATACATTTACCCGCAATATATACATATGTTTGTAACATAAAACATTTCTTTTACAGTGTCGATTTTTATACTATACACATTCAAAGAAAATAATAAAGTACTAAACTAAATACACTTACTTATTGCAGGCTTTTCTATAACTCTCTATATTCATTATAATCCGCCGGTGGATGATTGCAATAATAACACCATTACACGTAATTTTATGTTTCCTAACATAAATTCATTGTATTTTTCACAGGAACATTTACCTCTGCGGCGTCGTTTTATATCGTAGGAAAACCTAACTCCTATTATCAGCGATTGATATTGTTGCAATCCTGAACGACAATAATAACACGAGCGTAATTAAAAAACGAAAGCACAAAACCTCTTGAGTAAAAATAATCGTCTTGCGAAAAGGATATACATATATAAACTCTGTTTGTGTCGTCAGGTACCGCTTCTCGAATAATCCACAAAACGCCATTTCTTCTGGTCAAGCGTCCATTCTTCCTTCTCCCCTATCCCTCATTGAAAGTAAATATCCCGCGCCCGCTCAATGCATCATGGGTTAAACATTTGTACGCATGCGCGCTTTCCCACTGTACCGCTGAATAAATGACCCCTTTTTTTAAGAGGCACACATTTCGCGCCGTGACTCTGATATATTTCGTTCAGTCCTCCGTGCCTCTGAAAGGTTTTGAGACCTTCATTTGTGCCTCTCATTTCTTTGTGCCTTTGATATTTATCAGCTAATCAGAGGCACTTTGTCTGTGTGCCTCTCATATGCGCTGGTGCCTTATATATCAGAGGCACTGTTTTAAGAGTGTAGCATAGTAAATAAGAAAGAATAACATTATAGATTATTCCCAGGCATATATCATGTAGCAAGAAAAAAAATATAAGGGTTACTATAATTAGTAATATTGGCTCCATGCTTGGCGCAGTTGGCTTAAAACTGGCACGGATAATACGTAAGTACCCAAAAATCTTTCACATACAATTTGATAACATGTGCAAGAAAAATATACTTTAAATTTTCCTTTTTAAGAATAGTGGTGCAAATAAAATATAAAAATAATTGCCAGTGGCAGTACTGCATATGTATACTTCATATATGTATCAGATATAACTGAGTCATACAGGACTATAAAGTCACATATGTCATACAATATTTGTCAATTGATCTCTGGGAACCACTATAACAAGGAAATACCATTTGTTACAATATTGGGTACTTTTCGGTTAGCCGGGCGCCAGTGATATATATATACACACAAACACACACATACATATACACATATATCTTCATACATATATATATACATACATATATATATGTATATATATATATATATATATACGTAAATGTATATATATATATATATGTATTTATATATGTACATATATCACTGGCACTCGGCTAACTGAAAAGTACCCAATATTGAAACCTTTTTACACTTTACTAGTAAAATATCTCAACAATTGTTGATACAGTTTACTTAAATATTGTATCCTTTTATGCTAAAATTTTTAAGTATTCAGAACATATAGATGCTGTAACTTCCAAAACACAAGCACAGCAAGCAGTGGCTGATCAAGCCAAACAAAAACACAGGGCATGGTAATCATTTGGGAACCCCCCCCCCCACTCCCCCCTTTCTAAGCTAACAAGAAATAACATTTTCAAAACCTTAGAATCTATATATTTAGAATGAAAAACACATTCTGTCAAATCCACATTAAAATCATCTCATTGCGCATGCGTCAAAATTTTTTTAAGGCTTTTACCCTCAGAAAAGGGAAACCTGACTGATTAACCCAACCCTCACATGTTTAGCCTAGGGGGATTGAAAAATGTTAGTTTAAAATGGATGAAGCCATACTATATTGCATTGAAATCATAGATCTTCTAATATATTTTTAGTCTGAGGATGAAAGCTACAGCTTTTTTTTTAAAAAAATCTCATGTTTTCACTACTAAATATGCATCTTTTTTTGCAAAATTTTAAAGATAGTTTTCGATGCAGTTATATTTATAACTGATTGAAATGTCAGAGTTCAGAAAATGAGAACTATATTTTATTGCTATGTTAAACGAGCCGACGCAAAAACAAACAAAAAAGGCAGAAGAAAACGTTTCTTTTACAACTAGATAACATTTTTTCATGAAATTTTTACACCGGCTGTAAAACAATATTATTTATCACCAATAAACATTTCAAAGAGTTCGGACAAAAAGAACTTTTTATTTTAAAAGTATGAAACGACCCTAGATAAAAAAAAAAAAAAGAGAAGAAAATGAGCACTTTTATCGCTAAATATCAATATTTTTTTGCGAATTTTTCATTTAAAAATATAATTTCATACAAAATCGGGTTAAAAATATAAAATAACAAAAACTGGATTTGAAAAAAAAATATTATCACTGGCCCAGGCAATGCCGGGCGGGGGTCAGCCAGTACATGTACAGGGTGATTCATAAAAGATGGGCAGAACTTTAAGGGGTTATAGTACACTTAAAGACAAATAATATTAAATAGGAGACTAAGGGTCCCAGACGTATTCCCAAGGAGATAGGGGGCATTAAAGTTTAGGGTCCGAAATTTCAAATGATTATAAAACATGGAAAAATTGGTCGATTCGTTTGCGGTTTTTGCAAAAAATTTTCTTTATGCCAGTATTTTCTTGAAATAAAATTTTAAAGTTCAATTTCAAAAAATGCCGATAGGGGGCGCTTTAGACTTTGGAGTAACAAACAACTATTTTTTAACGTTATTTTTTGTATTTCTTTAAATGATTTCGAAAGCTTAGACTTAAACTTAAATTTTGATCTAAAAATCTGAGTCCTAACGAGTAGTTAAGTAGCGTAAACTGAAATTTGAAATTTGAAACCCTTCTCCCCCCAGAACAAAAATCAGTTATTCCCGATCTTTGTGTCGTAGATTAGGCTCTAACTACTGCCGCGTTTTGCTAAAATTATTCTTTATGTCAGTATTTTCTTGAAAATAAATTTTAAAGAAAATTTTCAAAAAATTCCGATAGAGGGCGCTTTAGACTTTGGAGTAACGAACAACTATTTTATACCGTTATTTTTTGTGTCTCATTAAATGCTTTCTAAAGCTTAGACTTAAATTTTCAGCCCAAAATCTGAATCGTTAGACGTGGTTAAGTTTCTGGGGAGAGGGGTTTGAAATTTCTACTCCTGAGCACAGTTCAGTTTACCATGTCCACACATTGTGTGCTGTGATACGAGGTAAAAAGACACAAATTAGGATTATGTTACCAAAGCATATTTATTAACATGTAATCACAATAAATGTTCAAAATTGTGACCACCAGAGGTTATGCACGCAGAACAACGGCGACGAATGGAACGGCGAACATTCGCGAAAACATCAGGCTTTTCGAGCACTTCCCCTACAGCGGCGGAAAGTCTGGCGACCAGTTCCTCGGGGGATTCAATGGGTGTCTCATACATAAGAGCCTTCAATCGTCCCCAAAAAAAGAAATCGAGGGGTGAAAGATCTGGCGAGCGAGCAGGCCAAGCAACAGGACCACCTCGACCAATCCATCTGTTCGGAAATGTGATGTCCAGATAGTTGCGGACGTCTCGTACGTAATGGGCTGGCGCTCCATCGTGCTGGAACCACATGACCCGCCGGATGCGTGGAGGAACAACGTTTAACAGGTCTGGCAGCACATGTTGCAGAAATGTGAGGTATGTTTTACCGTTGAGGCGTTCAGGAAGAAGGTACGGTCCGATTAGGTGGTCTCCGAGGATTCCTGCCCAAACATTGATGGAAAAGCGTCTCTGATGAGCATGTGGATACGTAGCATGTGGATTGACATCCGCCCATACATGTGCATTGTGTGTGTTAAATGTACCTTCACGTGTGAAGGTACATTCATCGGTGAAAAGCACAGTTCGTCCAAAATGTGGATTTAGCGCGTTCTGCTGCAGAAACCAGCGGGCGAATTCAATACGATTTGGATAATCCCCTGGAGACAGTTTCTGGACTCGTTGCACATGAAACGGGAGCAAATGTTCATCCTTCAGTACCCTCCAAGTCGTGGACTGTGAGGTATCCACCTGGCTAGCCACTGTTCGTGTACTTGTACTTGGCTGCGCCGCTACTACATCCAGAATGGCTTCTGCAACAACTACTGATTCGTCCTTTTTTGCGCGACCTGCATTTGACCGGGAAGCGAGAAATGATCCCGTCTCACACAACTGTCTGTGCAAGCGCTCGAAAGTTTTGCGGTTAGGCAACCGCCTGTTAGGAAATCGCTCTCCGTACATTCGTTGTGCCTCTGCACCATTTCCATCTGCCGCTCCGTAAATTAAATGCATCTCAGCCTTTTCCTTATTCGTGAAGGGCACCATCTTCCGATTCATTACTACAGCGACTTACACTTGACTCACCGTTCAGTGGTTTTTATGCCTGAATCGTGTCGAAATTTTGCATACGTGTTCTTCTTCTTCCCCATTTGACATTTGCATACTTTCTGTTTCCTTCTTCACCCGGTGACTAGCGTCAGGAATGGAGCTTTAACGTTTGCATGAGCGACGTTTCCAACTGTGCCAGTGCCTTTATGAGTGAATTCCGACTATGCAGTCCTTGACGAAAGTTGTATTTTTGCCTCGTATCACAGCACAGAATCGTTGGGCATGGTTAAGTAGTGCAAACTGAACTATGTTCAGAAGTTGAAATTTGAACCCCCTCCCCTCGCTACTGAACCACGCTCAGCGATTCAGATTTTGAGCTGAAAATTTAAGTTTAAGTCTAAGCTTTAGAAAGCATTTAATGAGACACAAAAAATAACGGTATAAAATAGTTGTTCGTTACTCCAAAATCTAAAGCGCCCTCTATCGGAATTTTTTGAAAATTTTCTTTAAAATTTATTTTCAAGAAAATACTGACATAAAGAATAATTTTAGCAAAACGCGGCAGTAGTTAGAGCCTAATCTACGACACAAAGATCGGGAATAACTGATTTTTGTTCTGGGGGGAGAAGGGTTTCAAATTTCAAATTTCAGTTTACGCTACTTAACTACTCGTTAGGACTCAGATTTTTAGATCAAAATTTAAGTTTAAGTCTAAGCTTTCGAAATCATTTAAAGAAATACAAAAAATAACGTTAAAAAATAGTTGTTTGTTACTCCAAAGTCTAAAGCGCCCCCTATCGGCATTTTTTGAAATTGAACTTTAAAATTTTATTTCAAGAAAATACTGGCATAAAGAAAATTTTTTGCAAAAACCGCAA
This sequence comes from Maratus michaelseni, assembly GCA_963931845.1. Lineage (NCBI taxonomy): Eukaryota > Metazoa > Arthropoda > Arachnida > Araneae > Salticidae > Maratus > Maratus michaelseni. The sequence continues at coordinate 83,337,956 of OZ007586.1, forward strand.
ACGAATCGACCAATTTTTCCATGTTTTATAATCATTTGAAATTTCGGACCCTAAACTTTAATGCCCCCTATCTCCTTGGGAATACGTCTGGGACCCTTAGTCTCCTATTTAATATTATTTGTCTTTAAGTGTACTATAACCCCTTAAAGTTCTGCCCATCTTTTATGAATCACCCTGTATAAATATGTGGTTAAATTTATGTTTGGTGTTTCCCTATTGTAAAGGCATAAAATATTAATTATAATCAGTATAGCACAGGGTTGTACAAATAGAAAAAAGACCTGGTAGCCAGCAGGCATTTCTAGCTGCCTTTGTAGGAAAAAAAATCCTTCCGTATTACACGCATTATTTAATCATGACTTTTCGAAAAGCCCTTAATCCAATGTTATGAACAATTAATAAGAATCAGTTACTTTACATAATACAAAATAATATTAAAAAAAGCTGCTTGGACATCAAAAATAATTTGTAAATACTATGAGAATATTAAAAAATACATGAGAGTATTAAAAGTTAGAAAAAAGAAAAATTAATCTTTAAAATGTTCTAAAAATTAGCTGCAATCAATTTTTACAGAATTAAATGCTGAATAATTACCATCTGGATATTCATTGAGAAATGGGATGTTCTATCCATGAAGACAAAAAAATCATCCTGGATAGGCATTTTAAGTCGGATGTGGGTGCAATCAATAGCACCGACCACATTTGGGAATCTAAATTTGGCATAAAATTCTCGGAATACCATAGTTAGTTCCTCTTCTGTCCTTGGATATTTAATAAACGTTTTTGCAATATCCATCATTGCATTTAAGAATTTATCCAAGGTTGTTGAAACAAAGGTTTGAGACACCTTGAAGAACTCATTTTCTGATATTATTTTCTGAAAACTGCCTGTTGCAAATAATCTCAACATGGACAGTACCTAAAAATAAAAATAGAATTAAACATGATTGTTAACACTTAATTTTATGACACGAACTCATGAAGTGTCACAATTCACAACATGAAGTTCTTCATTAAAAGCAAAAGATATAATTTATATTTAGATTCAAAATAACTCATTTCTACATGAGCTCAGTTAAAACAAATTATCAGAAGATTTGTAGATTGTAGGATTATTCAACATCAAATAGGGAAAATAACAAAACAAAGGTACCTACGTATTAACGTCACCGCAGATACAGATTTGGTGGTTGTTAAGTGCCGCCAATCATATAATAATATAATATATTACATATTTAATATATACAGGGTGACTAGAAAATGAGTATACATTTGAAAAATTAATAATTCACAGAATAATGTAGGTACAGAGGTAAAAAATGACACACATGCTTGGAATGACATGGGATTTTATTGTAACCACACAAAAAAAAGGTTAAAAAAAAGGCCGACAGATGGCACTGAAAAGCAAAACGTCAGTGACTCTGACTGAGAATCGTGTATAAAAAGAGCTGTAATGAAAGAGAGAATCAGATGCACCAGCAATCGCAGCATGTTGACGTCACCAGAAAAGGCAATGTTAGTGAAGCTCTACTATCAAAATGAGGAATCTGCCGCGATCGACCGACATCAATAGGCATGCTAAAAAACAACATCCAACGCCAATTTCTCACCATAACTACAGATATGCTGCACAGTGCTGTGCACAACATTGTCCCTCGGCTACAGCTATGGACTTTACCCATGTGACGTCATCTGCGGGTAAAGAGAAGAAAAACACCAATAGGCGTGTACAACATTTTAACACAGCTTCCCCTTCGTCCAATAAACAGTCTTTTTCGGAGGGAATATACCCTCAAAGGCGTGGCTGTTGCCACTCGTGGGTAAGGTCCATTGTTGCGGGATGACGGTGGACATGTTGAGCATGCGTTCTGAAGAACATCGTCTTTGCTTTGTCATAATTTGTTATGCTAATTATTGCTTTTCTTATCACACGAAGCGCCATCTGTCGGCTATTTTATGAATTTTTTTGTGGATACAATAAAACCCCATGTCATTCCAAGCATGTGTGTCAATTTTTACCTCTGTACCTACATTATTCCGTGAATTATTAATTTTTCAAATGTATACTCATTTTCTGATCACCCTGTATATATATATATTATATTATATTATTATATGATTGGCGAAACTTTGCCGATTCTGTAGTTGCGGTGGCGTTAATACGTAAGTACCAAAACAAATCTAATAATATTTGAAGGTTCTTTAATGACAGTAGGAAGATATTCACTAATATTAATGTGTAAGGTAAGTGGGCCAGTAACGGACACACTCCACAATATTTTTGTTTATATAAAAATTCAGTTTTTATCACTTTTTTCATAACTTTTCCTTAATTAAACCGCAGGTAATGTTGACAGTCTGAATCAAACATTTTTCATTTTCTTATAAATGTGCTCTTGAGATTATATTTTCATGACTGTTGATCCCGAAAGTATGATTAAAATGTGAACTTTGAGAAAAATTATGAATGGAAAAATGAAAAGAACCTGCAAATTTTATACAGTTACTAAAACTATACCAGAAAATTCATGCATTTGTGAATGGAAATGAGTTCAGATATATGTCAGAAAATAGCCAATTTAGATTTAACATATATAAAATTTGCTAAAGAAGAAATGTGCCCCCCCCCCTTATTATTTTTTTTTTACTAACCTTCTTAAACTGTCATAATTTGATAACTGCAATTCAGCATTTCAAATATTTTATCTAAAATAATTAAAGTACTGATCATGTGATAATGACAAGAAGTAATTTGAACAAATAATTATTGTCAGGATATCTATAGCTAATGAAATATTCATGATTGTTAACGCCCAGTTGGGAAGATTACATCTCATTTGATTTCTTTACCAGTTACAATAATCAGTTTCCCCCAGACAATTTCAGTAGGGTGCTGCACCCTGCCTGCCCTTTCGTCTACCAAATTGCACCCTTCTTGCCCCTCATAAAAAGAATTAGCACCCTTCATGACCCCTCAGTAAAATAATTAGCACCCTTATTGCCCCTCAGTAAAAAAAAGGCCCTTTCTCCTTTTCGCATTACAAAATTTGCTTTCATAGTAAAAATCTTGTCCTGAAACGAGTGTCCTGACTTTTAAGTATCAAAAGTGGCTTTAAAAAACAAAATAATACCTTTAACAATTGAAAAAAATGCCCTTAAGAAGCTGAAAAGTGCCCTCAAGAATAAAAAAGTGCCCTTAAGAATAAAAAAGTGCCCTTTTCTCACCAGTAGCACCCTGCCCTTTTTTAAACCTGGGGGAAACTCTGCAATAATTGTTGTAAAATTAATCAAATTATGTTACTTTTCAATGTGAACTAAAGGAAGAATAATAGCTAAAGTTAAAAACCTTTGCACATTAAAAATTACTATAAGTATTGAAGTAGGGCTGGTGAAAATAAAGTCAAGCTACAATATTTTGCTCTTTATTATTTACAGGGGGAATATTTTATAATTTGTTTTCTTATAGATCATTCCAGTATGACGTCAAAAACATGGAACCCAGAATCTTCAATCTGCGCAATCTACTGCACATACTCTCCACACGCTAAGAGCGAGTTTATGTTTACCACATTGGCTTCTTTATCTCACTTTATTTGATTGCCATGTACTTCTTTTCTGTTATTTGAAGTTTGAAGGGGGGGGGAGGGTTGAGTCCTATAGCTGCACGGCTGTCGTCCCGAATGATCCACGACTAGTGTAATCACCAAAGCTAAACAAACAACACTAAACCACTAAAACCGGTCAATGATATGAAGGAACTTCAGAGCTGAAACACGAAAGTCCTTAGACGAGCAAAACTTGCTCACAAAACACACAAAAGAACTAAAACCACCACTGTTCAAAACCCTAAAATCCCAGCAACTACTGCGATGAGTCTGATACTTCAAGCAATTAAACAAAATGTGTTCCAAGGAGTCAATACAACCACACATATAACAACGGCCATCCGGTATCAAATGGAACCTAGCTAAAACTTCAGGGGTAATCAACATCCGACAGAGAAGCCGGGAAATCAACACGTCCTCCCGTCTTGTTCCGAGCCCAGGACGAGGTAAGTCTAGCAGAGGGGATATTCCCATGCGAGACACTGTATTTGGAGGTATTGTAATCTTGTTCGAACTGACTTGCCGCTTCCCGTTTATGAGCGCTGATCATATCCTCTGGAGAAATCCAGTCAACCAGAACATCGGAATAAGTGACGCCTTTCGCCAAACTATCTGCTTTTTCATTTAACGGGAAACCCCGGTGACCCGGAATCCAAAGGAAGAGAATATTCGAGAGAAATTGAACTGAACGAATGATTTTATTATGAAGCCAAAGGATGACCGTAGGAGATTTTAAAGTTATGGACTGAAGAGCAGACAGCACCGACAAGCTGTCAGACAGAATGTGGACACGCGACGACGAGTGAGCCAGTTCGTCCAGCGCAATCCCAATTGCAAGGGCCTCCGCTGTGAAGATGGAATTCACATGGTGGACTTTATAAGCAAACTGATTCTTTGAATTGCAGCCAGCTATAGAGGTGAGGAAAGTGGTCTTCGAAGCATCGGTTGCGATGATGTTCCATTCATTGTAATCTTGGATGAACTCAGCAAAATATGGAGCGATCATAGCCGTATCAAGATCTTTATTTTGGAACGGGAGCCCCGCAGTGAAAACCCTGAAAGCTTCAAAATCCTGGGGTAATGGGACTTGGAACCGAAGAAGATGATCTGGAGTAATCCTTAATTTTGTCAGCATCTCAGAAACATTGGGTAAATCTTCAACAAAAGGGTCTAGACCATCCGCCCGAATGTCCCAGAGGGGGGACCAACTACCCAAAGAAAGATGTTTAACCCAGAAGTTGAACGCCAAAGCTTTGATCCTGTCTGCAAGTGGGGCAGCACCGGCATGTCTTCTTAGCACCATGTTTGGAGTCCATTTCGGTAGACCCAACGCAATTCTAAGGGCACTGGTTTGGAGAACTTCTAGCTTACGAAAAAGAGAGACGCCTGCTGCGCTGAGAATCGTCGCTCCATATTCTATCACACTTCGAATGGAAGAGAAAACCAAAGTTAGAAGGTGATGGGAGCGAGCGCCATACCGTTTCTGTGCCAGAGACTTGAGAATGTTAATTCTGGTGAAGACTTTTCCCCGGAGGTACTCGATGTGCTTCCGGAAACCTCCACGCCGTGCGATATAAAAACCGAGGAACTTGATCTCCGTACACCACTCGATTAATCCACCGTTGACACTAAAGTCGAAGTAGCATTCCGCGGGGCGTCTGGACAAGTTGATAGTATGGCATTTATCCGGCCGGATGAAAAGCTTCCAGTGTGTGCACCACTGAGCAACTAGCCGGAGCGCTTCTGGTAACTTGATCCGGCAACTCTCCAGAGAGCAGTTGTCACAGTAGAGAAAAATGTCATCTGCATAAATTAAGTATTTCACTCCAAGACCCACAAGAACCTCGAAGAAATCGGCCAGAAAAATAGTAAACAGGATAGGGCTCAGCACCGCTCCCTGCGGGACACCTCTATTCATATACCTGAGTGACGATGTGACATTCCTCCAGGCCACGTTGATGGACCTCCCAGAGAGGAAGCGATGGAGCCAGCGTAAGATGGGACCAGTAATGCCAACTTGGGCGCATTTGTAGATAAGTCCGTCCACGTAGACAGAGTCATATGCAGCTTGAAGGTCTAGAGATATGCCCAAAATATATTTTTTCTCTTTCCTTGCAATTAAGAGGTCCTGATGGAGCCGGGTAAGTGTGACCTGACTATCTCTGAAGGGTAGGAAGCCAAGATGTCTACGGTCCAAGGTATTATTCGCGAGGAGGTGATAATTGATACGAGTAGCTATCATCCGTTCACAAATTTTGCAGGCCACAGAAGTAAGTGCAATGGGCCGGTAGGAGGCAGCCAATTTCTTAGTTCTGCCGGGTTTGAGGATTGGCAGGATGATCGCCGTGGTCCAGGTTCATGGGACGTCCCCCGTGAGCCATATGTCATTATACACTTGAAGCAAGACTCCAAGCGAGTGATCGTTGAGGCCTTTAAATAATGCAGCACTAATCTTGTCCTCTCCTGGGGTCGAGGTTTTCATTCGGCGGATAGCATCTTTTAACTCGGTGATATTGAAAGGATTGTTGAGCTGGGGACTGGTTACAATGCCATATGTGATGGGAATGGATTCATGATCCCCCTCCTCAATGAAAACGTTAGCGAACGTCTTCGCTTGGAAAGCCGCATCTGCACTAAAAATGTCCCCTACGTTGAAGAACAAGGTGTGTATCAATGGGAGTGCTGGATCGATTTCGGATCTTGCGGAATACCTTGTGCAGAATCTTGGGATCCCTCGCATCAGTACAGATCAAGTCCCAGAATCGCTGCTTTGACTCTTTGATGACTTTCCTGAGCTTGGCAGACGCCCGCTTGAATTTAATCCAGTACTCGCTGGAAATCAAACCCCGGGATTTCTTTAGAAAAAAGTTATTTTGCTTGTGAAGATTGCTGCATCGCGCATTCCACCAGGCAGGAAGGCATTTGTCACGCCTAGTGCGGGAAAAGCTGTGATTCTGCATCGCACCTTGAACCAACTGATAAAAGGAGTCATAATCCATGGAGGAAACCCATTGCAGTCTGTCATTGACCTCCCGACAAATGTTCGGCCACTTGTAAAGAATAGGGCGTGGATGGGGTGGACTGGAAAGCTCTACAGAAATGATAATTGGGAAATGATCACTATCAAACAAATCCTCCTCTACATGAATTGAGGACTGAGTGAAGATGTCTGAAGTACAAAGAGACAAGTCTATCAAAGAACAGGAGCCACTGGGAGAAACATGAGTGGGAGTGTCCAGGTTCATGATACAGTAAGGGCTGTCCAGAAGCCAATCAACGAACTCGCCAGCCCGCGAGGACACCGGGGCGCCCCACAGATGATGATGCAGATTAAAGTCTCCGAGGATGAGGGTATTACCTGGCAGGCCGTTTGTCACATTCATAATATCATCTACCACCAGACCCGAAGACGAGTAAAGGTTAATTATATTCAGATGATGTGAACCAAGAAATATGCGAACCCCCAATATCTCATTCGAGAGGTTGAAAGCGTCAAAGTTTAACTGGAGCGTCTGTAATTGCAATGAGGAGTCCGCCACCAGGGCGACCCAATCTGTCCAACCGATAGATCACTTTTCCTGGGATGGTCAGGGACTTTTCAGCAGTTAGAAACGTTTCTTGTAGGGCCAAGATGTCCGCAGAGGCGAAAAGGGGGGTATGCAGCCAGGGGAGTTTGTTTAAGATACTACGGCAATTCCATTGCAGGACTGAGATACCCATTAAGACAAGCTGAAAAAAAGGGGGGTGAACAGCAATACAAAACCACAAGACACACACAGTGCCAAACTGCCCCGGCAGTACAGAAGGCAAAAAGAAAGCGTAAACAATAAAAGGCGACACACACATACACACATATATATATTTTTTTTATGTCTTGTCAGTTTTATGTGGGCGTTTGCGCTCCGGGGAGGAGTCGCATATTTTAGCCAAAGTATTTATAATGCTTGCACTAAAGGCATCCAGTTGCTTCGTTAAATTAGCAGACTGATTAGAAATCACATCAACGATAATTTTGAGCAAATGATTCGTTCGGACTTCCAACAATTTCTGAAAGTCCTCGAATTCAAAACTTCTAGTGCTGGTTGTCTGAGCGTATGACTTCGCCTCGGGTTTTTGAGTAAAGAATTTTCTTCTGGCATATGTGAAGGAAAGAAAATTGCGACTTTTGAATCGAAGGAATTCGGCTTCTTGGAGCCGCGAGGGACACTGACGAAAGTCCGCTCTGTGGTCCCCATTGCAGTTCGCACATTTAACTGGGGTGATACATTGCCCCGAGTGTACAAGGCCACATGTGACACAGCACTGCTGTGCTGGGCATTTGCCTGATGGGTGAGAAAATTTGAAGCATTTAATGCATTGCCGGGGTCGATCAATGAATTGCGTGACTCTCTGTAGTGAATACCATAACTTGACTTCAGCCGGAATTAATGTTCCCAAGCTGGTCACCAGAACCGGAGAGACCGCACTTTGAGAGTCCTTTCGGATGAATCTCCGAAGTTCCAAAATGTTCAAATTATTATTTTCCGCGAGTTCATTACCCAACTCTGGTAAAGGGATGTCAACGGGTATATTGAAAAGCAGGAAACGATTAGTAATGTTTTCCCACACTACTCTCTTTGATATAGTAACTCCCAAAAATTCAGACAAATTAACGAAATCAATTGCACAATCCACCTTTTTTGTACTGGCAATAATATCACCCAGTCTCGTATATCTAATATTGGCAATGTCCACTGCATTCGGAACTTTTGACTTAATTTCTGCCTGGACCGCTCTCGGGTCACGTTGGGGGATTGTTTTCGATACCGAGCTGTGTAAAAAGATGTTAAAGTCCTTACCACCATTAGATGCCGCAATTTGAAGCAATCTGTCCGTAGACGCTGTAGCGCGAGCTATGTTTACATTATTTAACTCACATTTTAACAAATTTTCAGAAACCTCTACCATTTCGACACTACTAACTGGTGGTTGTAAAGATGTTTCATCATTGACCACATTAACTGTAGAATTAGCCATCTTGGACGTCGACGGCCATCCCGACATTACTCACACGACAATAAAGTTCAAACAGATAACTACTTACTACGAAGATAAAAGAAAAAAGAACCCACACAGAAAAGCACTGGTGATAAAGCAAAAGCTCCATAGAAAAATAAATTTAAACCACTGACTTTCAAAAGCAGCCCAAAACGCACAAAAACAGATAAAACTTCTATCACCTGAACACAAACAAACCACGACAGCCGGCAGCTAGAATACGGAACCACCCCCCACGTGAACTGTAAATTCAGCACGAGAGAGAAGCCAACCTCTCACCATCCAACCGACCGCCGAAAAAACTGGTTCAAGGTTCATCCTTTTCTGTTATATTTTAAAATTTGTTTTGTTTCGATGAAAAGCAAGACGTGTGTTGCGTTTAAAACGTCTAGCATTAAGAAAAAATGTATGTAAACTGGAAAAAATGTATCAGGTAAGTGTTTTGTGTGTTGTTTTCTGTCTTTTTTGGTTATGTCAGTGTTACAATTTCTGTAGTGTTAGATCGGATCATGTTATTTCAACCATTTTTCATCGGTGTTATTTTACAAATTTAATATAATAATTAAGTGGGTGGGGATGAAAATTTCGTATCTTAGGCCAAAAAAAAATTGCTCTCTAAAAATAAGATGTCTAATTTTATAGATTTTATACACACAACTGAAAAAGTATGTATTCATGCACTTTTATTTAAAGTCATTGTAACTGAGCAGCTATATCTCTTAACAATCCCTTTTTTTAACAATTAGTACAATTTGTACCCTTTATTATCATTATTTTTTTTCTTGCAATTAAATGCTATTGTATAAGTTATACGCGTTCTATTCAAAATCGATATTTTTTATTTATTAATCTTTGTCCACGCAGTCGTGCAGTTTATATGCTTTTATTAATTTTAATATTTTGTAGGGTAGTACCATAAAGGGAATATTTATTTTCTCAATAATGATTTGCCGATTTTATTGTTTGATTTGCAGTGTTTGAGGATGTAGGATTCTTATATTATTTTATATTTTAATTTCAATTTAAAGCTTAATGTAACTAAATTGTTGTTCAGATTGAGTGTCTTTAGAGTAACAAGCATGATTTGTTTTTTTATAAAATGCATGATTTTTATGAATACATGATCTAAAGTACAGCCTGACTAACCTTACATGAGGTCTTAGTACAAAGATCCACTATTGGGCCCTTGTAACATGTTTTTAACCACAATTTGTACTCACTTTAAGAAGAATACAAGGCCGCTCTGTTACCCATTGTGATAATCAGGCCCTTCTGTAAAGAACTAACACTAATCTCTTATTTTATACCAGAGCTGAAACTAAGGGGGTGTGCCAAGGACTCCAAATGAACATTTGGTTTGTTGTTTGATACAAAAAAATGTATATATGAAATTTGAGTAAAAATTAAACACTATGGGTTGGAAAATTCACAAAATATAATACAAGAGAACCTAGAACAAAAACAAAAATTATTTGTTTTTGTTCTAGGTCACTATTATAATTTTGATAATTTATGTTAGGTTTAGTAAAGAATCTAGACATAACAGTCTATTAATAGGAAGAAATACTTCTGTGAAATTGGCTGTATATAGCACACATATATTTTACGGTATTGAAATGGAATTCATTGTTATACCTACAGAAAATCCTCTTTTTTCAGCTCTTTAAGACATTGTGACTCATATGACTTTAAACGCCGGCTTAATTGCAATGTAATACAACTACAGTAAAATCTGTGTGTAACAGAATCTTGTCTTAAATGAAAACTTTAAATGGTTTCAACAGAAAGAATACCGGCAATTTTATTTACTAATAGGATAACCTGTACAAACCAGAATTTTTCTAGTTAATTTTGACTCCAGTTTCACAGGTTTTATAAATATTGTACAAAACTGTGATTGCATATTTTTAATTTTAAAATAAATCAGTTATTATTAACTTTGTAAAATTCCCTTTGTAAATTTACTTTGCAAAAAGTGAGGGGGGGGGGGGTGTAGATGCCAAAATCCATGTTTGCCCTCTGTGAAAAAAAAAGCTAGTTTCGGCCCTGTTTTATATATATATGGATATGTTAATACAATTCTGTTGACCTTTAAGTACATAAGATGTCTTTTCTTTTCAGAATCTTAAGATTTTCCTGGAATGAATGGAACTCGATAATTCAAGATGAAGACACACAGGCTATAGAAATGTTACCAAGTGCATATGTGTGTTTTTCACTTCGTATTCCTTGGTAACATTGCTCCAGCTAAATTTCATTTAAATAGGGCTCTCAATATCAAAGTTTTTTGATGCAGGAGACAAAATCGTGAATGGAGGTGGAAATGACTGAGTATATGTTTGAAGGAAAACCACACTATTCAATTGAGGTATGTTAATAAGAATTTATGCTGTCTTCAGTACTCTAATTATGGTTCTATGTAATGATTCTGTTCTACATATATTATTAGATTTTTAAGGTTAGCTTTCTACACTAGTTTTTAACAATATTTATAAATGTGTCAGATACATTTTTCACAGAAATCCTCGTGCAGTTTTTTGCATTTAATTATAAATAGTAAGAAGTTTGTCCCAAATATTTTCTTGTGCCTGTGTTTGTTTTTCCAAAATCGTTTTATAAACCGGACCTATCGGTCAGATGGGGTTTGAGTGAAATTGGATTATCTGACCAGTGTAGAACTCTACTTCCATCAAAATATTTTCCAAATGACAATTAAATTTTGACCTCGATATGGGAGGGGGGGGTATAGGGCTGGACCCCTCTCTAGTCTCAAGTACCATTCTTGTTTCCCAGGGCTTGAAAATCTTTCCATGTTAAGCAGATTTTCGTCTTAGCCAGGGTTAGAAATTAGCGGTCATTAGTCGCCAAATGCAACTAAACTAAATACAGTGATATCTCATTTATACGCGACATCTGATATACGCGTTTTTCACTTATGAGCGTTTTCCACGCGGGCCCGGCCAGCGAAATAGGAAAACAATGCTAACACTTATTCATTTATACGCGAAACCTAAAATGCACATTTCACTTATGCGTGAAATTTTTTTTTTTCAAGATGCTTATCGCAAGAATGTACCTTTCCTATGGTGTGGACGGTAAGCACTGCTCGCGGAACAAGCTGTAGATTTGCGTTACTACGCCATTCGCTTACGTACTGTACAGTGTATAAAAAATGGCAAAACGTCCGAACTTGTCGCTTTCTTTGAAAATGGATATCATAAAGAAATTTGATGAAAAATGCTTTAAATCAAAAACAACATTAGCTGATCATTTCCGTATTCCAGAATCAACTTTAAGAGGAATTCTGAAGAGCAGAGAAGCTATAAATGCAGCTCATCCTATCTATGGATCAATGCTCAGCACACCCGAAAGATCTTCCGCCTCTCAACTATACAAAACAAGCAAACTTCAACCTATGGATACCGAATATTCTAAGATATTTGGTTAAATAAGTTCCAGAAAATCAAAACAAAATGTGGTTTTAAATATTTTTAACAAACAATATTAAAAAATTATATCTAAATACATTAATTATTATAACAAAAAGAAATCCTAATACTTATGCAATTTTAAAGCTTCATGACAACTTATAAATAACTGTATATAATGATATTACATAAATAAAAATATTCTTCTTGCTGCATATTTAGGCATCATGTGAATTTAAGTAAGTATTGCAACATTAATTTCTTTTACATTAAAATGCAAAATATATACTGCATTTAAAGTTTAAATCTCTTCAGTGAATTTAAAAATATTAACTTTATATCTATTTTTTTAATCTGATTTATAATGATGATAACAGTTTCTTAAACAATAAAATTCATAAATATTAAAAATAAATACTTTACTGTCTTGTAAAAATGTTTAATCTTTCACAAATTAAATCATTTTTCTAGTTTTTAGTTTTACTTTTAAATAAAAAAATTTGAATAAATATAGGACTATATAACTACTTTACTAATTAAAAATTAAATATTAGATGTTGATGAAACGAACTAATGAGTTTGATACATTAAAAAGAAAAAAACTATTACCTATACTGAAAAAGCATTTAATGAGTTGCTTCAAAATAACATACAGGGGTAACAAAATAATTTATCACTGTAAAGCCTGAAATTGTGATGCAAGAATAGTAACTTTTCAGCATTTTCAAGAAGTCTGTTTCGTTTGGTTTCATATATATTACCAGCTTCAAAAAACAAACGTTCACTATATACTGTGCTTGCAGGAGCTGAAAGATGATTTCTTGCTAAATTTGCAAGCCTTGGAAAGTTTTCTGCATTTGTTTTCCACCAGTTAAATGGACAGTCTGTCCTAGCTATTAAATGTTTATCAAAATAGCAATCTACTTCTCTTAATTTATCTGCTGTATTATTATTAACTTCATTTAACAAATTTGGCAGTGATGACTTCTTATTTTTTATTTCTGAAAAGCAATCGCAAAATGAAAATTAAATTATATTTTAAGAAAATAACCCTTTTCTTGACATACAGAATGTAAATTTACTAAGTTTGAGTTGCATGAGAAAGGATATAAAAAGACAGAGGACACATGCAAGTTCTTATTTTTGGGGGTTAAATGATTTTACTAAAATAAAAAAAGTTTCATTTTTACAGAGGTAATGAGTTTCCATTTTAGGTAAAAAATATATAAATTATTAGAACTATCTATGGATTAAAAAAATATATGCATTAAATTATTATTTACATTTTTGAAAGTCAAATGTTATCTTATTGGCATCAAAGTGTTTCAAATATTACAAAAAATACATTCAGCTGTTATGACTTTTGAACACTCAAACAAAAAAATTATTTCAATTAGTCCTTAATTTAATTTTTGATTTTAAAATTGAAAAAATAAATAAATAAACAATTAAAATATTTTGTTTTAAGTCAGCATTCGGCCAAATCACTATTCGTTACATCCCTAAATTAAACGTTCGGTGAAAGAAGATTTGAAGCAGATCACTGTTCTTGATGCTATTCACATGGTGTGCTTGTCATGGACAAACATTACTGACATCTGTATCAAAGACTGTTTTAAGAAAGCAGGATTTTTGCTCCCAGAAGAAAAGGAATGCGAAGACGATAAAGAAACACAGAGCGAGGCCGATGTAAGTGATAGATAGGAATGCTATATCTGGCGGACTGGTTTCGTGGATGTCGACGAAACCTTAATTACAACTGAGATGCGGAATATTAGCGATATTGCAGCGGAAATTGGCAACAACAAAGACGAAGATGTGGAAGACGATGAAGGAGATACAGCCAAAGTTCCCCCAACCCACACAACAGTAACCTTTATTTATGACTTCTTTGTAAAGAAAATGTAATTTAACAAAAGTTTGGTACGTATGTAACAACTTTGAATTTTTACATTCTTATTAAATTACAATACATAAACGGAAATTATGTGCGTATTTATTTATTAGTGTATTAATAGTGTAACTATTAGTATTAGTTATGTTAACTTTTCGCGTTTAAGTTTATTTTATGGTTTTTTACTTATGCGCGAATTTCACTTGTGCGCGAAAATTTCGTTGTCCCCTTTTGTCGCGCATAAGTGAGAGATCACTGTAATTGCATTTGACGACCACAAAATTATACCTGGTCGTCAGATTTGACACGTAGCTTTTTTTTTTTTTTTTTACAGATGCTCGTATTCCTACTTTAGCATAAGTTTCCATCCCTCCCCCCCCCTCCGCTGCTGCACTTGAAACACCTGTTTTCGATAAAAGTTCGGACATTAGCACGTGTTTTAGACACACTTGCACACACAGAAGTACAGTAGCTTAGTATCCTATCTAAGTCACTAAGCACTTCACCTTAACCAATGACGGAAAAACTGACCTGTGATCTTAGAGAGAGATAGTTCACAGGGCTAGCATCCCCCCTAAAATTCCTAAATTTCCTAACTATTATTTTATCCCCTAAAATTCCTAAAATTCTCCTAAAATTTTCTTCTTGTTCCTAAAAATTCGAGATTGACAAAATTTCACCGAAAAATATCGTGAATTTCGACAAATGGTCACCGAAAACGACACGTATTTTGTCAAAAGATCGCTAAAATAACGCAAATTTCGTCAAAAGATCGCTAAAATAATGCAAATTTCGTCAAAAGATCGCTAAAATAACGCAAATTTCGTCAAAAGATCACTAAAACAATGCAAATTTCGTCAAAAGATTGCGGAAAAAAGCAAATTTCGACAAAGAATAGGGGGAAAAAATTTCATCCAAGGATATCATGGCGGAAAAAAGCTAATTTCGACAAACAATCCTGAAAAAAAAACCCAAAGTTCATCTAAGGATCGCGACAAACACTAATTTCTTCAAAGGATCGTAAATTTTTTAAAAACATCTCTGGGGAAAAAACTAGAATTTCTTAAAAAGATCGTGGAATAAACGTGAATTTCGATTTAAAAAAAAATCGTGAAAAAACCCTTCAATTTCATCCAAAAATCAAGGAAAAAAGATAATTTCGTCTAAGAATCGCGGAAAAAACGTGAATTTCATCAAAAAAATTGTTGGAAAAAAACGCCAATTTCGTTGAAGGATCGCGAAATTTTGTCAATCATTCGTGTATATAAGGCGAATTTCGTCAAACGATCGCACAAAAATACAAATTTCGTCAAAAGATTGCGGAAAAAATGCAAATTTCATCTAAGAATCGCAAATTTTGTCAAAAGATTGCAGAAAAACGCGAATTTCGTCAAAGGATCACGAAAAAACATGAATTCCGTCAAATGGTCGCGAAATAAACGTGGAATTTTGTCAATACATCGTGCAAATAAGGCCAATTTCATGAAAGAATCGCGAAAAAATGCATAATTGCAGTAAATATAAGCTGTCAAAACGGTTTGTAATATGAAGCTGGTTATTGTGCAAATTTAAATGCCCTCATTCGCAACAAACAACACAAGCACATGGAACAAGGGCTGAATTCATTGGAATGATGGGAATATTCTTTGGCAGTGTACCACATGTGCCTGACTAGCACGAAAATACTGTTATTGCATACTTGTAATGTTAAAAATATCGCAAATGCCATAAAATTTTCCTAAAATTTGGAAAAAAATTCCTAAAATTCCTCCCTAAAATTTTGAAAAATCCTAGTGCTAGTCTTAAGTTCATTTATTTGCTTTTTTTTTTTTTTTTTTTTTTTTTTTTTTCATTTTCTGATGCACTTTCAGTCATAAGATTTTTTTTTTTAAATTAAGCTTATACCTAGTTGTATCTAAAAGTTCAAATTTTTTTTCTATGGATATAATTGCTTGATAATCTGTTTTGTATGCATATTAGCTTTATAAAAAGAATTATTTAAACATTTTTCTAGAATCCAACTATTGTAGTTTAATGCTGTTTTAAAATTTTATAGAAAGCCAATTTTTATTTTGTTTTAATGATTAATACAGAGATAAAATGTTTAATATGTACAGCCCCCTCGCCCTTAACACACAAAGATAATTACAATATTATTGTTAACATGGGTTCAAAAAGAAATGAGAAAATATGATATAACATAAAATTGCAACCATGAAATGCAGTTTGGCACCTAGGAAAAAAATTGTAGGCGTCATGTGATGCCTAACTTAGAATTCCCAATTTCTAACCCTGCGTCTTACACAAAGTCCAACTTAGAGATTACTGAAATTTCAACTATTATTTTTAATAATTACTGTAAAACCTAAATGTAATTCTCTCCCCCACCCTTCCCCGTTTTCAAAAGCAAAATCAGTTAAATTTAGGGGCTGACGGTGAGGGCTTATAATCGAGATTTAAAAAAAAAAAATCATTAAAACACTGTTTTATCATTAATTTAGAAATAAAAAGGTAAATACAGGGGAGAAAAAGCTTCTTCCACATTTTAGTGAATTTCTGCTTTAAGAAAATAAAATTCATCTAAATCCTTCTTTCTCCCCGAGCACACAAAATTTAAAATCCTTAAAATTAAAAAAAAAAATTCAAATTTTCTGCTTTATTGCAACAAAACATAATCAATCATCAAAATCCCCCCCCCCCCCCCCAAACCCTGAAATTCTCACTTCCGCTTCTGATACCCAGAGAAGTATAGTTAAGTTGAATTCTGGGAATGGGAAGAGGGAGAGAGATTTTTCTGTTTTTTGCTCTTGGCTGTTTTGTTTTTATTAGTGGTGTATAAGAGTAGTACTTTAGCCAAATATTGAGTACTCAGCCAAGTAACGAGTAGTTGTGTACAGTGTTGAATTCAGGCATTTTTCTCTGGGGGGGGGGGGGGCATAATACAGTTCAAGGGGAGAAATTCCACTTTTTGCCCATTGAAAGCATAAAATCTCAAATCTTCCGGGGGGGGACATTTCCATGCTCCGGGGGGGAATCCCCCCCCCCCTGAATTCAACACTGGTTGTGTATATGAAAGAATCACTGATGTGCACATGAAGTGAGCTTAAGGATATGAAGGAGGGAGATTTAACTTGATATATTACATCATTTTGATATATTATTATTTATAACTTGATATATTATTATTTATAACTTGATATATTATTATTTTGTCCCCTCCCCACCCGAAAGTATAAGGTTTCTAAATTTTATCTTAGGAGGAAATTTAATTGCCAGCTTACAAATTATTTATTCCCAGTTTCTTTTCCTAAAAATTAATCTCTCATTTTATTTTGCTCGTTATTACCCTCTGACTGCATTTTCATCTATTTTTTAAAAAAAGTCTTGCACCTGGCAACAATGAGAAATCTTTGTTCACAGATGTAGTACATATATATTTCGACGGTTAGTGAATCGGCTGTCAATTCTCACAGCAACATAAAAATTATTTCTTTCGTTTCTTATTCACACGGCCTTTTACTTGTCATATTTTTAGCTCTCATCTTCCGCTTTTTACATGTTAATATTTTAGGGTGGTTTCTTGCAAAAATTCACAAGGCTCCATTATGCGGATTTAATCAGGCTGGCGTTAAAATTCATAATTGCTTTTGTGTGTCCCTGTAAATGAACTATAAGAGCTACACATTTTATTAACAAACTCATCTAATATAATGGCAAATCAATTTACTTTTCCAATTTGATTTGAATTTAAAAAAACAAAAATTTTAAGATAATGTACTTTCTACCAATTATTTCATATTTAAAATAAAAATAAAAGCAATGGATTGAAAATTCTGTGTACAAATTTATTTTGGAAAGGGGGGAGGGCTAATGAATGTCTATTCTGGGGCACTTCATTTCATACATGGTGAAAAGTTAGTATGCAATATTATCTCGAATATTCATTTCATCCTTCTCAAAGTAGGTGAAAAGCCTTTTTTGTACACAACTTTTATGATTGTTTACATTTGATAGGTCATTTTAATAAGAAAATTTCTAGTATTTTTCAATATTAAGACTCTTTTATTGCATTTGTGGTGAATATTATAGTATATTTGGTTAATATTTTGCTTAAAAAATAAAGTATTTATTACTTTCCAGCTTTTGCTGATATTTTGCTAGCAATTATCTGAATTTTGAGAATAAAAAATGTTTATTTAATTATTAAATAAACTATGTACATTGTAAAAATTGCTTGTACTTTTAAAGACAGGTGGAAGGTGATTTTAAAGTTGTATTATTTTTAAAGGTAGATTAATATGAACCATGGATTGCAGGAATTAAAAGAGCGACATATTTATCAAATAAAAATTGTGTATGTTTATAAAGACATATGTTTGAAGATAAAAGTTTTGGTATCCATTTAGAGTAGATAAATATTAATTGAAGGAATTAAATAACATATCTTAATGAATTATTTTTAGTTGTGAAAAGATTATATGAATGTCAGGATTACTTGAGTATTACAATTTACATAATAGTTTTATAATATGTTATGTTAGTAGTGTACAGATTTTGGTACTTCTCTATTATCCCGTCCACAAACTTTACATAACAAAAAACTATCGTCAAACTGTAATGCAAAATAAACAGGAGAACGTTGCCGTTGGAATATCAAAATAAATAAATAAATAAAATATAAGAATTTAAGGACACAATTGTTATTTTAAATAATGAAATAACTCATAAACCAGTAAAACATAATGAAAAATACACACACATGTCGAATTAAAAACCACTTGATGACATATCAAACATGTACAATGCTTCTGACATCAAGTAAATGGGACTGCGTTTTTGGCGTTTAATCTTGCAGTTTGGCGATAGTTTTTTATTATGAAAAGTGGTCGACGGGATAATAGAGAAGTACCCAGATTTTTAATGTTTCTTGCAACCTTCCATTTAATCTTGGAGATAACAAGCAGTTTAGTTGAAATATTAATTTTTTAACATTTGTGTTTTATATTAATGTTTAATATTTGTTAAGATTTTTTTTAAATAATTAGAAGTATCTAGGATATTCTGATAACATTGGTATCATTTGTGCAAAATCTGGGGGCAATAAACGAAAGATGATTATTATAATAAATAATTTTAAAAAAATTACATTCAAATCTAACTGCTCTCTCTCTAAGTGTTTAATTATTTTAAGTCATATGGGTTGAATAAATTTTAACATATATATATATATATATATATATATATATATATATATATATATATATATATAGTTACTTTCATGTGTTTTGGGAAACATGTTGAAGAATAAAATATTTTAATTAAATTTAATTTCATTTGTGTATTATTATTCCAATTGTTTTTTCATTAAATACACTTTTTAACTTGAATACACAGAAACTCAGTCAAGAAGAAGATTTGAAATTTAATTACTGATTAATAATGCATTAATTTTAATTTAACAGCTAAGGTATATAAACAAACCTGCCACTGGCAGATTTTATTATTTTTTCTACCACTATTTCTAAATCCATCTACTCCAAAAATTTGTAAGAATCTGCGATGAAGGTCATTGTTTTGAAATAGTGGTGGAACCAATGAATGCCTGTTCATGAAATGTATTAAAAAACTGCTTCTGATTTATATTAGGTAAATTACTTCTGTATGTATGTAATAACAGATAAGACTTCTGTATAAGTAAATAAATCGTATAAATATTGAAAAAAAATGTTTGTGTGTGCCTTTATAACAAAGTATAAAAAATTCTTTATTTCAGATATGTAATTTCCTACTCCTAATAAATCAGACTGCTTTTGTTAATAAATATTTTTGTATTTCTAGTAATCTGCTCAATGACCTGCTCAATAGCGCGAAACTTTCCGACACATTTTTAAATGCAAAGACATAAAATTGTCAGGCCTGACCATGGAAGCAATTTGGAATCAAAATGAGTTTTCCATTTTTTGATAAATAAATTACTTATCGAGTTACAAGCGATTCGTTTCACGTGACAGAATGTTTTATACTTTCTCTGGCTGTCACATACAGAAATCCGGTTCAAAATGGTAACTTTGACAGTATTTTCTGAAAGATCTTTTGCGTTTACTAAAAAAATGGAAAACGTGTTTCAATTACATAAGTTTCTGAATAAAAATAATTGCCAATTTACGAACAAAAATGAATTAAAAAATATGTCGTAAAGTAGACAGTTTGAATTTGAGAATGAACAACCTTAATGTAACAACAACAACAAAAAAAAAAAAAAAAAAAAGAGATAATAATAACAAATGTTGAAATAAGATTTAACTGTTGAATTTTTTTTTAAATATTGCATTTTGCATATGAAAGATAATATAAATGTTAAAATACCAATGAAGGTCGATGAAATTTTTTTTTCTTGGGGGCCTATTTTGTGAAAAGTAAAGGTTATTTTTGTGAAATTTATTGTATGTTTCTGAAAAATAACATTTTGTAACAAAAGTTGAAATCCAGTTAATCAAATTCGAAACAAACATTTATAAACAAAATCTTTTAAAATCCTTTTGCTGAAGTTTTCCTCTCTGGTGAACTTGTTTGTTTACATTTACGCATTTTAAAACATCACAAAATAATAAATAAATAATACATAGTAAGTTTTTATGGAATAGAATTTTATGAAGGACCCATTTTATCAAACTGATATTTGTGAAGGGGTCCATTTTATTAAATTGATTTTTGTGAAGGGTCCCTAAATAGGCCCCAAATTTTTCCTGTATCGATCCCTGAAACAGATAACATTTTGAAAGTTTCTGCTGATTATCTCTGTATAAACAGCTCTGGCATTTGATATAAAGTTGAATTTCTTGCAGGTTTTGTTAAAGTCATTCTTTCTATTTTGTTTACAGTTGAAAATTTGCCTTTTCATTAGAGTTATATCTACATAAATTAGAAATAAATTGTATTAATGACTCTTTTGACTTTTAGAACTTTCAATCTCTTTTTTAATAAAATGCAAGGAATAAATAAGCATTAATTGTTTACATATAAATATTAAGGTGCAAGGAGAGTATTGAAATGGTGATCAAAACCTTTCTACAAGTTTAACATTCAAGCATTTTATTTCTTACAGATATATTAATGCACTTTATTCTTTGATTTTTCACAAAAATTTTAAATTAACATGATAATTTAAATTTTTGTCCCAATGTTAGACTAAAAAATAAAAAAAAAATCTACTTATTTTGTTTGACTTACAAAAATAAGTATTAGAAATGAAAAAAAATCTTTATTATCTGTTTTTAAATTGCAAATTTAAGAAATGAAATTTAAAAAGAAAGCCAGTTCATGATATTCATTTTTACAAAGAATAGTTCTAAAAAACTTGTTTTTTAGAGGGAAGGGGTATTCAATAATGACAATGACAATAATGCTTTAAAAAAAAATTCTCTGCCAAAACTTAGATGAGTACTCAGTACAGCTCTAGTTTGTTGGCATATATTGATTTATGAATGTTGCTAATGAATTTAAAGTATCCTGAATTTGTTAAACTATATCATACGTTTTAAGCACAGATTTAATAATTTGATAAATTCTAATTAGGAAAAATCAAGAATTAATAAGAAATTTAAATATTAACAGTGAATAAAACAATTTCTGTACAAAAGCAGAAATTACAAAGAAAGCAAAATTTACAAACAATAATCTTTATAAAGACCCCTTCACACTTTTATTAACTACTACTCAAATGTGTTTGAATCTTCTTAAAATGCGTTTATATTAAATACGATTTTGTGAATATATGAAAGTTTCCTTTCGCAACATGGAAATTAATCGTAAATACAAATTTTCATTTTCTTTATAAAAATTCTTGAGTGAAAAATCATTTATATATACAGGGTGAATCTAAACTCTTGGGCAAAACTTTAAGGGGTGATAGTACACATCAAGACAAACAATATTAAATTGGAAACTAAGGGTCCCAAACGTCTTCCGAAGGAGATAGGCGCCATTAAAGTTTAGGGTCCAAAATTTTAAATAATTATAAAAAACGGAAAAATTGGTCGATTCGTTTGCGGTTTTCGCTAAAACTATTCTTTATATCAGTATTTTCTTAAAAATAAATTTTAAAGAAAAAGTTAAAATAATGTCGAAAGAGGGCACTTTAGACTTTGGAGTAACGAACAACTATTTTTTACCGTTATTTTTTGTATCTGATTAACTGCTTTCAAAAGCTTAGACTTAAACTTAAATTTTGAGCTCAAAATCTGAATCGTTGTGAGTGGTTAAGTAGCGCAAACTGAACTGTGTTCAGGAGTTGAAATTTGAACCCCCCCCCCCCCTGAACACAGTTCAGTTATTCCCGATCTTGGTGTCGTAGACCAGGCAGAAACTACTACCGTAAACAAAAACTACACGTAAAACAAACAATAGAAAATTAAATAAAAAATTTATTTAAAAATAAATTTTAAAGATAAAGTTAAAAAATGCCGATAGAGGGCGTTTTAGACTTTGGAGTCATGAACAACTATTTTTTACAGTCGACTTCGACGAGAACCTGGTTGCGAGGATTGCCGTCGTAGCAGGCGATATCCGGGAGATGCCCAGGGTATTCACTAATGTTCGCAACTCCCTCCGCCGGCGGTGTGAGGCCTGGATCGTTGCTGGTGGGCACTCTTTCGAGCAGTTTTTGTGATTCCTCACGAACATCATGCTTGTACCATTTTCTACGTGTCAACTTTCATTCATATTGCGCACTACATACATACATCAAATTGTTTCTTTTTATTTTGCGCGGAGAAATTGCTCATGTCTGTTATGAATACATTTTCTGTTTAATTTTGTCATTACTCAATCGTTTATTTTACGTATAGGGGGTAGTAGTTTCTGCCTGGATTAATTTTAACACAATTATTCAAATTGGTAAAGAAATCATATGAGTTGTAATTTCCCAACTGCACGGAAAATGTCCGGGCTAGGATTCGAACCTGCGATCTGTTGGCTGATGCTGCCATGCTCTATCAACTGAGCTATCCCGGTTGAATCTGGATGAATTATGCCCTCCAGATTCAACCGGGTTAGCTCAGTTGGTAGTGCATGGCAGCTTCAAGAGATCCCAGGTCCGAATCCTGGCATGGACATTTTTCGCCCAGTTGGAAAATTACAACTCATATTATTTCTGCCTGGTCTACGACACCAAGATCGGGAATAACTGAACTGTGTTCAGGAGTGGTGGGGAAGGGGAGGGAGGTGTTTCAAATTTCACCTCCTGAACGCAGTTCAGTTTGAGCTACTTAATCACTCCCAACGATTCAGATTTTGAGCTCAAAATTTAAGTTTAAGTCTAAGCTTTTGAAAGCATTTAATGAGATACAAAAAATAACGGTAAAAAATAGTTTTTCGTTACTCCAAAGTCTAAAGCGCCCTCTATCGGCATTTTTTGAACTTTATCTTTAAAATTTATTTTTAAGAAAATACTGACATAAAGAATAGTTTTAGCGAAAACCGCAAACGAATCGACCAATTTTTCCGTTTTTTATAATCATTTGAAATTTTGGACCCTAAACTTTAATGGCGCCTATCTCCTTCGGAAGACGTTTGGGACCCTTAGTTTGCTATTTAATATTGTTTGTCTTGATGTGTACTATCACACCTTAAAATTTTGCCCAAGAGTTTAGATTCACCCTGTATATATATATGGTTATAGCTGCACAAAAAACCTTTTTATTCATTATATTTAGTAAATATTTCGGTGATAACTTGTAATGTAAATTAAGATAATATTCTTAAATATATTATCTTATATAATGTTTCTTATAAGTTGTAAAACTGGTGTTATTATTTTTATCATGTTTCATATGTCTATCTCAACAAAAATAAACATTTCAAACTTCCGTTATACGAGGTTACCAGAAGATCGCCAATAAAAACACCAAATCACCAGCTCTAGGGCTCCTATAATACAGGCTGAATCATCAAGCATTTTGATGCCCACTTACCGTTTGTTGCCCATTGCTGCCTATGAGGCGAGAAATGTTTAAACGATTATCGAGTGAAAAAATACCTTAAAATGGACGGTTGTTTCGCATAAAATTGTTCTAATCTGTCAAGGAATGGATTTAGAATATTTAAAATCCATATAAATGAAGAAAGGCGGAATAATTTGTCTATAAATGCTAGAAGAATAGATCAGGATTGAAGAATTTTGCCAAATGCCGCGCCAACCAGATCACTTGTATACAATAAACCGGTTCTTCGAGTCCGATATGGTATATTGCAGGACGGGTGTGAAAAGCCTAATTGTTAAAGAGGAGAAAAAAAATCTTATCCCCCCCCCCCCGTCTAGAAAATCCACCTTATTTATTTTTTGGATGGGTGGAAGGGGGGGGGGGTATTTAGATAGTTAAATTCATTTACTGTTGTTAAAAAGTGTAGAAAAGGCACTTTCTTTAATCGAAATTTAAAAATTTTACACTTTACACTTTGAATTTTGTGCGGGGGGGAAGTCAAAAGGAAAAAACTGAAAGTTGAGAGTAGGGTTGGGGGGGGGGAGCGTAATTGAAATGATTATATATTTCTTGTTTGAAAAAAGTAACAAACACATAAGGGAAAAAAAAATATTTCTAATTTCATCAGCTGCAGAAAGGAGGAGGGGGAGGGGGCAGATCTTTTATTGTGTTTTTGGCGGGAAGGGGAAATTTTGACGATTCATTATTTATTTACTGTTATTGTAAAATTACAAATAGGGCAGAAATTTTTTTTAATTAAAGAGTTTTGAAAAAACGCATTGCAAACACACTGATAAAACTTTATTTGTTACTATAATAGGTGAAAATGCTAAAAACACAGTTTTAAAGCATTAAAACAATTTATGATGTAAAATCAGATGTCAAAATACCTAAGCGCTTTTGGCTAAACATTAGCCATCATCAGAGGATAAAAATAGTCGAAAAACTATATATTTTGTTTCTATATAGTAACAAATAAATTTTTACCAGTGTGTTTGCATTGTATTTTTTCAAGTTTAAGAAGGTGAATTTGACGTTTTTACTATATGGAATTTTCTACATATTTTTAATTGAAAGAGTTTTGTTAAATGTGGTTATCAAATTCCCTGCTCAAGAGCGCAAAATTTTTGACATATTTTCTGACTCATTTTTAAACGAAAAGGAATAAAATTGGCAGAACTGACTGTTGAAGTGATTTGGAATCGAATAGCGTTTTCTAGTTTTTGTCAAATAAATTACTTATCGAGTAATAAGCGATCATTGTCACGTGACGACAAGCTTCTCCCTTTCTCGCGCTGCCGCGTCGGGAATTCGATTAAAACCGTCCACTTTGACAGTATTTTCTGAAAGATCTTAAGAAGACTTGCTAATTTTATGTGAGTTTGAACAAAAATGAATTCAAAAATATGTCAGAAAGTAGTTTCTTTGGATTTAAAAACAGAGGGGAGGAGGTGAGATCGGTAACTTCGAAAAGGGGGAATTTAAATAATTGGTTATTTATTGTTGCAATAAAGTAATAAATGAGTAGACAAAAAAAAAATAAGTTTTACAAATTTTAAACTTTTACGTACTGGGTTCGTTGAAATTTTTTAACTGTAAGGATGTGGGGGGGGGGGGAGATTGAGATAACATTAAAAGAAAACAAGAAATTATTCGAAACGCAAAAGGTTCTCTTTATTCATCATCATTATTATTTTTTAATAAGGATTATTTTACGTGCGATTAAATTGTAAAAACTGAATATCTAACATACGAAATTTATTCCTTAATATTAGCTTTTTAAGACTATTTTATTAATAACAAATTATATCACTATTTAACTTCATACTGAAAGGAATAAAAATATAAGAGTCCAATGCATGTGAATATATATTTTCATATTAAATCAAATTTAGAATTAGTTAAATTTATATTGTCATTCTTAATTATTCATGTAAAGGAAAGCAATAAATATTAATTGATGAAAATGGATTTTTAATTTTAATATATTATTATACAAAAGCATAATTACATGTTTTTTTTTACTTTTTAATGCATGTCTACCTGTAATGTATGTCTCCTTAGTATGGCGCTATTAAATATCTTAGCTATTTATTCTTATATTTTTGCATATGATTAACTAAATTCACTCGCCATCTACGCGATAAGACGCCAAGTCAGGCGTCCGCTTGGGCAATTAAATGGAGGCGTGAGTCAGCCCGGTATATAGGAGCCTTAGCCAGCTCTAGAGCTCCTATAATACAGGCTGACGCATCCTCGCAGATTTGGGTCTCAAATTGAAGTTCAGTCGAAAAACCAAGCTAATCAGAACCGAGTCTTAGGCAACCCCAACTCCGGCTGCGGTAGATTGATGCTGAACTGAGCACGAATAATCCGAAACAAAATGGATATGCGTCAGCTCCTATTATAGGAGTCTTAGCCAGCTCCATTACCGGAGATGACGTCAAAAACATGGACTCACGTGACTCGTTGCCACCTAATGGAATGCTCTATAGAGTTGTGCAAGGTGACGTCACGAACAGGTTTTTGCTGCTGCTGTAGGACAACTATCGCTACCTTTATCAATGCTTTTTCTATTTGTGTGTCCTACAGCTCTTTTCATTGTTCTCCGGTAAAAGTCACGTGATGTGAACTGTTCTATGTCACAACTCTCATATCTAGACACCCTACAACTTATAAAAGGACACTGCATTAGTTTGGCGTTAATGGAAGGCTCGCCAGGTATTTGTCTATAATTGTCTCAACTAAACAAATTTTATTGCATGTGTGTTGTGTAACAAAATATTATAACTGTTTTATAACGGGACTTTTTAAAAGTTTCATAATTTTAAAATATATCACGTTTAACAAATATATTATTTTTGATTTTTTCTTAGGAATTTATCACTTCCTTAAAATGTAATAAGTGTTTTAAATTGTAATCTGTGAGAACTGAATTCTAAATATTGAGGCACTCGAGGAATGCCTTATTTAGAATTATTTTAAGATTTTTTCCGAAAAATATTTTTAATATTCGGGGACACGAAAAATTCTTAAATTTAAGGATTTATACTTATTTGTTCTCCAAATTGCAGCCAAATTTGCAATTTTGTGACAGTGACACATACGGTATAAGGAAAGGGAAGCTGGCGTCACTGTTGGTTAAATTACTGTTGTATAGCATGAAAAATCCGGGTTTTTTTTTTTACTCTTACTGTATACATGAGATTTAGAGATTTGATTGGTCTACGTTAAACAGCTCTATGATATGATTGGCCTACATCGCTATGACGTTTCCTGCAATGATCCGAGGCTAACGAAAAAGACAGGCTACCGCGGTGCATTCCACTTATCTTTTTTTACAGACCGCTAGAGTGAAGTGTTGCTCTTTTCGTACACCTGCATTGGTGCATTCGATCATCACGTGACTACCGCGGTCTGTAAAAAAAGATAAGTGGAATGCACCGCGGTAGCCTGTCTTTTTCGTTAGCCTCGCACTGATCGCTACGACAAAAATGTAGTGGTAGATTGGTTGATAAAAGTGTTTGTTTGTAAACATGCTCTTTCCTTAGAGACGATGCTGTGCAAAAGCGAATCGTCAAATATCTTGGCGGTTCTGTCATTATCGACAGGCTAATGCTTGTTAATTTGTCTCTCTCGTGTAATCAAAATCGTCCAGGCAAGTATTAGGTAGTTTCATACTTTCGAGGTTAACGAAATAGAAAGGCTACCGCGGTGCTTTACGGGTATCTTTTTTCACAGACCGCCGGAGTCACGTGATGCTCGAATGCACTAATGCAGGTGTACGAAAACAGCATCACGTCACTCTAGCGGTCTGCAAAAAAAATAAGTGGAATGCACCGCGGTAGCCCGCGACCTACGTTATACACGGCCGGTGCATGACGTTTAAAACGTCACATGGAGTGGATCATTTTTACGCAGTGATTGGTGCAAAACAGTGAGCGCGCCGCTTTGCACCAATAAGCGTGTAAAAATGATCCACTCCATGTGACGTTTTAAACGTCATGCACCGGCCGTGTATAACGTAGGTCGCGGGTAGCCTGTCTTTTTCGTTAGCCTCGTCAAATTTTCATATGACGTCCAAATCAATCGTTGGAGGGCAACTATGATTGGTAGCTGAGAGAATTGTGCTCGCTGTTGGAGGTTAACCGGGCAGTTGATTGATGGAGGAAAATGTCATCACCTTATTGCAACTTCCCTATAAGGAAAGGGCATGTTTACAAACAAACAGCTCCATCAACCAATCTACCACTTCATTTTTGTCGTAGCTATCATTGCAGAAATCGTAATGGCGACGTAGGCCAATCATATTATAGAACAGTTTAACATGGACCAATCAAATTTCCCCATTTCATGTGCAGAGGCGTAGCGTCAAGGGGGGCACGGACCACTTTACTACCAGTATTTTTATTTACTATATTTGGGTGCAACTCAAACGTGAAAGGTTCCATTCTCCCATTGGTTGACAAAAAAAACCGGAAGTCACTTGATTTTTATATTTTCGTAGAACTTTGCTTAAAGCACATTCTGTCTGTGAACGATATAGCGCGGTGGTTAAAGCACCGGACTTGTAAACTGAAGGTTTTAAGTTTTGTCCTCTCTGATTTAAAAAAAAAAAAAAAAAAAATACCTTTTTAGAGTTTTGTTTTGATCTTTACGGAATTAATTAATAAAGATTATTTACTTGACTTAAAGATCAGTATAATTTTTTTTAAAATTATTATGTAAATATATAATAAATCTTAATTAATATTATATTTAAATATAATATAGTTAATGTTAGTAATTAGTATTATACTTAAATATATATAATTAATAATATTTAATAGTTTATTTAAATATGTGTGTGTGGGTATATACATATATAATTAATATTTATTATTATTACTTAAATATATAATTAATATTAATAAATATTATTATTTAAATGCATATAATTAATATTTTCACTCAGTGGTTTGTAATACATTCTCTTCCATTTTCAGTAAATAATTAATAAGACATTTAAGAAAATAGGCCAATATATCTTAAAGAAAAACTTGGGATTTTTTTAAATGTAATTCAAACAATGAATTTTAGTTTTGGATGATACACTTTATAGAAGCCCAAACATTACATGTACGTATGTTTAGGATTAAACTAAACTTTTTAGGTAGATTTCGTAAGAAATACTACCTATTACATTCTCACCTAAGTTGGAAATTTTGAAAAATTTTTGCAGATCTACGCCGATCATGACTCCCAGAACCCAAAACCACCCCCAGTTCAAAACTTTATATATATATCTATCTATCTATCTATCTATCTATCTATCTATCTATCTATCTATGTCACTTTTTTCTGACCACGATAACTGGAAAAATTCTGCATTAATCTTTTACAAACTGATACATAAAATCAAGGGGCATAAAATATCGGTCAAGTTCGTTAATGGGCAAAATCGAACCAAGGGGGGGAGGGTGGGGGGGCTTTTTGTGAAAACAGAAAAAACCCCATAATTTCTTAATTATTATAAGTATCGAATCCATTTAAAGTTATTAATACTTCTAGGAGAAGGGCCGAAAATTTATGTATGACAGATTTTTGATATAATTAAAAATGGCTCCAAGGGGGGGAAAAAGGGGGTGTTTTAGAAGAAAAAAAATCATAGCTTCGTCAATTCACAAGATATCAAATCCGCGTAAATTTATTATTAATCCTCTTATTATTATCTAAAACTTTCATATTGACAAGTTTTTTATAGGACCAACCGTTATAGCAAAAAAAAATTAAAAACAAAAAAAATCCCTGCCGGCTCCGCCTGCAAACAAGTTACTTTTCGAAGTAGGCAGTTCCAACTCCCGCATCTTTTCGAAACTGATACATAAAATCAAGGGGCATAAAATCTCGGTCAAGTTTGTTAATGGGCAAAATCGAACCAGGGGGGGGGGATGGGAGGGGCTTTTTGTGAAAACAGAAAAAAATACATAATTTCTTAATTATGATACGTATCGAATCCGTTTGAAGTTATTATTACTTCTAGGAGAAGGGTCGAAAATTTATGTATGACAGATTTTTGATATAATTAAAAATTGCCTTAAGCGGGGGAAGGGGGGGGGTGGGGTTAGAAGAAAAAAATTCATAACTTCATCAATTCCCAAGATTTCAAATTCGCTTAAATTTATTATAAATCCTCTTAATATTATCTAAAACTTTTATATTGACAAGTTTTTTATAGGACCAACCGTTATAGCAAAAAAAATTAAAAACAAAAAAACCCCTGCCGGCTCCGCCTGCAAACAAGTTATTTTTCGAAGTAAGCGGTTCCAACTCCCACATCTGTTCGAAACTGATACATAAAATCAAGAGGCATAAAATCTCGGTCAAGTTCGTTAATGGGCAAAATCGAACCAGGGGGGGGGGATGGGGGGGGGCCTTTTGTGAAAACAGAAAAAAAAACATAATTTCTTAATTATGATACGTATCGAATCCGTTTGAAGTTATTATTACTTCCAGGAGAAGGGCCGAAAATTTATGTATGACAGATTTTTGATATAATTAAAAATTGCCTTAAGAGGGGGGGGGGAAGGGGATTTTTAGAAGAAAAAAATTCAGAACTTCGTCAGTTCCCAAGATTTCAAATCCGCTTAAATTTATTATAAATCCTCTTAATATTATCTAAAACTTTTATATTGACAAGTTTTTTATAGGACCAACCGTTATACCAAAAAAAAAAAATTAAAAACAAAAAAATCCCTGCCGGATCCGCCTGCAAACAAGTTAGGTTTCGAAGTAGGCGGTTCAAACTGCCGCATCATCGTAAAAAAGGTCATTTCTTCCGCAATTCCCGACAAACAGGCGCCCCACGGTCTGCGTCTTCGAAATCTACCTGTGCCTGTAGGCCGAGCCGTCAGGGATTTTTTTTATAAATATTATCTGTTATTAAAAATACATAATAGAAACGTATGCTTCTTGGTTCTTATTAGAATCCAGAAGTATTGACTTTTTTTTTTCATTTATTGTATATGCCTACATCAATAATATAATAAAATATCATTGTTATCTCAATACATTTTTGAAAACTGGAGTAGCAAATAATATCTAAATCATATAAAATCTTCAACTATGTTAGAAACACAGACATACATATATAAAAATTATGCAGACATGTATGCATGTATATATTCATATAATTATATATTACATATATTTATATACATATATGTAAATATAAATATACATACGTATATAAATATATATATTCATATAATTATATACATATATATATTCATACGTATATCATACATGCATATGTGTATTGTATATGTTTTCACTTTTACGAGAAAAAATTATGTCAGATATATTGGATTGCAGTGTAAGAGTAAGAAAATGTTAAAACTACAGCAATAATACACCAATATTTTACTGATTATAAAAAAACATTAATTGATTAATCTTTGTATATTACTATACTGTCATACTGGAAAGAAACAACAAAAGTTTGATCTAGGGGCCCTGTATAAAATCTATATTTTAAGACATTCTTATTTCTTAATAAAAATTTTAATTGATATTTAATAAGTAAAAATGTATTAAACAAAATATAATTTATTTTTAGGTGTCACTTTATAAACTAATCGAATACAATAACATCTCTCTTTAATTTTTCTTCTTTTTTTAATTAATTTTATTATTATTATTATAATTTACCATGTCATGATTTCATGACCAAGAATAAAAATATCACTATGGGACTTATAAATATTTAATTTAAATTATTTACAAAAATTATAATAATAATAAATTATAATATAAGAAATGCAAAGAAATATGTATTAAATTTTACAAATTAACATTATACAATTTGTTAAAACGATTCTCGTACATAATTAATTAGTATTTCTAATAATCAAATATCAATTAATTAAAAAGATCCCATTAAATACATTTTAATTTACATAAAATGTATTTAATGGAAATTAAATATATTTTATGTATACATTAAATGTACTTAGTTATTTGTATAATAAATTTATATTATCCCAAAATTTATTTTGTAAAAGACAGTTTAATTTACAAGTTAATTTACACAGTTTAATTTTTTAGTACGAAGTATTAAGGCATAATTGTGTTTTATTATCCTATCCACAGAGGGCAGCAGCACAAAACGATGTTATGTTAGCTACAATGCATGCCGGTTTTTTGTCAACCAATGGGAGAATGGAACCTTTCACGTTTGAGTCGCACCCCTATATTTGGCCTTATTTAATTCATACCGTTCAAAGATTAAATAAGGCTAAATTTAGTATATAATTATACTGGTAGTGAAATGATCGTGCCCCCCCTGACGCTACGCCACTGTTCATGTGTACAGTAGGAGTTATAAAGAACAAGCAGGTTTTTCTTCTTAACCCCAACAGCATATTCGCCATTCCCAACCGTCAGGGAAAAAATAACAAATTGCGTGTGCGCAAGAACCGGGTTTATGAGGTTACTGCATATATCAAGTTGGCGATTACTTTTGGCTTGGTTTTCGGATTTTAGGCACACGTTGTTCCAATTATTGTGTGAACACGTGCAAGTCAGTCGTTGATACAGTTTATAGCTTACGTAATAATGAATTTACCTGAACAATATGCGTATATTTCTTTCAAAAATGATGAAAATAATACAATTTATCGAGTTAAAGAACATACGTGGATATGCAGCAGAAGTAAGTTTATTTAATTAGATATAGTTTCTGAAGATTGTAAAATGCATATAGATATTTTTGTTAATATCTTTCCAGTTTTGATTATTTTTCTTCAATGATCAACTTTAATGTGATTTACAAATAAATAATAATATTAACTATGCTAGATAATAAATTGTTACTTATTTTGATAATTTATTATTATTATCAAATATAATATAATATCTCGATTACTATCAAATTATTACTGTTGAAATTGATATGTACTATCAATATAATTTACAGATAATTAAATTGCTAATAACAAATAAAAATTATTATTATTAAACTTACAATGGTGTTTTAGAACTTATAAGATTTTTCTGTGATATTTTACTTTTTTGTGAATATGGTGACTGAAACCTGAATTAGCAATTGATGTATTTTAAATCCATATCCTTCCTTTTTCATAATTACTACTTTATTAAGATAGTTAAATGAAAGAGCTCATTGAATTATTTTTTCATTACTGCTAGTATGTTATATTTTGTAATATTTATTTATTATCATTATTAACTTATCATTAAGTGTTATCAAATAGTAATATTTTTATTATTTTATCAATGTAAATAGAAAAGAGGTAATACTTATAATAAATTTTATCTATATTAGATAAATAAATTTATAATCTCTCTTAATATTGTAAATTTATTGATAAAATTTATTATAAATATTATCTTTTTTAATAATGAAGATGAAATGCCTTTTGTAATTATGGTTATAAAATATTACCTCTTTTCTATTTACATTGATAAAATAATAAAAATATTAATATTTGATAACATTTAATGATAAGTTAATAGTGATAATAAATAAAATTTATAAAATATGACATACTAGCAGTAATGATAAAATACTACCTCTTTCCTATTTACATTGATAAAATAATAAAAATATCTGATTTATTTATTATTAATATTTCATTACATTTAATAATAATAAGTTAATAATGATAATAAATAAATTTATAAAATGTAACATACTAGCAGTATTGGTAAAATAATTCAATAAACTCTTTCATTTAAATATTTTAATATAGTAGTGATTATGACTAAGGCAAAGGACAGATTTAAAATACATCAATTGCAATTTGAAGTCATTTGAAGCAATTTGAATCATCAGATTCACAAAAAAGTAAAATACCACAGGAAACTTTCATAAGTCCTAAAACACCATTGTAAATTTAATAATAGTAATAAGTTTTATTTGTTGCTATCAATTTAATTATCTGAAAATTATATTGATAGTAATCTAGATATTATTGTATTATTATATTATATTTGATAATAATAATAAATTATCAAATATATAACAATTTATTATCTAGTATAGTTGATCATAGAAGGAAAAGAATCAAAACTGGGAAGATATTAAGAAAAATATCTATATCTACTTTACAATCTCCAGAAACTGTATCTAAATAAATAAACTTACTTCGGCTGCATATACACTTGTAAATTCTTTAACTTGGTAAATAAAGAAATAGTTTTGAGCTTCCCTGTAAACGTATTCTAAATGCTACACATAACATATTCTATAGTAACCTTCTTCTAGTGCACCTTAATAATATATACAAATTTCATTATGTTTAAAATAGTGTAACACTTATTAAAATACAACATGAATTATTTTCCCACATAGACCATAATGTAACGCAATACTTTTGGGTGCCCCTGTAAAGGAACTATAAATGCTACATGCTTCATTTTCAATACCAAACATGCTATGATAAACCTCAGTAATGTATATCAATTACATTACCAATCATACTATACTATATTTATGCGAGTTAACGGACAGACAAACCAAATTCATAAACACTTTTCAACTATGTTGGAAAATGTTACAAAGTCTAAATAATTTTTTTTAAATAAATATATTTTACCATTTAAGAATTAAATAAGATCAAAATGGAATATGGAATTATATATATATCCATAAAGTGCCTTTTGTGCTACCATCTGTTTTCAATGATCAAAAGAGAAGTGATTATTAAAAGGATCTTATAATTATCTAAATAGAGATTTTAATTGTTTATAAGACAATCAAAAGAATCATTTCCTACATGTTATATCGAAAAAGAAGACAATAGTAAAATATTCAATAAATTGTATTTAATAGGTAATAAAATATATATTAAAGATAGAATGCAAAAAATAAACAAATAACAATTAATTTTGTAAAAATTACAATTTCAATTTAATTTAAATTATATGCATTGTTTAATTTTTTTTAATGTTAATTTAAAGCAATACCAATTGGCAATTAGAACATACAAGATTTAAAAAACTAACATTATTATTATTAAATAACAATAAAGTTTAAACAATACATTTAAGTTATTTACTGATAAGCTCATTTGCATAAATTTATATCTTCATCTATTGAATAAAAAATAATTTCATAAGCGTTGGTACTAAATATTTTAAGAATACCATACTACTTTCCCACAGCAGAGGTAAAAAATAAATAAAATAATAAACTCAGGAAATTATAAAATAAATAAAAATACAATTTTAAATAAGTTTTGTATTATTTGCCTTCTGTTAAAATCAATATATTTCTACATGGGTCACAGAATAGAATACATTCAGAAGGGATACTCTCATTGGCTGCTATGGAAATTATATTTAACATGGGATTCGCATAGAAGCTGGCGCCGTCTGGAGGAAGGCAGTAGGACAAACAGCATGGTTGCCGTAAGACTGCAGCATTTGGCAATTTATCGCTTTTTTGGCGACATTTTAAATATGATGGTTAAAAAAGGGGGAGTGGGGTATGGAGGAAATTGTAAACATTGGGATTTATTTGCCGCTGCTGACGGCCTACTCAACAACTGCGCATTTTTGACTTTGTGAAAAAGCAATAGTTCAAACTTCAATTTTTATTGGCATTAATTTTTAAAAGATTAAATATTTTTAAATTAAAAATGGATATATAATAAAATGTGTCAATTTTTAATTATGGCTATATGAAACTAAATCCAGCTTTTTTTTTTTTTTTTTTTTTTTTTTTTTTTTAAACAAATTAGTTATTTTATTAAAATAAATTTTGATTTGTGACTAAGATTTTTTTTTTTTTTTTCTTCCCATGTACTTTTTTTTTACACATATTTTCGGCTCTGAAATTATTAATTTTTAAAGTTGCAATGTTTTCATTAAAAAGAAAAGTTTATTCCCATGTGCCATAA
This sequence comes from Maratus michaelseni, assembly GCA_963931845.1. Taxonomy (NCBI): domain Eukaryota; kingdom Metazoa; phylum Arthropoda; class Arachnida; order Araneae; family Salticidae; genus Maratus; species Maratus michaelseni. The sequence continues at coordinate 83,373,808 of OZ007586.1, forward strand.
TGATATCGAAATTAAAATGTGGGTTGTGTACAAAAAATTACTAAGCACAACATATTCTTAACATTTATCTAAAAGTAATACAGAATTTTATTTGCTTCAAAAATCTATAAATCCAGAATTTTTACTGCTTTTTTTTCCCCCCATTTTATAAAAATGTTTACTTAGTGTGAATTAAGAATAAATTTGTGTGCCAATTAAAAATCTGAACGATAGGTACTACATATCTCGATTTTAATTAATACATTAAATAAAAACTTAATTTGGTTTAAATTCAAACTTTTTTTTTAGATATATAGAATTATTTTGAAGTTTTTCTTCTCTCCATACACTTATTTTTAATGCTCATTTCTAGTATTTTATTCATATTTATGTTCATGTGAAAACAGTTGAAGCCAACCTTTAACAAAATTCCAGTCAATTCTGTATTTTTGAAATATCTTTCTCATTCTTTATTCTTATTATTTTTTTTTTTCCCACTTCTATTTCATGAAATGTTTACAGAGTGATTTTTGATAAATTTGTGCAGTTTGATAAGTAATTTGCAAATTCTTTAAATTGTAATCTAAAATTTCTTTTACTTATGGAAAAAAAAAAAAAAAAAAAAAAAAAAAAAAAAAAAAACTTGTATAATTTCTTTCTTCTTTTTTTATATACTTTCAATTCTTTAAAATGTTCACTTCTATAACCATTATTAAAATTGTACAGTTAAATAAATGGTTTTCTTTCTTGATAAATACTTATGAAAACTTTTTCAATATTCATATTTTTTACTTATTTATTCTAATCAGAAACCTACGAAGAAATAAATCTGCAAAATATTCTGTCTTTTTTTTTGTTATGTTGTTTTCAAAAATAAACATTAGTAAACTTATTTATTAATTTTAAAATTTGACGATATTTTCAAGGCATATTTTGTACCCATGAATCTTAATAACTATAGTCAGTTTATTTAATTTATTAAGAAAAAGTCTCACTATGTACTTACATTAAAAAAATTACCCTTTTTTTTACTACCCAAAATGTAAAAAGTTTCTGAAAGAAACATGTTAAAAATAATAGTTATTTTAATTATAAATTATACTGACGATCATTTTTATACTGAAAGAAAACTTGTACCGCCTTTATCTAGAACGAATAAGTAGTCATTTTCTAAATCCCTAAACTAGAAATATAGATTTCCGAGTTATGCAAATAACAAACAAATAACTGAATAGACAAAATCATTGAGATAGGTGATGAAACGATACATTGTATTATGAATCATTTGAATTGTGAGAAATTAACCCTTGATATCCAGAATAAATTCATAAACTAGAATTATAGTTACTAAAACTAACATCTTGTGTTCATATTTATTTGCAGAGATTAAAATCAGTTTTACCAGGATAATATAAAAAAACACTCTTGAATTTTAATAGAGGAGACCAGAACTCTCCAGCAAAGGGAACTAAAATTCATAATGACATGGAACTTCCCCCCCCCCCCCCTAGAGCCGCAATTTAGTTTCTAGATGCTAGTGACAGGATTTTTTTTTCTCAGTATAGTTTTAATGATTATTTTATTTTCTCTTGTCTCTTACCTTATTTTGAAATTTTCCATCTTGATTTTCATTCTGAAAAACAAAATCTTGTTTTTTTTTTTTTTTTTTATCCCTCAGTAGTGAATAAAAATCATGGCTGCCAACTTTTATATTAACACAATTTCAGAATATTTTATCATAATATTAACTATTAAAGAATTAATATTTATTTTTTTATCTTATTTAATCATAGAAATTCTGCAATTAAATAAGGCAAAGATTCTTAATAAAAAATAACTATAAAAATAGCATAAAAGTTGGCAGCTATACTAATTACAGGGGTGGAAATTGCAGTTTTGTAGCAGCATTTAGCAATTCTGTAGCAGGACACAATGGCTGTACCATTGAAATCGAATAGCATTTTCCCTTTTAATATGAAAACCAAGGATTTTTTAGAAAATGTTGTCAAAGTTTATACTTGGCATCTAAGTTCTTAAGGCACTAAAATAGTTTTTATGATAGAATAATCACAACTCAAGAGCAAATTCATTATCAAAGACTTTAACTAACTTATCGAAAAATGCTATTAAATTCCGAATCAATTCAGTAGTCATGCCCTGCAAATTTCATATAAAAATGAGTTATGAATATGTCAGAATGTTTCCCATTGGCAAGCAGGAGAAAATATTTTTTCTTGAGAACAATTAATGCCAAAAATATTTTGCAATAATGTTTCTTTTTCAATGACAGTACAGCAGTTGCGTCTTTGAGTAAACATCCTCTTTTAATTAAGATGACGTGTAATAAATAATGTAAAATGTGAAATTTAGACCTGAACCTGTAGCAGAATTTGTTATTGATAATTTTTATTAGCTTTAATGATGCTACAAGGATAATATTGTGTTAACATTTCTGAAAGCCTATAAAAATGTCCATATAAAGGTGTTTTTTTTTTCTATCAATTTTTTTAATTATGGAAAATTACATTCTTATAGCAGATTGGAGCAGAATTCAGATATTTTTTTCACTTCAGTAGCAGAATGTAGCACTAAATCAAAATTTAGTCTGTGGCTTGAAGCAAATTTTCACCCCTGTAATTACAAAGAATTAAAAATCAATCAACAAATGATTCCATAGACATGCAAACAAACACCATTTTACATCTTTCTGCCCAATTTATTAAATAAGAACATATTTTATTTACATTGCAATAAAACTTTTAATATAAATTCTAGGCTAAAGTAAAATAACAAATTAGGCAATTAGGTGGAAATATTTTCATCCATCCTGCATCTACGTTGAGTACAGAGGAAACCACCAAAAAGCTCTGAAAAGCTGGGTCATTTGTACTTAATTAACCTGTAATATAAAAAAAGTTACATTTAAAATACAAATGAATAAATAAGAACATTACAGATTTATTTATCTAATTTAAATATAAAGAAAACAAAAATAAGAAGTCAAATGCCAAATCAACATGCAATTTATAACTCACTCTTTAGACACTCGGGACAGAAAATACACACTAAGGCTGTGCGATCTAAGAAACTTAATATCGCAATATATCGACAAGTTAATATTAATATTACTAACATATTTCAATACTAATTTAAAGGGGGGGGAGGGGGGGGTAAAGAGCATTTGCTGTTTTTAAAGATAAATGATATAATATCAACAATTTAAACACAAAACTTAGTTGAAAGCAACGAATTAAAATTTTTATATCTATCTGCTCATAGAACATAATTTCTATTTTTAATTAAAAAAGGAATATCTAAAAGAAAATTAATAAATTGTTCAATACTTTTTGCATTTATACCATTACTTTCATAAAGATTTTCGTTGAGGATAGTATTTTGCCTATTTTCATTTTATTGTATTAACCCCCCCCCCACCCCCTCTTTTTTTTTTTTTTTTTTTTTTTTTTTTTTTGTAAGTCTTATATTCACCACTATAATATGATTAAATATAGGATTAAAAAAAAAAAAAAAAACTTCATATTCACCACTATGACACGATTAAATATAGGATTTAAAAAAAAAACACATCTAATGAAGTAAAATTCAAAATTGTCCATATAAAAATGTATGTAAAAATGTATTTAATTATAGATTAATATTGGTTAAAAATATCAAACTTTGTTTTAATGACTAAAATTATTTAAGAAATTTCAAAAATATCATTTATTTTGAAAAGCTTATGGTTTACTACAAAATGTAATCATAGCAACCATGTAATTTTTATTTTTTTTACACTAATTTTTATCTAACATTGTTTAAATTCATAATGTATCTCTCATTCAAAAAAAGATAAAAGAAAATCTTTGCTGAATAACTGATGGACATTTCTCTTTCCCTGCACATAAATTTCATAATAAAATGCACTAGAATAAGCAAGTAGTTATGACCAGGGTTGGGGAATTTTCAGAAAATCTTACCAGCCAGCAAGATGCAAAGTGCAGTTGAAAATTTTTATGACAAAATGTATGCGACTGCAAAAATATTTAATTACTATTAGTAGATTCATTTTCATATTTTTTTTCCCAAAAAAATTAAGAAATATATACAACAGAGGACACTTTAGTACAGGATAGAATTTAGTACCATGTTTACATCATGGTAATTTGTAAAGTTGCAAAATAGAATTAGTAAAAAAATTAAAGCTTTTTGGCAAATCTTCAATAGCTTACAGATTTCAAAGGCTGCCTAAAAATCCACTCGCCAGTAGTGAGTAAAATGATGTATTTTCCCCTCGCCCCTGGTTATGACAACAGATATTACAATTTTTGCTTTTTCATTAATAACGCATTTAAAGTAAAATTACCAGTGGTGGCAATAAAGTCAATCGCCAAATTTTCTTGCATTTATTTATTTAAAATTTTCAATTAGTGTTAATTTAAAATTAACTAGCTCAAATAAAAATGTTAATATACACATATTTCAACCAACAAAAGTAGAATCCTTGATGAAATACAAAAAAATTATACTCTTTCCTCGTAGGAAAGTGGCCATAAGATGGCCGCTGACAGACATTTTCTTTGAAGTATATGTGATTAATCTCCATAAAAAAGGAAAAAGAAGCAAAAATATTCATATAAGAAATATAAAAGAAATCACCTTGATATCCATGGTTTAATATATAAATAATGAATGAAAATGTAAAATAAAATTCAAGTAATCATTAGCTGCAAACAGCAAATTTTAAGTTCAGGGTTTTAGAGTCAGGCTCATAAAAATAGAATCAATGAAAAGTTTTATAGCTGGCATAATTTACAGAAAATTAGAAAATACTAAATATTGATATTTAAAAAAAATCATAAAAATCAGTGATATATGTACATACATGAATACATATGTATATGCATCGTCTATATATACATACATGTGTATGTATCCATATGTATACATAGATATGTGTATATTTGTGTGTGTGCGTATATATACATGTATATATATCAATGGTGCCCGGCTAACCAAAAAGTACCAAAAAAAGAAATTTACAAAAAATTCTATGATATTTTAACAAATCACTTTTCAGAGTATTTTAAAATAAATAATACAATGCAATAACTTAAAGATTATCTACTATATGCAAGGGTCTATTTTTTAAGTTGGGGCCTATTTAGCATTTTAATTTGGGGCCTTCACAAAAATCAAGTTAATAAAATGGACCCCTTCACAAAATTCTTTATAATGAAACAGGTGCCCTTCACAAAATTCCTTTTAACAAAATAGGCCTTTTCACAAAATTCCTTTTAACAAAATAGGCCTTTTCACAAAATTCCATTTCATAAAAATTTACTATTTATTATTTATATATTATTTTGTGACTTTTAAAATGTGTAATTTGTAAACAAACAAGTTCACCAGAGAGGAAAACTTCAGCAAAAGTATTTAAAAAAGTTTTTGTTAATAAACGCTTGTTTCGAATTAGAGTAGCTGGATTTCTACTTTCATTACAAAATGTTATTTTTCACAAAAATATAATAAAATTTCACAAAAATAACCTTTACTTTTCACAAACTGTGCCCCCAAGAAAAAAAAAATCTGCATCGACTCCAGATATGGAATATATATATATATATATATATATATATATATATTGAAACATTTTCAACTAACAGCCTTAAACTTAATAAAAGTCAGATTTGTTCCTTTGAATACTGTATTTAAATGAAATATTTTACAAATCACAATAAACCTGAGGAACATTTTAATTTTAAATTTAATTTGGAATTCAAAAGTAACAAGTTTGCTCAATTTTTTTAATTAAGAATCTAAATTATAAAGCAAAAACATGTCTGTGAGAAACGCAGACATCATATCAACAGTGGCAATGACCTGGGCGAACAATTTCATTTTTATCAAACTTATTAACTTCTAAACGCCACCCAATTTTAAATTTTACACCATCAAAAAAACACACACATATATATATATATATATATATATATATATATATATATATATATATATAATTTCATATGCAATTTCTTTGTCGATGATTTACTGAATAGTTCTTCACTAACATAGTTCTAGTATTATTAATTTAGGCGTTAAAACCAAAACCAGTATTATTTCTGTCCACACCAATTTCTTTTATTTATACTATATTATGAGTTCAAGCACATCCTTGTGTTAAATTTTCTGTACTATATTAGCATAGATACTCAAACTGAAGCAAACATTGCAGCAACAAAATGCATTAAAGCAAAAATCAGAGATAATGTCATAAAATTTACATGTGCAGGCATTAGGAGCACAAAATGCAGGTAACTTTTAAATATATATATATAAATGTCTAAAAAAATACAACATACATTTTAACTTTTAGTTCACAGCATATCTATATCTATCTATCTATATAAACCAATGTAAAAAAAAAAAAATTCATAAAAATATCTGTAAAACTTTTGAAGCACTGAAATTTACCGCAAACCAAATTCAGAGATCTTAAGAAAATTTGTTTACGTTTTTAAGTCCAATTCTTTCTCTAACAATTCCGCAAATGATAATCATACAATTAGAAATTAAGCATTCTGATGCAACACATCTTTTACCCAATTTAGCTTTATGTAATTTGTATGTTCAACATATGAAAATCTGTCTTTCTGTTGATATATTTCAATTCAATTTTTGATTCAATGTCACAAAATGTGTAAACACCCTCTCTCTTTCACATCCCTCGCCTCCTCCTCTTGAAATGTAATATACTTAATAATATATAACCTTTCAATACTGATAAAAACAGACATTTGAATACCGATTGCCAGGGATCTGTTTAGGAGAAAATTGGGTCCTTTAAAGGATTCTTCACAAAATTTTTCATTTCAAAACAGGAAAAATCACAAAATACCCTTCACAAAATTCTTTGTCTTAAAAATAGGTTTTTCACAAAATTTTTCCATCTTTAAATCAAACATTTCACAAATTAATCATTTAAAAGTAAAATCTGACCTGTCACTTTTACATATATAAAGAAAAGACATGTATTTTACATCCATATATCTCCGTAAAAATGTATAAACAAGAACCTGAATATAACGATCATTTCAAATTCACAAAATTAGGATTAGATTTTTCACAAATATAAAAAGTTGTTACCAATTTCACAAAAACAGGACCCTGGGGAAAAAGTCTGGACAGACACTTGATTGCTATAAAAGCCTTAACTCATATAAATGAATTTAACTATTTATAAATAGACAGAAGTTGCAGGTAAGTGCACCCTGTCATAATACATTTTATTAATTAAGTACCTAAGATTGTGGTATTATATTATTTAAACTAAAGCTATTAATACTGAACAAAAAGTAATTTTAGAGATCTTGAATGATATATGAAATGAGAATGTTACATTAAAAACCAATTTCCTTTTTCTGCTTTTTTGTCATTTGGTAATATTTTGAATAATTTAAAAAACAAGTGCTCAAAAAAGAATGTAAACAGCTTACAGACCAGGGTTGTATTGGTTTCAACTATGTAAAAAAGGTAGTTTTAAACATCCTGATAAATATGAAGATATGTTTTGACCAAGCGGTCAAAACAATTATTAAAATATTTAAATAATTTAATTTTACATAGAAAGTGAATGAAAACAAATCCCAATAAACAGAAGAAACATTTTAATTTTAAATTTAATTTGGAATTTAAAAGTAATAAGTTTGCCGAATTTTCTAAATAAAGAATCTATATTATAAACTAAAAACATGTAACGCTGACATCATATCAACAGTGGCAATGACCTGGGTGAACAATTTCATTTTTATCAAACTTATTAACTTTTAAACACCACTCAATTTCAAATTTTACACTGTCAAAAATAAATATATATATATATATATATATATATATATATATATATATATTACTTTCATATGCAATTTCTTTGTCGATTTACTGAGTAGTTCTTCCCTAACATAGTTCTAGTATTATTAATTTAGGTGTTAAAACCAGTATGATATCTGTCCACGCTAATTTCTTTTATTTATACTATATTAAGAGTTCAAGCACATCCTTGTGTTAAAATTTCTGTACTGTATTAGCATAGATACTCAAACTGAAGCAAACATGAATTAAAACAAAAATCAGAGATAATGTCGTAAAATTTACATGTGCAGGCATTAGGAGCACAAAATAGAGGTAATTTATTATGTATTTTAGTTTAGTGCTTTTTAAAGAAATATATTTTTTTTAAATCTAGTTTTTTTCCTTTAATTCCCCCCCCCCCCCCCCCCCACCACCACCACTTCATTTTACATTTCAAAGAATATTTTGTGAAACTGGGGAACTTTCATTGCCTGTGTTTTACAAGAAATTTTGTAGTTTTTAATGTTTTTAAACTCAAATTTGCCTGTTCTAGCACTTAATATTTACCTCAAAAGCAATTATTACTTATTTTAAAGCTATTAATGCAGAAAAAATTCCATATTAATTTTTTTTAAAAACATGTTGATGATGATATTTCTACACTTACACATTTTTTTTTATTATTAGCGTGTAAAATTGTTTAATAAAAGAAAAAATCTATAAATAGCCTACTTTTCACACTCCGATGGTTAAATAAGAGACGCGGCTTTTTCTTTCTCCATTGTAGAAATCTTTGTGAAGACGAAACGACGAGTCCAAGGGGACTCTCAATAGAAAAATTGTGTACGAGATTACGGAATCGCAATGATTACAGCTGATTACTGTGAAGACATGTGATTATAACTGATTACCCATAGATTACAGTTGATTATGGTTGATTACACTCAGAAATGCGTAATTACAGTTGATTAAACTTTCATTACAGGTGATTACACTGCTACAAGTTGTGATTTAACAGCTTTACTCGATTTTAATGCATTACAAAAGCTGTTAAACTTCTAGAGACAACTGTAGGAGGTTGTCAAACTGATTTAATAACAAACAAGGAAAAAAATAAAACAACTGTACAAAATACTCAAAAAACAATAGAAAAATTTTCAAACATACACATACATGTATGGATAATTGATTCATTTACCATTTTACAAAACGTTGAAAATTTGTACTTTTTCTTCTTTTATTAAGCATGCATTAAATATGAAACTGGATCAGTTCGAATCCGAATTTGGGCGCGAAACGGATTAGGTCTATAAATTTTATGCCAGTCTTCGGGCTCGGGTGGGTTCAACATAAAATATTTTAATTTATTTTTTCACAAATTGAAAAGAGCGGAAAGAAAAAAACTTGCTATTTGAGAAACAAGAACATACTCTAGTTTCTTAAAGTGTTTTAAATTCATTTAAAAAATTGTTTAAAATAGAATTGAGTTGTTATTGATAGAACAAAAGGACAAATATTCTACCTGATTTTGAAACCTGTGCATCTTCAGTGTTAATAACATAAAAAAATAACTCTGAAGGCTCGGCCTACAGGCACAGGTAGATTTCGAAGACGCAGACCGTAGGGCGCCTGTTTGTCGGGAATTGCGAAAGAAATGACCTTTTGCGGTGATGCGGCAGTTGGAACCGCCTACTTCGAAACCTAACTTGTTTGCAGGCAGAACCAGCAGGGATTTTTTATTTATTTATTTATTTATTTTTGCTATAAGAGTTGGTCCTATAAAAAACTTGTCAATATAAAAGTTTTAGATAATATTAAGAGGTTTTATAATAAATTTAAGCAGATTTGAAATCTTGGGAATTGATGAAGTTATGATTTTTTTTCTTCTAAAACCCTCCTCCCCCCCCCAAGGCAATTTTAAATTATATCAAAAATCTGTCATACATAAATTTTCGGCCCTTCTCCTAGAAGTAATAATAACTTCAAATGGATTCGATGCGTATCATAATTAAGAAATTATGGGTTTTTTTCTGTTTTCACAAAAAGCCCCCCATCCCCCCCCCCCCTTGGTTCGATTTTGCCCATTAACGAACTTGACCGAGATTTTATGCCCTTGATTTTATGTATCAGTTTCGAAAAGATGCGGGAGTTGGAACCGCCTACTTCGAAAAATAACTTGTTTGCAGGCGGAGCCGAAAGGATTTTTTTGTTTTTAATTTTTTTTTTTGCTGTAACGGTTGGTCCTATAAAAAACTTGTCAATATAAAAGTTTTAGATAATATTAAGAGGTTTTATAATAAATTTAAGCAGATTTGAAATCTTGGGAATTGACGAAGTTATGAATTTTTTTCTTCTAAAACCCTCCTTCCCCCCCCCCCCCAAGGCAATTTTAAATTATATCAAAAATCTGTCATACATAAATTTTCGGCCCTTCTCCTAGAAGTAATAATAACTTCAAATGGATTCGATTCGTATCATAATTAAGAAATTATGGGTTTTTTTCTCTTTTCACAAAAAGTCCCCCCATCTCCCCCCCCCTGGTTCGATTGTGCCCATTAACGAACTTGACCGAGATTTTACTCCCCTTGATTTTATGTATCAGTTTCGAAAAAATGCGGGATTTGGAACCGCCTACTTCGAAAAATAACTTGTTTGCAGGCGGAGTCGGCAGGGATTTTTTTTTTGTTTTTAATTTTTTTTATTTGCTATAACGGTTGGTCCTATAAAGAACTTGTCAATATAAAAGTTTTAGATAATATTAAGAGGATTAATAATAAATTTACGCGGATTTAATATCTTGTGAATTGACGAAGCTATGATTTTTTTCTTTTAAAACCCCCTTCCCCCCCCCCTTGGGGCCATTTTTAATTATATCACAAATCTATTATACATAAATTTTCGGCCCTTTTCCTAGAAGTAATAATAACTTTAAACGGATTCGATACGTATAATAATTAAAAAATCATGGGTTTTTTTCTGTTTTCACAAAAAGCCCCCCATCCCCCCCCCCTTGGTTCCATTTTGCCCATTAACGAACTTGACCGAGATTTTATGCCCCTTGATTTTATGTATCAGTTTGGAAAAGATTTATGCAGAATTTTTCCAGTTATCGTGTCCATAAAAAAGTGACATAGATAGATAGATAGATAGATAGATAGATAGATAGATATAAACTTTTGAACTGGGGGTGGTTTTGGGTTTTGGGAGTCATGGTTGTCGTAGATCTGCAAAAATTTTTCAAAACTTCCAACTTAGGTGAGAATGTAATAGGTAGTATTTCTTACGAAATCTACCTAAAACAGTGGGATATCCTTTGTCTGTCGTACCTTTCTGTTTGAAGTCATTTTCTAAAATTACTGGGAAACAGAATTCACGTCTTTTTGCCATAATTGTACAATTATATTAAAAATAATAATATAAGAATGTTGATTTCTGCCAGTGGTTGGGAGTAAATAATAAATTTGTTATTTTAAACAAATTTTCAGGGACTTGAAAAATTACGACACGTAAAAGAGTATTTAGGATTAATATTTATTTCTATGTAACGAGATATATTTAAATAAAAAAAATAAATCTTTAAACAATTTTAAAATGTTAGTAATGATTTTCTGCTGCTTATTCTCGGGCTCGGGTTTTTAGAGTTGTTGGGTTTGGGTTCCAAAAAAAGGCGTCGAATGTATGAATGCATAAATCTCTAACATGAATGTAATTGTTAGGTGTGCTAAAAGTATTTACGAAACTTAAGAACCCCCATGCAAAAATTCGCTTTCGTAGAGAAATGGTATGCAAATGAATTTGAACTCTTTTTAAATGATCAAGTGGAAATTTGATTTTAAAGTTAATTTTTTAAAAACGTGGATTTTGGCCATTGCGATATTTGAAAGTGGAGAGGGGGGGGGGGAGAAACTACGTTAACACTCGGCTCCTCCTTGTAACTGAAATAATACCAGAAGCAGAGAGCAAATTCTAATATAGCATAGGCGTAGCCTCGGAGGGGGGGGGGGGACGTGCCCTTCCATCTTTCTGAACATCAGTTTCTAAAATATGTTGATACAGTCGATTAAGACCTGTCTTGTATTGACCCAAAATGGAAATGAAATAACTACTTTAATTTTCATTTTATATTTCTTCATTTTTTTTTTTACTTAATCAGATGTCAGATCAGTATAGATAGCTGAACTCCTTTTCTTTGAAGTAATGAATTTGGTAGCAAAAATTGTGTTGTGCAGTAAAACCCGGATACGAACATTCATTAAACAAAAGTTTGAACTATCACTCTATTACAGCTGCGGACAATTTCAATGTGTCAGCTGTTTTTTTCCGATGGTCTGCGGTTAGTATCTACATTGCATGTACTTTTTCTTTTCTTCTCATTCCGTCAGTAGATTTTAGAAAATGTAGTTGTGTTTATCAAGCGGGAGTTCTGTTTCCCCGCAATTTATATTTCATTTCATTTGTTGTAACTTTAATTATAATTTAATCAAGTCATAAATATCCTGCTTTTCCAAGCTGTGTCGTTGGAGTTATTTATCAATGGAACGCAACCCCACATCACTAAGATTATAACAAATAATTAATATTTCCTTCATTTAGTTATTAAATATGTTCCCCTCTCTTGCTTATTATTTTTTTTATTGACAGCACTTAATCTTCTACTATACCTCCGCATTTTTAAGATGCAATGGTTGTGATTTTTTTTTTTTTTTTCAAAACAAAATCCTTCTTGAATGAACTGTTTTAAAGTTAATATACAGCTGCACCTTGGTAAACGATGGTAATCCGTTCCAGAAATACCATTGTTAAGCAAAACCGTTGCTATCGAAGGTGAAATTTTCCATACAATTTTGCAGGCGCACATACATTACATGATTAATTACTTCTTAAAAGTGCCGTTTAAACTTATTTCAAATGTCTTAAAAGTTTTATAAATGTCTTTTATTTATTATTAGGGCCATACCGCGGGTGGCGTTAGATACAGTTGCTGTGGTGCTGTTTATTAGGTGCGTTCGTAATTATATAAATACGTAGCACCTATTGTCGTCGCTTGGTCCGTCCGTCTGTCCGTTCGTCCGTCCGCATATAACAACGCAAAAACTACCAAACCGAATGGTTTGCAATTTTAGATATATTATCTTTGCAGAAATTTGTCGAGACATTTCAAATTTTATGAAAATCGAATCAAAACTTTAGGAGATATTAATAAAAATATTTATTAAGAAATGTGAATTATTTTTTTAAAAAGTCGGTGCTTTTTAGGTGCGTTCGTAATTATATAAATACGTAGCACCTATAGTCGTCGTTTGGTCCGTCCGTCTGTCTGTCCGTCCGTCTGTCTGTCTGTCCGCATATAACAACGCAAAAACTACCCAACCAAATGGTTTGCAATTTAAAATATATTATCTTTGCAGAATTTTGTCGAGACATTTCAAATTTTATTAAAATCGAATCAAAACTTTAGGAGATATTAATAAAAATATTTATTAAGAAATTTGAATTTTTTTTTTTTAATCGGTGCTTTCTTGTTAGAGGAGCTTCCGATGGATGTTAAATCGTCAAGCGACCGAGATACTTATTTTATGACAGAAATTAATCTGCAGACGATATAATTCATTTCACAGAATTAAAAATCATCAAGATCTGAATATTTATATAACTAGCTGATACATATATATCTGAATATTTATATAACTAGTTAAGATATTTGTATGAACAGTGTCATAAAATATATACTTAACTAGCTGTTTAACCCGTTCTACGCACGGGATATCATGAATTTAATTCTAAAACGTGCGTACGAACGCACCTCGTTTGTAACGTTTGACGTACAATTTCCAACTTGTTTGTTATAGGAGCTTCCGAGGTTTAATCGTCAAGCGACCGAGATACTTATTTTATGACAGAAATTAATCTGCAGACGATAGAATTCATTTTACAGAATTAGAAATCATCAAGATCTGAATATTTATATAACTAGCTGATACATATATATCTGAATATTTATATAACTAGTTAAGATATTTGTATGAACAGTGTCATAAAATATATACTTAACTAGCTGTTTAACCCGTTCTACGCACGGGAGATCATGAATTTAATTCTAAAACGTGCAACGTTTGACGTACAATTTCCAACTTGTTATATTTGTTACAAAAATATTAATTTCAATAAAAAGATCTAGTGGAGCTTTCCTCATTTACTTGGTCGTTATTAGGTGTGTTCGTAATTATATAAATACTTAGCACCTATTGTCGTCGCTTGGTCCGTCCGTCTGTCTGTCCGTCCGTCCGCATATAACAACGCAAAAACTACCCAACTGAATGGTTTGAAATTTAAGATATATTATCTTTGCAGAATTTTGTCGAGACATTTCAATTTTTTTAAAAATCGAATCAAAACTTTAGGAGATATTAATAAAAATATTTATTAAGAAATTGGATTTTTTTTTTTTTTTTAATCTGTGCTTTTTTGTTATAGGAGCTTCCGAAGTTTAATCGTCAAGCGACAGAGATACTTATTCTATTACAGAAATTAATCTGCAGACAATATCATTCATTTCACAGAATTAAAAATCATCAAGATCTAAATATTTATATAGCTAGCTACAGTACGAACGCACCTCATTTGTCACATTTGACGTACAATTTCCAGCTTGTTTTTACAAGTGAACCTCGAATTAAATGAACCTAGTAGTGGGGTCCAACTGCTGTCAACAGTGTACAACCGTGCACACCTGATCTGGTCTCAAATCAAACTAACCTTGAATTTTTAATTTTTTTTATTTCGACCCAAATTAGTTTAATATTTTGAGCATCGTAGTTCACGTTACGACGATTGTGTTTTCGTCCAACTTTAATTTAATCGCAGGAATGCAAAATTTAACAGAGTTACTTCTTTCCGTTTAGAAAAAAAAAAGGTAAAAAATTTGCCGAAAAAGCGAAAAATCACCAAAAAATTCGGGAGCAATTCTAAACTTGCAGAGGACAAAATATATTATATTAGTCTAAAAGCTTGAAAACGAATTCATTTTACAAGTGTTAAAAAATTGAAGCTAACCGCAGAAAATCGTGTACAATTTTTTATGTTCGCAATTTTAATACAATATAGTTAAACCGGATTCCTTTCGCCACAGAATGCGAAAAAACGCCAAAAATCCCCCCCCCCCACCTTTTTTTTTAAATCGCAGAGGACAAAATTTACTATATTGGACTAAACGGGACTAAAAGATTGAAACCCGATTCCTGTAATAAATGTTAAAAAAATTGCCGCGAAACTCAAAAAAAAAAAAAAAAAAAGTTTAAATCGCATGATAAATTAAAATCATTTTACGGATGATGAATAAACTTTATTGAAAACAGAAAAAAAAATACTGTATTGGGCTAAAAGATTGAAAGTGGATTATTTTTATGAATGTGAAAATATCTCCACAAAACATGAAAAAAAGAAAAAAAAAAGCACGAAAAATTCAAAAACCACAGTTGACAAAATTTACTATATGTTCAAAGATTGAAACCAGATTTCCTTTACGAATGTAGAAAAATCGCCGCAAAACGTAAAATGTGCAAATAATAATAATAATAATAATAATAATAATAATCGCGAAAAACTTAAAAATCTCAGAGAACAAAATTTATTACATTAGATTAAAAAAATTGTAGCTGGATTATTTTTACGAATGTCAAAAAATCGCCGCGGAAGGCGAAAAAGCTTTAAAATTGTAGGAAAAATTAAAATCATAGTACGGATTCCGAATAAAGTTTATTGAAAAGAGAAAAAAAAGTTTCGCTATTGGGCTAAAAGTTTAAAACTGGATTCTTTTCACGAATGTGAAAATATCTCCACAAAACGTGAAAAAAAAAAAAAAAAAAAAAAAAAAAATCACATAAAAAAAAAATTACGAAAAATTAAAACATTGCAGAGGACAAAATTGACGGTATCGTATTTAAAGACTGAAACCAGGTTTATTTTACGAATGTTAGAAAAATCGCTTTAAAATATGTAAAAACTGAAAAAAATTTCACGAAAAACTTAAAAATCGCAGAGAACTAAATTTATTATATTAGGTTAAAAGATTGAAGCTAGATTAATTTTACGAATGTAAAAAAAATCGTTGCAAAGTGCGGAAAAACGCCAAACCCCGCATAACAAATTCGCTATAACGAGTTCCGAATAAACATTATTGAAAAGAAGTCAACATTTACTATATTGGACTAAAAGGTTGTAATTGGATTCTTGTTACAGATGTTAAGAAATTCTACGAAACGAAAAAACCCTCCGCAAAAAGTCACATGAAAAATTCGCGATTAAAATCAGTAAGTACAAAATTGAGTACAAAATGTAATCGCACAGTTCAAAATTTAGTACAATGGTCTGAAAGATTAAAACTGGACCCAGAGGACAAATTTTGCAATAATGGGTTAAAAGGTTGAAACCAGATTCGCATCACAAATGTTAAAAAATTACCAAAATACGCGGAAAAACACTAAAAATCACATAAAAAATTTAAGAAAAATTTAGAAATCACTGAGGACAAAATTTATAATATCGGGCTGAAAAATTGAAAACAGATGTTTTTTACGAATGTTTAAGAAAATCGCCAAGGAATGCTTAAAATTGCATGAAAAATTCGTAAAAAATCTAAAAATCGCAGATCACAAAATTTGCAATATTGGACTAAAAGATTGATGTTGGATTCCGTTTACGGATGTCAAAAAAAATCGCCGCGAAACGCGAAAAATCATATAATAAATTTTCAAAAAGTTAAAACATCGCAGAGGAGAAAATGTACTATATCGGCTGAAAAAATAAAACCAAATTTCTCGTACGAATGTTTAAAAAATCGCTTCGGAAAGATAAAAAACGCTAAAAATCACACAAAAATTTCGCGAAAAATTAAAAAAAGGCAGAGGACAAATTTTACTATATTGTGTTAAAAGATTGAAACTTGTGTCCTAACACAAATGTTAAGAAATTGTCGCAAAACGCCAAAAAACGTTAAAAATCACATAAACATTTCGCCAAAAATTCAAAAATTGCTGTACGATGAAAATGTTTAAGAAAAATAATCTTTTAAGTCTAGGGGGCTAGAAGATCGCAACTGAATTCCTTTTACCCAATGTGAAAAATTCCTGCGACGCCGTTTTTTAACCAAGATACCATTGTATATGTATATGGGAATGTGTGCGTGCGCGCATGTATGGGTTTAATAAACATTTGTGCCCAACCGCCCCCCCCCCCCAAAAAAAAAAAAAAATCAGTCACGCTACGCCTATTTTAGAGAGCAAATTAGAGCTAATTGAGAGCTAAATTTTGGCATATTTGAAACTTCGATAATCGAATGCGGGGGGAGGGCTGGCCCCCAACGCTAATTGAGAGCTAAATTTTGGCATATTTGAAATTTCGATATTCGGAAGTTGGGGGGATAGCGTTAACTTAGTCCACCATTCTAATTGGAATATCACGGTACCATAACCAGAGCAAATTCTAATATTAGAAAGCAAATTAGAGCTATTTGAGAGCTATAATTTGGCGTATTTGAAAATTTCGACAGTCGAAAATGGGGGGGGGGAGGGGGCTTCTTGTAACTGAAACATCTCGATATCACAACAAGAGCAAATTCTAATATTAGAGAGCTAATTGAGAGCTAAATTTTAGCATATTTGAAACTTCGATATTCGAATGTGGGTGGGGGGGCTGCCCCCCTTCTTGTAATTGAAATATCTCTATACTGAATGCAGAGCAAATTAGAGCTAATTAAAAGCTAAATTTTGGCATATTTGAAATTTTGATTTTCGGAGGGGGGGGTAGCGTTAACTTAGCCCCCCCCCCCCCACCACCACCACCATTCTAATTGGAATATCGCGGCACCATAACCAGAGCAAATTCTAATATTAGAGAGCAAATTAGAGCTAATTGAGAGCTAAATTTTGGCACACTTGAAATTTTGATAGTCGAAAGTGGGAGGGGGCTAGCGTTAACTTAGCCCCCTCCCCCGCCCACCATTCTAATTGGAATATCACGGTACCATATCCAGAGTAAATTCTAATGTTAGAGTGCAAATTACAGCTAATTGCGAGCTACATTTTGGCATATTTTAAACTTCGATATTCGAATGTGGGGGGATGCCCCCCCCTTTCTTGTAATTGAAATATCTCGATACCGAATGCAGAGCAAATTCTAATATTAGAGAGCAAAAAATTAGAGCTAATTGAGAGCTAAATTTTGGCATATTTGAAATTTCGATATTCGGAAGAGTCGGGGCTAGCGTTAACTTAGCCCCCCACCCAGGGCCGTAACCAGCGAGTAATGTCAGGGGGGTGGGGGTGGGGGGCTCGGAAATATTTTTTGTGAGCTAAGATCTTTTAATAATCTATATCTTTCGCAAGCTAAATGCAGTAAAACATGCGAAAAAGAACTGTCTATAAAGGAATCGTTTATAACGTAGGCTGTCTATAACATAATTTTTTATAATAAAATTCTTAAACGAAAAAAAAAAATGTGATTCCGAGTAAATTAATACCAAACAAATTAGTAGCGGTATACCTGCTAATACTAAAACCTATCTAAAACAAAAACGTTACCCATTCCTTGGGAGTTTGTCTTAGCAGATTTTTACTGTATATAATGTAAAACATAAATTACATCCGACACCTCATAGAAAAAATAAAAAAATCCCTGACGGCTCGGCCTACAGGCACAGGTAGATTTCGAAGACGCAGGACGTGGGGTGTCTGTTTGTCGGGAATTGCGGAAGAAATGACCTTTTTGCGATGATGCTGCAGTTGGAACCGCCTACTTCGAAACGAAACTTGTTTGCAGGCGGAGCCAGCAATGATTTTTTTTTTTTTTTTTTTTTTTTTTGCTATAAGAGTTGGTCCTATAAAAAACATGTCAATATAAAAGTTTTAGATAATATTAAGAGGATTTATAATATATTTAAGCGGATTTGAAATATTGGGAATTGACGAAGTTATGAATTTTTTTCTTCTAAAACCCCCCTTCCCTCCCCCCCTTAAGGCAATTTTTAATTATATAAAAAATCTGTCATACATAAGTTTTTGGCACTGTTCCTAGAAGTAATAATAACTTCAAACGGATTCGATACGTATCATAATTAAGAAATTATGGTTTTTTTTCTGTTTTCACAAAAAGCCCCCCCCCCCTTGGTTTTATTTTGCCCATTAACGAACTTAACCGAGATTTTATGTCCCTTGATTTTATGTATCAGTTTCGAAAAGATGCGGGAGTTGGAACCACCTACATAAAAAAATAACTTGTTTGCAGGCGGAGCCGGCAGGGATTTGTTTTGTTTTTAATTTTGTTTGCTATAACGGTTGGTCCTATAAAAAACTTGTCAATGTAAAAGTTTTAGATAATACTAAGAGGATTAATAATAAATTTACGCGGATTTGATATCTTGTGAATTGACGAAGCTATGATTTTTTTTTCTCCTAAAACCCCCCTTCCCCCCCCCCTTTGGGGTCATTTTTAATTATATCAAAAATCTGTCATACATACATTTTCGGCCCTTTTCCTAGAAGTAATAATAACTTTAAACGGATTCGATACGTATAATAATAAAGAAATTATGAGGATTTTTCTGTTTTCACAAAAAGCCCCCCCCATTCCCCCCCCCCCTTGGTTCGATTTTGCCCATTAACGAACTTGACCGAGATTTTATGACCCTTGATTTTATGTATCAGTTTCGAAAAGATGCGGGAGTTCGAACCGCCTACTTCGAAAAATAACTTGTTTGCAGGCGGAGCCGGCAGGGGTTTGTTTTGTTTTTATTTTTTTTTTGCTATAACGGTTGGTCTTATAAAAAACATGTCAATGTAAAAGTTTTAGATAATACTAAGAGGATTAATAATAAATTTACGCGGATTTGATATCTTGAGAATTGACGAAGCTATGATTTTTTTTCTTCTAAAACCCCCCTTTTTTCCCCCCCTTGGGGCCATTTTTAATTATATCAAAAATCTGTCATACATACATTTTCGGCCCTTTTCCTAGAAGTAATAATAACTTTAAACGGATTCGATACGTATAATAATAAAGAAATTATGTGGATTTTTCTGTTTTCACAAAAAGCCCCCCCATTTCCCCCCCCCCCCTTGGTTCGATTTTGCCCATTAACGAACTTGACCGAGATTTTATGACCCTTGATTTTATGTATCAGTTTGGAAAATATTTATGCAGAATTTTTCCAGTTATCGTGGTCAGAAAAAAGTGACATATATATATATATATATATATATATATACATATATATATATATATATATATATATATATATATATATATATATATATATATATATATATATATATATATATATATATAAACTTTTGAACTGGGGGTGGTTTTGGGTTCTGGGAGTCATGATCGGCGTAGATCTGCAAAAATTTTTCAAAATTTCCAACTTAGGTGAGAATGTAATAGGTAGTATTTCTTACGAAATCTACCTAGTAATTTAATTGAAATTGTAATAAAGAAAAAGTTATGCATTTCACACTGGTTAGCGTGAATTTTCCAATTTTCAAAGCCTATTACTATTTTGACATTATTGAGCCTATTTTGGAAAATATAGTATGTAAGAATACTTCTGATTACGTTTACGATTGATATAATAAGTAAAAATTATTAATTGGTGTTAAAACAAGTTTTAAACAACTGATTACTTAACAAAAGTAGAATGAAGAAATAAAAAATGCATTGAACGCTGATGTAGATTGTACTTTATAATTTATTATATAATATAGTGCTTCCTTTTGAACTCAGTTAATTCAATCCATTCAGAAATAATTTATATTAATAAAAAAAGATGTTTGTGTGTCCGTGATGGCTACAGTAAAATCTATTACACGTAAAGGTCTGAAAATTTGGGTGAGGATAGTCCTAAGCAGGTCCTAATGCACCTGGGGCTAAGATTTCTTATTTTTTGTTGATTAATTGATATATATTAACTAATAACCTTAATAAACATCGTAAGGCTCAAAAAGTCACAATGAGGTGGCCGAAATCCCGTTGCACAGTTTTCAAAGCAGGGAAGTAACCGATTAACCGTACTTTTTTTTCAGTCTTTTGCGGTCTTGTCGGCTAGACAAATGGAGATACGAAAAAGCAAAAAATATACGCCATATCATCGTACTTTTATCTATATAACGTTTAAAGCATATTAATATTAAACCCTTTAAATCAAATTCTTTTTTTCAAATTCGTCGTTTTTCGCGTCTCTCATCTTTTACTTTCTGCATCCACTCGACCGTTCGAAATAAGAGAAAAAAAAAACGCTTAAAGCAGGTACCTTCTTCTCTACGACACGATAATCCTTTTTAAAAACTATGAATATCAACCCTTTCAAAAAAATTATTTTTTGGACGATACGTTTCGGGTGCTTTTGCATTTTCCTGCAATGTTTAAACATCTGTTTCCGCACTTCGGATCAAAATATGAATATATATATATATATATATCACTTATTTAGCATTTATTTTTCTTTCGAAAGGTGTAATCCGTATGAAAAATATTAATATTAACCTTTTCAAAAAAAAAAATATTTTCCGAAAAGTCACATCGGCGGCTTTAGTTTTTTTCTGCATATTTTAAAAATTTGCATCGACTTCGAAACACAAAATAATAATAATAAAAAAAAAACATACCCGTTTTTTAAGTATATGTTTACTTATAAACGACATATTTAGTTAAGAGAAATACCAATACTAATCCTTTCAAAAAATATTTTTTTTTCGAACTCACTTACGGTTCCCATTGCGCATACTCATCTTATTTAAACTTCTGCCGTAAACTGATTTTTGCACTAATACTCTAAAATTTTAATTTCTTAAACTAACCTTTTAACTGTTGTTTCTATAAAATTTTGATTTAGAAATAATGAGATTTAGTGGTAAAATAATCAATTTGAAAATGCAAAATCGGTTTCAAACTTTTAACTCTATAATATAGTACATTTTCTGCTCAGCGGTTTTTGAAGTTTTTACAATTTTCAATGCCATTTTTAGCAATATTTTGCGTTCCGTGGCAATTTTTTTACATTCGTAAGAAGAATTTGGTCTAAAACATTTAGCCTAATTTGCACATTTTGTTTTCCTCTTATTTTCAATGCGATTTTTAGCGTTTTTTCGCGTTTCGCGCCGATTTTTTAACATTCGTGAGAGATTTTCGGCTACAGTGTTTTACCTCACTGTACTAAATTTTGTTCTCTGTTATTTTTAAATTTTTTGCAATTTTTTCCGTTTTTATTTTTTTTATCTGAATCTAAGGTAATTTTTCGCCACTAGTAAAAGAAATCCGATTGTAATCAATTTTTTGACGTAATATAGTAAATTATGTCCTCTTTCCAATAAAGTTTATTCTGAATCCGTACAGCAATGTTTTAATTTTTCGCAATTTTTGGAGTTTTAACACATTTTGCGGCGTTTTTGTGACATTTAAAAAAATATATCTCTTGTTTTAAATTTTTCTCAATGTAGTAAATTTTGTCCTTTGCGATTTTTGATGCGACTTTTTGAGTCTTTTCGCG
Organism: Maratus michaelseni; assembly: GCA_963931845.1. Classification (NCBI taxonomy): domain Eukaryota; kingdom Metazoa; phylum Arthropoda; class Arachnida; order Araneae; family Salticidae; genus Maratus; species Maratus michaelseni. Next base: position 83,396,174 of record OZ007586.1, read on the forward strand.
ATTTGCTACGTTTTCTCCCCAGTTTTACCTTCTAGTCCAATATAGTAAATTTTGTTCTTTTTTTTCAATAACATTTATTCAGAATTCGTGCAGCGATTTTAAATATTTCATGATTTTAAGATTTTTTTCGCGTTTTGTGTTATTTTTAGATGGGCTCGGTTAACGCCGGGTGGGTCGTTATAAATATATATTTTAATTACATATTTTAAAAATATGCCTGGATTTCATTATTTTTTTATTATTATTATAAATCTAATATCCATATTCCTCAATACTTTTATCAGAGAAAGACGTAGATTTCAGTTAGCAAATAACAAATACTTAAAGAAAAAAAAAAAGAATATGTTTGAGAATGCTTTATATGTGTTCGCTTTACATGTGTTTCATGAAATTCGATGGTCCAACCTGATTTAGAACAAGTTGGAGATTGTACGTCAAACGTGACATACGAGGTGCGTTCGTACTATAGCTAGTTATATAAATATTCAGACCTAGATGATTTTTAATTCTGTGAAATGAATTATATCGTCTGCAGATTAATTTCTGTAATAAAATAAGTATCTCGGTCGCTTGACGATTAAACTTCCGAAGCTCCTATAACAAAAAAGCACCGATTTAAAAAAAAAAAATCAAATTTCTTACTAAATATTTTTATTAATATCTCCTAAAGTTTTGATTCGATTTTAATAAAATTTGAAATGTCTCGACAAAATTCTGCAAAGATAATATATCTTAAATTTTAAACCATTCGGTTGGGTAGTTTTTGCGTTGTTATATGCGGACGGACGGACAGACGGACGGACCAAGCGACGACAATAGGTGCTACGTATTTATATAATTACGAACGCACCTAAAAATGAGCACCTTTCATAATTGTCTATAATGCGAGCACCGCCCTTTTTCGAAATAACCCTTTCATTCATTTTCCATTAAGGTGGTTTCTCAAATGATCTGCTGAACAACTGGAAATTTTCTGACACAATTTCATTGACTCCATTTTTAAATGCAAAGGCACAAAATTGAGAGACCTGACTATGGAAGCAATTTGGAATTGAAATGAGTTTTCCATTTTTTTTATCAATAAATTATTTATCGAATTATAAGCGATTTTTGTCACGTTATGACATACGCTTTTCTCCTTTCTGTTGCTGAAGCATTGGCAATTTGGTTCAAAATACCGATTTTGACAGTATTTTCTGAAAGATCTTCTGCCTTTACTAAAAAATGGAAAATGTGTTTCGATTACAAACTTTTTGAATAATAACACCTGGCTATTTCATGCGTTTCTGAACAAAAATGAATTAAAAAATGTGTCTGAAAACAGCCCCTTTGGATTTAAAAACAGAATTAAATGTTGGCGACTATTATTCGCGTTCTCTTCGTTTGTAAGAGTCTCAACAAATATTTTTCTCTTACTCAACAGCACGAATTTTCTTGACACATTCAAGAAATAACTTTCTTTCCGAACTCAGGTTTCCTACTCACAAATTCAGGTTCTCACATTAATGCGCCTAAGAATCGAACAGCGTTCTTCGTTTTCCTATAAATTCCGTACATCTTCAGTTACAGCTAATTTCTCATAGACTGTTTACTGTTATAGTAAAACGTAAAGCACTATTCGATTCCTTACAGCCTGATTACCGACAAATTATATACTTTTATAAATAAATATTTTTCGCGAATATGTCAGAAAGGGGCTGGTTTAGATTTGAAAACAGCATTACAAAATGTTCAATTCTTTGAGCCTGCGAATAACCATAACTGTAAATTTGATACCTTTATTAATAACGCAAATTTGTCAGAAAGTAACTGATTTAAATTTGAAAACAGATTTAAATACAATATCCATTGTTTAAATGAAGAGATTTTGTCAGAAGCCTTGTAATAAACTTTACCTCAATCACACTTTTTCGCTTAATGTTTAATTGTTATAAGACAAAAAAAAAATGTTTTTCTAAGTTCAGAATAGAAAAAAAACAAAAACGAAAAATCATGCGTCAAGCATAGTTTATGTAACACTTTCTAACGCTTCCAAAATAATTTTACAAATCATACCGTTTAATAAGCTAAAAGATAACGTCTAAGTAAACTATTTGGAAAACGCATAACATACTTAAAAACATAATTTCAGGAATTTCCAACGTATACAATATTCGGAAAAATATCCGAATACTTTTATTCAGCCCTGTATAAGGATCTATAGATTTGTATATATACTTACATAGGATGCTAAATTTTAGTTCAGTTAGGAAACGCGTAGCACAGTTTAAAATTCTCCATCTGGAGTCTGTCAATAAACGGAAATGTGTTCGAGAACTTTTGTGCTTCCCTGTATAGGATCTACAGAATTTATATACACCACGTAATAGACAAAAAGCGAGTTAAAATTAAAATCGCGTTCAGTAACTTAAAACGCACATGAATTATTGTTAAGAGACAGTAGAGAATTCTTTTGTGTGTCCCTGTAAATGAACGATGACTGCTATACACACAATATTCTGTAGTAAGCCTTTTGTAATGCACCTTAGTGATATATATCAATTTCAATGCGTTTAAAATAGTGAAACATCATTAAAATAAACCGCAAATGATTTTTCCCCATAGGTCGCAATGTAACGGAATTCTTTTGAGTGTCCCTGTAAAAAAACCATAAGTGCTACACACTTCCGTTGAAATAGGGAACATGCTATAGATAACGACAATAACATATAAAAATTGCAGAGCAATCTGAGCCTATTTACGGGAGTTAGAGCACGGCCAGACGGCAAACGGCCATACGGCCAGACAAACCGAAGTCATAAACACTTTTCAGCTAGGTTGGAAAGTGTTAAAAAAGAAAAAGATGACAGTTCAAATATCAAACAGGAACACGCGCATTCTCCGATTTCTTAAAATCACCTTGCCGATGCCGACCCGACACCCAAGACTTGAAACAAATAGCGTTCAATCTTTTTTTTTTTTTCAATTCCATTTGTATAAATTGACAATCTTACTTCTTCGTAATTTCTTTCTTACAAACATTCTCGTTTACGAGCGATATTTCACTTTTAACTTTACTGTCTATTAAACACATGTTTTCAGTTTTCAAGATGTAAACCAGTGGGTAGCGCTTTTCACTAATTAATGATCAGCATGACTAACACATGCCTATTGCCGTTCACCTCACCCTGCTGAGATCATCGCTTTTAAAACGTCACTAACAAGATTTAAAAAATTACTCATGTAACAAAACATGTGGTAAGTAACTGGTATAATTGGGGTGATCTGGACCGTCTGGACTCAGGAGAAGGAAATGTTCCTATTTAACTTGCATTTCGACAGTTGTACCACAAGAAAATGTAACAAAACTAATATGCTTTTGAATAGAAATTTTTTTGGCACATTCGATTTTAGACAGTTGAAAGATCTAAATATTTTTCTTGCAAATATATATGTATATTTTTTTTCAGATGTAGTTGAAATATACAAGATAGTTAAAAAAATAAATAAAAAATTGTGAAATGGTTACGGGGGGGGGGGCTATAAGGGAAACTAGGGGAGCTCAGCCCCCCCTGCCCCCCCATCTGATCACGGGTATGCCCCCACCATTCTAATTGGAATATCGCGGTACCATAACCAGAGCAAATTCTAATATTAGAGAGCAAATTAAAGCTAATTGAGAGCTAATACCTGGTCAAGGGCGGCGCAAGAGGGGTCCGGGTGGGCATATGCCCCCCCCCACCCCATCGGGCATACCTGGCCCCCCGTCGGGGTCAAAATTTAATTGTCGTCGGGGAAAATATTTTGACTTTTGGATTTCAACCCGAGTCGGGTCGGGTCGGGTTGGCACTCTTATAATACAAAATAATATATTAGTAAATTAATATACTCAAAATAACTTATTTTCTAATTTAGATTCCTTTATTTCGGCTATAATATCTTATATCAAAATCTATATAACCGTTTCCTTTCGCAGTGATTAATTTGTTCAGGCCTTCAATTGTCTGTGCTTTGTAAAATTAAAAAGAAAGAAAAAGATTTGTCAGTTTATCTGTTAGGTGGCCGTGTTTCCCATCTCGATGCAATTCGTTTAACTTAAACAAAGTCATCATAATATTCTTAGTTTTGTTTCGGAAGGACATCTGCACCTTCCCGACGCAACATCTTTAATTTTGCTGCTTAAAAATTGTAATTTAACATTTGATTTCGGGTCGGCTTGGGTTGAAATATTTCTGGTTCGGGTCGGAATGCGAAGGACCAAAATTTTTTTTTATCGGCCTCCAGTTGCGGGTTGAATCTTGCATCGTGTGGGGCAAACAGAACCCGACTCGGTTCGTGGTTTGGATCGTATCGGAATCGGACTGACGCTAGTCTTTTTGTTGCGGGTCGGACTTGTATATTTTAACTGTGGGTCGGTTCGAGTCGAGTTAACTTTAACTGTTTCAGGTTCCGGTCGGTTTCGGGTTGGGTTTTGACACTTCCGGGTATGGTTCGGGTTGACCCGATTTCTCAAAATAATCCCCAAAATATAGCTTAAAATGAAAAACTATATATTTTTTAGTATTAATTCTTTCGAGAATTATTTTTTTGTTTCGAGTCGGGTTTCGGGTTGAAGTATTTCAGGTTGAGGTCGACGAAAAATTTTTTGTCGATTTTGGGTAAAAATAATTTTTTTCGTGGGGGTACGGGTTGGGTTTCAGGTTGGTTTTAAATGGAATTTTCGGGTCCGGGTCGATACAACCCAAACTATTTTAGATGTAAATCTATATATTTTTGAATATGAATAATTACATGTTTATTTTTCAACATAAAGGACAAAATCGATATTAGAAATATGATTAAGGGCTTTTCTCCATAATTACATTAAGTTTTGGATCAATTTTCTCCGATTGGGGCTTTCGGATCGGGTTGAATTGAAATATTTCGGGTTCAAATTGAAGCATTTCAGGTTCAGGTGGAAGTATTTTGTTTTCGGATTGGGTGGCGAGTGGACCGAATATTTTTGTTAGGCTCGGCTCGGGGTTCGGGTTGTTTTTAAATAAAATTTGCAGGCCGCAAGTTTTATCTATTACACGATCAGGGCTCTAGTTGGGTGTAACCAGGGGTCGGAAGTAGCGTGCTACAAGTTGCGAAACTACAGTAGACGTTATTTTTTCTATTAGTTTGTGTGGTAGCTCGATACAATAACAAAAAAATCCCTGACGGCTCGGCCTACAGGCACAGGTAGATTTCGAAGACGCAGACCATGGGGCGCCTGTTTGTTGGGAATTGCAGAAGAAATGACCTTTTTGCCATGATGCGGCAGTTGGAACCGCCTTCTTCGAAAAACCTAACTTGTTTGCAAGCGGAGCCAGCAAGGATTTTTTTTTTTTTTTGCTATAAAAGTTGGTCCTATAAAAAACTTGTCAATATAAAAGTTTTAGATAATATTAAGAAGATTTATAATAAATTTAAGCGGATTTGAAATCTTGTGAATTGACGAAATGAATTTTTTTCTTCTAACCCCTCCCCCCTTTCCCCCCACCTTGGGGCCATTTTTAATTATATCATAAATCTGTCATACATAAATAATCGGCCCTTCTCCTAGAAGTAATAATAACTTCAAACGGATTCGATACGTATCATAATTAAGAAATTATGGGGGTTTTCCTGTTTTCATAAAAAAAACCCATCCCCCCCCCCTCTGGTTCGATTTTGCCCATTAACGAACTTGACCGAGAATTTATGCCCCTTGATTTTATGTATCAGTTTCGAAGAGGTTGCGGGAGTTGCAACCGCCTACTTCGAAAAATAACTTGTTTGCAGGCGGAGCCGTCAGGGATTTTTTTTTTTTGCTATAAGTGTTGGTCCTATAAAAAACTTGTCAATATAAAAGTTTTATAATATTAAGAGGATTTATAATAAATCTAAGCGGATTTGATATCTTGTGAATATACAAAGGTATGAATTTTTTTCTTCTAAAACACCTCTTTCCCCCCCCCCCCTTGGGGCCATTTTTAATGATATCAAAAATCTGTCATACATAAATTATCGGCCCTTTTCCTAGAAGTAATAATAACTTCAAACGGATTCGATACGATCATAATTAAGAAATTATGGGTTTTTCTGGTTTCATAAAAAGCCCTCCCCCCATCCCCCCCTGGTTCGATTTTGCCCATTAACGAACTTGACCAAGATTTTATGCCCCTTGATTTTATGTATCAGTTTCGAAGAGATGCGGGAGTTGCAACCGCCTACTTCGAAAAATAACTTGTTTGCAGGCGGAGCCGGCAGGGATTTTTTTTTTTTTTTTTTTTTTTTTTTTTGCTATAAGTGTTGGTCCTATAAGAAACTTGTCAATATAAAAGTTTTAGATAATATTAAGAGGATTTATAATAAATTTAAGCGGATTTGAAATCTTGTGAACTGACGAAATGAATTTTTTTTTTCTAACCCCTCCTCCCTTTCCCCCCCACCTTGGTGTCATTTTTAATTATATCAAAAATCTGTCATACATATATTTTCGGCCCTTCTCCTAGAAGTAATAATAACTTTAAACGGAATCAATACGTATCATAATTAAGAAATTATGGCTTTTTTTCTGTTTTCACAAAAAGCCCCCCATCCTCCCCCCCCCCCTGGTTCGATTTTGCTTATTAACGAACTTGGCCGAGATTTTATGCCCCTTGATTTTATGTATCAGTTTCGAAGAGATTTGTGCAGAATTATTGAAGTTATCGTGTCCATAAAAAAGTGACATAGATAGATAGATAGATAGATAGATAGATAAAGTTTTGAACTGGGGGTGATTTTGGGTTCTGGGAGTCAGGATCGGCGTAGATCTGCAAAAATTTTACAAAAATTCCAACTTAGGTGAGAATGTAATAGGTAGTATTTTTTACGAAATCTACCTAAAATTGGTATACGGCGCCGAAGGCAGCGGAGACCCGATTCAGAGGTTTGTTCGGTTTGAGGTTTATCATATTCGAGGTCGAGGGCGGTGCTATAGGGGGATCCGGGATCCAAATTCAATGGGGAAGTTGCACTCACTTTAGATTATGCATTCTTTTATGTTTAATTGATGAAGACAACTTTACATACCTCAAAACTTAACTCGAAATCGCAAAAATAATTTAAACTATGTAGTTATTGGAGTTTTAAACTCCGCTAAAAGCAAAACAAAACCACGTGATCGGAAAACGCGACGGGATTGGTTTGACGTCACTACACATGAAACGGGGAATTCTGCTCAGAGCCGAGTGCTCGTCGGCTGTTTTATATTGCTTTCTATGTACTATAAACATCTTTTAAAGACACGTTTACACAAAAACAAAAACAATAATTAAAGTCAAAAGATTATTTTATCATATCTAAATATAATGCACTATTAATTTATACATTTGCATTAATTTTCATTTAGAAAAGTGCTGAGGCTGGTCGGATTCGAAAAATACAAAATTATGTCTTTCGGAAATAGTTTTTTATTTTTTTAATTCAAATTTGCTTTTAGGACAGAAAAACTGCATTTCATGTGGGTAAAAATACAGGAAGCTAAGCTAAAAGGCACATATACTGTTCACTTACTCTGATTTATTTAAACGAAATAATGATACTTTTATTACAAAAGAAATCGTAAGTAAAATCGCATTTATATAGTTCTCGAAATGCATTATTTTCTTAATTCATTTTAATGCTTAATAATTCGTTTAAATATGAATATAATTTCGTTTTATGCAGGTTATATTACGGATAAAAAATGTACTCAAATTAATTATGAGAAAACGAAATTTTGAGAAACAATGCAGAAAAAAAAATGCTTTATTTAATACTGATTTATTGCATAAAAATTTTAATTAAATACTGACATAATAATTGTGTATTCACGCTTCAGAAAAAAAAATTACTGTAACATACGTGAGTAAATTTATCACTATTGTCTTTTATTTCCTCTTTTTTATGTACTTACTTAAAAATATGTATTAAATTAATTATTTTTTTAAATACACATCTTTTATAAGCATCTAATGTTTATTTTGATAATTACGCCTCCTTTTATGATTGGAATTCGTGATTTTTCAAAAAATGTTCATTATAATACTATAATTTGACGTGGTCACCGAAGCTTAATGGGAAAATTCACCACTTTTTTTTACGCTTGGTAGAAAATGAGGGCTAATAAATTTATTAAAATAAATGTATAATCTTTGCTTTTTTCTGTTTTAAGGTACGGGAAGAGGAAAGAAAAAAAAAAGCATTATTTAAACTATCTTTTTAGGATTGCTAAATTGATTTCTGAAGGTATAATCATAATTCAATTAATATAGAAAAGTGTAAAAATAATTTAATTACCGTTTTATTATTATTTGCTTACGTATAATGTTTGAATGGATGCAGTACTTTTTGTTTGTTTGAAATATAGTTCCTCAGAATGTCGTATTTTAAGATTTATCAGGTTCTAAAAATTTTATATCTTTATTTTCCTCAATGTTCTAACTTTCGTAAAAAATAAAAATAATGAAAATATTTGAAAATCTTGTTAAAGAAAGCAGTATCTTAATTTTGAAAATAAGCATTATACTGAACAAAGCTTTTTTAAAACAGAGCGAGATGTGCTGAGAATTTGAATATGTTGTTGAAGTAGAGCCCACTCTTTTCACTTTTGAAAACAGCTATCTCATTACGCGTAAACTTTTTATAGCGATATATAAAGAAATCAAGATATATTATCATTCAAGGTTTATTCTTTGTTTGAAGAATGTATTAGTATCATAAGGGCAGGGCATTATGTTGAGAGATATTATGCTATAATATCACAGTGGTTTTTAAATTCAATTCACAGGTAAGGCATGAATTTGCATGATTATTTTTTTTAAGTATATGAAAGGTATGGATTATATATTAATTTAGCAACAAAAATTTTAACATAGAACCAAAGAATAAAGAAAACATTTATAGATTATGAACGAAAATTCAAACATACTACCATTCTTTTAATGTTTAAAATGTTACTAACAACAATAAAATTTCAATATACATAACATTGCTTCAAATGCATTTAGAATTATTATATTTCTGCATAATATTTCTATTTTGGCCTTTTTAATTTCCATAGAAATATTGTTAATTTATAACAAAAATAAAACAGATAATTTTTAAACTAAACATCATCTCTAATCTGCAAAGTTCTATAAAGCATAAAACCTTCAATCCCACATTTTGAAAATTTCACAAAACTGACAGTATTTAAAATAATTACTTGATTGTTTTGCCTGTGTAGTGTAGTCCAGAGATCTGTTTAGGAAGAAATTGAGTCCTTTAAAGGACCCTTCACAAAATTTTTCATATTAAAACAGGAACCTTCACAATACATTCCACCTTAAAACAAGACCCTTCACAAAATTTTTTGTCTTAAAAATAGGCCTTTCACAGTTTTTTTCCATCTCCAAACTAAACCTTTTACAAATTTAATTATTTAAAAGAAAAATTTGACCTGACCCAAAACAACTGAAGCCGTCAAAGAATCTATTTATGTAGCTTTTACATATATAAAGAATCTTGTCAAAATTTCATAAACAAGAAACTGAATATAACAGTTATTTCAAATTCACTAAATTATAATTACTTTTTCACATATATGAAATACTTTTCACAATTTCACAAAAAAAGAACCCTGTGAGAAAAGTCTAGATAGGTCCCTGGAAACATCTTTTGAAAAAATATTAAACTTTTCTCGTGTATATTTATATAAAAATTCTGTAAGCCTGTCTTAAAGCTATCTTAGCACATTTCGCTCTTTCTAATAACTTTAGCTGTTTTTCAAAGATTCAAAACAGTTTATTCAACAATTAAAGAGATAAAACATATAGTGGAACCAAGCAAAATTCATAATTTAAGTATAAAATATAAATACCAAAACCCTTTTATAAGTTGACTCCACCATCCCTAATGAAATAAATCCTATTCGTACCAGTTTATTTTATATTGTGCAATATATATATATATATATATATATATATATATATATATATATATATATATATATATATATATATTATATATATATTTATAAGTATACCTTATTCTATAAAATACAATATTATACTACGAGCAGTAACTTGTACCGATACTTTATTTCTACATCGAGATCTGGAAATGAAAATTCTTAGAAACGCGATGGAATAAAAATATCACTTGGAATTCACAGTATTATTTATTCATTACAACAATTTACAATACTTTTAATTTGTTATACTAATCATTTTTTAGAAAAGAAAGAAATCGTCCAGCTTAAAGCAAGCCGCCCCCATACGAAATAACAGGGAGAAATATAGCGAGGATTTGTTTACATGTGTAGTGACGTCAGAACAGCTTTCGTCACGTGACGTGGCTTTTTCGCGCCACGGCAAAAACTGCGTTTTAAAAGTTAATTTAATGAATTATACAAGTTTCAAATATAGGTAAAAATGGTATCAAAATGTTCGTATTTTTACACTCTATCAGATGCAAGTTAAATTGAAAAACGTGCAATTTCCCCATTGTCGTCGGGGAAAATATTTTGACCTACTAGTAGAATCCTGCATCGGGTTAGGGAACTGCCCATGACCCGACCCGACCCGAGTCGGGGCAGGTTAGTTTTTTAAAAAATTACCTGGGGCTAGCTTATAAAAAACTCAACTCGTGGGTCATGTAGGTGCTGATTTATTTCTTTGTAAGCCGGGTTGACTACAATTGTTTCAGTTTCGGGTTGAGTTTGATTCTTGCGTGTCTGGCTTGGGTTAACCTGTTTTTTCAAAAAAACTGTCCAGAATATTGTTTCAGATTAGAATCATGTATCGGGTCGGGTAAACCGATTGTACCTGAAACCGACCAGACCCGCGATTCGGGTTGGAGCTAATTTTAGGTAGATTTCGTAAGAAATACTACCTATTACATTCTCCCCTAAGTTGGAATTTTTGAAAAATTTTTGCAGATCTAAGCCGATCATGACTCCCAGAACCCAAAACCACCCCCAGTTCAAAACTTTATCTATCTATCTATCTATCTATCTACCTATCTATGTCACTTTTTAATAGACGCGATAACTGCAATAATTCTGCACAAATATTTTCCAAACTGATACATAAAATTAAGTAGCATAAAATCTCCGTCAAGTTCGTTAATGGGCAAAATCGAACCAGGGGGGGGGAAATGGGAGGGGCTTTTGTGAAAACAGAAAAAAACCCATAATTTCTTAACTATGATACGTATCGAATCCGTTTAAAGTTATTATTACTTCTAGGAAAAGAGCCGAAAACTTATGTGACAGATTTTTGATATCATTAAAAATGACCCCAAGGGGGGGGGGGAGGGGGGTTTTAGAAGAAAAAAATTCATAACTCCGTCAATTCCCATGATATCAAATCCGCTTAAATTTATTGTAAATCTACTTAAAATTATCTACAACTTTTATACTGACAAGTTTTTTATAGGACCAACTCTTACGGCAAAAAAAAATTAAAAACAAAAAAATCCCTGCTGGCCCCGCCTACAAGCAGACGGGAAAACAGAAAAAAACCCATAACATCTTAATTTTTATACTTATCGAATCCGTTTAAAGTTATTATTACTTCTAGGAAAAGGGCCAAAAGTTTTGTATGACAGATTTTTGATTTCATTAAAAATGGCCCTGAGGGGAAGGGAGGGTTTTAGAAGAAAAAAATTCATAACTTCGTCAATTCCCAAGATATGAAATCCGCTTAAATTTATTATAAATCTTCTTAATATTATCTACAACTTTTATACTGACAAGTTTTTTATAAGCCCAACTCTTACGGTAAAAAATAAATAAATAAATAAACCCTGCCGGCTCCGCCTGCAAAAAAGTTAGGTTTCGAAGTGAGCTGTTCCAACTGCCGCATCATTTCATGAAGGTCATTTCTTCTGCAATTTCCAAAAAACAGGCGCCCCACGTTTCTGCGTCTTCGAAATCTACCTGTGCCTGTATGCCGAGCCGTCAGGGATTTTTTTTTTGTTGTGGTTGCTGTTGGATTCGGGTCGGGTTGACTGTAATTGTTTCGGGTTGAGTTTTGATACTTTTGCGTCGTGTTCGGGTTAGTCTGATTCTGCAATAAAACTCTAACGTTGTTGTTTCAAATGAAAAACTAAATATTTAAATAAGAAAGTATTTTTACATGTTTATTTCCCTACATAAAAGGTAGAACTGATATTAGAAAAATGATTGTAGATTATCTATATATATATTTGTCTTACGTGGCGCGAAAAAAGGGCTGAATTCGTAACTTATGATTTGGCAACAACTGTAGTTTCCAGAGCTCAGACCAATGAACAGACTAGATTGTGTTAGATCAGCTCCGCCTCCGTCCAATATGGCGGTCAGTGTGAGAGAAGTGAAACCATAGAATGAAACTATTAAAAATACAATAACATGTACGTAATCCAAAGCGTCTGAGATGATTCCTCATTTTAATTATGAGCAATATCGTTAATTTCAAATGAATTCTCAACTCTGATTCAGAATTCATTTACGATTTTCAATCACTCAAAAGACGGAGAAAAAAAAACAACAACTGTCTAGATATCACCTGCCGCCATCTGTTGGTATATTGATGAAATAAAACAAACTATCTTCCTATAACGTAGTTTTTTTTCTAATGAATTTAAGTCGTGCTGTACAAAAAATTCTTTTTTCATCGTATTTAAATGATTTATATGCCCATTGGTAGCGCCAAATAAATGCATTTTCAGTTGTGTTTTCAATGGAGAATTACTTTTTTACATTAAAATAAATTGTCAATTTCATATGTTCAAATGTTTTACGGTAGAACTTATTCCGGCTAGAATTGCTGAAAAAAAGGGGCGAGCGAGCGAAGCGGTCTCAATGTGAATTGCTTCGCAATTCACGGGGGTTGGCGAGCGTTAGCGAGTAGGGGGCTGAGCCCCCTAGTTTTTTCATAATTGTATTAAACTATAGATCTCTTTTTTTTTTTTTTCGGGTCGGATTAGGGTAGAAGTATTTCGAATTTCGGGTAGACAAAAAAATTTGTCGTTAAAATTTAATTTCTGCATTGGAAAATATTTTGATTTCGGAGTAGAGTTGAGTCGGGTAACCAATTTTACGCCCACCACTCGACAATCGGGTGGTGGTTAGTTTTTAAAAAATGACTCGAGGTTAGTGTTTTTAAAATAAACGACTTGTGGGTTAGGTTGGGGCTAAACCGACCTGAACGAGATAAAAAAATCCATTGAACAGTAGCCCGATGTAAACCCGACAAAATAAATTCTTCGTCTCGCAACCCGACCCGAACTGAAAATTGAAGTTAGCCCGAAAGCCGACCCGAACCAGACAAATAAAAATCCATCCATACGTAACCCGATCATAACTCGACAAAATAATTTTCGTCGTCACACAACCCGATCTGAACCAGAAAATTGATGTTAACCCGAAACCCGACCCGAACTCGACAAAAAAATCCATCGAACCGTTCCCAATCCGAATCCGACAAAATAAATTCCTTCGTGTCACAGACCGATCCAAACCAGAAAAATCAAGTTAACCCGAAACCCGACCCGAGCCAGACAAAGAAGTACAACGAACCGTAGCCCAATCCGAACCCTAAAAATAAATTCCTTCGTCTCGCAACCCGACTCGAACCTGAAAATTGAAGCTAACCCGAAACCCGACCGAACCTGAAAATTTATGCTAACCCGAAACCCGACCCAAATATTCTGAATATATAAGTTCTGAAAATATAAGTTAGCCGAAACCCGACCCGAACCCAACAAAATTAATCCATCGGACCGTAACCCGATCACAACCCGACAAAATAAATTCCTTCGTCTCGCAAACCTACACGAACCAGAAAATTGAAGTTAACCCGAAGGCCGAACCGAACCAAACAAATAAAGATCCATCGATACGTAATCTGATCGGAACCTGACAAAATAATTTTCTGTTTTTAGGTTTCGGGTTAAATTAAATTTTCAGGTTAGGATCGGTTTTGGGATTAATTTAAATTTTCTGGTTCATCTCGGGTTGCGAAACGAAGGGATTTTATTTTTTCGGGTTCGGATTGGGTTACGGTTCGATAGATTTTTTTGTCGGGTTCGCGTCGAGTTTCGAGTTAGCTTCAATTTTCAAGTTCGGGTCGGGTTGCATGACGACGGAAATTATTTTGTCAGGTTCGGATCGGGATAAAGATGGATGGATTTTTTTGTCTGGTTCCGGTCGGGTTTCGGATTAACTTCAATTTTCTGGTTCTGATCGGGTTCCGTGATGACTAAAATTATTTTGTCGGGTTCGGATCGGATTACGTATCGATCGATTTGTATTTGTTTGGCTCGGGTCGGCTTTTGGGTTAATTTCAATTTTCAGGTTCGGGTCGGGTTGCGAAACGAAGGAATTTATTTCGTCGGGTTCGGATTGGGTTACGGTCCGATGGATTAATTTTTTCGAGTTCGGTCGAGTTTCGGGCTTACTTAAATTTTCTTATTTGGGTCGGGTTTCGGGTTAGCATAAATTTTCGGGTTCGGTCGGGTTTCGGGTTAACTTCAATTTTCAGGTTCGAGTCGGGTTACGAGACGAAGGAATTTATTTTTTTGGGTTTGGATTGGGCTACGGTTCGTTGTATTTCTTTGTCTGGTTCGGGTCGGGTTTCGGGTTAACTTAAATTTTCTGGTTTGGATCGGATTGTGACACGAAGGAATGTATTTTGTCGGATTCGGATCGGGTTACGGTTCGATGGACTTTTTTTATCGGGTTCGGGTCGGGTTTCGGGTTAACTTCAATTTTCTGGTTCGGATCGGGTTGCGTGACGGCGAAAATTATTTTGTCGAGTTGTGATCGGGTTACGTATGGATGGATTTTTATTTTTCTGGTTCGGATCGCTTTCGGATTAACTTCAATTTTCTGGTTCGGATCGGGTTGCGAGACGAAGAACTTATTTTGTCGGGTTTGGATCGGGTTACTGTTCAATGGATTTTATTGTCTGTTTCGGGTCAATTTCAGGGCGATGGTAATTTTTTGTCGGGATTGCGTCGGGTTTCGGGTTAAGTTAAATTTTCAGGTTCAGGTTGGATTTCGGGTTAACTTGAAATTTCAGCTTCGGATCGGGTTGCGTTGCGACGAATTTATTCTGTCGGGTTCGGATGGGGTTAGGATTCGATGGATTGTTTTTCTCGGGTTATGGTCGGATTTCGAGTTAACTTCAATTTTCCGGCGCTGGTCGGGTTGCATGACGACAAAAATTATTTTGTCGTGTTCGGATCGGGTTACGGTTCGATGGAAATTTTTTCCTGTTTCGGGTCGGGTTTCGGGTTAACTTCGATTTTTAGGTTCGGGTTGGGTTTCGGGTTAACTTCGATTTTTAGGTTCGGGTCGGGTTTCGGGTTAACTTCGATTTTTAGGTTCGGGTCGGGTTGCGACACGAAGGAATTTATTTTTTCAGGTTCAGATTGGGTTACGCTTCGATGGAATTATTATATCTTGTTCGGGTTGGGTTACTGGTTAACTTCGAATTTTTAGGTTTCGGGTCGGGTTGCGATATGAAGAAATTTATTTTGTCGGTTTCGGATCGGGTTACGGTTCGATGGATTTTTTTGTCGGGTTCTGCTCGGGTTTCTGGTTAACTTCAGTTTTCTGGTTCGGGTCGGGTTGCGACTCGAAAGAATTTATTTTGTCCTTCAAGGATCGGGTTTGGGTTCGATGGAATTTTTCTGTCGGGTTCCGGTCGACTTCGAGTGGAATTTCGAGGTTCGAGTTGTGTACAACACTATATATTGACAAAGAACTGGTCATTTTCTAAATAGGCATGGCCATTTTTCAATAAATCTAACTCTATCTAGGCTCTTTGCAATAAGCCTAAAAATAATCAGCTAATTGAGAAATAAATGACCATATTCCAATTAGCCTAACGTTGTCTAGGCTCTTTGCAATCGGCCTGAAAAATAACAGGCTGATTGGGAAAAGGGAGATGATTCTCCAAATTCCCCAATTAGCCTACGATATATATATATATATATATATATACATGTACACCCATCCATCCATATTAAAGTCCTACATCAAGTCGGGTGACCCTATTTTACCTACTCAAACCGATCCGGGGCTAATTTTTTTCATTGTGAAGTGGGTTGATTTTAATTGTTTCGGGTTGGGTTTTGACACTTATGGTTCGGATTGTGGTTGACCAAATTTCTTAAAAAAAAGTTTAAAATATCTTTTCAGAGGAATAATTATTTATTTGAATATTAATGAGTGTATGTATGCTTATTTTTATATTTAAAAACTAAAATTTAAACTAGAGATATAATTGTAGACTACTTTTCCATAATTATATTAAAATATGTATTTTTTTTTATCAGTTCAGGCTGAGGTCGATGAAAATGCTTTTGTGGGGTTCGAGTCGGGTTCAATTATAATTTTCGTATATAATACGACCCGAGCAGGACTCTAATCCACACACACACACACACATATATATATATGTATAACCAATTTGGCCCCCCTATCAGGTAGACCATGCCCCCCCCCCCCGTCGCTAAATCTTGGCGCCGCCCTTTTCCTGGTATCTTTGAAATTTAAATTTTCGATAGTGGGGGGGGGGGGGCAAGTTAACGTAACTGGATGAATCTCCTCTTCAACAATCAGAATGGATGATGCAGAAAAGAAAAATTCAGCGTGTGTTGCACTTGCAATCTCTAACGAAGCAGAAACCACAAAAACAAATAATAAAACCAAAACACTCTCCCTTGAAAAATTCTGTGTTTCCAAGTTCCGTCTTAATAGTAGCGACTCGTGAGAAGCGCCGCGTAGTGGTACAAACTAGATTTTCAATACGAGATTACACTTGATTATACTAAGATTATATAGATTACAATTGATTACATGTAATTACACTAAGATTTCTCGATTACCACCGATTATATGTGATGACGCGATTCAGAATTGATTACAGTACAATTACACTGATTACAGAAGGGGTTGTACGAGATTACACTCGATTGAGAGACCCCTTGGACGAGTCTGTTGAAATTTTCTACTTATTATTTCAGCGGTATCAAGATCTTTCTGGCTGGTTTAGAAAACATTTTTTCAGAACTGAAAAAAATATAACAAATACTAGTACAAAAAATTTATAAACATTGAAATTGAAAGAGAAATAATACAATAAATAAGAGAAAATAACTTACCTTTCAAAAACTTAGGACATTACAAACACGTGCTCAAGGTTATAAGGAAAGGGCATGTTTACAAACACACAGTTCCATCAACCAATCTATTACTGCATTTTTGTCGCAGCTATCATTGCAGGAAGCGTGATGGCGACGTAGGCCAATCATATCACAGACCAGTTTAACGTAGACCAATCAAATCGCTCCATCTCATTTGTACTGTAGGAGTCGTAAAGAACGAACAGGTTTTCTCCCAAACCAACAGTAATTTAACCAACAGTGACGTCAGTTGCCCTTTCCTCGAGGCTAACGAAAAAGAAAGGCTACCGCGGTGCTTTAAGAGTATCTTTTTTTACAGACCGCGGCAGTCACGTGATGCTCGAATGCACCAATGCAGGTGTACGAAAAGTGCATTACGTCACTGTAGCGGTCTGTAAAAAAAGATAAGTGGAATGCACCGCGGTAGCCTGTCTTTTTCGTTAGCCTCGCCCTTTCCTTATTCTATCATAAGGTTGTTCCATTTGAAGCATAGCCAATCAGAATCCAGCAGGTTTGAAACGTCACTTGGCGGACAAAAGCCGATATGAAGAGCCGTGATAACGTAAATAAAGGCTGCTGATGTGTGTAAGAAGAACGAAATCGGCCTATAGAGGCGCTGATTGCAGCCGTCGGTACAGGAAAATTGTCCCTTTAACTAATGCTAAAGTGCCATTGAAACCATTATTTATTATAAACGCGTTTAAAAGGGTTAGATATTCAAATTCGGATAATTTTTACTTTGCCATATAAACACAGAACACAAATAGCACATGAAATCTGAAATTGCGCAAAAAAATAATCATTATGAACAAATTAAAAATGCACGTAAAGCAATGGGATTGCAAGGGATTTTCCTGAAGGGAGAAGTTATATCTTTTTTCCACCAGATGGCGTATTCGAGCGCTTGAATTCCCAATATATATTTTTAAAGATCTAGAAACATAAATAGAATAAAATTATATTCGTTACAATATTTTATTGAAAATTAAGCACACACAGATTAGAGTTAATTAATAATAAAATATATAATGGTTCCATAAAATCGCGATGTGTTTGTTTACATATAAATACGTGAGTTCATTCACGAAAATAAAATTTTCAATGTGTAAAAGTTCAATTAAAAACTAATGATAATTAAAACTGTTGTAAAATAAAATGTTCACGACTATGACACAACAATAGTAATAAAAATATTAGCATTATCAAACAAAATAAATTTAATAGGATTCACATATATCAAACAACTTTCAACAATATATTTTCCAATCATATATATTATTTCTCCTGTCAACATCCCTTTTTCTCTGAAAATACGAAACGCAGAACGACGAATGAGATAACATATGAAAGGATTTTGAACAGGCTTCTGACATAGCACACTTAACATTTTGTTAAAACATAATTTTGATTAAAATTTGCTGATAATTAAAAATTAAATCGGCATTGTTTCATAAAATAAATCAAAGGTTTTCCTCAAAATATTGTTGCCAAAAAAAATACCACATTATATGATTCTCAGCTATTATTATTAAAAAAAACCGCACGGGTTTATTTTATATTTATGATTAAAAAGCGAAATTGAAATTGAAATGTTTAGATTGATATTTCTATGTCCCATGTTTTTCCCGAAGTGGATGACGTCATCCTCTAATGTAGTTAAAATACTATTGTTATTTTTTTTTTCTCGCGCGTGCCTTTAGCAATCTTGGATCAGTTTTTACTCTAACTTTGATGGAATAGATGATATTCTGGATTGACTAACAACTAAATGTTGTTTACAGATATTTTTATCCTTGCTTTTTCTTTAGAAGTTTAAACCTGCATCTAATAAATATTACATATTGATAAAAAATGGTACTTCTCTATTATCCCGTCGACCACTTTTCATAACAAAAAACTATCGCCAAATAAACGGGAGAACGTTGCCGTTGGAATATCAAAATAAATAAATAAATAAAATATAAGAATTTAAGGACACAATTGTTATTTTAATTAATGAAATAACTAATAAATCAGTAAAACATGATGAAAAATACACGCAAATGTCGAATTAAAAACCACTTGATGACGTAACAAACACGTATAATGCTTCTGACATTAAGTAAATGGGACTGCATTTTTGGCGTTTAATCTTACAATTTGGCGATTTTCAGAGCGATTGTATAAAATTATTTTTATTTTTTAATAAAATGTCTCTATCTTGAAATTCGCAAGGCAACTTCCAGTCAAGATTTTTTTGCAAAGGGTTAATATTAAGATATTTTAAAACTGAAGACGCCCTTTTAAAGCTTGTACGCTTGTTAAGTGAATGACATTTTTTTTCTTGTTTTGATTTCAAACCCAGATGCAGAATTTTAAAGTATGCATAAAAAACGAAAGTTGTAAGAGTTAGTTTCGGAAAGACATATTTTTGAAAAGCTTAAACTATCCTTTTTCTATCTGGAACAAAGACCGGAACAGATGTGTTACACTCACGCTAAAATGTAAACAAAAGATTGGCGACTGTTTGGTTGGCGCGATTTCCAAGACTGCGCCAAACGAATAACTTAATACAATGGCTAGGTTGCCATTAAAGGAAAAAATCCCCTAAATTTGGCGACTTTTTTCTTTTTTTTAACCGATTAATTTTTTTTTTTTTTTTTAGCGTGAGTGTAAAGCATCTAAGCCCAAAGACCAACAATTCAGCTTGTAAGTTTCTTACATAATCTTCAGCATAAAAAGGTTCTGAGCAAACGCGAGAAGTATCAGAATTAAAACGAGAATCTCCTTGCTTGGATGAGATAACACACAGCTCTCTTATTTTATTTTTTTATAAAATACACACTTATCTCTGTTTTCGGAAGTTATTGGAACATGTTGATATGATACAATCTCTAGTCATTTCCACAATAAAGCCTGTTAAAATAATAGAAAAAATAAAAATATTCACGGAAAGAAAATTTCCAAGCAGTACAGCGTATGGAATTCTACGTAAACAAGAGAAGTTGTCCGCCAAGTTACGTAATGCGCGAGAAGTTGAGAATTTCCTACAACTGGCGCCGAACGAATGGTACCCCCCTGCACGTGCTGAAACCTGATTTCTTCACGCCGCAAGCAAACAAGAAAATTTCACGCTTTGATCTCGCCAGTCTGGTGCCAAACCGCTCTAGAGCAGTGCTAGTTTTACTGACCCCCTCCAGACGGCGCTCAAAGCAGGCTCCTTCTTATTCGTCTGTTAGGATTCTATTGTCTGTGACATGGGTAAAGGTGGTCAAATTTCGCTAAATTACGTTTAATTATTTAAAAAATAAATAGTTTGCAGATAATTTAAAATAATAAACACTAAGAGAAAAAAATTTAATTGGCTTATTAAAAAACACCTATATATAAATGATATATGTCCACAGAAAAAAAAATTAAATAAATGTTCATCGAAATGTCACTCCTGATACGCTAAAAGCGCCAATCTGGCAACCTTATTCATGTTTTGTAGCCTAAGATTTTTAATCTCTAAGTTTTGACGCATGCGCAATTTGTCTTTTTTTCCCTGACGGTTGGGAACGGCGAATATGCACCCCAACAGTGACGTCAGGTGCCCTTTCCTAGAGCTCCTATAATACTATTATAGGAGCCTTACCCTTTCCTTATCTTATCGCCAAGTTCTGGGATGTTAGTTTGAACAAACACGCCTACCTAAGCACCCTGTGAGCATTTTATGTTGCCACTTTCTTATAGAGGCACCCTAGCGTGAGCGAAGAGCTTAAACTGTGTTTCGTCAGAGGACGCTTTTAATCGCTTCACCAGACGTTTTCAACCAAATTTAACGGATTTAAGAAAGCCATATGATGTTGCGCAATACATTCATTGATAATCCCAAAGAATAATCCTATGGTCTATTTATTTACTCAATGCAACATCCATGTGTAATGATTTTCTCTTGCGAATTCGCAAATGTTTTGCTGAATGCTTTCTAATATGATTCTTGACCATTTCTTTGACGAGTTGTTTGAGTTCGGAATGATTACTCATGGTCATGATTTGAATCCACATTGTCTTTCGAATGTGTGGTTTGTGAAGCATTTTCTTTTTGTTTTAAAAGTTTAATTGCAGTTGCCTTTTGAGCTGATTGGTGATTATTTGATTCCCCTATAACAGTAGTCTATCGGTAAATACATGTTAATTATTTTAACAGTGTTATATTTTAATAATTTTATTCTTGTTCCTAAATGCTTTGTTTTCAGTGCTTCAATAGCAATCGTATTCTCGAAGTTTCGAAAAATGTTCTAATAGGCAATTTTAATGTCAAATTTTAAATAAATGTACTAATAGTGTGCTATATAGCGCGATTATTGTCTAAATGCAGCATCGAGAACAATAACAACAAAAATAACGGACTACCTTACTTTTCATTCTCAATCGTTCTGTTGCGCGAGTGTTAATACTTCTGTAGCCGAAGGTTTCTTTTCATTGGAGTGAAGGTTTAGTACGGTATTTATGTTGATTGTTTTTATAGGTATTTACTGTCCACTTATGTATGATTTCTGCCATCATTAAAACAAAAGATTCCCATGTTCTCTGGCTGTTTTATAAAAATCTAGACGACCCCACCCATTTGCCGATTTTCTGAGTGCTGATTTTGAACGTCTCGTGGTTAACACAAGCACAACAAATTGTACTTTATTATAGGACCGTAAATGATATGATTTTTTTTTTAAATCTTGGCTTTATATCTTTACAAATATGAGGTGTTGCGTAAGGTGACGTGTTCTTTAAGGAAATCTCCATTTTTTTTTCTTAATTTAATTTTGTGTGTGTGTAAATTGTAATACAGTTAGTCGATTTTTTAGTGAAAGATTTTTTTCTTGTTGCACTGTGTTGTTTTAAAGAAGTTATTTTTGTGGAAGTTTTCTTTTATCTAATGAACTTTTTAAATTACAAGTTATATATTTAAAATCTTATTGAGATGAAATATTTGTGAAGTGTTTGCTTTCATGGGATGGAATTTTGTCATGGGCATCAAAGTAAGGACCCCCCTCCCCCCCAATACTGTTCTCAAATTCATACACAAGATGTAAAGCAAACTTTCCCTTAAAAGTTGAAAATGGTTTTTAGGGTGCTTAAAAGTGATTGCTTTATTTTTTTTTGTAAAGTTCATATTTAAAATAAAAGTTTCAAGGATATTTACTGGTCAAAATATGATGAAAAGGGTAAATACTTTTTGTGTGTGTACTATTAGAATACTTAAATACCAATAAAAAGTTAAACTGACCCCCTCCCCCCCCCCACCAAAAAAAAAAAAAAAAAAGTTTTAATGCGGTTTGCCATTTCACTTTTTTTGATCCGAGATTTATCATTAAAAGGAAGGTGTATGGGGGAGGGGGCAGGATGGCAGAGATCCAAATTATTTTGTGTGAATCACTAAAATAATTATAAATGTTATTTGTTATTTTCAGTAGGAAATGAGCTGTAGTCAGCTGTAATAAAATATTTTAATTTAGCTGTGTTTGAAAAAGTTTAAACATCTTCAAAAACCACTTGTAACATCTATCACTCATGCACCACTTTTTTTTTTGTGCTATCAGAATCATTAAATGCTAATAAAAAATTAAATTTCCCTCCCCCCCCCCTCCCCAAAAAAGGAAGGAAAGGAAAAACAAGTTTTAATTTGGCTTGCCATTTTACTTTAATGTATCCCCAGAAGCAGAAAATTCCCCAACTGTCTGTGACGTATATTTCAGCAGCAGAAAATAATCTGCACATAAACTATGTTACAATCTCAGAGTAAGCATTATATCTAGAGAGATAATCTCTGCACCCTTTCTGCAGCAAGCATGAAGTCAGGTGACTCTGGGCAAAAAGCATTCCGCTGAACGTGTCAGTAGCATAGGTTTCTATGGACGATATTAGACTTTTTCCTGTTTGCGATTCAAAAATATCATGGTAGCAAGCTGTTGTGCCTATGGCTGTAACGAAAGAGCAAGCAAAACAAGCTTTGTTACCTTTCACCGTTATGTATTTATTTTTAATTACCTCTTTTGTATATTTAAAGGATATTAAATATATATCTTTCCAACTATGATACTGTTTATTCACGTTCAAATGTTGAAAATAGGAAATATTTTACTTTGAATATCACAAATGTATGTAACAGTAGGACTTACTATCATCTGGTGTTATCAATTTCATATTAAAAGTGTAATTAATTAGAAAAAATTGATTTGAAAAAGCATTTTAAGAACATCTCGTACAACGGTGCTTGGCGATACAATTTTTCGCCAAAAGAAACTTGTTTTCTTTCTTTTAAAACGCAAACAATTCTTTAAAAAAAGGAAAAATCATATTTTAGATTTAATTATAAAAAATATAAATATAAATTAAATAATTATAAACGGGTGCATATGTACTAAAAGGAAAATATTTAAATATTACCTAAATTAAAAACTATTGCAATGTTTGAAATATTTTCAAATTTTTACTTTCTTCTATCTTTACAAGAAAAAAGTATTGGATTCATTAAAATTTTCGACGGATTTATACGTTTTAGAAGGTCCTGAACACGATTTGACTATTTTTAGAAAATGTCTGTCTGTGACTCTGTCTGTATGTGACAAAAATTTTGTGGGCGCTCTATCTCAAGAACTAACGCTCGGAATTTAACAAAACTTTAGATTCAGTTAGTCCCTAATATAAATTGGTGATGATTAGTTTTTAGTAAAAATCGCCCGGCAGGTGGCGCTGCTATGCAGCATTTTTCGCTATTTCCGCAATAGCTCTATCTCAAGAACTAATGCTCAGAATTTAATAAAACTTTAGATTCAGTTAGTCCCTGATATAAATTGGTGCTGATTAGGTTTTGGTAAAAAGAGCCCGGCAGGTGGCGCAGCATTTTTCGCGATTTCCGCAATAGCTCTATCTCAAGAACTAATGCTCGGAATTTAATAAAACTTTAGATTCAGTTAGTCCCTGATATAAATTGGTGCTGATAAGTTTTTGGTAAAAATCGCCCGGCAGGTGGCGCTGCTATGCAGTATTTTTCGCGATTTCCGTAATAGCTCTATCTCAAGAACTAATGCTCGGAATTAAATAAAACTTTATATTCAGTTAGTCTCTGATATAAATTGGTGCTGATTAGATTTTGGTAAAAATCACCCATCAGGTGGCGCTGCTATGCAGCATTTTGAAGGATTTACACGATTTTAGCGATAGTCATATCTCAAGAACTAATGCACGGAATTTAATAAAACTTGAGCTTCAGTTAGACATTGATATAAATTGGTGCTGATTCTTTTTAGTGTATGCGAAACCTGTGTGAGATAGAAAAAAGTTTTGGGATTGACACATCCGACTAGTTTAATATAATTTTATAATTTTTAATTGAAGTTTTTGAAATATATATATTGTTTACTCTCTTGTTATATCTTCAGAAAAGTTTTGAAATTATTATATTTATTATCGACTGCTCAAAACAATGTTATATAATGTTATGGAAGTTATATTAATAATTACTTTTTATATCTAGCAAAATTTAATGAAAAAATGCATTATTTACTTATTTATTTATTAAGTCTATTTTTTTATGTTTCAACTTCTATATGATTTTTACTTTTTATTGAAATGCTTTTCATTTATTAATTTAATTTAATGAATTTTTAAAAAGTAGACTACATTCAATTTGTTTAAATTATTTCTTCTCTTGTTTGTTTATAAAACTGTATGCATGCTTTAGTATTTTAATTTATCAACATTGCATTAAATATATATATATATCATTAATAAAAACCTTTTTAAATTCAAATTTTATATACATCGTTCCAAAGCATGAAGAGAGAAGAAATATCTGGGAAACGAAAATACATTTCATTTTAATTAAAATGTCCCTTATGTAACATCAGTGTATTTCAATTAAAATAATTATAAAGTTTTTTAACACTTTTTAATTTACAAAAATAATTCCCAACTGGTTATTAATTTGTAGTAGTAATAAATTAATAATTAATCATCTAAATTTCCTTTCCCTCAAAATTTCTCTCCCCCCCCCCTCTCCTGACATTCCAGCACTTAAAATTAAATTGCCTAAAAACTAATTGCTTAAAAAGAGGTTCTTTAAGGTGGTTCTCAAATGACCTGCTGAAGAACGCGAAATTTTCTGACGCGTTTCCTTAATCATTTTTACACACAAAAGCATAAAATTGCCAGGTCTGACTGGTGAAGCGATTTGGAATCGAAATGAGTTTTTTATTTTTTGATAAATAAATTACTTATCGAGTTATAAGCGATTCATGTCACATGACGACGCGTTTTTCGCCATTTTCCCGATGTTGCGTCGAGAATTCGGTACAAAATGCCCACTTTGACTGTATTTTCTGAAAAATCTTCTGCCTTTGCCAAAAAATTAAAAAAACATATTTCGATGACATAGTCTCTGATTGAGAACACCTGCCAATTTCATGAGTTTTTGAAAAATGAATAAATTCAGAAATGTATCAGAAAGTAGCTCTTTTGTGTTTGAGAACAGACTTAAAAACCATTTTTTTACTTTCTCTGTCCTATTTATTACTTTGTATTAAAAAAAAAGTATATAATGAAATTAAATATAAATAAAATCATGTGAAAGATTGAAAACTGGGATAAATTATTAAAATAATATATCATTCTTTTTTATTTATTTATTTATTTTTTTAATCTAAATAAAAGTTTAATAATTTATTTTATTTATTTATTACTAATGACCCATTCTTTGAATGATGGAAGAAATAAAGCATAAAATAAATAAACAATAAGAAAAATATCTTGTGAACCTTTCCCTTTATTTTGCTACTGAGTGTATGTCTGAAGTTCTGAAGTTTCTGAATCGCAGCTTAAAAGTATTGCACCTTGCCAAGGGCTGCGATAAAGTGCCAAGACTTGCATTGCTTCTAGTAACCTTTTACCGCCAAATGCCAACTGTCACGTGGGTCATCCGGACCCTACTTCTCGCCGGCAAAAGCAAAGGGGATGATCTCTCTAGGTATGTTTACTCTGAGGTTATAATTCAGGATTGGCAGGATTTTGCGTGTTTAAACTATGTCCAAAACCTCAAAAACTACATTGATATGTAAAATTTTACATTAAATAGTACTTATATTATATGAAACAGTACAACATTATGCATAATAAATAAGTCTTTTACTGTATATCAATAATTAATATCTGGTAAAGTATTACTGTTACATGCAATTTTTTAACTTGATTTCTCTATATTTACCAGCAACCTATTGGTGAATTGAGCGTTTTTTGTTTTTTTCCCCCGAGACATATTGACGAATTTCACGTTTATTTTCTGTAACCAACCGACGAGTTTCGCGATTGTTTTCCTGCGATCGATTGAAGAAATTTGTGATATTTTCCTGCTACCAATTGACAAATTTTGCTTTTTTTTTTTTTTTTGCCGACCGATAAGCGAATTTCCGAATTCTTTTCCTGTGTCTTACAGGTGAAACTCGCACGTTTCTTTCTTTCTTTTTTTTTTTTTTTTTAAACGTAATTTCGCAATTGTTCTCACGACCAATCGGCGAATTTGGCTATTTACCTGCAATAGCTTGAGAAAATTTATAATTTTTCCTCGCGACTGACTGACGCAATTTGCAATATTTTCCCGCTATCTATAGATTAATTTTGCGATATTCTTCTGCAGCAGATGGCAGAATTTTGGGGGTTTTTTTCTGCGACTGACTGAAGAGATTCATTATTTTTTCCCGTAACAGACATGAATTTCTAGATAGTTTTCCCACGATCGATTGATGAAACTCGTGATATTTTCCTGCAACTGATTGACGATTTTTCGGATTTTTTTCCACGTCTTGCTAGCAAAACTCGCGGGGGGTTTTTTCACACGATCATAGACGAATTTTGCTATTTCCCCCCTTGCTATCGACTGGTGAATTTTGTAATTTTTCCCACAACCGACTGACAAATTTTGCGATTTTTTCTTCACACGATCAATTAACAAATTTCGCAATGTTTTCATGTGAACGTTTAACGAACTTTGCAAAATTTTTTTGTGCCCGATTGACAAATTTTCGTTTTTTTTTCGCGACCTATTGATGAAATTCGCAGGTTGAAATATGCAGATGGAAATTTTTTTGCACACCCAATACGCTATGCAGCTATTAAAAAAAAGGCAGAGTGCATTTGCAGCTATAAAAAGAAAAGACAGGGCCTGCTTTTCGCAGATTTCTTCAACCGCTTTTCACAAATTTTCTCTTTTGAACTTTCTGGCGAGATGTACATTACAGTATATGAGCAAACGCTGTTGGTCCATTGAGCAGGGATGTCGGAGGAAAAAAAAAACAGATATTTAGATTGCAAGGAATGAGATGTGCAGAAGATCACAGCGCTCCTCCAGATGCGAAGCGAAAGTGTGGCTGCGGAACCGTGCCCGCTGATGAAGTAAAAAAATCTGCAGAAGGAGGGGTGAAAAAATCTGTGAGCCAAAGAAAATTCCATGGAAAAGAATCTGCGTCGCCCGTCTCGAATTTTCTGCTACCGGGCATGTATCTAAAATTGGCCAAAGAAAGTGTGGGGTGGGGGGAGAGAACAAGAAGGTAGAGTAGTGATCCGAATTATTTTGTGTGAATCTCTAAAATAATTATAAATGCTGTGTGTATTATTTTCTGTAAGAAATGAGCTGTAGACAGCTGTAATAAAATATTTCAATTTTGCTGTGTTTGAAAAAGTTTCAACACCTTAAAAAAAAAAAAAAACTTTGTAACATCCATCACTCAAACACTGCAATTTTTTTTTTGTGTGTGCTGTTGGAATAATTAAATACTAGCAAAAAGTTAAACAACCCTCCCCCCTCCAAAAAAAAGAAAAAAGTTTTAATTTGGTTTGCCATTTCACCTTCATTTGTCTTAAAAGGAGGAGGAGGAGGAGGGGGGTGTGGATGGCAGAGATCCATATAATTTTGTGTGAATCTCTAAAATAATTATAAATGTTGTATGTATGATTTTCTGTAGGAAATGAGCTGCTGTCAGTTATAACAAAATATTTCAATTTCACTGTGTTAGAAAAAGTTTCAACATGTTCAAAAGGAAGTAGTTTTTTATATTTGTGTGTGTGCTTTTAGGTTAATTGAACACTGATCAAAACAGAATCCCCCCCCCCCTCCAAAAGAAAAATAGCTCTAGTTTAACTCCTTTCTAGTTTATATTCTAGACTGGGCCATAGGCATACCTGTTAAAAAATCTTGTCCTTCCCTAGATTTTATTTTGCCAGTGCCCATATTTTTTAGTATTTATTCCCAACAAAATTAACTCTCAATTCATTGTGTCTTATTTCCTTTTCAGCTTTTTTTTTTTATCATAATATTGTTATAAATTGCTGAGCATCAGTAAGAGTGCAGTTACATTTTATATGCACAAAAAATAATAAACATGCTTATTAAAATAGCATATCTGCAAAGAATTTTAATAATTGTCTCACATCCAGTGCCATTAGTTTTTGAAGAAAATACGCGATTGCATAACCTTTTAACAAAGACTTAAATAGGGTGAAGAACTGGTAAAAATAATATAATTGATCTTTAAATCGGGGAAAATTTCGATAAAATAACATATCAATAGCAGTAATTTAAATATGTAAAATCGGAGCAATAATAACAATAATAAAATAGTCTTTTGAAGTCACTTTTGCTAAACTTTGGGATTAGCCTGCTGTCCGCCATCTTGTTTTTTTAAATCAAAACATTTGTTTTATTTCTCATTTCCAAAATAATTTTCATCCCTATTTACTTATTATAAACCCGTTATTTAATTTTATTGACTAATTTATTTATATTTAATAATAAAAGTTAAAATGTTTTGATTCGAAAAAGATGGCTGACCGCAGGCGACAAATCAAAACATTTGTTTTGATTTTGACATAATCAAGTTAAATCAAAACATTTTAACTTTTATTATTAAATATAAATAAATTTCTCAATAAAATTAAATAACGTGTTTATAATAAGTAAATATGGATGAAAATTATTTTGGAAATGAGAAACAAAACAAATATGTTTTGATTTAAAAAACAAGATGGCGGACAGCAGGCTAATCCCAAAGCTGTTCCGTCCTGAATAGAAATATATGCTAAATATATTAAGAAACAGAAAACATTAAACATATTTAAAAAAGGAAAAACCCGGAATGTTGTTCTATTCCATGCTATCTGCGGCTATGATGTCATACACTCACGCACAGTTAAAAAAAAAAAAAATTAATTCGTTATAAAAAGGAAAAAAGTCGCCAAATTTGGGGGATTTTTTCCTTTAATGTCAACCTAGCAATTATATTAAGTTATTAGTTTGGCTCAGGCTTGAAAATCGCGCCAACCAAAAAATTGCCAAACGGTGCGTGAGTGTAAAACATCTATTCCTTATCTGGCTAGCATACACCGGAGAAACGGGCACGTTTTTATGAATAGAAAGTCTGTGAATGGGCGGGTCGGTAGTATCACATGTTGATCTAGATAAAAATGTATGTCAGTGTTTCATTTTTCATACAAACGTGAATACTTTTTTAAATTACTATTGTGCGAACAAACTTAAAATTCATTAGTTATTATTAATAGCCATTAACTCGATTATTAACTCGCACGATTATTTAAATAGACTAATGTTTTAATTTATTTTTCAAAGATACTACTTGATATGTAAGTGAATGATTTACATAATTCTGTACCAAGTAAAATATATGAAATGAGTTTTATCTTATCAAGTGTATCTAAGTCAATATTGGAGAATTATTATGTTTTTGTGATATTGATGATGGAAACATGCATAGCTCAGTAATTGCTGCGTGTTGAATGAGTAGATTTGATAAATAAATTTTTAAAAAATTGGATATTTAGAATTTTTTTTATTTTGATCTTCAAGTATAATTTAATTTCTACATTTTAGTATTTCTTTAAGTATATTTAAGAATACACTAAATAAGTATGTTTTATTTTATTTGTATTTTGAAATGCATTTTTATCCAAGTATACATTAAATTTAGTGTTCTCATGGTGGGGGAAAACAATGGTATCAGTGCTCTAGAATCTTGTATTGTAAGACTACATTTTGACGAAAAAAAAATGTTATTTTTATACTGTGTGTCAAATATACGTTTGTCATAATATGTATTAAAGGTATTATAATTAATTTAACAGTTTGATTTTAAGGCATTTTTTTTTATAAAAATGTCTGATTTTACCATCATTTTCTCTCACCAGACTCTATTGGATTGTAAGTTGTAAGGAGTGTTTTACTTCTTACCTTTGATTCATATTCATTTATTTGATTAACGAAAATATATCTATACATCTCTAACATCTTCTACATTAAAATCTTATGCTGGGCGATTCCACCGTTACGTGTGTGACTTTTAGAGAGTGTTTGTTTGCAAATTGAGACAAACTTTGGAAGTGAAATTTATAAAGTTTTACTTTTTTTATTGCTATTACAGGACACATACAGAATCATTTTTGTAGCGACACCTTTAGTCTAAAGTAATAATCAGGCATGAAAGTTTTCAGCTTTTTCACTGAAATCAGCTTTTTTAAATGTCATTTTTGCTGTTTCTGAGACTGATGTAAAAACGTGAAAAAATCATGACCTGAAAATTTGGAGAGGGTGGGGTGGGGTAAATAGATAAAATCGTAACAGTGTACAAATTGTGTGCTTTTAAATTTTCCTTTTAACATATGCTACATTTTAAATATAAAACAGCATTAAAGAAAAGTAATAATATAAACTTAAAAGCTGATTTTAAGATGCATAACAAAATAATTATTAACTATGTGTGCTCAGTTTTTTTCTAGTGGTCCCAGTTTTGCCAAATATTCTTTTAAATGTAAAATGAAGGAGGAAGAAGGGTAAATAAAATAAGAATTTAAAAAAGTTGTAAACTAAAATACATACATTTTTAACTGTATTTTGTGCTCCTAATGCATGCACATGCAAATTTTGTGATATTATCTCTGATTTTTTCTTTAGTGTGTTTTCTTGCAGCAATGCTGTTTGCTACAGTTTTAGTAGCTATACTAATATAGTGCAGAAATTTTAACATGAGAATGTGTCATAATATACTATAAATAAGGGAAGATAATTATTAAAACTGCTATTATTTTTATTAGTGTCTTTTAACTTTAATTGCATATTTATTTTACATAAGTTTTATACCTAAATCAGTTACATTTTGTAATTTTCACTTATATTTATTTCTGTACAATAATTTTGTATTCCATGCATATTTCAGCTTTTTCGGTGAGCTGCAACTTTCATGCCTGAATAATAGTTTGTTTTTAAAAATAGTAAATAAGTCGTTATGTGTGTGTGTGTGTGTGTTTTCTGAGTCACACACATAACGACGACTTTACTATTTAAAAAAAAAAAACTTTAGACTAAAGGCATCACTACAAAAATGATTCTGTATATGTCCTGTAATAGCAATAAAAAAAGTAAAATTTTATCTAAATAATTTCACATCCACAAATTTGCCTCAATTTGCAAAAAAAAATCTCTAAAAGTCACATACGTAACGGTGGAATCGCCCTGCTCCAGAAGTCTTTTAAATAGTATCTTTTACCACTAATTGTAGTCTCTATTATGTCTTTTCTTGGATGCTGTGATCTACAAAATCTTGTAAGTATTATTATTAACCATTTTTATGCCTGTAATTGCAACCAATCTCATTTAAAAAAGAAAAAAAAGTGTGGGGATGTGCAGCTGTAGGTTTAACATGAAACGTCTATGGCAGCAAGTCTCTTTTAGTGAAAATCCATTAGCAGCTTCCGTCATGTACGGTTTAACAGTTTCGCACAAAAATTCTGTTGCCGTTTTGGAGAGTCGAAACCGACTTATAAAATCGTGATTTGCTAATGAAAATGGATTCGACCTGTCTTTTAATATCCATGCTCTGTGTTGTTCATTATTTTCCTCCTTCGACGTCTCTCCCTCAATAACAAAATTTCCGCCATGTTTTTACTCTCAAATTGATCGTAAGACACCTCTGAAGCTATCGTAAGATATTCTCAAAGTTACGCTAGCGCAATTAGGCAGTTGCAATTGACGTCACCTTGGAGGTACACAGTGCAAATAGGCAGTTCTGATTGGTGGAATTACCCTTACCTCCAAGTGAATACAATGGTTGATCAGCTGATTGCAACTGCCCTATACGGTTTATGCTTGTTTATATCGTAAGATTACGATATCGTAAAGTTACACTCAAGATCGATCTTAAGCGAGGCACCGCAATCCCAGCCTAAAAGTTTCTCGTTCGGAAAGGTTACGAGGGGGGGGGGAACCACACCCTTGGCTATGCTACTACCTTAACCCCCCCCCCCCCCCCCAAGAAAGTTCCGAAATGGCGCCCCTGCAGAAAGGCCAATCAAATATGGATGTTTCCCACAAGCATTGGGAGCTCCGCCCTTAAACAAAACAGGGAAATCTGGGAACACGTGCGACATCCTGACAAAGTGATACGATTTAAGAGCTTTCTTCTCTCCTACCAATCTCCATGGCTACTATGTAGGGAATGTAGCATAAGTCTCAGTACCTGCCAAACCAACTAACTGAGAATTCATAACAAAACTTTCTAAGCCTAAACAACAAATCGAGGTTAAAAATAGATGTAGCTCGGGAATATTTCGATAATGAAGAGAAATGCTTCATGTAGTAGTCGGTATTTCTGAAATAAACTATGATAGAAGGATATTTTATACGCGAAAAAAAACTTTATCTTAAAACAACTGTGATAGCTTCTGGTTGCCTTTCCGATTTGTCTTCATGTCAACGGGTGAAGAATTTTCATCTATACATGACATTCCTCTTGACTGATTTCATTGAACTGTAAGCGTAAGTATGTGTGCAGCCTTTTTTTTTCCAATCCTATTCTTTTCCCGATTTAGTTCTAATATGTGGTATTAATTTGTGTGTTTGTTGGCTGGTTTTAAAAATTTTAAACGAAAGATTGGTTTAAGGATCGACTTTGACAGTTTGGGGGCCATGCCAAACAAATCTGTGTGGCCCCCACGTATGTATTATGTCCTATAATTTTTGTGCATGTGTCTCTTATATAAATTTTGATTTAATCCTAATTTGACATTTTTAATGCCATTAACAAAACTTTAATAAGTAATAATAGCACTGTCAGAATTATAAGAAACAGTATAACGTTGCATTGACAGAAAAAATTATTAATAACAAGATTGAAACTGAAATAAATGCGTGTTAGATCCTATAGGTTATTGAGATTTTTAAAATGATAAGCTACTTACTGTTAAGTTTAAACTGTTTGCAAAAGAGATATGTCTATGAAATGTACATTGGATGTGAAGGGTAAAATGAGAAATTTCGCCAGTGGTCAGTAGTAGCAGTTGTTTTTTATTGTGGCCATTTTTTTATATAAAAGTTCTAAACAGTAAACTTTTGTTAAAATTTCAATTGGTATTAATCTAAAATATTTAAATAGCCCAAATAAATATATTGTGTGTGCTGTCCTCTAAAAAAACATGACTGTAGTACTACATCAAATATTTTACTAAATTGTTTTTTGTTTTGTTCTGTTTTTCTGCACCCTTTAGAATAATAAAAATAGTTAAAAATACGTAAGGAGTCTTATTTATTCTCGTCCCCAAGGGGTTACCCTTGGGGACGAGCGACACGTATACGTGATGCATAAGGTGCTCAAAATCCTCGATTATTCCCACCAGTAACTTTTTATTGTAAACTTTGCCTTATTTAATGACAGCATTTCTGAGATTCAGTTAGGCGAAAATTTCTGTTTTTAAAAACCGGTGGCAAAAGATTAAAAATTCTGTAAAGACGCTCGTCGCGAAGGGGTTAAAATAATTTAAACTAACAATTGCAGAATTCTGTCAAAACATGAGCCTCATTTTTACTGATTGTTTTTGTTAAACCATTAATAGGTAATAAAATGTATCATTTTCAGCCGATTACATCAGGTGTGTGTTTTTCTTTTCTTTTTTTTTTTGTAATGGGTTAATTTTTAGAAAAGTGGTTTTTTTCAAATTCTCGCTTAATTGGCTGCCACTTTGTAATAAAGTGACAAAATGAAAAAAATCCCTGATGCTCGGCCTACAGGCACAGGTAGATTTCGAAGACGCAGACCGTGGGGCGCCTGTTTGTCGGGAATTGCGGAAGAAATGACCTTTTTGCGATGATGCGGCAGTTGGAACTGCCTACTTCGAAACCTTTTTTTCTATAAGAGTTGGTCTTATAAAAAACTTGTCAGTATAAAAGTTTTAGATAATATTAAGAAGATTTATAATAAATTTAAGCGGATTTGAAATCTTGGGAATTGACGAAGTTATGAATTTTTTTCTTCTAAAACCTCCCACCCCCCCCCCCCCCTTAAGGCAATTTTTAATTATATCAAAAATCTGTCATACATAAATTTTCGGCCCTTCTCCTAGAAGTAATAATAACTTCAAACGGATTTGATACGTATCATAATTAAGAAATTGCGACAAACTTGCAGATTTTTTTATTTTTTATTTATTTTTTTTTTTTTGCTATAACGATTGGTCCTATAAAAAACTTGTCAATACAAAAGTTTTAGATAATATTAAGAGGATTTATAATAAATTTAAGCGGATTTGATATCTTGGGAATTGACGAAGTTATGAATTTTTTTCTTCTAACCCCCCCCCCCCCATAAGGCAATTTTTAATTATATCAAAAATCTGTCATACATAAATTTTCGGCCCTTCTCCTAGAAGTAATAATAACTTTAAACTGATTCGATACGTATAATAATTAAGAAATTATGGGGGGTTTTCTGTTTTCACAAAAAGCCCCCCCCCCCTGGTTCGATTTTGCCCATTAATGAACTTAACTGATATTTTATGTATCAGTTTGGAAGAGATTTATGCAGAATTTTTCCAGTTATCGTGGTCATAAAAAAGTGACATAGATAGATAGATAGATATATAAAGTTTTGAACTGGGGGTGGTTTTGGGTTCTGGGAGTCATGATCGGCGTAGATCTGCAAAAATTTTTCAAAATTTCCATCTTAGGTGAGAATGTAATAGGTAGTATTTCTTACGAAATCTACCTAAAAAGCTCAACATTAGAATCTTAGTCAGAACAAGCTGTAAAAATTTAGCCATGTTTAATTAAAAAAAATTCTTTATTATACTTTATATAGTGAAAATTTCAAAAACGGTTTTTAGAGGACAGTACAATGAACCTAGTTCAACCAGCAAAAGTAGAATCCTTGATGAAATGCAAAAAAATTTTTACCTCTCCTTGTAGGAAAGGTAAAATTACACGCAATGAAAGTGGTCACTGACAGGCAATTTTTGAATAGCCACTTTTTTTCGTTAATAGGCCCTGTGGCTAGTGCTAATTTTGTTCTTTAATTTGATATCTCTGTGGAAATATTTTTTATTTAGTATGTACAACATCCTGGTGTTACTTTTGTATTGCCTTAGACTTTCTCTCAGTCCCCACAATCACAATAAAATAATGGCAAGATTTTATATACATATATAAACCTGACATAAATATGTCATCTACCCTATATATATATGCCAAATGTTCCTGTTTAAAACATATATTGCATATACAGAGTTTCTCCCAGGTTAAAAAAAGGGCAGGTTGCTGCTGGTGAAAAAAAAGCACGTTTTTTAGTTCTTGAGGGCACTTTTTTTAATTGTTAGATGTATTCTTTTGGTTTTTAAAGCCATTTTTTATATTTAAAAGTCAGGGTACTCTTTTCAAGACAACATTGTGTCAGTTTTTACTATGAAAGCATATTTTTAATGCAAAAAGGAGAAAGGGTACTTTTTTTACCGAGGGCAAGAAGGGTGCTTATTATTTTACTGGAAGGGGCAAGAATAATGCTCATTATTTTTATGAGGGGCAAGAAGGATGCTATTTTGTAAACCAAAGGGCTGGCAGGGTGCAGCGCCCTTCTGAAACTGTCTGTGATAAACTCTGCATATAATATATACGTTATATATAAAATAAAGCACTTTTCAGTTAGCCAGGCGCCAGTGAAATATATACATATATAAATACATATGTATAATGTATGTGTTGTATGTATATATATGTATACATAGATATGTGTGTGTGTATATCACTAGTTCCTGTCTAACCGAAAAGTACTTTAAATAGTACTGCATAATATTAATATTTTATCTGTCATATATACAACACTACCCGTCTTATATTAAAGTCTTCCTGCTGCACCTTGCCCTATAGCACCCTTCTTGCCCCTTGGTCAAAAAAAGTGCAGCATAGCTTTGGAATAAGCCTGCGATTTCTGATTGGTTTACGTACCACAATTTTTTTTTTTGGTGGGGGGGGGGGGGGGGGGGTGAGGGCGAGTTTTGCTTCTGATGCTTGGTGATTACAACCCTGAATTTTTGGCAACCCTAGAATTTTCACCTTTCCCTGTACTTCCTCAACCCCACAGACTCGGACCCGATACCACCATCCATCAGCTCACTAAACCGTTAGCAGCCTGCAGCATAACAACAATTGTTGCCGTTGTTTTTTTCCAGGTTGCATTTTTCCGATTTATTTCTTATAAATCTCTTAAATTTTTTAATATAGGGATAGATTTGTAATTTTTTAAATCTGATAATTTTTTTTACCATTTTTTATAGTTCTGTAGCTTGCAATTTTTTTCTCAATTTTATGACTACTCGTGGTTTTTATAAGGATGTGTTTTTCTGATTTATTTGTTATCAGTGATTGTTTTTTGAATTTATTCTTGCTTCAATCAGTATTATTACCAGGGGGGGGGGAGGATTCAGGAGGACGGAGCCCCGCTTTACAATCTTATTTTAAAAATTATATATATGTAGACCCTTAAAACTTACTAAAAAAATCATCATTTTAAAATTTTTCTACGTAAGTGAGATCATTGTTTTTCTGTTATTTTTCATAAAATGTATGTTTTTTTAAAACTTAATTTTGGCATTAATTTACTATTTTATGTTTTAAAGTATATATTTTTGCTTTTATTTTGAATATCGTGATTTAAATTTGCGTGGTTTTCAGAAAATTCTGCACAAAACAGATGAGTTTGATTACTTTGCTAAATTTCAAAAAGTGGATTTATAGTTAAAAGAAAAAAACGGGGGTTGGGCTCCCTGACAATAAATGAACACCTTTTAATACTCACCCCCCCCCCCCTCCAAAACAGCAACCGTTTTTATTGTTTCTAAAGTAAGAGATCAAGTGAAATCTTTTTATGTTTGAAGCTAGGTTTTTGCTATGTGAAAACATTAACTTTGGAAAACATTTTTAAAACTATTTATGTTTTTTTAATATTTATCTATTTTGTTTTGAAACTACATTTTGGCTGTTTTAATTCTTGCTTTAAGCAATAGGATTACCGGTGGGTAAACCTGACAAAAGAGATTTAAGTAATCATATATATATATATATATTGTTATGAATTTTGTTTATATCTGTAAATATTCCATTTGTTTAAATTTATTTTATTTTATTATTGTGAAAATTGCAGTATTATTAATGTATTTCCTATTGAGCATCATGTAACTCAATGCTAAAGGCCTCAGGTGGTTTGCAAGGAAAACAACCTTACAGCATCGGTTTTTATAATGAGTTCTATTGGAAAATCGCCAAGGAATGGGTTTATCACCAAGTTGGCGACGGATTTGGCGACTTTTTATGCAACCCCCCTTATACCTTTACATCGGGATCCTTTCTCGTTTGGGGTACTCTATCAAGAGTTAAAGCACCTTCTGGTAATTTCTAGCATCTGAAGGCTCTGGAATAATCTGGAAAGATCTTTAAAGCCTATATAAGGGACCTCCACCAGGGCAGTTCAGTTAGTTGTCTGTCAACTGCGATTGAATTCATATGAGAGGCTTTGCATTGAGAACTGTGTTTCTCGGATCGATATTGTGGTTGATACGTCATATTGAACGCATTGTTTCTGTGTGAAATTTTGCTGTGCTTTTATTGGATTTGAAGATTACTGAATATCTTGTAATTTTCAGAAGATATTGGTGTTCGTATTGCACTGTTTATAGTGAATAAAGCCTTTTGATTGTTCTTATATATTGGCATCAGTCCTTTTCGAACCCCGAGCTCACAACATTTGGTGTCAGAAGTGGGATTGAATGCCGATCACCAGAGCAATGGAGGGTCAACTGAAACAATTATTGGAGAAATTAGCTGCGAACCTTGGCGAGTTGAAAGAAGAAATGAAGAAAGATTTGTCAGCGATGGATGAGAAATTGACTGCGAATCAGGCTGAGATGTCAACCAACCTTGGCGAGATGAAAGAAGAAATGAAGAAGGATATGTCAGCGATGGATGAGAAAATGACTGCGAACCAGGCTGAAATGAAGAAAGATATGTCAGCGATCGATGAGAAAATGACTGCCAACCTTGGCGACTTAAAAGATGAAATGAAGAAGGATATGTCAACCAACCTTGGTGAGTTGAAAGACT
This sequence comes from Maratus michaelseni, assembly GCA_963931845.1. Taxonomy (NCBI): domain Eukaryota; kingdom Metazoa; phylum Arthropoda; class Arachnida; order Araneae; family Salticidae; genus Maratus; species Maratus michaelseni. Next base: position 83,434,779 of record OZ007586.1, read on the forward strand.
TAATAGAGGATAGAATAACATCTTTAAATGAAAGAATTGACGGAGTGGAAAACAAATTTGAAGAAAGATTTAAAGAAATAGAAGAAAAAGTAGAAGAAAAAGTAGAAGAAAAAATAGAAGAAAAAGTTCAAAAGACAGCCAATACCGTAGAAGAAAGAGTAGAAGAAAAAGTTCAAAAGATCGCCAAGACCGTTGAAGAAAGCATAGAGAATGTAAAAAAAGATTTGGAAAAAGTCAAGAAACAGAAGATAACTGCCGTAAACTGTTCCGAAGATTTCAAGTATTCAGATATGCTTCCTCGGGCCTTTATTAAGCTCTCGACCTATGACGGAAAATCCTCATGGCCAGTTTTTAAGACACAATTTGAGATCGTAGCGGATGCCAATGGATGGGATTCCCAGACAAAGGCTTGCCAGTTAGCTGCTTCTCTACAAGCTGATGCTGCCGACGTCCTACAGACATTGCCTGCAAATGAACCGCTGGAATTTGAAACGCTCGTCAGTGCCTTAGAATTGCGCTTTGGCGAGAAATGCATGAAGGAATATAGCAGACTCCAGCTCAAATCTCGACAGCAGAAATCCACTGAATCCCTGCAAGAGCTTGCTACGGATGTCGAGAGACTTTCACATCTCGCTTATCCTGGCTGTCCGACTGAAATTAGAAAAAGTTTAGCTCTGCAACATTTTATCGATGGTGTGCGTGACCCTGAGATCCAGACAGCACTCCGGATTGCAGATATCAATGATTTGAAAGGGGCTTTGGCTTACGCTCTGAAATTCGAGGCAGCCCAGCAAGCTACTAGGAAAGATCGACACTTTGTGCGAGCAGCCAACCTGCCTGAGACGTCGGATAGAGCTGTGGAGCGCTTACAGCAGCAGATGAATGACATAATGAGAAAGATGAACTCTTTAATGGCCAACAAACCCTACAGGAAGATCAAGTGCTGGAAATGCGGTGGAGAAGGCCATATCCAAATCAACTGTCCAAGACGACCCAGCACCGAAGGTAATATCTCTCCCGCTAGCGGAGGAGCAGGAAAACTGATTAATGGCCATCTTGCGGGGCGGAGGTTGCCAGATTTTGAGAAGCCCCATTTTCAAGTATGTGAAATTTCTGCAAGAAGTTGCGGCGAGAACGGAGTTTTTCTAGTCGGAAGTGTGAATGATTTGTCCTGTAATATGATCATCGATACAGGAGCCAATGTGACCATCATTCGGAAAGATCTAGCTCAGCGGCTGAAAGAAAAACTCTTCTGGACCCCGCCACGTGTTATTCTTCAAACTGTGACCAGAGATAAGATCGATATACATGGAAGAATGACACTGAAAATAAAGTTTGGGAACGCCGCTTACCACCATACAGTCCATGTTGCCGATATTTCAGACCCTTTCATACTCGGACTGGACTTTTTAAAAGAGCATGGATTTACACTGGATTTTAAGAAGAATGAGTTACACTCTGCTCAAGAAGATGTCACTATTTTCAAACTTGGAAATAAGTCCGGGTATATTCGACGGATCACAGCCAAGGCAGATGTTATCATCCCTCCTCGGACCGAAATGATGATACCTGGATTAACTGAGAACGAAAGTAGTTTTCAATGTGGCTTGGTTGGATATCCTGAGAAGAGCCCAAAAGGAGTGCTAATAGCATCAGCGCTGGTAGATCTGTCGAGAGATGTGATACCCGTGAGGATGGCGAATGTAAGTGAAAAGTCTAGAATTATCCAGAAGGGTGAAGTGCTTGCTACCTGTGCTCCAGTCACCTGTGTTTGCAAAGACCCGAGCTTGACGTTGTCGGAGCCGCCTACAAGTTTAACACCTGAAATTGGACGAAATGAGAATTTATCTCCTGAGCAGAGACATGCCGCAGAAAGACTGTTCCAGGAATTTACGGATGTGTTTTCACAAAACGAGAATGATATAGGTCGCACTTCTCTGACACGTCATAGAATTGATACTGCCGACCATCCACCGATTAAACAGCATCCAAGACGCTTGCCGTTTGCAAAACAAGAAGAGGTTTCTAAGCTCTTACGAGAGATGCAGGATAGTGACATCATCGAACCGTCATCAAGTCCGTGGGCCTCTCCCATCGTGTTGGTCCGAAAGACAGATGGCTCCACAAGATTTTGTGTGGATTATCGAAAACTTAACGATATCACGGAAAAGGACAGCTATCCGCTACCAAGAATAGACGACACACTAGATACTCTTTCAGGACATAAATGGTTTTCCACACTGGATTTGAAGAGTGGATATTGGCAGGTAGAGATCCATCCTGATGACAAAGAGAAGACTGCATTTACTACTGGACAAGGACTTTGGCAATTTAAAGTTATGCCGTCCGGGCTCTGCAATGCTCCAGCAACGTTCGAGCGCCTCATGGAGACAGTGTTAAAAGGCCTGACTTTTGAAGCTTGTCTCATCTACCTAGATGACGTCATCATTGGTGGCCGCATGTTTGAAGAACATCTTGGAAATATTCGAAAAGTGTTAACGAAGCTAAGAGCGGCGAATTTAAAGCTGAACCCTCTGAAATGCAAGTTCTTCCAATGCGAAGTAAATTATTTAGGACACATCATCTCAGCTGAAGGTGTTCGAACAGATCCTGAAAAAGTGTCTGCAGTAAAGAACTGGAAGCGTTCGGAAAACGTCCATCAGTTGCGAAGCTTTCTGGGACTATGCACTTATTATAGAAAGTTTGTACAGGGGTTCTCCAACATCGCAAGACCCTTGCATAGGCTCACTGAAAGCAAGCAGAAGTTTCTATGGACACAAGAATGGGAGAATTCCTTCCAGCAGCTGAAAGAAGCTCTCACATCCTCTCCAGTCCTAACCTATCCACACCCAGACAAACAATTCATTGTGGACACGGATGCGAGTCATGAAAGTGTCGGTGCTGTACTTTCCCAAGAAATAGATGGCCAAGAACGAGTCGTAGCATACTGGAGCAAATGTTTGTCGAAACCAGAGCGGAATTATTGCGTCACTCGTAAGGAGTTATTAGCTATAGTAAAAGCCATAGAACACTTCCATCACTATCTCTATGGCAGGAAATTTCTCCTTCGTACTGATCACGCATCCCTAACATGGCTGATGAATTTTAAGAACCCAGAGGGCCAAGTAGCCAGATGGATACAACGACTCCAGGAATACGACTTTGACATCAGGCATCGTAAAGGCTCATCGCATGGAAATGCTGATGCCTTATCAAGAAGACCGTGTCCCAAAAGTTGTCGCTATTGTTCCAGAGCGGAGAACAAGTATAATCCCGAACATGTCATACGCCAGACGAAGACTTCACTATCAACGCCACCAGATCCCTGGAGTGATGAGAAGATTCGAGAAGATCAAATGGCAGACTCTGACATCAAACCAATCTTGGAGTTATTAGAATCTTCTAGCACGAAGCCCAGTTGGAAAGACATCTCGACTTACCGTCCTACGACAAAGCAATATTGGGCTCTTTGGAACTCCCTCCATGTCAAGAATGGTGTCCTGTTCGGAAAATTCGAATCGGAAGATGGGAAAACATCTCGGTGGCAGTTGGTACTTCCTCGATCTCGAATCCCAGAGGTCCTCGAAGAATTACATGGCAGTCCCACTGGTGGCCATTTTGGAGTCATGAAAACATTACACAGAGTCCGAGAGCGCTTCTTCTGGGGAAAAGCGAGAGCTGACGTCGAACAATGGTGCAAATCTTGCGATGCATTTGCAGCTCGGAAAGGACCAAAGAAACTTAGCTGAGGAAGACTACATCTCTACAATGTAGGAGCACCTTTTGAACGCATCGCCCTTGACATCCTAGGTCCTCTGCCAAGAAGTGCTGATGGCAACAAATACCTCCTTGTTGTCATGGACTATTTCACGAAATGGCCTGAAGTTTATGTCATCCCTGATCAAGAAGCTTCTACGGTTGCGGATGCCTTGGTACACCAGTGGATATCAAGGTATGGAGTCCCCCTTCAAATGCATTCTGACCAAGGGAGAAATTTCATATCTGCTGTGATTGAGGGTCTCTGTCAACTTCTCGGAATGGACAAAACTAGGACGACGCCTATACATCCACAGTCGGATGGCATGGTTGAGAGATTTAATCGTACCATCCTTAATAATCTCTCACTGCTAGTCTCAAGAAACCAACAAGACTGGGACCAAAAACTCCCCTTGTTTCTTCTCGCCTATTGCAGCGCCGTCCATGAAACGACCGGCTATTCCCCGTCTCAGATGCTTTTCGGTCGTGATCTTCGTCTACCTTGTGATCTGATTTTTGGTCGCCCTCCAGATGCACCTTCATCGCCAGAGGGATACGTGCAGAATCTCCAGGCACGATTTGAAGACGTCCACAACTTGGCTCGAGAGCGGATCAATATACAGACGGGAAAGATGAAGACCAGGTACGACACGAAAGCCACGGGACATCAATTCAAAGAAGCTGACAAGGTTTGGTTTTATAATCCGAATCGACATAAAGGACTTTCTCCCAAACTGCAATCGCACTGGGACGGTCCTTATACAGTCCTAAACAGACTGAACGATGTCGTAATTCGGATCCGAAAGTCACCAAGTTCGAAGCCTAGACTCGTTCATTACAACAGGCTGGCTCCATACTATGGCCATAGTATTTAGTTCATTGATTGTAAATAGTGTAATGTAAATTAGTATGACCATGGTCTTGTATATAAATTAATGTAATTATTTATTTTGCTTAGCATTATCATTATTATTGTTATTATTATTTAAATACTTGTATGTAATAATGTCTATGCTTTAATTTTATTTTATTTTTAAATAAGTGTATATTTTGTATAATTCAGCATTATGAATGTGTTTTGAATAGTATAGCATTTGTTGGTAACGGGTTTGCTTTCCGATCAAAGGTTGAACTGCCCGGGACGTGCAGTCCTTGAGAGGGGGGCAATGTTATGAATTTTGTATATATCTGTAAATATTCCATTTGTTTAAATTTATTTTATTTTATTATTGTGAAAATTGCAGTATTATTAATGTATTTACTATTGAGCATCATGTAACTCAATGCTAAAGGCCTCAGGTGGTTTGCAAGGAAAACAACCTTACAGCATCGGTTTTTATAATGAGTTCTATTGGAAAATCGCCAAGGAATGGGTTTATCGCCAAGTTGGCAATGGTTTTGGCGACTTATTTTTGTCGCCAAATTTGGCGATATATCCCCAAATGTTGCCAAGTTGGCGACGGATTTGGCGACTTTTTATGCAACCCCCCTTATACCTTTACATCGGGATCCTTTCTCGTTTGGGGTACTCTATCGAGAGTTAAAGCACCTTCTGGTAATTTCTAGCATCTGAAGGCTCTGGAATAATCTGGAAAGATCTTTAAAGCCTATATAAGGGACCTCCACCAGTTCAATTCAGTTAGTTGTCTGTCAACTGCGATTGAATTCATACGAGAGGCTTTGCATTGAGAACTGTGTTTCTCGGATCGATATTGTCGTTGATACGTCGTATTGAACGCATTGTTTCTGTGTGAAATTTTGCTGTGCTTTTATTGGATTTGAAGATTACTGAATATCTTGTAATTTTCAGAAGGTATTGGTGTTCGTATTGCACTGTTTATAGTGAATAAAGCCTTTTGATTGTTCTTATATATTGGCATCAGTCCTTTTCGAACCCCGAGTTCACAACAATATATGTATTTTAAACCCTTTTTATAGACCCCTAAAATTTTAGACCCCTTTTTAATAAATTCTGTATTTTAAAAATAATTCGCTGTTTTAAATTTGTTTGATCATCTGTATGTTGCCCTCCCCCCCCCCCTCTAATTTTTTTTCCTTTTCAAATGATGTTTATTTTTGCTTTATTTTAATCTCAGAATCATTAAGTATTTACCGTTTTCTCGATGCTAACTTTCAGTTTTTTATGCTTCATGTTGCCGACTTGTCATTCATAGCCACTTTCTGCTTCATTGTAAAAATTTGTTAAAGTTGATATTAAAAATCCAGAGATAAAAAGAACAGCAAAGCAGTTAAGATCATGAATAATTTAATAAACGTTTTCTAAAATATTAGCTACCTGTCCGGCGTTGTCCAGGCCCGAGATAATAACAATCTCAGAGCAAGCCGTTAACCCCCCCATCCCTCCCCATACCCACAAATATAACGAATAATTTGTTCAAGAAAACCACCTTCACCTACATTAACGCGATCATTAAAAAAGAATTCAATTTGGTACTTTTCGGTTAGCCGGGTGCCAGTAATATATGATGTACATATATAAATACATATGTTTATACTTATAAACGTATATATATAGTATATATATAGGTATGTAAACATATGTATACGTAGATATGTGTATATGTATGTGTATATATACATGTATATATATCACTGACGCCTGGCTAACTGAAAAGTACCTTAAATTTTTCTGATAATTGGAACATAACGAAGCCGCTACGCTAAAATAGCCAGCAGATGACAACACTTCCCATCCTCAATTTCAGATCTATATCTTAATTAGTTATCTAAATTTTTGTTCATGAGTAAAAATTGGCAATTATTTCCTTTCATTTTCACAAACTAACTGGAGGGATCGGCCAGAGAAACAGATCTCTTTGTAGTTCAGTTTTTAATGAAAGCAGATCCCTGTCTGAAACTTTCTCGGATTTTTTTTTTCACTGGCGCCAGCAGTTTTTTGCATAAATTAAGAAAAATTACCGGCCGAATTTTTCAAAAATCAGAGTCTGATGCGGAATTTTTTTTTACCTATGCTCAGAAATTTTAAAATTGATATCTTAATTAGTTTTCTTAAAATTCACTAATTAGTAAATTAATTTCGAATTCGTTCATTTCCGTTTGCAAATCCTCAACAGCAGTTCTTTCCTTTAGCCATTTTGATTTAAAAGACGGCATTTTCAATGCGATGTTTAATGGTATTCTAATTAATATCTTGAGTAGTTATCAAATTATTCAAATTCTGAGACTCAGGTCCACATGGTCAGACCTTGGACTATCCACACCTAAATTTTCAGACTTCTAGGCGGGATCTGCAACAGACACACACACAGAGTGAAGCTTTATTTTATTAGTATAGATCAGCGCTTCCCAACCTTTTTTCTTACACGTACCCCTTTCTTAGGCTTTTCATTTCGGCGTACCCCCATTTCTCATAAACACTCCCCTCCCCCTCCACTCAACCATATAACACAAACATGCTTTTTTCTTCATTAGTAATCTTCTTATCACAACCAAATAATAAATGGACACAAATTACATTGGCACTAACCTTTTATTTTTTAACTTGCATTTGAAAATTAACATTGCTTTTTATAATATTAGCTAAACATTAAAAAAAATAATAATATAGAAATAATTAAAATAAATTTTAGCTATCTTACGATGATTATTAATATCAAACTTTTCTCATTACATTCAAATAATCGAAATGACTTTTCATACTCTCAATGGGATCTTTGAGCTTGTTTCATGGAACTGAGTTTCTTAAAATTGGGTTCAAACGAAGAGGGATATAGTCTCAAGTCAGGAGCAGCGTCAAGCTGATTGCGATATTTGTTTTTAATGTACGCATAAGACGATAATGCTCTTTCGACAAGCTCGCTATTTGTGGAATGCAACAAGTGTTTTATAGCCTTATCACTGAGTTCTTGGTATTCTTCTTCTACTGCTATCGAAATAGCAATAATGTTTTTTTGGTTGAAATCAGATTGTAAAGAAGAATCAGTCGAAAGTTCGATCAATGTTTCTTTTTCAGAAAGTGATAAATTTTGGGCTTGTTCAAAGAACAAATCGTTAAATGGGTTTGAAATCCAGTTATTTTCACAACTCTGCTTCGGAAAATATTGTCTGAACAACGTTTTAAGTCTTGTTAAATGAGCCATTATAGACGATTTTACTTCTGATAATTTTAGCTCGTTGTCGGATAAGAAATTGTAAAGTGTTTGAAAAACTTCTGGCTGGTGTTTTTGATGCATGATTCCCAAAAATCTAATTTTTTAATCATAGACTCGATCTTGCCAGATACCTTAAAAATGGTTATAGAACAGTCCTGTAATCCTAAATTAAGTTTATTTATAAGTATGCAAGCTTTTGAAGCCATTCTTTTTCATGAAATTTAGAGCTGAGCTCAAAAGGATATCTTAAAAATAAAACTTGAATTTCATGCCTCAATTCAAATAATCTTTCTAGTACTTTTTCCTCGTGAAAGGCCACCAAACTTCAGTGTGCAAAAGCAATGTAGTATGCAGGCTGTCCATCTTTTCACACAAAGATTTAAATAGTCTGGAGTTTGTTGAGTTGGCCTTAATAAAATGAATAACTCTGACAGCTTGTTAGAGTACTTCCTTCAATGAGTCTGGCAGAGATTTGGTCGCTAGGCTGTATCTGTGTATACAGCAATGGTTCCACGCTACATGAGGTACAATTTCTTTTATTAGACCACGTAATCTATATAACACCCAGGCATAGATTTTCCACCATCAGTGTAAACCCCACAGCAATTGGCCGAATGAATTTCTTTTTCACAGAAATAACTGTGAATGTGAATGGCATTAAATATACCTTTTCCTGTACATTTTATTGTGAGAGGATAGCAGAGTAGCAAATTTTCTTCAAGTACATTATCATTCAACTATCTTGCAATAACAAGCAAAATTGACAGATTGGAGATATTGGAACTCTCATCCACTTGAATTGAACAGTAGGGACTTTTTTTTATTCTTTGAATTACAGTATATTTAATATCGGCAGACATGTCACTAATCCTTCGAGCAACTGTATTGTTTGAGAAAGGAATATTAATTTTTTTTTCATATATTTCTCACCAAACATACATTCGACAGTATCTTTGATACAAGGATGTATCAAATTTTTAGCGATTGTATGATTTTTACCACTTTTAGCAATATGATAGCATATTCTGTACAATGCTTCAACAGCATTCTCACTGTCTTTATTTGTAGACAACACGTAAGATGCGACATTAGGGTCGCTTGATAGCCGCTGAAAGAAACTAACATCCTTCTGTTTGTTCATTGTATTTTTTGTCTTTAAATGGCGCATTAATAAAGAGGGTTTCATGCTACCGTTAGACAATATCTCTCCACATACAACGCATAGGGGTTTTGGTAAATCTTCCCCTCCCGTGAATGAAAATCCATATTTTAAGTATCGTAATTTCCGGTGTATAGGCCGCGGCTAAAAAAATTCTGTTACGAACCAGAAATTTTATTTATTAAAAAAGTTCAAATAAGTTCCATGCACAAATAGGTCATATTTTATTAAATAAACTTTCTGGTCGGAAACAGATTTATTTGAGCCGCGGCTTATACACAGGAAATTACGGTACTCATTATTATGTTTTTGTTTCTTTAATGGTGCACTAATGCTTTCAGTTTTATTTAAAGTATTAGGTTTATCACTTACCAAAACAAGCCTATTAACAGCTGCACTCAGGTTGTCTTGCACTTCTAAATAAACAGATTGTTTCGAGTACTTGCAATTCCGGATTCACCAGGTACAATTTCAATCGCTGTTGCAGTTCTCTTAAGAGTTCTGGTTTTCAACCATTTATCCATGTTAAGCAAAATCACTCATAAAACAAATAAACACTTCAAATTAAATGCTTATTTAAATAAGAGAAGCTTTTCTATTAAAATACCTAACTGATATAACACCACCTATTCAAAAACGAAAATAACGACCAACATTTCTACACATTTTAACAAAAGACATTAAAGCCAGAAGCTCTGACGTAATTTAGGCGTTCTGCAATTATTATTAAAAACGAAACAATGAAAAAAAAGTTGTGAGAAAGGAATATTGCATAATTATTAATTGAAGTTTTGAGGAAGATGGGGGGAAATATATAAGAACACATGCAATATTCTTAACAGTGGGCGGAGCTAGTGACATTGCATTATCAATGAATTATTAGGTCTAGTGGGCTTTTTCTTTCTTTTTGAATGTGACTTATTGGATTTGCACATGAGACTAACTTTGTAATCCAAAACTATCAATTTACTTTATGTGTTTTCAGTTAAACCATTTTTGTGAATTCTGCCATTACCGATATTATTTTCACGTACCCCAGCAGCTCCGCCACGTGCCCCCAGGGGTACGCGTACCCCAGGTTGGGAACCGCTGGTATAGATTCATGATTTTAATTGATTTACTTTCCTTTTTTTTTATAGTTAAGCCTAAAAGGGTTATAATGACCACTGGGCAACATTTACTACTTGGCGAAAACTGGTTTTTCGCGCCAAATAAACAAACAAGATGACAGACAGCAGGCTAATCCCAAAGCTATTCCAAAAGCACCCTTACTCCTTTTTGTATTACATTTTTTTTTTGCATAGTAAAAAGTGACTTATTGCCTTGAAAACAGTGCCCTAACTTTTAAACAGGGTTGGAAAAAAACATGTTAAAAAAAAAAAAAGTGTGTTTTTTTTTTGTTTAAAACATGTTTTAAACTTTTTTTCTCATTCAACAGCACAATTTTGATTAAAGTGAGCAAAAATTAATAAATTAAATATAAAGAATGAAAATATTTTCAAAAAACAGTAAGGAAGCAAAAAATTATATAATAAATACCAAACATTAATTAACAATTAATTTTTTATTCTAAACTAAAACATTTAGTTAAGTTCTTTAAAAATAGTAACAAGTTTGGCAGTCTGATCAACACCTAACCGGTTTCTAGTTTTGCTCTGCACAAAGCCAAAAGTAGAAAACACTCTTTCTAAACCAGCAGTAAAGCATACAGATGTAATTGTTTTGTGATCTACATGACATTTTTATTGATGTGTTTTTCAAGCCTTATCCATCAAGATAAAGGTGTCATTTCTACAAAATTGTCCACTTTATTTGATTCTTGAGTAGCGAATTTATGATTGGTAACTGACAGCATATCAGCATATCATTTTTTTCTTTTTGCATCATATTAACAGCATCAAATATGTAACTGGAGAATGAAGCTGACTTAGCTTTATAGTTTAAATGGCTTTTTAATTTTTTTTGTAATTATGGTAAGATTACTTCTAGCAGCACATATTTCTGACCTTTTTTTAATCTTTCCAAACTTCAACTACATCACTAATAGTACAATAATTTCTCTGAACTTTGTCACATGCAACTGCATTAGGTTTGAGCCTTTGTATTATAATCAACATTTCTTTTTAACTGCAAGTCTATGACTTTCTTAGAAATATCATATTTGATTTCCACTCTATTATCTACACAGACTCAAAATTTGTGGCCAATTGCTTATATAAGACTCCATTGCATCAAACATGGAATTCCACCTGACATCTGATGGTAACTCAAGCTTTTTAGCACCTGTTTCCCGAAGCTTTGCTGAAGCAAAATGATTATTTCGAAAATATTTAACAATATCAACAAATTGAGCTTTTATATTGAAGATTTTAATGCCTTTTGCTAGACGATTTAAGACATGAGCTGAACACCCATAAGTTAAAATATTCATATTATTCCTCTGTCTTTTTAAGATCATTTCTCATCTTCATAACATTGGCAGCATTGTCTATTACGAAGCTACCAATAAGACAACCATAGCGTTCCTCTACTTTATTTATGGCAATAATTGTAAGCTCACAAAGATAATTAAATTCATGAAGATGGCCAAATGTATCAAGAGTATAAATAGGATACCACCTTAAAAAAGTAAATCCATAAAGGGTATGCATGCTATTAATATTAAACTTTTAATCTCTAATTTTGTTGTAGTTTGTGTTTGTGCACACTTTTTCATAACACAAAAATAACAGGGAGACAAATTATGTATAAAAAAAAGTTATTCACTATTTTTCATTATTGGGGTATTGCACAATATGATAAAAAATAAAGTACTAAAAATGATAAAGTTAAATGAAACCTTCACAAAAAAAACTATCCTACTACTAGTTAAACTAAACACTAATTGTTCTCAATTTCTGCTCATTTTAAAGAAAACAGCATTAACCGAAATTGTGCAATTGAGGTACTACACAATCGTGGTATTACACAAAGTTAAGCAACACAATTATAAAAAGATGACTGCTGACTTCTTGTTTTTAGACAGAAAAACCTCAAAAATTAGAGATAGCAGATAGTACAAAGATGAGATAGTAGAGAGAAAGAAATGCATGTTTCTATATAATTCTATCTTTATAAAAATTTTAATAACATTAAAATACTGTTAGTTTTTGAAAATTAGATTATTAACATTAATATATTATAGAACTTTAATTTTGATATTATATAACAAATCATAATTGAGGTATTTAAAAAAATAAATTGCATATTTTCAATTTTAGAGGAAATAAATTTACTTTAAATACTTAATTAAATTAAACAAAATTTGAATGTCTTTTAGTGTATAGAGCTAATTAGAAATTTTTAATACAATTTTAATTGGTAAATTTTAATTTGTGAATTGTCACATTGTGACAATCTAAACATGTTTTAAACATTGTTTTAAATGTAATGTTTTAAACATGTTTTAAATAGCTGTTTTAAACGTATCAACCCTGCTTTTAAATAATAAAAGTTACTTTAAAAATAAATAAAGTGGCTTTAAAAATGAATAAAGTGCCCTTAAGAACCTAAGTGTGCCTTAAATTATAAAAATAAAAGTGCCCTTTTTTTAAACTTGGAGGGAAATCAGTCCTATATTATAACTTGTTGATAAAGTTTGAAGATTAATGTTCAAGGGCAGTTATATGCGAAGTAACTTCAATGCAAACAGGAAAACTTTTATTGCACATTATTAAGCTATAATCTTTAATTCCATTTTGCAAACAGAAATGGACTGAAGCAGGAAATCTGTGGATAAAAAATAATGGCTGTATAAAAAAAAAAGGATGCACTTTGATGAAGAAAAGACATTTGTGGGTACTTCTCCATTATCCCGTCGACCACTTTCCATTTAAGAAAAAATTCCTAACCGCTCGGCCTAGTGGCACAAGTAGATTTCGAAGACACAGACCGTGGGGCACCTGTTTATTGGGAATTGCAGAAGAAAGATCTATTTGCCTTGATGCGGCAGTTGGGACCACCACTTCGAAATATACCTCTGCCTGTAAACAGAGCCTGCAGATTTTTTTTTCCCCCCTGTAAGAGTTGGTTTTATAAAAAACTTGTCAATATAAAAGTTGTAGATAATATTAAAAAGATTTATAATAAATTTAAGCGGATTTGATAGTTTGTGAATGGACGAATTTATGAATTTTTTTCTTCTGAAACCCCTATTTTTTTCATCCCTTCGGGGCATTTTTAATGACATCAAAAATCTCTCCTACATAAATTTTTGGCCCTTTCCTAGAAGTAATAATAACTTTAAACGGATTTGATACGTATCAAAAATAAGAAGTTATGGGTATTTTTCTGTTTTCACAAAAAGCCCCCCCCCCCCATTTGTCCCCCACCCCTTGTTCAATTTTGCCCATTAACGAACTTGACCAAGATTTTATGCCGCTTGATTTTATGTATCCATTTGGAAGAGATTTGTGTAGAATTATGGAAGTGATTGCGTCCATAAAAAAGTGATATAAATAGATAGATAGGATAAAGTTTTGAACTGAAGGTGGTTTTGGGTTATAGGTGTCATGATTGGTGTAGATATGCAAAAATGTTTCAGGAATTCCAACTTAGGGGAGACTGTAATAGGTGGTATATCTTAAGAAATCTACCTAAAAAACTATCGCCAAACTATATAGGATTTAATGCCAAAAATGCATGATCGTGGCAGCACATTCATTTGACTTCACAGGTGTTATACATGCTTGTGATTTCTAATTCGACGTTTAATGTATTTCTAATGATGTTTTAGGTTAATTCCATAAAAATGCGACATAGACATCATTTTTCAAATTTGAAATAAATTAATTTTTTTTTGTTCCAGTTGATAGAAAATAAGTCAAATTTTATGAAAATAACAAGATATAATAAGATAATTGTAGAAATAATTTTTTATAGTTAATTACTCTTAAGACTAACTTTGAAATCAAAAATCTGTTATTTTTACCTCTAGTTTAATGTCCCTTGAAGCATTTAAATACCACATAGATTTTTGAAACAAATATATCTTTTAAAAGAATGGCTAACTATATGCTTAAAAACACCAATATTTTCACTGGAAACCTTTTAATTATTTTGCTATTGCCCCCAAACTTTATATTAGTCTTTATGTCATGTCTGTCACAATAAATGTGGATTATTTTATTTTCACAAAAATCTACTTGATAAAAATTAACACTTTATTTTCTCTTTTTATATATCAAAAGGAACAGTTCATAAAAAAGTTGAAAGATAAATTTAAAATTTGAGTGAAATATAGAACATTAAATTTTGTCATGTCTGTCACATTTGTCATGTCTGTCACAATTAGTTTTTCAAGCAACCGTGCCTTAATATTTTGCTTTGAAAGTTATTGTTGTTATTATTTAACTTAGTATTGATGACAACAATATTTCTTTACAACTCAACTGAACAAAATGCTTAAATTGAGAACACATGTAATAGTTACCAGATAATTATGTTGATAGCTATTTCTTTGTGATGGATAAATTATCTATCACAATTATTTTTTCAAGCAACTTTGCTTTGAAAGTTATTATTATTAACTTAGTATTGATGGCTACAGTATTTCTTTACAACTCAACTCAACAAAATGCTTAAATTGAGAACAAATGTAATGTAATAGTTACCAGATAATTATGTTGATACCAATTTCTTTGTGATAGATACATTATCTGTCACAATTATTTTTTCAAGCAACTTTGCTGTAATATTTTGCTTGGAAAGTTATTATTATTATTAACTTAGTATTGATGGCATGAATCTCATAGATGACACTTTCAATCTTAAACTATAAAACGGAAAAAAAAAATTCTAATTCGCAAAGACAGAGAAAAAAAAAATCTGAACAGTTAATTTATCCCACTCATTGAAACTAAAAGAAATTATAAAGATACTAAATAATCCACAGTTAAAAATACTAACACACGACTGAATCAGTCTTTCCCCACCACTCATGTCTAAAACTATATCCGAAAAACACTCACTAGACGCCTATGCTTCCTAAACTAGAAGATCTCAAATCGAATCCCACCTCAGCAAATAATGAAAATATTTTCCAAAATACTTCAAAAACATCTCATAGATGGTGCTACTAAAGAGAAAAGAAAAGTTGAAACTAATTTAAAACACTTTAAAAAATAAATTCTAAACTTATTTCACACCATTTAAACTAAAAGATCTCAAATCGAACCCAGCTTAAACAAATAATGACAAAATTTTCCAAAATACTTCAAAAACATCTCATAGATGGCGCTACTAAAAAAAAAAAGTCATAACTAATTTAAAACACTTTAAAAAATAAATTCAATAAATTCTAAACTTATTTCATACCATCATAAAGTAGGTAATAAATAGCCGGTTCTTTCTTAGCGGCACCGCAGTCGCACAGTGAAGGTCACACCGCACAGTAACCTTCACACCACCACACAGAGGTCATGCCGCACCCGCCGCTGATGTTGAACCCCTATTTATTACCTACTCATTATCAAGGCATGTTTAAATTTGAACCCGAAAATCATATCTGGTATGACAAGGACCAAATACTAGCAAATGTTTCAGCTCCCACACTAGTCAATTCCAGGGAATTTTATAAATTTTAAATATTATTTATAATTTATTTTGTGACTCATATAATATAATATATCAATGTTATATCATACTGTAATCTGCAAGTTGTGCTAAAAAATAAAGAGAGTGATATTTAAGAAAAAAAATACTTGAGTTCATAGAAAATTGTACATGTGTCATGCATGGGTGAAAGTTTTCCGTCTCTAGACGGAAATCCGTCCTGGCGATTTTAATACAGACGGAACGAGACGGAAATAAATATCAACAAAGAAATCTATTTTTAACGTGCCTAATAATAATTCTTGATTTCAGTTTTCTCTATGTTTTATTTTTGTACTTAATCACCAGTCAAAAAACCGCAATCAATTCCCCTGCGATGCTTTCAAATGCTGACTGAATGAGAAGAGCAAGTTTTGTTTTGTCTTCGCTTCTAGCTACCAGCAAGCGTCTCCGTGTCAGATTTTCTCCTTGAGTATTCTATTTACGCATGCGCTTGAGTAATCGGCTTTCAATCCGCATGAAATGAAGAGAGGCAGCGAAATGCGATCTGCGCAATTTCTGGCGCATTCTCGGAAGGTCCGAAGTTTAGGAGTAGTTTTTTTATTCTCCTCTGATCGGCGAGGCAACCGCTAGGTTCTTGACGAAAAGAAGTGAAGTGAGATGTAAAATCGTTTATTGTTGTCGTTTTATGTTGTGTTTTTACTGCTGCATTTCGGCGGCGACATTTTCACCTATATTTTTTACGTGATAGATAATGGAATTAGAACCTATAGAAGAGAAAGATGCGTTGCTTATTCAAGATACCGGTATCAGAAATAAATGGAGGTTTGCTTGGTTAGATGAGACTGATCATCAAGGAAACAAAATACGCACGTGGTGCAAAAAAGTGAAGAAACCAGGAAGTTGTATATGCTTTGTTTGCAACCGTATATTAAGTTATGGAAATAACGGGAAGAAAACGCTCCAAAAACATAGTAAGGACACTGATCACCAAAAACTTATGCGTGCACAGCCGCACACACAAACATTGCCTGGTGCAAATCCCATTGCTACTAAAGCATCATTGTCTGATCGCGTTGCCGATCAAAAGGCTGTTGTAACTTCATTTTTATGTGAAAATACACTGCCATTTTCTTTGGCAGGAGATCTTGTAGATCTTACTAAATTTTTGGCCAAAGATAGACCGGCTTTGGCTAAACTGCATTTTTCTCGCACGAGTGCAACTTACATAACAACTCACGGGACTTCAAAAAGTTTCAGAGAGGACTTGATAAGTAAACTTAAAGGTAATTTTTTTTCCCTTGAACATCGATGAAGGAACTAGTAATGCCATGGACAAAATCATTAATGTTTTTGTTCGTTTTTATGACGACGATCAAAAAATGGTTGTTACAGACCATTTAGCATCAAGAAAGGAAAATTTAAGCACGGCTAAAAATATTTTCAATCAAATTAGCAATGTTTTATTGGAAAATAATCTTGAATTTAACCAAGTAGTTAGCTGTTTGTTGGACAATTGTAATACAATGAGAGGGTGCAGATCAGGAGTAGAAACATTAATAAGAGATGCAAACCCAAATTTATTAAATATACATGGGGACACGGTGCATATCATCCATAATAGTGCAAAAAAAATTTTCAGTTTTTTTGAAAATTACTTGGAAAGTATTGCAAGTGATGTATATTTTGATATCCAAGATTCTCCTAAAGCAAAGGAACTTTTTTCAGAGACTCAAACGTTATTAAATTATGAAAATATACTGCATGTTTTAAGACTAGTAGATAACAGATTTATACAAATTTTATCGGTTTGTGAAAGGCTATTTAAATTAAATGATGCTTTAAGGGTGTTTTATTTTAGTTTTTTAACTCCTGAAGAAAAAGAAACTGAAAAAGAAGTCTTGAATGAAGTTTACTCAAGCAGAAAGACTTCCAAAGAGCAAAAAAAACGAATTATTTTAGTGCAGAATTTTATTTCTAAGCAAAAGTTAAACAAATCTAATAAGGCGAGAAAGGCAAGAATTTTAGATGAATTGTTTGGAAATTATAAGAAATATTTTTTTTTCTTACAATTTTATAGGGGTATTCTGAAACAATTTAATCAGTATGTCAAGATTTTTCAATATGAAAAACCGATGATACACCTTATTCATGAAGAAATGTATTCATTTTGCAGAAATTTTCTAGCTTTTTTCATTAAGCCCCAGTTTCTTCCTGCTACGATGAAAAACTTGATAAAATTCAATTACAGGGATCCTAAGCTACAATATAAAGATGAATATTTAAATTTTGGAAAGTTTGCCGTTTTAGGAGACCTAAGAAGTTCTGCATGGATGATAGAATTTTTCCCCAAATTAAGAAATGCATATGAGGACACGTCGCAGTACTTGTTAACAAGTTTACCTTTAAAAAACACAACTCTTGCTTGGTTCTCAGCACTAAATCCCAATCTGCGAAAGAAAAGCACGACTCTTGCAGCTTTTGATAAGCTTTCACAAGCTTTACCTCAAGTAATTGAAACTTCTGATAGAGCTTTATTACTAGATGAAATACGGCAGTACACTATTGATCAACAAATAGATGATCTAGAATTGAGTGGTGTTTTTGTGGATACAAATAAGAACTGCCGCATTGACTTAAATTGGTGGTGTCATATTTTTGATCTCAAATGGCATGGTGAACTAAAGTACAAGTTACTCTCAAAATTAGTAAAAGCGTTATTAACGCCATTCTCTGGTCCTCTAGTTGAGGGAAGTTTCAATATAATGGATGACATTATAACGGAAGATAGGAGTTCACTTACAGTTGAAAATTATGAAGCCATTTCAACTATAAAATATAATTTACGCAGAAGAAAAATGAAGTCGATTGATTTAAAGCCTTGTCCTAATATGAGGAAAAATATTCAGTCAGCGTACACCTCGTATCAGGAACATCTTGCAAAGAAAAAACTAAATACACGTTGCAATATTCTTAATCTTAAAAAGAAAAATGAAGAAGAAAATAAAGGCTCTGAAAATACAGATTTGAACAAGCCATCAACAAGTAGTTCAGTAATCAAAATGAACACAAATTCTGAAGAAAAAGAAAAGGATGCTGCTACTATTAATAAACCTTTACAGTGTGTTTCTTTAGGATATAAAATTCCCAAAAAACGATCAGCAGATGATGAAAAGAAGCCATCAAAAGTTCTAAAAACAACTACCATTACCAATTTTTTTCAAAAATATTGATATCAGAAAAAAATTATTCCTTTTGA
The DNA here is from genome assembly GCA_963931845.1 of Maratus michaelseni. NCBI lineage: Eukaryota > Metazoa > Arthropoda > Arachnida > Araneae > Salticidae > Maratus > Maratus michaelseni. Next base: position 83,453,677 of record OZ007586.1, read on the forward strand.
AAATGATCTTGAATGTTTTTGAAGAACTTTGTTGAATTTTGAGAAATTTTTTGAAAAAGAAGTCATCAACTACTATTATCATTTTTATTCAAAAATATTGATATCTGAAAAAAATTATTGCTTTTGAAAATGATCTTGAATGTTTTTGAAGACTTTTATCATTTTGATAACTTTGTTGAATTTTGAGAAATTTTTTGAAAATAAGTCATCAAAAGTTCTAAAAACAACTACTATTACCAATTTTTTTCAAAAATATTGATATCTGAAAAAAATTATTGATACAGAAAATGATCTTGAATGTTTTTGAAGACTTTTATCATTTTGATAACTTTGTTGAATTTTGAGAAATTTTTTGAAAAAAGGTCATCAAAAGTTCTAAAACCAACTACTATCACCAATTTTTTTCAAAAATATTGATATCTGAAAAAAATTATTGCTATAGAAAATGATCTTGAATGTTTTTGAAGACTTTTAACATTTTGATAACTTTGTTGAATTTTGAGAAATTTTTTGAAAAAAAGTCATCAAAAGTTCTAAAAACAACTACTATCACCATTTTTTTTTCCAAAATATTGATATCTGAAAAAAATTATTGCTAAAGAAAATGATCTTGAATGTTTTTAAAGACTTTTATCATTTTGATAACTTTTTATCATATAGACCACAGACAAAACTATAAATCTCAATATTTATTTTTTTTAATGTCAAGATATTTTACAAAATGAATCATTTTTTGGAATTGCCAGGATCTATTTTGTCATTTCTATATTTTTAGACTTTGACTTTAAAATATAGTCTGAACTTTGATTAATTTGTTTCGATTTTAACTGATTGTGTTGGCCCTATTTTTTCACTTAGTATAATTGCTAACATCTATAAAATAACAAGTTTCATCCTACTTTACTGGTAAGTTTTTAAATTTTTATTTGAAGTAAAAAACTTATTTGTTCATTTAATACTAATTTTTTTCATTATCCACAAAAAATATATATGCATTGTGATTAAAGTTTTTATTGTAACTAATATGATAGTTTTCTTTTAAGGAAATAAGAAAATTTTAAAAAGTTTAAGCTTCAATTATTACTATAACCATTCTTATAACTAATGTTTATTATTCTTTATATAATGCTATTTTAAGGTTTTTATACATATATTTATATTTATCATTATATAATATTATGTACACAATACTCGGAAATTTTGGTTTTGAATTGGATATTACGTTATATCGACATACATTTTGTCAGAGTGTTACGGAAGTATGTTAAAAAATTTTCAGTCCTGTGAAAATTTTTCACTTTCACCCATGGTGTCATGTCTGTCACAAAACCTTGTCATGTCTGTCACGCTGATAAATATTTTATAATATTTTACTATTTACAAATTTCTTAATATTTTTCTTTCTGCTTCACATATCCAAGTCTTATTTTGATTCCTAAAAAATTCTAGACTTGGTATGCATGCCAATTAAGAGCAAATGGTAATAATATATGGTCACTCAAAATCTATGTCTAAATTTTGTTATGTCTGTCACGGCAGGTTTTAACCCTCAGTTAAATTAAGTTTTTTCTTAAATTAAAATTTTAGTGTTTTATATAGCTTAAGGCCTATATTTGCATCACCCCATGGCAATTTTTTACCTATCAATTAATATTTAGTACTTAAAGATGAGCAAAAATGTTCTCTTAGTCATGTCTGTCACAAAATGGAATTAACCTTTACTGATTTATTAGTTATTCCATTAATTAAAATAAAAATTATGTCTTCGACATCATGATATTAAAAGAGAATAAGAGTTGAAAAAAAAATGTTGCATTACGTAGTTACGTATAGTAGATCCGTTTCAACTGATGTCACAAACACTTATACAACAGTCGAGGGGGATCATTAAGAAAAATAATGTCAATAAATAAATATGCAGGATTATTTTTGTTTCAGTTTTCATTAATATATTGTAAATTTTATTGTTTAAAGTTACTGATAAATGATACTTTAGTGAATGGGGATTTTCCTAATTTCTTTTCTTTTTTTGAAATTCTAAAGGCAACATTCTGCCATTTGTTTATGGGGCTCTGCAGTTTGGTGAATAATTTAGCGATAGTTTTTCTTATGGAAAGTGGTCAGCGGGATAATGGAGAAGTACCCTCTTGTGTGTATAGCAGAGTAAAAAAAAATATTTTTTCGTTACATGGACACCATTGTCGCCAAGCATATATTTACATTCATTATGCATTAGCATACATTTTGGCATGGTGTCCGTAAAACGGAAAGGTACCGAAAAACCTGTATCTATTTTCATTTTCTTTTCAATTTGACCATTATAAATAATTAAATTGTAAACATTAAATACACAAGGGTTTTTATGAGAAAAATGTACACTTTGATCATCCTCTATTTTAATTTTGAAAGTTTCTCTGAAAAATTTTCTATCCCTTTCTGTGGTCCTTCACCTATAATACCAGTTTAGTAGTCAAGATCATACAGCTATCAATTTCAATTTAAAATCCTATTAAAAATAATTGAAGATCCACAGAGATGTGATTGTGAATAACTTGTTTTGGTTTATTATTATTGGAATTTATGTTCATTTGCAGATGTTTGCTCAGAATCCAACATGGATGAAAAATAATTAACTTTTGTAATATTCAAAGTACATGAACGTTGACATAAATGCTATAAATATAAAGAACGCTTAAAATGTTATTAGAAAATAGACTAAAATGAATTGGAGAGAAAATGGCTAGCACTGCTGAATGAAGAGGAATGAGCTCAAGTCGGACTCCATACAATAACTCAACTAGTAAATGTGCCTCAACGCCACCTATAAAAATCATTGTTTTTCAATATTACTTTTTATATTATTGAGCATCTTTCGCTATTTAATTTTTCTATATTACATACATATTTTTAGGCCTATAAAAAACTTCGGAGGTTTCAGAAATGAGAAACTGTTCAATGAAACATGGTTTATGCAATGCTATTCTGAAATTTTTATGAATTTCTTACTCATGTAACTTTTTAGATAGAAAGAAATAAACTTGCATTAAAATAAATTCTTCATTTATGTCAATAGAAAACAAAAATAATTTATTTTGGTAATACGAGGGCTATCCAGAAAGTAGATTACGTTTTGGAATAAAAAATAAACAAAGTATAGGAAACAAATTTTATTATATACAGATGAAAGCCACACTCAAATACTACTTTTCTACATAGTCACCATACAAATTAAGGCATTTATCGTAGCGATGTACGAGCTTGGAAATGCCTTCGTCGAAAAATTCGGCCGCCTGCGCCTTCAACCAACAGTTCACGTGTTTCACCCATGTTTCGTCACCAGTAACGATGCGATCGAGCAAAGAGTCACCATCCTTATGGTAAGCGTCCAAAAAGTTCAACGCTGCAGCCATTAGCTGATTTTTGTGGTCCTCTGTCAAGATTTTTGGAATCCATCTTGCACAAAACTTGTGGTAACCAAGCTTTTCGCTGATGATTTCGTGCAACAAACTTCGCGAAATTTGTGGAAAACTCAAAGAAAGTTCCGTTATTGTGAACTTATTACTGCACGCACCTCGCAGCTCGCGGGATTTTCAATTAACGTAGACATTTCAAACCGTCACAGTATCTGAACGGAGCACAGCACGAACCTCTCACTAGCACGGCTAGATGCCGACTGAGCTGCGCAACGCTCTGACCCCAAGATGGCCGCGCTAGCCCCGCCCCTAGCGGACACAGACGAAAACGTAATCTACTTTCTGGATAGCCCTCGTACATTTATTAAGTCAAAAATACAGATTGTCTTAATCCAATCCGAATGCAGATTTCTTTTCCTTAACTTTAACAAAAATGAACATATTTTCAACAGACTTACCACTCTTTGTGTGAAATGTAGCGATATCATGAAAAAAGATAGGTTGACCACAATCGACATCGAAATAACACTGAAAGGGGCGCTCCATATATACGAGTGTAATTAACATTACATACGGTCTCACTGACCGAAATATGTCAATAAATAGTCGCTTCATATATATGAGTGTAATTAACATCACATACGGTCTCACTGACCGAAATATGTCAATAAATAGTCACTTCATATATATGAGTGTAATTAACATTACTTAACTTCCCTGATGTCACTGCATTTCACACGCAGCAAGGTAGCTCTGTTGAAAATTTCGTGAAAAGCCTATTTATTGTTAAAGTTATGAGTAAAAACATGGGTTAGGATTTGTGTGAGACATCCTGTGTTTTTGACTGAATAAATGAATTGTGACCGTAGTTTTCTAATCTATGCAATGCTATGCAAATATTTTTTTGGTTATATGTGTTATATCTCCCCTTAATGTTTTGCCAATGAGTTCTGAATCCCCCTCTATAGATATTAAATATTTTTCGTAATTATATTTTGTAGTAAATTTGACTTGAAGAAAACTATTGAATTACATGGTATAAACAAAAATTTTAATTATCGTGGAAATCGAGACATTTGTCGTCTCGGACAGTCTTTCCTCGGGACGAGTCTCAGAACAAATGAAACTCGGGACGTCCCGTGCAAATCAAGACATCTTCTAATACTAGCTAGGGGGTTAGCCACCGGGCTAAATGGGTCTATTGCATATTAATGGTCTCGGTGACCCTCATTTTCGGAAAATGACGAAAATATCAATTTAGCTATTTTTGTCTTAAACTTAATTTAGACATAAGTAGTACATTCAGACGGCGTTTCGTAAACATATTACACTGAAATTTGTAATAAATACACTATAATATACACTATAGTTAAAAATTTCTGAATGAGGTTTTTTACCTTTAAATGATTCAGAGTTGCAATCTTTAATTTCATTTTCTTCAGCTTTTTTTTTTTTTTTTATCAGTATAATCAAAATGCTAAAACTTCAAGATACATTTTTAAATTGTCTCTATGTTTTAATGGACGATCCTTATGGTGCATTTCATAACATTAAGAACTGGATTTTTAGTAATATAAATAGTTTATTTTTAAATTTTAAATATTTTAAGTAGATAGTCTTTTTTCTTAAACTATTTACTTTTTGTTGTAAATAAGGTAAATAAAAAATTGTTCAAAGATGAGCCGTTAAAAAAAGGTCACTATAAGTTAATGCTTCAATTTTCATTGAAGCATTGAACTGTCAAATCTTTATTGCTTTAAAAAACAGGATATGATGACATTTCTATCAATTTGATTTGATTTAAAATAATTTTTATTTTGTTTCTAATGAAATTTCAGTCAAAATTGTACAGAGTTAGCAAGAAATAAGTTACCTATTTTAGAGGGCCCCGGGGTGAGTTATACTTGTCCGAATATGATCAGACGTAAATGACAGATAATTCAGATGACGTGCTTATCATTTGTTAAATAAAACATTTTCTTGCAAAAATTCGTTGAAAGGTAGCCCTATAGTATTCAAATAAGTGTTCAGTTAGTTTATGCCTTTTATGTCTAATATACTTTCTCATAAAGGTTTAACATACTTTCAATAAATGCTCAGCTTGTCAACAGCGTGTTGTAATTGCAAATCTATTTTCCTTATAACTAAGTGCAGTCAGTCTGCCCATTTATTCAAAAAACAAGGCGACGAATGTTTTCTTTCAGAGCTGAATAGATACATTTATTGGTAAATTTTTGCGCTATAATTCTTTTATTTAACATATAATTAGAATTAGTGTAATTTCAATTGGCTTCTCAGGGACATTAGTCCTTCCCACGTTATCTCTTTGTTCTCATGGATGACAAAGGATTTCATTTTCCTAAAATTTGGGAAAAAAATTCCTAAAATTCCTCCCTAAAATTTTGAAAAATCCTAGTCCCTGTATTTTATTAAAAAATTTTTAAATTATCAGAGAAAATTCACTTACAGTTTTATGAAAGTGAAGGGAGAGGGCACAGAAAAGTATTTTGCCTAAAGCATAAAAATATGTTAATCTGCACCTGGTTATCACAAGGTGAACTTTGGCTTTTTTCTTTTTCCACGTCGTAGGGTCACTTTTATTTTTCCTTGATTGATTAGGAGATACTTCCACAAACTTTTCCATAGTCAGAGAAAACACCAAACTAAATTATTAGAAACTTTGTATGCACCAAGGAGGAGCAGTCACAAGCAAGAGAAAACACTATAACATTAATCTAATCAACAAGTGAGAGGTTACTGTGGAGAGAAGCAGAAGTGCCATCTAGCGGATATGAAGATAGCCGCTTTTGAACCTCACTAATTTATGGATTTGGCCGGTTTTGCAGCACATCATGATTTTCAAACGCATATAACACAGGGATTTGACCCATCTTGTTTCCAGATGGTAGAAAAGTTTACTTAGAACTTAAAAAGCTGAAAAAACACATTTTCAAATTTTGAGGAGTTGGTCAGTTTTGCAACTCGACGACACAATTATTCTTTAAATATATGTATCTATCAATTTTTTAATAAAATAATTTAAAATTACATTTTTTGAGATAGGATATTAAATTAATTATTTGATTTCATATTTAACTGTTCATACTGAAAATGGAATTCAAATGTTGTCCAGAAATAAAAAAAATTGCACATAATCCATAATACTCCATAATCTGCACAACCTTTGGTCCCAACTTGTGTGGATTAAAGAACTTTGCCTGTATATATAAACAAATGTTTGAAGTGTGTTTTGATTTTTATAGTGCAAAATAATCTCACACATTCAGATTTTCTTTCATATGTACTTTTGTCTGGCAAAATCAAAATAAGAAAAATTGTTTTTCTGATATTCCCCGCTATCAGGATTGCTTAGCTGATACATGTTTTTTTTAAACCGTATCTTGCCCAACTTTATCTTCTGACTGTACATGATTTAAGATTTAATTAATATTCAAATTTTGTTGTACATGTGTTTATATTAAATAAATTACTTTACACTTTGAATTCCTGATGGTTTTTATTAGGGTTTCATTCATCTAACGAAACCCTATTTCTCCCGCTCCGTTGTCTGTCTGTCACAGAGCCATTCTCGAAAACTATGTAACTTACAGAGGTGAAACTTCGTGTATAAATCATAATATCAGCTGTGAAGATCTGAAAATATTAAAATTTGAAAAATTCGTATTATTTTAATAAATAGAGATAAAAAACGAAAATTCTAATAGCCTTTTTCTATTAAATTTAAACATTTTTTGTTATAGCATATGCCAAAAATTTAAAATCCACAATGAAATTCTTTCTACAATAATTAATTTTCTATCAGATGATTTTCACGTGAAAAATGAAATAAAAAGTTTCACCAATTGAAAAAAAGATAAATATGAAATAAAATTGATTGACGTCATAGTGGTAAATAAAACGGAAAATGTCTAAGATATTTCTCAATAATACAAGGAGTATGAGTATGTGGATGTACACAAAGCAGATTAATATCACGTCATTAGAGAATTAAAAAGAAAATCTGACGTCCTATTGGAAGTTTAACGAATTTTACAAATGTTTGAGAATAATACAAAACGAGTATCAATATGAATAATAGAGAATAGTAAATATGAGTTTGAGGAATGTATGGAATAATAATAAAAACCCGATTATGGAAATATTCGCATATTTTAACATTTTGAAGGTGTCCAACATGTTTAATTTTTAAATTATATATTTTTTAAATATCGCATTTAGTCCGTATAACGGATATTATTATGACAGAATATAATAGCGGGTTTCGCCCGCTATCCGGCTGGTTTAGATATTCGAAAAAACTGGAAAAATAGACTGAAAGTAATAAAAAAATTTTAAATGAAAGTTTCACTTTGAATTTTACTTGAAAGGCGTACTTTTTAATGCTTATAAAAATTGCTTTCAACTAAATTTTGTTCAGAAAATTCTTATATCTTCTTTGAAAAGTTTATTTGCATGCCTTTATGTTTAAAAAAAAATACAGTTTGACAAGTCTAAGAATATATATTAAAGAAAAAGAAGAGCAAAAGAGATTGAAAAGAGTAAGTAGTTTCAACTGGATGTTGCTAAAAAAGTTTTTTATTAAAAATTAGTTAAATATTTTTGTCTGTTACCATATGATTACATAATTAATTGCAGCTATGGCAATAAAAATAAATGCATGTTTTAAGTTTTATATTAAATTTTTCAACTTTACCATTTCCATTAATTTGTATATTATTAAATTAATTCTGCACATGAATTTTCATTTTTAACAAGGTTAGATGCATTTAATTATCTTACTAGGTGTCTGTAAGCTTTTTTTCATGCAATTCTTTTTTTGTAAAATTGTGAACTTTTGTTTATACTTGTACAAAATATGATCAGAATTTTGTGAGTTAAAAATCATCGTTATATTAGTTTCCTATTTACACATTTTTAATAAGGTCCTTCGTACATATATGAAGCTAGATAATAGATTAGTGATTTCAGCTGTTATGTAAGAGGTTTTTTTTCCCACCTAATCATTATATTTGTGAAGGATTCGGTTTGTAGACTGAAACATTTTCTGAAATGTATTTTAGAGAAAAAAATTACGAAGGGTCTTATGTTTTAAGGTGAAGTTCTTTCTAAACAGACTTCAAAACTTCTGTAAATCCTGCTTACAGATCAGATTTTCCATTTTAATGTTTTCATGTGGAACATTGAACATGAATAAAATGTAAAGTAAAGTATCAGAATGTAGCTATTATAAAATTTTGAATGTATTATTTTATAAGTGAATTTTCAATTTTTCCAATTTGGAAAAATTGAAAAATATCCCTTCGAAAAATAGCAGAAAAAAAATGTTTTTATTTTCCCAAAATTTCCGTTTTTTTCCCCGCTCATTCCCATCTCTATTCACAGCTGACAGTCAACCCGATATTGGCAGTGTATGATGCTGCCATCTAGACATGAAGCATGGAAGTAAAAGCTACGAATTTTGTTATTACATCTGATTGCAGATGGTTTTGATTAAAAATTTTAAAGAAAATTGGGTACTCCTCTATTATCCTATCGACCACTTTTCATAACAAAAAACTATCGCCAAACTGTAATGCCAAATGAACAGCAGAACATTGCCATTGGAATATCAAAATAAATAAAATATAAGAATTTAAGAACACAATTGTTATTTTAATGAATGAAATAACTCATAAATTGGTAAAACAGAATGAAAAATACACGCAAATGTTGAATTAAAAACCATTGGATCACATAACAAACATGTAGAATGCTTCTGACATCCAGTCAATGGGACTGCATTTTTGGCGTTTCATCTTAATGTTGGGCGATAGTTTTTTGTTATGAAAAGTGGTTGACGGGATAATAGAGAAGTACCGAAAATTGATTCATGTGGTAAGAAATCATCCCACCAGCCCTCAATTCAGGCTTATTGCTGTATGGCTCGTGTGAAGTGATGGAAGCCATGTATTTGTCAAACAGTTGTTTTATTTACAGGTACTTCTCCAACTGTATAACTAATCTTTTAAATATTGACTATAATATTTTTGAGAAGGAATTCATGTGCCCTCCGATTCTTTATACACATTTTCTATCATCAACCCCTTACAAATAGTAATCTGTTGGTTTTTTTGACATGCAAGTGTTTTTGAATTGGGTTTGTCTGCTGTTTGTCTGTCAGTCAAAATTGCAGTGTAAAGGTGGCTGTACATATATGACGTTATCACTGTAGGAGGGAGGGGGGAAGTTTGTCTTTTGATACTCCACTGTTTTTTATCACTTTCCAACACAGTTGAAAAGTGTTTATGAATTTGGTTTGTCTGTCTGTTCTCTAACTCGTGTAAATATACTTGTAATATATATGTTATTGAACTTTACAATGACATGTTCGGCATTGAAAATGAAATGTGTAATACTTATAGTTCCTTTACAGGGACACCCAAAATAATTCCGCTACATGACAGTCTAAGGGATAAAATTGTTTCTGGTTTATTTTAATGATGTTACACTATTATCCCACCTGGGAAATCCTGAAAAAGTCAGGGAAATTTGAAAATTCTGAGAAAAAGTTAAAATATTTTGAACTTTTTCTGAACGAGGAAATTTTTCTTATCAAACTAAGGATTTGAAATTGCAGTGCCATTATTTTCATAAGTACTGTAAAGAGTACATTTCAATCACTCGTACAGTTATGATCCTGTCTATCCCCTTTTCAGTCCGTCCTGGTAACTCAAGAGATTTTCCAGTTCCAGCTTGAGCTGAAACTTTGCGCCACTGAATGATGTTGTAGGATGGATTGGGTGTTTCGCTCTGCTTGTACTTAACTTTGTTTGGGAAGTGAACATGTATTAGCTTAATTTGTCAAATATTTAATATGGGTATTAAAATATGTCACACAAATCTGTATTCAACTGTGACTGACACGATACAGAATTTCAAGCTGATTGATTAGATAAAACGGATAAAACCTGATGCTAAAAGTGTATGTTCTGCAAAATGTAAAACGTTCAACATTTTGTAAATTTTGCTAAAAATCATGTAACAAATCGATAATATGTTCCTCAGAATCAGTTGTGTGACATCAGAAACAAAGTTTAAAAAAATTGCCAAAAAAAGTTTTTTTTTAAATTTAAATTATCCAATTATAGCAATACAATTTTTGATGGAATGCAACAGCTACATCCAGATGTTAGTAATGCTCCAGTAAAATTTCATTATGGCAAAATAATTTCTATTGTCGCCGCAGGGGCAGACTTAAAAAAAATGGCAAAAATTTCAATTTTCTGTTTTTTAAAATATGCACCATTTTTGCCGTTTAATCTTACAGTTTGGTGATAGTTTTTTGTTAGGAAAAGTGGTCAACAGGATAACAGAGAAGTACCATCTTTACTTTTGTTTCAATGAATATTTATCAAGTGAACAGGTTTTCAGGCTGATATGTACAAGACGTATATGTGAATAAAAATAGTCCTCAATGAATCCTATTTGTTTTCAATTCCACTGAAATATATATTTACATTTATTTAAGACTTTCTTTTTATGGGAAAAAAACTCCTTTCATTTCTATTCAATGAACAGATCATGAAAGCTGAACGTAACCAGCAAATGCTTCTTGCTAGCGTACTTACGCTCTGCTTACGTCGAAAAACTAACATTTGCATTTCAATTAAATTAAGTTAGCATCCTCTTTAACATAACAGTAACAAGGAATAAATTTGCAAAATATACCAAATGGTTAATATCTTTTATTGCTGCTGGTGGGGGGCAAAATTTCAAAAAATCGCAAAAAAAAAAAAAAATCCAACCCCAGCAATACAATTTCTAATAGAATGCAACAGCTACATCAAGATGTTAGTAATGATCCCATAAAATTTCATTAGGGTGAAATCATTTCTATTACTGCCACAGGGACGAACAAAATTTCGAAGAAAAAAAACGACAAAAATTTCAATTTTCTGTTGTTTTTTTTTTCACCATTTTTATTATATGGCTAGAATTAAATAAATTTACACTATATCTAGTAATAACTTGTAAATGTCTAGTAACTTTGATAATAGCCAACCCAGGGCAAGAGCCACCCCCACCCCCTAAATTTGAGAGAAAGGTGCTTTTTGAAGGAATTTTGGTGATTTTTTTTTGTATGGGGGCTCCATACATCAATTCCCCATCATTTTTTACTTTTTGGGCCCCCCCCCCCCCCTAAAAAAATTCCAATAAAATCCCATGAAATCCTTAAAATATCTTCTCTTAAATTTAGGAGGGGGGGGTGGCCCCTCTCATCCTTGGTTGGCAATGCCCATGATCAAAATTACTATACATTTATAAGTTATTACTTGATATAATGTAAATTTATTTAATTCTAGACATATAATAAAAATAGTAAAAATTTAAAAATGAGAAAATTAAAATTTTTGCCTTTTTTTTTCAAAATTTTGTTCGTCCCTGCAGCGGTAATAGATATGATTTCACCATAATGAAATTTTATTGGAGCATTACTAACATCTGGATGTAGCTGTTGCATTCTATTAGAAATTGTATTGCTAGGGTTGGATAATTTAATTATTTTTGTGATTTTTGGAAATTTTGCCCCCCACCTGCAACGGTAAAAGATATTAACCATTTGGTGTAATATTTTGCAAATTTATTCCTTGTTACTGTTATTTTAAAGAGGATGCTAACTTAATTTAATTGAAATGCAAATGTTAGTTTTTCGACGTAAGCAGAGCATAAGTACGCTAGCAAAAAGCATTTGCTGGTTACGTTCAGCTTTCATGATCTGTTCATTGAATAGAAATAAAAGTTTTTTTCGCATGAAAAGAAAGTCTTAAACTAAATATAACGTAAATATATTTCAGTCGAATTGAAAAAAAATAAGATTCATAGAAGACTATTTTTATTCAAATTTAGTACTCATATACGTCTTGTACATATCAGATTGAAGACACCAATTCACTTTATAAATATTCATTGAAACAAAAGTAAAGACAGTTCCATAATGACATCACACATGCACTGTTAAAAATTTGCAGCAAACTGTCCAGTCATTTGACCGTTTTTGTAGAAAACGGTTACATACACTCAGAATATAGTTAAATTATGGTTATGTAACCATTTTCTACAAAAACCGTCAAATGACTGGACAATTTGTTGCAAATTTTTAACAGTGTATATTTAAGATAGCAGAACACAAAACATGTGTGCTAAGCTGCTATACCTTTACCCAAATGCTTATCACATTCTATCTGTAACACAAATTAAAGATACTATTCATGAATGTAAACTTATCTTTAACATACCTCCCCCCCCCTTTTTTTCCAAGTCAAATATACTTATTTACAACTGGAAATTTTTCTTGAATGAAATCCAATAAGTATCACATAGAAAGACAGTAGATAGGACAGGATAGAAAGGACAATATTAATTAAAAAAATTTCTGGTTCAGAATATGTTTATTCAACTTTAAAACCCCAGAGGGTTGGCTGCTCTATACTGTTTATTTCACTCATTCAAAAAAAATTAAATATGTTTTCTTTATATATTCCAGTTTGTTGCGTTTTCCTTTAAATGATGTCTCACTTATTCTTGTAGGTCACCTTCCTCTGCTGTGCCTTCCAGTAATTCAGAAATATTTTCATCCAGCTCCTTCATCCAGTTATTTTCATCCAGTTCAATACCTCAAGAAGCACAACTGCATCAGTGAAAGTAATACTCAGATTTCCTTGGGACATTGTAAGTCAGCTGATTTTTGGCTGTTCTCCTTGTGGAAGTTTTTGTGGCACATCCACCATCTCTCTTTCAGATTCATCATGAATTTACTGTTGAATCCCTCCCTGAAGCATAGAGCTCTGGTCAAGATGGCTGTTTCACTGTGGAACCAGAATGACGTTGGAGCTCTACTGTCATTGGTGAAAGTCCACAAATATCGAGTTAATTTTAATCCTTTGAATCCTTTTAATCCTTCTTCCATTCCTTTGAATCAGGAATGGAAGGAAATCGAAGCCAGAGTACTGGAGAGAATGATGCAACTTTCACTACCACAACTTTTAAATGAGAAGTTGTCGTGTTTTATTCAGACTATTGGCTTACAGATTTATGCATGGCTTGAGTTCCATTGCATACGCTATGATCTTCCTCTCAGTCCACCATTAGAGCTTTGTTGGACTGCACAAGGTACGGTGGACAGAAAGAGGACAGCGGAATTGTTAGTGAAAAATGAGAGTCTGGATCTCTCAACACGCTACAAGCTGGCATGTCTTTGTTGCTTGGAGGACTCTATTATGGCACTTTGGAACCATCTGTCTGAAGACCTCAAACAATCTCTTTTGTTGGATGAAGAATGGTTAATTGTTTTTTGGTCACGTACTATGAAGGAAAGAAGGTTGGGCTATGCGCATACTTCTTTCAAAGAAGAATTTATTAACTGTGCTAGGAAGGGTAACAAAGCAGCAGCTGAGTACTTTCTGCAGAAGCTAACCCCACGGGAGAGAGAAGAGTCCCTGGTAGAGGCTGCAAAATGTGTTGATGATGATGACACTTTATGTCTTCTGATAGCCCAAATGGATGAAGAACAACAAATGGAAGTTTTTAGAAATGACCCGAGTACAGTGTTGAGAGCTTTTCTGCAATGGCCTTGGCAGAGTTTTTTTATGGAAATAGCCAATGGCATGCGGGATTTTCTTTCAGAACGCGATTATGACGGTATATTGATGAAGATTATTTATAAGGTTAGAGATGGCCATAAGGATTGGAACTATCCAGAGCTTTTCCGAGAATTTTGGCAGAAGAGCCCTGATGCTCTGAAAAGTTGCATTACTGATGATTTAGATAAAGGTTGGATGCTACCAGCTGCGATCGCTTGTAAAAATAAAGAAATAGTTCGGTTAATCTTTCAGGATGCAATCGATTTTGCAAGAGAGAAACTTTTTCACAGTCATGCAATACTATATTTCTGCCGATGCTCCATTCGTGATGATGAATGGGATTCTCTTCAATTCTGTATTCGAGAATGCTTTCCATCCAAAGATTTGATGTCAAAATTTAAAGAACAATTTGAAAATCGTAGACATTGGTTGAACGTAGAAAATAAACTTGTGAGGAATAAAGACAAATGGGACAAGTTATTCCTCTCGTCAGAGGACTCCCTTCGTGAGTATGAGAAGAGGAGTGACGATGAAGGTGAAACTAGTTCATCCAAGAGATTTCGTAACCTTGAGTAACACATTTTTGAGCAGGGGAAGGAATTCCTTTATTCTTAGTGTCCTGAAATGTCTTCTTTTTCTAAACATTGTCTTAATTTGAAAATAAAAATTATATATCCTCTGCTAACCTTCAGAAAAAATATCAGTTTTTCCACCCTCATAAATCAACAATGACTTTCACAATAAGAATTTAAAGATAAACGGTAAAAGTGTTGGCAGAATCGATTTAAAGAAATACAAATCAGTCTGGACAAAACTGTGTCAATGCTTTTGCTCAAATATGATTTTTATTATGCAATTTATATATATAGTATTGAATATATACATATTTTTTTTTATAGATTGTAAAATAAATAAGAGCAAAAAATTCTAATTGAAAAAAAAAAAAATTATACATTGTATAACATTTTATTACATTTATTTTTATTAAAAGGTGTTTTCAAACATTTTGTGTCACGTTTTTTCAATCCCTTTAAGCAATAATGACACTTCAATTGAAAGTTAACGAGTGATTTTATTATATCATTTGTAATAAATTTCATTTAAATGGCCGAGGTGTACTACGGCATGCTACATTTATTGTTCCTTTACAGGGCCACAAAATAATTCAATTAACAGTACTCTACCCAAGAGTTCCAATTTATAAAACGATATGATTTAAATCACAATTTATACTAACTGTTTTTTTTTAATTATTAAAAACCAATTGATTATTTTAGAACAACTCACATACAGTATTTTACCATTTTACTTACACAATCAGATTGTGTTACAGACACACAGCAAATTTTTTTTTTCTAAAAATATGTTTTTCGGAATCTCCAGTCTCTGAAATGTGTCAATCCGTCAAAAAAATTTCGTATTTTAAAACAATTACAAGAATTACGCAATCTACTGGTGCTCCGCTACAGTACGCATCATACATAGTATAGGGTAAATCTTGTAATTGTTTTAAAAATCGAAATTTTTTTTGACGGATTGACACATTTCAGAGACTGGAGATTCCGAAAAACATATTTTTAGAAAAAAAAAATTTGCTGTGTGTCTGTAAATGTTCTATCTCCCAAACCAATTGAGATAGAGACTCAAAATTGGGTATGTACTTAGTATGTCATAATGGGTACCAGCCTATTTAGCTATTCCCCATAGTAAAAACTTATTTATCCCCAAATAGGACACAATTATTCTAACCAGAAGGTCCTGTGCGAAGCTTTCGCACTGCAATCTTTGAGATTATTTCCTGGTATGTTTTAGCACTAATTTTTGATTAACTGATTTTTTTTTTTTTTTTTTTTTTATCAAACAACACATTTTAACAAAATGTGGGTGTACTATCTCAGAAACTTGTTCGAAAACATTTACTAAAGATACCTCATTCATCGTTGTATGTTTTGTATGTGCATAGAAAAAAAGATGTTGAAAACAGAAATAACATATATGATGATTGTTTGTGTATAAGAAAATGGGAATAGATTGCCAGAAAAGTTTTTGCCAAATTTTTTAAAATAAAAACTGAAAAAAAGGGAATTATAAAAAAATTGAAACACGGAATCTGCCGTTTAGGGAATTCATGTGAAAACATTTCGTCAGATTTTGCAAAACTGTTCCAGAAATGTCTTAAATACATAAATCAATATTTGGTACACCAATTTTTTGCAACCTTATGGGAACTTAAACATGGGAAGTTATAACTTTGTGGTTCAGCAGATATTTAAGTGACATCAGACTTCGCTGACATATTAACAACTTAATGAAATATTAAAAAATAAATACTAATTTTTGTGAATCCTAATGATACATCTAAAAGGAAGATAATCCTTAACCCGTTAAAGCTGGAATTATTTTTTTCTTTAAAATGCAAAAATTGCATTTCATACCAATTTTTCAATGCAGCAATTTTAGTCTCCTTTTAGTACGTAGTTTCTGTCATCAGATAAAGAGAATATTTCTCTTAAAATATACTGGTATACAAACAACAAAATGGATGGCAGCTCCTCCGGTGCCGTATAGTACTAGTAGGCTTTAATGGGTTAAATTACGCAATCTACTGGTGCTCCGCTACAGTACGCATATACACAGCCAAGATTAAAAAAGGAAAACAAATAAAAATAGCTGATGCACGTGTAAAAATTAAATAAAATCTCAAACGCTCGATAATTTTCAAAAAGTATGTGCAAGAAATAATTTAACAATCTCATTTCAATTGCATTATAGGATGACGTCAACTGATAATGCAGTATTTTATATTGGTGGCAACACTGATTTGAGAAAACCTTTCATTTCATTTATGAAAACAATGCCGATTTAATTTTTAATTAACTACAATTTTTATTCAAAAACCTGTTTTAATGAACTGTTAAGTGTGCTATGTCAGAAGCCTGTTCAAAGTCCTTTCATATGCTATCTCCTTCATCGTTCTGTGTTTCGTATTTTCTGAGAAAAAGGGATGTTGACTGGAGAAATAATATATATGATTTGGGCCTACCTGGACTAACTTCTTTTTATACTATTCAGACTAATTTTAGCATATCCTAGCATTAGACCAAACTGCATAAAAATTATCAAAATCTTATTAATAATAATAATAAGATAATTCTGTACTCTCAACCGCCAACATTTCACATGTGGAACATTGGGATTCAAAAGAGCAAAAAACAAAATAAGATAAATCATTCATTTATGCTTAAAAATTCATAAAAAGCAGTCAGCAATACAATAACCATCATCATCCCATTTGAATTCTAAACGTACAGATAGAGTAAAAAACACAACTTACAACATTTACGGTTTTTTTGTTTGTCCATCACAGAGCCGTTGTCAGAAACTATATAACTTACAGACATGAAAATTTGTGTACTTATAGCTAAATACCTAATATGAAGCTTAAAATATTAAAATTTGAAAAAACTGTATTATTTTAATAGAGAGAGATAAAAAACCAAAACTCTAACAGTCTTTTCCTAATAATTTAAATATTTTTCGTTAGAGCAGTTGCCAACCATTAAAAATCCACAATAAACTTCTTTCTACAGTTATTAATTTTCTATTAAAAGATTTCCACATGAAAATGAGATAAAAATTTTCACCAATTGAAAAAAAATGAATAGGACGTCGTATTGGTAATAAAACAGAAATTTTCAAACATTTCTCAATAATACAAGGAATATGAGTATGTGTAAATACAGAAAACAGCTTAATAGGATGTCATTATAGAATTAAAAAGAAAATAAATCTGACATCATAACGGATTTTTCAAATGGTTGAGAATAATACAAAGAGAGTATCAGTAGAGTATCAGAGAGTATGAGTAATAGAGAATGGTAAATATATAAGTTTGAGGAACATATTGAATCATGATAAAAACCAGATTGTAGGAATGTGATGCATGCGTATTTATAACTCATATATATATTAATCAAAAATAGTCCACTGTAACACTTTAAATAATTTATTTCCCTAAATGAAACAATGCGTGGTGTGCCCTTTGGCAGAACAACAAACATAACTTCAGTTCAGTTCGATTTCACTTTCAATCGAGGGGAGTTCGTGACGCCCTCTCGCGGGACATATCAATTCTCAGTTTTCAACAATAAACATTCTCCCCCGGATTGAAATTTACAAATTTCAATAACTTAGAATTCTTACAATCACATAAATTTACATAGCACAATTACAGCAAAAATTATTACACAACAAATAGATATACACAGCATAATAATAAAAATGTAAATTTAACAATAATTAATCACTATATTCTTTCTTAGGTATCAATAGGAAGGACAGTTATTTTTGTAATTGAACGCTTTAATTCACCTGATATAGTGTGAACCTTTACTATCCTGACCTTGCCATCCGCTCCTGTATAAATTTTACTTATGCGGCCTAAGGCCCATTTACATACAGGCAAAAAGTCTTCCTCCACTAATACCATTAAACCTGTAGTTAAATTATCCTTTTCCACAATCCATTTAGATCTCCGTTGTAACGTATTTAAATAGTCTAATCTCCATTTTTCCCAAATTTTCTGGACGACCCTTGTAGTTTTCTGCCAACGGCCTAAACGATTAATATTAACATAAATTAACGACGGTTTGGGTATAGCATTGATTGGTCTCCCGATCAAAAAATGACCGGGAGTCAAGACCTCAAAATCGTCGAAATCATTTGACAGGGGAGTAAGAGGTCGAGAGTTCAAAATACCTTCTACCTGAATAGCAATAGTTTCGAACTTTTCATAATTAAATCGCAAGTCACCCATCGGTCTTTTAAGGTGATGATTCACAGATTTTACTCCAGCCTCCCAAAGTCCTCTGAAATGAGGAGACTTGGAAGGTATGAATTTCCAGTCGATGTTTTCAGAAATGAAATAATTCACCAAAATCTCATTTGGAAAATTTATCATTTTGTAAAACACCTTCAGTTTGGAATTTGCCCCAACGAAATTCTTAGCGTTATCCGTAAATATCCTAGAACATTTTCCACGCCTAGCCATAAACCGTTTAAGAGTAGCAATCAGAGCATCAGAAGTTAAATCTGAAAGAAGTTCAAGATGGATTGCTCGAGTCACGAAACATATACAAACACAGATAAAAACGGCCCACAAAGATCCAAACCAGTGCAATTAAATGCCGGTGACTCATTAATTCTCTCATAAGACAATTCACCCATTAACTGCGAGCATGGAGTTGGTTTTACCTTAAAACAAATAACACAAGAATGTACCATTTTTCTTGCCAAAATTTTAACCTCACAGAATTCAAGAGTCCTTGAGGACCAACATGAAACAGACACTTGTGCATAGTAAGAAAATAAATTTCACTTAATTTTGAATTTTTAGGCAGTATAGCAGGATGTTTCTGCTCATAAGATACAGAAGCTTTGTTAAGTCTTCCGCCAACTCGCATTATACCCTGGTCATCTATAAATGGATTTAAAAAGTTAATATTACCTGTCAGAGCCTTCTTACCACCTAAATTTTTTTGTGAGGCTCTAAGTTAAACATTTTTAGTTTCCCTGACTTCTTCTAAGGCCAAATGACCTCTCTTTTAAGAGGAGATCTGCAGTTAAATACAAATCTGTGAATAAAAGAAAAAACATGTAACAGTTTGAAATAGTCATTAGTCAGTTCAAAAAGTTTGTCAAAAAAACTAAAGTTCTCGTTGATAAAAAATGAAGTCACTGTACAGTTATTTGCCTTTTCGGAAGATTTAATTTCACTTAAATAGTTCTCATTTTCACTTTCACTTAGTAAGTCACTTTCAGAAGAAATCGACTGCAAATAACTTGAAAGTTCTGGATCCATAAAAAATTCAGGGCCTGTAAACCACTTGGAATTGTTCAAAAGAGAGTCAGCACTTATTCCTCGCGAAAGATCTGCAGGATTGTTTTTACCAGCACAATGAAACCATGTCTCTGGTTCCGTCAAACTTTGGATTTCATCAACACGATTGGCAATAAAGGACTTCCATTTCTTGCTAGATCCCTTTATCCAGCATAAAGTGATTTTTGAATCTGTCCAGTAGTAGATTTTAGAAGTATTTTTTACATCGATTACCTTTTTAATTTGTGATCCTAAGCGAGATGCAAGTAAAGCACCAAGCAACTCTAGTCGCGGGAGAGTTATTTTCTTTAGTGGGGCAACTCTGGTCTTAGATGCTATTAAATTAACTGACACTTGGTCGAAATCTTGCACTCTTAAATAAACAACAGCACCATAAGCCTTCTGACTTGCATCCGGAAAGCAATGAATTTCAACATTGTTTGTATCAGATGATAGGAATACAAATCTAGGCACTTTAATTTGCATTAATAGAGGAAGTTCCGAACACCACTGAGTCCACTTTTCACAAATGTCAATGGGGAGCTCAGCATCCCAGGACAGCTTACGAATCTATAATTCTTGGAATAGACATTTAAGTCTTATAGTGAATGGAGTAAGGATACCAGTTGGATCGTAGATTCTGCGGAAGTCTGTAAAACAAACCGTTTTGTATTTTTCCTAGTCTTCAAAAATTCTATTAAGCTTGAAATTTCTATGCTAATAGAATCTTGTTTAATGTCCCACGATATGCCCAATACCTTCAATGAATTCATAACCTTATGATTTTGATCAAATGGATAAATTTCGAAACCTTCTTCTATCCACCGTTCTAGTAATGACTGGTCATTTGTTAACCACTTTCTCAAATTTAAACTGGCCTGACTCATAATCATCTTAGCCTCATGTGAGATCTTCAGAGCTTCTTCAATACTATCAGTACCACTCACTAAATCGTCGTCATAAAGGCATGTATCAAGAATTCGAAAAGTTTCAGGATATTGATCTTTAAATTTTTTTATATGTTCCTTTATTGCAGCAGCTAGAAGAAATGGACTAGAATTTAATCCAAAAAGTAAATGCTTAAAATGATATATTTGGATATTCAAATTATCAAACACTTCATCTTTCGGATTTTCGATAACTTCCACAAAGAGAAATCTGACAGAGTCTCTGTCCTTTTCTGATAATGAAATTTGGAGAAATGCTTTCTCCACATCTGCCAAAATTCCTATTTTATTTAATCTAAAATTAACGAGCAATTGGAAAATACCAGGATTTAAGTTGATACCAGGCCACAAACAATCGTTTAAAGAGAGTTGTCCTACATCGTGAGAACTGGCATCGAATACAATACGCGTTTTCGTTGTAACACTATCTTTTCTAAAGACCGCTCGATGTGGCAAATAGAATATGGGTCTGTCCTTTGGCTTAGTTGGATCTGACACCCTTTCAATAATATCAAAATTAAGATATTCTTTCAAAATTTCTTTGTACTGAGAAAACAAATTATCATCATTACGCATTTTATTAATTAAATATTTGAATCGTTTCTCAGAAATCTTATAGTTATCACTCAAATTAATCCAGTCTTTTTTCCACAGCAGAGCTACTTCGTATCGATTATCTTTACAGGAAACTGTTTCGGTAAAAATTTCTAATGCCTTATCTTCATCATTACAATAAGGGTCATCTCTAATCCCAATTGATTCTAAATCGAAAAATTTACTCAATTGTTCTTCTACATTGCAAGTTAGACCACAATATGCATTATGATTAGCATGGTCCGAATCAGTGAGAGAACCTCCCACCACATACCCAAATACGGTACGCTGTAAAATGACGTTAGAATTCTTTAAACGGATTTGACCATTTCGTAATAAATCGTAAAAACACTCAGTCCCCAATAAAATGTCAATTTTATTTGGTTCATTAAATTTTAGATCTGCCAATCTTACATCTTGAGGCAGCTCAGAAAATGGAAATCTAAAAGAATGTCCTGGAATAAAGTTGGTTATTTTTGGAACAATAAAAAATTGCAAAGTGTCACTAAAACTTTTGTTTGCATTAGCGATAGTGGTTATGACATTTTCTTTTATATTCGTAACTGAATCATTCAACCCTGAAACCGAAGCATTTATTTTTTTTCCTTTCAAGCACAATAACTCAGTACATTCCTTAGTTATGAAGTTATTTTGCTAACCTGAATCTAGTAACGCTCTAAGAGGAACAAACTCTCCTCTAGCATTTTTCACATGTATTATTGCAGTTGAAAGAAGTATTTGTTTATTAAAAGACGTCATACTCACAACAGTATTGTTGATAGTTGAATGCGTGGTGCTAGATGACTGTGTATTCGCACCCAAAGTGGTGGCAGACATCTGGCTATCTGGGTAATTATTAGGAGTAAATGCGTTTGCGGTTGGCGACAAATTACTGTTAAGATTGGGAGTACATCTATTTTGATTTGATGACTGACTAGAATCAAAGCTTTCATCACTGCGTTCTAGGTGAATCAATGTGTGATGGCGCTTACTACATCTTCTACATGTATTTGAACTCTTACATTGACTAATGTTATGAAAACCTGATAAACAATTGTAGCATAATTTTTTCATTTTAACCATGTTAAATCTCTTTTTTGCAGACAAATTTATAAACTGTGGGCACTTCATTAAAATGTGATCGCCTTTACACAATAAACAATTGTATGGAACTTCAGAAAGTGAAGTTAGAGTCTTAGAATTATACACACATTTTGGATCTTTATTGCTATTATGAAGGGTATGAGCGTGTTCTTTCATAAAGGAAATTAATTGCTCCACAGTGCCCAATTCATCTATTTTAAGGGACCTTTCCCACCAACAGCGTGTATTGCTATCCAACTTCTCCACTAATAAATACACAGTTAATGTTTCACCAAAGTTATTTACATCCTGATCTAATACCTTTAAGAATCTTATGCATTCATTTATGATGTCAACAAATTTTAAAATAGATTGGGCAGTATCGTGTGCCTGTTGTAATGAAAGTAACTTTTTAATTACTGCATTAATTAAATCTCTCTTATTTGAATAGCGCTCTACTAATAGATTCCAAGCAATGTCATAATTTTGGTCAGAAATGGGAATGGATTGAATAATTTTAAGTGCATCGCCCTTACAAGAACTTTTTAAATACTGTAGCTTATGTGCACTTGTAAGATTTGTATTATTGTGTACAGCTGCAGAAAATAGATCTTTAAACTCAATCCATTCATCCAATTTACCGAAAAATGTAGGAAGTGTTATTTTTGGTAGCTTAATTTCAGAAAAAGAGTTATTTTTAGAAAGGGATTCATTGCTCTTTGAATTGTTATTATTTTTTACAGAATTTACATCCAAAAATTTTCGCTTTATTGCTAAATTATTGTCATCTATGGTTTCAATAATGCCTTCCTTTTCACTAATGAATTCATCTATATCCTTGTCATCGCATTGTGCAAATATTGCATCAAATACTGAATTCAATTCCTTTTCGAAGGACAGTATTTTTGCATTATAAAGCTCTAAAAGGACTATATCTGCGTTTTCTAAAGTCGAATTAACCTTGTCCTTAAATTTTGTAACATTTGACTTTAAGCTCTTTTTATTAGTTTTTGCTGATCGAATATCAGACATGTTGACAAAAATTGATGCAATGAAAATAGGTTTTTTTTTTTTTTACTCACCGAACTTCCGTTATTCTGCAAGAGTAAAATATCGTCTGTCTTCAACTTTCGCTTTTTAATTACTTGCGTTCTTTTTCCATTATTGCGTAATCGTTATTTCGAACAAACATTAAATTACTTGCGAGAAACGGAACAAAATCATCATTTGATAAAAAATGCTTGCGAAGAAAATAGGGAAAGACAGTCAGCAGTTTATATTTGTAGAAGTCAATATACAAGTTTTTTATTCGAACATTCGATTCTAGTTTGAACATTTTCGAAGAAATACAATTAAAAATATTTTACCTTTTCTCTGCGGCTCGACGTGACCATAAAATGTAGGAATGTGATGCATGCGTATTTATAACTCATATATATAATCAAAAATAGTCCACTGTAACACTTTAAATAATTTATTTCACTAAATGAAACAATGCGTAGCGTGCCCTTTGGCAGAACAACAAACATAACTTCAGTTCAGTTCGATTTCACTTTCAATCGAGGGGAGTTCGCGACGCCCTCTCGCGGGACATATCAATTCTCAGTTTTCAACAATAAACACCGATTATTGAAATAATGACCTATTTTAACATTTTGAAGGTCTCTATATAACATGTTTAATTTTGAATTTTTTTTTAATATCGCATTTAGTTCACGTGACGGATATTATTATGACAGAGTATAATAGCGGTTTCGCCCGCTATCGGACCGGTTCAGATATTCGAAAAAATGAGAAAAATAGACACGTAAATTTTTACTTTATGAAAAACATGACCTTTTTTTTTTCTGGAAAATGAAATTTATTTGGATTTATTAAAGAAAGGATAAAGTGTCTTGAAAGGAATATTAACTGAAACAATTTGTGCGATCTTCGATCACACTTACCCACTTGTTTTTTTTTTTGTTGTTGTTGTTTCATTTCAACAATCTCCAAGATTGGAACAGGGTTGGCAAGTTCCTTCCAAAGTGGAAAAAACCGGCCAAAGAAATAGGTTTCTTCCAAGTGGAAGAAACTATTATAATTAAAAAATTACCATATAAGTTGCGAACTTTGCAAAACGCAATAAATGCATTTTTCTTATAGAAAACCTTAAGTAAATTTAATTAGACCTAAACAAAAATGTAATTGTTCAGAAGTGTAAATGTTCTGCAGAGGCCAATTACCACAGGAAAATATTTCTACCAATAAATTTGTATAGAAATTTTCTATTTATTTAATTGCCGTATTCGAGCACTATTTCTGTCATAATTAAAGCAAAAATATCCGTTTTTACTGGTGGAAGTTTGCCTCGGTGGTAGTCCTGCCATATTGGACCACATAAACAATCCTCCTGTCAATGTCAGTGAAAGTGATTGTAATGCCGCAGGGTTTATTCTGTTCCGAATTTTCTGAAAATTAAAAAAAATCCGTCATAAATTCGGACATAAAATATATCGCGTTTTTCGACAAATGGTCGCCGAAAAAAATCAATTTCGTCAATCGTTCGAAGAGAAATCGCCAAAGAATCACGGGAAAAACGCAAATTTCATCAGAAGATCGCAAATTTCGTCAAAGGAACGCGAATTTCGTCCAGGGATTACGAAAAAAACGTGAATTTTGTCAAAGAATCGCCGAAAAAACGTAAATTTCATCAAATAATCGCGTAAAAACGGCAAATTTCGTCAAATGATCGCAAAAAACGGCAAATTTTGTCAAAGGAACGCGAAAAAACGTCAAATTTCGTCAAAGGAACGCAAAAAAAAAACAGCAAAATATCGCGAAAAAACGGCAAATTTCGTCAAAAGATCGTGAAAAAACGACAAATTTCGTCAAAGGATCGCGAAAAAACGGCAAAATATCGTCAAACGGGTGCGGAAAATACACAGTTAGTGCCGGGAATGGATTCCCCCTCCCCCCCCCCTTGTTGTAACCTTTCAGAAAATTTGTTGTGAATTTCAGAATCATCCTTGTAATGCCGCCAGTGAAAACATATAGAAATTTTTACGTTACTTATGACAAACATTTTCCATGAATAAGGCATTTAAATAAGGTGAAAATTTCTATTCATTTGAACATTTGAAGGAGTGATGCTTTGAGATCTATAGCTACAAAGGCTGTAGTCGCGAACCATCCATATATATTTTATTCACAGAAACACATACATGACTTCGAGAATTACATAAATCTTTTTAGACGACATAGCACAAAGAAACTTACAACACCAGAGAGTTACAAACGGCAGCTCCATAAAGTGCTTCCAATGGAGCTGGCCTGATTCCTATGCTCTCAAGCGATTAGCGGAATGCTGCCTTAAACAACTCGGCCACGGAGACACCATTTCTATTCAAATTTATTAGTGGAATCTGGTGTAAACAAACAGCATTCTTCATCTTCTGACTACATCTCAGGGGTGATTCTGTTCCGAAAAATTAAGGAAGTCACTTCCGAAAATTAAAAAAAATCGGTCGAAAATTCGGACATAAAATATATCGCGTTTTTCGACAAATGGTCGCCGAAAAAAATAAATTTCGTCAATCGTTCAAAGAGAAATCGCCAATTTCGTCAAAGTATCGCGAAAAACGGCAAATTTCGTTAAAAGATCGCGAAAAACCGCGAATTTCGTCAAAGGATCGCGAAAAAAACGCATATTTCGTCAAAGATCGCGAAAAAAAGACAAATTTCGTCTAAGGATCCTGAAAAAACAGCAAAATTCGTCAAAGGGTCGCGAAAAAACAGCATATTTCGTCAAAGTATCGCGAAAAAAAGACAAATTTCGTCAAAGGATCCTGAAAAAACGGCAAATTTCGTCAAAGGGTCGCGAAAAAACAGCATATTTCGTCAAAGTATCGCGAAAAACGGCAAATTTCGTAAAAAGATCGCGAAAAAACCGTGAATTTCGTCAAAGGATCGCGAAAAAAAGACAAGTTTCGTCAAAGGATCCTGAAAAAAACGGCAAATTTCGTCAAAGGGTCGCGAAAAAACCGCATATTTCGTCAAAGGATCGCGAAAAAACGCATATTTCGTCAAAGGATCGCGAAAAAAAGACAAATTTCGTCAAAGGATCCTGAAAAAACGGCAAATTTCGTCAGAGTCGCAAAAAAACCGCATATTTCGTCAAAGGATCGCGAAAAACGGCAAATTTCGTCAAAAGATCGCGAGAGAACGGCAAATTTCGTCAAATGATTGCGAAAAACGGCAAATTTCGTCAAAAGATCGCGAAAAAACGGCAAATTTCGTCTAAGGATCGGAAGAAAACGGCAAATTTCGTTAAAAGATCGCAGAAAATCCGCATATTTCGTCAAAAGATCGCTGAAAAACCGCAAATTTCGTCAAAATATCGCGATAAACGCAAATATCGTCAAAGGGGTGCGGAAAAAAACACATAGTTAGTGCCGGAAGTGGATTCCCCTCCCCCTTCTCCCCTTGATGTAACCTTTCAAAAAATTTGTTGTGAATTTCAGAATTTTTTTTTTACTCAGAATCACCCCTGCTACTTCCTCAGTTACTTCACTATAAGGAAAGAACGTGTTTATGAAAAAATACTTCAGTCAACCAATCTATTACTACTACATTTTTGCTTTAACAATCATTGCAATAATTATCATGGCGATGTGGATCAGATCGCGACCAACGAAATGCACGGCCTATAAGATAATCCACTCCATATGACATTTAAAACGTCACATGGAGTGGATCGCGACCTACGTTAAACACGGCCGGTGCATGACGTTTAAAACGTCACATGCAGTGGATCATTTTTACACAGTGATTGGTGCAAAATGGTGGGAGCGCCGCTTTGCACCAATCACTGTGTAAAAAATGATCCATTCCATGTGACTTTTAAACGTCATGCACCGGCCGTGTATAACGTAGGTCGCGAGTGGATCAGTTTTACACGGCGATTTGTGCAAAACGGTGTGCGCGTGCCGCTTTGCATCAATGGCCGTGTAAAAATGATCCACTCCGAGACTAACGAAAAAGACAGGCTACCGGCGACCTGCGTTATACATGGCCGGTGCATGACGTTTAAAACGTCAGATGGAGTGGATCATTTTTACACAGCGATTAGAGTTGCAAAGGGTGGAAAAAACCGGGTTTATTCCCGGGAATAAACCGGACTTTTTGGGAGGGAAATATTGAACATTCCCGGGAGTTTTCAGAAAGTTTTAGCCATGGAATTTTTTAATTTGTAAACAAAATGTTTTTTTACAAATGTAAACAAAATCAATAACATAAATACAGAAAAATAGCACAGTTTACATGAAAACCAGTGAAATACATGCTTACGCTGCAGAAATATTAAGTAAGAGAAATTAAAATATCATACGTAAGTTGATATTTTAGTCGTGGATAGGTAAAAAGTGCTAGAGGAAGATGACAGATTCATCTTGCCTGACATGAATATAAACATCACCCCTGTTCTCCAATTCAGACAATGAAAACAAAAAAGAAAACCAATAAAACTAAAAGAAATCAATGCAAAAATGCAGTAACTCACAAGAAAATTAATATAGATTATTCCTGAATAGCTAATATGCCAACTAACAGAAATTAAACAATTTTAATTTTTAAAGAAACATTCAAATCTTTACTAACTCACAGTCGTTAATGTTGTAAAGCAAATGAATTATAATGAATTATAAAAATTTAGGGTGCAAAAGCCTAAGTTTTGTGAATTCATAATGAAAAACCTATTTTAAACTTTTCAGAACAGTGCCTGAAATTTCTTTAAAAATAAATAAATAAATGGGAAATGACTAGTTTTGTTTACTTTCAAAACTCCTTCAAAATTTCCAATATTCCCCAAAATTCCGGGTTTATTCCCAAAAATTCCCGGATTTATTCCCGTCCCTCAAAAACTGCGGGTTTTTTGCAACTCTAACAGCGATTGGTGCAAAACGGTGGGTGCGGCGCTTTGCACCAATTACCGTGTGAAAATGATCCCCTTCATGTGACGTTTTAAACGTCATGCACCGGCCGTGTATAACGTAGGTCGCGGGCTACCGCGGTGCATTCCACCTATCTTTTTTTACAGACCGCTAGAGTGACGTGATGCTCTTTTCGTACACCTACATTGGTGGATTCGAGCATCACGTGACTCCCATTTAAACCCTATTGAGAATGTGTGGGGTATTTTAGCCCGCCAGGTTTACGGCAATGGGATGCAGTATGACTACTGAAGAACTCCAAGAGGCTATTGAGAAAGCATGGTATTCTTTGCCACCAGAAACCCTACAAAAACTAATAATTTCGATGGACGCACGTTTATTTGAACTAATCCGAAATCACAGAAAAATAATTTGTAAGTAAAGGCTCTGTAAAAATTATAAATCTGGTTGTTTTTGACATTGTGCATAAACTTTTAAGACAGTTTTTTAATACATTTTTTACAATTATGTAATTTATATTTTTCTACTTTTGATATCATTTATTTAAATAATGTTGCAAAATATCCAAATAAAAAAATGTTATTCATTGTAACTTTTTATAATTATTTAAAAATCAACATTTTAGGCTTGTGCTTAAACTTTTGAGACAGAATCTCTATTGCTATTTAAGTAGATCTTTTAGAATTTATCATGACTATAGAGTCTAGAAGATCGAAGCATCCGGCTATTCCAGTCATACCTCATTCAGACTAGAGTAAAGTTGCAAAGGGTGAAAAAAAATGGGTTTATTCCCGGGAATAAACCGGGTTTTTTGGGAGGGATATTTTAAAAATTCCCGGGAGTTTTCAGAAAATTTTAGGCTTAAAAATTTTTAATTTATTATTTTAAATTTCTTTTATTGATTTCATTTTTTGCCAATGTAAACAAAATGCTTTTACCAATGTAAACAAAACCAATAACATAAATATAGAAAAATAGCACAATTTACATGGAAACTAACGAAATATATGCTTTAGTTGCAGAAATGTTATGTAAGAGAAAGTAGTAATTTGCTATTTTAATTGTCGATAACTAAAATGTGAGAGAGGCAGATGACAGATTCATCTTTTCTGACATGAATGTAAACTTCACCCCTGTTCTCAGAATCAGCGAATGTAAACAAAAAAGAATATGAACAAAAGTAAAAGAAACCAATACAAAAATACAATGCAACTCGCTAGAAAATTAATATAGACAAAGTATACCTGAACAGTATGTATGTCAGCTAACAGAACTTAAACAATTTTTATTGTTAAGGAAACGTTCGAATCATCACCAAATCACAACCTCCATTGTTGTAAAGCTAAAGAGTTTTAATAAATGATAATAACTTAGAGCGTAAAATCATAAGTTTCATGAATTCATAATAATTTTGAATTCATACCATTTTTTCATCTTAAACTTTTCAGAACAATGCCTGAATTTTCAGGAAAATAAAAAATTCAAATTGAAAAATGACTGGTTTTGTTTACATTCAAAACTCATTCAAAATTTCCAATATTCCCCAAAATTACGGGTTTATTCCCGTCTTTCAAAATCTGCGGGTTTTTTGCAACTCTAGACTAGAGGATTTGAGTACTTAACTCTAAGTGACTTAAATGAACATTCTAAAACACAGTAGCAATGCATGGAGAAGTCGAGCCTTGTTCCGGGTCGTCCGATTCATAAACGTTAGTTAAGTCACTTATATGGCCTAGTCTGAACGGGGTACAATGCTTCAGAAAGTTCTAACAAAATTGAATCCGATAAATATTGAACGATAAATGTCGATCTTAGCGAAATCTGCTAGCTTTTCACCGGCCGAAACGTTTTCTCAATCTAATCATTCAATGTTTACGTTTGAACTTCCAAATGTCGCTGCGATGTATTTATTTGATTGAGAAAATACATCAGACTTGCTTTGCTTGACACAAAAGCCTGCTTATAACTGAAGGTTACATGCAGGTACTCCACAAAAAGTATGCAACGGAGACACCGAAAGTCGAACCCGGTGCCTCTCCTATGTACGCAAGCGACTAGCGGGCTGTTGCCTTAACCACTCGACCACAGAGGATCCATCGACATTTCTCGGATTAAATTTTTTAGCACTTTTTGGATAGCCTATTTTCGCACATCTTATAGGCGCTATATCATGACTACACTTTTGCTTATATCAGCAACTTGGCACAAATCTTATAGGTGCTATATCATGGATACACTTTTGCTTATATCAGCAACTTGGCGCAATTCTGAGCGCTGTCGATACAATTTCAATATCGTTAGTGTTGATATGAACAATAGAAAAAAGGTATTGTGGTCATGGAAGCAACGACTTCATCGACATCGAAATGAATAACGACAATGTTCAAAATCCGGTGCATAGTCAAACATCTATAGTATTTCCTAATTACACAGAATAAGAATGACGATACACACAGGCAGTGCTTAATTTGGACCAAAGCTCAGTTCCGGAACTTCTTTGTTTGTAGTTATATTTAAATATTAATCGGAATTCACCGGAGCTCATAAATACCGCGCTTCGGAGCTCAGCGGAACAACACTTCTGAAAAAACAAAGTCTGAATTATATTTTCCTTTCCCAATCAACTTCAATAATTTGCGTTCTTTTTTCATCTTCATTCTAACGTCACATATGTAAGCACTTTGGTCTTACAAATGTGACGTACAGTGTGGCTGAGATAAGAAAGACTCTGGAGCTGGTCTTAGCTCAGCCCTCTTGCCAGGATAATTGGTCAATCGTCTTTATTTTAGAAAAGTCAGGCGTTTTCTTTTCTTGTCAATTTAACCCGTTCAATCGGTCATTCCGAGAATTATCGCAGTCTTTTGTCCTTCCGCTCCTACGGATTGACAGCCAAAGTAGAGCACAATCACCGGATCACTAGGATCTGGTATAGACTCTTGTGTGCTCTACCAGGATAATCCCCAGCACGCAGGGACTCGTCCTGCGGATGAAGTTCCCTCCCTACAAGTTTTGGAATCTTCAAAAACAGGAAACCTACCAGGGTTTTCTTATCTGAGCCACACAATAGCGTGCCGACACGCAGGAGCATAACTTCTTTCTGGCGCTCGCATGTGTAGAATAAATGGTTTTCGTCCCAGTGGTTTCCGAACGGCGACGAAAAATTCCAGAATTAACTGCAATCGTATCTGCCGTTTTTACTCGGGGTCAGTTATCAAGGCAACACTAGATACCGGGCTTGCTCGCGACCTGCGTTATACATGGCCGGTGCATGACGTTTAAAACGTCATATGGAGTGGATCATTTTTACACAGCGATTGGTGCAAAACAGTGGGTGCGGCGCTTTGCACCAATCACCGTGTAAAAATGATCCACTTCATGTGACGTTTTAAACGTCATGCACCGGCCGTGTATAACGTAGGTCGCAGCTTGCTCATTCACTCTCAAAACGTCACAAATGGTGGCTGGCCGCGACCAGCGATTGGTCCAAAGCAACGCGCCCATCGTTTTGTGCCAATCGCTGTATGTCTTTCCTCCTAGTTAAGACTCCTATAATAGGAGCTGACGCATATCCATTTTGTTTCGGATTATTCCTGCTCAGTTCAGCATCAATCTACCGCAACCGGAGTTGGGGTTGCCTAAGACTCGGTTCTGATTGGCTGAACCGGTTCTGATTAGCTTGGTTTTTCGACTGAACTCCAATTTGAGACCCAAATCTGCGAGGATGCGTCAGCCTGTATTATAGGAGCTCTACTCCTAGTCAGCCACCTTTTGTGACGTCATCATAATGAATGAGCAAGCCCGGTATGTAGTGTAGCCCTGATGTTATGTTTATGCGCTGCTTGTTTTTCGTGTTTATAAGATATTTTTACTAATCAACTTTTTAGCTCCATGTAGTGCTTAATTTTCACCAAAGCTCACAGGAGCACAGCTCCAGTACTCTTTATTTTTAGTGAATATTTAAATATTAGTCGGAACCTCTTGAAGAGCGCCGAATTTCACGAAACAACGCTT
Organism: Maratus michaelseni; assembly: GCA_963931845.1. Taxonomy (NCBI): domain Eukaryota; kingdom Metazoa; phylum Arthropoda; class Arachnida; order Araneae; family Salticidae; genus Maratus; species Maratus michaelseni. Next base: position 83,486,173 of record OZ007586.1, read on the forward strand.
TGTATTTTATTAATTGATACAAACAAACCTTGGCGAGTACGATTTCTGAAAATTCCTTACACCACTAAACCACTTGACATTAATGTTTTTGCTCTGTTCTTTTATTAGATCTTATTATATATAAATGCATATAGATATAGTCAAAATACATTAAATTTTTTCTTTTACTCAAGACAAAATTGCTTTATACTTTGAAATAATGCATGAAATATAAATTTGTGTGTGGGCGGGACAGAGGAGAGGGATACGCTACTGTTGTTATTACTTCAGAATATTAGAGCTCCGATACTTTTTTGTTAGAAATTAAATCCTGCACACAGGGAACATAATTAGACAGTATTCAGGGAGAAATTTTTGTCCAAGCTGTGGTAAACCCACATTGGCAACAGCCACGTCTCTGTGGGTATATACTCTTTAAAAAAGACTGTTTATTGGACGACGGGCAAGAGTATCGAAATATTCTTCCAACCTATTGTTTTTTATATCTATTTACCTACAGCTGGCGTGACATGGGTAAAGTCAAGGCAACACTAGATACCGGGCTTGCTCATTCACTCTCAAAACGTCACAAATGGTGGCTGACCGCGACCAGCGATTGGTCCAAAGCAACGCGCCCATCGTTTTGTGCCAATCGCTGTATGTCTTTCCTCCTAGTCAGCCACCTTTTGTGACGTCATCATAATGAATGAGCAAGCCCGGTATGTAGTGTAGCCCTGGTAAAGTCCATACTCGCCTGAACGAGTATGAGTACGATGTCTCTATATGGAATTAGCGACATACGGATATAAAATTTGATTGGTTAAGAGGATTTTGGACATAAATAGCTGGGCGAGCCTTCCATTATCACAAAGCTAATGTTTGTTAACTTGTCTTTCACTCGACTAATCTATCGTCCAGTCTAGGGGTGCAAAAATCTAGGCGCCAATAGGCCGATTCCCACCACTAAATTTTTAGTATTCTTCGCCTAATAAGAATACTGATAAAATTTTGGCGAAGTATACTAATAAAATTTGACGAAGAATACTAATAAAATTTAGTGGTGGAAATCAGCCTATTGGCGCCTAGATTTTTGCACCCCTGGTCCAGTCCAAGTTCTGGAATGTAGTTTTGCCATAGTTGGCACAAAAACGCCTGTATGAGCAGACACACTGTCCGTATAAGGAAAGGACATGTTTACCAACAAACCCTTCCGTGAACCAATATACCACTGCCTTTTTGTTGTAGCGATCATTGCAGGAATCGACATGGCGACGTAGACCAATAATATAATAGACATGTTAAACATAGGTAAATTAAATTGTCCGTACTTATGTGTACAGTAGTAGCCCTAATTAACGGACAGGTCTTTCTTGCTATCCAACTATAATTTGACAGTGACGTCATCTGTTTTTTCCTCGAGGCTAACGAAAAAGACAAGCTACCGCGGTGCATTCAACTCATCTTTTTTTACAGACCGCTAGAGTGACGTGATGCTCTTTTCGTACACTTGCATTGGTGCATTCAAGCATCACGTGACTCCCGCAGTCTGTAAAAAAAGATATCCGTAAAGCACCGCGGTAGCCTTTCTTTTTCGTTAGCCTCGCTTTTCCTTATGTCTCAAAACTAAATAAAAGAGGTTAATACATGTTAGCTTGATTGATGTTAGCTTGGTGATAATGGTCTCTGTCAGTGGCGCACCCCAAGGGGGAGCTAAGGGGCCTGAAGCCCCTCCCAGACATCAAGATTAGACTAAGGATTTTAAAGTTTCATAAAATTATGAAAGGTTAATTTTTTTAAAGGTTCTTAAACAGAAATTTTTGAAAATATTGATTTTGTTTTATCATATTTCAAAATTTCCATTTTAAGTTAAAAATATATACACGTTTATTGTACGCTAATTAAAAAGCTTTTCATTTTTTTCACATTCATAAATGACATGCCAAAAATAATGTTTTAAAAAATAGCTTGACTTTGCTTAATTTTAATTGACTGTAGGCGGGTCATTGATCTGATGCACAAAAGTATCATCCCAAAATACTAGTCTCCACTGGCCGAAATTTTCAGACACAGGTCAAGCTCGGCCCGGAAAATAGCTATCTTGGCCTGGAATCGGCCCAGTGTTAAAGCTAAAAGTTCGCCTGGCGCAAACGTCAGTAAAACCAGTCCCGATTCAGCCAATTTCTTCAAAATATCCTCATATTTCTTGAACTTATTTACTTATAATTTTTTAATTATTTTAGAAGAATGTTGCATTCATAATTATACCAAAAAATTTAAAATACATTTTTCAGATTATCTGTTTGCAAGCCATGGTGTAAGGAACTACAACATAAATAATCACATAGACAGATTCAAATGAAAATGAATGAATTCAGTAAAAATTTTAATATAGTTTAGAAAGAAAGAAAACTATTATTAAAAATATCACACATTTAAAGCTCTATAAAGGAAAAAATGTATATTTTTTCAAAATATTTGTTGTGTATTTATTAAATTAAATAAATTTCTAAAGTTACCGTCAAAAAATGTACAATATTATACAAAATGTACAATATTGCGTCACAAAATGTACAATATTTATGCAAAATAAACTGCCAGCCTGGCACAGCCGAAATCTGGGCCTGAGTCTAACGGAAGAAAAATAGCCCTAGTCCAGCTCCTAGAGAAACATAAAATATACTAGCCCCTTCCAAAGCGTAATCCTGCCTGGGTGCGCCAATGGTCGTTGTCCACGCGACTCTATTATAGAGGTACCCTATCAGCTGCAGTTACAAACAATGGCAAAGACATTTAATAAGATATCTTAAACGTCTTTAAACAATAGTCATGCAAAGAACCATTCTAATTTATAAAGGTACTCTAGTTGTGACATCGCATTTGTCGCAGTGGACAATCATATATTAAAATATTTGATGCGTCCCAGTTAAAAAACTACACGTTGACTATGTTTCGCTTAAAGCGCTAGAATTGTAATGTAAAAACTCGCATTCGAATCCGTTCAATGTTTTTGGAAGAATTGCGAACATACATCATGTATACATAACGACGAAAAACAGGAGTTTCGTTTTAAGGCTGTTTGTCAATGAGATCGCAAATTCCCCTCGCTAATGGTAAACATGTCGTGATACATTCATATTTTTTATATATATCCTTAAAAAAATAATGCTTTTAACTTATTTTTGTGTTGACTGTTCTAAGTTTAAGTCTACTGTTTAAGAAAAAAACAAAAGTTTTATTCAAACTTTGTTTGAAGTTTTTATTTTTAAATGTAGACTATATGGGACTAATAGTTATGTGGGACCTAACTAATTCAGGACAGATATAGAAAGATAAACTGTCTAATTTAGATAATCAGTTCTATACAGCTTCATTAGAAAAGAATCAATTTCTGGTTTTGGAGTTGTTGAGCTTAAATTGCGCAACATATTATAGAATAAAAATGCTTACATTTATGTTTAATTTTCTCAATTAAAAAAACCTTTTGCATTTAATTTTTTGTTTTATACATTTCTGATTTCTTGATAGTTGATACTGAATCTTAGTTGTTATTTTTATAAGTGTATAAAGCAAATTGTTTTTGTTTTGTTGATTAGTTGATCTTCAATTTTGTTCAGAGTGAAAAATAAAAGAAAAAGGAGAAGGAAAAAAAAAAGCATTTTTAGTATATTGTTTAAGTTTTGATGTTAAGTGCAATATATTTTAGTTTTTAATTCATATTATGCTTGTAAATATAACATATCAATTTGATTGCATAAGAGAACACATAGTTATTACAAGAGCCTTGTCAACTATCATAAATGTGATTTGTTTCTTTAATATTTTTATTAATAGCTCGTTTTACTAGCCTAATATAAAGTGGTCTTCACATATCCTAAAAGATTTAACTTTTTTATCTGTTATATCAGCATTTTTTAGAGCTTTTTTCTTCTTTCACACAAATTTTGTTTCCTTTCGCAGACATTACGAGGTATCGCAGGTATTCTAAAAAAGGATTTATCCTCCCGATTACCGCACAAATCGATGGCATTATAAAATAAACAAATCACAAAGTTATATAAGCGATTTGTTGCAAAGAACAGTCGTCTGTGAACCTGACCTGTGTAAGATAAGGGTTGGATGGTTCATAGTACACCTGTGATTGTGTGACCTCCAACCCGACATCATCATGACGTCTATTGCAACTGCCCTATAAGCAGTGCTGTAGTTGGAAAAAAATATGTGTGGGAACTCAACTTTTCATAGAGTAGATGTTGATGCTACCGGATTTTTGCTACGCCGAAAGCCACTTTAAAACATTTAGTCAAAAGCCGATTTTTTTTTAATTAGCAGTTATAATTATTATATTTTAGTTTTTATAGTATTGTATTTGTATAGCATTCATCTAAAAGCAATATTTAATCAATCTCATTGTAACATTTTCAATTATGAATCAAAATTTAGCCGAAATAACAAAATTAAATCCGTATATAACTTACTGGCACATCTATTCTAGAAGTTTCCATAAAGAACGATAACGAGAACTGTTTTCTGTGCTCTCTGATTTACGACAAGCTGTCTCGTCGGATAATTTTCTTGCTGATCGCAACCAAGATTTCACATAAGGTACAGGCCAAAATTCTTTTAAGAGAGATCCTACACGGCTTATGAATATAAGTGTGGCGGCGCCATCTTGTACGGGCAGTAGAAAACGAGTATCTCGCAGGAAGTGATAGAGCTAGCCTTTTGCTCGGCTTTTAAGATTTCACCTACTGCCCGTGGGTTCCCAGGTTCAATCCATTCTCCCGCACCTACACCAACATTGGTGACCTTGGACAAACGAACACGCACCTTCGCCGACATCATCACCTCCTCTCGAGTCCAACAGATGGCAGCACTGAAAACACCCCAGCGCGCAAAAGCCTGTGAAACGGTCACAGCACGAAAGCCTATGACGACTTTCATAGCACGAAAAGCCTGTCACGCCGCACATATCGGGGACACACGTGCGCACGTCGTGACAGCAGCAACCTGGTAACCGCCACGCAACACGAGTGCACATCGCTCGTTCAACATCAACGAGACGTTCTCCTCACTGGGTTGGAGTACTGTGGCGACGCCATCTTGTACGGGCAGTAGAAAACGAGTATCTCGCAGGAAGCGATAGAGCTAGCCTTTTGCTCGGCTCTTAAGATCTCACCTACTGCCCGTGGGTTCCCAGGTTCAATTCTGGCTCCCGCACCTACTCCTGCATAAGTAAACTAGCTCTTTCAATAAGGAATGAATTTTGCGTATAGATGATGTTATTCATGCAGCTCAATGCTCTTTCGCATTTAGACATTGAAATGGGTATAGTTTGCACAGTCTAGAGAAAAAAAAAGGCTTGTGCTCGTACGCGATATTTTTTTTCTACAGTAACAAACCAAATATTTCTGGGAACGGCTTTCCCACCCAACTACAGCACTGCCTATAAGGGAAGTGGCAATCAGCTGATCAACAACTGGAGATCAGGGAGTTCCACTTATTAGAACTGCCTGTTTGTAGTGTGTGACCTCCACCATGACGTCAATTGCAACTGCCCGAGGCTAACGCAACTGCCCGATTGTAACTTCTCCTGAGGAGATATTTAAAAAATACGAATGAGACATTAGCGAGAGAAATTTCAGATTTCACTGACCAACAGCTTTAAGCAACTTTAAAAATGAAGTTTCTGTTTTTGGCCATTATGCCTGTATGTCAGCAAATTCCTCAGCAAACACTGGACGTATTTAAATGTAACTTTGTACTCTACAATTTTAGAATACTAGAGAAGATTTTAAGTTTTAAGCTAAAAGTAGTGATCGCATCGTGAAATATTTTATTACATGACTAGCCGAACTGCCCGGCGTAGTCCAGGCCCATTATAATAACCTTAAATGAACCTCAAATTTGTATGATTTTATATATTTAACCAGATTTTGCATGAATTTATATTTTTGAGTGAAAAATTTGCTAAAAAATATTAATATTTAGTGGTAAAGCGATTGTAAGAATACATTTTCGCTTTTGTTTTGTTTTGTTTTCGCTTCGGGTTCGTTAACATAACAACAAAAATGGTTCTTATCGTTCGAACTCTCTGAAATGTTATTGATTTGTTCATCATCCAAGCCCACTTTAAAATTTCGTGAAAAAATATGTATATTAAGTAATGAAAACATGTGCCCAAGGTGAGCCAAAACAGCGCTCGTTTTAGCGTTTTCATCGAAAATTTCTCAGATTTTATTATTTTCTTAAATATTCTCACTAGTCTGAACGTTTCGAAATTCTTGTAGGTGGTGTAAATCTAGTCTGTCCAGCTCTAAAAATATTGAGTTTGAAATACCGACGTTTAATTACTTTTAGCATACAAAAAAGATCGTCTTCGGAAGGCCGGAAGTGACCCGCAGTCGCAATATTTTTCTAAAGGGTTAAAATTCGTATTTTTCAAAACCAATTGTATCTTCGAAGAGAAGGTAGTCTCAGCTTTAAATAGGTATTTTTGTAAATAGGTACCTGTGAACTGATCGTTAAAGACGTAAAAGTAGGAAATTTAAGAATATCCCAGCTAAAAATGAACTGCAGTGAAACTACAAAAAAAATGCAGTTGGAAAACTGCGGTGATTTGGCACAAATCCCTGCAGTTTTTTTTAAAGTCGACATAACTACAAATTTACTGCAGTAAATTTGTAGTTATGTCGACTTCAAAAAAACTGCAGAGATTTGTGCCAAATCACCGCAGTTTTCCAACTGCATTTTAACTGCACACTTACTGCAGTAAATTTGTAGTTATGTCGACTTCAAAAAAACTGTAGGGATTTGTGCCAAATCACCGCAGACTTCCAACTGCATTTTAACTACACACTTACTGCAGTAAATGTGTAGTTATGTCGACTTAAAAAAAACTGCAATGATTTGTGACAAATCACTGCGGTCTTTCAACTGCATTTTTTTGCAGTTTCACTGCAGCCTTTTAGAAATTTATTACAAAATATGTATATATATAAAATATTAATTTTTCTGTATGAAAAAATCAGCACTAAAATCTAATTAAATATTTTTTTTCATATCTCAATTTATATGCAATCTGTGCATAAAATATATCATGCATACAACGATTAATCATCACTGAAAAATATTTTTTGATCATGGCTGACTTATTCAATTATTATGGTTACCTTTTGAAAAATGAAAGAATTCAAGAAATTGTATGAACGACTTTACTCAAAATAATAATATTGAAAGATGAGTGAAGTATTCATAATAATCATAGTACTTCAATCTTCAAGCAATGATTTTTTTATGGTATTGAATTGTTTTTATTTTTTCAACAGTTTCATTACTGGGCAATTTCTTTGAAATCAAGGACACATGGTTATTGGCTAAAAATTAAAATCTTACTTTTAAAATTTTGTAATAAAAAGTGCAATTTTATAAATAAATTCAATGTGAAGAAGAAAATTGATAATGTGTATTTAGTAATTCCATTGCAACAATAAAAATTGCAATTAAAAATAATTGTATATGAATTTAAAAAAATTAAATTATAATTCTTTATATAATGGCATATCTTTTCAATCCTCTACAGAAATTTCAAATTGATAAAGCAAATAGATGCACAAGAATTTAAATCAGAGTGGACATAACTTTTTCTTTGTCCATTGTAATTTTGTTACCCAAGCATTTAAACATTTGTATAAAATATCCTTGTTTTTTTAATTGCTGTAACTGTTTGATTATTCAATATGTACTTACTGCCTCCCCCCCCCAAAAAAAATGATTTTCTTTGTAGCTTGTGAGAATATATATTACAAAGCTTGTCAGAATATATATATTGTGCGAAAGGGATTACAAATTTTTAATCTCATAAGCAATTCATAATGAAGTCTATTGTGGCAGATTTAGATGATAATTTTAAATATTAAATGTAGGGGAGACTGGTACACAGTGAACCACTTTTTCAGTTAAATTTTTTTTTCTCTTTAATGGACAAACCGATCTGCATAAAAAATATTTTTGAATATTCCTTAAACCTTTATACATTTATATCATAACATAGTTTTCAATATATTTTTCAAAAGAAATTTTTTTATATGCATCCGTAAAGTGGACCACAGTGGACCGCTATTAGGTATTATCTGAAATATACAATATAAGTCTATTTTTCATTAATCTAAGTCTTTTTTATTTTCCCTTTACCCACGAAATAACATAGTAATATAAATTTACAAGTAACATTTTGAAACAAAAACAAAATGAATTATATTTTGAAAATAATAACAGATTAATACAGGAACAATTGCAATTTAGTTGAAGTTATTACTTAAGTATAAAACAATCAGCGCACATTACAATTTGCAAATGAAATTCCAAAATACTTATGAGTATGATTGAGCCTGGAACTTTCCTGAAATACTTTTGGGTCTGAGAGCAATATTATGAAATCATTGACATCAACAATAGATTCATCTACAGTTTCCATTCAATTTGCATCTCACGAATCTTACTTGAATAGAATAATCACCAATTTAGACTACAGTTATATTTATCAAAGGCAGTAAATACAAAACAAAATATTTCTTACTATATTAAATAAATTGTCATTTTTCTTTGTTTACTTTATTTTTCAGTTAAATAACTACTTTTAAACAATATTTCTTTATAGTAAATAAGCAATTATTAAATATTTTGAACATTCTGCATTACAGGAGCAGAGTGGATTGTGGACCACTGTGCCCAGGAGTGGGTGGTCCACTGTGACCCATGTTGAAGTTCAATAAATAATCGTATTAATATTGTTTATAGCTTCCTTTTAAACATATTAACTTTAAAGTTAAATAAAAACAAGTATCTTAGCTTTACAAAAAAGCTGTTTTATCTTATTTATCTACAACCTTTAATTACTAAAAAAATTCAAATATGATGAAAAATTTTACTTTTAGAAGCTCAAAACAACAAATCAGGATAAAATAGTTCAATCTGAGCTAAACATATTTTCTGAAGGCTATAAATAATCAGTGCAGTGCTGTTGTCTATTAGGATATAAGAGAAGCTTTTAAAAAGTTTAAATAAATAAAATATTAGGGGGTGGTCCACTGTGCCCATAGGTCCAGTGTGTACCGGTCTCCCCTACACGAAATTTAAATGCAAAAATTAATTTTAATTGCAACTAATTTTTCCACAATGTAAATTTCAAATTGGAATATTTTTGCATCTCTTAAAGAAATTATCTATATGTGCATTGAATATTTATATAATTTTGAATATATAAAATAAATTATATGAAAGGATACATACATATATGTAAATTTCTAAATTATATACCATTTACTATGAAATAAAATGTATTACATATATTACAGCTAATAAAAAATAACTGCATAAAATTCATATTAAAAGCAAAACAAATATATGCTTTTCTGTTTTTCTAAAAAAATGCTAAAATTTACAAAAATTACTCTTACCTGCGTCCTGATTTGTCCTTCCAATTTTATCTTGTATACAATTATGGTGCAAATAAGGTTTAAATTAAAAAAAAACCATTTTATTAACATTTGATGTTTATGCTTTATAATTTACATCGTATTTAAATACCAAATGTATTTACAAATTCTTGTCACATTTCACAGCCTTTGCTGCCGAATTTAGCTTGTTCCGAATAGTGGCACGTACAAGTGATACATTTACAACAAACTTGCAGGCAACATGGCCCTGAATATCCATTATCCTGGATCCCATTACCAGAGGAGACCGCGAAAACACTTATATAAATGCAAATATATGCAATTATCCGTTACCGGATTAAGCAGGTACATTAACCGAACATTAACTCCGCATACATTAACTGAAAAAAAAAACCCTGGATGCATGAAACTCACCATGCAGCAATCACTAGAATGCATAAAATTCATTCAAACAGCAGTTAGTAACATATATATGTATGCTTCGCATACATTAACTGAAAAGCCCCACCAGTGGCTGAGAGGTTGTGCTCTCGAAGCTGGTAGACGGGAGGTGCTGGGTTCGATCCCAATCGCGCCCGTCGGCCTAATCGTTCGGAGTTTTCATGGTTTTCTTTGAGCCGTGGATTTATCCATGTGTAAATACAGGTTAGGTTCCCTTAGAAAGACCCCCACGAAGGGCACTCCCCCCGGGCCTATATCCCTAGTGTGGATAACTGGCCGTCAATAATCAACCCAACCCATTAACTAAGAAAAAAACCGTGGATGTATGAAACTCACCATGCAGCAATCTTGAGAATGCATGAAATTCATTCAAACAGCAGTTAGTAACATATATATATATATATATATATATGTACGCTTCGCCTACAATAACTCCCCCCCCCAAAAAAAACAAAACACTCCTGGATGCACGAAACTCACAATGCAGCAATCTCTAGAATGCATGAAATTCATTCAAACAGCGGTTAGTAACTTATATATATATGTACACTTCACACACATTAACCGAAAAAAAAAAAAACCCACAAATTGAATTTCGGAAGAAAAATTGCAAATTTCACCATTCAAGAGTGCAAAAATCCTGAATTACATCGATAGTGCGTGTAAAATCATGAATTTTCTCAATCGTGTGCGTAAAAATAATGAAGTTTGTCGATCATGCTCAGAAAAAGTAATGAATTTTGTCGATCGGCTACGTAAAAAAACTTCGCCATTCGGGAGTGTAAAAAATCCTGAATTTCATCGATCAAATGCATAAAAATCACGAATCTCGTCGATCGGGCATGTAAAAATAATGATTTTTAGTGACCGAGTGCATAAAAATCATGAATTTTATCGATCGGCATGTAAAAATCATGTATTTTGTCGATTGGCTACGTAAAAATCAAATTTTGTCATTCGGCAGTGTAAAAATCTTGAATTTTGTCGATTGGCTACGTAAAAATCAAATTTTGTCATTCGGCAGTGTAAAAATCTTGAATTTTGTCGATCGTGTGCATAAAAATAATGAATTTCTTCGATCGGCCGGAGAGAAATAATGAATTTTGTCGATTGGCTACGTAAAAATCAAATTTCGTCATTCAACAGTGTAAAAATTCTGAATTTCGTTGATCAAACGCATAAAAATCATGAATTTTATGGATCGCCAAGTAAAAATCATGAATTTCTTCGATTATGCACGGAAAATCGTAAATTTCTTCAAACATGCGCATAAAAGCCATGAATTTCTTCGAACGGACGCATAAAAATTATGAATTTCGTCGAATGGAAGCTGAAAAATCTTGAAATTTAGGCGAAAATGGTAATTGGGAAATCCTGCATTTGGCTTGTGCTTTCCACATTTTTAATCGCCAGTTTTTAAAGTTTAATCAACAACTGGCGACTGCTTATTTTCACCTTTAGGGGAGGGGGGGATCGCAAAATTAGTCGCTCAAGGATTGCCATGGAATGTGTTACCTGAAAGCAGAGGTGGTAAACAATGACAATGTTTTAATTGCCGTTTTACTACTTTAATCGTTATGTGGTGAATAGCTACTGCTAATTTTCACCTATAGCTAAATTCTAAACCTGTTTACATTTTACATGCGACTCTCGGCATTGAGCAATAAGTGACAGCGTTCGTCCATTATTTTCCGTAATTCGCTAACTTTGTTAATATAATAATTAACACCTTAATTCATTTTTTAAATGTTTATACATAGCCATAAGATAGCTAAAAATATGTACCGACAGACACTTCTTCAAAACTGGTTTCTCTTTAAAAAAAATTAGATTCAACGTATTTATAAAAGCCTTACTAGAAAAAATATTTCATAGGATATTTGTATTTTCAAAGTTTTGTTCATATTATCTTATTTTAAACTTTTCTTTAATAGTGATGGAGTTAATTTAGAGTTTGTTATTGTGAATTTAAATAACTCATATTTATTACAAAATTAAATTAAATATTTGAGCCTTTTATCGTTACAATGAAATTTATAATATTGTTTGGGTTGATCTTGACTGTACTTAGCCTGTGTGTCAATACAATTAATGGTTTCTCAAGGTTTTTACATATATTTTCAATTGCTTTTAATCAAAGTTTACAAATAATATACCAGGAGGAAAATAACTTTATAAAAATTATAATTTAATTTAAAGTAATGCTATTTTAAATATTGTCCTCCTGAATGATATGTTACATGAAATGTGATTAAAAGCTTTTTCTTCTTTTTCCAAGATAGTTTGCCAAATTGGTATGTTACAGGTGTCAGTTAACATTTTTCAATTAATAACAAAATATTTGTTGCTATATTTTTATACTTGATAGCAGGGGTGTAAAAATCTAGTCGCTACCACTAAATTTTTAATATTCTTCGACTAATAAGAATACTGATAAAATTTAGGTGAAGTATAATAATAAAATTTAGCCGAAGAATACTAATAAAATTTAGTGGTGAGAATTGGCCCATTGACTCCTAGATTTTTACACCCCAGCTTGATAGCTTATTTTTAAATTTTGGATGCTTACTAGTTTGTAATAATAAAACATTGGATTTAAAGAAAATAATTTTTTTTAGCTTATTTATCCATTGAACACCATAAAACACATTTCAGGATTCATTTTTTGCATTTTTTATTACAAAATAATGTAAAATTAATATAAGAAAAAACATCTAGTGACCAAAATTTATCAAATTATAAAGCATATATGACATTATAATAATACTATATATGTGTTCAACATTTCGTGATTTATGTGGCCGAAAGTTATAGTCATATGCATATATACGATGCATATGTAAGCAGTGGCGTAGCGTCAGGGGGGGGGCACGATCATTTTACTACCAGTATAATTATATACTACATTTAGCCTTATTTAATCTTTGAACGGTATGAAATAAATAAGGCCAAATATAGAATATAAAAATACTGGTAGTAAAGTCACCCGTGCCCCCCTTGACGCTACGCCTCTGTATGTAAGCTTGGCGATGATTTTGATAAAATCATAGCTGCAACCTTGGCATAATCGCAATTGTAGGGGCAACAAACTTTAAATTAACTCCATCGCTATTACAGTATTTAAAAAAAAAAGTCTAAAATAAGAATATGGACGACACATTGACAGTACAAATCTCCTCCGAAATAATTTTTTTTTGGCAAGACAACGTGGTACTTTATAAATACGTTGAATGTATCTAATTTTTTAATCTATCTAGATTTGTAGAGGTGTCTGTCGGTACATATTTTTAGCCATCTTATAGCTATATATAAACATTTAAAAAATTACGGCATTAATTATTATATTAACAAAGCTAGCGAATAAGAAGAATAATATACAAACGCTTGCACTTACCGCTTACCGCCGTGTCGCCGTCAAAACGTAAACAGAACGATCAGAATCTGAGTTGAGTTGAGATGTAGCGTTTCTTCACATAGTCAGTTACGAAAAAAAAAAATCAAATGTTCAAAAGGAGATTTACATTTTTCACTTGTTTTTTGAAGTAAAATTTTCTTAAAAACTGGAAGTCATCATGCCTGTAGTTAATTAGTGGAAAGGCAATTTCTCCCTCCCTCGATTTTGAAATTTAAATAACTAAATAATTAAAATAACTAAAATAAATAATAATAATAATAAAAAAAAAACTTAAAATAAAAGAACTAAGAATTTTCCGTTGTGTGTAGGGTGTATATGTGTGTGTGTGTGTGTGTGTGGGGGGGGGGGTTCAATTACTACTTTCTTCCTGAATTTTAAAGTTTAAGTAACTAAAATTACGTTTTCTCCGTTTTTGAACAGCATAATAAAATTGGTTCTTTTGAGTAACTTAAAAGAGGAACTAAAAATTTTCCGTTGGAGGGGGGGGGGGGGGGCGTCATTAACCCTCCGTGGATTTTGAAATTTTATTTAATTTTTTATTTTGACCGATTTTGTAAAACAGTAAATTTATTATTTTTTCGAGTAATTTAAAGTAATTAAACACTAAGAGAAAGTACAAATTTCCCGTTGGGGGGAAGGGCGGACTTTCCCCCCTTAAATTCCCCATGAAAGTTATTTATTTGTTATTTTTTATATTTATGTGTTAAAAATGTATCTCAAAAGGGGTGGTTCAAAGCAATGTCCGCTGCTTAACTCGCTGTTCTTCGCTTAACTTAAAAGAGGAACTAAGAATTTTCCGTTGGAGGCGGGGGGGGGGGGGGGGGTTGCGTCATTAACCCTCCCTGGATTTTAAAATTTTATTTAATTTTTTATTTTGACCGATTTTGTAAAACAGTAAATTTATTCTTTTTCCGAGTAATTTAAAGTAATTAAACACTAAGAGAAAGTACAAATTTCCCGTTGGGCGGAAGGGCGGACATTCCCCCTTAAATTCCCCATGAAAGTTATTTTTTTATATATATATTTATGTGTTAAAATTTTTTCTCAAAATGGGTGGTTCAAAGCAGTGTTCGCCCCCCCCCCCGCCTGAGGATTTTGATTTTTGTTCAAATTAGTCCCATTAAACTAAAAGTCTTGAAAACAGTGTTAATTATTAATAACAGAGTAAATACGCAATATTGTCAAAAACTGAAAGACTTTAATATTGCTTAGCTTTTAAAACTGCAGATAAATTGCAGAAAATATCTCACAAACTTACTAAAATTGAGTTCTGTAAAATTACCTTAAAGTAACTGCAGTTATACTGCAGATACATCAGAAAATATAATACTGAAATAATGACTGTAAAAATACTTCAAATTTACTACAGTTTTACTACAGATGTAAAGTCTCATTATTTTTTAAATTTATGATTATAACATAAATTCACGTAAACTGCAGTATTTTTGCAGATAAAAGCTCACAGTATTTTTGAAATAAATTACTGCAAAATTACTTCACATTAACTGCAAAATAACTGAAGTATTTTTACAGTCAAGATTGCACTACAGAAAATCTACAGTTGCCTGTAGAAAAACTTTAAAAATACTTCACTTCTGTAGAAAAACTGCAGTTCATTTTTAGCTGGGATGTCTTCCTTTTTTCCGTATCACGAACGGTTCGGCCTATGCGCGTTAAGACAATCGGCCAAAAAAGAATACAGCATTTGATTCTTCCCTTCTACCGCGACCAACGAAATGCACAGCCGGTTCATGACTTTTAAAACATCACACGGCAATTGACACAAAACAATGGGTGCGCCGCTTTGTGCTAATCACCGTAAAAAGATGATTAACTCCGTGTGACGTTTTAAACATCATGAATCCGCCGTGTATTTCGTTGGTCGCTCTTCTACGTGCTCCGGGAAGAGGAGAGTTAAGCATCCCCATGCGCACCTCCACCGATTTGCAAAAACGGATAGTTTATTTTATGAGTTTTTAATTAGTATCTCCACTAATTATCAAAAAATGAAAAAATTGAGCCTGGGGATGGATTATAACTTGCTTTCAACTATCTATCCTAAAACAAATTTTCAGATTTCTGCGCACGGCAGATTTTCTTGGTCTTCGCCAACAGACACATTTATTGTGTTACTGATATTTGCATATCCGTGCAACTTTAACTTTGTAAGTCATTAAAATTTCAGTTAAAATATATAATATAAATTAGTTTTTTAATTCATAATTAACTTTTTTCACTTCTTAGATAACTAACACTGATATATAACAGCCATATAAGATCATATATTACAAATATAATTACATATAAGTGTATAATTATAAATTTTAATTTGGTATCATTGAATACAGAGAGAAAATATTTGTGTCCCATCCATCCCTGCTGTGGGGATGATTGGGACAGATGTGAACTTTTTTAAATTTCATAATATATTTCTGTGTAATAATAATCTTGAATAAATATTGTGCATAAGATATAGACAAACGCCTAATGTATGAAATGCGATATATAACATTAATAATAACTAAAATAAAATATTTAAAGTAAATATTTTTTGTGAAAATGTCCATTCATCCCCTATATCCCCTACATTACCGAGCTTCACTACAAGTTACTTGTTGTATAATATGATGTCCATAGCATTATCGTTCTTTTACAGGGACACCCAAAATATTTCAGATACAGTACTGTATCCGATGTATTAACTCTATTATTGCTGGAGATGCGCTTTCTGTTAGGTATGTGTTTAACTAAATTTTTGCATACTATGTGATATGCATAAATGCTATAGATCATATACAGCGCTACACTAAAGAATTCGTAAGCATTACTGTGTATGAGCGTAAATTTTTTAAAGCTTTTTTTTAAAAATCGAGTTAGGCATTTTGAACGTGAAATATATTTAGTATGCTAAAAGTTGTTTGTAGAATATAAATAAAATTGTATACAGGGCCACGTAAAGAATGGTCACCTATGTATGATAAATTCTGAGAAGTGTGATTTCAGTAGTTTTCAGCGAATTTTTTGCCTGAATTAAACTTTATCTTAATATGTGGCATGTATAAAAATCTTAAGGTAGTATACAAGGCTGAGCAAAAGAATCCAAATATGTTTTCGTCTATTGGTTGAAACTTCTGATGCTGAATTTTCAACTACGTTATGTGTTTTCTTAGTAAACTAAATTGTAGCATACTATATTATACAAATCTATAGATAATATACAGGGCTGCACAAAATAATTGGAGTACTTTTCTGGCTATGGCCTGTAATTTCTGAAATCTGGTTTTCAAACGTGTTTTGCATTTTCTAAAATGTTTACTTGGGTATCTTATTTACCTTATTGAACAGCAAAGGCTTATTAAAGTTAGTGTTGGAAAGTGTTTCATATTCTATGCTTGATGAATAATTTTTCTTTCTTTTACTTTATTCTATCTTTACAAGAAGAAAGTATTGGATTATTGAAAAAATTCAAATTCCGTTTTCGATGTATTTATACGTTTTAGAAGGTCCAGAACACGGTTTGACTGCTTTTAAAAAATGTGTCTGTGTGTCTGTATTTGACAAAAATGTTTTGGGCGTTTTATATCAAGAACTAAAGCACGGAACTTACTAAAACTTGAGATTCTGTTAGACCTTGATATAAATTAACGCTGATTAGTTTTTGGTGTAAATCGTCCAAGAGGTGTCTCTGCTATTCTGTATTTTTCACGATTTCCGCAATAGCTGTATCTCAAGAACTAATATATGGAATTTCCTCAAACTTTAGATTCAGTTAGATGTTGACATAAGTTGTTGCTTATTATATTTTGGTATAAATCGCCCAATAGGTGGCGATACTATATTGTCTTTTTAACGATTCCCGTGATAGCTATATCTCAAGAACTAAAGCACGGAATCTCATCAAACTTCAGATTCAGTTAGACCTTGATATAAATTGGTGCTGATTAGTTTTTGGTGTAAATCACTCAACAGGTGGCACTGTTATGTTGCATTTTTCACGATTTCCATTATAGATATATCTCAAGAACTAAAGTATGGATTTTCATCAAACTTCAGATTCAGTTAGACCTTAATATAAATTGGTGCTGATTATAGACCGGGAGGCGGCAGCACAGACAATCACCTCATCGAGTTCACGGCTGAAATTCCAGAATTAGTTAATACTCGATTCGCATATTAAAACGCAATCGGTCTGCCAAGTCATATGTTGGTGGAAAACATCTTAAAACCCGATTTTAGCGGTTGACTCGTAGGTTTACCATTGTGTTTTCCTGCACCCAAAAGTACGAAAAGATGGAGAACTGGGTGCAGGAAAACACAATGGTAAACCTACGAGTCAACCGCTAAAATCGGGTTTTAAGGTGTTTTCCACCAATATATGACTTGGCAGACCGATTGCGTTTTAATATGCGAATCGAGTTTTAACTGATTCTGGAATTTCAGCCGTGAACTCGATGAGGTAGTTGTCTGTGCTCCCGCCTCCCGGTCTATTAGTTTTTGTCTAAATTGCCCGACACGTGGTGCTGTTTTGCTTAATTTTTAATGATTTCCGTGACAGCTATATCTCAAGAACTATTGTACGGATTTTCATCATACTTCAGATTCAGTTTGACCTCTATATAAATTGGTGCTGATTAATTATCAAAAATTCCCCCCCCCCTCTACACAAATATCTAAACATAAATATGTAAAAGTTAACAAGTGAGAAAACAGGGTAACAATAACACATTTTGCTGCTATTATTACTCATTTCTCTATCATTCGTTTGGCACTGAAGAAAAAGCTCCTATTATGAAGCCTTGAAACAGGTGCAAGATAAAATTTCTGTGTATATTTGTGCTTTTCTTTGCATTGTTTTTTGCAGATCATGTATTTATCTTTGCGCAGTTTTTTCATATGTATCTCAATTTCTCAATTTGTAAGTACTCTGGATATAGAAGTTTTGAACCCTTAACCTCCCTATTTATTTTTCTATTGCATGTGCAAAGAAAACGCGCATTTTCATTTATAAAGCTGAGAAATCTTACTTATGGTTGAGTCAAAGTAATGTATTTTTTCTAATTGTCTTTTTTATCAATGTATGGTCGAAAATGCGCAAAGTTCTGTCATTGTTATTGTCGTATTATTGTATTTTAATTTCTTGGATGGGAAATAATATCTGAAATCGCTAATTGCAGATAAAGTAGGAAAAAGTGAAATGCAAAAATTTTAGTATTGCATTTTTTAAAAGCATTTATAAGCAGTATGTTTATTTAATGATCTGTAAAAAATGTTTGAAAGGAATCACACCTAAGGTGAATTTATATGAAAAAACCTTATGTCATGCATATACATGTCATAATATTGGTGATGGAACGAATGAGTTTTAGTGTATAGGTGAAAAAATTATACTATATATTTATATGAATAGGCATTATGAAGGATATATAGCTATAAATCAATTAGAACGAGATTCAAGCCATAGAATCCAACTCTCAACGTGATCAGAAATTTTCATTAAAGTAACAGCAGGGTTCCCAGCAAAACATGTCTGGCAATTTTCCTGATTTTCCATGATTTTCCCTGACCAAGTCCAAAAAATTTCCATGGCCAAACGGCGTACACAAAATCTGCTTTAAATAACAAAAAAAAAAAAAAAAAAAAAAAAAAAAAAAAATCCAGAAATTTGTATCGTAATAACAGGGTTTGTACTCTTTTCTCAGGAGAAAATTCCAGCACCTTTCAAGAAAATTGCAAAATGAAATTCTATAAAGTACTATAATGCAAAAAAACTGTTCTATCTTTGTTGTGTGGCACTCATTTGAAAACTGGCAAAGTCTAGAATGTGAAATGTCATGAAAAATTCTAAAAAATGTAGAAAACTTTTTTCCATATTATGGTTTTTCTGTATTGAATTTGAAGGAATCTTGAATCTTTGAATTGAATCTTGAAACCGACAAGAGGAGATTTTTCAGAGGCACCATGTAGCGAAAAATATAGTAACACTTTTCTGAAAAAGAAAGAAATTCAAATCCCCTCCCCACCCCCCAGACCTTTCCATGACTTTTAGGAAATATGTGTAAATTCCCTGACTTTTCTTATATATTTTAAAATTTCCATGACTTTCCCCTGACTACTTTGAAATTCTCTGACTTTCCAGATTTTCCATGTTGCTGGGAACCCTGCTATTTAATGATTTCGAATGCTAATATAGCACAAAACTCGTAAAATTTCAGGAATTTTTTGACAGACTACCATATTTTAGGACGTTTCAGGATGTTTTAATTTTTTTCAAGAATATCAGGAATTTCAGGACAAGTACGACCCCTGCGAATCATACAAAGAACAAAGAACAAAGAAGGATCCACCCCTAAAAACGTTTAAACTTTTTTCCCTCGTAAAAGATATTTTTGCTTTGTAATCTAGATATTTTGAAATTTTATTTAAAAAAGCATGTAAACAAAAGAAAAAAATTCAGACAATTCTGTACTGTAATAAAAAAAATGAAATAAAATACATGTCAGATGACTTTACCTAAAAGCTTTTAATGAGAGCATTGACCTTCATACATTACATAGTGGGTAGAAAAAGACAACAGTTTCAAGTAAACGTTAAAAATTAGAACCCATACATAATACGGCTCACATGCCAGGCCTAGTGGATAGAACAGTGACTAGTCAATGGTTTTAAAATCACCAATTCAGTCATGGATATTTATATTGGGTAGGAATCTACTAATAAAGGTCTCTGTTTGCTTTTAAAGCAAAGTAAGATCTAAGATGACCGTAGGAGCAAGCACAAGCCAATCACGCATAAAGGGCAAAGGAACATAATCATTTTAACAATTTTTCAGGAATATACTCGTTCCAATAGATCAGAAACCAATGCTATCTTTAAGGTGGTGCTCAAATGACCTGCTCAACATCGTGAAACTTGGCACATTTTCTGACTCATTTTTATACGCAAAGGTATAAAATTGGCAAGCCTGGAAGAGATTTGGAATAGAAATGAATTTTCCATCTTTTAATAAATAGATTATTTATAGAGTCTGAATCGAACTGATTCTGGTCACGTGACGACTGTTTTTTAAGATGCGGAATCTGAAATTCGGTTCAAAACGCTGGCTTTGACAGTATTTTCTGAAAGATCTTCTGCCTTTAACAAAAAATGGAAAATGTTTTTCGATTACAAAGTTTCTAAGTAAGAACACCTGCCCATTTCATGGATTTCTGAACAAAAATGAATTAAAAAATGTGTCAAAGTAGCCAGCCTGGATTTGAGAACAGTGATAAGATAACCAGGCTGTTAGTCCACCAACTTCTAAATTCTACCTGCTGATGTTAAACCTATGAGCATAGAATCAATGTGTACTTTTAAGATATCAATGAAATTAATATTTAACTTCTATTTTTCTGTGTGTTCTTCTTAAAGGATGTCTTATTATTTTCTTTGTTGTCAAAATATTTCTAAAATAACATACTTAATTTTATGTGAAGTGTAAAAATCTCGCACAGTTCTTCAGCTTTTAAGACATAAATTAAATTAAGCATAGATTTTAGAAACACTTTAAAAACCAAGTAAAAAAAGAGACATTTTTTAAGTACAGAGAAAAAAAAGGTTAGAAATATTAATTTCCTGAGAAGATATTTTAATTATATGAATGCATTCTAAAACCATAGCTTTATCATTAGTGAGGAGAATTCAGAAGTTCACTGACTAATAGCCTTAATCAAATTTCCAACAAGACAAAATATTTTCAAATTTATAATCCTCAAGAACGTCTTTAAATTATCACATGTTAGTTGATGATAAAGACAGTATAGTACAAAAGAAAAGGGAAGTAAAAAGGGAGCTTTATCAAAAAGTAAGCCAAAACTCATCCTCAAATATTCCTTTTCTTTTTTCTGGACTTTTTCATTTAGCTTCTAATAAAACAGTGAGAATGAAAAAATAAAATTTTTTAATTGAAGGGTTTTATTGAAATTCAGTAACTAATATATTTGTTATTTTTTTAATCTTTTTTCTTATATAATTTAGCTGAAATTAGAAAAAAAATGTAATAACACTTGAATTTGTAAGAAAAATACAATATGTCAGAAACATAAGCATATTTGACAGATTTTCCAGTTTGAAAATGGAAAGATTATGGAATTGTTTAAAAATATAAAAGCCAATAAATAACTAGGACAAACTTACAGTTTCTGAATGTCCATTTGCAGTTTCATTCACTGCATTTTGTGAGACACTGCTGGAAGTAGTCTGGGACTGAATGGAAATAGAAAAAGAAACTTGAAATCAGTCAAACAGAAAAAGCAATGCTAATAAAATATCTGTTTTTAAACTGTAACCTAAATAAAAACTTGTTATAAAAATATTGTTATTTAAAAATACTTCCAAATAGAAGGTTTTTAACCTAACAAGTTTTTAAACAACACAGAGCATTTTAATTATACGATAATTATGGATTTTCTAAATCTCTGCTCACTTTTTGGATCTATTGTACTTTATGCCCCCTCTCTCTCAATTTGCTGTCTTGTGTATATATAAATATATATATATATATATAACTAATTTTGTTTCTCCAAAGGTCACACAACAGATGGTTCCGAAACAAATCACAATCAGATTATATTATTTCTCCTTTCTTAGAAGTTTTCAATGCCTGGATTTGCTTATTTGAAAGTATTATTTCATTTTTCATAATAATAGCTTTGTTAAAGTAGCTTACCATTGTTTAATTGTTAACATAGTAAAATAATTTTTGATTCAATAATATCTAATTTTACTATATTTTTAGAATTTTAAAATTAAATGTAATAATTTGTTTTATTATATGATTTATAATTTTTCATAATAATAAACTTGCATATTAACATTGTTAAAATATTTTTTTTTTCTATTAAAATTTGAATTTATGTTAAATTTTAAATTTAATAAATAAATTCTTGACTGATAAGATTTTCTTAAAACTAACTAACCCTACATATTTAATTTTTCATAATAGTACCTTGTGTAGGTATTATCATTGTAAATATGTCAATGTAATAAAGATTTTTCATTTAAAATAATTAAAATCTTTATATATAATTATATCTATATATAAATATATCTATAATGTTTTCTTCCTTTTTAGAAAATGAGTTTCATTTGCAATATTTAACACTATCCTATATTTTTTTTTTTCGATTTATGCTATTTATAATTCAGTATAATTGAGATTTTAAAAAATATACAACAGATGCATACCTGCCAACTAAATTTTGTTTAAAATCAGAAGAAATGCTGAAGAAGATTTTGATGAAAAATCAGAAAAAATAAGATGATTTTTAAAATTTTATAAAACTTTCAACATGGATAAAATGAAACTAGCTGGATCATAATAAATGAGTAATATAGCACAGTAGCGCTTAAGGTGGTTCTCAAATTCCTTGCTCAACAACGCGAAACTTTCCGATACCTTTTCTGACTCATTTTTAAACACAAAGGCATAAAATTGGCAGGTCTGACTATTGAAGGGATTTGGAATCAAAATGAGTTTTTCATTTTTTGATATATAAATTACTTATCGGGTTATAAGCGATTCGTGTCACGTTTTTTCCATTTCCCCTGCTGCGGCGTCGGAAATTCGGTTGAAAACGCCGACTTTGACAGTGTTTTCTGAAAAATCTTCTGTCTTTACCAAAAAATAAAATAAAATAAAATGAATAGTGGAAAACGTCTTTCGGTTACAAAGTTTCGAATAAGAATACCTGCATTTTCATGCGTTTCCGAACAAAAATGAATTAATGAATATGTCATAAAGTAGCCAGTTTGGATTTGAGAAGAACCTTAAGAGCCAATGTTGAATTCAAGGGGTGGCCCCGGGGGAAGGACCCCCCGAGGCATTGAAAAGTCCCCCCTCGGAAGATTTGAGATTTTATACTTTCAATGGTTAAAAAGTGTAATCCCCCATTCCGCAACTCTATAATGCCCCCCCCCCCCGGAGCGACAGAAATCCCTCCCGGAGAAAAGTGTCTGAATTCATGTTAAGAGGGGATAGCCCTTGGTAATTTTATTATACCTTATTTTTTTTAAAATAGAGCTAAATTGTCCTATTTCTTTACAATTTAAATATAGTTCCTGAAAGCAATGTAAAAATTGAAAAAGATCATATAGACTTGCATAAGTTAAAAAAATCCTAGCTTTTCTTTTATTTTTTATCTCTTTTTGTTTGTTTGTCTTTGAAAACCCAAATTTCAACATACTGGGCTTTAAATTCATTCTGGAGACAAAGATAAAGATATTTGATTAAAACACCAAGCTAACCAATATCAAATCAAATATAAAACATTATAAATCAATTATTTTAGCGATAAAAAACCTGTGCAGCTAAAGTAAAAATAAATAGCCATAAAAATAAAATTTAGCATTCTTAGGCATTTTTTAAAATAACATTTTTTTTTATTTTCAACCATCTTTGTTTTATCTATTGGAATCGTCAAAAGAAAATATGCAGTAAATTAATTTGCATGCATACATTGGACAAATATTTCACAACGATCAAAAGATGTATTAATAAAATAATTTTTTGCGATAATAAACACTTCGATAAGAATATTGTCTGAACCAGGGTTCTTAATTCGAAAATACTCTTTTTAATGATTTATGAATTTTAGTGAATAACTATTTAGATATCCGGTGCGAGATGCGATCCAGTAATTATTATTAATAAAGAAAATGCTAACTCACTTCTATTTTCAACTTCAAGTTGTAAGCAGATGATTTTGATATGGATAACTTCTTATTAATTGGACAAAGTTTACATGTTACAGACTAATTGCCACTTTCTTCTTGTTTTACAACTTCAAAATATTCATTATATGCCGACCAGGGCAGTTTTATACTACTTTGTCTGTCATTCTATTACATTAATCTCAAAAGAACCATCCCTACATTAAAACACAAGATATAATAATGAGTAAGAAGACAAAGAGTTGCCAGCAAGAAAATTAATTTTTTTGATGAGTGAGTACATTGCGGTTTTAGCAGCAAATCCAGCAAATAATAGATAATGGGCATACTGACGCTTTACGTTTCAGCTGCTAGTTTGTTTGAAGGCAGAAATCATTTCTTCCTAGTGCACTTTTAATAATAAAATGGTGTACTTGTTCTTTTTCTGTGCTTTTTCGAATATATATATATTTTTAATTATAGTTCTAACGATTTTAAACTGGCAGGAAGCGAGGCAGAAATTTTGCTCGAAGGGGAATATTTTAGATGATTGATTATTTATTAAATGTTACCAGACAGCAAAGAAAACGGAACTTATAAAAAAAAGCAGAGTTTTAAATTTTGTGTATGGAGAGGTCGGGGAGATTTTAGGGGAAGGGGGATAATTTATAATACTGATTATTTATCGTCACTACCGAGTACTATTTACGGCAGAAGATTTTTTTAAATATAAAAATAACTTAAAGATTTTAAATTTATTTGTATGTTGGGGGGGGGGGGGGGTGAGAAAAAAGTAAATTACGGGAGGTTATGGGACAATTTAGATGGTTTCTTATATATTATTATTAGGTAGAAAAGAATGTGGCCATTTTTTATTAAATAAAGAGTTTTAAATATTTGTAACTGTATGCTGGAGGAGGGGCAAAAAGGGAATCATACATTTTGGGGACAAGGAAATAATTTTTATTTATTGTCATTAGGGAGCAACAAATGAAGTGAAAGATTTTATTTTTGTATAAAAATAAATATTTAAAAATATTTTAAACTCCTTTGTATGCTACTAGGGGGAAGCGTGCATTTGAGAGGTTAGGGACAATTTAGATGATTTATGTTTAGATAAATCAGTTCTTTTTCTTTTTCTTTTTAAAAAAAAATAAAGATTTTACATTTTTTTGCTTGTTGGGGTGGGAGGCAAAAGGGAGAAGAAATTAGTCCGATAAAGACTTAACATAGTAAAACGACTACATTTTGGTAAAATCAATCGTAGTCGTATAAAAATACATTATATTGAGAAGATTTCTATAGATTTAAATAACAATACACGAAGTTTCTGACATCCAAACTGTGAAAATGACAGTTAATTTGTGACTGTGCCCGTCGTCTATGGATAAATATATGACACTGCAACTAAAATTTTTCGCTGACGTTCGAAAATTGTTGCAGATAACATATTTCGCACAAAAGAAACGAGTTATGATCACGTGATTTGAAGATTGGCACTTTTTTCCTCCTTCATAAAGTAGCGTCAAAAGTAGCGCCGATGCTCGCTACAAACTACTGATATTTTGTATCGCGCTACTTGCTACACTACACTTTTTTTAATGTAGCGCGCTACACTACAAACTACTGGAAGAAGTAGCGGCTACTGTAGTTTCGCTACTTCCGAGCCCTTAAAACTTCAGCTTCCAAACATTTAGTAACCAAGGATAAGTGATGTTGACGCTGTGGACTGTGATTTGGAATATTGGTGTTAAACTAGTTAACTGGTGATGTTATGCAATACCACTTAAACAATTTAACCAGTAAAATATTTTTTGTCGCCATATACAACCAAGACTGGGTAAAAATATTTATATTATTCAAAATTGACAACACATGAACCATTAAAATATTGGCAATAAATACTGTATATTATGATAGAAAAAAAATAATAATAAAACATGTGAATAGAAAATTTACTAAAACTTGATTATATATTACTAAAAAAAATTACAAGAAAAAGTTTTTTGACAACATGTTCATAGTAGATTTCTTAGCTTTTTTTTAAAAAGTCATTAGAAAATTGTGCTTTATAACATTTATTGTCAATAAATGATTTTGCTAACAAAATATTTTCTAGAGTTTTTGTCATCATTGATGAGTGGAAGTCATATTTTTCTTAAACTGAAAGTACATTTGCATTCAGCACTGCTGTGAGGAATAGTCAATACAGCTTTTAATACTTTGCTAATCATACCATCTTTCAAAATTCCATGAATAGAACACATCTTTCCTAAAATGGCAATGCAAGAATTTGCATGTTTCATAATAGGAATTTTTTTTTCACATTGAAGTCATGTGAACTGATTCTGTAATCAGTTCCAGGCCACATCATCATCTTCATAATTTTTTAAAAGAAATGGAAATTTTATCACAAAAAAACCCTAATATTTAAAATATAAAATAATTACATACATTGTAAGAAGATTTTTTTAAAAATTCACTACTCCTACTGTAAATAAAAGCAAAGTAAATTTTATTTAAATCTGAATTCTTCTCTTTGTAGAAACTAATAGTTTAATTTTTTAAGCAACTGATAAACTATTTTCCTGTTAATAGATAATGATAAACATTACCACTCATTCCTCATTATTTATATTATAACTCAAATTGTTATCAAAAGGATGATCCATTAAGTTTCAAAATTAAAGTTGAGCAAATTTATTATTATTAAGAGAAAAGAAAGAGTAAGCCCAATTTATTAATTGGGCCAAAAACACGGCTTATGGACCCTGATCCTTTATAAGTGTCAATACTCAATAGGTACTCTAAATTAAAATTATTAAATCAAAATTTACTTAAAAAAATTTTTGGTACAAATTCCTCAGCATTAGGTTTTAATGCCTGTCTGACCTTTGTCTCATCTCCATTCTGTATTGTAGAAAAAAATATATATAAGTACATTCTTTGGTTAAATTCATAATTTCCTTTTAAATTACTGTATTTAGGTTAACGGCAAAACATTTCTATTAGTTAAAATAATTAGAAATTAAATAAGTAACAGGAAAACCCATTTAATCAGAATAGATATCAGCAGTATAGCACCTGCATCCCGTAGAGCAATATTTCTAATATATTTTGTCATCACGTTTTAATTGCTGGAAATCCCCGGGCATTTTCTTCCATCCTGTTTCTGTCCTCAGGTATTTTCAAAAGACGGAATTCCATCCTGTGGACGAAAAACTCACGGCTGGAATTAATTTATTCATTCAACCCATGGCTACGGTTGTAGGATGAATTTAGAAGGGAAAATTTTTACGGAATAATTTTAATAAAGTGTGGAATTTTAATTTTTATAATATATATATATATATATATATATATATATATATATATATATATATATATATATATATATATATATATATATATATATATATATATATATATATATACACAATAGACTTCCTTAAATCTGCCACTTCATTCCTTTAATTTTCTTACCATTCAAACCCACAAATGCCTAAAAAATCTGCATTGTTGCTGGTGTAAACAACGCAATTTACAGTTAGGATGCAGGGAGGAAAATTCCAAGATTTCTTTATTGTTACATCATTCCGTACACATTTTAATATGTAATTCTGGTTAACGCATACTCTCTTGAAGTAAATAAATTTATTTCCAAAAAAATTAAAAGTTGGCGCTGATATCAATGACAATCATGATCTTTCTACCAAATACAGTTAAAGTTTTTTTGGTAATTCAGCCTGCCTAAACAAGAAATAAAGCTTCATTTTTTATGATTGATGTAAATTATTAATGTACCTTTATGAGGCAAGTCTCATTGAATAATTAAAAAAAATTATCATCATTTATGCATATTTAGTTATGCATTATTATTTACTTTACCTTTTAATGTGGATGACAGACACATACACTCTTATTGATTCTAAAAAATAATACGTTAAACAGTTCCGTATGATGGTGAGATATAACTGGAATACAAATTAGTCATAGGCATATATTAACCCCTTCGGCCCTGACGTCCTACTAATAGGACATATCTCTTATTAAGTATTATTTTGTCTTAAACATTATTTTTATTAATTCCAGCACCTAATAGTGATAGTATGAATCTCTACATTTCCTATTATGACTTCACTTATGTTTAGTATTTAGTAATAATAATAATAATAATAATTTTCATAATTATTAGCAAGCCGTTGGCATTTCTTTTAATTAAAACATACGTTTCACTCTTTAAATTAAAATTTGGGAATCCTTTTCCGAATTGGTAATTTGTGATAAAAGATAAAAAATATTACTAAATTTTTATGCTTGTTTAATTTAGTTGTAATACGACATTTTCCAAACGTCTTCAAAAATTCTTCCTTAGACTATTGTTATATGAAAAACACGCAAAATAACTACATTTGTGAGGTTTTGGTAAAGAACGCATTCGTTAACTTTCATTAAACCCTAACTTCTGTGATTCCGATAGCTATTTTTAATTTTGTTAGCATAACAGTAATTTTTGAAAAAAAAATTGAAAAAAAAAATCAGGGCCGAAGGTTAAGAAATTAATATGTTTCAAAAATATCTATGAAAGAAGAGTATATATAGACACAGATGACTGATTTTCAAATTTCAATTTAAATATTCAAGAAAAGAATCTATAAAAACTGAAAGAATGGAGACACATACTTAAAATTGAAAATACTTAATAACACTCAATGTTAACATGTAATACATCATTATGTACACTACATGAAGAGGCTTCAAAGTATAACTTTCAAAATTAAGGAAAATTTTCGAGAATAAAACCCGTAAATATATATCCGCAGGATCGATACCTATCAGTATATAATCCACATATAGAAATATGTTTGATGTACAGTTCTTACAATAAAAAATGAGAAGTTAATTTTTATATACAAAAGAGGAGGGCACACAAATAAATTATTGTACAGAAAGGCAGATTTGTTGAAATTTCTAAAAAATGGCTATGCAAAAGCTTGAGGGTATAATTGTTTAAAATATCTTGTATGTCAGCTATAATTATAAAAAGACATAGGGACAACCAGTTTTACACAAAAAAGGTTAAATGAAAAATTGATTTTTATATACAAAAGAAGATGGCGCACAAAAAATTATTGTACAGAAAGGCAGATTTAAAAAAAAAAAATTCAAAATGGCCACAATTGGAGAGAAAATTATTTTTTTAATTTAGTTTATCTTTAGTTATATTTTGATATATTAAAAAGGAAAAGTTTCGCAAACTTCATTTATTTTATAAATCTAATATTTTCCGAGGTTTCAAGTGCCTCCAAGGTATATTGATTGTTGATTCAACTTTATCATTTTGAAAACTTGTGCGAGGTTGGGAGATGACACTGTTTAGATTTTTGCCATTTGTATTTTGGCCAGTAGCATTGCAAATATTTTTATATTTTTTTAATTTTTTGGAGGGAGGGGGAATGCTTTTATTTTTTTTATTTTTCTTTAATTACTTCTAAGATGTACTTTGGTTACCTGATGTCCATTTTCCTGGATGTTCTTGGATCTACGAGTTCCGGAAGAATACATTCTTTAAAAAATATTGATAATTTAGGAAGAATATTCTTCCAGAAATCTCTGTGTCTTGCAATTCTGATTGTGATATTATTCTTTGGACACTAAACAAACAAATCACACCATTCTTTGTCAGCAATAGCAAGCTGCCCTTGGACTTGATAATAGTATCTATGTGTAGTAGACACATAATACTCACCATTATCATTTACTTTGATGCCAATGTCATTTTGGTTGCATATTTCTATTAAGTTTTGTTCGTTTATGGCTGAAAACGGGCATTTAATTTCTACAAGTCCATTAGTTCCTACAAAACCATCAGACTTGCGCATAGAAATGGGTACTCTGGATCAATAAATAATCTATATTCTTCAATTGAGACATTCCATATTCTTTCGTAAGCAGCAACTGCATCTGTTTCTAGATCTCTACCGTATTCAATTGCTGGTAATCGAGTTTCAATAAGGTAGACAATTCTCATAACGAGATTTGCACACAAGGTAGTTGAATGTCTTCTTGCTACGTCCTTGAAGAATGTGGATGATAATCTTCTTGATCTCTCTAATTTCCTGCAATTTCCAGTTCATTCCTCGAATTAATGGCTAGTGATGATATAAATGCATCACTGTTTAATTTCATGGCATCTGCATCTAAATCGGGAAGAATTGGTTGATCGCCATAATTTTTGTCTCCACCTCGTGCTATATGATCCAATTTTTTTTTTTTTTTTTTTAATATAAAGAGACTTTTCCGTTTTAGCCCTTGCAAGTATTGTCTCTCTTCTTTGTAGAAAATTTCTTTGGGGGGGGGGGGGGGTGTAAGGACTACTTTAGATGCATTATATTGCCATTTTTGACCTGGCATTTGGTAGGCTAGAGCTGCAATATTAGCTCTCCTCTCAATAGAATGCCCTTTAGAAAAGTCTATTCTTTTCCCACCCAATGTCTTGCAAAATTGGCTCATGTAACACTCCGCAGGATTATTTGTGGCATTGTATATCAATGAGTTCGTGTAGGTAACCAACGTTCTTGTTACCTGCTCTATAATGCATGATAACATGCCTGTACCATCCATAATTTTATACATTAGCAGCTCAGCTTCCGTTTTCCGCTTACAAAAATCAGTGCATAAAGCATGCTTTCCAAACACATGAGAAGGCCCATTTAGCAATTCTGCTGCTAATATTTTCACTTTATCTGTGTGAGTTTGAGACATTATAGAGGTAGAATGTCTTTTAATAGCTTCTCTTGCCCCAATCACTGACTTTGGTATTTTTTGTTGCAGAAATTTCGGTGCTTGTCTACCTTTTAATCCTGCAAATTTTACACAGTTTTTTTGGAGCTTCTCAAGAGCTCTGAAGTATCTGCGAACAGCATGATTTGTGCATTCAATTTTTTTGCACTTGCTTTCCGAAACTGACTTGTTCTTGTATTTTTTTCATTACATTCGCATCACCATCCCCTATAATTTTCATACAATGAATGTTATGGACCTTCTCTAAATAATGCATTCCTTCTTACTACTATATCACTTTCCATAGCTGTAGAAGAGCCTCTCCAATTTTTTGAACAAACATGTTCTGCAAATGCAATTCTGCCTTCTTCAACAGCGTTACATATGAGGCACACTTTATTTCTCTCACTTAAAAAAAATATTTTATTCTTAGCAGCTCCAATAATGACAGTTACTCCACTGGATGCATTGTAGCCATGCCCATATGATCTTTTGCACCATCCACCATCAACAATAGCACATATATCGTAGTGAGTGCTAGTTTTGTCTGCTCTTTTTTCCCATAATTGTCTTTCTTCATTCAGTGATTTTTCCATTGTCTCCTTAGCATACAAAACAATTAAATTCCCCGTAGCATTTGCGCATTTTGCATAGGTTTTTCTTTTTACATATATTCAATATTTAGCAAGTTGAATTTTTCTTCCTCCTGGGAAAAACCACTTCCTGTGGATATAGCGGCAAAAGCAGCCAAGTTATTTAATACACCAGATTCTTTTTCTGATGTGAGACTGTGCCCTCCTCATTACACAAAGCTTGATTGCAAACAAACAAGCCTTTACGTATGAATTTTTTGAAAACCATGGTTCCTCCAAAGTTGCACTCTATACAGTGCTGTTCAAGTTTTCGTGCCTGTGCAATAACATGATTTAAATCACAAATGACCCTTCCTGATGGACATTTTTCGGATTGAATCAAATCACAAATGACCCTTCCTGATGGACATTTTTCGGATTGAATCAAATCACAATGTTCATATGTAAGCGAACCATCGGTAGAATCATCTGCTGTTATTTCCTCAAATGAAATTGGTGTAACTTCATTTGTAATCTCTATTGCTGGTGTCTGTGCGTCAGATGGTTTACAGCAACTGAAAAATAAACAAATACATTATATAATATAGGCAATATTTGTATTTATTTATTTGTTTATTTTATTGAAGCACAAAGTTGTAATTTTAAATTTAAATGTAAGAATTCGACATTTAAAACAATATAAAGTTATAAATTCAAATTGAATAACGATACTTAAAAATTTACTTCAACAGAATTTCAGTAGATACGGAAAACATTTGTTTTCCTATGACAAAAAATAGAACTTTTCTTTCGTGCTTTTTTAAGATCTAAGATTATGTATACATAAATGTAGAAGGTGAAAAAAGTATTATTATTATTATTATTATTAGTAGTAGTATTTTATTTTTAGTTCCACTAACTAGTTTCACAGTTGATTTTAGACAATAATTATTTCTGGAATGTGAAGTCTTACTGATTCGTGCAACATAAAAACATAAAGGCAAGGCAATTATTTTATCTGTTCAAGTAAAAAAAATATATATAAATACTTTCCACCATGAACATTATTTAATAATATGGCTTGTTTCTGTGTAGTATTTATTTGAACCTTCCTGCGTAATCTTGTAGCTGTGCATTCAGCGGTCTCTTCCAAACACATTGCAGACAGATACATTCACACAAACTTCTTTCCTTATTATTATAGATTATTATCTATATTGAAATTGCCACCAGTTTGGCAAGAATGAAAATTTAATTAAAAAAAAAGTAAAAATACCCACTTATAGGACATTTTTTTCTACTTTCAACGGTACCCTTTGTTTTAGAAAATATAGTTATTTACTATATATATTCCCTGGAAGTAAGTTTCATAATTTTTCGTTTTTTTTTCAGTTTGAAATTGCTATCAGTGTGACCCGACAGGAAGGTAAAACAAAACAAAAAATACTCACTAAGAAAAACTTTTTCTGCTCTCAACGGTGCCTTTCATGCATTAAAAAATATATACAGATTTATTATTTAAAATAAATTATTTTTGGAGGTCGCTTTCATATTGTCCTGTTTTTCTGCAGTTTTAAATTGTCATACAAGTTGCCTGGATGGAAAAAAAGTCCTTCCGGCCTGTACCGGGAGAAAAAGGTAGCTTTAGTCATAGTCCATGTTTTTAAAAATTTAACTCATTTTACTCAAACACCCGAAGCTAAAATGCTTGGAACCCGATTATAGAAGATTCAATCCCGGTTTTCGTTAATACTAAATTTGAATGCGAATTTCAGCATGTAACTGAGTATGTGTATAGGACATACCAAGGTCTCGACAGAGTTCGTTGGGCAGCTTCATCCGCCATCTTGTTTCAAAATGGCGGCCAATTAAAATGTTTTTATTTTTTTTTAAAAACAAAAATGTACAAAAATAGTATAAATTGAAAATGTTGCTTCTATGTGTTAGAATGTGATACAAGGATTCTGGAACTCTTTTTGTTTTGACTTTATCTCAAAAAATGGCTGAAATATGGCAGTTTGAAATTCTAGGGTGGCTGACATTTTGAAACAATCTGATTTTTGTTATGCTGCAAATCTGATGCTGAAATGTGCATTCAAATTCAGTATTAACGAAAACCGGAATTGGATCGTCTATAATCGGGTTCTATAATCCAATTTAGCTTCGGGTGTTTGAGTAAAATGAGTTGAATTTTTTAAAACATGGAGTACGAAAGCTACCTTTTCCTACCGGGACAGGCCGGAAGGACTTTAAGATATAACCAAAACAAAAATTGTTCCAGAATCCTTGTTTCACATTCTAACACATAACAGAAACAATATTTTCAATTTATACTATTTTTGTACACCTTTTTGAATTTTTTAAAAATTAAAATTTTTTAACTGGCTGCCATTTTGAAACAAAATGGTGGATGAAGCTGGCCAACGAACTTGGTATGTTTTACACACATACTCAGTCACATCCAAATCGATTCATAAATAAGAGAGCTACAGCATGACATATGTCAGATATATAAATCAACATTTGAACGGAGGGTGGTTTGGGGGAATAGAGGTCATGATCGGTGAAAATATACCAAAATATTTTGGAATTGCTTTCCTCCTAAAACTGAAACAACGAAAAAAAAAAACCAGAATGCTCGTGTAATATAAACGTAACTTTCTGTGGGCCTAGACATATGTTTTTTTGTCAGTCCACGTCCAGAGTTTTCTGAAGAGAGCGTTGCGGGCAGAACAAAATTTGACATAAAGGTGCCTATATATCTGAAGTTATGCATCTCAAAGCCAGTTTTTAAACCTTTTTTTTAATTCCTTTTTATTTTATCTCCTTTTAATTTAATTTTTTTAATTAATTAAAACCCTAATTTAATTTTTCATGCTATTTTTAGTGTTATTTCGCGTTTCCTGCTTATCTTTTCACAATTTTAAAAGGAATCTAGTTTCATTCTTTTAGTGAAATAAAGCAAACCAGTGGAACCGTGCGAATATTTCCACTGCAATCTAATTATTTTTTAACCAATATCTAATATTTCTTAGACCCACGTTTAAACTTCTAAGAGAAAAATTTAGGATTAAAAATATCTGCAAACAACATTAGTCAAGCCAGAATATCATGTTATTTATTCCATCAAAGTTACAGTAAAAACTAATCGAATATTGTAAACAGATATATATATACTATATTGCCAAAGGTGACCGGTCACTTGCGATTTTAGACGTTTTGTTAACTATCTAGAAAAATAAATGATGAATTAACCTGAAACTGCAGGTGTGTAAACAATATAGTATAGGTTATATATTTCCGTGTCGATTTTTTCCCGAAGCCCCATAGGGGACTGTCAACAAATTGAAAAAGAACGAATATCTTTTGGATAACCCTGTAAAAACTAATGTAGCAAAAGCGTTCAAACTAGAGATTATTAATAAATGGCTTATTGTAATATACTGTGTTCATTTTTATGAGGATAGCATGTATACTCGTAGAGAAATTAAGGTTTTTATAAAACAGTCCCAAATTTTGCCAAGTTTTTTGCTTATAATTTGCAGAGTTCTTCATATAAAAAAAAGTTCTTTACAAAAAATATGACAAACAATATTGTACATAATACTCTGCAATCAGAATTTAAAAATAATAAAAATTGGATGAAAAATGAGCAGGTTTACTAAGAAATGTTTCACTGTGTATGCGCAAATGCAATCAAAAGATAATATGCATAATGTATTAGCTAAGTATATAGAGCGACTTTTGTGAATGTCTCAAAATCATAGCTTGAAAATTCTGAAAATTATCGTCGATAGAATAAGCTCGAAATCCGTTGTTCCCAAAAAGAAGCAAAAAGATGAGGGGTTGTATCAAATATCGGTTGATTAGTGCCAAGATAGCGTACACAATATTGCACGTACTATTATATTTGGATACAACCCTTCATCTTTTTGCTTCCTTTTGGGAACAATGGATTTCGAGCTTTTTCTATCGACGATAATTTTCAGAATTTTCAAGCTATGATTTTTAGACTTTCACAAAAGTTGCTTTATATACTTAGCTAATACATTATGCCCATTATATTTTGATTGCATTCGCGCATGCGCAAAGAAGCATTTTTTAGTAAACCTGCTCATTTTTCATCCAATTTTCAGTATTTTTAAATTCTGATTACAGAGTATTGTGTACAATGTTGTTTGACATATTTTTTCAAAATAACTTTTTTTTATACTAAGAACTCTGCAAATTATAAGCAAAAAACGGCGAAATTTGGGACTGCTTTTATAAAAACCTTAATTTCTCTACGAGTATACGTGCTATCATCATAAAAAGGAACAGAGTATATTACAATAAGGCACTTATTAATAATCTCGAGTTTGAACGCTTTTGCTACATTAGTTTTTACAGGGTTATCCAAAATATATTCGTTCTTTTTCAATTTGTTGACAGTCCCCTTTGAGGTTTCGGGAAAAAATCTTCACGGAAATATATAACCTATACAATACTACAAGTTGTAAATTTCCAACTGGACGAAAAATGTCCGGGCCACGATTCGAACCTGGGATCGCTTGGCTGAAGCCGCCACGCTCTACCACTGAGCTATCCCGGTCGAATCTGGAGGGCATAGTTCATCCAGTTAACCTTATTGATCAAAGCATCTGGTCTGATATTTTAATCAGCTCAACAGAAAAGATCGCAGGTAATGGAACTCCAGTAAACGCTGGATACGTGAATACACTGGATTATTTTTTTAACACAATTATTTCAAATTGGTAAAGTAATCATACAAGTTGTAAATTTCCAACTGGACGAAAAATGTCCGGGCCAGGATTCGAACCTGGGATCGCTTGGCTGAAGCCGCCACGCTTTACCACTGAGCTATCCCGGTCGAATCTGGAGGGCATAGTTCATCCAGTTAACCTTATTGATCAAAGCCTTTTTTCGTCCAGTTGGAAATTTACAACTTGTATGATTACTTTACCAATTTGAAATAATTGTGTTAAAAAAATAATCCAGTGTATTCACGTATCCAGCGTTTACTGGAGTTCCATTACCTGCGATCTTTTCTGTTGAGCTGATTAAAATATCAGACCAGATGCTTTGATCAATAAGGTTAACTGGATGAACTACGCCCTCCAGATTCAACCGGGATAGCTCAGTGGTAAAGCGTGGCGGCTTCAGCCAAGCGATCCCAGGTTCGAATCCTGGCCCGGACATTTTTCGTCCAGTTGGAAATTTACAACTTGTATGATTACTTTACCAATTTGAAATAATTGTGTTAAAAAAATAATCCAGTGTATTCACGTATCCAGCGTTTACTGGAGTTCCATTACCTGCGATCTTTTCTGTTGAGTTGATTAAAATATCAGACCAGATGCTTTGATCAATAAGGTTAACTGGATGAACTATGCCCTCCAGACTCGACCGGGATAGCTCAGTGGTAGAGCGTGGCGGCTTCAGCCAAGCGATCCCAGGTTCGAATCCTGGCCCGGACATTTTTCGTCCAGTTGGAAATTTACAACTTGTATGATTACTTTACCAATTTGAAATAATTGTGTTAAAAGAATAATCCAGTCTATACAATTCTGTTTACACACCTGCAGTTTCAGGATAATTCATCATGTATTCTTCTAGATAGTTAACAAAACGTCTAAAATCGCAAGTGACCGGTCACCTTTGGCAATATTGTATATACAGTGGTGGCCAAAAGTGTGGACATTTTTTGAAAGTTTCATGTTTTTCAACTTTGTGTGCTTGTAGAATATATTAATTTTCACTTAAATACAAACGTTTATATATCAAATTGAAGGTAATTTAATGTAGAATTTAACAGTATTACAATATCTGTATTACAAAAAAAGTTATGCAACTAATAGTAAGATCTATCTTAGATTTGCATTTTTTTAAAGTGATACTTACACAATCAATACTTAGTAGGATAATCCTTATTTTTTAAGACAGCTTCACAGCGTCTTTTCATCGAGTGAACGAGTGTTTGGAGTTCATCTTTCGTAATCACATGGTGCCAAGAATCAATTATAGCTTCAATAAGTTGTTTTTTATTGGATGGACGTTTTTTTCGTACAAGAATTTTCAAACGGTGCCACAAATTTTCAATTGGATTAAGATCAGTGCTGTTTCCTGGCCATGGTAATATATCTATGCCTTTATTTTGAAACCATGCTTTGCATACTTTTGCTGTGTGGCATGGAGCTGAATCCTGCTGAAAAATAAATGGTGCATTGTTGGGAGAGAGATCCCTGATGGAAGGTATCATTTTTGGTTCCAGGACAATTTCGATGTATTTTTTGACATTCAGGATGCCATAAATCACTTGAATTCGGCCCACACCATCTGCAGACATACATGCCCAAATCATGACATTTGTTGGGTTTTTTGTAGTTGCTTCAATGCAATCAGGATGAAGTGCTTCTCCTACTCTAAGTCTCACGTATTTTCTACCATCACTACCAAAAAGCGATATATTACTCTCATCGCTCCAGATTACTTGCTTCCATTGATTTTCTGACCATTTAATGTGTTCTTTGGCCCACTTAACTCGTTTTTCGCGTTGCTTTTCATTTAAATATGGTTTTTTCCTTGGAATTCTAGCTTGTAGTTCAAATCCTGATAACCTTCTTCTTATTGTTCTTGAACTTACTGTAATACCCGCTGCATTCATTTCACATCTAATGGCATCTGATGAAATTTTTCTATCTTGAAGGCATAGTCGTTTAATTTTTCTATCGGCAGTAGCACTTGTGCATTTTTTTCGGCCTGATTTGGCCTTATTTTCCACTGATTTCGTTTTTTCATAACGTAAACAGAACTTTCGTACACCAGAACAAGTGACTGAACCACCAACTTGTCTTGCAATTTCAGCATAACAGAGGCCATTTTCTCTCATAATGACAATTCGGCTTCTTTTTGTAGATGTCCAATTAGTTCTTCTTGTTGATGACATTGTTTAAAATTAGTTTAATTTAAAAAAGGACTTTAAATATTCAAAAACAGCAATACTCTATTTAATTGTACTCGTATGCATCATTCCGCAAAATATTTCCACAACAATAATTCTTTTACCATCCAAATAAACTAA
The DNA here is from genome assembly GCA_963931845.1 of Maratus michaelseni. Classification (NCBI taxonomy): domain Eukaryota; kingdom Metazoa; phylum Arthropoda; class Arachnida; order Araneae; family Salticidae; genus Maratus; species Maratus michaelseni. Next base: position 83,524,585 of record OZ007586.1, read on the forward strand.
ACTATAGTTACAGACATTTGATTGGTCCTCAGAACAGTGTTTGTAATTTAGGATCATATGTTGGTCTAGCTGCTGACAGTAGTTCTTTTTGCTACCCTTTTCGCCGTCACTATTCAGGACATGAATATAGAAATACATAAGGATTTCTAACATAAGTGTTAATATCGAATCGCGATTTTGGAACTAAATGGCAGGCAGCGTACAACTATGCTATGGTAGCGCTACCTACACACACAATAAACCAAAACAATCACCAACGAAGATTCCCAGGAATGCAACAACAATGCTTTCCACCCATATTTAGTTAATAATATATAAACATATATATTAATATCCAATTAAAATAAATAACAAAATGACAATAAAATTAGTATATAGGATACCCAGACGATGACTGTCAAGCAGACGAATTATACAACTGTCCTACGCCAGTGCCACCTATTAAAAAAATTTTTTGAGGAAAGATTTCCCCCCCCCCCCCCGCCTTATTTATTTCTATGTTCTTGCTTCTGGCGAAAGAATGGAAGTAAAAATTTTTCGTTATACGTGAAAACTGTTAAATGATTGACAATTGTTATACTTTCTTTCAAAGTATTAATTTCATTTTGGACTAGGAATAAAATTCTCTAAATGAACATAAAAGTTAATTTTAATTTTGGGACTTTTTGATAAAAGAGAGAATTATAATTTCGGACATGGAGTTTTTCTTTTTATCTAAATCTGCGTTAATGTTGATTTACTTTAAGCTTTTTTCCTTATTAAGTTTACACCAAAACCCCAGAAAAATTTCATCTTAAGGCCAGATCAATAGAGATTTACTTTTTTCCTAGTGGCAGGAAATATTTCTTTAAAAAGTCATTTCAACGCTAACTTATCAATAAATAACAAAACTGAATATGAAAATAAAATAATTTAAATATTGTACATTTTATTTTAACTCTTTGAAATTTCTTTGTCATCTACAAAATTAAATTATTTACCTTGTAATTATGCATCCTCCCCACCCCCCACACACAAAGAAAAAGGACAATTTTTTATTAAAATAATTAATCCTGTAGAGAAAATAGTTCTAATAAATTCTTTATTATACATATAGTATATATATTTAAAAAATACTTATCCAAGTATGTAAAAAATCCAGTTTTCACCTAAAGGTATACAAAAAATTAAATAAATTAAAATTTAGTTACAAACACAGAAAACATTTTCATATTTGTTTATTATTTGATATATAAACTAAAGTGTACTTTCAATTAAACAAAAAAAAACCCTTTTTTGTTTGTTATATTAACAGCATTATATCTTTACCTTTCTTTTTTGTTCAAAGTGTACTTAAATATTTTGGTTTTTGACAGTTAAAACTTAAAACCCTGTCAGATTCTAATGAATTTTTTGTTCTATAAAATTACGCATATGAGAGTTAGATCTGTCTTAAAGGAGTGCCTTAAAGTCTTTCTAAAGTAAATTTTTAAAGATTTTATTAAAATTTGTTTAGAACCAGACCAACCACAGAATGATTATAAAACTTTCATCAACTTATATACATGAAGGTATGATTATTTATGATTTATTAAAGTTGTTTTCATCTCATTTATATCTACTGATATATTGTTTGAGATTTTAAATTTATTATTTATTGACAGAATTCATTTTCTGCATTCATAGGAAAGAGAATGAACATGCATGTATTTGACCAATAATATTATTAAAAGTAGTAATATCAAACGACGGTGATTTAATAATATAAAAATAAATTATTAATTGATGAAAAATAAAACAAAAGGATGAATTTTAAACCAAATGATGAATTAAACTATAAATATGAATTTATATAGTTTAACTGAATAGCAATAGAAACTGTACAGAAGAAATAAACAATAGGTAAATAAAAATGAATATATTATTAAGATGATAAATATTAGTATTGACTTATTAGAAATTTACATAATTAAAAAATTAGTACAGAAGATAACAAACTGAGAAAAACAATTAAAATTAATATATATACCTACATTAAGGCTCTGTCCAGACTTTTCTCGCAGGTCCTGTTTTTATGAAAATTCTGAAAGTTGCTTTTATGAATTATGAAAGTGTAAAGAAAGAATTACACTTATGAAATGCTAACTTAAAATTCACAAAATTATGAAGTTTCCAGTTCAGACAATTGAATTCGAACGAGGTCGTCCTTTAGCGGACAAATGCATTAAAATTAGATGTATACATTTATATGTATACTACATTAATTATAAATATAGCATACCTACATAATTTGTTAATTTCAGATGTTTCGTGTCATGTTCAATTTTGGCTTAAGATAATTAAATTTGTGAAGAGTTCATTTTTTAAATGAAAAAGTTTTGTGAAAGGTTCCTTTTTAAAACAAAGAATTTTCTGAAGTGTCCTGTTGTGTTTTACGATAAAAAAAAGTTTTGAAGAGTCCTGTTTTAAGATGAAAGAATTTGTGAAGGATCCTTTAAAATACCTAAATTTTTCCTTAACAAAATCCTGTGTATCTATGAAACTTAAAGGAGTTTCCAAAGATGCTCAAAAGTAGTATCCTTTTTTAATTCTCTTTTCCTGCTGTTCGTGTCATCTGCTGAATGGTGACCCTTTGCCAACCAGGAACGAATATAGTTTTCCAGTTTAAATTGACACAATAGTGGTCCTACAGAATTAATAAAAAGTAGAGCTGCCACAGTATTAATGGACAGCGAACACCTCAATGGCGTCACGATTTCATTCATGGAACTAAAATTCCTCTCGCATTCGCTTGTCAAAACTGCAATTTTTGCCAAAGCTTTGAAAAGAGGTTTCAAATCTTCTGGAGCCTCATTTTGATCCATTTTAAAATGTCTAAATCCGCGAATGATTTCTTTTTCATCCAATGTGAATAGTTTGCACAATTCACGAACCTTTTCTTCACCATGGGTCTGCACTTCATTCATTCTACATGTCAAGATGTGCACGGAATACTGTGGAAGGCGAATCTATCTCAGTGGGTGGTACTCTGTTCAGTATCCTAGTACGTGATAGAAAACTCTATTGGTTAAAAGATTGTTGCACTAGTGATTGCAGTTCAAAGTCCTAACCCGAAATGACTTGAGTTGTGTGTGATCATTCTCTTTCTTATGATCACAGAGTTAACACGTATTTTCAATTTTTCCATTTTCTTATTTTTAAATAAGTTAAAAATTAAGTATGTCGAAGAGACCTAGCGATAAGGATGCTAAGAGCAGCAAACGAAAACATAACTGTCTTAGCATTAATAAGAAAGTGGAGCTTTTAAGAAAATTGGAAGGTGGGAAAGTGAAAAGGGAATGATCACTTCGTTAGATGATGTCATAAAAGGTTTAGAACTAGGGGTGCAACGGATATCAGGCGAACATACTGTATCCGGCTGATCCGGCCACTATGCCGGATAATTGGCAGTAGCCGGATATTATGATTATCCGGCAGTACATCCGGCCTGAAATTATTTCATTGTTAAAATTTCCATATTATAAGGCCTAGAGTTTAATCTTGAAAAATATAAAGCATTAATTTATTAAACTAAAAATAATTTACTTATATTTATGGCAAAATGTGTTTCTAAACCTATAAAAAAGCAAATATGCACACAACTATAACTATTCATACACATGTGCCTGCATATATGAGCAACAGACACAGTTAAAAAGGAAAAAGTGGCAGACTGACTCATCAAATAAGAACCTCTTTTGCTGTGTTAGTAGCAAGCAAAAAGTTTTCTGTTCCCATAACACAAAATTTGTTTTTATAAGGTACAGTTGTGCATAGATTAGAATGAAGTTCAAGAAAAAAAGAAAAAAAAGAAGATATTAAATAAAACACTTTGCTACAAAAATATTCAGTTTTAAGTTATTTTCATGAAAATAATCTACTATTACTAAACTAATAGTTTACTATTAAAATATAAATTTTTTTGTTATGCAATTCAGTTGTAATGTTAGTAACAACAAGCAAGAACAAGTTTTTGTTATCACAATACAAAATTTGTTTAAGTATTAAAGCAATAAAAGATAACGAGGGGAGTTTACAGGTTGAACATCATACTGTTCAAGAAAAAAACGAAATGAAAGTATTTTAAACATTGTCTTTCCAAAGTATTCAGTAGTAAGTTTTTCTCATAAAATTAATTTATTATTACTAAACTATTTAGCTGATACTATTATAACTAAAAATTTAAAATAACGTAATTATAATATATTGGTACTAAAACAGAAATTATCATAAAAATAATTGTTAATAGAAAATTTAAAAATTAGATAAAAAAGAAAATTATATAGTGCTGGCTAGCTAATCTAAACCCATGTTTAATTTCTTTAAAAATAAATAAAAATTTAAAAAGGACAGATCAAAACATACTGCAGCCGGATATCCGGCTGCAAGTTATGCCGGATATCCGGTGCATCCATTGACATCCGTTGCATCTCTATTTAGAACATCTGAACTTCGTCACAGGACAAGAGTTGATGTCTGTTTATAGAATAAGGGAAAAATTTATTGCTGAAAAATCGAAATTGCTAAAGCAGCGTAAAATAACGGACATGTTCATTGTAAATACCGTACAAAAAATTAACTTTTGTTAGTAAAATATGTTGAAATTGTGATTAAAAGGGTTTTTTTAAAACCCTTTATTGGTTATTTTATTGGAATATCGTATTAGTGTGTATCTTTATACGGCATTGCAAATGCCTTCCTGACGTAAATAAATCGGTGGGGGGGGGGGGGGGGGAGGAGGGTTGATTAGTTTTTTACTAACTGCAAATGATTTACAATTGATAAAGCAGCGTAAAATAACGGACATATTCAATTACGTAACAGAAAAATTACGTTTTGTAAGTAAAATTTCCTGAAATTGCGATAATTAAAAAAAAATATTCCTCTATTGAAATATTTGCTTTATTATTACCTTATTTCAGTAAAATAAACGGGGGTGGGTTGTAGATTATTATTATTATTTTACCTTTTTAAAAAATATATTCCTTTTTAAAATATTTATTTTGCTTCAGTATAATCTTTTTTCAGTATTGAAATGCGTTCCTCATAAATAATTAACGGGGAAGGGGGGGGGGAAGACAAACTGCAAATGATCTAAAATTCACAAAAATCGGAAATCCGGAATCGCTGAAGTCCGGAGGATTCTGGATTTTGGACTTTGTACTGTATAAAAATTAAAACCAGAGAAGGATAATTTCATCATCTTCTTAAAAATGATGTTTTCAGAATAACGTACTTGAATTTAATTAAATTAATTTAAAATACTTACTATATGTGATTAAATCAAAATAATATTAAAAAAAAGAAAAGAAAAGAAAGAAAGAAAAGAAAAAAGAAAGAAAGGTAGTTGAAAAATAAATAAATACTAGATGGAACCCGTCAAAATTTGACGGCAAAAAACTTTATAGTACCATAAAAATAAAATTCATAGCTGCTTTAAAATGTTTGAAACTTTTGCAGAATAATTCAAATAAATAAAAAACCCACTTTGAATTAAAGCTAGGTTGAAGAACAGCAATTGGCTAAGTTTCACTGGCACATGCACTCGCGGAATTTCTTTCATCTGACAGATTTAGCGCTGTTGTGCAAGTAAATGGTAAGTGCCCCCTTGGGGAGGGGAAAATGGCGGGATGGACCAAGGAGATGCATAACACGAATAAGCAGTCAAAGACCTTTCAAACGATATGTAACATGAGGGGTGTGTGCAAAATTTAAAAAAGTACCCCCTTGGGGGGGGGTAAAGTAGGGGATGGACACGGAACAATCATAATATGATTAAGTGGTCACAGACCTTTCCAACGATATATAACTTGACGGTTGTGTGCAAAATTTAGAAAAGTACCTCTTTGGGGGGGCAAAGTGGGGAGATGGACATCAGAGATATGCATATGATTAAGCAGTCACAGACCTTTCCAACGATATATGACATGAGGGTTGTCTGCAAAATTTAGAAAAGTACCCCCTTGGGGGAGGGGGGTGGCAAAGTGGGGAGATGGACATTGGAGATGCATAATATGATTAAGCGGTCACAGACCTTTCCAACAATATATGACATGAGGGGTGTCAACAAAATTTAGAACATTGACCCCTTGGGGGGGACAATTGGGGAGATGGACATTAAAGATGCATAATATGATTAAGCGGTCACAGACCTTTCCAAAAATATATGACATGAGGGTTGTTTGCAAAATTTAGAAAAGTACCCCCTTGGGGGAGGGGCAAAGTGGGGAGATGGACATTGGAGATATGCATATGATTAAGCAGTCACAGACCTTTCCAACGATATATGACATGAGGGTTGTCTGCAAAATTTAGAAAAGTACCCCCTTGGGGGAGGGGGGGGCAAAGTGGGGAGATGGACATTGGAGATGCATAATATCATTAAGCGGTCACAGACCTTTCCAACAATATATGACATGAGGGGTGTCAACAAAATTTAGAAAATTGCCCCCTTGGGGGGGGACAAATTGGGGAGAATGACATTGGAGATGCATATGATTAAGCGGTCACAGATCTTTCCAACAATATATAACATGAGGGGTGTTAACAAAATTTAGAAAAGTGCCCCCTTAAGGGGGTGGAAGTGGCGGGATGGACCCCGGAGATGCATAACATGAATAAGCAGTCAAAAACCTTTCCAACAATACGTAACATGAAGGGTTTGTGCAAAATTTACAAAAGTACCCCCTTGGGGGGGCAAAGTGGGGGGATGGACACCGGAGATGCATAATATGATTAAGCGGTCACAGACCTTTTTAACGATATATAACATGAGTGGTATGTGCAAAATTTAGAAAAGCGCCCCAATTGGCGGTGGGGGGGGGGGATGGACCACACAGATGCATAACATGAAAAGGCAGTCGCAGGCCTTTCGAACGATATATCATATGAGTGGTGTCAGCAAAGAAAAGTCTCCACCCCGTGTGGGCAAAACATACTACCCCCGCCGCCATAATTATTGATGCGGACTCATTTTTTAAATTCGTTCGCACCCCTCTTCTCCCACAAAATGTTGTGAATTTTTAAAAACTCCCCTTCCGAATTTTTTTATACCAAAAGCACTTATGTCCGTCGTCTGCATGCAGAGTTTTGTGCTTACAGACGCCAGACACAACAACACACACACAGACAGACGTTTACCGACATTAATAGTATAGATGATACTCAGTGCCTACACATTTCACCCTTTATAATTCAGCCAATGAGTTGACGGTTGTTCATTTCCAGAAACGAAACAATAATTCTTTAGGATGAATTTTGTTTGTTTGATACACCGTGGCAGAATGCGTGCAATGCAGCGACAGGCATCACAAACTTTTTAGGGCACCTGCAGACAAAAAACATATAATCAATCTTCGCGGGAAAAAAATCCTAGATTTCGTCAAATGATCACGGGAAAAACACTAATTTCATCAAAGGATCATGTAAAACGTGAATTTTGTTAAAAGGCCACAGAAAAACGTGATTTACGCAAAAGGTGAGCAAATTTTGTCAAAGAATCGCAAAACAGGAAATTTCACCAAAAGATAGCGCTTTCTTGCCAAATTTCGTCTAAAAATTGCGGAATAAAATGTATTTTATCAAAAAATCGCTGGAAAACGCACATTTCGTTAAAGTATCGAGAGAAAAATGCGAATTTCTTCAAAGATTGCTGAAAAAACGCGAATTTCATCGAAGGATTGCTGAAAATTCATGAATCTTATCAAAAGGCAGCAGAGAAAATGTGATTATTATCAAAGCATTGTGAAAAAAGAAAATTTCGTCTAAGGATCACAGAAAAACGCAAATTTCATAAAAGAATCATGCAAAATAACGCAAATTTCGTGAAAAAAAAATCGCAAAAAAAACACAAATTACGTCAAATTATCGCTGAAAAAAACACAAATTACGTCATAGGATAGCTGAAAAAATTGTGAATCTCGACAAAAAAAGATACAGAAAAAATGCGAATTTCATTAAAGAATCACGAAAAAAAAAAATGCGAATTTTGTTAAAGGATTGCGCAAAGAATGTGAATTTTTTGAAAGGTTCGTGTGAAAAATGAAACTGTCTTTATTAAAAACAGCACACACACAAACATCTATACAAACCTCAATACACACAAACATATTATATAGGCAGGGCTTGAAATTCAATTTTTCCAAGGACAGGAGTCTCCCTACCAACATTTTTAAATGGAGGGGAGTTGTAATGTTTGGGAGGGAGAAAAAAAATCTTTAAACCCCACTATTATTTTACGTGCTATTTAAAGAATTACATTAATGCAGACATGACAAAATACCATTGAAAAAATTAAGTCAACTAAGAATGATTATGTAAAATGTTTTTTTTTTATTATAAAAAAGGGAAGAAAGTTAAGTTTTATATATGCAGTGTATTTTTCAAGTTCCATTAAATGTGTTAAGGACCCTTAACAATTAGGTTGTTAAATAAATTTCTGACTTTAGATTTTACTTGATTGAGATTCACCGATCGATCGTGGAAAAGACACAAAGTTCATCGATCTGTCGTGGAGAAAACGCTAAGTTCGTCGATCTGTCCTAAAAAACGCGAAGTTCGTCGATCAGTCGGGGGAAAAAAGCAAATTTCGTCGATCGATTGCAGAATAAACACAAAGTTCGTCGATCTGTCCCCAAAAAACGCAAGGTTCGTCGATCAGTCACTTAAAAAACGCAATGTTCGTCTATCTGTCGCAGAAAAAACACAAAGTTCGTTGATCAGTCGCAGAAAAAAAATGCAACGTTCGTTGATCTGTCGCGGAAAAAACGCAAAGTTCGTCAATCAGTTGCGGAAAAAAGCAAATTTTGTCGATCGATTGCGGAATAAATGCAAAGTTCGTCGATCAGTCAGGGAAAAAAGAAAAATTTCGTTGATCGATTGCGGAATAAACGCAAAGTTCGTCGATATGTCCCCAAAAAACGCAAGGTTCGTCGATCAGTCGCAGAAAAAACTCAAAGTTCGTTGATCTGTCACGGAAAAAACCACAAAGTTCGTCGATCAGTCGCGGAAAAAACACAAAGTCCGTCAATGGGTTGCGGGGAAAAAAATCACGAAATTTATCGTTCGGTTGCAGGTAAATTAAATAATGCAAATTTCTCCAAAAATGCTGAAATTTTTTGGGCGGGAGGTTCCCACTCATTGTCTTTTTTTGGGCGGGATTTCAAAATTTTCGGCGCGAATCCCGCCCTGATAGATATAGTTTTAATCTGAAATAATATACTGAACTTGAACTAACTTTTGAAAAATCGGGTTAACCCAAATCCAACTTGCAGAAATCTACACTCAGTCTGAAATCGACTCGAACCATAAAGACAGTTAACCCAACTTGCAACAAAAATAATTATTGCCGAGAGGGCATTTACCCTCTCTCCCTGTGCTGAAACTTTTCAGAAACTTTTCTGTGAATTTTCTGATTTTTTCTTTTCTCAGAAATGCTGTAGTCATTTTGTCCCCCAATTTTGCCCTTTACAATTCAGCCAATGAGTGGAGGGGGCCAAAGGAGCGTTCCTTATCACAAACGAAAGATGAGATACGTTCGTTTGATGTCGTTGTTGAAAATTTATGGATTTCTATTATTAAAGTAATTTTTTCATTTTACCGTATTTATTTTCTTTTTGTGTTGTATGTATTTTGCTACTTTGAATTTTTTTAAACTAACCCTTTTTTTTTTGGAGAGTGAGAGAGAGAGATTTAGTAATTTGGTGACACGAAGTTCCGCAAATTCTTAAAATCCACAAATCGTTTCCAATGTAAACAATGAAATTTACAATTTTAAGTTGCAAGTGCAAAATTTCAGTTTTTTAAAATTTTCATGTCATTCTGTACACATTTTAATATGTCATTCTGATCATTATACATATTTAGTTATGCATTATTAATTATTTACTTGACCTTTACTTTTAATATTTTAAATATTTCAAACTTACAGCTAAATATAATTATTAAAACATTTGTAATACTGCATTCGAAAAATGAAATTTCAGCTTAGAAACGCGACAATTACTATTAGGTTAAAAAAATTTAAAGTAGAAAAGTACTTATGATATAAAAAAGAAGAAAAAAAATACACCAGAATTTATCTGTATTACGAAAGCGGGAGAAATGATTTTCTGTGCTATACGAAAAGATATCCAAATAACTCAATCATGAACATAAAAATATGTATCGGTTTCTATGTTCATGTGCACTCAATCCAAACTTGAAACTTTTAAAAAGGTCATTGAATGAATGAAATTCATCTCCGCCTTTCACATCCAGAAAACTTGCTGTGTCGCCAATTATGTTTATATTATATATATATATATAAAAAAATAATAATTCAGGCACTTTTCCGTTATACGGACACCATTGTCGCCAAACATACATACATACATAAATTTTGGCATAGTGTCCGTATAACAGAAAAGTACTAAAGTTCATGGTTTAAAATCACAATAAAATATCATGAAATTTATTGATTAGTTGTGGGAAAATATCGGGGAAATAATGTGTTTTTCGTGAATTTTTTGTTTTGTTAACAATGTGGTTAGAGAGCCAGGGAGAAATCCAGAAAACTTGCTGTGTCGCCAATTATGTTTATATTATATATATATATATAAAAAAATAATAATTCAGGCACTTTTCCGTTATACGGACACCATTGTCGCCAAACATACATACATACATAAATTTTGGCATAGTGTCCGTATAACAGAAAAGTACTAAAGTTCATGGTTTAAAATCGCAATAAAATATCATGAAATTTATTGATTAGTTGTGGGAAAATATCGGGGAAATATTGTGTTTTTGTGAAATTTTTTGTTTTGTGTTGTTGTATTCATTATAATTTTCAGTGCATTATTAAATTGAAATTTTGTTTAAAATATGTAAACAAAACAGTGACCAGAAACCTGCACAATTTCTAATATAGATAGATATAGATAGATAGATGCATGCATGTAGTACTTTTAATTATTTGGTAAAAATACTGTGATCGTCACTGAGAAAACCTGAATTTAACCTAAAAATAATTGTCGAGTGTTTAAGCTGAAATTTCATTTTACGAATGCAGTATTTCAAATGTTTTAATAATTACATTCAGTTGTAAGTTTGAAATATTAAAAGTAAAGGCCAAGTAAATAATTAATAATGCATAACTAAAAGTAATTGTCGAGTGTTTAAGCTGAAATTTCATTTTAAGAATACAGTATTTCAAATGTTTTAATAGTTACATTCAACTGTAAGTTTGAAATATTAAAAGTAAAGGCCAAGTAAATAATTAATAATGCATAACTAAAAGTAATTGTCGAGTGTTTAAGCTAATTTCATTTTACGAATACAGTATTTCAAATGTTTTAATAGTTACATTCAGCTGTAAGTTTGAAATATTAAAAGTAAAGGCCAAGTAAATAATTAATAATGCATAACTAAATATGTATAATGATGAGATTTTTTTTCTTCTTGAATTATTCAGTGAAACTCGCCTTATAAATGTACGCAAATAATTCACATCAAAATCTTAAAATAACAAAGTTTTCTTTCGTGTTTAGCTATGCTTAATAACCAAAAAAGCTTGATTAATACAAAAATTATTTGGTAAAAATACTGTGATCGTCGCTGAGAAAACCTGAATTTAATCATATCACACAGAATTACATATTAAAAGTTTAAAAAACTGAGCGGAATTTCGTGCCACGAAATCTCTCTCTCTCTCAAAAAAAGGGTTAGTTATAAAAAAATTCAAAGTAGTAAAATACATACGACTTAAAAAGAAAATAAATACGGTAAAATGAAAAAATACCTTAATAAAAGAAATCCATAAAAGTTTCAACAACCGAACAACCAAATGGAATCGTAATACACTTCTAGAGAGAGGAAAAAGCCTTCACCTCATTGGCTGAAACATCGCGTCTGAAGATAGTAAACGCCTCTAGCTGATTAGCTGAATGCTCGCGCATGCGTATAAATAGTATTTTTGCACGAAAAACTAAAAAGCAGGTTAGCTTTAAGTATATGGATACAAATAAACAAGGCTATTCCTGCATTTTATCGAAACAAACATTCATGATAAAGAAATAAATGATAAATAAGAAACAAATTACTTACCTCTCATTCAATCGACGAGCTCTTTCGGCTTGAGACGCCATTGTGTTTTCCTGCACCCAGTTCTCCATGTTTTCATACTTTTGGGTGCAGCAAAACACAATGGTAAACCTACGAATCAACCACTAAAATCGGGTTTTCACGTGTTTTCCACCCAGATATGACTTGGCAGACCGATTGCGTTTTAATATGCGAATCGAGTTTTAACTAATTCTAGAATTTCAGCCGTGAACTCGATGAGGTGATTGTATATGCTGCCGCCTTCCGGTCTATCAGCTGAAAAATGAAATTTGAAAACACGTTTCAGACCAGAAGGCGACAGCACAGACAATCACCTCATCAAGTTCATGGATGAAATTCCAGAATTAGTTAAAACTCGATTCGCATATTAAAACGCAATCGGTCTGCCAAATCATATCTTGGTGGAAATCACGTGAAAACCCGATTTTAGCGGTTGACTCGTAGGTTTACCATTGTGTTTTCCTGCACCCAGTTCTCCATGTTTTCATACTTTTGGGTGCAGGAAAACACAATGGTAAACCTACAAGTCAACCGATAAAATCGGGTTTTCACGTGTTTTCCACCAAAATATGACTTGGCAGACCGATTGCGTTTTAATATGCGAATCGAGTTTTAACTAATTCTAGAATTTCAGCCGTGAACTCGATGAGGTGATTGTACGTGCTGCCGCCTCCCGGCAGGGCTACACTACATACCGGGCTTGCTCATTCATTATGATGACGTCACAAAAGGTGGCTGACTAGGAGGAAAGACATACAGCGATTGGCACAAAACGATGGGCGCGTTGCTTTGGACCAATCGATGGTCGCGGTCAGCCACCATTTGTGACGTTTTGAGAGGGAATGAGCAAGCCCGGTATCTAGTGTTGCCTTGCTCCCGGTCTATTGCAGATGGTAAACAATATTCCATACTTATTTCTCCCAAGACTCCCTTATCATAGATCAGACTTAACAATCCGGAGAAAGTCTATGGGAGAAAATGTCCGCGGTAATTGCCAGCTTATTCATTGACTTTCTCCGGAAGGTATCGCCGCCTGGTGGATACTACCGATACTAGTTCATAAGAAAATGCATAGAACAAATGGAGCTGTGAAAAAATTTCGTGTTATTTCGTGTCGTAAATACTCCTATTACCATGGAGATCATGCCTATTACTGACGATTGATGGCGCTAGTAGCAGGACAACCATGCGGTCAAAGGAAACTTGCTGATTGTGAGGCCTGATACTATGATAAGGAGGCCTTGGTTTCTCCAATAACAAGCAACGACAGCATTTTCCCCATTTCTACAAGTATAACTTGTCACGTTCGGAGTAAGGCAACTAAACAGAAATAGAAAGCTACTCACCATGGATGCTACTCACCGCGTTCACTGGCCACAACAACAACAACAATAACAACTTGTCACGTTTGTACTTCAAAGTTGACATTGACATTGTATTAACATACATCTGACCTGTGTGCTTGGCGTCAAGCGCCCACTTATAAGTCATCGTCATTATATACAGGGAAGAGATAGCACACACAAGGAAATTTTGTTTTCCTGCACCCAAAAGTATGAACACATGGAGAACTGGGTGCAGGAAAACACAATGGTAAACCTACAAGTCAACCGCTAAAATCGGGTTTTCACGTGTTTTCCACCAAGATATGACTTGGCAGACCGATTGCTTTTTAATATGCGAATCGAGTTTTAACTAATTCTTTAATTTCAGCCGTGAACTCGATGAGGTGATTGTATGTGCTGCCGCCTCCCGGTCTATTGCAGATGGTAAACAATATTCCATACTTATTTCTCCCAAGACTCCCTTATCATAGATCAGACCTAACAATCCGGAGAAAGTCTATGGGAGAAAATGTCCGCGGTAATTGCCAACATATTCATTGACTTTCTCCGGAAGGTATCGCCGCCTGGTGGATAACCATGCAGTCAAAGGAAACTTGCTGATTGTGAGGCCTGATACTATGATAAGGAGGCCTTGGTTTCTCCAATAACAAGCAACGACAGCATTTTCCCCATTTCTACAAGTATAACTTGTCACGTTCGGAGTAAGGCAACTAAACAGAAATAGAAAGCTACTCACCATGGATGCTACTCACCGCGTTCACTGGCCACAACAACAACAACAATAACAACTTGTCACGTTTGTACTTCAAAGTTGACATTGACATTGTATTAACATGCATCTGACCTGTGTGCTTGGCGTCAAGCGCCCACTTATAAGTCATCGTCATTATATACAGGGAAGAGATAGCACACACAAGGAAATTTACAACACACAGAAATACAGCCGGAAACTCCACAAAGAGTGTGCAACGGAGCCAGCGGTATTCGAACCCGCTCCCACCTACTAGACCGGGAGGCGGCAGCATATACAATCACCTCATCGAGTTCACGGCTGAAATTCTAGAATTAGTTAAAACTCGATTCGCATATTAAAACGCAATCGGTCTGCAAGTCATATCTTGGTGGAAAACACGTGAAAACCCGATTTTAGCGGTTGACTCGCAGGTTTACCATTGTGTTTTCCTGCACCCAAAAGTATGAAAACATGGAGAACTGGGTGCAGGAAAACACAATGGTAAACCTACGAGTCAACCGCTAAAATCGGGTTTTCACGTGAGTTCCACCAAGATATGACTTGGCAGACCGATTGCGTTTTAATATGCGAATCGAGTTTTAACTAATTCTGGAATTTCATCCGTGAACTCGATGAGGTGATTGTCTGTGCTGTCGCCTCCCGTTCTATACACTTTCAAAGTTGATCCTGCCCATCACACAACATGTTCCCAGTTTCTGTTTAGCAAACTTGCATTGCATCAACAACAAGCTTGATTCTGAGGAGGTTTTGCGCGATGGGAATTAATTACAACAGAGTGCATGTAAACGAAAATAACAGTTAATTCTTTTACAGCATATGGTGATCCTAAAGTGTTAAAGGCTATGATGCTCGTGAATGGTTTATTCGATTCTCCATCACTGAACACATGTGTAACCGTGAAAGGAAAAATCAGCTTGAAAAGTGTCAAAGCCTAAAGGGATTCATTTGTAAAAATGTCGAGGTACCTTTTTTGTTTCAAGATACTGTGAGTATAGGTGCTAAGTTGAGATGCCAATTTCTGAAGCCTGAAACCCTTCTCAAAATGGGAAGATTCACGTGTGATGTAAATTATGTACAGGCCCTTCTTCATCAGAAAGCAATGCATTGCTTTGAACCCTCAGACTTGCAAAGGAAAGACAAACAAAAGTACGCAGCTGCAGAGCACTTGTGTTCTACAAATGTAATTGAAGCCATCACCGATATTAAAGCTGAAGCAACCAAGTTGAATTTGAGGTTTACGTGTTATGTTTTATATTCATTTAGTAAGCCAATTACTCCAGTCAAGTGAATTGAAATGTTTTGGACAGCTGTATTCTGTTTACGAGAATGGGCATTGTGGTTACAATCCACAAAAAACCTGAACCTTTCGGACAATTTCATCACAACAAATGCCTACTATTGCATAGAGCTGAATGCTTATAGCCTTATTTTAACATGTATGTATCTAGTTGAAATTGGTCAGCTACATACTCTGCACCCACCTTGGTTGGGATCACAACAATGCCAGTCTATATTTCGAGCAATGAGGAGTATGTCTAGTGTATTTTTCACTGCTGTTAACTTCGGTATAATGGGCCGTATTCGCCGTCTGTATGTCCAAATGAAGGTTATGGCGAACCCAAAAAGTATTGCAATTCACACGAAAAAAAAAATATTCTTCTCATCGAACAAATCTAAATGCACCTGCAAGTTATCACCGAAACAACAAGTAGAGACTTCTATAAAGTTCAACAGGCTCTGACAGCTGCACATCAGAAAGCCAAACGACTTATTTCTATAGTCGGCATCATTGCTAGTAATGCAGAAATTCCCAAAGTTTCAGAAAACGAAACTTTGACTGACAATTAGAAGATAGAAAGTAACCGTGATAGTAATGAGGGAAATGTGTGTCAGAAACAGACTATAATTCTTTTATTTGTACCTAAAGCATATTGACGGTCTTTATATGGATTCTATGGATTTTTTTTGTTTCTAAAACTGTACTCAAGTCGTTCAATAATTGTTTTTCCCCTTAACACTGAATTTTACAATGTCGTACTACGTCTGTCTTTCACTTATCAAAAGTTTTGTTTCAGTCCAAAAACTCCAAAATATATACTCAGCATCCTGTTTAGATAGATTTCGTAAGAAATACTACCTATTACATTCTCCCCTATGTTGGAATTTCTGGAAAATTTTTCTAGATCTACGCCGATCATGACTCCCAGAACCCAAAACTACACCCAGTTCAACACTTTATATATCTATCGGTCTATCTATCTATCTCTATAACTTTTTTATGGAACAATAACTTCAATAATTTTGCACAAACCTCTTCCAAACTGATACATAAAATCGAGGGGCATAAAATCTCAGTCAAACTCGTTAATGCTCAAAATCGAACCAAGGGAGGGAGGGGGGTGGGCTTTTTGGGAAAACAGAAAAAACCCATAACTTCTTAATTATGATACGTATCGAATCCGTTTAAAGTTATTATTACTTCTAGGAAAAGGGCCGAAAATTTATGTATGGCAGATTTCTGATATCATAAAAAATGGCCTCAAGGGCGGGGGGGATAGGGGTTTAAGAAGAAAAAAATTCATAACTTTGTCATTCACAAGATATGAAATCAGCTTAAATTTATTATAAATACTCTTAATATTATCTACGACTTTTATATTGACAAGTTTTTTATAAAACCAACCCTTAGAGCAAAAAAATAAAAATAAAAACAAAAAATCCCTACCGGTTCCGCCTACAGGCACAGATAGATTTCGAAATGGGCGGTCCCAACTGCCGCATCATGGCAAAAAGGTCATTTCTTCTGCAATTAACAATAAACAGGCGCCCCACGGTCTGCGTCTTCGAAATCTACCTGTGCCTGTAGGCCGAGCCGTCAGGGATTTTTTAAAGTGTACCATTGTTACATTTTTTAATGTTATGGTGCTGTCCTCAACATCTGTGCCAGAGAACTTTCTGCTTCTGATTTCAATAATGAACTGGACGTACTCAAATCAACTACCTTTAGTGACATTAAAACAATATATTCAGGCATGTTATAAATCTTTATGGCTTGTGTGACGTGACTGATGTACTGCCAAGTATTCGTCAAACAGTTGTTTTATTATAGTACTTATCCAATTTTATCCAGTAAAACTAATCTTTAAATATTGATTATAATATTTTGAGAAAGAATTCATACCCTCTTAGACCGGGAGGCGACAGCACAGACAATCACCACATCGAGTTCACGGATGAAATTCCAGAATTAGTTAAAACTCGATTCGCATATTAAAACGCAATCGGTCTGCCAAGTCATATCTTGGTGGAAATCACGTGAAAACCCGATTTTAGCGGTTGACTCGTAGGTTTACCATTGTGTTTTCCTGCACCCAGTTCTCCATGTTTTCATACTTTTGGGTGCAGGAAAACACAATGGTAAACCTACGAATCAACCGCTAAAATCGGGTTTTCACGTGATTTCCACCAAGATATGACTTGGCAGACCGAT
This sequence comes from Maratus michaelseni, assembly GCA_963931845.1. NCBI lineage: Eukaryota > Metazoa > Arthropoda > Arachnida > Araneae > Salticidae > Maratus > Maratus michaelseni. The sequence continues at coordinate 83,542,295 of OZ007586.1, forward strand.
TGCATTTTAATATGCGAATCGAGTTTTAACTAATTCTAAAATTTCAGCAGTGAACTCGATGAGGTGATTGTATGTGCTGCCGCTTCCCGGTCTGTCTGATTGTTTACGTACTTTTTATGTCATCAACCACTTACAAATACTAGTAATCTAATGATCTTTTGACATACGGAAATGCAAGTGTTTTTGAATTACAAATTATTGTTTCCTGAGTATTTTGTACGACTATTTTATTTTTGTCCTTTTTTGTTATTAAATCAGTTTGACAACCTCTTACAGTTGCGTCTGTGGAAGTTTGTATTTATAACTATTAGACCGGGAGGCGGCAGCACATACAATCACCTCATCGAGTTCACGGTTGAAATTCTAGAATTAGTTAAAACTCGATTCGCATATTAAAACGCAATCGGTCTGCCAAGTCATATCTTGGTGGAAAACACGTGAAAACCCGATTTTAGCGGTTGATTCGTAGGTTTACCATTGTGTTTTCCTGCACCCAAAAGTATGAAAACATGGAGAACTGGGTGTAGGAAAACACAATGGTGAACCTACGAATCAACCGCTAAAATCGGGTTTTCACGTGTTTTCCACCAAGATATGACTTGGCAGACCGATTGCGTTTTAATATGCGAATCGAGTTTTAACTAATTCTAGAATTTCAGCCGTGAACTCGATGAGGTGATTGTATGTGCTGCCGCCTCCCGGTCTATCTGATTGTTTACGTACTTTTTATGTCATCAACCACTTACAAATATATTTCTAATGATCTTTTGACATACGGAAATGTGATTTTGGAAATTGTGTTCGATTCAGCACCTTGGCGAAAAAGTTTGGTGAAAAACCTTGGCGAGAGTCCTGCGCGTAGGGTTGCACAAGATTTTCAGTTCAGCAGCAGCAGCAGCATCTGGACGACTACATGTGCTTACCGCATGGTGATTGTGATTTTTGCTTGAATCCGTTAGCTTTATTTTTTCGTAATAGCTGAGTTCACAGTATCGTTATTGGAGAGTCTAAACTATAATTTTACAGTTGATGAAAAATCCACAACTAAACAATTTGCTGTTATTAGAACGTCCTTTCAAAATTCTGATGAAGTGTGCTCTTTTGTGCAAGAAATACAGAAAGCTACAAATACGAACTTTCGAATAAAACTTGCAAAGCCGAACATGAAAAGGTAATTTTTTAATATTGTTATTGCATATATAAATTGTCGTTTTGTTGCAGACTTGCTTTGTTTTTCTGAAATTTAATATAAAATGAATTGTGCTTCTTAATTCTTATAATTGCTTTTCTTAAATATCAAGACTGATTGGAAAGGTTCTTATTTAATTTTGGAATAAGCATTCACATGTAATGTAAAAAATATATTTATTTTTATCAAATGCAGTTCCTTATTATTATCTATTGCGTGCAGAATTAGCATGTTTTTAATGCAGTGATATTTTACTCTGTTTTAACTTTTAACCATGCTTTTTGCTGTGATATCAAAACACTGAATAGTGCTTTATTTCTAGATATACATTTCATGCAACATTTAAAATGGAAATATCAATTACTTATTCCAATATTCTTGTCTTTAAGTCATCTGGTAAAACAACTGCTATAGGATAGTTTCAACAAATACTATGGTACTGTAAAAATAAATTCTTACATCCAATATAAAATATTGAATCTTATTAATAAATTAATTTAAAACCTGTGATTTTCAAATCGATATTCTTGCTCATTCAACTTAAATTTCTAATTATGTATGTAATGTAATAATGTATTAATTTCTTTCATTATATTATTAATCAATTATTTATTAAATTATATATAAAAATTTAAAAATTATTAAATTCATTATATTATTAATACATTTCATTAATTATAGGGTGCAGTGTGTACTATATGTGTACTCTTGTATGACAACATGAAAATAAGAAATATTGTTTTCCTGATATTCCCCACTACCATGATTGCTTATCTTAATCTGATATATATTTTTTAAACTTCTATCTTCTCTGTCATATAATTGACTGATCATAGCAATCTCTGTACATGATTTGCATTGTTATTCATCAGCTTTAAATGTGTTAATTTTTTCAATGAATCAATCCTAATATATCTAAAATATTGCAGAGATTTTAGATTGTATTTAGTTTCTTAGCCATCTCGCCCTCCCCCCCCCTACAAAAAGAACACTCAGGATAACTACACAAATATAAAATTTAACTTTTGTTAAGGTGAACAAACATGTTTTTAAGTAAACAGTTTTTACATTTAGTTGTTATTACTAATTATTAAACCATTCCTTATTCTTTTAAAAATTTTATTAGTTGTTTATTTTTTGAAATTCCCTTTAATAATTAATCAGTAGTACATTACATGAATTATTGTAACCCCCACCCCTTCCCTTTCTCAACAAGGATTGGTTTAATTTGGAAAACTTCATAATTTTTTTTTTTCAGAAAAAGTTTGAAAACTTTCAAAATTCATGAATGGTGCAAGAGGGATTGTCTGGTGAATCTACTGGTCCCAGGATATGTTGCTCTCAGGAGATCACTCATGCGTAGTTTTACTGTTTAGTAATTGGCTATCATTTGTGATCTTCTGCAAGAAATTTTAATTTGGGCCTTGGACGTGTGCTATTTTTGCTTCCAAATTTGTCAAGCAGGAACTGTGGTAAATATAATGTCAATCAATGAAGTATATTGACTGTAAGTATGTAGTTTTTCAACGTATATTTAGTTTGTTGCATAATAAAGAGGGATTTTAAAATACATTCTACATTGTTTGTTGTTCGGTACTTTCATATTTCTCTTCTTTATTAATTAAATTTTTAATTTACTGTCTCCCTAAATCCATGAGAAAATAAGTTTATAAATTATGTAAAGCAATTAAACATTTAATTTGTTGCTTTGCTTGTAATACAGGCAGCTGAAAATTAATTCTTAAAAATGAAATTTAACTATTACTCTTCATAATTTATTTTACTCAAATTACTTTATTGTTTACTCCAAGTGATTTAACAAAAATGCAATTTTTGAAAACTGAAATTTAAACATTGTCAGGTGTGCGTTGCTATTGACCATCCCAAAACTACAGCAGTGAATGTTTCGAGATAATAAATGCAAATGTGTTGTATGTTTTCCGATATAAGTTTTAAAAAAAATTATTGAATATCAAGGGAAGGAGGAAACAGTGTTGAATTCAAGGGGTGGCCCTTGAATGTCCCCTCTCTTCCCTAGAAGTTTTGAGATTTTATGCTTTTAATGGTCAAAAAGTACAATTTACCCTCCAGAGCTTTATAATGTCCCTCCCGGAGTCACAGAAATCCCTTCCGGAGAACAATGTCTGAATTCAACACTGGGGATAAATTTTCTGATTTTTTGTTTATTTACTGCATTATGTGTCATAATAGCCATAGTATTCCTGAAAATATTACATAAACGATTAAAAAAACATACTAGAATAACAATTATAGTTGTCTTTTTTAAAGAAGATATTTAACATTGGATTTCCTTTAAACATGTCATTTTATAGACATATGGAACCTTGAAAGTAGCATTTTCGCATTTTATCTGTAAAAAATAAAGATAATACTGTAGTAGCTTCCTATTAAATTGCTCATTATCAGATATAGCCCTATTTTTTTTATCCCCCCCCCCCAACTTGAGGGAAAAAATAAAGGTTTGTGCAGTAATACCACCACTTTATAATTTTACTTGATTACAAGAAATGTGTTAATTTTTTTTTTTTTTAAGTTTATGCATATACAAATACTTTTTTTTTCACGTACATTTCGATATAATTCTACTTTTTTGTTTCTTTAATGAATGGCAAAAGTGATAAAAAATATAATGCTATGAAATTTATAATCAGTTTGAAGATAAAAGTTGCTTTAACACACCCTCCCCCAGGGCCCGATTAACCTCTGAATCTAGGGGAAGCACGGTATCATTTTGGGGGCCCCTTTCATTTGGCGAAAGTTTCTTTCATTTATGAAAACTCACCCATGATGCTACTATTATACCAGGGAGTAGCTTAGCCGAGGTCACATATATTTCATGGAACAGCTTTTCCATGTTCCCGTTATATACTTCAGATATATTCAATACATATAGCTGTATATGCGCAATTTCACGGGTGGTTTCTAACAGGCACATGCTATATTATTAATAACATCCTATTGATGACATTCATATTTCTCTAAGTTTCGTGAACTAGTGCGTTGATTTACTCTTGGATTAAGCAAACTTTGTTTATTAAAAAATAATAATAATAATTAAAAATGCAATGTAAAAAAAAAAAAAAAAAATGAAAATGGGCATTAGAGAACCCTCTTCACAGTCAGTTTGGGGCCCCTTTCAAATTTAGAGGGGAAGCATGTGCTTCACGTGCCTTTTGGATAATCAGGCCCTGCCCTCCCCCCAATTCCCACTTAATGAATAATTTCATGCACTTTTTTAAATATTTAGCGAGTTTTTTTTCTGAAAACAACCCTATCATGCCAATTTTCTTTCCATCGATAAGTTTCTTTAACAGGGGTTGATCCAGGCAAAATTTGGGGCCTATTTAGGGCCCCTTTACAAAAATCAATTTAATAAAATGGGAACCTTCACAAAAATCAATTTGACAAAATGGGACCCTTCACAAAATTCTTTTTACTAAAATAGGCCCTTTCACAAAATTCCATTTCATAAAAACTTGCTATTTATTATTTATTTATTGTTTTGTGATGTTTTAAAATGTGTAATTTGTAAACAAACAAGTTCACCAAAGAAGAAAACTTCACCAAAAGGATTTTAAAAAGTTTTTGTTTATAAATGCTTGGTTCGAATTTGATTAACTGGATTTCAACTTCCATTATAAAATGTTATTTTTCACAAAAATATAATAAATTTCACAAAAATAACATTTACTTTTCACAAAATGGGCCCCAAGAAAAAAAACCTGCATCGACCCCTGTTTAATTAATGAGTGGCTGTAACACATACTGCACTATAAATAAAATATACAGGGGTGATTGTGTTCAGGTTATATACCTGAATTGAGGTATTTTTTCATTTTCAATACAGAAATTCCAGTTTTTCTGATAGTTAAATTCATAAAATAAGATTAAAATATCAATTTCATATGATTGCTAAACATAATTAAAATTCATATTTTTCATAATTTGACCTCCTTGTAATATATAAATTATATGTTCCCTCTCTTGGGATATTCTCTATGTTCCCTTTTCTTGTCAAAATTTCAGGTATTTTTTCATGAACCCACAATCACCCCATGAATATAGTAATATTTTTTCATTTATTGGAACTGGAGTTAAAACCACTTGTATTTCTGATATCTTCAAATCCACAGGTATTCTTAGCAGTTTGAATGAGACATTTCTTTTCATCTCGCTGATTAATTTATGTATTTTAATAATAGACTGAAATTTGTTTTTCTTTCTTTTTTTTAAGCATGCCAGTGCTTGGCTTTGATGTTATTATTTTTCATTTTTTAATTATAATAACTGAAAATTATTAATAACTTGTTTCTCCCATTAGATTAAAATACATACCTGTTTTTTCAGGCTAATAGAATAAAGTTTTCTGCTGAGTATCGTGCCATCATCATTAGCATGCCAAACTGTTATTTATGTATTTTATTTCTGATATGTAGTATATCATTATATTCAGTAATAAATTTGTTATATGATAATATTTATAATATAGAACAATATTTTGTTGTTTTATTTCTGTAACTTGAATTTTCAAATAAAGGAAGTTTATTAAAAATTTTCTGTTATCATTTGACTATAATTTTATTATAAATGATCATTTCTTATATCTACTTGTGTTTAAATAACAGAATGTATATTAAGATATTAAGAAAATACTCAAAGCATTTTTTAATTAAAAAAAACGGGTTAAAAAGAAAGTTTATTTAAATTTTACTATTAAAATTTTTATTTTAATACTAGCAAATCCACTCGGCATTGCCCGGTCCCGTCAACAAATAATACGGAATGCGAAAACCTTCTTCTGATAACGCTTTGTCTTTCGGAAATTAAATAGAGAGATTTACACGAAGTGGAAGTAAATTTAATACCACCTTCTCAAATGTCTGGATCATTTGATTCAAAACGGGTCAGTTTTTAGTCAAAAATGAAACAAGAACGAAAAATCATGCGTCAAGCATAGATTATGTAGCACTTTCCAACGCTTCCAAAATAATTTTACAATTCATACCGTTTAATAAGCTAAAAGATAACATCTAAGTAAACAATTTGGAAAACGCATAACATATTTAAAATTATAATTTCAGGAATTTCCAACATATACAATATTCGGAAAAATATCCGAATACTTTTATTCAGCCCTGTATAGGATCTATAGGTTTGTATATATACTACATAGAATGCTAAATTTGAGTTCAGTTAGGAAACGCGTAGCACAGTTTAAAATTCTCCATCTGGAGTTTGTCAATAAACGGAAATGTGTTCGCGAACTTTTGTGCTTCCCTGTATATGATCTACAGAATTTATACACACCACGTAATAAACAAAAAGTGAGTTAAATTTAAAATCGCGTTCAGTAACTTAAAATGCACTTCCAGGAATTATTGTTAACAGGCAGTAGAGAATTCTTTTGTGTGTCCCTGTAAATGAACGATGACTGCTATGTACACAATATTCTGTAGTAAGCCTCTTGTAATGCACATTAGTGATATATATAAATTTCAGTGCGTTTAAAATAGTGAAACATTACTTAAATAAACCGCAGACGATTTTTCTCCATAGACGTAATGTAACGGAATTCTTTTGACTGTCCCTGTAAAGTAACTATAAGTGCTATGCACACCCTATTCCATATTAAGCTTCTTCTAATGCACCTTAGTGATATATATAAATTTCAATGCGTTTAAATTAGTGAAACATTATTTAAATAAACCGCAAATGATTTTTCCCCATAGAACGCAATATAACGGAATTCTTTTGAGTGTCCCTGTAAAATAACTATAAGTGCTACACACTTCCGTTGAAATAGGGAACATGCTATAGATGGCGACAATAACATATAAAAATTGCAGAGCAATCCGAGCATATTTACGGGAGTTAGAGCACGGCCAGACGGCAGACGGCAGACGGCCAGACGGCAGACGGCCATACGGCCAGACAAACCGAAGTCATAAGCACTTTTCAACTAGGTTGGAAAGTGCTAAAAAGGTTATTTTTAGGTAAAAAAGGTCTGATTTTCACAAAATTTACATTTTCGGAATCAGAAGAAAACTGAGTTTCGATTCAAATAATCCAATACTTTTCTTAATACTCGAAAATGAGTGAATATGAAATTTTTTCGTTTTCTGAGATTATCAAGTTGGTAACTTTCTTTTGCAGTTTCAATAAAAATACTTTGTACTGGATGAAAACCGAGTTTTTAAATCCACATCGTTCATAATGTTTTAGTTTATATTTTGAAAGTCCATTTTCAGGTTGAGACATGTTTATATTATGGATGTAAACAAAATTTTTTCTAGAAATATTGCAATTTTCTTTATAAAATATTTTATTTCTTCTTCAAGTTTAGTTTCCATTCTGTCAGCACTAGAATTATTACTGTTACGACACCAGAGAAGAGGGAAAAAAACTGTCTTCCTGTGACGACAATCGTTTATAACTCAAGATATAATTCATTTATTAGTAAATGCATCCGAATTTGGAAATATTCTTTTGAAATACTAAGAAATCAAATAGCGTTTCAGGTTTTCTGATAAATAAAAATGACCTCTCCGATAATGGTAATAAAAATTGCATATTGTGTCAATTTCCCAGGCACTACAGTCATATAAATGTTGTCATTGTTTTGTAATTCAAGGAATATCAAATTTATAGGAAAATAAAAAATGTAGGGCCATTCTTTGACAAAATCCCTGCCGGCTCTGCCTGCAAACAAGTTAGGTTTCGAAGTGGGCGGTTTCAACTGCTGCATCATGGCAAAAAGCTCATTTCTTCCACAATTCCCAACAGACAGGCATCCCACGGCCTGCACCTTCGAAATCTACCTGTGCCTGTAGTCTGAGCCGTTAGAGATTTTTTATATTTCTGAATAGATAAAATTTTCACTTTGAGCCCGACTCGGAAGGATTGTTATGAAAACAGAACCTGAGCCCATCTCATCTCTATTTCATACCAACTGTAGCATAATTAGCACAGTCAGCAAAAGAGACCATTCCAACTACTTTTCAGCCTATTTTGATAACATAACAGTTCAACAATGTATGGAAATTAGCTTATCTTAATCATGTGAGATAGAAGTATTGTAGTTTGCCTCTTTTGTTGGCTGTGGATATTACCTACTGACATGCTCATACAGCTCAAGATTACTTTGTATAAATGTAGAAGCAACTTTTTTGGTGAGAATATTCACAAATCAAACAGATAAATAGCACACTTTTAGTCACATTTTCTGACAAAAAAGGATTGAGCCAGCTTTCGTAGACATGCACAAAAACATGCATATTTTGATATAGCTCATAACTCAAGTTGTTTTTGTTTTTCACATCTTTGTTTAAAGGTTAATTTTATGCAGTTTTATTGAAAAAATAAAAAATAAAATGGCTGATTTTAAAGGAAGATTATCATGATCCAGATGAGTTCACTCCGGAAGTGTTATAAATTTAGCACTATTATATATATATACTCGTATACAAATACGTAAGGTGACACCACCCCGCCAGTAGTTGATCAAATTTTTGATATATTGTGCCATTTCAAACAGAAATCAGTTTTATATGTAGCACTAGACATAATATTTTTGTTTGAATGTTAGTGCACCTGTTATTACATTGTTGTCAACCGTCTGCTGTAAGAGAAGCCATTTTATGAAATTTTTTTATTAAAAAGTGTAAATATTTAGTTTTTGATTAGTTGGAGACAATTACAATAAGTTAAATTAATCCACTTCCATCTAGCTTATTTCAACTAATATTTTTATAAGAATTATTGTTAATTACAGGCCAATGATATTTTAAAGATTAATTTTTAGATTTTCGATTGATCAACCACTGGGAAAATGGCAATTAAAAAAACTATATATTTATAGTTTTGTTGGTATTTAATTTCAGCGGATTTCATTTTTGTCCATTATAAGACATTCATTAAGGGTTGTAGCCCTGTTTAATGAAAAATTATAAATTTTGTCGTTTGTCCAAAGTTGTATATGTAGGTAGGTATAAAGGAAAAAAAGCGACTCATAGTGGAACTTATGCAGAAATGAAAAGCAGTATTGTCACATCTGAAAAGAAGATAATGATTGACAAGGTTTCCTTAAAGCGCATACTTAAATTAGTTTGAAAAAAAAATTCCAATGAAACTATTTATGTAAAAAAATACTTTTAAATATTTTATGCTAAAAAGATGCGATTTGACAAGAAACATTTTTTCTTTGCCAAATGCAAGTGATTTTAAGGCATTTGGAAATTGTTAAATAAATAAGTGTTTACATTCTTAAGGAACTTAAACAATCAAATACTTTATTATTTCTATTATGCTTATTGCTTATATACTATAACTTCTTAATCCAAAATCATCATGATAAGAGAAATACTAAGTATCCAGTAGATAGTCTCGCTCGGTAGTTTTTTCAAAATATTTTTTTGTTAGTTTATTTGATATATTTTTTTATGCATGGAATTTTGCAATAGATTTTTAACCCACTTCTTGAGAGGCTAGAATTATATAAATTATGTACAAAGGTGTGTTTCCAATGACAATACATTTTAATATTTTTACAACTTAATTTGAAATTGATACATTAATATTAAGACATTTTTCAATTAGCGACCTCGCGGATTAAATTGTTGTGGTACAATTTATAGTCTTTATACGTACATCATATTATGTTTAGCTCATTGTATTATTTTTTATCTAATTTACAATTTTATGTCATTTAGTTTTTTAAATTTGGCAACACTCAAAAGTTTTGTTTTGTGTTTTTTGCTTTCTAAAAAGTTTGTTCGATGTAAATAAATCTGATAAGTTCAAACTGAAATACGATGTCAGTATTATTATTTGAAAGTACACGCAACAAAATAATTAACGATTTTATATGAAAATCGGCTACCCAACAACTGGTGACCCGCATTTCTAAAAAACATTGCTCAATAACTGTATCAATCGATCTTTAAGTAAATATGCCTGCAGACGATGAAAAATCAAAAGATTCTACGCAAGAACTATGTAAGGTGAGTGTTAAAATTCCTCCTTTTTGGATTGATCGTCCGGAAATTTGGTTTTTTCAAGTTGAGGCGCAGTTTAAGATAAGCGGAATTGTTTCTGAGGAAACCAAATTTAATTATTTAGTATCGCAATTGGAACCTAAATACGTTGAGAACATATGGGACATTGTAACAAAAGATAGCGATACGAAGTACACGGAATCTAAAACAAGACTTTTAGACTTGTTTAAAGAAAGTGAAAGCACTCGTATTAAAAAACTAATTACTGGAATTGATTTAGGTAATTTAAAACCCAGTCAATTATTACAGAAACTGAGATCAGTCGCAACATCAGATGTATCTGAAAATTTAATAAAAACCTTATGGCTACCCAGCTAAAAATGAACTGCAGTTTTTCTGCAGAAGTGAAGTAATTTTGAAGTTTTTCTACAGTCAACTGTAGATTTTCTGTAGTTGAATCTCAACTGTAAAAATACTTCAGTTATTTTGCAGCTACTCTGAAGTAATTTTGCAGTAATTTATTTCAAAAAGACTGTGAGCTATTATCCGCAAATATAGTGTAGTTTATGTGAAGTCATTTTAGAATCATAAATTTAAAAAATAATGAGAGTTTACAGTTGTAGAATTACTGCAGTAAATGTGAAGTAATTTTACAGTCATATCAGAAGTATATTTTCTGACGTATCTGCAGTATAACTGTAATTAGTGAGAGGTAATTTTACATAACTTAATTTATAAAAAGCTTGTGTTATATTTTCTGTAGTTTATCTGCAGTTTTTAAAGAGATGTTAAAGTTTTTCAGTTTTTGATATTATTGCATGACTTACTATTTACTTTATAATTAATAATGTTTTCAAGACTTTTATTTTAAAGATCTAATTTTAACACCTGGGTAAGTCCCCGCACCCTTTAAGTGAAATAAAACAAATATTAATAGAAATTAAACTTTTAAATTAAAAAAAATATATATACATATAAAAGTTATCAATGTTGTTTATCGTTAAAAACTCAGGCCTAATCAGGGACCGACTTATATATTTTGAGGCCCTAGGCATAAACATAACAAGGGCCTTCTGTAACATTTTAAGTGCAAAACTAATGCATTAAAACCATATCATGTGTTATACTAATTTGCTATTCTTACAATATTATATCATTATCTTACACATTAATTACAAAAATAAAATTACTATGAACCATAGACATATTACAAAACATATTTTAAAAATCAATTAAAGCTTTTAATTATATAAAATAATTATATATACATATATAAATTAATCAACGTTGTTTATAGTTAAAAACTCAGACCTAATCAGGGACCAACTTACATATTTTGAGGGTCCTAGGCATAAACATAACGAGGGCCTTCTGTAACATTTTAAGTGCAAAACTAATGCATTAAAACCATATCATCTGTTATACTAATTTGCTATTCTTACAATATTATATCATTATCTTACACATTAATTAAAAAAATAAAATTGCTATGAGCCATAGACATATTACAAAGCATATTTTAATAATTAATTAAAGCTATTAATTATATAAAATAATTATATATATATATATATATATATATATATATATATATATATATATATATATATATGTGCAAACAAGATTTTATTAAACATCACTTTTATAATGTTTCAATCAATAACAAGGATTTTAATAAAAATATCTAAAGTTCCCATGCGTTATTTTATTTAAATATCGTTCACAATTACTAGAACCATGTGCATATAGAAATTACTTTATTTAAAAAATATCTTCAAGTGAAAATGTCTGAAAATTTCATGCACACACATATTTAACTAGTAATAAATGTATTATAACAAAATAATTTGTCGATGCACTTATTAAAATTATTATTCATTTTTAAACTTAACCGCAGAAAGAAAAAAAGCCTAATTCGCAAATTAATTCAGCTTATTTTTTTTAAATCATGTATTCATTTACAAAGTAAGAATTAATATTCTTATTTTATTTATATATTATAAATTATTAAAATTAAATTAAAATTATTTTACAAGCTATAAAAATATAAACAGCTCCCTTAACATTTTAAAAAATAAAGCAGAAAACTAGTTCGCAAAATAATTCAACTTATTTTATTAAATTACGCATATATTTAAAAAGCAACAAATAATTTTCTTATTTTATTTAAAAGTTATTAATTATTAAAATTAAATTAATTTTTTTATTACAAACCATAAAAAAACATAAACAGGACCCTTCACGAAATTATTAATGAAACTAGCCCTGTACAAAATTCCTATTAATAAAACAGGTGCCTTTACGAAATTTTCTTAGTAAAATGGGTCCCGTCAATAAGTCTAATTTTATAAAAACATACTCTTAAGTTAAAAAAAAAAATCAAGTAAAAAATATATAACACATTTAAAAAACATATATTTCGTAAGTGAATGCTTTATCTCAATAATATCCGCTAAGGTATTTATTCCACAAATTTAAATAAAAATTAATTTTGAAGTACACGCGTAATTCTTTTACAAGCTATAAAAACATAAACAGCTCCCTTCACATTTTAAAAAATAAAACAGAAAAAAAACTAGTTTAAAATAGTAAAGAAACTAGTTAAACATTAGTAAATATTCACCTCAAAATCCCACCTTTGGGTTACCGCCTATGTATGTACCAACTGAAATTTAATCCCCTTCCCCCCTATGACCCCATGCAATCCACATGTCACCAAGACTCAACGGCTGAATGGATAACACACAGGACTACTGCTAACCTAGAGATTGTCTGATCGAATCCCCTCTCGGCAAAAAGGGGAAATATATTTTTTAAATATTAACAAATGATATGTTAAGAAGGCTCACAGATGGCGCCACTAACAGAAAAAATTGCGATAAAATATTTGCAAAATTACTGCAGTTTATAAAACTGCAGTAATTTTGAAGTTGTATCGACCACAAAAATTCTGCCGTGGAATCGGCCAAATCACTGCAGTTTTCCAACTGTACTTTTTCTGCAGATTTACTGCAGTTTATTTTTAGCTGGGTAGAAAAATTACCAGATTCTATGCGAAATATAATACTTGTTAGTGATGAAGAGCTACCAAAGCTGGCGATTATGGCTGACAAGATTGCCGATATGACACCTTCTAGTGATATTTGCAGCGTATCTTCTACTTGTAATTGCTCGAACACCGAATTACTATCCAAAATCAAATCCATTGAACAGCAAATTGCCAAATTAAGTGTTGATCATATATCACGACCACGATTACGGAATAACTCTGTTTCTGGCAGAAGATCTCGAAGCAATTCTAAAAAGAGATTTAATCCTCGAGAAAAATACTGTTTTTATCATTTCCGTTATGGTGCCAAATGTCATCAAGATAAATGTACTCCGCCGTGTAGTTGGTCAACTGATTATTCACCAAACCAGGGAAACGCCAAAATGCAGTAGAGAATGCGGCATGCTCTTCTGCTAATAATTTTACGGATTGTCGCAAATTTCGCTTATTTGTTAAAGATAAAAAATCGAAACTGCGATTTTTGGTAGATAGCGGTGCAGATGTTAGTATTTTACCAGCTTCTAATCAAGATGAACAATCCGTGGATTATAAATTGTATGCAGCAAATGGCACAGAAATTGAAACATATGGTATGAAGATGCTAACACTTGATTTAGGACTTCGACGGGAATTTCAATTTCCTTTTATCGTTGCAAAGATCAATAAAGGCATTTTGGGAGCTGATTTTCTAAACAAATTTAACTTGTTAATTGATTTGCATAATAAGAAATTGATTGACGGAGTAACTCAGCTAACTATTACTGGCGAAGTTGCTGCCGTCAGTGAAGATAGTGATGTCGGTACTGTAAATAATACCAATAAATTTTATAACCTGCTAAAGGAATATCCCGAGATAACCAAACCAAATTTATTTTTATCAAGTGTAAAACACAATGTTCAACATCACATTATAACACAAGGTCAACCTGTCCATGCTAAAGCAAGACAATTAAATCATCAACGACTTGCAACAGCGAAACAAGAATTCCAATTCCTGCTCAATAATTATATAATAAGACTCTCCAGTTCTCAATGGTCAAGTCCTCTTTATATGGTTACGAAAAAGGATGGTACTTTTCGCCCATGTGGAGATTACAGACAACTCAATGCCAGAACTGTTCCTGATAGATATCCTATCCCTCGAATAGAAGATTTCCATCATACTTTGAAAGATACAACTATATATTCTAAAATTGATTTATTTAAAGCCTACTACCAAGTGCCCATTGCCGAAGAAGATAGGTGTAAAACAGCAATTATTACTCCATTTGGTTTGTACGAGTTCAATGTAATGAGTTTTGGTTTAAAGAATGCACCAGCAACATTTCAAAGATTTATTAATGAAGTTTTTTCAGGTCTAGATTTTGTCTTCGCCTATTTAGATGATATTCTCATCGCATCTACAGGTGAAGAACAACACAAGAATCATCTCAAATTGGTCTTTGAAAGATTAAACCATTATGGACTTCGCATTAACATTTCCAAATCTGTCATGGGAACACAAGAAATAGAATTTTTGGGATATTTAATTACTCCTCAAGGCTCACGTCCTTTACCTGACAAAGTTCAAGCCATCGTTAATTACAAACTTCCAACAACTATTCATGAACTTAGAACATTCCTAGGCATGATGAACTTTTATCGTCGATATTTAAAGAACGCTTCAAAACATCAATTTCTCTTACATGATTACCTCAAAGGAGCAAAAAAGAAAGATAGACGAAAAATTCCTTGGACAGATGAAGCGAAAGAACAGTTTCAACAATGCAAAGATGATTTAGTCAATACTGCACTCTTATCTTTTCCAAAGTCTGAACTACCTCTGTCACTAAGTACGGACGCTTCAGATTCGGCGATTGGAGCAGTAATTGAACAGTATGAAGATAATGGATGGAAACCTATCGCATTTTATTCTAAGAAACTAAATGATGCACAAAAGAACTACAGTACTTACGATAGAGAATTACTTGGTATTTACCTCTCCATTAAACACTTCAAGCATTTGCTAGAAGGAAGAAAATTCACGATATATACAGATCACAAACCTTTAACCTTTGCATTTCTACAAAAGCCTGAAAAAGCATCTCCTCGTCAACTTCGTCACGTACACTACATTTCACAATTTTCAACTGACATCCAACACATTAAAGGTCACGACAACATCATCGCAGATACCCTATCCAGAGTGGAAGAAATTTCTTTGATCGATTATGATAAAATAGCAGATGAACAAGATCAAGATGACGAATTCCAAACTTTAAAGGCAACCACAACTTCCCTGAACTTCAAGCAATATCCGCTACCTTCTGGAAAGTCTTTGTGGTGTGAAACCTCAACAAGTAATATTAGACCATACATTCCTGAATCCCATCGCATGAAAATTTTTCATCAAATGCATGGAGTATCCCATCCTGGAATCAAATCATCTGTGAAACTCCTGACATCAAAATTCATCTGGCCAAGTATCTGAAAAGATGTACAGCTATGGACCCGATCTTGCATGGCTTGCCAAAAAAGCAAAATTAATCGGCACACCAAATCAGGTTTCGGTGAATTTCAACCGCCATCGGAAAGGTTCAGTGACATCCATGTTGACCTTATAGGACCTTTACCACCATCGAACGGAAATATTTACTGCCTAACCTGCATCGACCGGTATACTAGCTGGATGGAAGTAGTTCCGCTGAACAACATTTCAGCCGAAACAGTTGCCAAAGCATTTTACGGTAATTGGATTTCTAGATTTGGAACCCCATGCCGACTCGTCACGGATCGTGGTGCACAGTTTAGATCAGAGTTGTTGAACGCCCTGTCGAAAATATGTGGAATAAAATTGCAGCCCACGACTGCCTATCACCCCCAATCCAATGGAAAAGTCGAACGGCTTCACAGATCTTTAAAGACCGCACTAATGGCACACAATAGCCTGGCCTGGAGTGAAACACTGCCAACTGTTCTTCTTGGTCTACGCACTGCCATGCAGGAAGATTCGGAATACACCATTGCCCAGATGGTCTATGGACAAAACATACGATTACCTGGAGAATTTTTCCACGAAAGTACAACTCAAACAACACCTGATACTTTTGCAAAACAACTTCAACAAGTAATGGAAGAAGTTGGACCAAGAACTGTGTCAAAAAAATATGTTAAAAAAATATTTGTTCCAAAAGACTTAAAAACCACGTCACATGTATTTATTCGCAAGGATAGAGTTAAAAAGCAACTGGAACCCCCATACGAAGGTCCCCTTCAAGTCGTCGACATAAATGAAAAATACTTCACACTCAAAATCAAAGACAAAACTGTCACTGTGTCTATTGATAGATTAAAGCCGGCGTATTTCTTGCAAACACCAGACCTTCCTACAAAAAACTCAACAAAAACAAAACAATCTGCGAAACCTAAACAGGATTTACCTCCTCAAGTTCAAAAACTTCCAGAAAAACATTCACGTACGGGACGAACGATCAAACTTCCTGTGCGATTTCGCGATTAATTTTGTAATTTACTTTTTTCTGTATATATTTCATTGTATTGTATAGATTGTACCGTAACTTTGTTACTGGGAGGGGAGTACTGTTGTGGCACAATTTATAGTCTTTATACGTACATCATATTATGTTTAGCTCATTGTATTATTTTTTATCTAATTTACAATTTTATGTCATTTAGTTTTTAAAGTTTGGCAACACTCAAAAGTTTTGTTTTGTGTTTTTTGCTTTCTAAAAAGTTTGTTCGATGTCAATAAATCTGATAAGTTCAAACTGAAATACGATGTCACTATTATTATTTGAAAGTACACGCAACAAAATAATTAACGATTTTATATGAAAATCGGCTACCCAACAAAATCACCAAATATACTCTGTAACTCGTGCAATTGTGTGGGAGTTGAAAAAAAACAATGGATTTAATTATGTGACAAATGTTCACGAAAATATGCCAAAGCGCTATTTTAAAGAGTTAAAAGTAGTAAATAAATTATAAATAAAGAAGAGTGTAATGGGCGATTCCATCGTTATGTGTGTGGCTTTTAGAGAGTTTTTTTTTTTTTTTTTTTTTTTTTTTTGCAAATTGCGACAAATTTGGAAGTGAAATTTTTTAGATAAGCTTTATTTTTTTATTGCTATTACAGGACACATACAGAATCATTTTTGAAGTGACACCTTTAGTCTAAAGTAATAACAATTTTTTTAAAAAAATAGTAAAGTCGTTACGCATGTGACTTTTCTGAGTTGAAAATAAAAACTAAAAGAATAATTGTTCTGAAATGTTTGGATTACTGAAGTGTCCAGAACAAAGATGTTATATTGTATAATACAGTATAAGATCTTTATAACACGAGTCTATAATGCAATTCTCTATATATCATACAACTTCTCAGACATAAACAATGAATTCTGTATTTAAGAAGCATTTGCATTCCCACATTGTTTTAAAAAAAATGCTGCTCTTTAAAAGACTAAATTTCATTCATTAGTTCAACTTTATCTCCTTAATTTGGAGCACTTTAATGAAATAATTGCTATTACAATAAAAAAATTTTAAAGGGGAAAATAATGAATTATTATATAATTATTTTGACACATTTGGAACCTGTTTATAAAGTAAATTTAACAATGAAATTTATAATCTGCACAACTTCTGCACCAAGGAATGTAATAAAGATATTGTACTGTATTTTGAGATATATAATTTAGGCTTATTTGACCAAAATCACACTTCAATACATACTTTCAGTTAACTGGAATTCACCATATTCTTTATTCATGCAGAAACAAATGAAAACATCAAAGATATTATAAACAAAATAAGAAATCTTAAGATTGTTTTGCATACAGATCCAGTACAACTTCTATTATAGTATAATTTAGTGATACTATCTGGTTTTATTTTTATCACTACAAATAATAAACAGTTATTGTTATAACTAAGTGCTTTGTTTTGATTAATACTGCTACAACTATTTGAATTATCAATTAATGATAACATAAATAAAGAATACCTGAAGACACAATGGGCTGTTATTGGTTTACATAAGCAAGCACTTATGAGAATTAGATCTAATTAAAAAATCTTTTTGCACCATTCCCCCCCCCCCCACTGAAACAGAGTTTTGGCAAACTTTACTTAATCACCCTAATTATCTTATAAACAAGAAAACTAATTTGGTTAATGATAAATTCTGAGGCAAGAACAGCCTTTACTTAATCTCTATAAACAAGCAAAATGATTTTTTTTTTTAAATTCTGCTTATTTTTTTAAATTTACAATTCATATGATATTTGTATATGATTTAGCAGACTGTTTTTCAAAATTCACTCATGTTCTATTTTGTTATAGTTCTAAACATTAAAACAGAAAAATTTGTCAAATAAAGTGATGTATATATTTTTAAAATACATTTACAATTTAAACTGTTCTACATTTTCTGTTGTTTCATGAAACATGTGGGAAATTTTAACAGGACATAGGCAAACAGAATTAAATAAAAAATGCACCCTCCTATTGCTGATCTTAGTTAAAAAAAACAAAAAAAAACGTTATTTCAAATACACTGAAAATTGAAAGCAAACAGGACAACCCATTTTAAAAAGCATAAAAACATAACAAAAAAAGGGAAATTCTGTAAAACTATGAATAATTTAAATAACATTGCTCATATGCAAAACTTACCACGTGTTACTGAGCCATTATACGTAAATTTATTAATTTAGGCATAAAACTGTTCATGCAATTGAGTGTGTTTACTTTTGAAAACATATAAAATAACAGTTAAAAAATTGTCATTAAAAAGTAAGAAGTTAAATTAAAGATTCAATTTTTGTACTATAAAATAAGTAAATAAACCGATTTCTATTAAAGATATGATATTTTAAATCTTACTAATAAAACACAACTACTTGATAGAAAGAAACAAATGTAAACAACGTTATCGTTTGTAAACAAACCTATTTATGTACTACAGGCGCCATCTATTGGTTAATAATGAAACGTTATGGTTTCAAAATATGGTTGCATAAAGAATAAATTTGAATAATGATTCTTTTGGTAAAAGAAATTCAAACATATGAAATGCTGGTGAAGCTTTTTAAAAGTAATATTTAAAAAAAAAAAATTCTAAATAAAATGATTCAAACAATATTATGAATGCAGGTTTTCAATTAATAAAATATTTTTTTAAATGTAATGATTAAAAACTAAATTATGAATGCTACTTTTTATTTAATTTATTACTGTTTTACTCTACAATATCAGAGAATAAACTCAGAATATTACAGAATAAACTCATCTCTAAATAAACTAGCCTAGATTAAAACTAATTTCATTTTATAGGGTAGATGTGCCAGTAATGGGCCGCCTTCAAAGTTTTTGGTTTATAAAAAAATAACCAATAAAAATTTAGCTTTTGATATATTTTTTCATTACTCCCTCTTCCATGTTTTATAATCTGGGTTATCGTTGACACTCTTAATTAAACCAATCAAGAAGCAGAAAATAATGTTTCACAGTTCCACTGTTTTTCTGTGAAAATCTTAATGAAAATGCTAAGAGCTGGCTTCACTTAATTAATTTATATATTTTTTATTTTCTTGAAAAAATTGCATGTTTTTGTTTTAATAGTAATAGAAAACTTTGAATTTTATGTACTAATGTCTATTTACAAAATTTCATTTATTTTTCAGATTTTAAGACTATGGTCCATTACTGGAATGCTTAATTAGTCAATTTCCAGTAATGGACACCCCATGTGGACGTTACTAAAAAAGCAATTTCAGTAATGTTCATAGTGCATAATTTTTTTTTATTTAACTGAAAAGCTAAGTAATTAAATTTAATTTTTTAAGTTTCACTTACTAGAATGTAATAATATTTTTTTTTAAATCGTGCTTAGCATACTTTATAATACGACAATCAACATCCAATTAGGAAGCAGAGAATAATGTTTAAGGTCACAGGAGAATGAGGAGTTCATAGGGCTCAAGCTCTCCCCATTTAAATAAAGACAATTTTTTAAGTCACATAAGTTATTAAAAATCTATTTGCTATCTTAAATGTTTGATTTTTCATCTCTGACAAAACAACTAGAGCATACATTAAAAATAAAATAAAATTATAGTAGCAATGAAACGAGTAAATCTGCAGATTATGGGGCTCAAATATCAATTCTGCAATTTTATTTTGAAATAATTTTATTTAGTATTTAAAAAACATTCAATCCATACTTTCATTTATTTGATATTTTTTATATAAATTACAAAAAATAATATATCAAGCAGTTTTAGGAAGTTTAAATTATTAAAAATAATAGGAAATAAAATTCCATGCAGTAGTACTCAGATTTTTTTTAACTAACCCTTCTAACCCCCCCCCTCCCTATGTCTCAATAATTAAAATATTGATCTTGTGATAGTGACAATTAATATAAACAGTGAATTATTCTCATAAATATTTTATTTAATTATTGATATCCTAATTGTTAAATTTATTTGAAAATTGCTATTTTATTTCATTAATATGCTTTCTTTAAATTCTAGTTTTAAATACAATCATAATATCAATTATCTATTACTTTTTGTGGGGTGTCCATTACTGGACCAGAGAGTGTCCCATTACTGGAACAGAGGGTGTCCATTACTGGAATTTAGTGTGTTTTGATATATGTCTGTTATTTACAATTAAATTTCGATTCACATTGGGAAATGTGACTATGAGCATGATTAAATATTGTTGGTAGATTAATAAAATATTAAAAAACGTGGAATATAATATAATTAATTAAAAAATACTTTTTAAAGAAATTCCTTAAGGGTGTCCATTACTGGCACATCTACCCTATAATTAAATAGCAGGATATCAAACTACATTTAAAATCTTAACTACATACTACAAGCTTGACCTGGTTTAAATAAGTTGATTTAAATAAGTTAAATTTTCAATTAACAGTTTTTTTTTTTTTAATAAAGAGCATGTATTTTCATTTATAAATGGTAATCTCAGGCACTCCCCATTCAGATGAAGGAACTTTCTTTTTAAAGTTACAAATGCTCTTCCAAAGGATGTCACTTTTTTATTTGCAATGTTTGATAATTCATCTGTGAAAAAACACTTCTATACATAACGAAGCAGTACAAATATTGATTATAACATGCAATTCTGCAGATCAGGGGCCCCAACACCCACTATTCAAATCACATCTTCATTTTATTTTATATTTGAAACTTTCAATCCACAGTTTCATTTCTTCATATTATTAATACTATAAATACGATTTCAGATCACTTATGAATTGTAATTCAAAATCGACTATATGCACTCACTGACACAGAAAAAAAAGGAGGGGGGAGAGGTTATGGTTAAAACCCCTTCCAGACCGTTTAAAAATTATTAAGATAACCTTAAAAAAACCTGCATCGACATCTGTATTCACAGAAAATGAAAAACGTTATTCGATACTTTGGCACTTAACTAGTATTTTCTTTCAATTTCATGCATGTACTGTACAGCCAAAAATGAGTTCGTAAATGTATCAAAGTTTCGTCCCCTCCCCTTTTTTTAGCACATTTTAATAATTTTAACTCTGTTCATTAAACCATTATAATGATTCATTCAGTTTAAAGATTTCCTGTTACATCATCAGTTACAAATCTGGAAAGTGTATCATAATCAGTTAACAATGAGCGATACTTCTTTCATTTTCTTATATTTTTTTAGTGCAGATATACATATATCATGGATATAGATTCAATATTGTGAAATTTAGAAAATAAATTCCATTAAATTCAGTATTCTCGTATATATGTCTATTTGTTATTATTATTATTGATTTTTTTTAAAGAAAAAAAAAAGGGGGA
Organism: Maratus michaelseni; assembly: GCA_963931845.1. NCBI lineage: Eukaryota > Metazoa > Arthropoda > Arachnida > Araneae > Salticidae > Maratus > Maratus michaelseni. The sequence goes on from OZ007586.1 coordinate 83,564,405, forward strand.
TATTATGTTGTTATTATTATCAAATTATATTGGAAAAGTGTTGACATTTTAAATTTCAGAGACAGAGCTCAAAATGTTTTTGACAAATTATATAGCAAAGTCATAATTAAATTTAGGAAATGATATATTACTTGAATTATTTGATTATATCTAAACATATTTAAATCATATTAGCAATATTAGGCAATAAATATTTTAAAACCACTTATTTATATTCCGTACTGAATGCTAGCGAAAATACAATTGCAATTACACTTGTATTCATTATGCTTCATCAGAAGCAAAATGTTTAAGAACCAATGAGTGGTACAATTCTGTGATGTCTTCTATTAAAATAATGTATAACTAGATGTGTCCCTATTTCGCATTTTAAGATAAAGGGAAACTCTCTACAATTCAAGTCCTCTACAAGAAGAAATTTTATTAAAAATCACTTTTGTATTTTCTCTGCTGGAATGTAATTTAAGTTTTAACTATTTTATATAGTTAAATTTTTTATTAGCTAATTTAACTATTATTATATAGTTATTTCTTTAAATAATTACAAAAGTAATAAAATTTTAAAACAAAGAAATGTAAAATGAATAATGTACTTCTAAGAAATCACTCTACAACAGAAAAATAAATTGAAACATGTGCCAACAAATATATAGCCTTCTACACAGAGCAATTGCAGACGTTATTAAAGATTATTTAAGCAAATTACCTAACATATTGAAAAAGTTTTAAAAACTGATTTTTGTCTACCCAAATTAGCACTTTTTCCTTGTGTGTGATGGGGAAGGAGGGGGAAGAATTCTGGGGCTTTTGTGTTGATGAAACCAGCCATTAGTGCAAATCCAGAGGGAAAGGAAAATTCACTCCACACTAATGAAAGTTTATAAAATCCTGAATTTTGCCAAAAGCCTATGATAATACATTCAATCATTCATTTATTTATACATTTCATGCAGCATGCAACAATTTTCGTTGCAAGAATTTAATTTTAAATTTGGTTTCCAAACTATATATTTTTTAATATGATGTTTGAAGGATCAGGATGTATTTTAGATCACAGCGTATCGTTAATCTTTTGTGCATTTTAATATTTACATGATAAAATAACTGAGCATGAAATTACCAAAACTAAAACATTTACAACAACAGCCAACAACCATTTTAGTTTATAAATAATCTTTAGATACTTAATAATTAATAAACCATTATTTTCAAACAATTATTGTGACTTAACTATTAGGACAAAATAATTCATATGAGTGAAAAATGCACCAAAATACTTTTATTTTATTTTATCACAGAGCTAGGAATCTTAGGTACATCTACTAGATGAAAGGATACGATGAGAGAAAAACAATTTTGCTATTTCTAAGAAAAATTAGTTTCCATGGATGTAAAACTGATTTTTGCCCATATGCAGCTTATAATTTGCAATTTAATATCATTATGATATGCAGTTTTATAGATTTGACATTATTAAAAATATATAATTGCAACATAGGGGAGAATGCAATAGGTAGTATTTCTTAGGAAATCTACTTAAAAATACTGATATACTGTGGTCAAATGTAAGCATTGCTATTGCTACATAGTACATACTGTGTATTACTTAATATTGATAATTACAAATTACATTATTAAAATATGTCATTTCACTCTTCATTTTCTTTATCATAGTTCACCATAGTACAACAATTTCTTTTTTTGCAGAGCAATTTTGCAATAGATTTCTCAGTTTAGAATGAATTAATGCAAAAGAAGAAACAACCCATTTGAGTATGCAGAATTAAAAGGACAGATTAAAAGCACTTCAACGTATCCATTCCATTCACCTGGTATGTTATTGACTTACAAACACCCTTCCACCATGTAATTTTTCCTGTTTGAGCCATTAAAATGTGTCTTGATATCAGGGCCACACAAAGAAACCATGGGCCACGGGAATAATTCCTATACAGGGCCCCCTGCCATAAGTATGATACAATAAAACCTGAAGTGCAAACTACCAGCGAAAAATTCCATTTTATACAGGTTATTTTCATCTTATAAGGTATGACTGTATAATATTTGTATTTATTTATTTATTTTATTTATTTAGGTACTTTTCGGTTAGCCGGGCGCCAGTGTTAATACATGTATATATATATACACACACATATATATACATATATACACATATCTACATATACATATGCGTTTATATATGTACATATATTACTGGCGCCCGGCTAACCAGTAATATATGTACCTTTATTACTGGTAGGTACTTTATAGGTACTTTTATATGTACCTATAAAAGTACCTTTATTTTATTTATTTATTTTTATTTATTTTATTTTTTTTCGGGGGGGGGGGGGGCGCTGGACCATCACTCTCTCTTTTTTTTTTTTCAGTTTATTGCAAGATTTTGTTATACAGGCTTTACTCTATTAGAAAATAAATTTGCTGGATAGTACCTTTCTTAAAAATCTATACAGTATTTGCTGACAATTTTGAAATATTTCTTTTACAGTATTACAGTTTATGATACATTTGTCACACTTTTTTCATCTAAAGATTTAAAATAAAAGTATGAAAAGTATAATTAAATTTTAATACCAATTAATTTTGAATAAAAAAAGTTTTAAGTATGAAAGAAATAAAATTCGAAACCTTTTTTTTCTCATGTCAACACCAGAATTAGCCAAAAAAAATATTTCAAGGAATAATTTCGCTTCTTTTAAAAGTTTTTTCAATTGCATTTTATTTCTAATTTTACCTTTAATATTAAGAAACATATAAGTTATATTGAAAGGCAGAATTTAAGTACAAAATCAACTTTTATTATTAACAAATGTTTATATTTAATAAACAATTCTTTAACTTGCATTCTTGAAAGATTTTTATGAAATGTTCTGGTTCTAGTCTTGTGACAAGATATTTAAATTTTTTCCAGAAATATTTATGCTCAATTTTACTCTTAAACATTTTATTTTACAATTGACAACAAAGCACACCATCCGTTGAAAGATATTAAATGTGTCAAAATATCTTTTACAGTGAAAATCTACAGAATAAAACGACAAAAATAAAATATAAACATATTATTACTATATCCTGATACAATAACAATAATACAGCTAATTCAGAAAAAAAAATGATATGCTCATTCAGCATAAACACACAAGAAACAAAAAAAAGGGGGGGGGAGTAGCGATTCTTTATTTATTGTTATTAGTAAAACAAACGTGTAACGCGAATAAAATTCAAAAACAGACGCAAAAATAAGTTGACATAGTAATAGAAAATCAGTAAACACAACAGTTTTGCCGAATCCACGACAGATCAACAGACGACAGCGAAAGGAACGCCAGAGACCAGACACGAGCTATCGGAGTTCCATATTTGAATTTCCTCTCAAACACCGCTCTCGCCAAGGCTTTTCGCCAAAATTTTTCGCCAAGGTGCTGAATCGAACACAATTTCAAAAATCGCTACGGAAATGCAAGTGTTTTTGAATTAAAAATTATTGTTTCCTGAGTATTTTGTGTGACTGTTTTATTTTTGTCCTTTTTTGTTATTAAATGAGTTTGACAACCTCGTACAGTTGTGTCTGTGGAAGTTTGTATTTATAACTATTAGACCGGGAGGCGGCAGCACATACAATCACCTCATCGAGTTCACGGCTGAAATTCTAGAATTAGTTAAAACTCGATTCGCATATTGAAACGCAATCGGTCTGCCAAGTCATATCTTGGTGGAAAACACGTGAAAACCCGATTTTAGCGGTTGATTCGTAGGTTTACCATTGTGTTTTCCTGCACCCAAAAGTATGAAAACATGGAGAACTGGGTGCAGGAAAACACAATGGTAAACCTACGAGTCAACCGCTAAAATTGGGTTTTCACGTGATTTCCAACAAGATATGACTTGGCAGACCAATTGCGTTTTAATATGCGAATCGAGTTTTAACTAATTCTGGAATTTCATCCGTGAACTCGATGAGGCGATTGTCTGTGCTGTCGCCTCCCGGTCTATATACTATTTTCTAATTTTTGACAACTCTAGAAGTTAAAATGAAAAATAACATCTGTTTGGAATGCTGTAAAATAAAGTAAAACTGCTGAATCATAACCTTTAGCAATTTAATCACGTGTAATCAAGTGTAATCGCATATTTCCAAGTGTAGTCAACCGCAATCAAGTGTAAACAGTTGTAATCTATATGTAATCAGGTATAATCACATGACACCACTATAATCAGCTGCAATCAAGATGATTCCGTAATCTGGTACACAATTTTTCTATCGAGAGCCTCTCGCTCGTTTAAAATCGAGTTAAAACCTAAATTATATCTTGGTTGATTGGTTTACTAGGCATGTGAATACGAGAGTGGCCACATAGGAGATCTAAACTTGATTGGTTGAGACGATTCTGTACAAAAGCAAATCACAAAGTACCTTGACGGGTCTGCCATTATCGTCAAGCTAAATAGCTAATGCTTGTTTACTTGTCTCCATGTGAGTATCTTCAAGTTCTGGAATGTCGGTTTGCCATTGTTAGGATAAACCCGTCACTATAAGCGGGCAGTCAAAGACATACTACCTAAGAGCAACCAGCGAAAAGAAACAGATCAAGGCAGTAACATAGATTAACATACAAGATAGTACAGTTACAACAAAATCTGTAATAGTAGCAATAATAACGTCACTAGTGACAAAGGGGAAAAACTAACAAGCTTCCGAAATTTATCCATGAAAATTAAATCTGTTTATGCTCTATGTTTTTAATATATATTCTTTTCGTTTCGAGGCAAAGGATTCTCTTGATTCTCTTCAAATTGTCCTCTCGCTGGTGTCTTAAGTTTCTTTTTAAAGAACGTCATCTTATATTTTATTTTATTATTATTGAAACAACAGTTCTTTTCAGAACTTTTTTAGCATGGTTAAAAATCTTAAACTATGTCATGTAGAATCATGTCTGCATACAAATCAGAATTTTAAAACTTTCGTTTTTCGCTTTTGAACATTTGAAGGAGTGATGCTTTGAGACCTACAGCTACAAAGTCTGTTGTCTCGAATGATCCATATATACAGGGTGATTATAAAAAAACTATCCCGACATTTGGGCCCCTAACTATCATACCATTCAGAGAAACTGAATGAAATTTTGGCAAAAGGTATTTTGAGGTATGCGCTCAAGAATTATATGGAAAACAACAGTGTCACTCAAACAGTTACGGTTACAGTGAGAAAATATCGAAAAAATTAAATGGCAACACCCAGTTTTTTGTATTGGAATGTGATCTCCATTGTGAAAAACCCCAAATAACGTCGGAACGGCAACTGTAGCATGAAAATCACCGGTGGTAGATAGGCTAAAAGTGAGGACAACCAATAAGGACAGAGAAGCAGCATAAAATAAAGCATTTTATTGTGTTTCACAAATTTTCCACATGACCTCCTTCACACACGATGACACTTTGCATGTGGCTGATGGTGGATAGCACTACAGCACGTATCATGGCAATAGGAATCTCTTGAATCGCAGTTCTGATGGCATCTTTCAAATCAGATGCAGTTTGAGGACGAAACTGATATACTTTGGATTTCAAATATCCCCACAGCCAGAAATCCGTTGGTGTCAGATCAGGAGATCTTGGTGGCCACGGAAACGGGAAATGACGGGAGATAACTCTGTCACCAAACTGTTGAGTTAAGACACGTTTGACTGAAGACCCGACATGTGGAGGAGCGCCATCTTGCATCCACACAACTTCAGATAGAGCATTTTGCCGTTGCAATGCGGGAATCGCGTAATGAGTTAACATGTCCAGATAGCGAGCACTCGTTACTGTACACGTTTGCAGATCACCGGCAGTAACCTCTTCAAAAAAGTAAGGGCCGAGGATGAACGTACTCGTTATACCACACCACACAGTCACTTTTTCCTAGTGTAATGGAGGTGCATGCTCATCATGTGGATTATTATCTGCCGAGTGCACACAATTTTTTGAATTCACGTTACCAGTTAACGAGAAATGCGCCTCATCTGCCCACAGAATGCGTAAAGGCCTGCTGCTATCTTCATCGTACCGGATAAGGAATTGATTTATAAAATCCAGCCGTAATTGATAGCCTCCCGCTTCCAACATTTGGACACGCTGGAATCGATACGGAAACATGTTTAGAACAGAGCACAGAATCTTGCGTACAGTTGAATTCGGCAGATCCAGAACACGTGAAACACCGCGTGAAGTTGAGGGACGAACTGTGCTTATCGTCTGATGGACTTCTGCAACAGCTTCAACAGGAACGGAAGGTCGTCCAGACCGAGGTCGATTGCATGTGCAACCAGTTTCTTCAAATTTATGAATCATGTCCCGTACAGCTTTGACAGTGCACGGGCCTCGCCGTAATTCATGGTTTCTGCGGTAAACATGCAATGTCTCTGCGGCATTTTGTCTATTCAGGTAATAAATCTTCACGATTTGAAAGCGGCATGTTGTTCGGAATGGCAGAAAGGAACATACGCGGCTCGTATTTCGCAGTGCCTTTTCTTTCACCTAGCGTGACGACGTCAGTCATGACTTTGTCTTACGTAGAACCCGAAATTTGCGTTTCTTGGTTTCTTCTTTTCGTTTTGTGGAGAACTAATCAGGCTGGGATATCAGCCAAAGAAACGGTGTGACGTGTGACGTAAATGAAACGAAAATTAATGCTCTGGTGCATGGCAAAGTGCTTTTTACTTTTCTCTTGCCTATTTCCGGTGATTTTCATGCTACAGTTGCCGTTCCAACGCTATTTAGGGTTTTTCACAATGGAGATCACATCCCAATACAAAAAACTGGGTGTTGCCATTTGATTTTTTCGAAACTTTCTCACTGTAACCTAACTGTTTGAGTGACACTGTTGTTTTCCATATCATTCTTGAGCGCATACCTCAAAATACCTTTTGCCAAAATTTCATTCAGTTTCTGTGAATGGTATGATAGTTAGGGCCCAAATGTCGGGATAGTTTTTTCATAATCACCCTGTATTTTATTCACAGTAACACATACATGACTTCAACAATTGCCCAAATCTTCTTAGACGAGATAGTACAAGGAAATTTACAACCAGCAGCTCTACAATGTGCGTGCAATGGAGCTGGCGGGAGTCGAACCCGCCGGCCGGATTCCTACGCTCTCAAGCGATATTTTTTTACCACCGGTTTTTCAAAATCGAAATTTGCGCCTAGTAAATATCAGAAATGCTATGATTAAATAAGGCAAAGCTTACAATAAAAATTAACTGGTGGGAATAATGAAGGATTCTGAGCATCTTATGCGTCATGTATACGACGTGGCATAATTTCCATCTCCACCGCCGATCGACGATTGGGACTTTTACGCTTTCTGATTATTTGTAAAATCAAACGCTTTTTAAGTCATTTCCGGTATTTTAGAGTATTATGAAGATATAAGAAGATATAATATAAGAAATTAATATATATTATTAGATTATATAGAAATATTAGATTAGATAGAGATTAGATTATATAGAAATTAATTAGATTATATTACTATAATATTTATTATATTACAGTTATAAATTAATTAGATTATATAGAAATTAATAGATATTATATAAGAAACCAAGTTCAACCAGTAATGACTTAAGAAGCGTTCGGTTTAACAACTAATCAGAAAGCATGATAATCGCAATCGTCTATCGGCGGTGGACAGGGAAATTATGCGTATACGTGTCGCTCGTCCCAAACGGGTTAACCACTCGCCCACGGAGATTTTCCGCTTTTCCTACAAAGTTGAAAATGTAAAGTTGAAAATGTAAAATTATAGCATTATAAAAAGAAAGATCATAATAAGATCGATGTTGAAAAGGAGAAATATTCTGTCTTTGAGACGTTCCTTCTCCTTTGTCACTACAGGCGCTGCGTTCGTCATTGCGTTACCATCACGCCCTATGACAGTGTCCTATCTTGTGTATTAATCTATGGGCAGTAACAGCTTTACGAGACTGCAGTCCGATAGAAAAGACATCATCAGAATAAGTAGACAGGGGGCAAGGCAGATCAGACCAAGCATGGAAAATAAGCAAGCAATACTTGACAAAGCGAAGCAAAGCATGATCAGGGCATGAACCTCACAGCACAGTAGGCACAGCGGTGACTGGCTGAAAATACGTTTATTTTTGAGTGACATGCCGGTGCGCCAACGAGAGATAAATGCGTCCTACGGGCAATATCTGGTCTAATGTCGGAAATTAAAATCTTCGGAAAATAAAAGAAACAGTGACTATTCATCCAGGAATTAGTTTTTTCTGTTTCCAAGCCGCGGCGGACCAGCCAATTAAAATTTTAAGGTACAACTCAATTGTGGGAGTACGTCAAGTAACGACCGTTGCATTTTGCAACTTCATTAGGGAATCTACTTTATGGCTTGGACACCAAACTAAGGTTAGCGAGATAGAAGGAGTCAGCAAGTGCTTGTACAATAAGTTGTGGATCAATATAATGGCGCTAGGAGAACAAACAGAAACATTTTGTAGCGGTCGAAACATGGCGAATTTGTCTGTTAGTCTTGTTCCAATTTTCCCACTCCATTTTTATTTATTTTTCTATTTTTACTTTTATTACATTCATTTTACATTATATCCTTTCTTTTATTTCAATAGTTATTTTTCCTATCCATTTTCTAAATTTCACACTCCTCTTTGCTTAAAAACAAGCACTGCAATTTTCACTTCTATTCTGGCCTCGCGATCGCATGTTTGAATACTTGTTTGGCTTTCGCCAAAATGTCGCTTTCTGCGATCGCAGAACCATCGTTCTTTTCCTGCATCCTATTGGAACAGTTCCCTCTTTCGTGCTTGGCGATTTTCGTTCCCGCTTGGCGTATTTCAGTACGCAACAAGTGTGGTAACCCTCTTGTGCTTAAATAAGAGCGCATGCCTGTTTTCAGCACTGCTACAACAACGAGGACGCCCATAACCGTTTCAACTACAGCTTTCACGATGAATGGAGACGTCTGGATTTAATTCTACCGTATAACATGTTGAAGGTAATGTTTTATTAATCCATATACATCCACAGGGTATTTCAGATAGACTTTTAGCCGATTATAGTTTTGTACGGCGATAAGCTTAGTGAACTGTAACGTGTGTTTATTTATTAGAAAACACGTTGAAATTCATCCACAAAAGTCTGTTTATATAACTGGCAGTAAATATGGTGTGAACTTAATTCAAAATAGAATATTTATAGACCGGGAGGCGGCAGCACATACAATCACCTATGGCTGAAATTCTAGAATTAGTTAAAACTCGATTCGCATATTAAAACGCAATCGGTCTGCCAAGTCATATCTTGGTGGAAAACACGTGAAAACCCGATTTTAGCGGTTGATTCGTAGGTTTACCATTGTGTTTTCCTGCACCCAAAAGTATGAAAACATGGAGAACTGGGTGCAGGAAAACAGAATGCACTGCAGAGCAATTTCTACGTAAACCAGGTCTTTACAGGACACGGCACCTTCAGTGATCACCAGACTCGTTTCTTCCATGATGTTTCCACGTGCTTTTGGGGAGTAGGCGACAGCACGATCAGCCACACACTGTTCGTGTGCCCTCTCTGTAGGTCCACGCGAGAGAAAATTTCCCCTCACGACTGCTAGACTAGAACGCCACGCGATTTATGTCTAGATGGTTATGCCAGAAAAGGACCGACTCCTTCTGCGGACATTAGATCGCAACCTAGGTCGCCGAAGAGCTGGCCGTAAAATCCAAGCTTTTTGCGGTAGAAGACTGCGTTTGAACGGAATCCAACCTGCCCGTTGCCCCCGCGGTGCAGGCGGGAATGGTGCATGAGTTCGCAGGCTCGTCTTGTGAGCCGGCATTTTGTTTGTGATATGTAAACATTTTGTTATTTTCTGTATTAGTTTTGTTGTTGTTTTGCATGTCTACAGTTTTGAAGTTGTTGTTTTGCAAGTCTAAAGTTTTGAAGTTGTTGTTGTGCGTGCATGTTGTTAAAGTTTTAAAATTTATGCAATGTTTTGCATGTCTAAAGTTTTGAGGTTGTTGTTGTGCATGCTGTTAAAGTTTTAAAGTTTATGCATTATTTTGCATGTTTCTGTCTCTGTTTCGTTTCCCCACGGAGTTGACTGTGCTACGCCGGATTTCTGCCACCGGCGTTTGCCGGAGGAAAAGCCGTCGGGGGACAAGTTCAGGGGCAATGTTGTGTTTCTGTTTTTGTTAAAGTTTTTGCTTGCTTGTCTAACCCATTCTCTTTCAGGTCATCCAATACGAGAGGGAAGTGTGACTATCTTTGTAGTTCTTCACGTCCCCCTCGAGTTTTTCTAAAGCAATTGCGGGTCGGGAAATCCTGACTTAAGGCTTAGACCTGGTTCCCTTTTGTGTTCACAGCTCCGAAGCTGTTGGGGGACCCCGGCTCGTCCCCAGGTGTAATGTGGTGGCCTCCCAAGAGGATGGGAGCCACCGCAAATCACTACGGCCTATGTCGTCCTTTCACTTGGGTTTAATGAAGGTGGTCAGCAGGAGGCGGCATCTCACCGTACGTAGAGCACACAGGAACTCTCCTGGTCGTGCTCGCTAAAAGTTCCTCAGAACTTGGTTACTGCGGTTGACGTGCCTGACGGGCGCCCTCAGGCACCTGGCGACGCAGCTCAGTTATATCCACAAGGGGGTGCCGGAGCAAAAAACATTCTAAAATTGCGATTTTGTGATATTGATGGAGCTAGAAACTTTAAATTTGACATGGTAGTTACTTATAAGAAGTAAATGCTCTCTAAGAACAGATTCTAAGAAAATTCGAAATTGAAAAGGGTGAAATGAAGGAAAAGCGTTCTAAAGTACGATTTCTATGGAATTGTTAAGGATAGAAATTTTAGATTTTACATGGCTGCTACTTTTAATACGCAAATGTACACACAACTCTGATTTTGAAAAGTGTGCAGGAGAAAAAAAGTTCTAAATTACTGTTTTTGTGATTCTGAAAGGACTAGAAACTTGGAATTTCGCATGACGGTTACTTTTAGGATAAAAATTCTCCCGAAGAACAGTTTCTAAAAAATTTCAAAATTTAAAAGAATGAAATGAGTGGAAAACCTTCTAAAAACATTCTAACTTATGATTTCTATGAATTTTTAAGGATAGAAACTTGAAATTTGACATGACTGCTACTTTTAAGACGCAAATGCGCACACAACACTGTTAAAAAAATTGAACTTTAAAAGGGTGCAGGAGGAAAAAAGCTCTAAATTACGGATTTTGTGATTCTGAAAGGACTAGAAACTTAAAATTTGGCATGTTGATCACACATAAGATATACATTGTCGCTAAGAACATTTTCTAAAAAAAAAAATCGAAATTTAAAAGATTGAAATTAGAGAAAAGCGGTCTAAATTATGATTCCTATGGAATTCTTAAGGATAGAAATTTGAAATTTGACATAACGTCTACTTTTGAGACGCAAATGCACACACGACACTGTTCTTTTAAACAAATCGAAATTTAAAAGGATGTAGGAGTAAAACACATTCTAAATTACAATTTTTGTGATACTTGAAAGGACTAGAAACTTGAAATTGAGCATGGCGTTTACATTTAGGATAAAAATGCGCTCTAAGAATGGTTTCTAAAAAAATTCGAAATTTAAAATTGTGAAATGAGCGGAAAGCATGCTATAATTCTAAATTATGATTTATTTCTACGGAATTGTTAAGGAGAAAAACTGGAAGTTTGACATGGTTGATACTTTTAAGACGCAAATGTTCGCTAAAACAGTTTCCTAAAAATTCGAAATTTAAAAGGGTGAAGGAACAAAAAGAGTTCTAAAATAGCGTTTAATGTCATACAGTTTTGGTATAGAAGCCTGGAATTTGGCATGGTGGTTTTACTTTTAAGACGCAAATGCTCGCTAAGAAAACTAGTCGTTGTGGGCCACCGTAATACTTACCCATCATGGATATACATAATATAAAATAGGAAAATAAAACATGTGTAAACTATTTACAAAATGCATTTCAAGTCAAATAAAATCGTGGTTTGGTGACGTCATAAACTTTAACTGCTCTATTACTAAATTGCGTAAAAGAAACTAATAACGTCCAATAACGACTAATAACGTCCAAAAAGGATAATCTTATTAACTAACAGTTTACTGCGTCGGATTAAGAGTCTCTTTTCCAATTAAAATATATCTTTGAATTGCAATTTGAATGAAATACACGGTAACGAAAAATCGAAGAGTGTGGAAATATGATTCTAAATATCTCGGTAACTAATTATTCGATCGACTTCATTCTTTATGCAAAATTTATGCTTCTGCATTGTCTTTTATATTCACCCCTTAAAATAAACAATTTCGAAAATTTTTATATACCGTTCATCTAAACGAATATTTCAAGAGTCCGAAAAAAATAGTTCCTGATAATAGAGGTTACTGAAATTCAATAAGCTTCTTTCCATTATTATATACTATGTACATACAAAATTTCAAGTCTATCTCAATTTGTTCGGGAGATAGAGCGTTTACATACACACATACATACACATAGACAGACGGACGGCAATTTTTTTTTCTAAAAATGTGTTTTTCGGAATCTCCAGTGTCTGAAACGTGTAAATCCGTCAAAACATTTTTTTCGATTTTTAAAACGATTGCAAGATTTACCCTATACTACGTATAATGGGTAAGTAAAAATCGAGTGAAAGCGCGAAAAGCGTTATAAATTACGTTTCCTATGGAATTGTTAAGAATAGAAACTTCAAATTTGACATCGCTGCTACTTTTAGGATGCAAATGCTGGCTTAGAACAGTTTTCTAAAAATTCGAAATTTAAAAGGAGCCAGGAGTAAAAAATGCCTTAAAATTGTTATTTATGTGATAGAAACTTAGAATTTGGCATGGTGGTTACATTTAAGATGTAAATGCTCACCAAGAACTTAAAAAAATTCAAAATTTAAAAGGGTGAAATGACCAAAAAATGTACTACAAACATTCTAAAATAAACTGTTATAACTACAGTTTGCCTATATACAATTATATGTATATAATATAAAATTTAATGATCGTATTGTATGTTTAGAACAATATTTAAATTGATTAAAACTGTTCCAAGCTCAAAATTAAGGTCAGATTCCGAGCATTGTATTCTTGCTATGGAAACACAACTTATTCAATCTTGAATTGAAATTTATAATGACAGCGTTCTTAATCAGGTAGTTACTTGTAAAATTCACTTAAAATTTGTCCAGCCAGTGAAACCGTGTCAAATTAAATAACTGCAGCAACATGCAACTTATATATATTATCTAAGCTTATAAAAATAATAATAAATTATTTCATCATTTAAGTTTAAATTCATCTCTTATCTAATAGTCTGTATTAGTGCAGGTCTAATATCTTTAATAATGCATGTAGCAGAGCTTTAAAAATAGTGTCCTGGAAGACACCTGAAATAAAGCTATGTGTTGAGTTCAAAACCAATAAAAAGTCATTTGTTTGGTGACTACAGTTGCTTATTCAAACTAAATTTAATCTTCATTTAAAACTGTTAGAAACACATTCAGATTTATTCCAATTCATAGCAAACGTGTGGATAAAAACGAGCTTCATAAGTAGAAAAATATCTTAGTTAAACATAACTTGACATATTAAAATGGAGTTTTAAAACAGTCTATTGAAATAAAACTAATTCCTAAGAACAACCTACTTAAACTTTCTGTTAAATTATAACTAAAACTTATTTAAAAACACTGTAAAATTAAATCATACTACTGTAAACTGAAGTTAATCCATTTATAAAAGTAACATAATTAATTCAGTTCAAAACCAAAAGAAAAATGCTACAGAAGCGAAGCGAAGCTCCTGCTTCAAAACGTTGAAAGCATTTATACTTTCTGAAATACGAAATGAGGCGATTCCACTTTGGCAAAAGAGTATGTTCCGCAGCAGTCGATTACGGAACAACCAACGATATCTATAATATGCTTTTAAATTAAACTCAAGATTTTAAACATTGATGAAATTATAACGAGAACTATTAAACCAAAATAAGATTTAAACCCAGTTTAACAGTTTAGTCATAAGTGACAAATATAAACCGGCTGATTAGATAACAATGCTTTCCTCCCCCCGCCCACTTGTCACTGATGGGAAAAACAAATTTAGATATCCAAAGATGATATTAAACATGTACAAAAACACAGAATATCCAAAAGTTTACTCTGAATTTACAAGGTTTAAACAAATTTCATATTAAATTACCATTACAGCTTCAATCTTCTTAGTTCTAATAATAATTCATCTAAAAAGCTTGTAATCATTTAAACAGTAACATTTAAAACATTATAAAACATTAACAAAAATTTTTAACAATGATTTAACAAGAAAACATTTTACCTTCATTCATCCAAATGTGCAATATTTCCAGAATACCTAATACTTAACTCTGGCTTTCCCAATAGTTCATCAGCTTCAATAAGTACAGGGTGATCTTTTTTAAAGTGACAGTGTTTGGAGCGCCCTGTAGCGCGATCCAATAGCCGAAATGGCACCAAGCTTGGTATTTAGACTAATCAAGACATCGGAAAAAAGATTCCGTGAAAAAAATTTAGTTCCAAAAATCGCCGCTAGGTCATTTTGTGGCGCTTTGCAATGTATAAAATGTGAGAAAAGAAAAATACTAACACATACAATCGTACAGTTAAATTATTAATGTTTATTTACTACATTAACTTCCCCGCTGAGGAATTAGACCACCTTCAATGTGAGCACCGTTCTCAGAAATAACACCGTGCCTTCTGTGCACAACGTTCTCCACAGCCGTAAGAAGAGAGAAAATGAGCGTCCGACCCCAGGAGGTGGTGTGTGGTGCTGGTGCAAGGTGCAGCACCTCCTCCTCCTCCCAAAGTGTGCACCTCCTCCTCCTCCCAAAGTGTGCACCTCCTCCTCCTCCCAAAGTGCGCACCTCCTCACGAAGTGCCCACCTCCTCCCGAAGTGCCCACCTCCACCACCTAAGATAAGGGGATTAATTAAGGATTAGTGTTAATTAATTTTAATTGCGAGACTTAGAAATTTTTCGAAGCAATTTTTTTTTTTCAACTAGAGTAGGGTGGGAAATATTTTTTCAGCTTGTGAATTGTATTTAAAAATAGTAATTAAAAAGGGTCATTAATTAATTTTAATTGGGAAACTTAGAAATTTTTCGAAGCAATTTTTTTTTAACTAGAGTAGGCTATTCGATATACATGTTAGAGGTGAATTTTAAAAGTCAGTAATGGTTTAATTAAAAATGGTGATTAAGAAATAATGAGCGTACTTAAGATATTTTCGCGAGATTTTTTTTTTTTTTTTTTTTTTTTTTTTTTTTTTTAACAAAAGTACGCAGTTTGAATAGGAGTGTATGCAGTAGAAGGGAATGAAATAAATCAAACATGGTGATTCATTAATTTTAATTAGAGAACTTAAAATTTTTTCGAAGCATTTTTTTTTTTTTTAACTAGCGTAGTCCATTCGATATACAGGGTGTTCCGTTAAAGGGGTCCAATATTAATAGGGGTAATAGAGGAGATCACATGGAGCATAAATCAGTATATAAAGCCTGGTCGGATCTCAATAGTTTTCAAGTTACAGCAAATAGAATGAAAATTCGGAAAATTGTAAAAGAACCCTCATTGCTAAACTATCGATAATGCTACATAAAAACGAAGCACATATTTAGAAAGAGCAGAAAAAAACCTACAAAATGGCATCAATTGTATTAAAATAGCAATATTTATTGACGAGTTACAAGCCCTGAAACAGTGAAAAAAGTACGAAATCCAATATACATCAAAATAGTTAATCGTTAATTCCAAAAAGACAACTCTAGCTACAACAAGGAAAATGTAGTAAAATTTGGTCCATTCAGAAAACTTTCGAAAAAGCTTACAATGAACCATATCGGTTTAATTGTGTGAGAGAAATTAATCAGTTTCTTAGTTACAACTGCGCTTTCTTTGACACTAGCAAAGGTTAAACCCCGCCCATCACGATTGGAAAACCGCCTTTTTAATTACTCTCAACTATACATTTTCGATCATGCTTCTTCTGAGATGCAAAATTTTTAATTATTCAAGAGTTGGATGAACCAAAATAATTTTACAGTAATAGTCTACATTTTAAAGTGGTCTTTTATTGATATAAAGCTTAAGTTAAATTCCTTAAAATTAAACTGGTGGTGAAAATTCGGAAATAATTAAAAATATTGCGATTTGTAACTATGCAAGAAGTTTCAGTACATGTTTTACATGGACAATTATTGTATGTATATGTGCATCATAATTTATGATAGGAAATAATAATAACAAATAGCATAATAATTTTATTAATTATAAATTTAAAAAAGACACTAAATTTTTAATTAATTCATACAAACTTTGTAATTTACAATTTGAGTACACCACAGTCTGTGACTTACAAAATACTGTGCCAAAAAGTGTTGAAAATAAAAGAAAAATGACAAATAAAGAATTACATTCCACGTACTTTATGACATATGTGAAGCATAGTCTTCTGGCCTGCGCTGCACAGTTCAATGTCGGAAGGCAGGCGAACGGACATTATTATAATAGGTGTTCGAAGTTGCGCCCATTAACAGAATCGCACAGCCGACAGCGACGTCGTAAAGATTGGCGAACACGCCGAAAAACTCCGACGGAGTTGGGAATGTCTCCTGCAGCGACAACGATTCGCGCTAGTAAATCCTCCGGTGTATCCACAGGCGTTTCATACACCAGCGATTTAAGGTGTCCCCAAACAAAAAAGTCTAACGGATTGAGGTCTGGAGAGCGTGCAGGCCAAGCAACAGGTCCACTGCGTCCAATCCATTTCCCAGGATATGTTGAATTGAGGTGATTGCGAACACCTATGAAAAAATGTGCCGGTGCGCCATCGTGCATAAACCACATATTGTGGCGCAATGTTGCTGGCACATTTTGCAGTAACTGCGGTAAGATATCCCGTAGGAAAACCAAGTACGTACTGCCATTGAGTACATCTGGGAGTAAATATGGTCCTATGAGATAATCGCCGAGGACACCTGCCCATATGTTCACACTGAACTTTTGTTGTGCGTTCGACGGGAAAACAGTGTGCGGATTTGTATATGACCATGTGTGCATATTGTGCGTGTTTACCACGCCCTCTCTCGTAAATGTTGCTTCATCAGTAAATAAAATATTTTCCAGAAATTGTGGATTATTTTCTGTTACATTAAGCAACCAGCGTACGAATTCTGTCCGCTGAGCACAATCTGTTACTCATAACAGTTGTACCCGCTGCACATGAAAGGGGTGCATGTTTTCTGCACGCAGAACACGCCACACACTTTGGTGAGAAACACCGACTTCGGACGCAGCAGCTCGTGTACTCGTGGAGGGGTTATCTTTAAAAATATTCAGTACATCTTCTTCCATTGCAGGTGTTCGTACATGTCGAGGTTTCCCTGCATCAATGCTTGCTGTATTAAACGATCCAGTCTCCCGTAATCGTCTATCGATTTTTATGAAGAGTTTCGAACTTGGGCAACGTCTCCTTGGAAATTGCTCACGGTACATGCGCTGTGCTAGACATGCATTTCCATGAGCTTGCCCGTACATCAGATGCATGTCCGCATATTCTTCGTTAGAGTATTCCGGCATAATTATTATACATCAACTTACTACAATCCCACTTACAACAGCCTCCCTTTAACATAACGCCCACTGATGACTGCTGTTTTATTACACTTTTCTTCCTATACACATAGAAAATTTGCATAAAAAGTACTTCTTCTCATCATCCTGAAAGTTCATGGAGGAAACGCAGCAGTCACGGAGTTTGATTTAAGCCAAGGCGAGAGCTGCACAATATGTCATTCACTTGACCAGACTGAATAATGAAAGGGTATTGATAGAGGTTGATCAGAAATGTATAATTGAAAGATATTAAAACGGGGTGTTTACAATCGTCATGGGTGGAGTTTCGCTCTTTCCGAGCGTGCAACAGTACAGAGTTGTAACTAGGGAACTGCTTGATTTCTCCCATACAATTAAACTGATATGGTTTATTGTCAGCTTCTTCGAAAGCTTTCGGAATGGACCAAATTTTATAACATTTTCCTTGATGTAGGTAGAGTTGCATTTTTGGAATTAACGATTAATTATTTTGCTAAATATTTGATTTTGTATTTTTTCACTTTTTCAGTGCTTGTAACTCGCCATTAAATCTCAATATTCTAAAACAACTTATGTCATTTCGTATGATTTTTTCTGCTCTTTCGAAATATATGCTTCGTTTTTATGTAGCATTATCGATAGTTTAGCAATGAGGTTTTTTTTTACAAATTTCCGATTTTTCATTCTATTTGCTGTAACTTGAAAATTATTGAGATCGGCCAGGCATTATATACTGATTTATGCTCCGTGTGATCTCCTCTATTACCCCTATTAATATTGGACCCCTTTAACGGAACACCCTGTACATGTTAGAGTATATTACAGGTGAATTTTAAAAGTCAATAGTGGTTTAACTAAAAATGGTCATTCATTAATTTTAATTGGGGAACTTAGACATTTTTTGAAGCATTTTTTTTTTCTAAACGAGAGTACGCAGTTTGAATATGAGTGTATGCAGTAGAAGTGAATGAATAATTAAAAATAATAATTAAAAAGGGTCATTCATTAATTTTAATTGTAGAACTTAAGAAATTTTTGCGAGTTTTAGTTTTAAAAATTGCCAAAAAATAGAATTTTTAGTTTTAAAAGTCGCCAAAAGTAGGATTTTCAACTGAAAGTAATCTAAGATATAAACTCTCAACTGAAATGAATTTTGCCTTAAGGTGTGAGCTTTTGGCTAGAAGTGACCTAGAGTCAAAACTTCCTGGTCCCAGGAATCACCATGGGGGTTATAGTAAAAAATACAGGGTCCCGTATTAATTATACAGTACTAAATTTAACAGCTCGCCCCCTCCCCCTCCTCCCTTTTTTTACCCAGAGGGGTTGTTCGATGGACTAACAATACACACTTTCAAAAGTATAGAGTAATTTAAAAAGAAGAATTTTAACGTATATATATAAGTGTAAATAAACAAGAATGAAAAATCATGCATAGCATCATAATTCATGAATCACTTTCCACAAAAAAATACAGAGTGGTACCAAAAGAATTTTAACGTATATATAAAATAATAAATAAACAAGTATGAAAAATCATGCGTAGCGGTATAGTTTATGAATCACTTTCGAACATTATCGAAATGTTATGTGAACAAAATTTAATTTTATCAGCTAGTACATAGTTAATTAAAATAGTGAACAGATTCCCTTTAGAATAAAAAAGCATCCTTCACAAAAAACCAATTATGCATTAGATCCCTTCATACATTCAGTTCCTTGACCCCCCCCCTTTTTCCCCCCTTCAAAGTATAAACACGCATTAGACTATAAGACCCCTTCATAAAATAAATGAGATACATGCCCTATTCGAATAAAAAAAAAAACCTTCACAAAAACTGTAGGGGTTCCCTTTAGGAATAAAAAGGCCCCTTCACAAAAATCCAAAAGTCAATAATGGTTTAATTAAAGAGGGTATTAAGATTTTTTTTTCTTTTAAATCAAAAATAGAATTTAGAGTTAAAAATAGAATTTTTAGTTTTAAATGTTGCCAAAAGTAGGATTTTCAACTGAAAGTAATCTAAGATATAAACTCTCAACTGAAATGAATTTTGCCTTAAGGTGTGAGCTTTTAGCTAGAAGTGACCTAGAGTCAAAACTTCCTGGACCCAGGAATCACCACGGGGGTTATAGTAAAAAATACAGGGCCCCGTATGAATTATACAGTACTCAACTGAATAGCTCCCCCCTCCCCCCCCTTTTTTTGTTACCCAGAGGGGCCCTTCGATAGACTATCAATACGCACTTCCAAAAGTATAGAGTACTATAAAAAGAAGAATTTTAACGTATATATAAAATAAACAAGAATGAAAAATCATGCGTAGCGACATAATTCATGAATCACTTTCAAACATTATCGAAATGTTATGTGAACAAAATATAATTTTAGCATCTAGTGCATAGATAATTAAAATAGTGAACAGATCCCCTTTAGAATAAAAAAGCATGCTTCACAAAAATTCAATTATGCATAAGATCCATTCCTAAAATTAGGTAATTTACACCTTTCCCTTTTTATAAAATTCAAGTTAGGCTAAAAATACAGCTTATGCATCGATAGGTTCAAAATATATAGTTATAGATATTAAGCACCCTTCACAAAATAAATCCAATAGATTCATATTATATTACAACGACAGAAATACTAGGGATATTGACCATTCATAAAAATGCAAGTTCCGCTGTTTGAATGAAAATGCCCCTTCGCAATATATCCTGTAAAATTATTATGATTCCACAAATATTTTAAGAAATAGACTGCTATTCTCAAATGAATACGAATTCAGGCAATGTAGAAATAGGTTTTACACGAATGCATTTTTAGTATAACATTCAAATTTAGTTTTTAGAAAAAAGATTCATGTTTTACCAAATTTATCATACAAATCTGTAAAATAGGGTAGAACGTTTCATGAAAAATAATTGAATTTTCGATTGATTATGCTTTAAAATACATATTTATAACTGCAACTAAGATTTGAGTGTTACCCCCTCAACATGCATATCGCTGAATCATAATGAGTCATATTATCAGACAAGCGAAGATCTTGCTTTGATTTCACCCCGTATGCGATAATGAGTCACTCCGCGATAAGAAATACCTGAGACTCGTAATTTCTGACACATTTTTTGTAGGTAAATGAACTATTTAAAACCGTCAATGTATACGAATTATTTCGTGTAGTTCTATATAGGTGCTACTCTTCATATATACATATGGTGATATATACTAAAATCTGTTAAGTTTTAAAAGCCTTCACTGTGTATTCATTGTAAAATACAAGGCTCCCACTGGTCCGTTTTTTGAAAACCAGTATTTTTTTAGAAAGAAAATTGTGGTAGGTATTTGCAACAATTGCAACTTAAACGAGCTTCGAAGCTAGTTTCTACAAAATTTATAAAGCAGATTTTTCTTTAAATAAAAGTGGTGTTCAAAAAACGGACCGAGTGGGAGCCCTGAAAATAAGAACTAAGAAATATCCCTTAAGAATTTTGAGTATAAGAGACGGGTTTAAAGGAATTTGAACCTGTTTAAATGTACCTGTGTTTAAATGAATTTGATACAGCTTAGGGTAAAAAATATACAGGGGCCCCTATAAAATATAGGAATTAAATTTTAAATAATATAAAACTAAATTACATTAGTCTATGCTTTTTTTGCATAGAAAAATTATACTAAATAGAGTTTTTAGTATTTTAACTTAAAAACTTCTTTTGAGGAATGAATAACTAACCTTTTGACAAAGTTTTTATAAAATATATATTGTACTATTTAGTTAGGACATTATTTAAAAAATTTTTGTTTTTAATATTGAAAAAAAAAATGTATCTTACCTAAATATTTAAACCATAATGTACTGGAATTCATCCAAATTTGATCGACTGCATGCATGTCTTAAAAGAACTAAACGTGTTCGCTTATCTCTTAAAACCACGGGATATTATAACGTTATGGATAAAGCATAGGGTAGAATACAGTATGAATAGGTATTATAAAGCAGAATCATAAATTTTGCATACTTTACTCTCGTAGTATGTGAAATGATTGCTACTATTGCCTATATGAGAAAATGAATCATCAACGAATCTTATTAGTGTATGTTATATTTAACCAACAGGATTGAAATGCGTGAATTTTGACTAGAATTAATCATTGAATGTAAAAATGATTTATTTTTAGATCTAATATTTATATCGTTTAACATTTTAAAATATATACATAAATTAATCTTACCTTATTCACAAACTTGCAATCCCGTCTTCAATATATGACTACAGCATGAAAAAACATGCGTGCTACTTGTACAGCAACTAAGACCAGAAATGATTTCAGTACAAGTCCATTATCTTATCGTTAATCTATAGATTAGTAACATCACGTGACTGATTGCGATAACATTCTATATAAGATTTACTGATAAGAATACATTTCACTTCATTTCTCCCAAAAGCAAGTGTATGAGTTGTTTGTAAGATCTAGGTAAGTATCCTTACTTTATATGTTTAAAGTTGTAATATATGAATAGATATAATATTAATGTATTTTTTCAATATGTATGGTAGGCAAAAAGGAATAGGTAAGCAAAAAAGAATAGGTATTATTGCATGTTTCCTCTAATTTATTTTAAAAATAATTATTTTAAAAATACATACTAACAATTTATGCGATGAGTCACACAGCATGATGGGACGATATATGAAATTTATTTTTATATTATACAAGCTCCTATATACAATTCATATGCGTGAGCAAGATTATTTTTAGAATTTTTCACTCTTACACTCTATAGGCTATACTTTTAAAATAGTAGTATTCGAATACTCGTAAAATGTAATTATAGCTTAGTAATTTTCTAGTCTTTTAACTATGCCGTTAAAGGAGTATTGTCATATTTAACTAACAGGCTCGAACATGCGTACTAGAATTATTCACTGAATGTAAAAAAAAATGATTCCTATTTAGATCTAATATTTATATCGTTTAACATTTTAAAATCCTATTAAAAGTATATACATTAGTATGCTTGTGAAAGGCCTATTGTTAATACGAAACGTCGTGTGAAGTGTCCTGTTTCAGGGTTAAAAGTTTCGTGAAGGGGTCTGTTTGAAGGAGCCTGTTTCGAAATGACTTAAGAACGCACAATTTATTCCTAAACATTCAACTCGATTCGTTATATATGCTTTATTAAGTATTCAATAAAAAATAATAACTAAGAAAAAAAATTAAAAATAGTAATTAAGAGATACCCTTAAGAATTCTTGCGATAGGAGATTGGTTTTAATTAAATAGGTTAGTGAATCTATAATTCGATACAAGTCTTGTTAAAACAGAGATTATAGTTAAAATACACATTAATTATACAGCATTACACTATTACACAATGCGCTACCTCACCTATATTATCACAGAAATACCTTCGATAAAATTTAGACTAACAATACACACCTAAAAAATATATACAGAGTACCCAGAAAATGATAGGAATGAATGAAAAATTTTAACGTAAATTATAAAATAGGATCTACAATAAGTGACAATAAATAAATATGAAGGAAAAATCATGAGTCATGGTATACTTTATGAAACACTTTCCAATGCTATGTGACTATCGTTAAGAATTTGAAATAAGTGAATTAGATTTAATAATTCATACTGGAAATGTATTTTTTTAAAAATTAGTAGCTTCGCCTACTTTTAAATCATTCAAGACATATGATGAAGATTTAACCGCTGTAGAACGACTAAAAACTAGCATTTTAATGAACCAACCCATCTATGTTGGATTTTCTATTTTAGAATTATCTAAATTAGTTATATATGATTTTCATTACAATTTTATAAAGAAAACATACAAAGATCGTGCAGTTATACTCTTTACGGATATAGATTCCTTAACTTATCATATTCAAACACATAATATTTATAAGGATATGGAGCACCATCATGATTTTTTCGACTTTTCTGAATACTCGAAATCCCATCGTCTAAACCGCACAAGTTTCGAACCCACAAACATATAATCAGACTTGTCATTTTATAACCAGGACGCTAACCACAGGGCTAAGTGAGCCCCCGCTTATTTTATAGCCACCACGCTGACTATTGGGCTTAGTAAGCCCCAGGCTAATTTATATCCACCACGCTAACTATTGGGCTTAGTGAGCCCCAGGCTAACTTATACCCACCACGCTAACTTTTGGGCCTAGTGAACCCCCGCTTATTTTATAGCCACCATACTAACCACAGGGCTAAGTGAGCCCCCGCTTATTTTATAGTCACCATGCTAAGTATTAGGCTGAGTGAGCCCCAGGCTATTTTATACCCACTATGCTAACTAATGGGCTGAGTGAGCCCCAGTCTATTTTATACCCAACACGTTTACTGGGCTTAGTGTGTCCCCGCTTATTTTATAGCTACCACGATAACCACAGGGCTAAGTGAGCCCCCGCTTATTATATAGTCAACACGCTAACTACTGGGCTGAGTGAGCCCCAGGTTATTTAGTCGCATGAATATGATTTCCAAGGTATATGTCCTAACTTGATTTAGACCATTGCCTATAGTAAGATAAAGTTGGGAAGTAAATTGGTAAACTATATGTACATTTCTCTTGAAAACTCACTTGTATTTTCTTAAATATCTGCAGAAATCAGCATAGTTTATTAAAATTATATACATTCTCATTAGTTTATGAATCTACTAACTTATAATATCTATATGGTAACTTGGATTATTAGTATTCCCACTTAAAAATTTCTTTTGTAGATTTAATATGATAAACACTAACATGAGACTGACTAAACTTTTACCATTTTCATTTCAACTTAGTTTTAGGAAATTTAGCTACATAGCTTTAAATTTTACTGTTTAGTAAGTCTATTATTTCAAAGTATTATTTTTTAGTTCTAATATTCAAAACATATTCATATCGTTTTTCATAATAGGTATCAAATTAATTTAAAGTCATATTAAAATATATATACAAATACTATTCTTACCTAACACGCCAGCTAGCTAAGCACCCAACCGTCTCACACTAAGACTCTGAAAAAAGTGAATGCTTGTTCAGGGCCTTATCAGCTAATATAATCACTGATAAGATTTGATCACGTGATCTCTGACGTCACTGGTGACGTATTGAATGATACCACATGGTCACGTGATATCACTTAATCAGTGACGTCACATGTCACGTGATCAAATCTTATCAGTGATTATATTAGCTGATACGGCCCTGAACAAGCATTCACTTTTTTCAGAGTCTTAGTGTGAGACGGTTGGGTGCTTAGCTAGCTGGCGTGTTAGGTAAGAATAGTATTTGTATATATATTTTTAATATGACTTTAAATTAATTTGATACCTACTATGAAAAACGATATGAATATGTTTTGAATATTAGAACTAAAAAATAATACTTTGAAATAATAGACTTACTAAACAGTAAAATTTAAAGCTATGTAGCTAAATTTCCTAAAACTAAGTTGAAATGAAAATGGTAAAAGTTTAGTCAGTCTCATGTTAGTGTTTATCATATTAAATTTACAAAAGAAATTTTTAAGTGGGAATACTAATAATCCAAGTTACCATATAGATATTATAAGTTAGTAGATTCATAAACTAATGAGAATGTATATAATTTTAATAAACTGTGCTGATTTCTGCAGATATTTAAGAAAATACAAGTGAGTTTTCAAGAGAAATGTACATATAGTTTACCAATTTACTTCCCAGCTTTATCTTACTATAGGCAATGGTCTAAATCAAGTTAGGACATATACCTTGGAAATCATATTCATGCGACTAAATAACCTGGGGCTCACTCAGCCCAGTAGTTAGCGTGTTGACTATATAATAAGCGGGGGCTCACTTAGCCCTGTGGTTATCGTGGTAGCTATAAAATAAGCGGAGACACACTAAGCCCAGTAAACGTGTTGGGTAGAAAATAGCCTGGGGCTCACTCAGCCCATTAGTTAGCATAGTGGGTATAAAATAGCCTGGGGCTCACTCAGCCTAATACTTAGCATGGTGACTATAAAATAAGCGGGGGCTCACTTAGCCCTGTGGTTAGTATGGTGGCTATAAAATAAGCGGGGGTTCACTAGGCCCAAAAGTTAGCGTGGTGGGTATAAGTTAGCCTGGGGCTCACTAAGCCCAATAGTTAGCGTGGTGGATATAAATTAGCCTGGGGCTTACTAAGCCCAATAGTCAGCGTGGTGACTATAAAATAAGCGGGGGCTCACTTAGCCCTGTGGTTAGCGTCCTGGTTATAAAATGACAAGTCTGATTATATGTTTGTGGGTTCGAAACTTGTGCGGTTTAGACGATGGGATTTCGAGTATTCAGAAAAGTCTAAAAAATCATGATGGTGCTCCATATCCTTATAAGTATTATGTGTTTGAATATGATAAGTTAAGGAATCTATATCCGTAAAGAGTATAACTGCACGATCTTTGTATGTTTTCTTTATAAAATTGTAATGAAAATCATATATAACTAATTTAGATAATTCTAAAATAGAAAATCCAACATAGATGGGTTGGTTCATTAAAATGCTAGTTTTTAGTCGTTCTACAGCGGTTAAATCTTCATCATATGTCTTGAATGATTTAAAAGTAGGCGAAGCTACTAATTTTAAAAAAAATACATTTCCAGTATGAATTATTAAATCTAATTCACTTATTTCAAATTCTTAACGATAGTCACATAGCATTGGAAAGTGTTTCATAAAGTATACCATGACTCATGATTTTTCCTTCATATTTATTTATTGTCACTTATTGTAGATCCTATTTTATAATTTACGTTAAAATTTTTCATTCATTCCTATCATTTTCTGGGTACTCTGTATATATTTTTTAGGTGTGTATTGTTAGTCTAAATTTTATCGAAGGTATTTCTGTGATAATATAGGTGAGGTAGCGCATTGTGTAATACAGTGTAATGCTGTATAATTAATGTGTATTTTAACTATAATCTCTGTTTTAACAAGACTTGTATCGAATTAGATTCACTAACCTATTTAATTAAAACCAATCTCCTATCGCAAGAATTCTTAAGGGTATCTCTTAATTACTATTTTTAATTTTATTTCTTAGTTATTATTTTTTATTGAATACTTAATAAAGCATATATAACGAATCGAGTTGAATGTTTAGGAATAAATTGTGCGTTCTTAAGTCATTTCGAAACAGGCTCCTTCAAACAGACCCCTTCACGAAACTTTTAACCCTAAAACAGGACACTTCACACAACGTTTCGTATTAACAATAGGCCTTTCACAAGCATACTAATGTATATACTTTTAATAGGATTTTAAAATGTTAAACGATATAAATATTAGATCTAAATATGAATCATTTTTTTTTTACATTCAGTGAATAATTCTAGTCAAAATTCACGCATGTTCGAGCCTGTTAGTTAAATATGACAATACTCCTTTAACGGCATAGTTAAAAGACTAGAAAATTACTAAGCTATAATTACATTTTACGAGTATTCGAATACTACTATTTTAAAAGTATAGCCTATAGAGGGTAAGAGTGAAAAATTCTAAAAATAATCTTGCTCACGCATATGAATTGTATATAGGAGCTTGTATAATATAAAAATAAATTTCATATATCGTCCCATCATGCTGTGTGACTCATCGCATAAATTGTTAGTATGTATTTTTAAAATAAATTAGAGGAAACATGCAATAATACCTATTCTTTTTTGCTTACCTATTCCTTTTTGCCTACCATACATATTGAAAAAATACATTATTATTATATCTATTCATATATTATAACTTTAAACATATAAAGTAAGGATACTTACCTAGATCTTACAACCAACTGATACACTTGCTTTTGGGAGAAATGAATTGAAATGTATTCTTATCAGTAAATCTTATATAGAATGTTATCGCAATCAGTCACGTGATGTTACTAATCTATAGATTAACGATAAGATAATGGACTTGTACTGAAATCATTTCTGGTCTTAGTTGCTGTACAAGTAGCACGCATGTTTTTTCATGCTGTAGTCATATATTGAAGACGGGATTGCAAGTTTGTGAATAAGGTAAGATTAATTTATGTATATATTTTAAAATGTTAAACGATATAAATATTAGATCTAAAAATAAATCATTTTTACATTCAATGATTAATTCTAGTCAAAATTCACGCATTTCAAGCCTGTTGGTTAAATATAACATACACTAATAAGATTCGTTGATGATTCATTTTCTCATATAGGCAATAGTAGCAATCATTTCACATACTACGAGAGTAAATTATGCAAAATTTATGATTCTGCTTTATAATACCTATTCATACTGTATTCTACCCTATGCTTTATCCATAACGTTATAATATCCCGTGGTTTTAAGAGATAAGCGAACACGTTTAGTTCTTTTAAGACATGCATGCAGTCGATCAAATTTGGATGAATTCCAGTACATTATGGTTTAAATATTTAGGTAAGATAAATTTTTTTTTCAATATTAAAAACAAAAATTTTTTAAATAATGTCCTAACTAAATAGTACAATATATATTTTATAAAAACTAAGTCAAAAGGTTAGTTATTCATTCCTCAAAAGAAGTTTTTAAGTTAAAATACTAAAAACTCTATTTAGTATAATTTTTCTATACAAAAAAAGCATAGACTAATGTAATTTAGTTTTATATTATTTAAAATTTAATTCCTATATTTTATAGGATGCCCTATAGGGGCCCCTGTATATTTTTTACCCTAAGCTGTATAAAATTCATTTAAACACAGGTACATTTAAACAGGTTCAAATTCCTTTAAACCCGTCTCTTATACTCAAAATTCTTAAGGGATATTTCTTGGTTCTTATTTTACAATGAATACACAGTGAAGGCTTTTAAAACTTAACAGATTTTAGTATATATCACCATATGTATATATGAAGAGTAGCACCTATATAGAACTACACGAAATAATTCGTATACATTGACGGTTTTAAATAGTTCATTTACCTACAAAAAATGTGTCAGAAATTACGAGTCTCAGGTATTTCTTATCGCGGAGTGACTCATTATCGCATACGGGGTGAAATCAAAGCAAGATCTTCGCTTGTCTGATAATATGACTCATTATGATTCAGCGATATGCATGTTGAGGGGGTAACACTCAAATCTTAGTTGCAGTTATAAATATGTATTTTAAAGCATAATCAATCGAAAATTCAATTATTTTTCATGAAACGTTCTACCCTATTTTACAGATTTGTATGATAAATTTGGTAAAACATGAATCTTTTTTCTAAAAACTAAATTTGAATGTTATACTAAAAATGCATTCGTGTAAAACCTAATTCTACATTGCCTGAATTCGTATTCATTTGAGAATAGCAGTCTATTTCTTAAAATATTTGTGGAATCATAATAATTTTACAGGATATATTGCGAAGGGGCATTTTCATTCAAACAGCGGAATTTGCATTTTTATGAAAGGTCAATATCCCTAGTATTTCTGTCGTTGTAATATAATATGAATCTATTGGATTTATTTTGTGAAGGGTGCTTAATATCTATAACTATATATTTTGAACCTATCGATGCATAAGCTGTATTTTTAGCCTAACTTGAATTTTATAAAAAGGGAAAGGTGTAAATTACCTAATTTTAGGAATGGATCTTATGCATAATTGAATTTTTGTGAAGCATGCTTTTTTATTCTAAAGGGGATCTGTTCACTATTTTAATTATCTATGCACTAGATGCTAAAATTATATTTTGTTCACATAACATTTTGATAATGTTTGAAAGTGATTCATGAATTATGTCGCTACGCATGATTTTTCATTCTTGTTTATTTTATATATACGTTAAAATTCTTCTTTTTATAGTACTCTATACTTTTGGAAGTGCGTATTGTTAGTCTATCGAAGGGCCCCTCTGGGTAACAAAAAAGGGGGGGGGAGGGGGAGGGGGGAGCTATTCAGTTGAGTACTGTATAATTCATACGGGGCCCTGTATTTTGTACTATAACCCCCGTGGTGATTCCTGGGTCCAGGAAGTTTTGACTCTAGGTCACTTCTAGCTAAAAGCTCACACCTTAAGGCAAAATTCATTTCAGTTGAGAGTTTATATCTTAGATTACTTTCAGTTGAAAATCCTACTTTTGGCAACATTTAAAACTAAAAATTCTATTTTTAACTCTAAATTCTATTTTTGATTTAAAAGAAAAAAAAATCTTAATACCCTCTTTAATTAAACCATTATTGACTTTTGGATTTTTGTGAAGGGGCCTTTTTATTCCTAAAGGGAACCCCTACAGTTTTTGTGAAGGGTTTTTTTTTATTCGAATGGGGCATGTATCTCATTTATTTTATGAAGGGGTCTTATAGTCTAATGCGTGTTTACAGTTAGAAGGGGGGAAAAAGGGGGGGGGGTCAATGAACTGAATGTATGAAGGGATCTAATGCATAATTGGTTTTTTGTGAAGGATGCTTTTTTATTCTAAAGGGAATCTGTTCACTATTTTAATTAACTATGTACTAGCTGATAAAATTAAATTTTGTTCGCATAACATTTCGATAATGTTCGAAAGTGATTCATAAACTATACCGCTACGCATGATTTTTCATACTTGTTTATTTATTATTTTATATATACGTTAAAATTCTTTTGGTACCACTCTGTATTTTTTTGTGGAAAGTGATTCATGAATTATGATGCTATGCATGATTTTTCATTCTTGTTTATTTACACTTTTATATATACGTTAAAATTCTTCTTTTTATATTACTCTATACTTTTGAAAGTGTGTATTGTTAGTCCATCGAACAACCCCTCTGGGTAAAAAAATGGAGGAGGGGGAGGGGGCGAGCTGTTAAATTTAGTACTGTATAATTCATACGGGACCCTGTATTTTTTACTATAACCCCCATGGTGATTCCTGGGACCAGGAAGTTTTGACTCTAGGTCACTTCTAGCCAAAAGCTCACACCTTAAGGCAAAATTCATTTCAGTTGAGAGTTTATATCTTAGATTACTTTCAGTTGAAAATCCTACTTTTGGCGACTTTTAAAACTAAAAATTCTATTTTTTGGCAATTTTTAAAACTAAAACTCGCAAAAATTTCTTAAGTTCTACAATTAAAATTAATGAATGACCCTTTTTAATTATTATTTTTAATTATTCATTCACTTCTACTGCATACACTCATATTCAAACTGCGTACTCTCGTTTAGAAAAAAAAATGCTTCAAAAAATGTCTAAGTTCCCCAATTAAAATTAATGAATGACCATTTTTAGTTAAACCACTATTGACTTTTAAAATTCACCTGTAATATACTCTAACATGTATATCGAATGGACTACGCTAGTTAAAAAAAAAAAAATGCTTCGAAAAAATTTTAAGTTCTCTAATTAAAATTAATGAATCACCATTTTTGATTTATTTCATTCCCTTCTACTGCATACACTCCTATTCAAACTGCGTACTTTTGTTAAAAAAAAAAAAAAAAAAAAAATCCCGCGAAAATATCTTAAGTACGCTCATTATTTCTTAATCACCATTTTTAATTAAACCATTACTGACTTTTAAAATTCACCTCTAACATGTATATCGAATAGCCTACTCTAGTTAAAAAAAAAATTGCTTCGAAAAATTTCTAAGTTTCCCAATTAAAATTAATTAATGACCCTTTTTAATTACTATTTTTAAATACAATTCACAAGCTGAAAAAATATTTCCCACCCTACTCTAGTTGAAAAAAATAATTGCTTCGAAAAATTTCTAAGTCTCGCAATTAAAATTAATTAACACTAATCCTTAATTAATCCCCTTATCTTAGGTGGTGGAGGTGGGCACTTCGGGAGGAGGTGGGAACTTCGTGAGGAGGTGCGCACTTTGGGAGGAGGAGGAGGTGCACACTTTGGGAGGAGGAGGAGGTGCACACTTTGGGAGGAGGAGGAGATGCTGCACCTTGCACCAGCACCACACACCACCTCCTGGGGTTGGACGCTCATTTTCTCTCTACTGCCGTACGTAACATATCACGAGGAATATTCCGCACTGTCTTTGTTATGTTTTCCTTTAGAATAGACAAATTTGATACTCCACCAACATAAACTTGATATTTCAAATAACCTCAGTGCCAAAAAGCGCATGGCGTGAGGTCAGGGTAAAGAGGCGGCCATGCAACTGGAAAACTCCGACTTATGACTCTATCATCAGTGAAGGTTTAGCGCAACAGCTGCTTTACCTTATTACCAATGTGTGGCGGAGCACCATCCTGCATAAAGATTGTCTGTTGGAGACGGTTTCTTTGCTGAAGTTGTGGAATAACAAACGTTTGCAGCATTTCGTGGTACTTTTCTGCATTTATGGTGCACGTTTCGGGTCTTGTCGAAGTGATGGTCTAAAAAAAGAATGGCCCAATTACGAATTCGGCTGTGAAACCACACCAAACAGTGACTTTTGGGGAATTTAATGGGATTTCATGCACGGTGTGGGGATGCTCAGAAGCCCAAATTCGGCTATTTTGTGCGTTTATGGACCCATTGAGATAAAAATGGCACTCATCTCCCCACAGAATGTGCCATGGGAAAGCATCATCAAATTCTACCCTGGCAAGAAACGATAGAGCGAATGTCACTCGCTTATCATAATCACTTGGTTTCAGTTCGTGCAAGAGGCTGGTTTTGTAGGGGTAAAATCCAATAACGCGCCGCAAAACTCTCCATACCGTGGAATAATTCATGTCCAATTGTAGAGCTACACCCCGGGCGCTGCTAGTACCAGCAATGGTTCCCTGCGATCCTTCGACAATTGCAGTTGCCACATCAGTTATTACATCTTCTGATACTTGTTTACGTCCTCTCCCAGCGCGAATGGTCAGTGACCCCGTTTCCTCGAACTTCTTAATAATTTTCTTAAGACCATTCAGCGATAAAGGCCCCTTTCGTAATTTTTTTCTGGTTCGAAATTCCCGAAGAGCTGCGGATGCATTACATTGATTCATAGAATACAGCTTCACCAGTAACGCACGTTCCGGTAACGTGAGAGGCATGTCCACTGGAGCTCGTTTACTTCAGCTGAGATTATTTCTCGGAGCTGTCTACTACTTGCTTTTATAGCCCCTATTACTGGCGCTGTCATCTCACAACATTTGCATTTTTCTTTGATACCCGTGTTTTATGCTAATTCTCGTTATTGTAAGCTACAGCAGCGCCACAAATGCACTAGTGGCGATTTTTGGAACTAAATTTTTTTTCACGGAATCCTTTTTCCCATGTCTTGATTAGTCTAAATACCAAGTTTGGTGCCATTTCGGCTATTAGATCGCTCTGCAGGGTGCTCCAAACACTGTCACTTTAAAAAAGATCACCCTGTATTTTAATACATTACTATATAAATTCAAAATTTCCTGAAAAGAAAATAGTTTTAATATAAAATTTTACAATTCTGTAACGATACAACTGCAAAATAAACTTCTAATATATTAATACATACCAAAATTTGTACAAATATTTCATTCATCCATCATCTTTCATCCATCATCGTACTTGGGTTCAAGATTTCATTCTCTTTCATAACACACAATATATGTTACAAATAATGAAACAATATATGCAAATTCATTTTAAACATATTCCAATTCAATAATTTCTGCAAGCTTTTATATTCAAATTTCAGCCAGAACAAAATTAAACTTTCATTAGCATAAAAGTACTAAACTGATAAAACAGCAAATTTCAATTACCTTATATCAAAGTTCACGCGTTGAAGTCGACTTAACCTTTAAATTTACCCTTCACCAAGTTAACCGGAACCATAAAGTGGTATTATCCAATGTTAAAAGAATCAAAACGGATTTAATGAAATAAACTTTAACGTACCCGCGAATTGGGTCTTCCTGCAAGAGTTACACCTTCGTCGAGCACTACCCCCTGCAGACTGTCTGGTTGATTACATTTTTCACCTCTAACGAGACGTTACAAAAGGCCGCTCGAGATCCGGAGGATGGAAGGGCAAAGGCACTTATTGCATTCCAGCGGAATTTTAAATTGGTTTACAAGGTAAAATTAAATCCAACCATATACATGAAAATTGACCTTATACATTATCTTATAGTTAAAACTGTAAGAATGATAACTTGATACAAAAATAAAACTGAGCCATTTAATATCACAGGATTCCACACATACATTTCAATGCAATGAGGGTTTTTTAACAATAAATCCAAGAACAAAATTAACAATTCAAAAACATTTTCAATTTAAACTCCGTTAAATCAAATTTGGTAAGTGGGTTGGTGAAGATGTCCGTGAAGTTTTCCTTACTTTTAACATACTTTAATTCAGAAACATTTTTGTATACTAAATCTCTTATAAAAATAATTTTACATCTGTGTGTTTAGACCTGTGATTTTCAATAGGGATTTGAGCCCAACCAACAATAAAGATTTTCTTTTTCATCAAATTATTTTTCGACCAATGCATTCGTCCATTATTCTATAAAACCTCAAAAGTTCTCTAGCAGCTTCCGTCATGGCAATGAATTCGGATTCCATGGTTCATAAACTTATACATTTTTCTTTAAAGGCCTCCACATTATTGGTGAATAATCTAAAAACAACATCTGACCCCCATTGAAATTCTATTATCCCTATTGGTAGTAAAATTGGCGTCTGAATATGCAATTACATGTACATTTGTAGAATTTAAATTTAATTTCAAAAATTTAGTCAAACGAACATAACATACCCCAACAGCTTTAGTTATCTATTCCAGTGTACTAATACCGGATTATTCTGCATTTGACTGATAGCCCAGTCAAATTGTAGTTTGAGGTGGAAAATTCTGGTGTAATTCTTTTTAGTGGCTTATTTTATGTTTTTTGGGGTGCTGAATACGAATCTGAAGTTTTCCAACAAAATTTCGTTCGGCAAATTGGTTTTTTTTACAAAAAACCTGTAAAAACACGGACTTTTTTCGTTTTTTTTCAAAATAACTCCAAAATTGTGCATTTTGCGTGAAAGTCGGCAATATATGAGTTAAAGAGAATACAATTTCTTACATTTTATGTATTGAAAGTTTTTTTTCTATGATCAATGGTTTAGCCGTGAGAGTGCCTCAAAAATGGGTATTAAAAACAAAAACGGTAAAAAAACGGGAATTACGGCATTGTATGTCGATGTAACATGGAAGCAAACCATTTAACGCAAATATTAACATCAGTGATACTAAAGATTATATTATTGACTATATTTTATGCACTTAAGGTAGGGGAAAAGTGTGGATCTGGCACCAGTGGAAGTTTTGAGCAGTGGAGTATCTCCACCTACTCTCAAGAGTCAAAGGTTCTCCTCCTCCGGAGAGCTAGTACTCTAAGAGAATATAAAATTTTGAAAAAGGGGGGTAAAATTTGGTACAGGAGATAAAACTATCTAAAATCGTCGAAAAACAGTAATTTTTGGAAAATAGCAATAAACACTTTAAAAAAATCCATTGAACAATTACATAAATATAATAATGAATCCTCTTCAGACACACAAACAATATTTTTAATTCAAAACTTAACATTTAAATATGTGTACGTTTGTCCTCCCCCCCCCCCCCCGCATTCTAGAAATTTCTGAAATGGCAGTTTCCTTGCAGGCAAATATGCAACAGATTTTCGCCATTTTAAAAAGATATTTACTGAAATATAGATTTTTTGAAAACCAATATGCTTTTAAAAGAACTGTTTATAATGCTGTCCAAAAAAGGAAATATTAAGTGCTGATAAGCTCAAGATGAACGCAAATTAAATATGGGCTTCGGCGGGAGTGTCAAATGGCAGATGCTGATGCAATTACTGATGCTGGCAATCGTTTTTTGACTTCCTTGTACAAATTATCTGACAAGGAAGATTCATGTTTTACCAAATTTATCATACAAATCTGTAAAATAGGGTAGAACGTTTCATGAAAAATAATTGAATTTTCGATTGATTATGCTTTAAAATACATATTTATAACTGCAACTAAGATTTGAGTGTTACCCCCTCAACATGCATATCGCTGAATCATAATGAGTCATATTATCAGACAAGCGAAGATCTTGCTTTGATTTCACCCCGTATGCGATAATGAGTCACTCCGCGATAAGAAATACCTGAGACTCGTAATTTCTGACACATTTTTTGTAGGTAAATGAACTATTTAAAACCGTCAATGTATACGAATTATTTCGTGTAGTTCTATATAGGTCCTACTCTTCATATATACATATGGTGATATATACTAAAATCTGTTAAGTTTTAAAAGCCTTCACTGTGTATTCATTGTAAAATACAAGGCTCCCACTGGTCCGTTTTTTGAAAACCAGTATTTTTTTAGAAAGAAAATTGTGGTAGGTATTTGCAACAATTGCAACTTAAACGAGCTTCGAAGCTAGTTTCTACAAAATTTATAAAGCAGATTTTTCTTTAAATAAAAGTGGTGTTCAAAAAACGGACCGAGTGGGAGCCCTGAAAATAAGAACTAAGAAATATCCCTTAAGAATTTTGAGTATAAGAGACGGGTTTAAAGGAATTTGAACCTGTTTAAATGTACCTGTGTTTAAATGAATTTGATACAGCTTAGGGTAAAAAATATACAGGGGCCCCTATAAAATATAGGAATTAAATTTTAAATAATATAAAACTAAATTACATTAGTCTATGCTTTTTTTGTATAGAAAAATTATACTAAATAGAGTTTTTAGTATTTTAACTTAAAAACTTCTTTTGAGGAATGAATAACTAACCTTTTGACAAAGTTTTTATAAAATATATATTGTACTATTTAGTTAGGACATTATTTAAAAAATTTTTGTTTTTAATATTGAAAAAAAAAATGTATCTTACCTAAATATATAAACCATAATGTACTGGAATTCATCCAAATTTGATCGACTGCATGCATGTCTTAAAAGAACTAAACGTGTTCGCTTATCTCTTAAAACCACGGGATATTATAACGTTATGGATAAAGCATAGGGTAGAATACAGTATGAATAGGTATTATAAAGCAGAATCATAAATTTTGCATACTTTACTCTCGTAGTATGTGAAATGATTGCTACTATTGCCTATATGAGAAAATGAATCATCAACGAATCTTATTAGTGTATGTTATATTTAACCAACAGGCTTGAAATGCGTGAATTTTGACTAGAATTAATCATTGAATGTAAAAAAGATTTATTTTTAGATCTAATATTTATATCGTTTAACATTTTAAAATATATACATAAATTAATCTTACCTTATTCACAAACTTGCAATCCCGTCTTCAATATATGACTACAGCATGAAAAAACATGCGTGCTACTTGTATAGCAACTAGACCAGAAATGATTTCAGTACAAGTCCATTATCTTATCGTTAATCTATAGATTAGTAACATCACGTGACTGATTGCGATAACATTCTATATAAGATTTACTGATAAGAATACATTTCAATTCATTTCTCCCAAAAGCAAGTGTATGAGTTGGTTGTAAGATCTAGGTAAGTATCCTTACTTTATATGTTTAAAGTTGTAATATATGAATAGATATAATATTAATGTATTTTTTCAATATATATGGTAGGCAAAAAGGAATAGGTAAGCAAAAAATAATAGGTATTATTGCATGTTTCCTCTAATTTATTTTAAAAATAATTATTTTAAAAATACATACTAACAATTTATGCGATGAGTCACACAGCATGATGGGACGATATATGAAATTTATTTTTATATTATACAAGCTCCTATATACAATTCATATGCGTGAGCAAGATTATTTTTAGAATTTTTCACTCTTACACTCTATAGGCTATACTTTTAAAATAGTAGTATTCGAATACTCGTAAAATGTAATTATAGCTTAGTAATTTTCTAGTCTTTTAACTATGCCGTTAAAGGAGTATTGTCATATTTAACTAACAGGCTCGAACATGCGTGAATTTTGACTAGAATTATTCACTGAATGTAAAAAAAAATGATTCCTATTTAGATCTAATATTTATATCGTTTAACATTTTAAAATCCTATTAAAAGTATATACATTAGTATGCTTGTGAAAGGCCTATTGTTAATACGAAACGTTGTGTGAAGTGTCCTGTTTCAGGGTTAAAAGTTTCGTGAAGGGGTCTGTTTGAAGGAGCCTGTTTCGAAATGACTTAAGAACGCACAATTTATTCCTAAACATTCAACTCGATTCGTTATATATGCTTTATTAAGTATTCAATAAAAAATAATAACTAAGAAATAAAATTAAAAATAGTAATTAAGAGATACCCTTAAGAATTCTTGCGATAGGAGATTGGTTTTAATTAAATAGGTTAGTGAATCTATAATTCGATACAAGTCTTGTTAAAACAGAGATTATAGTTAAAATACACATTAATTATACAGCATTACACTATTACACAATGCGCTACCTCACCTATATTATCACAGAAATACCTTCGATAAAATTTAGACTAACAATACACACCTAAAAAATATATACAGAGTACCCAGAAAATGATAGGAATGAATGAAAAATTTTAACGTAAATTATAAAATAGGATCTACAATAAGTGACAATAAATAAATATGAAGGAAAAATCATGAGTCATGGTATACTTTATGAAACACTTTCCAATGCTATGTGACTATCTTTAAGAATTTGAAATAAGTGAATTAGATTTAATAATTCATACTGGAAATGTATTTTTTAAAAAATTAGTAGCTTCGCCTACTTTTAAATCATTCAAGACATATGATGAAGATTTAATCGCTGTAGAACGACTAAAAACTAGCATTTTAATGAACCAACCCATCTATGTTGGATTTTCTATTTTAGAATTATCTAAATTAGTTATATATGATTTTCATTACAATTTTATAAAGAAAACATACAAAGATCGTGCAGTTATACTCTTTACGGATATAGATTCCTTAACTAATCATATTCAAACACATAATATTTATAAGGATATGGAGCACCATCATGATTTTTTCGACTTTTCTGAATACTCGAAATCCCATCGTCTAAACCGCACAAGTTTCGAACCCACAAACATATAATCAGACTTGTCATTTTATAACCAGGACGCTAACCACAGGGCTAAGTGAGCCCCCGCTTATATTATATCCACCACGCAAACTATTGGGCTTAGTGAGCCCCAGGCTAACTTATACCCACCACGCTAACTTTTGGGCCTAGTGAACCCCCGCTTATTTTATAGCCACCATACTAACCACAGGGCTAAGTGAGCCCCCGCTTATTTTATAGTCACCATGCTAAGTATTAGGCTGAGTGAGCCCCAGGCTATTTTATACCCACTATGCTAACTAATGGGCTGAGTGAGCCCCAGGCTATTTTATACCCAACACGTTTACTGGGCTTAGTGTGTCCCCGCTTATTTTATAGCTACCACGATAACCACAGGGCTAAGTGAGCCCCCGCTTATTATATAGTCAACACGCTAACTACTGGGCTGAGTGAGCCCCAGGTTATTTAGTCGCATGAATATGATTTCCAAGGTATATGTCCTAACTTGATTTAGACCATTGCCTATAGTAAGATAAAGTTGGGAAGTAAATTGGTAAACTATATGTACATTTCTCTTGAAAACTCACTTGTATTTTCTTAAATATCTGCAGAAATCAGCATAGTTTATTAAAATTATATACATTCTCATTAGTTTATGAATCTACTAACTTATAATATCTATATGGTAACTTGGATTATTAGTATTCCCACTTAAAAATTTCTTTTGTAGATTTAATATGATAAACACTAACATGAGACTGACTAAACTTTTACCATTTTCATTTCAACTTAGTTTTAGGAAATTTAGCTACATAGCTTTAAATTTTACTGTTTAGTAAGTCTATTATTTCAAAGTATTATTTTATAGTTCTAATATTCACAACATATTCATATCGTTTTTCATAGTAGGTATCAAATTAATTTAAAGTCATATTAAAATATATATACAAATACTATTCTTACCTAACACGCCAGCTAGCTAAGCACCCAACCGTCTCACACTAAGACTCTGAAAAAAGTGAATGCTTGTTCAGGGCCTTATCAGCTAATATAATCACTGATAAGATTTGATCACGTGATCTCTGACGTCACTGGTGACGTATTGAATGATACCACATGGTCACGTGATATCACTTAATCAGTGACGTCACATGTCACGTGATCATATCTTATCAGTGATTATATTAGCTGATAAGGCCCTGAACAAGCATTCACTTTTTTCAGAGTCTTAGTGTGAGACGGTTGGGTGCTTAGCTAGCTGGCGTGTTAGGTAAGAATAGTATTTGTATATATATTTTTAATATGACTTTAAATTAATTTGATACCTACTATGAAAAACGATATGAATATGTTTTGAATATTAGAACTAAAAAATAATACTTTGAAATAATAGACTTACTAAACAGTAAAATTTAAAGCTATGTAGCTAAATTTCCTAAAACTAAGTTGAAATGAAAATGGTAAAAGTTTAGTCAGTCTCATGTTAGTGTTTATCATATTAAA
This sequence comes from Maratus michaelseni, assembly GCA_963931845.1. Taxonomy (NCBI): domain Eukaryota; kingdom Metazoa; phylum Arthropoda; class Arachnida; order Araneae; family Salticidae; genus Maratus; species Maratus michaelseni. Next base: position 83,604,615 of record OZ007586.1, read on the forward strand.
TTTACAAAAGAAATTTTTAAGTGGGAATACTAATAATCCAAGTTACCATATAGATATTATAAGTTAGTAGATTCATAAACTAATGAGAATGTATATAATTTTAATAAACTGTGCTGATTTCTGCAGATATTTAAGAAAATACAAGTGAGTTTTCAAGAGAAATGTACATATAGTTTACCAATTTACTTCCCAGCTTTATCTTACTATAGGCAATGGTCTAAATCAAGTTAGGACATATACCTTGGAAATCATATTCATGCGACTAAATAACCTGGGGCTCACTCAGCCCAGTAGTTAGCGTGTTGACTATATAATAAGCGGGGGCTCACTTAGCCCTGTGGTTATCGTGGTAGCTATAAAATAAGCGGGGACACACTAAGCCCAGTAAACGTGTTGGGTAGAAAATAGCCTGGGGCTCACTCAGCCCATTAGTTAGCATAGTGGGTATAAAATAGCCTGGGGCTCACTCAGCCTAATACTTAGCATGGTGACTATAAAATAAGCGGGGGCTCACTTAGCCCTGTGGTTAGTATGGTGGCTATAAAATAAGCGGGGGTTCACTAGGCCCAAAAGTTAGCGTGGTGGGTATAAGTTAGCCTGGGGCTCACTAAGCCCAATAGTTAGCGTGGTGGATATAAATTAGCCTGGGGCTTACTAAGCCCAATAGTCAGCGTGGTGACTATAAAATAAGCGGGGGCTCACTTAGCCCTGTGGTTAGCGTCCTGGTTATAAAATGACAAGTCTGATTATATGTTTGTGGGTTCGAAACTTGTGCGGTTTAGACGATGGGATTTCGAGTATTCAGAAAAGTCTAAAAAATCATGATGGTGCTCCATATCCTTATAAGTATTATGTGTTTGAATATGATAAGTTAAGGAATCTATATCCGTAAAGAGTATAACTGCACGATCTTTGTATGTTTTCTTTATAAAATTGTAATGAAAATCATATATAACTAATTTAGATAATTCTAAAATAGAAAATCCAACATAGATGGGTTGGTTCATTAAAATGCTAGTTTTTAGTCGTTCTACAGCGGTTAAATCTTCATCATATGTCTTGAATGATTTAAAAGTAGGCGAAGCTACTAATTTTTAAAAAAATACATTTCCAGTATGAATTATTAAATCTAATTCACTTATTTCAAATTCTTAACGATAGTCACATAGCATTGGAAAGTGTTTCATAAAGTATACCATGACTCATGATTTTTCCTTCATATTTATTTATTGTCACTTATTGTAGATCCTATTTTATAATTTACGTTAAAATTTTTCATTCATTCCTATCATTTTCTGGGTACTCTGTATATATTTTTTAGGTGTGTATTGTTAGTCTAAATTTTATCGAAGGTATTTCTGTGATAATATAGGTGAGGTAGCGCATTGTGTAATACAGTGTAATGCTGTATAATTAATGTGTATTTTAACTATAATCTCTGTTTTAACAAGACTTGTATCGAATTAGATTCACTAACCTATTTAATTAAAACCAATCTCCTATCGCAAGAATTCTTAAGGGTATCTCTTAATTACTATTTTTAATTTTATTTCTTAGTTATTATTTTTTATTGAATACTTAATAAAGCATATATAACGAATCGAGTTGAATGTTTAGGAATAAATTGTGCGTTCTTAAGTCATTTCGAAACAGGCTCCTTCAAACAGACCCCTTCACGAAACTTTTAACCCTAAAACAGGACACTTCACACAACGTTTCGTATTAACAATAGGCCTTTCACAAGCATACTAATGTATATACTTTTAATAGGATTTTAAAATGTTAAACGATATAAATATTAGATCTAAATATGAATCATTTTTTTTTACATTCAGTGAATAATTCTAGTCAAAATTCACGCATGTTCAAGCCTGTTAGTTAAATATGACAATACTCCTTTAACGGCATAGTTAAAAGACTAGAAAATTACTAAGCTATAATTACATTTTACGAGTATTCGAATACTACTATTTTAAAAGTATAGCCTATAGAGGGTAAGAGTGAAAAATTCTAAAAATAATCTTGCTCACGCATATGAATTGTATATAGGAGCTTGTATAATATAAAAATAAATTTCATATATCGTCCCATCATGCTGTGTGACTCATCGCATAAATTGTTAGTATGTATTTTTAAAATAATTATTTTTAAAATAAATTAGAGGAAACATGCAATAATACCTATTCTTTTTTGCTTACCTATTCCTTTTTGCCTACCATACATATTGAAAAAATACATTATTATTATATCTATTCATATATTATAACTTTAAACATATAAAGTAAGGATACTTACCTAGATCTTACAACCAACTGATACACTTGCTTTTGGGAGAAATGAATTGAAATGTATTCTTATCAGTAAATCTTATATAGAATGTTATCGCAATCAGTCACGTGATGTTACTAATCTATAGATTAACGATAAGATAATGGACTTGTACTGAAATCATTTCTGGTCTTAGTTGCTGTACAAGTAGCACGCATGTTTTTTCATGCTGTAGTCATATATTGAAGACGGGATTGCAAGTTTGTGAATAAGGTAAGATTAATTTATGTATATATTTTAAAATGTTAAACGATATAAATATTAGATCTAAAAATAAATCATTTTTACATTCAATGATTAATTCTAGTCAAAATTCACGCATTTCAAGCCTGTTGGTTAAATATAACATACACTAATAAGATTCGTTGATGATTCATTTTCTCATATAGGCAATAGTAGCAATCATTTCACATACTACGAGAGTAAATTATGCAAAATTTATGATTCTGCTTTATAATACCTATTCATACTGTATTCTACCCTATGCTTTATCCATAACGTTATAATATCCCGTGGTTTTAAGAGATAAGCGAACACGTTTAGTTCTTTTAAGACATGCATGCAGTCGATCAAATTTGGATGAATTCCAGTACATTATGGTTTAAATATTTAGGTAAGATAAATTTTTTTTTCAATATTAAAAACAAAAATTTTTTAAATAATGTCCTAACTAAATAGTACAATATATATTTTATAAAAACTAAGTCAAAAGGTTAGTTATTCATTCCTCAAAAGAAGTTTTTAAGTTAAAATACTAAAAACTTTATTTAGTATAATTTTTCTATACAAAAAAAGCATAGACTAATGTAATTTAGTTTTATATTATTTAAAATTTAATTCCTATATTTTATAGGATGCCCTATAGGGGCCCCTGTATATTTTTTACCCTAAGCTGTATAAAATTCATTTAAACACAGGTACATTTAAACAGGGTCAAATTCCTTTAAACCCGTCTCTTATACTCAAAATTCTTAAGGGATATTTCTTGGTTCTTATTTTACAATGAATACACAGTGAAGGCTTTTAAAACTTAACAGATTTTAGTATATATCACCATATGTATATATGAAGAGTAGCACCTATATAGAACTACACGAAATAATTCGTATACATTGACGGTTTTAAATAGTTCATTTACCTACAAAAAATGTGTCAGAAATTACGAGTCTCAGGTATTTCTTATCGCGGAGTGACTCATTATCGCATACGGGGTGAAATCAAAGCAAGATCTTCGCTTGTCTGATAATATGACTCATTATGATTCAGCGATATGCATGTTGAGGGGGTAACACTCAAATCTTAGTTGCAGTTATAAATATGTATTTTAAAGCATAATCAATCGAAAATTCAATTATTTTTCATGAAACGTTCTACCCTATTTTACAGATTTGTATGATAAATTTGGTAAAACATGAATCTTTTTTCTAAAAACTAAATTTGAATGTTATACTAAAAATGCATTCGTGTAAAACCTATTTCTACATTGCCTGAATTCGTATTCATTTGAGAATAGCAGTCTATTTCTTAAAATATTTGTGGAATCATAATAATTTTACAGGATATATTGCGAAGGGGCATTTTCATTCAAACAGCGGAACTTGCATTTTTATGAAAGGTCAATATCCCTAGTATTTCTGTCGTTGTAATATAATATGAATCTATTGGATTTATTTTGTGAAGGGTGCTTAATATCTATAACTATATATTTTGAACCTATCGATGCATAAGCTGTATTTTTAGCCTAACTTGAATTTTATAAAAAGGGAAAGGTGTAAATTACCTAATTTTAGGAATGGATCTTATGCATAATTGAATTTTTGTGAAGCATGCTTTTTTATTCTAAAGGGGATCTGTTCACTATTTTAATTATCTATGCACTAGATGCTAAAATTATATTTTGTTCACATAACATTTCGATAATGTTTGAAAGTGATTCATGAATTATGTCGCTACGCATGATTTTTCATTCTTGTTTATTTTATATATACGTTAAAATTCTTCTTTTTATAGTACTCTATACTTTTGGAAGTGCGTATTGTTAGTCTATCGAAGGGCCCCTCTGGGTAACAAAAAAAGGGGGGGAGGGGGAGGGGGGAGCTATTCAGTTGAGTACTGTATAATTCATACGGGGCCCTGTATTTTGTACTATAACCCCCGTGGTGATTCCTGGGTCCAGGAAGTTTTGACTCTAGGTCACTTCTAGCTAAAAGCTCACACCTTAAGGCAAAATTCATTTCAATTGAGAGTTTATATCTTAGATTACTTTCAGTTGAAAATCCTACTTTTGGCAACATTTAAAACTAAAAATTCTATTTTTAACTCTAAATTCTATTTTTGATTTAAAAGAAAAAAAAATCTTAATACCCTCTTTAATTAAACCATTATTGACTTTTGGATTTTTGTGAAGGGGCCTTTTTATTCCTAAAGGGAACCCCTACAGTTTTTGTGAAGGTTTTTTTTTTATTCGAATAGGGCATGTATCTTATTTATTTTATGAAGGGGTCTTATAGTCTAATGCGTGTTTACAGTTAGAAGGGGGGAAAAAGGGGGGGGGGTCAATGAACTGAATGTATGAAGGGATCTAATGCATAATTGGTTTTTTGTGAAGGATGCTTTTTTATTCTAAAGGGAGTCTGTTCACTATTTTAATTAACTATGTACTAGCTGATAAAATTAAATTTTGTTCGCATAACATTTCGATAATGTTCGAAAGTGATTCATAAACTATACCGCTACGCATGATTTTTCATACTTGTTTATTTATTATTTTATATATACGTTAAAATTCTTTTGGTACCACTCTGTATTTTTTTGTGGAAAGTGATTCATGAATTATGATGCTATGCATGATTTTTCATTCTTGTTTATTTACACTTTTATATATACGTTAAAATTCTTCTTTTTATATTACTCTATACTTTTGAAAGTGTGTATTGTTAGTCCATCGAACAACCCCTCTGGGTAAAAAAAGGGAGGAGGGGGAGGGGGCGAGCTGTTAAATTTAGTACTGTATAATTCATACGGGACCCTGTATTTTTTACTATAACCCCCATGGTGATTCCTGGGACCAGGAAGTTTTGACTCTAGGTCACTTCTAGCCAAAAGCTCACACCTTAAGGCAAAATTCATTTCAGTTGAGAGTTTATATCTTAGATTACTTTCAGTTGAAAATCCTACTTTTGGCGACTTTTAAAACTAAAAATTCTATTTTTTGGCAATTTTTAAAACTAAAACTCGCAAAAATTTCTTAAGTTCTACAATTAAAATTAATGAATGACCCTTTTTAATTATTATTTTTAATTATTCATTCACTTCTACTGCATACACTCATATTCAAACTGCGTACTCTCGTTTAGAAAAAAAAAATGCTTCAAAAAATGTCTAAGTTCCCCAATTAAAATTAATGAATGACCATTTTTAGTTAAACCACTATTGACTTTTAAAATTCACCTGTAATATACTCTAACATGTATATCGAATGGACTACGCTAGTTAAAAAAAAAAAAATGCTTCGAAAAAATTTTAAGTTCTCTAATTAAAATTAATGAATCACCATTTTTGATTTATTTCATTCCCTTCTACTGCATACACTCCTATTCAAACTGCGTACTTTTGTTAAAAAAAAAAAAAAAAAAAATCCCGCGAAAATATCTTAAGTACGCTCATTATTTCTTAATCACCATTTTTAATTAAACCATTACTGACTTTTAAAATTCACCTCTAACATGTATATCGAATAGCCTACTCTAGTTAAAAAAAAAATTGCTTCGAAAAATTTCTAAGTTTCCCAATTAAAATTAATTAATGACCCTTTTTAATTACTATTTTTAAATACAATTCACAAGCTGAAAAAATATTTCCCACCCTACTCTAGTTGAAAAAAAAAATTGCTTCGAAAAATTTCTAAGTCTCGCAATTAAAATTAATTAACACTAATCCTTAATTAATCCCCTTATCTTAGGTGGTGGAGGTGGGCACTTCGGGAGGAGGTGGGAACTTCGTGAGGAGGTGCGCACTTTGGGAGGAGGAGGAGGTGCACACTTTGGGAGGAGGAGGAGGTGCTGCACCTTGCACCAGCACCACACACCACCTCCTGGGGTTGGACGCTCATTTTCTCTCTACTGCCGTACGTAACATATCACGAGGAATATTCCGCACTGTCTTTGTTATGTTTTCCTTTAGAATAGACAAATTTGATACTCCACCAACATAAACTTGATATTTCAAATAACCTCAGTGCCAAAAAGCGCATGGCGTGAGGTCAGGGTAAAGAGGCGGCCATGCAACTGGAAAACTCCGACTTATGACTCTATCATCAGTGAAGGTTTAGCGCAACAGCTGCTTTACCTTATTACCAATGTGTGGCGGAGCACCATCCTGCATAAAGATTGTCTGTTGGAGACGGTTTCTTTGCTGAAGTTGTGGAATAACAAACGTTTGCAGCATTTCGTGGTACTTTTCTGCATTTATGGTGCACGTTTCGGGTCCTGTCGAAGTGATGGTCTAAAAAAAGAATGGCCCAATTACGAATTCGGCTGTGAAACCACACCAAACAGTGACTTTTGGGGAATTTAATGGGATTTCATGCACGGTGTGGGGATGCTCAGAAGCCCAAATTCGGCTATTTTGTGCGTTTATGGACCCATTGAGATAAAAATGGCACTCATCTCCCCACAGAATGTGCCATGGGAAAGCATCATCAAATTCTACCCTGGCAAGAAACGATAGAGCGAATGTCACTCGCTTATCATAATCACTTGGTTTCAGTTCGTGCAAGAGGCTGGTTTTGTAGGGGTAAAATCCAATAACGCGCCGCAAAACTCTCCATACCGTGGAATAATTCATGTCCAATTGTAGAGCTACACCCCGGGCGCTGCTAGTACCAGCAATGGTTCCCTGCGATCCTTCGACAATTGCAGTTGCCACATCAGTTATTACATCTTCTGATACTTGTTTACGTCCTCTCCCAGCGCGAATGGTCAGTGACCCCGTTTCCTCGAACTTCTTAATAATTTTCTTAAGACCATTCAGCGATAAAGGCCCCTTTCGTAATTTTTTTCTGGTTCGAAATTCCCGAAGAGCTGCGGATGCATTACATTGATTCATAGAATACAGCTTCACCAGTAACGCACGTTCCGGTAACGTGAGAGGCATGTCCACTGGAGCTCGTTTACTTCAGCTGAGATTATTTCTCGGAGCTGTCTACTACTTGCTTTTATAGCCCCTATTACTGGCGCTGTCATCTCACAACATTTGCATTTTTCTTTGATACCCGTGTTTTATGCTAATTCTCGTTATTGTAAGCTACAGCAGCGCCACAAATGCACTAGTGGCGATTTTTGGAACTAAATTTTTTTTCACGGAATCCTTTTTCCCATGTCTTGATTAGTCTAAATACCAAGTTTGGTGCCATTTCGGCTATTAGATCGCTCTGCAGGGTGCTCCAAACACTGTCACTTTAAAAAAGATCACCCTGTATTTTAATACATTACTATATAAATTCAAAATTTCCTGAAAAGAAAATAGTTTTAATATAAAATTTTACAATTCTGTAACGATACAACTGCAAAATAAACTTCTAATATATTAATACATGCCAAAATTTGTACAAATATTTCATTCATCCATCATCTTTCATCCATCATCGTACTTGGGTTCAAGATTTCATTCTCTTTCATAACACACAATATATGTTACAAATAATGAAACAATATATGCAAATTCATTTTAAACATATTCCAATTCAATAATTTCTGCAAGCTTTTATATTCAAATTTCAGCCAGAACAAAATTAAACTTTCATTAGCATAAAAGTACTAAACTGATAAAACAGCAAATTTCAATTACCTTATATCAAAGTTCACGCGTTGAAGTCGACTTAACCTTTAAATTTACCCTTCACCAAGTTAACCGGAACCATAAAGTGGTATTATCCAATGTTAAAAGAATCAAAACGGACTTAATGAAATAAACTTTAACGTACCCGCGAATTGGGTCTTCCTGCAAGAGTTACACCTTCGTCGAGCACTACCCCCTGCAGACTGTCTGGTTGATTACATTTTTCACCTCTAACGAGACGTTACAAAAGGCCGCTCGAGATCCGGAGGATGGAAGGGCAAAGGCACTTATTGCATTCCAGCGGAATTTTAAATTGGTTTACAAGGTAAAATTAAATCCAACCATATACATGAAAATTGACCTTATACATTATCTTATAGTTAAAACTGTAAGAATGATAACTTGATACAAAAATAAAACTGAGCCATTTAATATCACAGGATTCCACACATACATTTCAATGCAATGAGGGTTTTTTAACAATAAATCCAAGAACAAAATTAACAATTCAAAAACATTTTCAATTTAAACTCCGTTAAATCAAATTTGGTAAGTGGGTTGGTGAAGATGTCCGTGAAGTTTTCCTTACTTTTAACATACTTTAATTCAGAAACATTTTTGTATACTAAATCTCTTATAAAAATAATTTTACATCTGTGTGTTTAGACCTGTGATTTTCAATAGGGATTTGAGCCCAACCAACAATAAAGATTTTCTTTTTCATCAAATTATTTTTCGACCAATGCATTCGTCCATTATTCTATAAAACCTCAAAAGTTCTCTAGCAGCTTCCGTCATGGCAATGAATTCGGATTCCATGGTTCATAAACTTATACATTTTTCTTTAAAGGCCTCCACATTATTGGTGAATAATCTAAAAACAACATCTGACCCCCATTGAAATTCTATTATCCCTATTGGTAGTAAAATTGGCGTCTGAATATGCAATTACATGTACATTTGTAGAATTTAAATTTAATTTCAAAAATTTAGTCAAACGAACATAACATACCCCAACAGCTTTAGTTATCTATTCCAGTGTACTAATACCGGATTATTCTGCATTTGACTGATAGCCCAGTCAAATTGTAGTTTGAGGTGGAAAATTCTGGTGTAATTCTTTTTAGTGGCTTATTTTATGTTTTTTGGGGTGCTGAATACGAATCTGAAGTTTTCCAACAAAATTTCGTTCGGCAAATTGGTTTTTTTTACAAAAAACCTGTAAAAACACGGACTTTTTTCGTTTTTTTTCAAAATAACTCCAAAATTGTGCATTTTGCGTGAAAGTCGGCAATATATGAGTTAAAGAGAATACAATTTCTTACATTTTATGTATTGAAAGTTTTTTTTCTATGATCAATGGTTTAGCCGTGAGAGTGCCTCAAAAATGGGTATTAAAAACAAAAACTGTAAAAAAACGGGAATTACGGCATTGTATGTCGATGTAACATGGAAGCAAACCATTTAACGCAAATATTAACATCAGTGATACTAAAGATTATATTATTGACTATATTTTATGCACTTAAGGTAGGGGAAAAGTGTGGATCTGGCACCAGTGGAAGTTTTGAGCAGTGGAGTATCTCCACCTACTCTCAAGAGTCAAAGGTGCTCCTCCTCCGGAGAGCTAGTACTCTAAGAGAATATAAAATTTTGAAAAAGGGGGGTAAAATTTGGTACAGGAGATAAAACTATCTAAAATCGTCGAAAAACAGTAATTTTTGGAAAATAGCAATAAACACTTTAAAAAAATCCATTGAACAATTACATAAATATAATAATGAATCCTCTTCAGACACACAAACAATATTTTTAATTGAAAACTTAACATTTAAATATGTGTACGTTTGTCCTCCTCCCCCCCCCCCCGCATTCTAGAAATTTCTGAAATGGCAGTTTCCTTGCAGGCAAATATGCAACAGATTTTCGCCATTTTAAAAAGATATTTACTGAAATATAGATTTTTTGAAAACCAATATGCTTTTAAAAGAACTGTTTATAATGCTGTCCAAAAAAGGAAATATTAAGTGCTGATAAGCTCAAGATGAACGCAAATTAAATATGGGCTTCGGCGGGAGTGTGAAATGGCAGATGCTGATGCAATTACTGATGCTGGCAATCGTTTTTTGACTTCCTTGTACAAATTATCTGACAAGGAAACCACGTCATTAAACAAATTGAGGTATCTATGCTACTTTAAGTCTGCATATAAGCCATCAACCCATTTGGCGTCCCTACCTCCTACGGAGGCTGCAGCTAAACAACATTCTTTAAGGGTGTATTTTAAAGTTCAGCAATGGCTTGGGAATGAAAAAAATCCTGAACAATGGGGTTGGAAAAGCACCAAAGATGGTCTAGAGACGATAACCACGCTAGAGCCACCAGCACCTCAAGCCGTTCTAAAACTCATTTCTTGCAAATGCAAGAAGACATGCCGTAAAAACTGTGGATGTAAAAAAGCAGGCCTCAGCTGCTCTAATATGTGTCTAAACTGCGAGAGCAGTTGTAATAACATGCCTAATATTGAAATAGAAGAATACGAGGATGACCCGGAATACCCTGAAGTACTTGAAGGTAATTATACATAAATCATTCCATTTCACATTTAATTTTTCATTCATTTTTAATTTGGTGTGGTCAAAATATGTATCCCAATACACTGTGCATAACCATTTAGTTTTTAGACAATTAAAAATATGTCATTAATTATTTTTAAAAACCCTGATATGTAGTATAATAGCTTTTTTGCTCCCTGATTTGGGGACCAAAAGTGACCGAAATGAGCTGTAAAAGAGGGCTGATATTAAAAAGAGGTAAAAATAATGTTATGATAAAATGCTGTATGAATCTTAACTTAGTTATAATTAATTCCACCGTTTAAAAAAATATTATACAAACCAGTTCTTCTCCGGAGCATATGTTTCGATCCTCGGGACAAAAACGGCTTTTCGCGCCCGTATGCGTAAATAGCTATTATATAATTAATTTCTTTTGTATAGGTGTAGAAGACCTAGAAGGCATACCCTCAGGAAACATGAAACCATTGGCCAAGAGGACTCGGTTTGACTGACAAGTTCCTTTCAATCTCCATAATAATTATTAATTAATATTGTATAAATACATAACTACCTATTTTACTATATTATTTAACATTAAACAGTTTACATACTAATCAATCGTGAATCATTTATCATTTTTTGTACCTATATAACCTAACATCAACGTTTTACATATCTGCACACATGTATAATGATGCATATAAGTTATATGCCTTTAATAAGGTGGTGGATGACTACTTCGTGCATTCGTCATTGCTTTTTTCATAATTATTCAAGGTCCAAGAAAATTACTTGCACATAAATTGTAGAGAATTTTATCTATTTTTTCAAAGCATAGTATAATGTATACAGTGAAATGTTTATTTTTAGGCCTTATGAACAGAAAGGCTGTAAAAAAATGTGTTTTTTGCTATTTTCCGAAAAGTACTGTTTTTCGACGATTTTGCCTAGTTTTACTTCCTTTACCTAATTTTACCTCTTTTTAGAAAATTTTATCACTTCTTAGAGTAAGAACTCCCGGGAGGAGGAGCAACTTTGACTCATGAAAGTAGGTGGAGCTGCTCCACTGCTCCCAACTTCCACTGGTGCCGGAACCGCACTTTCCCCCTACTTTAAATGCATAAAATATAGTCAATCATATAATCTTTAATATAAATGATGGTTAATATTTGCGTTAAATGCTTTGTTTCCATGTTACATCTACATACAGTGCCGTAATTCCCGTTTTTTTACAGTTTTTGTTTTTAATACCCATTTTTGCGGCACTCTCACGGCTAAACCATTGATCATAGAAAAAATCTTTCATTACATAAATGTAGGAAATTTTATTTTCTTTAACTCATATACTGCCGACTTTCACCCAAAATGCACAATTTTGGAGTTATTTTGAAAAAAACGAAAAAAGTCCGTGTTTTTACAGGTTTTTTGTAAAAAAAACCAATTTGCCGAACGAAATTTTGTTGGAAAACTTCAGATTCGTATTCAGCACCCCAAAAAACATAAAATAAGCCACTAAAAACAATTACACCAAAATTTTCCACTTCAAGCACTTTTTGAGCACAATTTGACTGGACTATGAATATGTTTACTGCATAGCTAATGCCGGGCCTGGTTCTGTTAGCTAGGAATGACAAACACCCCAACACAAAACTTAGACATTTCAAATATTTTGTTATCAGATTGAGGAGATTGTGTCTTTGAGTAAACTACACCTTTGCTTATTGGGAGAGAAGTAATAGGAAAATTAAACCTTTTAAAATTTTGACAAATCTCATCAATATATGGAATTTGATGTATTGCTAGAAAGTTCTCGTCTTCCTCGAATTCCACACCCAATAGCTTTTTGGTTTTCCATAATATCTTAAGATCAAACTATTCACTCAAAAGTTTAACCATTATTTCTACCACTCTATCATTTTTACCGAAAATTACAATGTCATCCACATAAAGAAGCCGGGTGATGTTGTACTCGAAACTATACACACAATTGCACCATTCAAACTTAACAAATCCTATATCATGCAAAATTTGATTTATTTCAGAATACCACATTCTACCTGACTGATGTAAACCATATAAAGATTTTTCTAGTTTACATACTAAAGTTTCATTTTCCACAAATCCTGGGGGATGGGACATATATATTGTGACGACCAGAGGTGCATATAAATAAGCACACTTCACGTTACATTGCAGGTGTGTCCATTTTTTACTGGAGACTAAAAGGGAAAAGAAAAATCTAATAATAGCAAAATTAACGACTGGGCTAAAGGTTTCGTCATAGGTTTCCTCCTTAACTTGTTTGAACCCTTGCGCCAGTAGTCGAGCTTTATACCTTGAAATTTTACCCGTGTCATCTTTTTTTAATGTAAAATCCTACCTACAACCTAAAGGTTTAGTACCGTTTTGTAACTTTACTAGTTTCCAAACTCCCCTTTCATTCATAGTATCTAATTCTTCTCTCATGGCCTGTTCCCAAAATTTTCTCTGTGGGGATTTTAAAACTTGTTTATAGGTATTAGGTATTTTGTGATCGTCTAGTCATATATCATTATTGTTATCAGAAGCCTCCGTGTTTGAACAAGAGCTACCCTCTTCACCTGAAACTATCCCTTTAAATTTATTTGATCCTTTAAAGCAAAATATATGAGATTCAAACTTAAGATGATGTCTTTTACAATATTTCTCTACATCATTTAAGGATCTTAGCTTTTCAGATTTCCCCTGCTCGTAATAATAAATATAATTACGACTACCGTTTGCACTTGGAATAACTTTTCTTAAACAAACAGTATCTGACAGTGGAACCCCTTTCAAAACATCTTTACTTGATTTTATTTCCTCGGCTGGATTTTCGTCTTCCTCTTATGAGGATGAATCTGGAGGTTTATAGGAAGGGAAATAGTTTAAAATTTGGGTATAATTATCCTCAAACTCACCTTCGGACCTTACTTCAGATTCTTTTCAAAAAATAGAGGACCCAGGGCCTTTTGAGCCTATCACGACTCTACTGCTTCTAACACTGTCGGGAATTTCCTCATTAAAAGAAATGTTAATAGTTTCAATGATTTTGTTATCTTCGGGTAGCCAAATTCGGTAACCTTTTGTACTAAAGACGTAACCAATCATTATCCCCTTTTTGGTTTTTGCATCAAGTTTCGACCTAAGTTGCTTGGGAACATCTACATATGCAGCAGCACCAAAGGGTTTTAAATGTCTAACGGATGGTTTAGACCTACTATAGAGTTCAAAAGGGGTCTTCAACTGTGGCTTATAACAAATACAGTTCCAAGTATATGTAAACTACAACGCTGCATCTGGCAAAAAACTTTAATCTAAACCACTTTCATTTAAAACTGACCTAATCCCATTAGAAATCGTTTGATTGTATCTCTCAATCGTTCTATTCTGTTCTGTGGTATACACGTTCGAGAATTCGTGTTTAAAGCCTTTCCACTCACAGTAAATCTTAAAGTTATCATTCTTAAACTCTTTCCCATTGTCAGTTCTTTCTAATATATTTAACCTTGTTATCTAATCAGCCAGTTTTTACTTGTCACTTATGGCTAAACTGCTAAACTTATTTTGGTTTAATAGCTCTCGTTATAATTTCAATGTTTGAAATCTTCAGTTTAATTTAAAAGCATATTATAGATGGCGTTGGTTGTTCCGTAATCGAGTGCTGCGGAACGTACCCTTTTGCCAAAGTGGAATCGCTTCATTTCGTATTTCAGAAAGTATAAATGCTTTCAACGTTTTGAGGCAGGAGCTTAGCTTCGCTTCTGTAGCGTTTTATCTTTGGTTTTAAACTGCATTAATTATGTTACTCTTATAAATGGATTAACTTAAGTTTACAGTAGTATGATTTAATTTTACAGTGTATTTAAATAAGTTTTAGTTAAAATTTAACAGAAAGTTTAAGTAAGTTGTTCTTAGGAATTAGTTTTATTTCAATAGACTATTTTAAAACTCCCTTTTAATCTATCAAGTTATGTTTAACTAAGATATTTTTCTACTTATGAAGCTCGTTCTTATCCACACGTTTGCTCGGAATTAAAATAAATCTGAATGGGCGTTTAACAGTTTTAAATGAAGATTAAGTTTACTTTGAATAAAGAACTGTAGTCACCAAACAAATGACTTTTTATTGGTTTTGAACTCAACACATAGCTTTATTTCAGGTATTTTCCAGGGCACTATTTTTAAATCTTTGCTACATGCATTATCAAGGATATTAGACCTGTACTAATACAGGCTATTAGATAAGAAGAGGTTATGGACAACGCCATATCTGAAGAATAAAGCTTATTGTAGTTCGACAAGAAAATTCATAATTTTTAGATCTATTTCAGAGATTGTCGAGTTTAATAAGAGGTGGGAGGGGGGTAATAATTTTTTTAAGATGGCGACTACACAAGTACAGATAGATAAACTTGGAGCTTTAAACTATTCAAACTGGCAAGTAGATATGAAATATCTGTTGTTGGAGAGAGACGCATGGGATATAGTCACCGAAGCTGAGAAAGAACCGGAAATTGACGCAGAAAAGGGGGTGACAGCAAGGGATGTGAAAGATTTTCATGTTAGGAAGAGACTTGCTTTATCGTCCATATATTTAAATATGGAAAAGGACTTTAGGAAAATTATAGAAAACAAGGATAACCCCAAATTCGTATGGGAAACGCTGAAGAAACATTTTGAGCCTGACAAAAGATCTCGGCA
Organism: Maratus michaelseni; assembly: GCA_963931845.1. NCBI lineage: Eukaryota > Metazoa > Arthropoda > Arachnida > Araneae > Salticidae > Maratus > Maratus michaelseni. The sequence goes on from OZ007586.1 coordinate 83,620,061, forward strand.
TTGTTACATTTGCAGCTTACATGTATTTAGATGAATTTGGGTTGAACGATTTTTTGGAAGAATTTGGGAATAACGATTAATTGTGGTTATGGTAACAGTTAAGTACATGGTACATGGCATCGCCCCTTTTTTTAAGTAAAGCACATCAATAAGAACATACAGAAATAAAACAATAATAAGACAATTAATAAAGTAAGAAATATCAAGAAATTAAAAATGTCTTAAAGTTCATACAAAGTCTTTAAAATGTTTTGGAAATTTAATTACTCGACCTGTGCGAGTTGTTTGAGCAGCAGTACAAACATATGGTCGAGTTTGAGGCAATGTAACAGAGCTACTAACAGACGAATGCATCGAAGCTATTGGTACATTAGCTCGGTTGCTGCTTGTAGGAGATATAAAATGATTTCTGGTTGTGCGTGTTATAAATAAATCTTCAGCTGTTGTTTTACGATTCATTGGCTGAGCAGGTTTTAAAATATTTATGTGAACACGATTCCTACGATATTCTCTGCCATTTTCTGCTGTTATGATGTAAGACCTGGGTTGAGGTCCAACTTTGGATATTTTCGCTTTACATCACTGATTATTTAGACGAAACAGCACCTCTTGATTTTCTTTCAGTGGTAGCAAGGTGTATGAATGAAGATCATATTTATGCTGTCGTTGCTGTCTGAACTGCAGATGCTCTTGCACAGCACTGCAATCATATTGAGGAACAAGTTATGATGTAAGAGTAGGAACCAGGGTACGAATACGACAACCCATTAGAATTTCTGCTGTAGAGGGCAGGCCATCCCTGGAAGTATTTCTGTACTCCATCAACACAAGGTGGACATCATTCTTGTCTTGTGCAGCTTTGTTAAGGCTGGATTTGACAGTTTGAATACATCGTTCAACCTGTCCATTGGAGCGAGGATATCCAGGACTTGATGGGTTAAAAAAGATGTCCCAATTTGTGCAGAATTTACTAAATTCGTTAGAATCAAATAATGGCCCGTTATCCGCAACAAGTTCTTCAGGAATACCAAAACGAGCAAAACAAGTTTTCAATGCATTGATAACTGTAGGAGCTGTTGTTTGGTGCAAATGCTGGTGCTCGATATATTTGGAAAAATAATCTACAACTGAGACATATGTCACTGAAGATAGATGAAAGAAATCAATTGCAACCTTTTGCCATGGTCGCTCTGCTAGTTGTCTGTCCAAAAGAGGTTCCTTGCTGTTCAACCTTTGGTTTTGTTGACAGACAACACAGTGAGATACCATGTTTTCAACATTAGAATTTATGCTTGGCCAATAGAGGGATTGACGGGCAAGATTTTTACAAGACACTATTCCTCTGTGTCCAACATGAAGACGCTGCAGGACAGCTGTACGACATGATTTTGGAATCACAAGTCTTCGCCTTGTACAAATAAGCCATTGTCCATGTGTTCAGACTGGCAATGCCAATAAGGTTGTGCATGCAGGATCACATTATGTTTACTTTTAGGCCATCCATTTTCAATGTAATTCTTGACACTTTGGAACTCTATGTCATTTTGAGTTTTTAGCATGATTTCATCTAGTTTGGATTTTGAGGCTTGCACTAGTAGAGAAACCATTACATTAGTTTTGTCAATTTCAGATGTCAAAACAGTCTGTACTGGCAAAGGTGCTCTGGATACGGCATCAGCAATAACTAAATATTTTCCAGGAACATGAGTTAATCTGAAAATGTATCTTTGTAGTCGCAATAACAGTCTTTGTAATCTTGGCGATACGTTTTCAAATGGCTTGTGGATGAGACCTAACAAGGGCTTATGGTCTGTTTCTACTTCAATATGTTGACCAAAAACATAATAATGAAAATGTTCACAGGTATGTACAATTGCAAGGAGCTCTTTTTTGATTTGAGAGTATCTTGATTGAGCTTCAAAAAGAGTTGCATATGTATAAGCAATTGAAGAACACCACCTATGCCAAAAGAACTTGCATCAACACCACTATGGGTTTATTATTGTCAAAGAAATGGAGAACAAGGGTCGACTGTAACAATTCTTTAACTCGCAAGAAGGCTTCATTATGATGAGAATTCCATAGCCAATTGGTATCTTTCTTAAGAAGATCTCTTAAAATGGATGTTTCCTTCTGAAAATTTAGATACATATTTCATAAGATATGTGGCCATACCTAAAAATCTCATCAATTCTTGTTTGTTGGTGGGGATAGGAAAATCTGTAATAGTTGACACTTTTTTAGGATCAGGAGAAAGACCATCAGGTGAAATAATATGCCCTAAATATTGTAATTTTGAGTCTTATCTTTGTTGAGTTTCAGTCCACTTTCTCTAGCGATTCGAAATACTTTCTTCAATTTATTACAATGATCATCTAAGTTTTCACTATACACCAAGATGTCGTCAAAATATGGATCAATATCTGAACAATTTTCAAATATGTTAACCATAGACATTTGGTACACCTCAAGAGCACAATTTAATCCAAATGGCAAATGCTAAAAAACGAAATATACCAAATGGTGTTATAAAGGTGCAAAGATCAGAACTTTCCTCATCTAATTGATTGTGGTAAAATGCATTTTTGGCATCAACAAGGGAAAGATTTTAGAGCCCTTGAGCTTTGACAACAATTGGTCTTGTTAGGGAATTTGAAAAATGTGATCTTTTAATATAATTGTTGAGGGGACGAGGATCAAGACAAACTCTTATTGAGCCAACTTTTTTGGGTACTACAACAATTGGATTTACCTAATCAGTAGGTTTTGTGACCTTTTCAATTATATCATCCTGTTCCATTTTTAGGAGTTTATTTTTAAGTTTACTTTCTAATGCTAATGGTATTTTATGAGAAGCAGCTATAACAGATGTTGCATTTTCATACAAAATAATTTTGTGTTTACCAGGTAAACGATCTACATATTTAAATATATCATTATATTCTTTCATAATTTGTAATAATTTAGATGAATGAGTATTTACATTATTAGATGAGTTAAAGTGAGCACGAGTAGATGACAGAGAATATGGAATATCACTTATTCAATCAGTATTTAGATTAGATTGGGAATTCACACTTGCACGAAAATTTGTATTTACACTTTTAACATTATACTTTCCACTTACTTGTGTTGAGGAATCCGTTCGTTGTATGAGATTTAAAGCTGTGCATGCAGTTGCACTTAACACTGGTTGTACATTAAGATTCACAATAATAAATTTTAATTCATAACATACTTGATTCACTTTGCATTGGAGAATACTTTCACCTACAACTGGTAAGGCATCACCAGTGTAAGTAAACACTTTAAGCGCACTTGGACAAATTGCTGGACAATTGTTTAAGGTTTTAAACACTGATAAGAGAAGCACATTCACTTGGGCACCTGTATCGAGTTTGAATGTAATTGGATGATTATTGATAGAAATTTGCTGAACCCAATCACATTGCTCTGAGGTTGAAATAGCACAGATATAAGCTATATATGAATTGCAAACATTTGCTGAAACTTGTTGTTGCTTTGATGATTGCCGTTTGGGTTGTCTGCAGACACTGGAAATATGGTTCAACATGTGGCAATTATGACACGATTTTCCATAAGCTGGAAATTTCTGGGTGCATGATGAGATCCACATCTGGAACATAGTCGTTTTTGTTGAGCTGCCTGTTGTTTGTTGCTGTAGTTGTGCTTGGAGTTGTTCATTTGATGCTTGGCTGAGTTTCCTTGACCCTGGAATTTTTTTTCTGGTGGCTAATTGCATAGACATGCGTAGACGACTGCGACATGGCAAGAGAGTGTAGCTTGGACAGTTCAGCTAACTTGCAGATTTCCATAGTTTTCTTTAAAGATAGTTGAGGCTCTCTCAAAAGACGTTCACGTAAGGCATCATCACGTAGTCCTTGTATAATGCGATCTTTGACGTTCCGTTCCGTTCGTAGGTGGCATCGAATTCGCATTGTTCTGCTTTCAGTTTAATTTAAGTAACAAAAGAGTCAAAATTTTGTCCAGGCTTTTGGATCATATTATTGAAAATGAACGTAGCGAGAATAATGTTCCGATACGGTCTATAATGTTCATCAAATTTGTCTAAAACACCTTTTACCTTTCTTGTTTGACCGTCTGTAAGAGCTGGAAATTCAAACGTTAAATAGTCCTTGTACGAGGTTTTGCTGATGACGCTAAGTAATAAAGCGATGCGAGTATCATCCTCTTATTTATGATACTTCACTGCAGTCTCAAAAAGTTCATATTTTTGACGCCAGTCCGTCCAGGATTCTGCTGGATTGTCACCAGGAACAAATTGTTCCATTTGTAAAAAGTTGTGAGCCATGCTATCTCTGTGTACGATTATAATTTAGCAAAAAAAAAATAAATTGACGATAGATGAACGAAATATTGACTTCTGACACCATGTTACATTTGCAGCTTAGATGTATATAGTTGCAAATAGATGAAACAAATAGATTAAAGAGGATTGAGTTTTATTCAAGAGACAGCAGCATAGTTGGCCGGGAGATGGTGAAGGAATAACAACTACAAAACGGTTAAGTGGACGGTTGCAGTTAATAGTTAAAATCGACTACGATTAATTGGGGTTATGGTAACACTTAAGTACATGGTACATGACAGGCATATGTTCCTATTTTCTGAATTTAAGTCCTGTAAAGTAAAATCTAATGAAAAGGTAGACCTCTTTGCCGCCGTATTGAAAGTACTGCGCTTTTAAACACTCATTTAACAAGCAATTTGCAAATGCATTAAAATTGCTTGCATTTGGCGAAGACATTTCTTTTTCACCAAATCGTGTCTTTTTGCGCCAAATAATCGAAAGTATTTCATATTTTTACAAATTTTCTATTGGAATTCCGCAGCTAAATTTCACTGAACCTTTATAAGGTAATAGTTTCACTGGCATTTCTTTTCAAAATATTTTGTATATGCTCTTTAAGGAGATCTTCCTTGTTAGATATCTTCTTTCATCTTATTAAACGGCGAAGTTTCATTATAGTATTCAGAATGCATTGGAGAGTGTTTCACAATTTAGGCTTCATAAATAATTTTTCTTTCTTGATTATTTTTTTTTTGAGATAGATATTTGTAGTTGAAAGTTTTGAAACAATTAAGTACTACTTTCTTTTTATATAATTTAGTTAAATATTTTAATACATAAACTAATAGCTAATAACTGGTAAACTGTAGACAAGATCCCTCAATGTCAACTTTGGAACTCACATTTTGATTTTAATTGCACTTTACATAATATACAAAATTCATGTGAATTTATTTATTTTTACGTTACACAAGATTTATAAGAAAGCTAGACCAGGCACGGTCCTCAAAAAGCTGAATTTCAAACACTCTGCCAAAGACTTATGAATATATAAGATTTCTCGTAAGTTTTAAGGACTGCCACGTTAAACGCGATTGTACCCGAGGATATTCTTTGATTATTTGTTCTTGTAAGTTTTTTAATATAAAAAAATATTATTTCTCAGGGAGGATCCGTTACCCTAAACACACCGTTGACTCATATATTTTACTTTTGTAATTTCCAATATGTGTCTTATTGCAAGATTTCATGGTTGCATTATTCACTGCAATTTAATTAGCATAATAGTCTCTTTGCACAGGAGATTTTAATTTACCCTAATAGCAATTCTTACTTACGTACCAAATACAAAACATCTGCAGCTATTGAAGAATCAAAGGTTCACGTCCAAATGAAATCACAGTGTAAACTATAACTACAAGATTTAAATATTGTTTACATTTAAAAAAATATTTGTTTGAAAGTTAAACATTTCCCAATTTTTGTTTAAAAAAGTTTTTAGCGATCTTGTATAATAATAAAATAAAAAATACTTATCTAAATAAATCCTAATCCATTTCGAGAGAAGAATACCAAAATCTTCCTAATATTAGCAAATGAGGAGATAAATGAATTTGCCTACAGCGATCCCTTCTCATCCTATCAAACTGTTGAGCGTCGCACTATTTATGTTTTGAATATTTCAGAAATATCAGGAATTCCCAAGTGTAACTAAAAAACATTATACATGATGCCCACTGAAGTCCTGTCCACACCCATTAAGTTTAAATAGAATTCATCTATAGTCATAAAATGGTGTCTAGGAATAGCAAAGTGGGTATGTGCTACGTATAGAGCAGTTCAAATCACGTGACTTTTACCGTAAAACATTGAAAAAGCTGTAGCACACACAAGTAGAAAAAATCATTGATAATTGTAGCAAAAACCTGTTCGTGACGTCACCTTGCACAACTCTATTGAGACTGCTTACAACGCCACCTACTGGCCGACTGTGGAGTTAGCGTTCTTAACTTGAAAACGGTGCAGGATACGGGGAAAATAATTGCAAAGTTATAGAGCATCCTCGATTTAGTATGAAATAACTATTTACGAAGAACTGAAATGTAATTTTTTATATCCAATCACCAACTGAAATACGGCACAAATTTACTAATAAAAGTAACACATGTAAACAAGATGCAGCTTTTTTTTAATAAAAAAAATCAAATTAAGTATGGTCAAGGTGCCAACCAATTTACACAGCAAAATACCTAACTTAATTTTCCTATCAAAATAAATGGTAAATTGCTTACATGTGTTAGTTTTATTAGAAAATGTGTAACTGCCTTATACTGCCATACTTCTGTTTGTAATTAGGGGGATGTGTTTAAGCTAGTGGTTGGATGTATAAAAATAACATATCAAGGCTTCTAATAAAGCTATAGTTACATGCAAAACATTATTTCATACTGTATCAATGACGTAAATTTTATAAGTGACGCTTTCACCGTAGTTCGTATCGTTTTTGAGATAAGAACGCTAACTCTACAGTTTACCACTAGGTGGCGCTGTAATAGGTCGCATTATTTAGCGAAATGCTCTTAACTATACTTAAACGCCACGTTTATGACTATATCTCTATCTCTTTTGAAGTTAATGAGGGTGGGCTAGACTTTAGTAAGCCCTCTATGCTAACCCTCTATGTATAATCAGTCACAACGTAATATGATGTAAATTACAGAATAAATATTACAATACAGAGACTTAAAATGCCTCTAAATAGAAACCTTCAAATTTTGCTCAGTAGGCTATTACTCAAAATCTATTCGACTAAATTACATTCCCTTGCATAGAAACTTCAAGAAATAATAATAGGAAATAATATGCCAATGCATAGAATTAAAAATGTTTCAAACAACTTCCCATGTACGCTCAAATCTAAATGGTCAGTCAAAAATAACTCGTATAACTTTCATTCTCCTTTTTTGGATTTTTTTATTTATATAATGTAGACTAATGAATGCGATCTATGTGGAAATTTCCAGCGAAAACGGAAATTTCAGTAATTCTCCTGATGTAGACATACATTAATCAAATGAAATCCACTCAGACCTTCGCCTCTACGCTATTCACAAAAATTTGAGACTTGTCGTTAGGATCTATTTTTCCTACCATCCATCGCTCCATAACTCCTTAGGATAGATTTTAGGTCCGGCGCACTTGTAAAGCAATTTTCAAATACCGGGCATTTTTTAAGAACTGACGCTATTCAGAGCCATCTGTAGTTTGTTCTAATAACTAGAATGGCAATAAACTTGGAAAGGAGACTAATAACGCCATAGGAAAAAAGATTACGAAATAAAAAATAGTTCAAAGCATCGCCGACAGGGGAAAATGTGCCACTGTACAATAAAAAAGTGCTTAAAAAATAGGCACAATTAATAACATACGTAAAATGTCACGCTTTATTCACCACATTCACTTTCCCGGGGAGGAATTCGGCCCAATCATTGTGACCGCCGTTCTCTTGGACTACACCTTGCATTCTTTGCACAACATTCTCTATGGCCGAACGTAACATATCACAAGGAATATTCCTCATTGACTGTGGGCCCACCGTGGTTGAGTGGTCAAGGCATCACACCGATAATCGCTTGCGAGTGTAGGTGGGAGCGGGTTAGAATCCCGCTGGCTCCGTTGCACACTCTTTGTGGAGCTCTCGGCTGTATTTCTGTGTGTTGTAAATTTCCTTGTGTGTGCTACCTCGTCTCTGTATATATTGACGATGACTTATAAGTAGAGTTGCAAAGAACCGGTTTATTCCCAGGTTTATTTCCAATAGACCCGGTTTATTCCCAGGTTTTTTCCCAAAAGACCTGGTTTATTCCCAAAAAACCCGGTTTATTTCCAGGTTTAAATCGGGTTTTTTCTAGCCTTTGCAACTCTACTTATAAGCGGGCGCTTGATGCCAAGCACACAAGTCAGATGTATGTTAATAAAAATGCCAAATGTCATTGTCTGTGTTATGTTGTCTTTTAAAGTAGTCAGGTTTGTGACTTCATCAAGAGTGACTTCACAGTCTTCAACTTCAATTAACTTTAGACAGACTCATATTCAACCTGAGTTGAAAATGTTTCTCAGAGCTTTTCGCATGCCTTTATATCCCAAATTATTGGCACTGTTGTCGCTTACGTAGGCATAAATTTGCATTTTCATTTACCACCCGTGTTTTATGCTAATTCTCGGCGGCGTGCCACAGTGCCACATTTCCCCCTATCGGCGGTATAAGAACGCTAACTGCACAGTTTGCCACTAGGTGGCGCTGTAAGAGGTCTCATTATTTAGTGATAGGCACTTTACTATACGTAAACACCACGTTTATGACTATTACTCTATCTGTTTTGAAGTTAATGAGGGTGGGCTAGACGCCGGTGTTTCTGAGCTTTTCTTTCGGATTTTTTCCTGTTACGTCATTAGTCCCTTTACCAAGTTTACTGTGATTGTTAGAACGAGCTACAGATGGCTCTGAATAGCGTTAGTTAAAAAAAAAAACTTGTATGTAACATTGACCGTAACAAACAAGCCATTTTTATTACAAACACGTTTCTTTGTTTAAAAAATACTGGTATAATACTTTTTTACGGGATGTTTTCTGCTTCGTGTACTTAATATGCATATAATTTGTGGTCATACTTTCTTTCTTTCCTATAATATTTTCAATTCCTGTTTGTTTCTTAACATTTAGATACCAATATTAATTGGCAAGGGAATAAACTCCATATCTTGCTACAATTAATGAGTTATTTTTGAATAATTCATACTTAACAAAACTTTTAAGCCCTTTTATAAACAAGTGGCTAAGTGTGATCTAAGATCACACAAAGGGTTTCGTTAATATTCCTTTCAAAACACTTTATCCTTTCTTTAATAAATCCAAACAAATTTCATTTTCAAAAAAAAAAAAAAAAAAAAAAAGTCATATTTTTTATAAAGTAAAAATTTACCGGTCTATTTTTCTCGTTTTTTTGAATATCTGAACCGGCCCGATAGCGCGCTTCGCCCGCTATTATACTCTGTCGTAATAATATATGTCATGTGGACTAAATACGATATTAAAAAAATCAATTTCAAAATTAAACATGTTGTATAGAGGCCTTCAAAATGTTAAAATAAGCCAATATTTTCATAATCAGGTTTTTATCATGATTCAATACGTTCCTCAAACTCATATGACGTTATAATCACTTGCTGACGTCATATCTGCTTGCTTTCTCTATTACTCATATTGATACTCTCTTTGTATTAATCACAAACATTTGAAAAAGTCTATTATACTTCCAATATGATGTCAGATTAATTTTCTTTTTAATTCCCTAATGATTTCATATTAATCTCCTATCTGTACTTACACATACTCATACTTCTTGTATTATTGAGAAATGTTTGAAAATTTCCGTTTTATTACCAATATGACGTCAAATTAACCTTTTTTTCAATTGGTGAAACATTTTATTTAATTTTCATCTTTCACGTGGAAATCTTTCAATAGAAAATTAATTATTGTAGAAAGAATTTTATTGTGGATTTTTATTTGTTGGCAACTACTATAACGAAAAATGCTTAAATTTAATAGGAAAAGGCTGTTAGATTTTTGGTTATTTATGTCTCTTTATTAAAATATTACGATTTTTTTTTATTTTATGATTTTAAGCTTCATAGTAGGTATTCAGCTGTAAGTACACAAAATTTCATGTCTTTAAGTTATATAGTTTCTGAGAATCGGCTCTGTGACGGACAGACAACGAAGCGGGACTAATAGGGTTTCATGAGATGAACAAAACCCTAAAAATGTACTTTATGTCACTTTTTTGCACCATTTGTTATGAGAACCTTAATTTTTTTTCCGCGTAGATATACACTTATTGATAAATAGGCGGTATTATAAGGGTGATGCAAAAGTTCTTAGACAAACTATATGATTAGGTCAGATATAAAAATAACAACTGAATTTTACAATATTATATGGGATCACAGAAAAAAACACAGAGTTTCTCTAACAGAATACGGGTTTCCTTAACAACTATGAGAAAAGTGAAGACGAAATGTTATTATAACAAAACAAATGCTAGAATTTACCACTATCCGTGCTTAAGAGCCTACATCAGTCATGCGAAAAAACGCTCAAGCTAATGTTAAGTCTATGGGAAGGTTCTAGCGCGATTTGTCGCTCGCATTTTAATATTTTTAAAAGCTTTTTTTTTGCATAGGATAGCTGACGTCAGTCTCCAACATTGTTAGTTTTTACTTTTTCGATTTTGGTTCCAGTTACTTTATATAAAGGGTGCTTTCACTTTCAGAACCGGTTCCAACTGGTTCCAAAATTGAAAGTGGCCGCTTATAAAAAAAACTGCAACAAAAATCGAAAAAGTAAAAACTAACAACGTTGCACTTCAGCTATCCTATGCAAAAAAAAGCATTTAAAATATTAAAATGCGAGCGAGAAATCGCGCTAGAATCTTCCCATAGACATAACATTAGCTTGAACGTTTCTTCCCCTACGTTAGTCACGCGAAGAAACGCTCAAGCTAATGTTAAATCTATGGGAAGGTTCTTGCATGATTTCTTGCTCGCATCTTAAGATCTTTAAATGTTTTTTTTTTTTTTTTTTTTTTTTTTTTTTTTTTTTTTTTTTTTACATAGGATAGCTGAGATCGATCTCTAATGTTGTTAGTTTTACTTTTTTGGTTTTGGTTACAGTTTTTTATAAGCGGATACTTTCAATTTTGGAACCGGTTCTGAAAGTGAAAGTACCCTTATATAAAAAAACTGGAACGAAAATCGAAAAAGTAAAAACTAACAACGTTAGATATCAACGTCAGCTATCCTATGAAAAAAAAAATTAAAATGCGAGCGAGAAATCGCGCAAGAGCTTTCCCATAGACTTAACATTAGCTTGCGCGTTTTTTCGCATGAGTGATGTAGGCTCTTAAACAACACGAACTCAATACTCCACATTTTGGAATGTGACATTTTAATGTATATGGTATTACTGGTTCAATTACTGTGTCATTGCAGAATCTTTCGTAATATGTTATCAGATTTTGCATAAAGCAAGGCACTCTTCAAGTTTGTATTACAATATCTCCCCTTTTCTCAAAGTTATTAAGGCAATCCGCGTTCGGTTAGAGTGGGTCACCCGATATTTTTAGTTGAATATATGGATTGTGACCCTATGTTCTATTGTAAAAATGACTCAATTTTTAGTAAGTTTTCCCATCAGCGAATGATTTGTTTTTAGAGATCAGTCTGTCTAATATTATTAGTCGTTATCTTAGATTGTAACCCAACAAGCACAAGACATCTGGCTATATGCTGTAAACGTTAAGGCCAAAGTGACTTATGGTCGCTGGTCACAGTCGGAGTTGTATTTTAACCAATACGCCATCCAATCCTCTCCAAACTGATAAGGGACGAGTGAGGAGATAAATATTATAGTATGGTAGACCAATAGACATTGTAGATAAGTTTCCATGCACGACACAAATGTCACTGATCATTTAGATAGCAGAAAGTGCACCAACTAGTAGGCAAATTTATCTTTTAAGTGCATTTGATGTAAGCAGCAAAAAAAGCAACAACAACAATCTATACTAATAAAAGAAAGTCTCGCTCTGTGTGTCTGTGTGTGTGCGATGGCTAAGAAAATCTGGCGCACCTACATGTCTGAAAATTTGGATTTAGGCAGTCCAACGCAGACCTTGATGCACCTGAGTCTCAGATGGTTAATATTTTGATATTTAGACTAGATATTAATTAAAAGCTCATTAAACATCGCAAAAATGCCATATTTTTATCAAAAAAGCGCTAACCGTAAAAATAATAAATTAAAGCAGGTGCAGACGTTTCACCGAGAAAGGAAAGAGGTAAAGAGGTTGCCACAATGGAGGGTTTACCAGATAAAGATTCCAGTCACAAATTTTAAGGTATATACAAAATTTTAAAACTATATAAGATACACTCTAAATAAGAAAGAGTGGCTATTCACTCCGGAGGAGTGGATATTCACTCTATCGCAGAGTCAAAATTTGCCCAACCTCTTTAGAGTCACTATTCACTCTAGGCAAAAGTGAAATTGTTCACTCTCTGAAAGAGTGAATACTCACTCCCGAGAAGTGAATATTCACTCTAAACAGGGGTGGATACTCACTCTTTCAGAGGAGTGACTATCCACTCTTGCAAAAGGAGTGGATTTCTCACTCCTGACAGGAGTGAATAGCCACTCTTTCATAGGAGTGAATGTTCACTTTTTATGGAGTGAATTATTATTTTTTATGTTTCTTTTATGGGCATTTTAAAAGAATCATATATTTTAGAGCATGCAATGAAAATAGACACAAGCGTGGTAAAGATTGGAATAAAATACTTTATTGGCAATATTTATTTAATTCATAGTTTGTAACAGTAATTGAACTCTTAAGGAAAAATTCAATTAGTGTTACATAATGAGTTAAATTAGATTACTGACAGAAATAAACTAAAATATTTTATTCCAAGCTTATCACTATTGTGTTTGCTTTCATTGCATGCCTTATAAAGATATGATAGTTTTAAAATGCCCATAAGGGCAAGTAATTAACCAAAATCTTAATCAGTTAATATTATTTTTTTCCTTTTCAAATACCCATTAAGTTGTATTTAGTATTGTAATAATTCCTGTGATGTACGTTATGTTTTTTTTTCATGTGTAATTCAAATTTTAAATCTTTAGATCTCTTTATTAATTGCTAATGAATTTAAATCTAATCAAACATTATTGTTTACTGCATTTTAGTTTTTTTAAAAAGTTTTATTTATAACTATTTAATAGATGGATATTCTATGACTAACAATGTGTGATTTCACTTTAATTTTTGTTTTAAATATAAACTCTTATCTTTTGACCGTACTTTTCAGTAAATTAGCGCTATTTTGCAAAGTCCTATTATTCTAAAATCATACATATTATTTCTGTTGTCAACATCCCTTTTTCTATGAATTTACAAAACACACAACAACAATGAGGTATCAAGTCAACAAACTTGTATTAAAATGTAATAAAAATAAGAAATATTTCTAAATATCTCATTACAAAAAAATTGAATTATATATTTTTTAAATAAAAAATATATTTAGCAGGCATTTTCTTTTAATAAAATATTTCTGTGTGCAAATATTATAGTACATTAAAGAAAGAGAAAGTATTAAGGTGGAATTTGGAACAGTGATGTAGCCCAACCATAAATCTTGCATTATAAAAATTCTTACTCGTATTTGTACACATTTGTGATACTTACCACACAATTTTTAATGTATTAAATGAGCACACATGAAAGATATTTGCCAAAAAAGAGGGCAATTGCTCTCTAAATATAAGGCTAATTTATAATTATTTTTTAATATTATTAATTTTGCAACGTTTTGTACTGAAAGTTATTCTTGACATTTTTTTAAAACCTAAATCATGTTATAACAAAAATGCATAAAGTGAGATAGAGGGAGATACGTGTATTCAACAATACTTGGTTTTCACTTGAAAGTTCAGCTACAATTTCTAAAATAAAAGTGAATTTTTCCAATTTTCTAAGAATATAAAAATATAGAATTAAAAATATCCAATTATAGACTTTATAAATACATTTTCAAAGACAACTTTACAAACAAACATATGTACAGTACACCCTATTCATATTTCAAGGACACGTTTCTTTCTTTCATTTTTCTTGGCAAAGACAAGGATTAAAAAAAAAGAAAAGTTAATAATATTGATCTCAATATTTGACAAACAAGTTACTTTTGTCTAAAATATTTTGCATATAGGAAAAATAACAGTTGCAAGGTGATATAACCATTATGAATAAATATGGGAGGTAACTTAAAATGATTTAACAAACACTATGTTTTCTAAAGAGAAAATTTTCACTATGAAATAGGTTGACTACAAATTGTAATCAACAATGTTGAAAATTGCCGATTTTACTCGTACATGGAAGCCAATATATATATATATATTTTTTTTTTTTTTTCATGTTCTTTACCGATCTCTTTTTCATGTAATTTATACTATTTGTTTTTAACATTCTAATTTTTTTTTTCCATTTAGAAAATAGTTTTTTTTTTTTTTTGAGGATTTCAATCCTTTTTCCAAAAAATAAAATAAGAAGTAGCATATTTTAAAGTTTTTCTTTTCTTTTTCTCTGTGAACTTATAAATCAAAACAGGATTTACAATCTTAATTTAAAATAGAAACTCCTTTTAAGAAGGGAAAAAAAATCAGAAAAATTATTAACCACTGATTATCAGAAAATGGATTTTTTAAAGGTAAATTGATAATGGATTCTAAATTAAGATATAAATTAAATACTAAGAGAATTATTTCAGCTAAGTAAAAAAAAAAAAAATAACATATTGCATATTAAATCAAATTTAAAAATAGAATTTTTTTTCTCTTGTATTTAAAGATTTAAATTACTTTTAAGGATCACCTGAAAATAAAATTCAAACACAAATGAAATGACACAAATAACATGTAAATAAAGTTTATTTTACAATCATTTTTTAATATTATATAACAAAAATTACAGAAGTCTTTTTCTTGCAAGTCAATACTATACTTTTCTTTGTTGCAGCCCCTAGGAAAAATAAAATTAAATAATTAAACAAAATTAAATTGCAATTAAACAAAACGGAAATGCAATTAAACAAAACTCTCGTTTTCAAACATATCCCCCCCCTCCCCCTTGAAAGAGAACACGAGTCCTGAACTCGGGTTGAGCAGCTCTGGGACAATTTTTCTTGGCGTCAATTCATCATAGCTAAAATGTTTTTGAAGGCGATGATGATAAAAGTAAAGTTAGTTTAGTTAAATTATTTAAGGATATTTTTTTTCTCAAATATAGAATTTTAAATAACATTTTAGATATATTTGTCCTTTTGCAGTTTTACACTAAAATACCAATCATTAAAATAGAGAGGATTTTTTTTTATATGCGGTTTTTGGGGCCTAGAAATATCTATCCACGACAAATTGATGCAACACGGGGTTGAGGCCTGCCTCATCTCTGTCTTTTAAAACAGGCATGAGAATAGGTAAAATGTTTTAAAGAAGAAAATATTTCTTTTGCTTTTCCTATCCTTCCCTTCCCTAATGAATATCCTTTTGCTGCTGGGAAAGGAGATGCAGAAATTTCATGAATGAAATTTATACAATTATTTATTGTTACTACAATGCAGAAAATGAGGCAGAATTTTTCTTTACTACAAAAATATAAAGTGAAGATTAAATTTTGAGTGTTACAGATGTCAAACTTTGTGGGCTCATGGAAGGGGGTCGAAATTGTAAAGATATTTACATACTATTACAACAAAGAAACCCCAGAAATATGTTTTTGTAGCAGGATAAATTGCAGTTCTGTAGCTCAGTTTAACAGTTTTGTAGCAGGACAAACTTATCAAATAGAGTTTTCCATTTTTCCATAAAAACAAAGGATATTTTAGAAAATATTACCAGAGATGACATTTTTAACTTAATTTTGGAATGCTACAGACCTGGAAAGGTTTTTATGATTCAAAAATCACTTATAATTCAAGGTGAGATAAATCTATCAAAAAAGGAAAAATACTGTTCATTTCCAAATTACTTCAGTGGTTATACCTTACCAAATACTTTTACGTCTAAAAAAGTCTGCAAATATGTCAGAATGTTTCGAATTGTTGAGCGGGTAAAAATATTTTCTTTGAGAACAGCCATAAATGCAGAAAATCTTTTGCAATAATGCTATTTTTCATAGATTGTACAATAGCTGTGTTTTGGAATAATCATCCTCTTTGAATTAAGATATGTAATAAATATTTAAAAACTGAAATTTAAGATACTGAACTTGTATCAGAACCCATTATTCTGATAAATTTTAGACTTTCATGATGTTGCCCATCTTAGCTACCTAGTCTGTTGCCAAGCTCATTAAACAAGCTTTCTCCAGCTACCGTTAGTTGATGCACACCATGTCCTTTTTTTTCATCTGTTTAACCATCCTTCGCTTGCAGTAAAATTGGGATCGCCTTTAGGTAACTGTTTGTTTAAATTTAGGGCTTTTCATTGAATGACTGGTCCTGAAAATGGTAGGCCATATTCTCTTTCAACGCAAAACCAAAGAAATAAAGCTTTGTCCAGCATTTCAAGTTTACCCGTTTTAGCTTTTTTTGCTCATCCAAATTGTCACTCAAATTCAACTTAAAGCAAAAATCCTCACTATTTTTTCTATTTTTTTCCAGTCAGACACTGTTTATGTTCCTATTACAAGATCAAAGGCATTTTTTTTAATGGTTCACCTTTATCAATTCTATCAAATGCTTCCAATTTCTTTTGCATAGTCACAACAATATTTTTTCATTTAGTCACCATTACTAACTCAGTTCACTGATATTTTGCAATAAGAGAGCTCTTTCTACCAAAGTCTCAACACATGCATCCGCTTTAGAGATTGGCAACGTCTTTCCTTTTAGGGAATCGTTCCAGCCGGAATCGTTCACCGAAAGGAACGAGTTCTTTGGAGTAATTCCTTTTGGAATCGTTTCGAAAAAAAGGAACAATTCCGAAAAGAAGGAATGATTCCGAAATAAAAGAAACGATTCCGAGAAAAAGGAACAATTCCAAAAAAAAAAAAAAAAAAAGGTTTTCGAGAAAAAGAAACGTTTTTGAGATAAAAATAACAATTTCAAGATAAAAGGGATAATTTTGAGAAAAAAGGAACAAATCCGGAAGTATTAGAACGAACATGAAATCCATAATATTAATAATACTAATTTATTTTCTTACGTATTCGTTCATTTTCTTACGCATCCATCTGCCTTATTTTTAAATTTTTTGGACAGATGATTTCGTTTTCAAGAGTTCATTTCATTGATGAGTGTGTGCAATTAATTAGCAATTATTTCTAATTACCATAATACAAGTATACTCCCTGACTTTATGGTTTATGGCATTAAACTCAATTCCTCTTGAAAATTTACCCCTGGATAACCTTTCATTTACCGCTATAGTTTATCAAAGAAATTTTATTGTAGCTGTTTGTTTTGCCCACCAGGCTGGCGATCCATTCGATTTTTAGTGTAATTGGGTTTCCTCTTGAATATATATCGTTGAATGACCCTCTATTTATACTATTAATTATTTTATGCAGGAATCTTTATTCTACGAAGTTCTGATGTTTGGCACCATGGTCTACGCAATTTTAAGCCTTATAATTAAGATCCCTCTTCAAAATCCACCCCAAGATAACCAACCATTCATTTACATGTCGGTCCTCGGAACCGGCCGTTTTCAGAGTCCCTCCATTTCGATACGATTATTTGGAAATCGGTCATTGTCTCAGTCTGCCCATTTCTAAACAATTCCCAGGACTATCACCTTTTAGTATTAAGTTCATGCGTGAATAGAATCTTTTATAAAATCAAATTCGGATACCTGTCGATTTGGGAAAACATAATTTATTAAACGAAGTATATTTGAGAGTCTTAATATATAACAATGTCCTTTCTGACTGCATTATCAATGCACAGCCGAAACCGAAATGCCTGCACCTGAAATCGTAAAATTTTAGTTGTTACTTCCTGTTATGATATAAAAATCCATTAAAAAGATGTTTTCTGAAATTCAACTGTTAGGTGATTGAAAGTTTTTGAAAAGGTATACCAGTATATTTAAATTTAGAAATTGCACATAATTAGAACTGTAGATATTGCGATAAGAAACAAAATCATAACTATATAGTTCAATACGTTTCAATAACTTAACTAACTTTCGTCAACTTTATAGTTTAATACAAATACGATTTCAAATACACAAAATAAATAAGAAAATACAAAATACAATACTCTTAAAAAAGATTTTATTTCAAAAATAGGAATATATAAAATTTGGTGATTTGGTGAAATCCTAAAATAATCCGCAACAAAAAAGCAGGCTAAAATGTTAATACAACAAACAATTCAACAACAGTTTCATGATAGTAAAAAAAATTAACATCAATAATATAAAACAACCAGGAATGGTAATTCGTTTCTAAAATTTTTCATTCATTGGTGTAAACAATAGATGAGTTTGTTAATCAAGTATGTAGCTGTTATAGTTCGTTTACAGGAGCACACAAAAGCAAAAAACATTCAAAGTTTGTCATCGCGATAACATCCGAAATATACTGAGCATATTTAAAAAGAATTAGGACAGTATATTGTTCTTGCAAGTATCTTGGAAGAATTCGTTAATCAAGTACTGTTTTGTTGCTCCTATGTAATCACCTAAGTATAAAAACCAGCCCTGTTGAAAGCAAAGATAATAAAATGAACGAATACGTTTTTATTTTAGGTTCCTGATTACAAGTCTTTTTTGTTCAAATTTCGTTATTTGTTTTTTGTACCGAAAGAAGAATCAAATCCTATTTTGGCACCCCCTTCTACATTGGCGCCCGGGGCATATGCCCCCTTTGCTCCTCTGTAGTTTTGGCACTGCAAATATCTGTTATCCACCACCACAGTAACGGCCATTAATCCGGGAACTGATTTCGGGAGTTGCGAGTATCAATCCCGATTGTGGAATCGCGATTGTCACAAGAAATTATTATGGAAAACGATTTTTGTCTTGCTTTTATTTTACGTTGTATTAAAACAAAGTCAAAGATATTTAACTTCTTATTATTTAGCAAAAAATAGAAATAAAATGACAAAAAAAAAACTATACAAAATCACAATTTGCATTCTTTAGCAATCAATAATTAAAAAAGAAATTAGCGTAATAGTGCTGCTCCATTTTTTTTTGGCAAAATATAAAAATGTCGATTAATCTGTATACACGTACACAATAATTATACAATTATATTAGCACTAGAATCAGTTAAAAAAAAAGACAAGAATAAAAAACAAACGTCTTTACTGTAAATTATGTTTTTTTTTTTTTACTATATACTATATACTTTTTTACTATATACATATAATATAAAACTAGTTTAATGTAATCTTAACATAAATCTATTAAACAGAAAAAGCATAAAATACGCAGCTTTACATATGTCACAATGTTGGAAAATGTCTGACAATCTATATGTAGCAAGAAATTTTTCTTTCCCGTTTTCATACTCAAAACGGCCATACGGGTAGCGAACAGCGGTTAAATTATTTGAATCCCACCCAATACTGCTACTGTTATATTATTATTATTATTAAACTTTTTTTTTTTAATATCTTTATTATAGGAATTTTAAGAAAGAATTGAAAACGTTTTGCAAAAATTCCTTGTTCAAATAGGTTTTCCTTTATGTCTCCACTGTAAGTTGATTGAAACTATCTACGAGAGTTCCGAGATCTTTTGAATCATCTTTATCAGAAGAGAAAAATAAGACCCCAAACTGAGGAAACAAAGTGGTACTCGAGCGCTCATAAATGCTCTTATTAGGTAGATTTCGTAAGAAATACTACCTATTACACTCTCCCCTAAGTTGGAATTTTTGAAAAAATTTCGTAGATCTATGCCGATCATGACTCCCAGAACCCAAAACTACCCCTAGTTCAAAACTTTATCTATCTATCTATGTCACTTTTTTATTCTTCATTATATTATATAACTTAAATTCACTTATATTATATAACTTCAATAATTCTGCACAAATCTCTTCCAAACTGATACATAAAATCAAGGGGCATAAAATCTCTGTCAAGTTCGTTAATGGGCAAAATCGAACCAGGGGGGGGGGGGGGGGAATGGGAAGGCTTTTTGTGAAAACAGAAAAAAACCCATAACTTCTTAATTATGGTACGTATCGAATCCATTTAAAGTTATTATTAATTCTAGGTAAAGGGCCAAAAATTTATGTATGACAGATTTTTGATATCATTAAAAATGGCCCCAAAGGGGGGAAAAAGGGAGGTTTCAGAAGAAAAAAAATTAACAACTTCGTCAATTCACAAGATATCAAATCTGCTTAAATTTATTATAAATCCTCTTAATATTAACTAAAACTTTTATATTGACAAGTTTTTTATAGGACCAACACTTATAGCAAGAAACAAATAATAATAATAAAAAAATCCCTGCCGGCTCCGCCTGAAAACAAGTTAGGTTTCGAAGTGGGCGCTTCCAACAGCCGCATCATGGCAAAAAGATCATTTCTTCCGCAATTCCCAGCAAACGCAGGTGATAAGTACATAGTTAAATAATAGACAATATTTTAACTGAAGTACAATAATATACTTCTATTTATCTTAAGATAAATTTAAGAGAAAGTAATACACAGTTGTAGTTTATTAATCAATTCCCACCCCCCCGCACTTCTCTCTCTCTTTTATTATTTTTTTTATCACGTACACATTAGAAGGATTTTTTGGCCAGAAACTCAGCTTTAATAGAATCAAAATCTGCTATTTTAAAATAAAATAGCGTATTTTAATTTATTAAAACTGGCCAG
Source organism: Maratus michaelseni (assembly GCA_963931845.1). Taxonomy (NCBI): domain Eukaryota; kingdom Metazoa; phylum Arthropoda; class Arachnida; order Araneae; family Salticidae; genus Maratus; species Maratus michaelseni. The sequence continues at coordinate 83,640,866 of OZ007586.1, forward strand.
TCTACAAGAACAAGGACAGATTCTGAGGACTCGATCTTTTCGTAGTCTGTACATTCAGGACCGATTCCGAGGAATCAATCCTTTTTGGAATAAGAAAATTTTGATTGATTCCTAGGAATCGTTCCTTTTCGGAATCGCTACATTTTGGACTAATTCCGAGGAATCGGTCCTTTTCGGAGTCGATTCCGAGGACTCGGTCCTTTTCAGAGTCGGTATATTTTGGACCAATTCCAAGGAATCGCTCCTTTTTGGAATCGCTACATTTTGGACTAATTCCGAGGAATCGGTCCTTTTCGGAGTTGATTCCGAGGATTTGGTCCTTTTTGGAGTCGGTACATTCTGGACCAATTCCGAGGAATCAGTCCTTTTTGGATTCGATATGTTTTGGACCGAATCTGAGGAATCGTTCCAAAAAGGACCGATTCCTTTTTAAAGACTGGAATCGTTCCTTCAATTTCACTGCCGGAGTCGTTCCTTTGGAATCGTTCCTTGACAAATGACACATCTCTAATGCGCATGCAGAACTCTACCGAAATCTTGGCACATGCATGCACATACAGAATTCGGCTCTTTCACAAATTGAGATGGATAAGGAGAGAAAAAGAATTATGATGTTGCTTGACCTTGTCTAGAGAGAAAAGTGATTGTGTGTGGTATTTTTCACAAAGTTCAGAGAAAGAATAGAGAGGCAGTGAATCGTAAAATTGACTTGCAATATGAAGTCGGTTATGGCTCAAATCCGCCTTCAAATCGCTCCGACCGTCGCAGAATTCACGGAGCACGATGTTTAGCATGTTGGTCCTTTGCTACGTCCCTTTTATACCGGGACTCTTGCGGAAGCCAGGTAGAAAGGGAAAAAAGTGTGAAAATTGAAACCGGACAAATTTAAAAGGGAAATTTATTAAATTAAAGACACCGAATTGCGGGAAGGGTTGGGCTCGGGGCTCTGAAGCTATCAAAAGATCCTTGCGGCTTCGAGCTCTATGTTCTATGTGGCCCAAGGGCTGACTTCATTGGTCGGAGAGAGGCTGCACGTGAAACAAGGACTGGATTCATTGGATGGGGAGAGGTTTTCAAAGAAAGCCACCAGCTGTTTGGGCCGACTGTAGGGTTGCATTTTCAGCGTCACACCAAACATAAACATATCATCTATATTTATTCTCTGAACACTGTGGGTATTTCTGCTGATCAGGGCAGCTTCGTTAAGAAGCATTTCCTGTTAAGAAGCTTTGAATACCAATTGTCACTGGTGATAAGAAACGTAACAATAGTCTGTGGCTGTTTCGAGGAATAGTACTTGGAAAGCCCTAAGGTTGTGTTTAGTGTGCAAACTTGCAAGCTGTCCTCAGTTGGCATAAATCCTTTCCCTTCCCATTCTTCTCGAATCAATTTGTGGTCAGGTACAAAAGAAAGGGGTGGTGTAAACAGCTGTCTCCTCCTATTAACTGCTATTGCTTTGAACTCTGAATTTTAGACATTCTGTGAAAGTTATAAAACATCAAAGATTCTGAAAATTGCAAACGAAAACATGCGAGTTAAGTTTACAGGGGTTGATCCAGGAAAAATTTGGGACACCTTCACAAAAATCCATTTAATAAAACAAGCCCCTTCACAAAATCCCATGCCATAAAAATATTCATTAATTATTTTAATTTTGTTAAGTTTTAAAATGTGTAATTTGTAAATAAAACAAGTTCACCAGAAAGAAAAACTTTAGCAGGACTTAAAGAAGTTATTATTAAATGCTCTGTTTAAGTTTCAGTAGTTGGATTTCATCTTTCATTGCAAAATGTTATTTTTCATAAAAAATAAATTTCACAAAATAACTTACTTTTTACAAAATGGGCCCCAAGGAAAAAAACCTGCATCGACCCCTGATCTATGCACTGTTCCAGTCTTTAGGCAAAGCCCCACTACCTGAAACGCCTTCTTTTTACTCGCAATCATAGCCATTAGAAAGTTTTAGGATAGAAAATATATTTTCAAAATGTAATGTGAATGAGCGAGAAAATACTGTTTTGGAAATTCAAAACTCAAGCAGACTTAGTCCGGGTTATCCAGAGATCAGAGTTAAAAGGGTCCCAGTTAGCAAGGTTCCACTGTACAATTAATGATGTTATATAAATAAAAGTATTGTTAATGTTGAATGTTTAACCCTTTCAGAAGCAAACCACTTCTACTGCTAAAATGTGAAATGAGTGAATGAAACTGGAATTACAAGCAAATTAATTTTGAAATAAGAAAAAGCACATATATAATGAATGTAAAATTTTATACCAAAATTTTGGTGCTATTGTGGCATTTAGGAATATATATTTATATATATTAGGAATGCAACGGATATCAAGCTCCTGTCGGATATCCTGCTTACTCAGCACTCAAAACAGATATTCTGTCCGGACGAATACTTCAATATCTGGTTGCCGAATGGCAAAATTTTTTTAATTATATTTTTAACATTGTCAGAAAAAGCTAGTGCGAAATTAATGTGCTATCCTATTAAAACAATGTTAATAGAAAGAAATTCTCACTGTCGAATTGAATGAAATTATAGGATTTATATATGAAACTATAATATTTTGAACATGAAAATATAATATTTATAAATAAACAATGACAAATATATATATATATATATATATTATGTAGGAACATTAGGTGCTTAGCATTTTCAGCCTGTAATCTGTTATATTTTTTTATCACAAATATTTCCTGTATCTGAGAATAAGTGTTCAATCTCAGATGGTCTCCTTTTCTTGTGTTTTCAACAATTCTAAAATAAAAATGATTTTATTCTTTTTTTTTTTTTTGGTCTATGGATGAAAAACTAGCTGTGGTAAAATAATACTGACATGAAAAGAATTGTGTCATTTTCTTCAATAGTTAACTGTCCCTTTTGTACTACAAAACAAGATACTTACAATGAGGAGTTTCTCTATTTAAATTCTGTTAGAAAACATTTGTCATGAGTAAGGTAAGTAATAATATGTACGAGTATGTTGGAAAAGAAAAAGCCACTTCAATAGGATGTTTAGTATTTATAAATAACAAAGATTTATAAGTATGAAAAACAGAGAAATTACTTAATTGTTTATCTAAAAAACTACTAATATGTGTATTAGAATAGGCAAAGGCAAAACATGATTAAATATCAATATTTAATTACTACAAGGCATTTGTTTTTAAGTAACTTAACTTAAAAAATGAATTTAAATCTATTATTTAACATTTGAATGACATAAATAAAATTATAATAAATTAAAGTTTTTCTTTTTTAAGCAAGCATAAAATAGAAATATTACTATTGAAATTAAAAACAAGAAAGTATTCGGCCGGATACCAAATATTGGGTAAAATTTTTGCCAGATATTTGATACCTGGTATCCGGCAAAAATTCTATCCGGTGCATCCCTATATATATATATATATATATATATATATATATATATATATATAGTGATCTCTCACTTATATGTGATACACAAAAATTACTTTTCAGTATGTTTTTTTTTTTATATAATTTCAAGCCTTATTAAATTGCAGAAATTATAAATCGAATTTTACTATTTTAAAATAGTGCTACAAGAAAGTAATTAATGAACATCGCGTATAAGTGAGAGGTCACTGTATATATGTGTATATGTAATTTTTAGAATTTCTATAAAATTATATATATATAACTCTTTCTATCAGTATAATGAAAATGAGATAAGGGAAGAACGGGGAAAATTGCAACTTACAAGTAAGGAATGAAACTTTTTCTTTATTTTTTTTCTTTCAGTTGGGCTTCATACTGGAGAATGTTGTTCTAGCAAGTCTTTTTTTAATCCACGTTCCTAGTAATGTAAAATGAAAGAATATTTTCAGTTTGTATACTCTTTAAAAACTTTCAACTAATTTATGTAATAAATAAATGTTATATAATATATATACAAAACTACAAAACATAATGAGAGTGTGATATTCCACACTGAAGTTCCTAAATTTATTTTCATGACTAAATTTGTTAATCAATCGTGTGAAAAAAATCTGGAAATTCTTTAGTCGGTCGCATGAAAACCCCCCGCGAATTTCGCTAGTAAGCTGCAGGGAAAAAATACGTAAATTTACCTATTGGTCGCAAGAAAAAACTGCACAATTAACCAATTGGTAGCAGGAAAAAAATCGCGATATTCTTCAATTGGCTAGCAGGGAAAATTTGAGAAATTTGTCAGTCGATCGTAAGAAAAAGAATCACAAAATCCTTCAGTCGTTCACGAAGTGAAACTTGTGAGTTCATCATGAAAAAAAATCTTGCAATTCGTCAATCGATCATGGAACAAACCTGTGAAATTCGCCAGTCGGTCACATGAAATTATCACGAAATTCGTTAGTCAGGGGCGAAAAAAAACTGCACTATTTGTCAATCAATCAGGGGGGATCGCAAAATTCTTAACACGTTCTTAGGAAAAAAATCGCAAAATTCGCCTGTCGTTCAAGGATTACAATGGAATGTGTAACTGGAAAGTGACCGTGCAGGCGTGTGCAAACTTTAATCACCACATGGCAAGTGGCGACTGTTAATTTTCACCTATATCACATGGGAATTGTAGTTTAACTATAAATTGTAATTGTCAAGTCCTAATTTCTGTGAATTGAACAGATCAACTAATTTTGTGTTTCTAAATGTGTTTCCTTGTAATTCGGATTTTGATTTATTCTTTTCAAGTGCACTACAAGATCTTTCCAGTTCTTCTAATCTTATTTTTGTTTACTGCAGACTTTAAAACAATTTGGGAGGATGCAGCGCCCGGTGGCCCTTACTGCCCTTTTTGATCTTTTCTGCAGTCAATGGGGAAAAAATCATGATGTACGTCCATTGGTGATAGAAAAAATATTGTGAATTTTGTCAGTCAGTCAAGGCTAAAGAGAAATTGGGAAAAAATTTTCAGTTGGACCAGAGGAAAAAAATCGTGAATTTTGTCAAGCTATCGTAAGAAGAAATTCGTCAATCAGCTGCAGAAAAAAATAGAGAAATGTGTCAGTTTCAAGGAAGAAAATTATCTATCGGTCACAGGAAAATATTGCAAAATTTGTTAATAAGTCGGTGAAAAATATCAAGAAATTCATCAATCAGTCATGGAAAATATTTCAAAATTTGTCTGTCAGTTGTAGAAAAAAAAAAAAGAAAATTTTTAGTCTGATGCAGGAAAAAAAAAATCATGAATCTTGTCAATCTGTCACAAGAAGCTGTGAAATTCTGCAATCAGTCGCTTGAAAAAAAATTACGAAATTTGTCGTTCTGTTGTGGTAGAAAAAATATAATAATCACAAAATTTGTCGTTTTGTTGTGGTTAAAAAAAAAAAAAAAAAAAAAAAAAAAAAAAAAAAAAAAAAAAAAAACGAAATGCGTTGTTTAGTAGTGGGAAAATATAGCAAAATTCCTCAGTCGGTCACAGAAGTTGATCGTCGTTTAAAAAAGAAAAATTCTCCAGAAAGTGATAAAATATTTTGGAGTCTCTTGCCCAAAAGGGATTTCAAAAATTTTGATGTGAATCCATCCTGAAATTAGAGTCCTGATATGTAATTTTAATTAAATTATTATGCATTATGTAGTTTAATAATAATAATTTTTATTATATGTTACTGTAATAATTTATCATTCAGATAATCCAAAAAATCAGCAAATTCAAATAGACTTTGGTCCCAATTTGTTTGAATTGGAGAGGTTTTAGTACATTTCAATTTTGAACAAAGAATTATTTCTTATTGTTATATTTCAATACTGAAATATGATAAAAAAAAACCTCTTAATGCACATAAAAATCTTAATTTTAAGTACTACTGCACTGATGATATGTAATCTATAAATATTTAAATTAGCAGCAAGGTCATCTCATACAAACTGCTATTTTTTAGCTAGTACACAGGAACACCATATGGATGCATATCTTGTAGTATAATTTTTAATAGCCTTTTTTTTTTTTTTTTGAATCAACTCTTTCTTAAAATAAACTATCTTTAGATTGGCATTTTAGTATTGTATCAAATTTGTTAAGATGGCGGAAAAACTAAATATTTATAAACATACGTTCATTAAACCGTTTTTTTGCACAATCGTAAAAAGTTAGTACAATGTTAAAACAAAAATATTTATCAGCATTTTCAATGTTTTAACAAATAATGAAAATACTAAAGCCGTACAGAGTACTCAGCCAATTTGCAGAGTACCTGGTACTTATTCAAATTTTAGCCGAGTACTCAGCCAATACCAAGTAGTTTTAGAATTTCCTTTTTTAAGCATTGACAACTGGAATTATATTTAAAAATAAACGCAAAAAAGGAAAATATCTATAAAAAATTCTCAAAAAAGTATATTTACACAATATTACATCTAGGGGAAACCGGTATACAGTGGACCTATGGGCACAGTGGACCACCCCCTAATATTTTATTTATTTACTTTTTTTTAAAGCTTCTCTTCTATCATAATAGTCAACAGCACTGCACAGATTATTTATAGCCTTCAGAAAATATGTTTAGCTCAGATTGAACTATTTTATCCTGATTGGTTGTTTTGAGCTTCAAAAAGTAAAATTTTTCATTATCATATTTTTATTTTTTAGTAATTAAAGGTTGTAGATAAATAAGATAAAACAGCTTTTTTGCTAAGCTGAGATACTTGTTTTTATTTAACTTTAAAGTTAATATGTTTAAAAGAAAGCTATAATAAACAATATTAATATGATTATTTATTGAACTTCAACATGGGGCACAGTGGTCCACCCACTCCTGAGGCACAGTGGTCCACAATCCACTCTGATCCTGTAATGCAGAATGTTCAAAATATTTAATAATTGCTTATTTTCTATAAAGAAATATTGTTTTAAAGTAGTTATTTAACTGTAAAATAAAGTAAACAAAGAAAAATAACTATTTAACATAGTAAGAAATATTTTGTTTTGTATTTACTGCCTTTGATAAATATAACTGTAGTCTAATTGGCGATGATTCTATTCAAGTAAGATTCATGAGATGCAAATTGAATGGAAATCAGTTTATATTTCCTGAAACTGTAGATGAATCTGTTGTTGATGTCAATGATTTCATAATGTTGCTCCCAGACCCAAAAGTATTTCAGGAAAATTCCAGGCTCAATCTTACTCATAAGTATTTTGGAATTTCATTTGCAAATTTTAATGTGCGCTGATTTTTTGTACTTAAGTAATAACTTCAATTAAATTGTAATTGTTCCTGTATTAATCTGTTATTATTTTCAAAATATAATTAATTTTTTTGTTTTGTTTTTGTTTCAAAATGTTACTTGTAAATTTATATTACTATATTATTTTGTGGATAAAGGGGAAATAAAAAAGAATTAGATTAATAAAAAATAGATTTATATTGTATTTCAGATAATACCTAATAGCGGTCCACTGTGCCCCGGTGGGTGGACCAGTGTGCCCCACTTTTGGGGCACACTGGTCCACTTTACAGGTGCATATAAAAAATGTTTTCTTGAAAAATGTATTAAAAACTGTGTTCTGAGAAAATTATGATGAATGTATAAAGGTTTAAGGAATATTCAAAAATATTTTCATGCAGATCGGTTTGTCTGTTAAAGAGAAAAAAAAAATTAACTGAAAAAGTAGTCCACTGTGTACTAGTCTCCCTTACATAAAAATATCATTAAAAAATAAAGGTAAATTATAACCCCAAAGGCTGAAAAATGTAACAACCACATCAAAATATTTACAGTGAAGGAAAAAAAAACTTACCAAATCTTCTGACACAGGTTATGAGACTTTTCCTTATTATAAGAACTTTTTAAAGATTAGCTTCAAGTCTAACATTTTAATATATTTGTACTTCTTTTTTCTACACACTGTCTTTATTAGTCTTGACTCTAGGTTAATTACTGCTTGAACAGTTTTAAAAGACAGACCTTGGCATGCTGCCAAAAAATAGACCATTCCAAATGGAGGGAAGCATTGGATAAGGAGGAGACATATTCAGGTTTCGCTTAACTGTCTAACCGCCATGTCATTTCTTCACTGGCTGTTTTATGTTCTTGTACTAGTACAACTTTCAGAAACCTGTTCATCCCTCACAAAAGCAAAACTGGGAGAGATTCCTTTCATTACCTACTTCCCTATTATCAAGGATAGACTCGTCTCACCCAGACCTCTTACTCATGTGACCAGTCTTTAAAGCTTGGTTCAATAGTAGATAAAAGTGCAATGCCCTGTGGCTTTATTTATTTTATATAATTATTTGGTCACCTCATTTCAAGATGTGCGTTTTTAAAAATCTTCTACAGTAGACTCCCTTAAATCTGCATAGCTGAAAACCAGAGGTTGCGTGGATTTTAGAATTTTGCAGATTTCTGGTCACTGTTTTGTTTACATTTTTTAAACAATACTTTGAATTTAATAATGCACTCGAAATTATAATGAATGCTTACAATAAAGTAAAATAATAAAAAATTAAGAAAATTTTAAAAACATTTAAAATATTAAAAGTAAAGATCAAGTAAATAAAATTAATTATGCATATGATGAGATAATTTTGTTCTTGAATTATTCAGTGAAACTCACTTTATAAGTGTACACTAATAGTTCACATCAAACTCTTAAAATAACAAAGTTTTATTTCATGTTTAGCCATACTTAAATAACCAAAAAAGCTTTGATAATTCAGTTGGCTAGTTTTATACTTTTAGTTCACTCCCTGACCCCACCTCAATAAGAGTAAAGATAAATAATATTCTTCATCTATTATTCCTAAAGCAGTTTTCAATAGTCAAAAATGGTGTTTTTATTAAATGACTAATTTTTATGGAAGAAAACAAGACTGTTACACATCCAATAAAGTTCTTTAAATTAGTTATAATAAATATATTATTTCATTAAGTGAGTGCTTTTCAAATTAAAAATATTTCACTATTTAAGTTAAAAAATAAATGTCAAAAGTCAATTTAAATAAGACTTGTATGTTGTTTAAATCGAATGACTATTTTTCAACTCTGACTATACAAATCACTGTTTTGATATGTATGTTACTTTATTAACAGGGCTGGAGAATTTTCAGTAAATCTTACCAGTCAGCATAGAATTGAAAATTGTTATGACAAAATGCACGTCTTCAAAAATAGTCAATTGCTACTGCTACAGTGCATTTTCATATTTTTTTTCTATAAAATTAAACAGTCAATTGGAAAGTTACAAAATATAGTGAACTAGTAAAAAAAATAAAGTTGTTGGCATATCTTCTATAGTCTGCAATTTTTCAGACTTCCTAAAAATTCACTCGCCCTGTCAGAAAATCCACTCACCAGTAGTGAGTAAAAACATGTATTTCCCCCAACCCTGTTTATTAAAATTATAAAATTAATTTTTTTTAAAATTAGTTAAATTACACAATTTATTACTTAATTTTTTTTAATTTAAACTAACAATACTTCATTATACAAAAACCAATAAAGATAAAAAAATAAAAGCTGCTGGCATAGCATTTTTAAATCTTAGACAACTTTTTTTGTAATCCCACCCAGGAATCACCGATTCAAGAATGCACAAAATTAAGAGTAATTATAAAAAAGGTGAGGAAAAGTTTATAACAACCATATTAATAAATTTAACAACATAATAAATTAACAACATATTAATAAATTTCATTTTGACAAATACGATTTTACACCCAGTCATCAGTTTTAACATAAAATTTCTTTTAATAATTTAAATAAGCTTCCTCCAACTAATCAACAGTTTAGTTATTGTCTAAATAGATTTTTTATTTTATTTTAAACATATTAAACTCTTAATTTTAAACATAAACTGTTAGAAAATTATTTCTTGCCAAAAAGTCACAAAGAAAAGGAAAATTTTATTCAAAAACTGGAGATTTGTCGCTGTCATAAGCAGATTGTTGTGCCAACACAACATTTTGCACAAATACAGCAAGAATGACCACATGATTTGTAAAGTGACGCTTAAATCTGCTTATGAAAATAATGTCGATGCTTTCTACAAACTAGTGATTTTTCAGTACAACACTACATGATACATTTTCAAAAACCATGTGTAACATTATAAACTATTGGGAAAAGTAAGAACTATTCCCTGCAGTTTTGCTACTTATAGGGTTTCGAGGGGTCATTGTTTCGAATTATTACATATAACCTACTATCAAGTCTGGTTGATCTTTGCTCACCCCCCCCCCCCCCACTCTCTGAATACAAAAAGTAATAAAACAATATATAAACAGACGTTAACATACACAGATTGTTTCTCTAACACATTTAAAATCAGTACAATAATAATAATCCTTATCATCAAGCATAATACAAATTTTAAAAGTAGTAAAATACAAAAACAAACAAACTTGGAAACTCTGATTCAATCGGCGCTAAAAATTGTATATACATTTTGGTTTAAGCTTAAGCACATTAATTTTTCATTCGTTGAGAATAAAATGAAAGATCTCAGCCTACACTGAAACTTAAAAGGCAAAATGTTTGTTTACCTTTTAAGTATGTAACCATATATATATATATTTTTTTCTATCTTTAAGATTATTTTTCATTTGCTTACTAAAATATGTTATAAATACATGCGTTAATTTAGGAGTAGCAACTAGAAAGAAATGAATTATCCATTATCAGATTTCGCCAAACGTTATCGAAATATAAATATATAAAAGTGGTACATTTATAAGCTTTTACGTAGCCTACGATGATACGGCTTTTACGAGTTCAACTTAGGCTTAGAACTTTCATTTTACTCGCCACGAATGAAAACTAAACTAGTATGCATAAAATAAATATGAGTACGACTTTTATTGAGGTATAGATTATTACTGCAAGCAATAGTACAAAAAATTATTAAAATATTTTTTGTAACTTAGCTTGAAAATCATCTGAGATCACGACATACATCTTCGTCAAAACAAAATACAGCAAGGCGGCAACATCTACACCTGCGCGCGCAGCTTTTATCTTTTCCGATTCAAGGAACATCTTGCGTGGTTTATCATGTGACATTTCGCAAGTTTGAAGTAAGTTTCAATCGCTCTTGAATTGCCAAGCTTGCGCTGTCGAGTTAAATTCAATAAAAAATCAAACTTGATAGACAGATAGATAGATAGATAAAGTTGTGAACTGGGGGGTAGTAACATGATCGGCGTATATCTGCAAAATTTTTCAGAAATTCCAACATAGGGGAGAATGTAATAGGTAGCATTTCTTACGAAATCTACCTAAAAAGAAAAAGAAAAAATGATAATTTCGTTTCTCTCAATAAATATATAGGGACAAAATTACATAATGCCAGGCTTTCACTCTTCAACGGAGTGAAACATTTCACTCTTGTCAAAGGAGTGAGACAGTCACTCTCGACAACGGAGTGACATATTTCACTCTTTTCTAGGGAGTGGAAAATTCCACTCTTTAAAGAGTGCATTTTTATAAAATTCACTCCAAAGAGAGTGAAAATGCCTCTCACTCTTCCAAAGAGTCAACTTCTCACTCCTCCCAATTTTAGAGTGTACGGATTTGAAAATTGGTATATATACACAAAATCATATGCTGATTAAGATTTTCGAAAATTCGAAAAAATTGGCCCACAAGTTTTTATTTTATCAATATATATATATATATATATATATATATATATACAGGGTGTCCGAAAAGTCTGGAAACGGTCAAATAACTCGAGAAATATACATCGGATTGAAAAACGGCAAAATGCATGTTTAATACTTTTGAAAAATCTATTTAGGGGTATGAAAGTTGCCCCCCCCAACTTTGGGAAAGGGGGGCAACTTTGAAATCTTAAAGTATGACCCCATTTTTTATTGCAGATTCGGATTCTACGGAAAAAAAACGTAACTATTGTATTGAACATTTTCTTCGAAACATTGTTGATGGCGCTGTAATCGAGTGCAATGCTTTGAGAATCGTTACCATTGCAATGTCTGGAAACGCTCGACTAATTGGAGAAATATACATCAGATTGAAAAACGTAAAAATACGTGTTTAATATTTTAGAAAAATGGCAACTTTGATATCATTAAATAAATTTTTTTGAAAATACTATTCAAAACATAGGGAAATGGATTACGTGGAAAAAAAATAGTTCCAGAAATACCGATAGATACCGTTGTACAACGAAAATATAACAAAAGAGAAGTTGAAGAGTTGAAGTGGATGCATCATGGCCATGACAGATTCTGTGAAGCGATGAGGCCCATTTCCACCTCATTAGAATAGTGATCACCCATAACTGTAGCATCTGGGAAACTGAAAACTCTGGTACCTTGGCAAGAGATTTCACTCCACTCACCAAAAGCTACAGTCCGGTGTGGATTCACAGCCACATTTATTCTTCATCCTTTTTATTTTCGAACAGTCTATTCGCAATGGCTCTGTGATATGCATTGTGATGATCAATAGGTACAAAAGGATGTTCGAAACTTTTCTTGTACGCCATTTGCAAAAGCGGCAATGTCTTGACTCAATTACCTTTACGCCTCCACACATTAAACTCTGTATAGAGCAGTTTCTTCAGCAGCGTTTCACGACTTGCGTTTCCGACAACTTGGCCATCTTGTTCTCCGGATCTTAGTCCTTGCAATTTTTGGCTGTGGGGACACTTAAAAAATCTTTTTTATCGAGGGCGTCAGGTAACCTTGGCAGACTTGAAGAAGGTATCACTCTGCATGAGAGAAGAATCTCAGTTGACCAGTTACGATCCGCAGTTTAACAAGTTGATCACAGACTGCAGATTTTACATCTTCAAGAAGGGAACCGTATTGAGCAGCATTCCCTGCGTCGATAAGATCGTTATAACATGAATGTTTAGTAAATTCACATAAATTGCGTTTATGTGTCTTTTCAACATATGTGCAGTTGTACAGTGCCATCTATCGGGGATTTCTAGAGTTAATTATTTTTCGGATAATCAGTTTCCCCACGTCTTGAATGGTATATGTTCAAAATATGAAGCTTACACATTGAGTAGTTCAATAAATAGAGAGGTCAGAGTAGGGTGTTTTAATTCTGGCCACCCTGTATATACGCAAAGTCATATATAATTTAGGATATTAAAAAAATCGCAAAAAATCGGCCTGTCAATTTTTATTTATCAAAAATCTGATTGTTTGGGGGGGAAAATAAGTTATTGTGTACACTTTTCGATGATACAATAATGGAAATGGCACAAAAATCGCTATTACAGCGCTTTATGAATAATTTTAATTGTAGTATAATGTTGCTTCAGAAATATCGCATGTTTTGTAGAAATTAAGTCTGACTGAAAAGAACCAATTAAAATTTTGTACAGGTAGGGCCGGGTTTGAGCCAAACTTTTAGCTTTTATACAGGGCCGAGCCAACATTTTTTTATATGGATCGGGTCTGACTTGGGGAAGGAAAATTCGGCAAGCGTAGACTTCTAACCAACATATCTAAGCTAGTTTTAATGTTTTTTTAATGCTTCTTTCAGCCAACGTTCCATAGCTACTGAATATATGTTTCTTTAATACGTTTCAAAACAGTATTTATTGAATTACAACTGATCTTTGATATAAAGAAACAAGCAGTCTTATACACAGTTAGTATTTTCTCACATAATTCTGAAATATCAAGGTATCAAAGGCAACAAAGCTTAAATTTGTCTCTATGTGTCTATTGAAAAGGAAGTAGTTGGCCTTCCAAAAATTTAGCGTGTATACGACTTCTGGAAGGTATCTCCCCAAGTGCCCAGAGATACACATTTCCTCTAAAAAAAGTTTTGTATCAATACTTTGTATATTTTTCGTCCTGACACTGTATAATTCTAAGAAATATCCAAACAACTTTTTTATTAGTACTGTAATATGATAACATTATTCCCTATACTTCTATCTCCGAAGTGTTCGTTGTTTCTCTGGACGTTTTATTACAGTGTCCATTTCACCCATTGAGTCATAGGCAATTTTACAGGAAGGAATGCTCGTCCAGTCTCATTGTATCCCCACTACATCTGTCTGGTTGGCAACAACTTACAAGTTCGCATTCCTTACGATAATCGTCACTCCCTCCAACCTCACTTTCCATAATTTACTTGCAGTGAGAGTAAAAATATTCAAGTTATATAGCAATTGCACACATGAGCCAAGTGATAGATAACAGAGATTCGGATTCAAAATTTGAGGTGTTTGTTGCGAAAAGTGAGAAAAACTAGCGTTCTAGCTTATGCGATTCCGGGGAAATATGGAAGAAAACACAAGGATAATTTTATATAAAATAAGGAACGAAATTTCGAAGTAAATTGTGCAGCTTCCACTATAAAAAATAGGCTAAAAAAGGTGGTAAATATTAAAAAAGTAAGGGCATTACAGCATAAACAGTTTGATTATTGTTTTGTTAATTTTCTCAAAAACAGTAAGTCCAGTAACGTAATGGTCAGCGCGTCTCGCCATCACGCTGCATGTCCCCAGTTTGAACTGTGGACTGGGCAAGGCTAACGCAGCCTTTCATCCATTATCGGTCCATAAATCCAGTTCCAAGCTTGGGTCCCGTGTTAGGCTGACCACCTGATGCTGTATAGCACCCTTGAGCCCATTATCAAACAAGCAGGGCTCGGTACTGTAGGCCTCAACCCTTTCAGGGCAAAACACTTCCATTGCTAATATGTTGAAATGAATGAATGACACCAGAATTTGCGAACACATTTATTCAGGGAAAATAATCTATATTTTACATACATAATAAACGTAAAATTTTATACCAAATTTCTGGTGCTATTGTGGCATTCGGGAATTAAAATGAAGTGGCTTCATAGACGTACCGCCGCCCTTGAAAGCGTTAATGGATTGTAAGTTTAGTTTTCAAAAACAAACTCGCTTTTATTCATACACATATAAGAATACAACATGAATAGCGTACGCTGTGTTTTAAGCGCCCGGGGCAGTTAAAAAAATTGAGCTCATTCCCTAGAGACTACTGTAGTTTCTTATACTATAATTTTTAATACAGCGGAGTTTGTGAGTTCCTAAAAAAATTAGCGCAGTGAACGATTTTTGAGATACTACAAAAATCCCACCTAAAATTTTCGTTTGATCTCGCCTAGAGACCTGCGCGGATCGGGTTGTCCCGACCCAAACTGAAAATCCCTATTGGAACCAAAACCGAACCCCGAAAAAAAAGTTCTTTGTCCTCCTGAAACCTAAATGAAAGAAAATTAATCCATAATTTAATATACTTATAAAATGTAGTGTGCAATTATATCTCTAATTTCAATTATATTTTTTATATAGAAATATAAATATATAGTATATCTATACTCATTAATATTCAAATACTGTAAAACATTTAAATAACGGACACCTCGATGCCACCGACTTTGTCTCTTATTCGGACGTGTGCACTAAAATGTGAAAATATATTTGTGTTGAGGTTTGTCTCTGCTATTCAGGAGTGACCTTACGGAGGTCTTACTCTACATGCTGCTACTTATGAATAGCGAATAAATTCAACGGCTTCAAGGTGTCCGCTATTCAGAGATTTTACTATATAAAAATTTTAAAATATTCCCTAAAAAAACTTTCCGCTATTTGGGACTGTCCGTTATCAAACGTTTGCAGCATATAAATTTTATCGGAAAAAATATTTTAGATTCTATTTTGAAAAATCGGGTCAACCCGAACAAGAGTGAAAACCCAACCCTAAACCGACCCTGACCAGAAATAATGTAAAAGTCAACCCGACGTGCAGTAAAAACGTAAAAATCAACCCGACCTGAAGCAAAAAAAAAAACTTTAACCTGACCCGAACGCGACCCGCAATTAAAAATAAATTACGACCTACTCAACCTGGACTGCGAGTCGGATTGGAACCTCCAAAATCTAATATCGCCCTCCCCCCCCCCCCTCCACTTGAAGACTCTCCAGATCCGCCCTTGCTATACGCAAATATTAGGAAAAGTAACGCTTAAACTGTTAGTTAGGAATAGGAATGGTGACAAAAGTAGAGGAAATGGTTCGAAAACGGGCTACCACTTTTAGTATCTACCGATATACCATGTTCACTCAAAATGAATAATTTTTCTGCCACTTACTTCTAAAAAAGGAAGGCGATATGAGGGTTCGAAATCCTAATAAACAGTCTAAGTTTTCCAGAACCATTTTATTCCAAAAAGTAAAAATTACTGTTTCTCAAGGGTTGGTCCAAATACGGTTTACTTAACAATTTATCTTCTAATAAAACAAACAAACACCAAAATTTATTCCAAATTCTATTAAGCTACTGTCTTGAAAAATTATGTAAAAAAATAACATTTTCTTCTCTTTTTACACAGATGTAAGCCTCTTTTTCTAATCCAGCACATTCGGAATGTGCCCAACCTCCACACTTTTAGCACTAAATCGAAACTTCCCCTCTAACATTATCTGAAAAAAGTCCATCGCAGAAAATGCATGCTGCATGATCTTTACCAGAGTTATCCCCCAGAGCAACGTTCCAACTCGTCATCATCCCTGTAGTCGGCATGGTAGCCACGTTTTAGACCATCCAATGCTTTAACACTAGAACCGCGATGAGGGGTCAATTTGACCCGTAACAAATGAATAATTGTTGATTCGAACCAGAAATTTCTTTATAAAATAAGTTAAATTACATACTGCATAAAGCTAGTTAAATAAATAAAGTAAATAGTTTTGAATAAAAATTCTAGTGCAAAATATTTTTATAAAATTTGAGTAACTTGAGTATAAAACTTCCCGCGGTCCTAGTGTTAAGTTGACGGTCTCAGCCTCAGCAAACTATACAAAACAAATAAATCAAGCGAAACAGGTGCTCTACATGAAGCACAGTACATCTACTTTGAGATGAAATGGAAGACATTTGCTTTACTGAAGAACTAAGGAAGGGATAAATTAAATTTTACATACCTGGAAATTTTGGTTTCTTCAAAAGTAGGTTTTCCGATGAAAACACTTCGTGCCAAGGCAAGTGGGTCAGGGATCAAAGCCATCTGCTCACCAGTTATCCACGATTTCTTGCTGTTCTGTTCGGTGCCATTTCCGAGACTTCTTGTTGTTCCGTTCGGTGCCATTTCCACGACCGTACGCGACCCTCTTCCCCCACTTTCAGCAGGTAGCCCATTTTTAGACCTACACGTTATTGAACAATTACCTCGATAGTTTAATGAAAAGTATAGATATTTTATTGAACTCAAAATATAGATGGAATTCAGAAACAATAAAAGTAATTAATTTTCGTTGTGCTGCCGCCATGAAGTTGCCTTCATTTGGAATGGCTAAAACATATCTGATATTTTTTCATGACATTGCTGCTGTAAAGATTCAATTAAGTAAAAAGGCAAATCTTTCTCAATTTTGCAAAATATAATATAGCTATGAACGAAAATATGCAATAACCTCTTCCGAATTACCCACGTTTTCGAAAAGCATTTTTTATCTTTAGAAACCTTAAAAACTAAAATATTTTCAAGACTTAAAGAATCACTTATAAAAAATAAAGTTTATTTTGCTGAAACTGATTTTCGGAAACGCTTTCGAATAGTTTTTATAGTGTATTAATCAACTCCATTTTTAAACCCGAATATAGGTTTTTCGGAGGCTATATTCTGAAGTGATGATTTTTATGTTCAACAAACATTTTTTTTACAGACAAACATGATAAATTAACAACATTAACAATAAAATTAATATTATTTTGTTACTCTTACATGTATAAATTCTGTTACGCAGCTGGGAATGTTTTTTTGAGAATTTACAGAATCCTCAAAACCGATATTATGGTTTGAGAAAACTTATTAATACACTAAAAATCTATTTGGAAACGTTCCTGAAAATAAGTGGTAGCAAAAGAGACTTTGTTTTTATAAATGCTTCGTTAAATTCCAAAAATATACAGGATTCTGATATTTATACAAAGAACGTTTTCGGAATCTGGATACTCCAAAGAGGTTATTGTATATTTACGTTCGTGCTTATAATAAATTTTCGTAGATTAAGAATTCTATTTTTAACACTTTCCGACAAAGGTGAAAAGTGTTTGTGAATTCGGTTTGTCTGTCTGTTTGTCTGCCATCTGTCTGTCTGTCTGTCCGTGCTCTAACTCGCGTGAATATACTAGGATTGTCATGCAATCGATATATGTTATTGAGGTTTACTATGGCATGTTCGGTATACAAAATGATGTGTGTAGTACTTATTCGTTTACAGGGACACTCAAAAGAATTTCGATACATTATCGTCTAAGGGGGAAAATTCTTTTCAGAGCCTATTCCAGACACATTTAAATTGATATATATGTATATATATATATACAGGATGTCCCAAAAGTCCTTCCCACATTTTAAAATTCAATAAAAGATCAAGCAATTGGCGTACGAGAGTGCGATTTGGACAAAAATGCTTCTTATGATCTGAAATTTTGTTTAAGCAAATAAAAAGAATAATTCCAAAAAGGATCAGGGTCCATAAGCCATGTTTTTGGCCTATGAGATAAGGCTAAACTCGATTTTGTTATACTGACTTAATTATTTCACTTTTAGGTAGCTTTCAATACAAAAAGTATAAAGCTACCTATTGCAGACGTTCGGATGAAAGCAGTTCCGGAAAATTTCGATATATTTTCACCGATCATGACCCCCAGACCCCAAAACCGCCCTCCGTTCAAATGTTGATTTATATGTATATATATATATCCATATATATATCTGACCTATGTCATACGATAACGCTCGTATTTATAAATCAATTTTGATGAAACTAATTGTGTGTATTAAGCTAACCAATGTATCGAGCGAGTTCGTTGGCCAGCTTGGTCCGCCATTTTGTTTCGAGATGGCGGCCATTTAAAAATTTAAAACTAAAATAAATATACAAAAAAGTTAAAAATTCGAATTTATTTTTTAATTACGTGTTAGGCCTTGATACAAGGATTCCAGAGCATTTTTTGGTTTACCTCTATCTTAAAAAATGGGTGAGATAGAGCAGTTTGAAATTCTAGGGTGACTGACATTTTGAAACAAAACAGCACATAACGTGATTACTCGCAAATTATTTTCTTTCATTGTTGTAATAATTTTCCCAATCATACGCATAAAACTATATATTCATATCCGTTAGCGCCAAATTCTCGCCAAAATTGGCGACATTTGGCGAAATATTGCCAAATTTGGCGACCAAAATAAGTCTTTATAAATGAAGCCGGCTATTGCTCAATAATTTGGCGAATTTCTTATTCAAATTCAGTATTAACGAATCTTTTGTAAACGTTTCTTTGCATTTTAACTTGCTGTTTTCGTGTAACATTAGCTAAAATGTTAAAACGAAGATATAGGAAAGCTACCTTTTCCTCCCGGTACAGGCCGGAAGGACTTTTTAATATTAACAGGTTTATCCTATACGATTTCAACAACAGTTTTTGGATTTTGTTCGGATTTATATGACTTACACAAGCTCAAAGTTCGTCTTATTCGTAGTTTTTGATGAAAAATACGCAATTTCTCCTAATTTTACCTCAATTATTTATATGAGTACAATCGTGCAACACATTTTTCTTTACATATATTATAAAATACATCAAAGTGTACAATATATGTAAAAATAAAAGTGTTGCAAAGCTCCGCTCATAGTAAAATATTAAAAAATACATTAAAAATTGAGGTAAAATTAGGCGAAATTGAGTATTTTTCATCATAAACTACGAATAATACGAACTTTGAGCTTGTGTAAGTTATATAAATCTGAACAAAATGCAAAAAATATTGTTGAAATCGTACAGGATAAACCTTCTAACATTAAAAAGTGAAATAATTAAGTCAGTATAATAAAATCGAATTTTAGTCCTATTTCATGGGCCAAAAACACGGCTTATGGACCCTGATCCTTTGTCTGCTTCTGGTAAGTTATCGAATAGGTAGAATGCCTTTATACATAACAATGGCGAAATATTTCTGTTTATTGGATAAACTGTGCTACGCGTTTCCTAACTGAACTAAAACTTAGCATTTAATGTAGTATATATATACAAATTTGTAGACCATATACGGGGCTGCACAAAAGAATTCGGATATTTTTTCGAATACTATTGGTAATTCCTGAAATTTGGTCTTTAAATATGTTATGCGTTTTGTAAATTGTTTACTTAGATATCATCTTTCACCTTATTAAACGGTAATGATTTGTAAAATTATTTTGGAAGTTTTAGAAAGTGTTACATAATGTATGTTTGAAGCATGATTTTTTGTTCTTGATTTTTACATATGTATTATTCACAGAATATTCACAGAAATCGATGGATGCATACTAAAAATATATAAATCGAATAGCAGTTGTTAAAAGGATGCGGGAAGCTTGAAGTTTTGGTGTATATCTCTTTGTTCTTTAACCACAATGGAATTTGTGGTGTTTTGAAAGCAAGAATACATTATTTTATCTCATGATTCTAGGAATAAATATCCCATTATAAATTAAAGGTAAGTTGGGGTATCTGGGCCATGATTGGACCAAAATATACTGGATCAAAATATACACAAAAAGTATAGTTAAAATTCAATTTTAACAAGACATTTTAAACAATTCACAAAATTTTAAAATATAAAAGTCGGTTAAGTGCGAATATAACACCGCTCACAGATTCCATACATTACAATTATTAATTACAATTTGTTAATTAATAAACTGCTACTACCCCTAATTTTTTCGTAGTTTTAGTCAGTCTATTTGGAAAAATGAAGGGGGACATATCTTTCCGGTATATTTTCCACAATATCTCTGAAAATATAATATCTAAAATTAAAACAAATATATTTTTTTGAGTTCAATATTAAACGATCGTTCGAACGATACCCCACGAGATAATTTTTTTTTCAAGTAACTTAATTATCCCCCTGAATTTTTCCTAAACATATTTGTGAATAGCTAATAATCTGAAAATGTGTGGGTAACAATGCTCTATAACTTTCCATGTCGCATTGTTTACGAGAAAAAGGACTCTGACAGATGTGATTTTATAATTTTTATTTGTGATCTTGTGATGTGATCTTAAAGTTTTTACTTTTTAAGTACGCAACACCAAAAATATACACTATATATATATATATATATCCATATACTTAAAGCTGTTTGGTAATTCTGTCAAATCAAATATTCCATCGAAATTCGACCGAATACGCATGCGTAAAAAAATCACCGGCCAATGAGGTGAGGGTCTATGACTGTCTCTACAAATGTGTTTGGGATCGTATCATCTTGTTTTTTTCTGTTGTCACGTTGCGTTAAACCTAGGAAGATATTTATCTAGAACTCACTGTGGAGTGTTTAGAAGGTATTTATTTTATTTATTTATTTTATTTATTTATTTTATTTATTGTAATTTGTATGAATACTTAGGTGTCCATTTCGGATTTACTGTTTAAAAATGAATTTAGGCTCATACGTTGGCGAAATCCCGATGGAATTTTTTTTTTAGATCTCTATCATTTTGTTTATATAGTACAGAAAATAATTATTCAAACGTGTAGAACACGTAATACAAAATTGGACCACTTATGGTCTGTTTATTATCGGGAATGAATCTTATGGTGTTCCGACTGATAATGAAAACGATTATGTAAATATACTGTCAAAAGACAGTACGCACGGTAGTAATATTTTTATTATTATGTGTTCGAAAAAAGCAGAATCTGAGCATCTGAATATAAGTTATAAAATAAACAGAAATATATTATCTCTATTCGATTTAAAAGTTTTGTCATTACATAAGTGGGCTATTTTATTTGTAAAGAGTATGTATGCATTATATTGTTTGTATGTATACAAATCTTTATAATGTTTTGATTTGCAAACTCTTAATATTTGAATAATGTTTACATTATATTTGTTTGTATACATACAAACAATATATGTATACAAAGAAGTATATATACAAACAATGTAACAATATTAATATTTACATTGTATTGTTTGTATGTATACAAATCTTGAATGTTTTAAATGGGCAAATTTGTAATGTTTTTTCTGTTATTTTTTTTAAATGTCAAAAAAAGATAAATTTTCAAACTTGGTATAAAAAACTTAGGTACTTTTCTCTATTATCCCATTGACCACTTTTCATAACAAAACAGAAATATATTATCTCTATTCGATTTAAAAGTTTTGTCATTACATAAGTGGGCTATTTTATTTGTAAAGAGTATGTATGCATTATATTGTTTGTATGTATACAAATCTTTAGAATGCTTTGATTTGCAAACTCTTAATATTTGAATAATGTTTACATTATATTTGTTTGTATGTATACAAACAATATATGTATACAAAGAAGTATATATGCAAACAATGTATATAATGTATCATGTAACAATATGAATATTTACATTGTATTGTTTGTATATATACAAATCTTGAATGTTTTAAATGGGCAAATTTGTAATGTTTTTTTATGTTATTTTTTTTAAATGTCAAAAAAAGATAAATTTTCAAACTTGGTATAAAAACTTGAGTACTTCTCTATTATCCCATCGACCACTTTTCATAACAAAATACTATCGCCAAACTGTATGATTAAATGCCAAAAATGCAGTCCCATTTACTTGATGTCGAAAACATTATACGTGTTTTTTATGTCATCAAGTGATTTTTAATTCAACATTTGCGTGTATTTTTCATTATGTTTATTTGATTTATTAGTTATTTTATTAATTAAAATAACAATTGTATCCTTAAATTCTTATATTTTATTTATTTATTTTGATATTCCAATGACAACGTTCTCCCATTTATTTGGCGATAGTTTTTTTTTTATGAAAAGTGGTCGATGAGATAATAGAGAAGTACCAAAACTTAATTACGTATATGAGTATATTCTTTGACAGTATTAATCATTACTCGATATTTTAAAACTGCATCATATTTGTAGAATTATATTAATTTAAACAATGCTTCTATTGAAGTGTGAAGAACCATATACCTCTATGAAGAACCATATATTTACATAATTGTCTTCATTAGCAATCGGAACACCATAAGATTCATCCCCGATAATAAACGGACTGTAAGTGGTCCAATTTTGTATTACGTGTTCTACGATATTTTTACATACATTTGAATAATCATTTTCTGTACAATATAAACAAAATGATAGAGATCTAAAAAGACAATTTCCATCGGGATTGATTTCGCGAACGTTAAAAGAGCCTAAATTGATTTTTAAACAGTAAATCCGAAATGGACACCTAAGTATTCATACAAATTATAATAAATGAAATAAATAAATACCTTCTAAACACTCCACAGTGAGTTCTATATAAATACCTTCCTAGGTTTAACGCAAAGTGCAAGAAAAAAACAACAGGAGATGATCCCAAACACGTTTCTAGAGACCGTAATAGACCTTCACCTCATTGGCCGGTCCTACCGTAAGATTTTTTTTACGCATGCGTATTGGGTCGAATATTGTTGAAACATTTGACAAAATAAGCAAACTGCTTCCACCTAGGTATTTATACACAATACAACAAATAAAATAAATGCCTTCAAAACCCTTTTGATCATCACATCAGCGTGCAAGACAATTTTTTTACCGGAAACCGTTTGATGAATTTCATTATTTTTCCGTTATCGATTGACAAATTTTACGATTTTACTGCTAACGATTGCTGAATTTCACAATTTATCGACTGTTGATTAACGAATTTCATGATTTTTTCCATGAACATTTGTCGAATTGCACAAAAAAAATTAAGAATATCGTCAAATTGTCTCTGGTAAAAAAATTTTGAATATTGTCAAATGCCATCGAGAAAAAAGTCTCTTTGTCAAATGATTTTAAAGAAAAAATCGGGAAATTCACAAAATGGTTTCGGAAAAAACTTCACCAAATGGTTTCAAAATTCTTTGAGTGACAGCGGGAAAAAAAATTTCATTTTACATTCAATCATCGCAATTGGCGAGTGTGACTAAGTTTAGCCAGTGGTGGCAATAACATCAATCACCAATTTCCAGTATTACTCGCCGATTGGTGAATGTTAATTTTGTCTTATATCACAAACTGTATTTACATATACTACTAGATATAATGATTATGAACCATGATTTTTTTGTTATTGGGCGAGATTCATGTTTTTTCAGCAATTCTTTGACGAAATTAGTGTTTTTTCAGCGATCCTTTGAAGAATTTCGCATTTTTCTCACGATCCTTAACGAAATTCGCATTTTCCAGCAATTCTTTGATAAAATACATTTTATTCCGCAATTTTTAGACGAAATTTAGTAAAAAAGCGTGATCTTTTGGTGAAATTTCCCTTTTTGCGATTCTTTGACAAAATTTGCTTATCTTTCGCGATCCTTTTGCATAATTACGTTTTTTCTGTGGTCTTTTAACAAAAGTCATGTTTTCCCATGATCCTTTGATAAAGTAGTGTTTCTTCCTCAATCATTTGACAAAATCTGTTATTTTCCGCCCGCGAAGATTGGTTAGATGTTTTTAGTTTGCAGGTGCCCTAAAAAGTCTGTGACGCCCGTTGCTGCATCGCACACATTCTTCCATGGGGCATCGAACGAAGTAAATTCAACCTAAAGAATCATTGTTTCATTCCTGACATTTCTCGAAAGAAACAACGTTCAACTCATTGACTGAATTGTAAAGGGCGAAATGTGTCAATTAGCAGAAAGTGCGCAATTTGTTCGTTTATGGAAAAAATCGTGAAATTCGTTAACCGATAGTCGATAAAATTCGAAATTCGTCAATCGATAGCGGAAGAAGTGCAAAATTCATTAATCGACACAGTGGAAAAATCGCAAAATTCATCAACTGGTTTCGGGAGAAAAAATTTTCGAATATCGTTGAATGGCTTCGGGAAAAAAATTCACAATCTGCCAATTTCGGGGATGAAATTTGCCAAATGGTTTCAAAATTTGTCGCGCGACAGCAGAGAAAAAAATATTTTTCCATTCAATCATCGCAATTGGTGAGTGTGACTATTATGTTTGACCAGTGGTGGCAATAAAGTCCATTGCCAAATTTTCAGTATTACTCGCTGTTTGGCAAGTGCTAATTTTGTCCTATACTTCAAAACCCTTTTGATCATCACATCAGTGTGCAGGACAATTTTTTTTACGGGAGACCATTTGATGAATTTCGTGATTTTTCCGTTATCGATTGACCAATTTTACTGCTATTGATTGTTGAATTTTATAATTTATCAACTACTGATTAGCGAATTGCATGATTTTTTCCATGAACGTTTGACGAATTACGCAAAAAAAATAAGAATATCGTTAAATTGTCTTGGGTAAAAAAAAATTTAATATTGTCAAATGCCTTCGAGAAAAAAGTTGCAAGTTGAAACGGCTGTGACCTCTTTTTCATGTTATGCATCTCCGGTGTCCATCCCCCCACTCCCCCCACTCCCCCCCCAAGTGGGACACTTTTCTAAATTTTGCACACACCCCTCATGTGATATATCGGTGGAAAAGTCTTTGACCACTTATTCATGTTATGCATCTCCGGGGTCCATCCCGCCCCCCCCTAAGGGGGGCGCTTTTCAAAATTTTGTTGACACCCCTAATGTCATACATTGTTGGAAAGGTCTGTGACTGCTTAATCATATTATGCATCTCCGGTGTCCATCTCCTCACTTTGCCCCCCCCCCCCCCAAAGGGTACTTTCTAAATTTTGCACATTACCCTCATGTTATATATCATTGGAAAGGTCTGTGACCACTTAATCATTTTATGCATCTCCAATGTCCATCTCCCCACTTTGCCCCCCCCACCCCCCAAGGGTACTTCTCTAAATTTTGCACACAACCCTCATGTTATATATCATTGGAAAGGTCTGTGACCACTTAATCATATTATGCATCTCCAATGTCCATCTCCCCACTTTGCCCCCCCACCCCCTTAAGGGATACTTTTCTAAATTTTGTTGACACCCCTCATGTCATATATCATTGGAAAGGTCTGTGACCACTTAATCATATTATGCATCTCCGATGCCCATGTCCCCACTTCCCCCCCCCCAAGGGATACTTTTCTAAATTTTGTTGACACCCCTCATGTCATATATTGTTGGAAAGGTCTGTACCTGCTTAATCATATTATGCAAATCCGATGTCCATCTTCCCACTTTGCCCCCCCCCCCCAAAAGGGTACTTTCTAAATTTTGTACATTACCCTCATGTTATATATCATTGGAAAGGTCTGTAACTGCTTTATCATATTATGCATCTCCGATGTCCATCTCCCCACTTTGCCCCCACCAAAGGGTACTTTCTAACTTATGCACATTACCCTCATGTTATATATCATTGGAAAGGTCTGTGACCACTTAATCATTTTATGCATCTCCAATGTCCATCTCCCCACTTTGCCCCCCCCCCCAAGGGATACTTTTCTAAATTTTGTTGACACCCCTCATGTCATATATTGTTGGAAAGGTCTGTACCTGCTTAATCATATTATGCAAATCCGATGTCCATCTTCCCACTTTGCCCCCCCCCAAAAGGGTACTTTCTAAATTTTGCACATTACCCTCATGTTATATATCATTGGAAAGGTCTGTAACTGCTTTATCATATTATGCATCTCCGATGTCCATCTCCCCACTTTGCCCCCACCAAAGGGTACTTTCTAAATTTTGCACATTACCCTCATGTTATATATCATTGGAAAGGTCTGTAACTGCTTTATCATATTATGCATCTCCGATGTCCATCTCCCCACTTTGCCCCCCCCCCCCAAAAGGGTACTTTCTAAATTTTGCACATTACCCTCATGTTATATATCATTGGAAAGGTCTGTAACTGCTTTATCATATTATGCATCTCCGATGTCCATCTTCCCACTTTGCCCCCCCCAAAAGGGTACTTTCTAAATTTTGCACATTACCCTCATGTTATATATCATTGGAAAGGTCTGTAACTGCTTTATCATATTATGCATCTCCGATGTCCATCTCCCCACTTTGCCCCCACCAAAGGGTACTTTCTAAATTTTGCACATTACCCTCATGTTATATATCATTGGAAAGGTCTGTAACTGCTTTATCATATTATGCATCTCCGATGTCCATCTCCCCACTTTGCCCCCCCCCCAAAAGGGTACTTTCTAAATTTTGCACATTACCCTCATGTTATATATCATTGGAAAGGTCTGTAACTGCTTTATCATATTATGCATCTCCGATGTCCATCTCCCCACTTTGCCCCCACCAAAGGGTACTTTCTAAATTTTGCACATTACCCTCATGTTATATATCGATGGAAAAGTCTGTGACCACTTAATCATATTATGCATCTCCGATGTCCATCTCCCCACTTTGCCCCCCCCCCACCCCGTACTATCTAAATTTTGCACACAACCCTCATGTTATATATCATTGGAAAGGTCTGTGACCACTTAATCATATTATGCATCTCCAATGTCCATCTCCCCACTTTGCCCCCCCACCGCCCTAAGGAATACTTTTCTAAATTTTGTTGACACCCCTCATGTCATATATCATTGGAAAGGTCTGTGACCACTTAATCATATTATGCATCTCCGATGCCCATCTCCCCACTTTCCCCCCCCAAGGGGTACTTTCTAAATTTTGCACACAACCCTCATGTTATATATCATTGAAAAGGTCTGTGACCACTTAATCATATTATGCATATCCGGTGTCCATCTCCTCACTTTGCCCCCCCCCAAGGGGTACTTTCTAAATTTTGCACACAACCTCATGTTATATATCATTGGAAAGGTCTGTCACCACTTAATCATATTATGCATCTCCCATGTCCATCCCCCCACTTTGAACCCCCAAGGGTGTACTTTTCTAAATTTTGCACACACCCCTCATGTGATATATCGATGGAAAAGTCTGTGACCACTTAATCATATAATGCTCCCCACTATGAAATTTGTCAAGTTAAAGCAACTATTAATTTTACTTTTATGGTATTATCAAGTTGTTTGCCGTCAAATTTTGACGGGTTCCATCTAGTATATATATATATACACTAGTGTGCAAAACTTAAGCAACAAACACAAAATGCTAATTTCCGAACACGTGAGTACTCAAAAGGAAATTCTATAAACAGCCAGTGTAGAAAATCGGTATTACCCTAACAGTACAGACAGTCGATGTGAAGTGTTCTTGACATCACAAATGGTCACAATTGTCACAGTCACTACAATGAACAGAAATGTGATATCTTTCATTCGTCTCATTTTTACTCTCATTTGGTCACTCCACTGAACAGTTACCATCACTGCTGCTTTTTGACGAGTCACCAGGTGACTTTACAATGAAGTCATCTTGTGACTCTCATGTGACTGTCATTTTGACACTCCATTGTAAAGTCATCATGATAGCTGTACTGTGACGAGTTCCCAAGTTTCAGAAAATGAAATCATCTGGTGACTTTTCACAAAGGAGTGCAATGATGACTTCACAGTAGAGTGTCGATCACCGAAAAGTCACCATGCGACTTCATTGTGACATTATTTGGCGACTCATGACAATTCAATGCTCACAATGACTTCAAAGTTCAGTCTTCAACTGCCAGTGACTTGAGAATCACAAGGTGACTTCATTGTAATGTCACCTGGTGACCCATCACAAAGCGACAGTCACAGTGACTTTCCAGTGTTATCAATCATTTTAGAGTAATAATGAGACAGTGAAATATACCATATTTTGATTCACTGTAGCGATTGTGACACTTCTAACCATGTGTGACGTCAAGTGGACTTCACATCGACTGGCCGTGCTGTTAGGGTAGTACCTCTTTTCTACACTTGCTCTTTATAGAATTTCCTTTAGAGTACTCACGTGTTCAGAAATTAGCATTTTGTGTTTGTTGCTTAAGTTTTGCACACCTGTGTATATATAATACCAGAATTTCCGGAGTATAATCCTCAGATTAAACAATTCTGCTTTAACCCAGAAATTTTATTCAATAATTGAAGTGAAATATTTACAGCGATCTAGTAAATTATATTTTATAAAATAAAATTTCTGGGTCGAAATATGATTGTTTGTTCTGCGGATTATACATTATACGCAGGAAATTACGGTATATATATATATATATATATATATATATATAAAGAGAGAGAGAGAGAGAGAGAGAGAGAGAGAGAGAGAGAGATACATATATATTATATGTATATATATATAGAGAGAGGGATACTATTTTTTTGTTTTCGCATGAAGACTAGATAAAGTAACGCACATGTGGTTAAATTTTTAAAATGTCAACTTATATAGTTTGAAAGTAACAGTGTGCGCAAACTCAAACTGATTCATTCTGAGAAAAAAACATAAATTTATATCTAATTAATTATTAACTGCTGTGACAGAAATTGTCGCATAACTACTGTGAGCGGTCTGTGAGACTGCTCGATTGAAAGATGAATAAAAAGCCCTATTAACGCATGGGATTCTGTTTATGTACTAAACTTTATGTACTGGGCTATTATAATTAAATTTCATCTATTCAAAAGTCTTTAGCGATAGTTTTAGAGTTCCAAACGAAACAAAATTTCGCTAGTCATTATAGTTAAACTTGAAATTGCAAGTTAAACTGAGAACATTGAAAAAGGAAGCGGTCTGTGAGACCGCTCACAGCAGTTACGGGTTAAAGTATTAATTTAAAGCCTTGTATAAATATTTATAATTCAAGAAATAATACTGTTTTTTTTAATGCTGTTTTTGCATATTGTTCAGAAATGTTTAACTATATATCTATACTAATATTATAAAGGAGTAAAGATTGTTTGTTTGTTTGTTTGTAGGGGGTAATCTCTGGAACTACCGAACCGATTTCAAAAGTGATGGTGGCAAATTGATGGTGACAACCCCTGCTCCAACATAGGCTATATTTTATGTCGGTGCCACAAACCCCAGGGGGTGCAAGAGCAAAAAACGTTCTAAAATTGCGATTTTTTAGCAATCAAACTGGCTATCAAGCCCTGAGAGCTTGCCAGCCGGTTCTGTATGTATGTATGCACGTACGTAATGCGATAACTCTTCATAGAAATATTCGTTTTCCTTCAAATTTTGTTTATAGGTTCACTGTGTTAAGGCGCTTCCCTGATTAGTTTTCGGGATTGATTGGTTAAGTATAAAGGGGGGAACGGGGGGATAATTCCCCCCCCTTAATTTATATAAATGGGTTTTTTATGCAGAAATATTCCGTTTTCCTTCAAATTTTGTTTATAGGTTCACTGAGTTAAGGCGCTTCCCTGATTAGTTTTCGGGATTGATTGGTTAAGTATAAAGGGGAGGGATCGGGGGGCTAATCCCCCTTAATTTATATAAATGGGTTTTTCATGCAGAATTATTCCGTTTCCCTTCAAATTTTGTTTATAGGTTCATTGGGTTAAGACGCTGCCCTGATTACTTTTCGGGATTGATTGGTTAAGTATAAAGGGGGGAACGGGGGGCTAATCCCTCCTTAATTTATATAAATGGGTTTTTCAAGCAGAATTATTCCGTTTTCCTTCAAATTTTGTTTGAAGGTTCACTGTGTTAAGGCGCTTCCCTGATTAGTTTTTCGGGATTGATTGGTTAAGTATAAAGGGGGGAACGGGGGGGGGGCTAATCCCCCCTTAATTTATATAAATGGGTTTTTCATGCAGAATTATCCCATTTCCTTCAAATTTTGTATAAAGGTTCACTGTGTTAAGACGCTTCCCTAATTAGTTTTCGGGATTGATTGGTTAAGTATAAAGGGGGGAACGGAGAGCTAATACCGCCTTATTTTATATAAATGTGTTTTTCATATAAAATATGATGTTTTTCATGTAGAATTATTCTGTTTTCCTTCAAATTTTGTTTATAGGTTCACTGTGTTAAGGCGCTTCCCTTATTAGTTTTTCGGGATTGATTGGTTAAGTATAAAGGGGGGGAACGGGGGGATAATCCCCCTTAATTTATATAAATGGGTTTTTCATGCAGAATTATTCTATTTGCTTCAAAATTTGTTTATAGGTTCATTGGGTTAAGACGCTTCCCTGATTAGTTTTCGGGATTGATTCATTAAGTATAAAGGGGGGAACGGGGGGCTAATACCCCCTTAATTTATATTAATGGGTTTTTCATGCAGAATTGTCCCATTTCCTTCAAATTTTATTTATAGGTTCACTGTGTTAAGGCGCATCCCTGATTAGTTTTCGGGATTGATTGGTTAAGTATAAAGGGGGGGGGAACGGGGGGATAATCCCCCCTTAATTTATATAAATGGGTTTTATATGCAGAATTATTCTATTTGCTTCAAAATTTGTTTATAGGTTCATTGGGTTAAGACGCTTCCCTGATTAGTTTTCGGGATTGATTGGTTAAGTATAAAGGGGGGTACGGAGGGCTAATCCCCCCTTATTTTATATAAATGGGTTTTTCATCCAGAATTATTCCGTTTTCCTTCAAATTTTGCTTATAGGTTCACTATGTTAAGGCACTTCCCTGATTAGTTTCCCTGATTAGTTTGGTTAAGTATAAAGGAGGGGACGGGGGGACTAATACCCTCCCCCCCCCTTAATTTATATAAATGGGTTTTTCATGCAGAATTATCCCATTTGCTTCAAATTTTGTATATATA
Source organism: Maratus michaelseni (assembly GCA_963931845.1). Lineage (NCBI taxonomy): Eukaryota > Metazoa > Arthropoda > Arachnida > Araneae > Salticidae > Maratus > Maratus michaelseni. The sequence goes on from OZ007586.1 coordinate 83,672,448, forward strand.
TTCATTGTAATTAGAGATTTACCTGATTAGTTTAAGGGGTTCATTAGTTAACTATGGGGGGGTAACGGGGGGATGACCCCTCTCCCCTTAATTTATTGTTTATTTCTTTATTTTTCTGTATTTTTCTTGATATAAATTTCAAATCTAATGATTATGCCTTTTTTCAAATATTGAATTTCAAAAATTACCAAATTTTCCAATGGAGTACCATAGCGAAACCTTCATGCGTAAAAAGGTAATGATAAGGGCGACGTGTCCTGACGTGTATATTGGCTATAGCACGAGTCACAAATTATAGTAGCCTTATTATTCTGTTAAAGTATAAAAGTTATTTATGAAATGTCAATATTTTGTTTGATTAAAGGTTCGTTAAAAGAAATTGACCAGCGTAGCGGGCGTAGCTTGCTAGTACAGAATAAAACAAAATCTGCAGATTGATTTTCTGGAAGTTTAAACGTCTTGTGATCCTTTACGAAATTATAATTATTATATAATTTTCTTTTTTTCAATCAAAATACAATGGAGAAATTAATGTTCTATAGTAAGGTTGGTTGGTTGTATTAGGTTTAATGGCACAAGGTCCCATTGGGGACAAACTGCGCCAGAGTAAGAGTAAAGAAATTTTTTTTAAACGATCCACAATAAAACACAAAAAATAAACAAAGCTTAATGATAAAATCATCTGGGTGGGGTCACCCCTCCAGATATAGTTATACAGTGTATAAAACATATATTAAGGATTGTAAAAAAGTGAAGTATAAAAATAAAAGTAATACACTAAGTAATACTATCTGGATGGTTCCTATAGTAAGAGCAACTCAAAAAATTATTTGTAACTGTTGGGGTAACTGGGTTCTTTGTGATCCAGTTACCCCATCTTGAAAAAAATATGGGGTAACTGGAACACCTATGGGGTAATTGGACCATACGTGATCCAGTTACCACTGACACGTGTCCCAGTTACCCCATTTTTGAAAAACATTTGGGGTAACTGGAACACCGACCTTACATTTAAAACCTGAAGTAAATATGTATAGCACATAATATTAATGTATTTAAGCGTAAACTTTAAATTAAAAATGATTGTTTGATAAAAGTACTTACCATATTTTCATAAACAGCCGAGGAAGTTAAACGACATCAACGTTGTTTGTAAAAACAAATGCTTAAATTTTTGTTACCACAGCAATGGCAGGCTTACGACTGAGTCCTCACGCGTTGTTTCAGAAAGTACAGATGGCGCTGCAGTGTTGCCAACTGCTCAAACTTAAAAGACACCAAAAGTTTATTATAAAATAGCGTATGGCCCAGTTACCTCGGTGGTTCAGTTGCCCCAACTACCCTTACGTTTATATAGATTTTCTGATATTTTTAGATACTCTTTAGACAGTATAAAAATGTAAATATAAGGGGATGATACTCTAGTTAACCGTAATGAGATAACATACATGAAGACTTCAAATACACTATTACTTACTTAAACATTTCAAGAACTACAGAAGAATGTCTCCAGACCCTTAAAAAACATACTAGATTAATAATTCAACCTTAATTAAGCTCAGAATATGAATATTTCGATAAAAAGCTGGAATTAATGAAAAAGAGATCCTACTTTGCTGATGGTGGTGATTCCACACCACATTTAAGTGGCAGCATTGAAACATTATTTCAAATAATACGAGCCTGTATAAAAAGAAATAAACGCAATTGTATATCAAATTAATGTATTGCTATCTTATTAATTATATATAAAAATTGTATTAATGGCTTTATATATATTTTTTTAATGTATTTCATACTTATACATGTAGATTGCATTACCAAAGAGTATGTAAATACAGTTGAAGTCCCAGCAGACCACACACATGCCTGTTTTTATGGCTCTGCTTACTGCAGCAAAGAATCGAGCCTGTCAGTAAAAGTTTACAACAAGTCAAGAAGTCAAACCTAATTATCGCCAGATGTTCCTGCATGGGAAGAAATTTACAGGGCTTGTCTGGTTCACAGGGACCAATGTCTATCAAGGGGCTTGTTTGACGACCAGCCAATATAACTGCTCTGAGGGCGTAAAAAGAAGTTTTACATAAGCAGGTTATAGCAAATCACACAAGAGACCAGGGGGTATTTTTGCGCCCCTTCCTCTCGTATTTAATGTGTAACAAAAAATTATTATTCTGTCTAACTTCACCTGTCCGCTTGCACTGATTGCTGACTCTAGCTATTGAGAAGTTTAAAGTAGTTAGTTAGAAAAATGTAATTGCTGCAGAGAGCTAAAACTGAAACCTTGTTCTAAAACTAAATGGAAGCATTTTTTAAAAAATTTACTTTGCGATATATATAATCGCCCCCCTTTTTTTACGGTAATGGGTCTACATCGTCAATTGATGACTTCACCACAAAGATGCGTGCTGCTACAAAATAGCAAAGGTACTCTGAATTACATTCTGTATCAATGTTTGTAGAATTTGTCTACAGGGTTTGGATTTATAGTCCTTTGATAGGGATCATTATGTTTATTCTAATAACTGAAAAATATGTTTGTGATGTCTAAGCGTACATTTAATTTAAGAAACGAATCTTATTTTTTTTAAACGAGATATTAATAAATTATGCAATTATATTTAAATGGGAAGGTAATCAGAATATTAATTCCTTATGATTTAATATGTTTTGTTTTATTATTATCCAATTTTTGGATACTCTTTTTCCTTTTGTATATATTTAAATAAGTAAATAACTACTCTAGTTATTGTTAAATATTAATCTACTTTTCTTATTTTGTATGTAATTATTTATTTTACCTAAGACATCGAGTGAATTCCCCTTTATTTTACAACACTATACCGTCCCTTGCAGTAATAAGCTGAAGTTAATTCCAACTCCCTAGGTATATAGTTTTTTCCCTATATGCATGTAACTAGTCAACTTTATTTACAAAAAGTCATGCGACTCTTAAATATACACCGCGCTTTGTAAGTTTTCTAAAATTATAGTTATGGTAATTAATTCATTACATATATATTTGATAATGTTTATTACTGCTAATTATCCCATCGAACAGGAAAACTAAGTTATGTCCTATAAGTGAATCACTTCAACAGACGAAACGCACTAGACAAACCAGAGGATAGAGAGAGGTGACCTTTACCTCATTAAATCCATTGTTGATATTTCATTTCAGACCCACTAACTTAGCTATTTTGAATTGCTGTCTAGAAATTTCCGGGAGCTAAGTATCTACGGAGAGCACAGATAGGATTTAAGAACATTAATTTAAAATACTTAAAATTGAACAAAATTCACCAAAATTTAACCGAAGCTAATTTACAGTTTAATTGAAAACATATTAAAATTTTAAAAGGATCTGGAGACCGGAAGTGCAGTAAATAAAATCGTATGTGTATAATCGTGTAGACTCCCAACACATAAACATTGTGAAAATTGAAAAACAGATTACAGTTTTAAAAATAATAAGAAGTATTGAACCATATTTTTCGTTCTATTAATGAATTTTATAGACTTTAGGATGGGTTATAAGAGGAAAATAAGTCAGGGAATGTAAAAAGAAAAACTAAATTAAATATGGATAGACGTGGCTGAACATGGCGGACATCAGATTCAAAATCCCATTTTAAACACTAAAAACAAGTGAGAGATTTTAAAATGCTTATATTTAAATAACTAATAGACCCTTCCCTCTGAAATTGAAATTTTTGCGTAGAAGGAATATTCAATGATATAACATGGCCGGAGATAGACATCCTACTTACCCCTTTCCGCTATTTTAAAGGGCCTACATTAGAGCCATGTACGGACACGTTTATTTGTTTACTGGTCCCTGTTCCGTATTTTCCACAGGTGTTATTTGTTAGGTTAAAGCATGCCTTTTTAACTGATCGAAAGACGGGATCCGTGTCTCTAATTAAAGGTTTTTGAAAGGCATACCAACGCATGCCATTGAAGGTGGGCGAGGAGAATGGGTTATAGGCCAACTTATGCAGTTTTATTATGCTTTTTATAGTGGTCATGTCGATATCTCCACAAACACTCTCACAAGTTTTTCAATATTCCACTATTCTCTTTATTAAGTACTTGAATTGTTGAAAGAAATAAATGTCTAACGGCTGAAGAAATTTTGTCGTGCCCGTTGAGAGAAAAACAGGCTCCACATTGAATCCAAATTTCTCAATGCATAAACGCAGATCCGTTTGGACACTCCAACTATCCAGCACCCTGAATGTTTCCTGACCACCAATCGATTCTTTTAGTTTATCGAAGTATGCCGCAGTTATTTGTTTTGTGCTCTTTCCTGACTTGGAGCATGTAATGAGTAAATGTGTGGATGATATTTGTTGAACATTTTCCATAACTTTGAGACCGAATTCCTCCTGACATTCCTGTGTTACAAGTAGTAAAGGTCCCATAAATTTCTCAGCTGCGTTAATACACATTTGTACGGTATAGGAATGAGTCGTTTTGTTTTTACTGATTACCGATGAACCCACGTCTTTATTTTCCTTCATGTCGAGAGTTCTGTTAGATACAATCTCGTATTGGAAACCCCTTTGATCGGTGTTCAAGACGTTGGACAGTGGACAGTCGACACTTTCTCTGCTCCATCATTTTTTCACGTTTTCCCAAAATTCGTCAATCACAGGTTGCAAAGACACAAATACTTTTTTTGTTACGATTTGTGTCGTCTTTCGACTTGTTATTTTATGTGCCTGTTTGAAATTATTGATGAAGTGTGAGCTTGCTGTGAATCCGGGAATTCCAAGCTCCAATGATTTGTCAGTGGCCCACATTTTGAGATCCCTGTCATGAACGGTGGCTTTTAATTGTCGGCGATGATGATACAATAGCGACCACACGTGTTTGGAAATTAATTTCATTTTTCTCTGCATGTTACCGCCTTTTCCTACGTGTTATGCCCGCCTTGTGGTCTTTTGCATCCATGGTCTTGTGGTCTTTTCCGCCATTTTGTGTTTTTTTGCATCCATGGTCTTGTGGTCTTTTCCGCCATCTTGTGGTCTTTTACCTGCCTACATATATCTTGCACAGCCTTTAGTTTATTTTCTTTGTCTTCTTATACGTTTCTACTGCTTTCGCCATTATTTCTACGGATATTCCTTCACTTCTTGTCCACTTTTTTTCACAGGTTCTTCATATTCGAAAGTGGGGTCCCTATTTATTTCCAAATTACTTGTCAGTGCATTTTCGTCGATGCTGCTCTCATGCAGAATATCGAGCGACCGGAAAAATTCGTTTTCGATCATCCCATCACCGTCTTGAATAGTCGCTGACTAATGGCCTTCACTTCAGTCGTTGACTCCTTTTCATCGGATTCCCCAAAATATTCTAGCAGTTGCAAACTAAGGTGTTTTGCAATCTTCGGTTTGTCGGCGATAGTATTACAGCCTGAAGATTCGCCTACGACACCTTCAGAACTGGGCCCGACTTCGCATGTCACAGGGTTGCGTGCCACCTCCCCTGAACCAGCGAGCCACAGGTACTGCTAAAATTCTTCATGGTTGAGCGCCTTGGGAACTGCCCCCATAGGTTCTGTCAATGCCTTTTTTCATCCCGTAGGATCAGACGAGGAATTAGTTCCTGATGTTCCTTAAAGCATACTCCAAGTCAGTGCAGTCCAATTAGTTATATATGATTGTGAAAATGTGGTCAAAATTTTCTGTTTTTTACTAGGGGGAACATGAAACTTTCACCAACTTTACACTGGCGACAACAGGTTACATAACTGTACTATAAGCTGTCTTTTCTACCACACAGAGTGTCTTTCCTGCATAGCTAAAGATCTGGAGAAATCTATAAATTACATAAATACATCGGCATATAACTCTTCACTAGTTGCATTCGGGCGGGTAGTTGCATGCATTTCCTTGATCCTCATGGTAAGAGCTTTCCAACGACATCATTCTCGACAAAATACCGATCTGGCAGTTGGGGACCTTTCCTGGTTAGTACCACTAATTTTATTCGTAATTAATTTCAACCTTATTTTAACATAGAATTTCGCGATTAAATAAGACAAACATTAATATTAAATTTTACTGGTACGCAAAAAGTGTAACAGTTGACATTATCTATGCTTAAGCTATTCGACAACATTATTTTTTTTGTAAATGCATAATTTTTTGTAAAACATTATATTTTACTCTATTATATTATTATAAGCAAAACTACTTTTTGTGTTTGATAAAAATAGCTTATTCATTCAATAGAGACATAATGTTGGATGTTTCAATGTCGCTACATAGTTTGCAATATCTATCCAGAACAATCTGCACTGTAAAAAAAAGTATGCAATTTTACTAAAATATACTTAGTATCATTACAGATGTTGTACCAATTACTAGAAAATCACCTGTCATAAATCGTTCTTAGTAATTTTACATAGAAAAAAGCTGTAACTGAATGTTTATTGCGCATGCGTCCTTCCGCTTCCGTCAAGAGGAAATAATCATAATCTTAATCGGCAACCGGCAAATGGCAACGATATCAATTTAATGGCGTCTGGCTTCTTCCTTCCATTCCATGTTCCTGTATCCAGCATCAACAACACCCTTCTTTCCAAGAACTGTCTTTCGTGAAACAATCAAGGTAAGTGCACAAGTGATTATTCTTGATTTTTCTGTTGTACACAATGTATTACTGTTTCTCTCGAATATAAAATTTGTCTTGAAAAAAATTATCGACAGTATCTTGCGTAAGTAAGCCTAAAGATTTTCAGTTCCACTTCAAATATGAAATGTATCACAAAAACGTGGTTTAAAATCGTGGAACATAGTCTTTGGTTTTTGTAAAAATGCTATATAACAACACAAAATTAATATGTATGTGTCTATAACTGTCCAGTTTACATCACTTAATACAGCAAAATTAGAAAAAATAAAACAAGAGGAAGGGGTTAGGGGAGACCGGTACACACTGGACCTATGGACACAGTAGACCACCCCCTAATATTTTATTTATTAAAAAATTTTTTAAGCTTCTCTTCTATCCTAATAGACAACAGCACTGCAATGATTATTTATAGCCTTCAAAAAATATGTTTAGCTCAGATTGAACTATATTATCCTGCTTTGTTGTTTTGAGCTTCTAAAAAAGTAAAATTTTTCATAATCATATTTTTATTTTTTTAGTAATTAAAGGTTGTAGATAAATAAAATAAAACAGCTTTTTTGCAAAGCTAAGATACTTGTTTTTATTTTACTAATAAGTTACTTTTAAGTTAATATGTTTAAAAGAAAGCTATAAACAATATTAATATGATTATTTATTGAACTTCAACATGGGGTACAGTGGACCACTCACTCCTGGGGCACAGTGGTCCACAATCCACTCTGCTCCTCTAATGCAGAATGTTCAAAATATTTAATAATTGCTTATTTTCTATAAAGAAAGATTGTTTTAAAGTAGATTTAACTGTAAAATAAAGTAAATAAATAAAAATAACATTTTATTTAACATAGTAAGAAATATTTTGTTTTGTATTTACTGCCTTTGATAAATATAACTGTAGTCTAATTGTTGATGATTCTATTCAAGTAAGATTCATGAGACGCAAATTGAACGGAAATCAGTTTATTTCTCCCGAAACTGTAGATGAATCTGCTGTTGATGTCAATGATTTCGTAATGTTGCTCTCAGACCCAAAATTATTTCTTGAAAATTCCAGGCTCAATCTTACTCATAAGTACTTTGGAATTTCATTTGCAAATTTTAATGTGAGCTGATTTTTTTGTACTTAAGTAATAACTTCAACTAAATTGCAATTGTTCCTGTATTAATCTGTTATTATTTTCAAAATATAATAATTTTTTTGTTTTTGTCTCAAAATTTATATTACTATGTTATTTTGTGGGTGAAGGGGGCAACAAAAAAGAATTAGATTCATGAAAAATAGATTTATATTGTATTTTAGATAATACCTAATAGTGGTCCACTGTACCCCGGTGGGTGGACCACTGTACCCCGCTTCCGGGGTACACTGGTCTACTTTACAAGTGTATATAATTTTTTTTTTTTTTTGAAAAATGTATTGAAAACTATGTTGTGAGAAAATTATGATGGATGTAAGAAGGTTTAAGGAATATTCAAAAATATTTTCATACAGATCGGTCAGTCTGTTAAAGAGAAAAAAAAAATTAACTGAAAAAGTTGTCCACTGTGTACCGGTCTCCCTTATATATGAAAGTGGAAAATTTTAATGTGAAATATATGATAAAATTATGTAAACCAAATTGGTTATGATGACATAAATAATTTGCTTTGCAGACTGTGAAAGAAAATTTTAATTTTTTTTTTTTGGACCAAATTATTTTGCACATGTAAGTGGTATATTTTTACTACATGTATTCCTCGATTAGTGCAATTTCAGTTGGTGCAAAAAAAAAAAAAAAAATTCAGACGCTTCCTCAATTAGTGTTTAAAAAATTTCGATTAGTGTGGATGTTTTTAAGAAAATTGGCTGTGTATCTATACTTTTCCCTATTGAATGTGTTTTTTTATTAGTGTGGGAATACTGCAAAGATTAATTAACCACATTAATCAAGAAATACCTGTATTTTACTTTTTTTTTTCCTTCCCTATAAGTTTTTTGCATTTTACAAACTATTATATTTATCAATTTTAACTAGAATCTAATTTTATTTTTAATACTGAATAAGTTGTAGCATTAGTGAATTTTGTTTATTTTATAAGAAGTTTTATATTTTTTAAATTCAATTTAATGTGAAGCTTTTTCTCAAAATTACGTTTTTTGAACTTGCACGTGTGATATTTCCAAAACCATATGAAGTAGAGCTTCAAATGTTTTACCCTACCTAAATGTGCGCATAATTGTAAACATGAACTAGAATTATACAGATGTTTTTAGTATAAAAAAAATTATAAGATTGAATGTATGAAAATTTTTCATGATTTCTATTTTTTAAAAGTAATTACTGTTTATATACTTAAACATTTATAAAATTTTAGCTCAAATTGTAGTCCAGAATGTTCAATTTAAGATAAAATTTATGTAAATCGTGTGAAATCTGCATGAGATATCTTGTGTGCGGTGAAATGTTATTCGACGCAAAATATTTAAAATATATTTTTGAAATCTTTTCTATTAAATATCTACCCCTTAAATTTTTTTTCTGTCATATTATATCAAACTAAATTTTTTTAAACATAGTTCACTATCATATAAAGATACCTTGAAGTTTTTGTGCTACTATGAGTCATTACTATTTTTTTTTTTAAATGCAAAGCAAATGACTGAATTTCACATTTTTCGCGAATCTTAAAAGTTTACGCAGCTTCCTACATTTTGTAGCATTTTACAAACTACTATTTTATAATTTTCAACTTAAACAAACATCAGACTTTTTAATACTGAATAAGTTATATTATTAGTAGTTTTGTTTCTTATATTATGAGTTTTATATTTTTGAAATGCAATTTAATGTGCGGCTTTTTCTCAAAATGATGCTTTTTGAACTTGCGCGTGTGATATTTCCAAAACCGTTTGAAATAGAGCTACAAACTTTTTACTTTACCTAAATGTGCATATAATTGTGAAAACGAACTAAAATTATACAGATGTTTTTAGTATAAAAAAAATTATAAGGTTGAATGTATGAAATTTTTTTATGATTTCTATTTTTTATAATTAAAAAGTAATTACTGTTTATATACTTAAACATTTATAAAATTTTATATCAAATTGTAGTCCAGAACGTTATGTTCAATTTAAGATAAAATTTATGTAAATCGTGTGAAATCTGCATGAGATAGGGGAGACCGGTACACAGTGGACCACTTTTTCAGTTAACATTTTTTTCTCTTTAACAGACTGACCGATCTGTGTGAAAGTATTTTTGAATATTCCTTAAACATTCTTACATCCATCATAATTTTCTCACAACATAGTTTTCAATACATTTAAAAAAAAAAAAAAATTATTATACACTGGTCCACCCACCGGGGTACAGTGGACCACTATTAGGTATTATCTAAAATACAATATAAATCTATTTTTCATGAATCTTAATTCTTTTTTGTTGCCCCTTCACCCGCAAAATAACATAGTAATATATATTTTGAAAATAATAACGGATTAATCCAGGAACAATGAAGAATTTGCACACATGAGGTAATCGGCCAACTTTATATTTTTCTGATAATTCCAGGCTCATAAATTTCAAAAATATTCTCAAAAATGTAAAATAATCGTTCAATAATTGTTAAATTAGGTTTAAAGTTACGAGAAAACCACGTGACTTGAAAACGCTGTGTGATTGGCTATGACGTCACTGTTCACGATGTGCCAATGTTTACATTTTGTTTGCAAGCGGCGTTTTGGTTCTCGGCTCAGGTTTTGCAAGCATTTTGAATTTTTTTTATCTCCAAAATTTATTTCTACTTTGGTCTTTACGATATTTTTATCAATATCTTATTTTCGTTGTATCTCACTATTCTAAAAAAAAGTACTTAACTAATGCTGATGCCGCTGACGTAATTGAATTTTTTGTGACATTTTGACTTTCTCGGCTTATAATACAGTAATTATTGCATATAACAACATAAAAACATGTAGTTTTGTAGATAAATGTATAATAAATACGGTGAAGCAAGCAGTTTCTAAATTGAAGAATCATTTTATTAGCTATTTAATGTTAAAATTGGTCAAAATAGCTCATTTAAAAAGTTTTATAGGTTCAAAAACTATGCCTAGCAATTTAATAATCTTTCTTAGGCATACTTGACTCGATTGTGGTTTGCAATATGCAAACATTTTTTTAATTTGTTAAATTTTTAAAATATTTTTCTAATTTTTCATTCAAAATTTCATTATCTAAATAAAGATTTAATTCATAGTTTGAAATAACATTTTATTTCCCACTGTTACCTGTTTAAAAGAAGCCTAAATATGTAATAACATTTACAAATCCTTTTCAATCGAAACATTTATTTACACCCGATAGTAAAAAAAAAAATAAAGAAACTTTAAAATAATTAAATTATTACGTGCGAAAAGCAACGAATGTTAAAAATCACTCCTAATTAAAACGATATATATTTAATTCGTATTATTTACATCATATAAACGATTTTCTTATAGCATGTAAAATAAACTTTTTTCTAAGCATTATAAAACTTCGGGAAGCAGCAACAGTTTTAACTTAAGACTGTTAAATCCAAAAGAGCTACTTTCTGACACATTTCTGAATTCAGTTTTGTTAGGAAACGCATGAAATAGACAGGTGTTCTTATTCAGAAACTATGTAATCGAAGACGTTTTCTCTTTTTTGGGAAAGGCAGAAGATCTTTCAGAAAACGCCGTCAAAGTCGGCGTTTTCAACTGAATTCTCGACACGGCAGCATGAGAAAAAGGAAAAACGTATGTCACGTGACACAAATCGGTTATAAGTTGATAAGTAATTTATTTATTAAAAAAATGGAAAACTCATTTCGATTTCAAATAGCTTCAATAGTCATGCCTACCAATTTCATGCTTTTGCATTTAAAAATGAATCGCGTTGTTGAGAAGGCCATTTTTGAATCACCTTAACTATTTTATAACAGCTGATTTTCAAATCTTTAATTGATATTTCTTAACTAATCACGAAAACAGACGTCAGCTTTTGCCACAACAGTGGATGCGGTCTGGAGCGCCGAAAATCCCCCCACTTAAAGGGAAATAAATGGCAATCTGATTACAGGACATCGCCTCTTCTTGTGATAATATCATTTAACTTTCCATAATCAGATAAAGTTTTTTAAATGAAGAAAATTAGCGTGTTTTTAAAGCCTGTGGGGTAGGGTGTGTCGAAAAAACCGAAATTTATATAATCGAAACGTAATAGTGCGGGAAAGTTGTCATTGGTAATAATAAATAAATTGGCAAAATATTGCACCAAAAGGTTAATATCTTTTACCGCCGCAAGGGGGCCAAAGTTTCGAAAAATCACAAAAAAAAAATGTTTTTCTATCAAAAAAAAAAATAATTATCCAACCATACCAATACAATTTCAAATAGAGTGCAACAACTACATCAAGATGTTAGTAATGTTCCAATAAAATATCATTATGGTGAAATCATTTCTATTACTGCCGCAGGGGCGGTCAAAATTTTGATAAAAGCAGCAAAAATTTCAATTTTCCGTTTTTTTAAAATTTTTCATTTTTAGCACTTTCCAACCTAGTTGAAAAGTGCTTATGACTTCGGTTTGTCTGGCCGTCTGCCGTCTGCCGTCTGGCCGTCTGTCCGTGCTCTAACTCCCGTAAATATGCTCGGATTGCTCTGCAATTTTTATATGTTATTGTCGTTATCTATAGCATGTTCCCTATTTCAACGGAAGTGTGTAGCACTTATAGTTTTATTACAGGGACACTCAAAAGAATTACGTTACATTGCGGTCTATGGGGGAAAAATCATTTGCGGTTTATTTAAATAATGTTTCACTATTTTAAACGCATTGAAATTTATATATATCACTAAGGTGCATTAGAAGAAGCTTAATATGGAATAGGGTGTGCATAGCACTTATAGTTACTTTACAGGGACAGTCAAAAGAATTCAGTTACATGACGTCTATGGAGAAAAATCGTCTGCGGTTTATTTAAATAATGTTTCACTATTTTAAACGCATTGAAATTTATATATATATATCTAAGGTGCATTACAAGAGGCTTACTACAGAATAGTGTGTGTATAGCAGTCATCATTCATTTACAGGGACGCACAAAAGAATTCTCTACTGTCTATTAACACTAATTCCTGGAAGTGCGTTTTAAGTTACTAAACGCGATTTTAATTTTAACTCGCTTTTTGTCTATTACGTGGTGTGTATAAATTCTGTAGATCCTATACAGGGCAGCACAAAAGTTCGCGAACACATTTCCGTTTATTGACAGAAACTCCAGAAAGATAATTTTAAACTGTGCTACGCGTTTCGTAACTAATCTAAAATTTAGCATCCTAGCATATACAAATCTATAGATCATATACAGGGTTGAATAAAAGTATTCGGATATTTTTCCGAATATTGTATCTGTTGGAAATTCCTGAAATTATGTTTTTAAATATGTTATGCGTTTTCCAAATTGTTTACTTAGATGTTATCTTTTAGCTTATTAAACGGTATGTTTTGTAAAATTATTTTGGAAGCGTTGGAAAGTGCTACATAATCTATGCTTGACGCATGATTTTTCGTTCTTGTTTATTATATGTTTACAATTAAATAAATTTATATTATAGCTAGTAATAACTTATAAATGTCTAGTAATTTTGATCATGGGGATTGCCAACCAAGTGCGGGAGGGGCCCGCCCCTCCTAAATTTGAGAAAAAGGGGTTTTTTGAAGAAATTTCGGGGATTTTTCAGTAAATTTGGTTATTTTTTTGGTAGGGGGGGGGGGGTGCTTTTACATAAATTCCCCCTCATTTTTCATGTTTGCCCCCCTCCCTTCAAAAAAAACCCTAAAAATTTCCGGAAAATCCCCAAAAGCCCTTCAAAAAGCCCATTTCTTTCAATTTTAGGGGGGGGGGGGGCTCTCGCCCTTGGTTGGCAATGTCCATGATCAAAATTACTAGACATTTATAAGTTATTGCTAGTTATAATGTAAATTTATTTAATTGCAGACATATAATAAAAAATGAAAAATTTAGAAAAAACGGAAAATTGAAATTTTTGCCGTTTTGAACAAAATATTGACCGCCCCTGCGGCGGTAATAGAAATGATTTTACCTTAATAAAATGCTACTGGAACATTACTAACATTTTGGTGTAGCTGTTGCATTCTATTAGAAATTGTATTGGTATGGTTGAATAATTTAATTTTTTTTTGAAAAAAAAAAACAATTTTTTTTGCGATTTTTTGAAACTTTGCCCCTCTTGCGGCGGTAAAAGATATTAACCATTTGGTGTAATATTTTGCGAATTTATTCCTTATTACCAATGGCAACTTTTCCGCACTATTACGTTTCGATTATATAAATATCTGTTTTTTCGACCCACCCTACTGTGGGGGGTCTGGATGAGAGTTGTCGTGCATAACTGTTAGGAAGGCATATATATATATATATATATATATATATATATATATATATATATATACAGAGAGAGAGCTGTGTGTGTGTGTATGTGTTTATTTCATACATAAATATCTTATTATTTTTCCTAATCAAAGTTTATATTTTGATTTCTGCTAAAAAATACTGACTCATCACAGAAATACATTTTTTTTTCAGGTTAATTATAAATTTCAGTCTTTCTTTTATGCAAAAAACATTAATTATATACTGGTATGTGGGCTTTTTGGACACATCATATCAAATTTGTATATATATTATATATACAGGTTGTTGTATCAGTGCTTTATATATGTGTAAACGGATATTATAATTATGTTTAAATAAAAAGTGATACAAAAGTATTTATACTTCTGAAATTATTTCCACCTGGTTAAACAAACAAAAATCTGAAAGGTACTTTAACATTGGGGTTTGTAATGTTATATATATATATATATATATATATATATATATATATATATATATATATATATATATATATATATATATATAAAACTACATTTAATACATCTAAATTATAAATTTTAAAAAACCCATCATGTGTGGTGATAAAATTTATCAACAAATTATTGTTTTGAGTTAAATTCCAATTAATTTATATTTACATTAAAAAGATATTCATTTTATGAATTAAAATAATCTAAACAATCATTTCCTTACTTTATATTTTAATAATGTACTTTTATGTTAATGTGTCATTTCTAGTTGTGTGTAATAAGCTAATAGCAATGTTTAAAGTGAAAAAGTTGCATTTTATATACATTTACGAGAAAAAAAAATTATTTTTATCGTTTCTGATTTTATCGATTTTCAATTTTACTTACAACTTGTAAAAAACTGTTAGTTTATTACACACAGTATGTATCCAAAACATTGTTTTAAAACAAAATACAAATATGTTTCTAAGAATTTTAATTTTATTTTGCCAGAAAATATCGAGAAATTCGTCAATCAGTCACGGGAAAATATTGTGAAATTCATCAGTCGAATGCAGGGAAGGAAATCTAAATTTGTCAGTTTGGTGCATGAAAAAAAAAATCACGAAATTCGCCAATCTGTCGAAAGAAAAAAAACGAAAAATTACGTGAATTTCGTCGATCGATTGCAGAAAAAACGTGAATTCCGCCGATCGATCGAGAAAAAGTTTGTCTATCTGTCGCGAAAAAAAAGCAAAGTTCGTCGATTTGTTGTGGAAAAAACACAATGTTCGTCGATCTGTCATGAAAAAAAACGCAAAGTTCGTCAATCAGTCGCTTAAAAAGTGCAAAGTTAAAAAACGCCAAGTTCGTCGATCTGTCGTGGTAAAAACGCAAAGTTCGTCAATCAGTCGGTTAAAAAATGCAAAGTTTGTCGATTAGTCGTTTAAAAAACGTAAAGTTCGTCGAACAGTCGCGAAAGAAAATCAAAGTTCATCAATTTGTCGTGGAAAAAACGCGAAGGTCGTCGATTTGTCGCAGAAAAAAAGCAAAGTTCGTCAATTTGTTGCGGAAAAAATGCAAAGGTCGTTGATCAGTTGCGAAAAAAAGCAATTTGTCGTGGGAAAAAACACAGTTTGTCGATTACTCGTTTTAAAAACGCAAAGTTCGCTGATCTGTCATGGAAAAAACGCAAAGTTCGTCAATCAGTCGCTTAAAAAATGCAAAGTTTGTCGATTAGTCGTTTAAAAAATGCAAAGTTCGTTGAACAGTCGCGAAAGAAAATCAAAGTTCGTCAATTTATCGTGGAGAAAACGCAAAGGTCGTCGATTTGTCGAAAAAAAAGCAAAGTTTATCGATTTGTCATGGAAAAAACTAGGGATGCACCGGATGTGAATTTTTGCCGGATACCGGATACCGAATATCCGGTACAAAATTTTACTGAATATCCGGTATCCGGCCGAATACTTTTTTGTTTTTAATTTCAATAGTAATATTTCTATTTTATGCTTGCTTTAAAGAAGGAAAACTTTAAATTATTATAATTTTTTGTCATTCAAATGTTAATAATAGATTAACTCATTTATTAAGTTAAAGTTACTTAAAAACAAATCCTTTTTACTAATTAAGTATTCCAATTTAATCATGTTTTGTCTTTTGCCTATTCTAATATACATATTAGTAGTTTTTTTTCCCTTTATTCAGGATCATTGAACATAAAAAGATAAACCATTAAATAATTTTAATTTCTCTGTTTTTCATACTTATAAATCTTTGTTATTTATAAATACTAAACATCCTATTGAAGCGTCTTTTTCTTTTCTTACATACTGATACATATTATTAGGGGAGACCGGTACACACTGGACCTATGGGCACAGTGGACCACCTCCTAATATTTTATTTATTTAAAATTTTTTTAAGCTTCTCTTCTATCCTAATAGACAACAGCACTGCGATGATTATTTATAGCCTTCAGAAAATATGTTTAGCTCAGATTGAATTATTTTATCCTGATTGGTTGTTTTGAGCTTCTAAAAGTAAAATTTTTCATCATCATATTTTTATTTTTTTAGTAATTAAAGGTTGTAGATAAATAAAATAAAACAGCTTTTTTGCAAAGCTAAGATACTTGTTTTTATTTTACTTTAAAGTTAATATGTTTAAAAGAAAGCTATAAACAATATTAATATGATTATTTATTGAACTTCAACATGGGGTACAGTGGACCACTCACTCCTGGGGCACAGTGGTCCACAATCCACTCTGCTCCTCTAATGCAGAATGTTCAAAATCTTTAATAATTGCTTATTTTCTATAAAGAAAGATTGTTTTAAAGTAGATTTAACTGTAAAATAAAGTAAATAAATAAAAATAACATTTTATTTAACATAGTAAGAAATATTTTGTTTTGTATTTACTGCCTTTGATAAATATAACTGTAGTCTAATTGTTGATGATTCTATTCAAGTAAGATTCATGAGACGCAAATTGAATGGAAATCAGTTTATTTCTCCCGAAACTGTAGATGAATCTTCTGTTGATGTCAATGATTTCGTAATGTTGCTCTCAGACCCAAAATTATTTCTTGAAAATTCCAGGCTCAATCTTACTCATAAGTACTTTGGAATTTCATTTACAAATTTTAATGTGCGCTGATTTTTTTGTACTTAAGTAATAACTTCAACTAAATTGCAATTGTTCCTGTATGAATCTGTTATTATTTTCAAAATATAATTAATTTTTTGTTTTTGTTTCGAAATTTATATTACTATGTTATTTTGCGGGTGAAGGGGCAACAAAAAAGAATTAGATTAATGAAAAATAGATTTATATTGTATTTTATATAATACCTAATAGTGGTCCACTGTACCCCGGTGGGTAGACCAGTGTATATAATTTTTATTTTGAAAAATGTATTGAAAACTATGCTGTGAGAAAATTATGATGGATGTAAGAAGGTTTAAGGAATATTCAAAAATATTTTCATACAGATCGGTCAGTCTGTTAAAGAGAAAAAAAATGTTAACTGAAAAAGTGGTCCATTGTGTACCGGTCTCCCCTACTTACTTTTCTTATAACGAATGTTTTCTAACAGAATTTAAATAGAGAAGCTCCTCATTGCAAGTATCTTGTTTTGTAGTAGAAAGGGGACAGTGAAGTATTCAAGAAAGTGGCACAATTCTTTTCATGATCAGTATTATTTTACCACAGCCGGTCTTCCATCCATAGACAAAGTAGTGACAAAAGATTCAATAAAATCATTTTTACTTTAGAATTGTTGAAAACACTAGAAAACGAGACAATCAGGAGTGAATGCTTATTCTCAGAAGGAGGAAAATATTTGTGAGAAAAACTTAACAGAGCCTGAAAATGCTGAGCACCATAACTTGTCTTTAATTATAAATAATTGTCATATTTTAAATATTATATTTTCATTTATATATAAATCTTATAATTTCATTTTTGCGAAAATATGAATATTTATTCCTACTAACATTGTTTTAACGGGATAATGTTGGTAAGAAACAAATTAATTTTGCACTAACCTTTTCTAATAATGTTAAAAAATGATTTTGAAAATGAGTCACTATTCGGCAACCGGATATTGAAGTATCCGGCCGGACCGGATATCAGGTTTGAGTGCCGAATAAGCAGGATATCCGGTGCATCCCTAGAAAAAATGCAAAGTTTGTCGATTACTCGTTTAAAAAATGCCAAGTTCGTCGATCTGTCGGGGTAAAAACGCAAAGTTCGTCAATCAGTCGGTTAAAAAATGCAAAGTTTGTCGATTAGTCGTTAATAAATCGTAAAGTTCGTCGAACAGTCGCGAAAGAAAATCAAAGTTTGTCAATTTGTCGCGGAAAAAACGCGAAGGTCGTCGATTTGTCACGGAAAAAAAGCAAAGTTTGTCAATTTGTCGCGGAAAAAACGCGAAGGTCGTCGATTTGTCACGGAAAAAAAGCAAAGTTCGTCGATTTGTCACGGAAAAAATGCAAAGGTCGTTGATCAGTCGCGAAAAAAAGCAGTTTGTCGATTTGTCGTGGAAAAAACACAAAGTTTGTTGATTACTCGTTTAAAAAACGGCAAGTTCGTCGATCTGTCGTGGAAAAAACGCAAAGTTCGTCAATCAGTCGCTTAAAAAATGCAAAGTTTGTCGATTAGTCGTTTAAAAAATGCAAAGTTCGTCGAACAGTCGCGAGAGAAAATCAAAGTTCGTCAATTTCTCGCGGAAAAAACGCGTAGGTCGTCGATTTGTCGCGGAAAAAAGCAATGTTTGTCGATTTGTTGCGGAAAAAATACAAAGGTCGTTGATCAGTCGCGGAAAAAAACAGTTTGTCGATTTGTCGTGGAAAAAAACACAGTTTGTCGATTACTCGTTTTAAAAACGCAAAGTTCGCTGATCTGTCATGGAAACAACGCAAAGTTCGTCAATCAGTCGCTTAAAAAATGCAAAGCTTGTCGATTAGTCATTTAAAAAATGCAAAGGTCGTCGATTTGTCGCAGAAAAAACGCAAAGGTCGCCGATTTGTCACGAAAAAAAAAGCAAAGTTCGTCGATTTGTCGCGGAAAAAATGCAAAGGTCGTTGATCAGTAGCGAAAAAAAGCCAAGTTTGTCGATTAGTCGTTTAAAAAACGCAAAGGTCGTCGATCAGTTGCGGGGGGGGGGGACGCAAAGTTCGTCGATCAGTCGCTTTAAAAACGCAAAGTTCATCGATCGATTATGGGAAAAAATCACGAAATTTATTGTTCGGTTGCAGGTAAATTAAATAACAATTCCTAAATTTTATATAAATGAGTGTCTCTTATATAAATTATTGCTTATTTTAGTTGTTGCAAGCAATCTGAGCATAAAGGTGAAAAAAAGCAGTCACCACTCGTCGATTGAACTTTAAAAACTGGCGATTAAAAATATGAAAGAACCGGCCAAATGCAGGATTTCCCGATTACCCTCTCCCCCTAAATTTCGTGGATTTTCCAGGTCCGTTTGGCGAAATTCGCAATTTGTACATGCCCGTTGGAAGGAATTTATGATTTTCCATACATAATTGCCGAAATTCATGATTTTTACGCTCCCGAGTGACGAAATTCAAGATTTTTACTTAAGGCGATCAACGAAATTCAAAATTTTTCTGCACCTGATCGACGAAATTCATAATTTTTCAGCGGCCGTTCGAGGAATTTCATGATTCTTAAGCACCCGTTCGAGGAAATTCATGATTTTTACACACCGTTCGAGGAATTTCATGATTTTTACACACCTGTTCAAGAAAATTAATGTTTTTTACGCACCCGTTCGAGGAAATTCATGATTTTTACGCACCCGTTCGATGAAATTCATGATTTTTACACACTAGTTCGAGGAAATTCATGATTTTTACACGCTCGGTCGATAAAATTCATGATTTTTATGCATTTGATCGACGAAATTCATTATTTTTACATGTTCCATCGACATTTTTACACTCCCGAATGACGGGCTTTTAATTTTATGTAGCCGATCGACGAAATACATGATTTTTATTCGATGATCGATAAAATTCATGATTTTTACACTTTCTATCGACGAAGCTCATGATTTTTACGCACTCGGTTGATAAAATCCTTGATTTTTACATGCCCAATTGACAAAATTCGTGATTTTTACACGTGATTTTATTACAAGACAAAAAGAGGCTTGGTATGTATCGCACTATCCAAAATGTGAACAAATGTTACATTTCTTATCATGAACTGCGACATCACAAGCCTGGCATAGGAAAAGTAGCGTCTTCACAGCACAGTAAATAGAGTGATATAAAAACTGTTAGAAATCAAGAAAGCAAATATACTGTTCTTATTTTTTTGTTTTCTATTGTATAAAAATAAAATCTTGAAAATGTGAAAATTCCTCATTGTTCTAATATAATTTGTTGAATATATTTAAGTAAAATTATGTTATATCTGTAAAAATAGCAATTTTATATCTTAATAATTTTACCCTTTTATTACTAAAACAGGTGGAGAAATTAACTTGATGTTTGGAGGAATTCCGTTTTACCCGACTTTTTGATGAACTTCATTTTTGTAAGAATGAAAGAATTTTTAAAGGGTAGACATGATGCTGCACCCTCCTGAAACTGTCTGGGGAAAACTCTGTACTGTAATTGTGATTACATTAATAAATGTCAGATTAATATTAATCAATTTGTATTTTCAATAAATGGAGTGGCGTACCGCAACCTAACTGAATTTTTTTATTTTATTGTGTCTATGACTATTTTTGTTTCAGCTGCTGCAAGGCTGCCACTGGCGAAAATCTTTGAAAAAAAAATCTTTGGTATAGTTCAAGCATGCACAGTTATAAATAATTTCATACAAATGCCCATATCTCATCAAATATTCAATATAATAATTTTTTAATTGCATTGTACTGTTTCTACTGTTCTTGAAGTCAAACATGTGCTTTACATCCTTTAACTTCAAGAACAATTTGTAAAGAATTTCAGTTGATATTCCACAAACTATAAAAACAAAGCATCCGGTCACTGCCCCTTAATTTTTTGACAACAGTGTATATATATATTACTTTGATTTCTAGGAAAATAAACAAACCAGCAATAAGTGAAAAATAGTTTATTTAACGCTAATAGTTTGTGTTTTAATATACCTTTTTCACAAATGATTTATTGGAGATTTTCAAAAAAGTAAATTTTGAATTTTTTTTTTTTTTTTAGTTTTTGTAAAAATTAAAATTTTGTATTAATATCATAGCAATGTAAAATTTGCAAGTGTCTACTGTTGTCTAGTGTTAGCACAAATAACTTTCAAGAATGCAAAAAGATTTTCCATATTTTTTGGAGACTTTCTCATAACATTTCACATTTAAGACATTGCTACTGTATTTTATGTATGGCATTCACCTGAAAACATGTGGAAATGGAATTTTTTTCCTTTATACTTTTACATTATACAAACAAGCAATATAGTATTTTATAACGTTAAAATTTTCATTTCTGGAAAGGTGCTTGAATTTTATCATGGAAAGAGAGTATGAACATTTTAAAATAAATGCATAAGTAATAATTTTTCAGAATTGAGGTTTTGGATAATGCATATGAATTTTACTATCCAAAACTTTAAGAAAATTCTATTAAAATGTATAAAACCTAAAATAGTGAAAAAATATATAAAATTTCCATATG
The DNA here is from genome assembly GCA_963931845.1 of Maratus michaelseni. Taxonomy (NCBI): domain Eukaryota; kingdom Metazoa; phylum Arthropoda; class Arachnida; order Araneae; family Salticidae; genus Maratus; species Maratus michaelseni. The sequence goes on from OZ007586.1 coordinate 83,694,151, forward strand.
TGTAACCACCATTGCACCTTTATTATAAAGAAAAGTCTAAATGTACTTTTTACTAATTATTAAAATGTTAAATTTTTCTTTTCCCTTTTTTTTCATTTTGTGAAAAGAAAGTAAAAGTTCTAAAACTGTATATCAAATTATTTTTTTATTACATTTTATTATGAATGTTTGTGATAAACAAATACTAAAGGAATTATAAGTAACTAATTAAAAAGTGTAAAAAAATGTTCTATAATTTACAAGTGCAGAATGGTATTAATCAGCATTGATGAAAAAAAATGCTATTATTTTGTGTAATTAAATTAGAACAGCTGTTTACATTTATTTTTTAAAAATACATTTCAAATACAATCAATAATTAATACTTTAATAATAATTTTCAGTTTAATGTTAATTAGAAAATTAGTAAGCTTCTCAAGAGCAACATAATCTCACACAATCAGAATCTTGGTTCATTAACTGCACTATAAAATGATAAACACCAAAATCCTGGTTCAATCTGGTATAACTTTTCCCCATAAAATAAGTTTAGAAAAAAACCTGTATCAAGGTTCAACAATTTACCACAAAATTGGTTTAGAAAAAAATCCTGAATCATGGTTCAACCTTTCACCATTAGATTAGACTAAATAAAATCATGGATCAACATCTCACCATAAAATTGGATTAGGAAAAATCCTGAATTATGGTTCAACCTTTCACCATTAAAATGGATTAGAAAAAATCCTGAATTGTGGTTCAACCTTTCACCATTAAATTGGATTAGAAAAAAACCCTGAATTGTGGTTCAACGTTTAACCATAAAATTGGTTTAGAAAAAAACCTGAATCATTGTTCAGTCTTTCACCAATATAGTGGTATTTTCAAAAGCACCATAAAAATGGTGAAACTTATCACCAATATCTTAGTTGCAGCTAAATTTCAGCTACTTTTCACCAGTTTTTTTGTGAAACATCGAACTTTATTTTTAACAGTGTACAACTGCATAACACAAACCACCATGTCTACTTAACATCAGTTGTTATTAACAAAAAAGATTGGAAAAGCTAATATATTTCATCAAGAAATTATGACTTAAACCAGAAACGTAAGTTTGAAATCCCCGATGTCAAAATATGCTTCCCGATGCATATGCATCATTTTATCTGCTCCAAATGTATATAAACATGTGGTGTGAATGCATTTAAGAAAGCGATGCATGTAAAAACTGTATAAAACTACACCTCACGAACACTTTATTTAGCATCAGGAGTAAAACATTTTTTACCACACGAGAACACCACGAAACACATTATGAACACATTTTATGCATTCAATAGTTGTGCTAGTTTTGCGTTCTGTATTGTGTTGCTGGGATTTGCAGTCAGTGAAGCAGCACAGTGTCTTCAAAGCTTGAAAAAACTTATTAAAATGTGTTTGAAAAGGAAAAATAGGTTATTTGAAAAATTCTTCAGTTTATATTTAACATGAATGTCTTGTCTAGTTTTTAAATTTCAAGTTACACTTGAAGAAATACTTCAGGTAATCTAGATGAATGTACACTTTTGTTTTAAATGGGATAGAATTTTAATTTTCAACAGATAGATTGAGAATGCTACTTAGAGCAGTTTAAAAGAATAAGAAATATAGTAAGCCAAATATTTCTTTGTCTTTATATAATATATTATGCTACAAAAATAATTTAGTATAAATATAATTATTAACATTAAAATATTTGTATACTAACTACAGATGCACTTATTAAAGAATTAGATCTTTATATTATAAAATTAATAATTAACAGGGATAAAAAACTCAAATGGAAGTTATATTTAAAGGATGCCTCTGTATTTGGTATAAAAAATTTTAATGTTTATAATTGTAATTGAATTGATATTATATATATATATATATATTATAATTAATTGCATTATATTTTACTATATAATTATATATATATATTATAATTTTGTAGCATAAAATATTATGAAAGACATTCAGAAATTGTTGCAGAATATTTGGATGAAAGATAAAATGCTATCCCATTTAAAACTAGTGTAAATTATGAGAAAAGTACCTGTAACATTACTACAGTTTCTTAGTAGTGTTACAGATGTTTTTTTTATAAATATTCTAACATTGTGAAAGTGAACATACAAAAGAAGTTTTTGTAATTCTACTAAAGTCTCTAAGTAAAAATACAAGAAAATCACCTGCAATGGTTACACATATTTTCTTAGTAAAGATACAAGAGAAATATCTGTAATAGTACTAACCATTTCTTACTATACATACTGAAAAAACACTTGTAACACCTACTAACAATTTTTTAGTGAATCTACAAGAGAAGTATCTGTAATACTACTAACAATTTCTTCGTAAACAAACTAAAAAAGGACCTGTAACGGCTACTAACAATTTCTTTGTGAAGATACAAGTGAAGTATTTGTAGTAGATACAAGAGAAGTATCTGTAATACTACTAACCATTCCTTAGTGAAGATACAAGAGAAGTATCTGTAATACTACTAACCATTCCTTAGTGAAGATACAAGAGAAGTACAGTAGAACCTCGATTAATCGAGGTTTCTGTTAACCGAGCTTCGATTAATCGAGGTTTCTGTTAACCGAGCCGATAACAAAGTCTGATTTTTTTTTTTTTTGTGAATGAGCCTTGAAAAATACCACACGTTTTAGTTCACTGTCCATGCTACAGGCTACATAATTATTCTAAAGAGAAGAGAGGATGAATCCCAGCAAAGGGTAAACCGACCGACGGACGGAGAACTATTTGAGATTATTAATCGCATTAAAATGTGTGAAAAAGTTTTGGAAGAGGACATTTCCGAATGGCTGGACGTTGAAAAGCAACATCCAAGTTTTCAAATCCTTAATGATGAAGAAATTATACAAGCCGTTAATTCCTATTGAACATTAATGATGCTGACAATGAGGACCAGGACTTTGAGGATTCAAGGACTATAAGTCATACTGAAGGTGTTCAAGCACTAACAACTGCCCTAAAATATTTGGAGCAAAGAAGCGATGTTGCGCCGATAGATCTTCTGCTGCTCAAAAATTGGCGTGATCGGAGAGCCACTGATAGAAAATCTGGACTTAATTTAGAATAGTTAAAAACATTTCAATTTGCTTTTTAAAATTTACTATTTTTAGTTGATTTCCTCTTTAAATTTGTTCAGCTGTGAAACATAACTTTATATATGTTTATTTTTATTATTCAAAAAACGTTTTACTGTATTTTATGCTAAGAGCTGTTAAATTCGCGACCACGGTTAGTTTTTATGCACAATTTCTATTAAACGAGATTTCCGATATCCGAGGTACTAGCGGTCCCAATTAGCTCGGATAATCGAGGTTGCACTGTATCTGTAATACTACTAACCATTCCTTAGTGAAGATACAAGAGAAGTATCTGTAATACTACTAACCATTCCTTAGTGAAGATACAAAAGAAGTATCTGTAATACTACTAACCATTTCTTAGTGAAGATACAAAAGGAGTATCTGTAATACTACTAACCATTTCTTAGTATACATTACTAAAAAAGCACCTGTAATGGCTACAAACGATTTCTTAGTGGTTCACTAAGGAAATCTATGTGTTGTTTACTAAGTTTAATGCAGTAATCTTACTTAAGAAGAAGCTGTAGTGGTTACTAGAAAAGTTTATGGAATCCCAGTTGCCTAGAGATTTTCTAGTAGTACTACAGATTTTTTTTTACAGTGTGGTTCTTTGTTTTTTCCCACCAAATTAGATTTTACCCTTAACAAATTTCGTTCTTCATAAAAGTAATTAAGGTAAACTTAGCAATAATGTTTGGTAATTTACAAAATTAAGAATCAAATGTCTCAAATTAATTTTTATTCACCGAAATCATATTTTACATGTTCTATATTTTACTGACAGTAAGAGTCAGGACAAACTGTTAATTTTGTGAAGACGTATATGAGTAATATTAATTCAAATAACGGTATATTACGTAGTAAGCAAAGAGAGTGAAATTGATCCAAGTTGCTAGAACAGATTATTACATTTAATATTTTCCTTCAGAATAACAAATCATCAAACGTGATGCGCATTGCTGAACAGCGCTCTTTAAGAAATTCAACTGTATGGTAAATAGATATTTACAATTATTTTAATGTTAAAATAGGTTTAAAATATTTACAGGGTGTTATATACAGGGTATTTCACCAAGGACCGCTAAATTTGAAAATAACTAACTTGGAAACGGTGATAGCTAGAAGCATAAAACCAGTGGTATGTTTATTAAAAAACCCGTAAAAATCTGATACAAAAACCTCAAAATTTTAGTAACATTAATTAGATGGCGCTGGCATAACCATAAGTAGGCTGTATCACATCAAAAGTGATTCAAAATATGCACCTTTCACACAACACACATGTCGCAGACGAAGAATGAAATTGTCAGTGTCTCTCTGAAGTATGTCACCAGAAATCAACACACGCTTCACTAATAGCCTTCTCCAGCTCGTCAAATGCTAAACGATTTTTGCGGTAAACAATGTCCTTTAGTGTCACTTGTAGAATTTTTTTCACTATACGCTAATAGCGATCCCGTTTCAACGGCGAAATCTTCTACGACTGAGCGTTCTTGCCGCCTGAGCTCTCTTTATAGGGATCCGTAATGCTGCCTGCAGCACCACCTATAGGAATATTTTTTAGTAAAATTTTGAGGTTTCTATATCAGATTCTTATGTTTTTTTAATAAACATACCACTGGTATCATGTTTCTATCTATCACCGTTTACGAGTTATTTATTTTCAAAGTTAGCGGTCTTTCGTGAAACACCCTGTAGTACTTGTTAAAAGTGCAGAGTTTTAACACACATTTTAATAGATTTTTTCGCTTTATTTAATCGCGAGATAATGTTGTAAGATCTTAGATTTAAGCAGGCAATTGCGAATTCATTGATTTAAATATTAAACAGAAATTTTTCATTAACAATAGTAGCGCCAGACTTTTTGTAAACTCTAATAAGTGTACGTACCTTGTACCTGTACACCACACAGATCTGTATCTTAATTTATGTATACTATATTTTTTTAATATTCTTCGAAATGTTTTCTTGTTTTCAAAGAAATATTATACAGGGTGATTTTTTTTAAAGTTGTGAAAGTAAAGACCTATAACAAAAGAACCACTGATGCAAATGACCTGAAATTTCATCAGTATGCTCCCAAAGCAATGGGATTTTTTTGGCGTGGTTAAAAAAACTTAAAATCGCACCAACAGATGGCGCTATAAGTTAACAGAAACGAAGAACATCGTCAGTGGGAGGAAAATAATGGACGGTACTTTAAGAAAAAGAAAACTTTATTACACATATCAAAAGCATACAGAATGAAGTAATTGGGAAAAGGAACTGCGAACACCTTCGCAGCAACAGAACGAAATACAAATATGGAGTAAAGCATTCGTACGGAACTGCGCAACTAACGCAAGAGATTTTCTATGTGCTGTCCACCGTTTTCAGCTACAAGTTGGGAACGCGAAAACCGCATGTTCCACAACAGAGCGAAGACACTGTGCGTATGTCGTCCGCAAGCTCGTCTCCGGACTTGGAAACGTATACTGCATATACAGTGCCATCTGGTGGTGCAATTTTAAGTTTTTTTAACCTCGTCAAAAAAATATACATTGATTTGGGAGCATACTGGTGAAATTTTAGGTCATTTGGATCAGTGGTTCTTTTGTTATAGGGTTTTACTTTCACAACTTAAAAAAAAAACACCCTGTAAATTAGCTGAACCGACCGGCGTTTCCGGTCCCGTCAGAAAATAATACGAAATGCTAAATCACTCTAAAACAGAAACAATAATTAACAGCTTTATTAAAAATGGAATATCTGTTTATTTCGATATATTTTTTAATATTAGGAATACATTTTTATTTAACCCTTCTCGTACCAGATTGTAATTTTTGATGAGCATTCATTAGGTTGGTATGATTTCAACTAGAAGTTGAATTATCTTAAAAGGATCTTTTTTCTACGATGTGTCGGTTTAAAGTTATTGATTAAGTTTAATTTATCTTTTTTTCCGGTTTGGAACAAGAAAAACTTTAAAACAAAAAATATTATGGTTAAAAATGACCCCAATGTTATTAATAGGGTAATATATATATATATATATATATATATATATATATATATAAATATTTTAAATATTAATTTTAGTTAAAGGAACTCGTAATCCAAAAATGTTAAAAAAGAAAAATATCGACGATGGAAATGGTTAATAATTTGAATCCCCCATGCCTCATTTTTCTAAAGGTGCATTATTTTTGTTTCTACGGCAATGAGATGTTTCAAAATTTTAATAAATTCCGTTTGTTACATTTTGTAATTCTCCTTAACCACGTCCATTTAAACAACACTGACAATATTTATAAGTGTGATGCAATCGATGCATGGCTACAAAATGGTCCGCCAACTGAATACCAATATTTTTTAACAGAAATTTCACGGTTGGTTTCTAATCCGCAAAAATTTACTTTCGAAGGTGGTTTCTGAAAAATTTGCTAGACAAATCTAAAAATAAAATTTTTCTAAGAAAATACCGGTGTTCAGAAGCAGACCATTTGGGAGCCCGATGTGAAAATAATCACTGTTTTGTGTTATAATTAATCTACACCTATATTACCAACAAAATTTGAAATAAAGAATAGAATAATTTTGAATATAGTGAAAGAAATTATAATGCAACGGAGGACGAGTATTTTAAGAATATATATTTTGCTTTTGTTAAACTCGGTTTTCTGAAAATGTTGTTTTTGAACGTCGATGTTCCTTGTGTTATAGAAACTATTATACATTATTATTTGTAATTTTCCCTAAGCATTCTACAGCTATCTTTGCTTAATATCAAAATGTTGAACTTTTGTATCTTAATTTATATGTATACTATATATTTTTAATATTCTTCGAAATTCTTTCTCGTTTTCAAAGAAATATTTTAAACTAGCTGATCCGTCAGGCATTGCCCGATCCCGTAAATAATAACACGAAATGCTAAATCACTCTAAAAATCTCTGCACGAAACCGTTCCTCTGGTATCTCTTTCCTCTTTCCGAAATTATATAGAGAGATGGACACCGAAGCGAAAGTAAATTCAATATCACCCTCTCAAATGTATGGATTATTTGATTCAAAAAGAGTCACTTTTTGGTCAAAATTAAAAGAAGTTACCGTCCGATTTTCAAAAAATTAGCATTTTCGGAATCACAAAAATAAACTCCTTATAGACTGCGAGTTTCAAATCCATACCTCCAATATTTTTCTTAATACTCGAGGATGAGTAATAATGACGAGTAATGTTAAAATGAGAATATCTCGTTGTCTGCGATTATCAAATTGGTAACTTTCTTTTGCAGTTTCAATAAAAATAGCCATTTTGGGCGCACGCGCAGGAAAATCTTTTAGTTCCACCACCATTGTTCTTGTTAGGGCATTGTGTTCAAAACAAATTTCTGACACGTGTCCCCGCTGCCTACGGTACCGTGTATAGTGGACATGTTGCAAAATCTTTTAGTTCTAGTTTCTACCACCAGGTGGAGCATTCTGTTCTAAACAAACCTCTTTCTGAACGAAACTTCGGCACTCGTCCCGGCTTACGGTATGTGGATAAATATTCAAATTTACATCTCAATTTTGCTTGTGAAGCTTTCTACTAACTTCTCTGAACATTTCCATGCACTTTATTAGTAATTTAATTTATTATTTTTGATATAACAAGTCTTTGAAACTCTTCTAGTTGATTCTCACCATGTGTGCGCATTCTCTTATTTTAATTAATATGGCTTATTTTCGAGTAATTATTTTATTTAACTAATATATTGTTATTAAGGTTTACTTACCTTTCTTCTGTTGGTAGTTTAAGCTATTTAATCTCTGTATTTTCCTTGTATTAGTTGTTTTTCTTTTCTGTATTGTTCAAGTGGGCGTTTCACGTCCATTTGTTGTCATCGCCATCTTGTTTGTTCTTAGTGTTGTGTTGTTTTTGGCTGCTGTCTGGTAGTTGATTATTGCGCTATTCTGTGCTGTGCTTGTTCATTTTGATTTGCGATTTGCGTTATCTGATTGCCTTTCTGTGAGGAGTGTCCAGCAATTTTCTAAATTTTGCTTTCTAGGGGATTAGATTTTGTACTTTGGTCACGTGTTGGCTTGGGTTTTTGGTTCGCGAATGGTAGTTATCACGTGCTTTGAGGTTGTTTTGTGTGTCGGTCACGTGTTTGTTGGTTCTTTGGTCACGTGATGTATATCAAGTGTCTAGGGGCTGTTTCAGGTTGCTGTTTGACTTGTTTCTGCATGGTTTTCTTAGTTTTTGTTAGTCACCGGTTATGGGTTCATTCAGTTGGTGTTCATTGGGTTCATCCGGTCTCATTCAGTGTTATCTGATTGCCTTGCTGTGAGGAGTGTCTAGCAGATTTCAGACTTTTGCTTTTTGGGGGGTTTAGATTTTGTACCATACGGAAAAATACGTGTTTAATATATTATAAAAATGGTAACTTTGATATCCCTAAATAGGTTTTTCAAAAATATTGAACATGCATTTTTTCGTTTTTCAATATGATGTATATTTCTCGAGTTATTCGAGCGTTTCCAGACATTGCAATGGTAACGATTCTCACAGCATTGCACTCGATTACAGCGCCATCTACAATGTTTCGAAGAAAATGTTCAATACAAAAGTTACGTATTTTTTCCGTAGAATCCGAATCTGCAATAAAAAATGGGGGTCATCATTTAAGATTTCAAAGTTGGCCCCCTTTCACCTCCGGGGGGCAAAGTTGGGGGTTAACTTTCATATCCCTAAATAGATTAAAAAAATATTGAACACGCATTTTGCCGTTTTTCAATCCATGTATATTTCTCGAGTTATTTGTCCGTTTCCAGACTTTTCGGACACCCTGTATATATATATATATATATATATATATATATATATATATATATGTATACAAGGTGAAAGCTTGTGTTGTTGTTCAACGGGTGCTCATCTGTGGACGGGTGCTTGAGTCTTGTTCACTTTGTAATTGATTCCTTGTTGTTCGATTGTTAATTGTTTACTAGGGAATTGGTTTAGTGGTTATCGCCGTCTTAAATTGTTTTCGGTTTCTGTTTCATAGTAGTACAGAGCTTTGGTTAACTATCGTTTGGTGGATTTTCATTGGTTTTTGATATGAAAAAACTAGATGAGGTATTGGCGTCGGCAAGGGAGGAAGCATTTCCGGCAGATAATCATAGGGCCAATACATAACTTTTTTTTTTGGAGAACAAGAGAACTTAAAGTTTACGCGTTATACTGGATGTAATTTCAACAGTTAAGCATATAATGGATTTTGTGACGGAGCAGACCACCTTTGCCTATAGGGACATAGTGACTAATCAGACACGATTGAAGACGACGTTCACGGATAATAAGGCGTATGAGGTTTTGGCCCAGCGCCATTCGCGATCTCAGACTACAGCTCCGGCGGATGTATCTGTGATTGCTAAATTGGCATTGGCCGAACGTCCAGTACGTGATGACTTTGCAGTTATAGTAACAGTTACTGGAGATCAGGAATTAGATTCAATTAGGCAGGATGTTAAAAGTTATGGAGAGAGGATGCCAAACTTCCGGTGCCAAGTGATATGGTCTCTACTACGTCGGGTCAGCTTATATTTAGAGTAAAGACAAGGGAAGATACGGAGAAGATTACTGTTTTATTGAATGAAGCTGAGGAGCTTAAGGACAAAATTAAGACAAAAGTTTTGAAGCGTCGTCGGTCGAGAATTCTGATTCTTAGTGTCGATCCGGATGTTGAAGACGGTGTTGTGCTTAGAACATTGGATAGAATAGTGGACTCGGTTTCTTCGAATAGTGGTGGCAGATCTGATATTGAGATCACTAGAAAAATTAAAACGAGAAATAGCAGGACAAATTTTCTACTGGATGTTTATATGGAAGTTGGAAATCAGTTAATTTCAAAGAAAAGAGTGTGTATAGATATGGAACGTTATAGAGTGGTTGATTTTTTCCTAATTATTAGGTGTTTCCGCTGTCAGACCTTTGGCCATATGCCGTCGAGGTGCTCGGTTAAAATAAAGTGAGCTGTTTGTGCAGGTTCACATGACCAAAAGGATTGTAAATCAGAATCTGTTGTCTGCACTAACTGTATTTTGGGGGATTCGGATATCTCGGCTGATCATCGTGCTGACAGTCCAAATTGTCCGACATTTAAACAGTATAGAGGGAGTATTCTTTTCTCGAGGATGTGACAGGCACCCCTAGGGTTCCTGGTGCCATAGTTGTGCTCCAGATTAATTTGAACCATCGCGAGGATGCCAATGATGTGTTGGTCAAATATGCACTAAAAAGAGTGTTTTTATTTTCCTCTGTCAGGATCCTTATGTTAGGAGTAGTTAAATGATTGGCATTCCTGATGACTGGCTTGCTTTTTCTTCGTTGACTTTCAATTAATTTATTTTATGTATTAATAAAGCTTTCACATGTGTGAGATGTCATGTTACTAATAACACAATTTTTGTAAATCTCAAAGTCAAGGGGGACAGATTATGTTGGGATTCCAATACTCAGCTCCATCGAGTGATCTTGATAAGAACTTTGCGAATTGGACGTCTTGTTTTTCAGACAGCTCTAACTTACTGGTTGGTGGTGACTTCAACACTCCATTGAAATATTTGGGCTACAGACGAGAGGATACAAGGTCTGAAATTCTATTGGATCACCTAACTTTAAGTAACCTTGTGATTTTTAATGATGCGACAGCGGAACATACTTATGTTCAAGATCAGCTTAGAGGACGTTCTGATCTGACTTCGGGTGAACACATATTGCTGACATGCTGGACTACTGGAAAGTAGACAGCGGGAATTTTTCGTATAGCGATCACCGTTACATTCAATTTTCCATGAATTTCGAGACAACAATGAAATTTCTTGAGAGATATAAAACTAAAACCAAGAGTATGTGCAGGTTTAATACATTTTTCAAGAAGTTTGAGGTTCGATTACGTGAGACACTCAATAGAACTGATTGTCCAGATTCACTAGATAATTGACTGGTGGACTTTTGTTGTCTTTTGGATGATGTAATCAAAAAAGGCTTTAGAAAGGGGACATTTAAAAAGCAAACAATAATTCACTCGTATATACAGGACCTGAGGTCACAGAGAAACAGGGTTAACGTTTTTATAAACTACACAGGAAGAATTTGAAGGATTCTAAAATTAAAGAAAAATATATCCGTCAATGTCATTTGTATGAAAAATTGGTCAGGGAGGCAAAGGGAAACGCATGGCTAGCCTTCTGTGAATCTACTGATGAACGCTTTGGTAACCTCTTCAAATTTTTTTAGGGAAAATCTAACAGCATACTGATTTAATATTTACTACACTTGAGTCCTCAAGTATATTTGATTCTTATAATGACGTGGCTCACTCAATAATGTCTTCATATTTTAGTAATGATGAGAACATTGTTGATCCGTTTTCATTTGTTTTGGCTGACAACTATGAGGAGTCAATAGATTGGATACCAATTTCATCTCGCGAAATATTTTTTGCACTAAACAAACAGCATAGCGATAAGGTTCCTTTATTAGGCGACATTGATGATATTATAGGCAAGAACATTTGTCATACTTTTACAGATCTTATTTTGCAGCTATTTGACAAATGTTTGACACTTGGTCACTTCCCAACACAATGGAAAAAAGGAGTTGTATTGTTTTTCAGAAAGAGCAATAAGGATCCTGGGAGTTCAAGTTCATATAGACCGATTGCATTACTACCATTTTTGGTAAAGATTTTGGAAAGGATTGCGAAGTACAGAATAATTACATCTCTTGAACATTCTTCATTGGACTGTGACCAACATGGTTTTCGGGAAGGCCGTAGCACCTTGACTGCTCTTGCTTCGGTACGTACTCACATAAAAGATCTGTTGAAACAGCATAAATACTGTGCTTTAATATCGTTTGATATTCGTGGTGCTTTCGACAATCTCAACTGCCATGTGATGGCACAGATCATAGACGATCTATCACTTCCACTTTACTTGAAATCTATCCTTAAAAACTATATTTCGAACGGATTAATTGGTTTCAGATTTACGTCTGGCGTTGACTGGTTCAGAATTTTCAAGATGTTGTCTATAGGGATCATGCCTCAGTCCTTTGCTATAGTTGTTGATAGCCGATGTTTTACTTAAATTTCTTAAAGAAAAATTTAAACCGCACTTGGTGTCTTATTCTGATGATTCGAAGGAGCTGACACACGTACGTCCCTAGAGGATCAGATAAATGCGGGAATAGAGGGTTTTGGCTTGGTGTACTCAGACCTGGATCTTCGGATCAGTGCTGTTAAATCTACTTCAACGATGTTCGGTAAAAATTCAATGGCCAGTCGAAGACCTCTCTTTAGGTACCGATATGAAAAGATTCCAGTTGCAAAGACAATTAGTTATCTTGGCTTCGTCCTTGATAATACATTTGCATGGACTGAACATTTTGAAACCATACGTAATAAGATGAAGAGCTTCACCGACAATGTTGGAAGGACAAGGATAAGGGACAGAGGCCTTCCGAGAGACTATCTTAAGTCATTGTATCTGGCCATTACAGAAAAACTGATTTCTTATGATCACGACATTTGGTGGTCATATCTGCGCATCCCGGGGCTTAAAAGCTCAGTTCATGTCAGATACTAGGTCTCCTTTCAGTTGCACAGACATACAGATCGGTATCAACAATGACATTATGTGCACTTACGGGTATATCTCCAGTGGAGATCTCACTTAAATTCAGATCGGTTTCTTATGAAGTTCTCAGGGGTGATGGTTCAGTAAGAATTGGTGAGAAAACAATAGATGCATCATGCATTATGAAGAGGAAGAGATCTTTTGAGTATCCTAATTATTACAAATTTCATAACTTTGAATTCACGCGTTCAGTGACCAAGAAAATGCCAGCGTCGCCCCATCCATTGATTTTTACAGACGGTTCGAAAATGCCAGCAGATACACGGCAACATTCTGGTGCAGCATACACGGCAACATTCTGGCGCAGCATACACGGTATTATACACTGTAAAAAAAATCTGTAATTTTTACAGAAAAAAAACATTTTTTTAACAGAAAATAACTGTTTTTTAAAAAAACAGTTTTTGTCTGTTAAAAAAATGGATTTTTTCTGTAAAAATTACAAAATCCATATTTTTTACAGAAAAAAACTGTTTAAAAGAAAAAACAGTTTTTTTCAAATTTTCTGAAAAAACAGTTTTTTTTCAGAAAAAATCCATATTTTTTAGAGAAAAAAAAATCTGTTTAAAAGAAAAAACAGTTTTTTTCTGTTTTTTTTTTTTTTTTTTTACTTCCTAACCAAACTGTAACCGCCCTCTGATTTTCAATGTTTGTCTGTCAATGTCAGTTAAAAACCGTCAAAGACGATAAAATGGAAATTTTTTATAAAGTTAAGATTTTTCATTATTTATAGGGTGAATGGGGGGGGGGGGAGGGGCGAGGAGGATCATAGACTAACAGAAAAACGTGAAATGAAATTCTGAATTTTTTTAGGGGGGGGGGGTGCACAATTTTGACATTTTACTGACAGAAGTTTTCTATGTTTTCTCTACAAGGGTGGGGTGGGAAGCGAAGGCTTGTTGAAAAAACAATACCATCTATAAAATCTTTCAAATCGTTAAATTCACAGCCTCATATATATATATATATTATCTACTTTTTTTCAATAGTTAATTTTTATCAAGAATAGCCTTTTGGGGGGGGGGGCGTAAAGGGGCAAGAAAATTAAACAATTATACGTAGAGCGATTTTAAAGAGGTTGAAATAAAGAAGAACAAAGTGGAAAGCTTTCTCCGTTACCTGTAATTTCCTTCTTACTTGGCCTTTTCAGGATAGGGGGGGGCAGAGTTGAGAGGGGGGGGGATAATTGAAATATATAAGACAAAATTCTGAAATTTTATCTTCATGAAATTTTATCTACGCACAATCATGATATTTGACAGGAGAAATTTTAATTTCTTCAAGAAAGGGAGCTTATAACGGGGGGGGGGGGCATAAAATGGTAATATAATGTATAGATATTTTCAATTCGCTACGTGGATTGCTTATACGTTATATATATATATATATATATATATATATATATTGTTATGAATTTTGTATATATCTGTAAATATTCCATTTGTTTAAATTTATTTTATTTGATTATTGTGAAAATTGCAGTATTATTAATGTATTTCCTATTGAGCATCATGTAACTCAATGCTAAAGGCCTCAGATGGTTTGCAAGGAAAACAACCTTACACCCTCATCTTTATAATGGAAGTCTATTGAAATATCGCCAAGGAATGGGTTTATCGCCAAGTTGGCGATGGTTTTGGCGACTTATTTTTGTCGCCAAATTTGGCGATATATCGCCAAATGTCGCCAAGTTGGCGACGGATTTGGCGACTTTTTGTGCAACCACACCCCCCTTATACCTATACATTGGGATACTTTCTTGCTTGGGTTCTCTATCGAAAGTTAAAGCACTTTCTGGTAATTTCTAGCATCTGAAGGCTCTGGAATAATCTGGAAAGATCTCTGAAACCTATATAAGGACCTCCATCAGTTCAGTTAGTTAGTTGTCTGTCAACTGCGATTGAATTCATACGAGAGGCTTTGCATTGAGAACTGTGTTACTCTGATCGATTTTGTCGTTGATACGTCGTATTGAACGCATTGTTTCTGTGTCAAATTTTGCTGCGCTTTTATTGGATTTGAAGATTACTGAATATCTTGTAATTTTCAGAAGATATTTGTGATCGTATTGCACTGTTTATAGTGAATAAAGCCTTTTTATTGTTCTTATATATTGGCATCAGTCCTTTCGAACCCCGAGCTCACAACATTTGGTGTCAGGAGTGGGGTTGAATGCCGATTACCAGAGCAATGGAGGCACAGCTGACTAAATTATTGGAGAAATTAGGGGAGATGGATGAGAAAATGACTGCCAACCTTGCTGAGTTGAAAGAAGAAATGAAGAAGGAAATGACTGAGAATCAGGCTGAAATGAAGGAAATGTCGGAAGAAATGAAGAAAGATATGTCAACCAACCTTGGTGAGTTGAAAGAATTAATAGATAATAAAATTACATCTTTAAATGAAAGAATTGACAGCGTGAAAAACAAATTTGAAGGAAGATTTCAGGAAATAGAAGAAAAAGTTCAAAAGACAGCCAATACCGTAGAAGAAAGAGTAGAAGAAAAAGTTCAAAAGATCTCCAAAACCGTAGAAGAAAGGATTAAGAGTGTAGAAAAGGAGTTGGAAAATGTGAAGAAACAAAAGATAACTGCCGAAAACTATCCCGAAGATGTCAAGTATCAAGGTATGCTTCCTCGGGCCTCTATTAAACTCTCGACCTATGACGGAAAATCCTCATGGCCAGTTTTTAAGACACAATTTGGGATCGTAGCGGACGCCAATGGATGGGATTCCCAGACAAAGGCTTGCCAGTTAGCTGCTTCTCTAAGAGCTGATGCTGCCGACGTCCTACAGACTTTGCCTGCAAATGAACCGCTGGATTTTGAAACGCTCGTCAGTGCCTTAGAATTGCGCTTTGGCGAGAAATGCATGAAGGAATATAGCAGACTCCAGCTCAAATCTCGACAGCAGAAATCCACTGAATCCCTGCAAGATCTTGCTACGGATGTCGAGAGACTTTCACATCTTGCTTATCCTGACTGTCCGACTGAAATTAGAGAGAGTTTAGCTCTGCAACATTTTATTGATGGTGTGCGTGACTCTGAGATCCAGAAAGCACTCCGGATTGCAGATCTCAGTGACTTAAAAGGGGCTTTAGTTTATGCCCTGAAATTCGAGGCAGCCCAGCAAGCTACAAGGAAAGATCGACACTTTGTGCGAGTAGCCAACATGCCTGAGACGTCGGATAGAGCTGTGGAGCATTTACAGCAGCAGGTGAAGGACATGATGAGGCAGATGAACTCCTTGATGGACAACAAAACTGGCAAAAAGATCAAGTGCTGGAAATGCGGTGGAGAAGGCCATATTCAAAGAAACTGCCGAAAACGACCCAGCACAGAAGGTAATGGCTCCCCACGAACGGCGGAGCAGGAAAACTAATTAATGGCCATCTCGCGGGGCGGAGGTTGCCAGATTTCGAGAAGCCCCATTATCAAGTGTGTCAAATTTCTGCAAGAAGTTGCGGCGAGAACGGAGTTTTTATAGTCGGGCGTGTGAATGATTTGCCCTGTAATATGATCATCGATACAGGAGCCAATGTAACCATCATTCGGAAAGATCTAGCTCACCGGCTAAAGGAAAAACTCCTCTGGACCCCGCCCCGTGTTATCCTTCAAACCGTGACCGGGGATAAGATCGACATACATGGAAGAATGAAATTGAAAATAAAGTTTGGGAACGCCGCTTACCATCATACAGTCTATGTGGCCGATATTTCAGACCCTTTCATACTCGGACTGGACTTTTTAAAAGAGCAAGGATTTACACTGGATTTTAAGAATAATCAGTTACGCTCTGCTCAAGAAGATGTCACTATTTTCAAACTTGGAAATGAGTCCGGGTCTATTCCACGGATCACAGCCAAGGCAGATGTTATCATCCCTCCTCGGACCGAAATGATGATACCTGGATTAACTGGAAACGAAAGAATTTTCCAGTATGGCTTGACTGGATATCCTGAGAAGAGCCCAAAGGGAGTGCTAATAGCATCAGCGCTGGTAGATCTGTCGAGAGATGTGATACCTGTGAGGATTGCGAACGTAAGTGAAAAGTCTAGAATTATCCAGAAAGGTGAAGTGCTTGCAACCTGTGCTCCAGTCACCTGTGTTTGCAAAGACCCGAGCTTGACGTTATCGGAGCCGCCTACAAGTTTAACAGCTGTAATTGGACGAAATGAAAATTTATCTCCTGAACAGAGACATGCCGCAGAAAGACTGTTCCAGGAATTTAAGGATGTGTTTTCACAAAACGAGAGTGATATAGGGCGCACTTCACTTACACGTCATAGAATTGATACTGCCAACCATCCACCGATTAAACAGCATCCAAGACGCTTGCCGTTCGCAAAACAAGAAGAGGTTTCTAAGCTCTTACGAGAGATGCAGGATAGTGACATCATCGAACCGTCATCAAGTCCGTGGGCCTCTCCCATCGTGTTGGTCCGAAAGAAAGATGGCTCCACAAGATTTTGTGTGGATTATCGTAAACTTAACGATATCACGAAGAAGGACAGCTATCCTCTACCAAGAATAGACGACACGCTAGATACTCTTTCAGGACATAAATGGTTTTCCACGCTGGATTTGAAGAGTGGATATTGGCAAGTAGAGATCCATCCTGATGACAAAGAGAAGACCGCATTTACTACTGGACAAGGACTTTGGCAATTCAAAGTTATGCCGTTCGGGCTCTGCAATGCTCCAGCAACGTTCGAGCGCCTCATGGAGACAGTGTTAAAAGGCCTGACTTTTGAAGCTTGTCTCATCTACCTAGATGACGTCATCATTGGTGGCCGCACGTTTGAAGAACATCTTGGAAATATTCGAAAAGTGTTAACGAAGCTAAGAGCGGCGAATTTAAAGCTGAACCCTCTGAAATGCAAGTTCTTCCAACGCGAAGTAAATTATTTAGGACACATCATCTCAGCTGAAGGTGTTCAAACAGATCCTGAAAAAGTGTCTGCAGTAAAGAACTGGAAGCGTCCGGAAAACGTCCATCAGTTGCGAAGCTTTCTGGGACTATGCACTTATTACAGAAAGTTTGTACAGGGGTTCTCCAACATCGCAAGACCCTTGCATAGGCTCACTGAAAGCAAGCAAAAGTTTCTGTGGACACAAGAATGCGAGAATTCCTTCCAGCAGCTGAAAGAAGCTCTCACATCCTCTCCAGTCCTAACCTATCCACACCCCGACAAACAATTCATTGTGGACACGGATGCTAGTCATGAAAGTGTCGGTGCTGTACTTTCCCAAGAAATAGATGGCCAAGAACGAGTCGTAGCATACTGGAGCAAATGTTTGTCGAAACCAGAGCGGAATTATTGCGTCACTCGTAAGGAGTTATTAGCTATAGTAAAAGCCATAGGACACTTCCATCACTATCTCTATGGCAGGAAATTTCTCCTTCGTACTGATCACGCATCCCTAACATGGCTGATGAATTTTAAGAACCCAGAGGGCCAAGTAGCCAGATGGATACAACGACTCCAGGAATACGACTTTGACATCAGGCATCGTAAAGGCTCATCGCATGGAAATGCTGATGCCTTATCAAGAAGACCGTGTCCCGAAAGTTGTCGCTATTGTTCCAGAGCGAAGAACAAGTATAATCCCGAACATGTCATACGCCAGACGAAGACTTCACTATCAACGCCACCAGATCCCTGGAGTGATGAGAAGATTCGAGAAGATCAAATGCCAGACTCTGACATCAAACCAATCTTGGAGTTATTAGAATCTTCTAGCACGAAGCCCAGTTGGAAAGACATCTCGACTTACAGTCCTACGACGAAGCAATATTGGGCTCTTTGGAACTCCCTCCACGTCAAGAATGGTGTCCTGTTCCGAAAATTCGAATCGGAAGATGGGAAAACATCTCGGTGGCAGTTGGTACTTCCTCGATCCCGAATACCAGAGGTCCTCAAGGAATTACATGGCAGTCCCACTGGTGGCCATTTTGGAGTCATGAAAACATTACACAGAGTCCGAGAGCGCTTCTTCTGGGGAAAAGCGAGAGCTGACGTCGAACAATGGTGCAAATCTTGCGATGCATTTGCAGCTCGGAAAGGACCAAAGAAACTTAGCTGAGGAAGACTACATCTCTACAATGTAGGAGCACCTTTTGAACGCATCGCCCTTGACATCCTAGGTCCTCTGCCAAGAAGTGCTGATGGCAACAAATACCTCCTTGTTGTCATGGACTATTTTACGAAATGGCCTGAAGTTTATGCCATCCCTGATCAAGAAGCTTCTACGGTTGCGGATGCCTTGGTACACCAGTGGATATCAAGGTATGGAGTTCCCCTTCAAATGCATTCTGACCAAGGGAGAAATTTCATATCTGCTGTGATTGAGGGTCTTTGTCAACTTCTCGGAATGGACAAAACTAGGACGACGCCTTTACATCCACAGTCGGATGGCATGGTTGAGAGGTTTAATCGTACCATCCTCAACAACCTCTCACTGCTAGTTTCAAGAAACCAACAAGACTGGGACCAAAAACTTCCCTGGTTTCTCCTCGCCTATCGCAGCGCCGTCCATGAAACGACCGGCTATTCCCCGTCTCAGATGCTTTTCGGTCGTGATCTTCGTCTACCTTGTGATCTGATTTTTGGTCGCCCTTCAGATGCGCCTTCATCGCCAGAGGGATACGTGCAGAATCTCCAGGCACGATTTGAAGACGTCCACAACTTGGCTCGAGAGCGGATCAATATACAGACGGAGAAGATGAAGACCAGGTACGACACGAAATCCACGGGACATCAATTCAAAGAAGGTGACAAGGTTTGGTTTTATAATCCGACTCGACGTAAAGGACTTTCTCCCAAACTGCAATCGCACTGGGACGGTCCTTATACAGTCCTAAACAGACTGAACGATGTCGTAATTCGGATCCGAAAGTCACCAAGTTCGAAGCCTAGAGTCGTTCATTACGACAGGCTGGCTCCATACTATGGCCATAGTACTTAGTTCTTGATTGTAAATAGTGTAATGTAAATAATGTAAATTAGTATGACCATGGTCTTGTATATAAGTTAATGTAATAATTTCTTTTGCTTGGCATTATCATTATTAATGTTATTATTATTTAAATACTTGTATGTAATGATGTCTATGCTTTAATTTAATTTAATTTTTTTTTTTAAATAAGTGTATATTTTGTATAATTCAGCATTATGAATGTGTTTAATTGTTATTTTCCATGTTTGCTTTAAGTGCTTTGAATAGTATAGCATTTGTTGGTAACGGGTTTGCTTTCCGATCAAAGGTTGAACTGCCCGGGACGTGCAGTCCTTGAGAGGGGGGCAATGTTATGAATTTTGTATATATCTGTAAATATTCCATTTGTTTAAATTTATTTTATTTGATTATTGTGAAAATTGCATATTATTAATGTATTTCCTATTGAGCATCATGTAACTCAATGCTAAAGGCCTCAGATGGTTTGCAAGGAAAACAACCTTACACCCTCATCTTTATAATGGAAGTCTATTGAAATATCGCCAAGGAATGGGTTTATCGCCAAGTTGGCGATGGTTTTGGCGACTTATTTTTGTCGCCAAATTTGGCGATATATCGCCAAATGTCGCCAAGTTGGCGACGGATTTGGCGACTTTTTGTGCAACCACACCCCCCTTATACCTATACATTGGGATCCTTTCTTGCTTGGGTTCTCTATCGAAAGTTAAAGCACTTTCTGGTAATTTCTAGCATCTGAAGGCTCTGGAATAATCTGGAAAGATCTCTGAAACCTATATAAGGACCTCCATCAGTTCAGTTAGTTAGTTGTCTGTCAACTGCGATTGAATTCATACGAGAGGCTTTGCATTGAGAACTGTGTTACTCTGATCGATTTTGTCGTTGATACGTCGTATTGAACGCATTGTTTCTGTGTCAAATTTTGCTGCGCTTTTATTGGATTTGAAGATTACTGAATATCTTGTAATTTTCAGAAGATATTTGTGATCGTATTGCACTGTTTATAGTGAATAAAGCCTTTTTATTGTTCTTATATATTGGCATCAGTCCTTTCGAACCCCGAGCTCACAACAATATATATATATATATATATATATATATATATATATATATATATATATATATATATATATATATACATATATGTATGTATTAACTTTTGCCAACATTGACCATTGAGAGAGGAGAGGGGGGGGGGGGTGAAAGGAAAAAATTAAACTTTACATATAGATGTTTTAAAGAGGATGCAATAAAGAGAAACAAAGGAGAAAATGAAGTTATGATTTTTCATTTTCAAGCCTTTTTAGGGTAGGGGGAAGGG
Source organism: Maratus michaelseni (assembly GCA_963931845.1). NCBI lineage: Eukaryota > Metazoa > Arthropoda > Arachnida > Araneae > Salticidae > Maratus > Maratus michaelseni. Next base: position 83,715,237 of record OZ007586.1, read on the forward strand.
CAAAGCTGAAAGGATAACAGAAAAATAAGATAAAATATTGAGATTTGGTCTACAAACACTCAAAAATGAGATTTTACTGTAGTTTATTTTTATTTTTATTTTTTTTTTTTAACGGTGTATTTCAGCAAATGACTGAATCTTCTTGCACGGACGGCGGGAGAGGGGCGCAGGGGTTTAAAAGAAAATACAATATATAAATTTATTTTCAACCGGCTACATGGGTAGCTTATATGATAACAAAGCTCTCTATATATTACTCTCTCCAAGAATGTCTATTAGAGAGGGGGGGGGGTTGGGACACAGTTAGGTAGTAACCAAAAAATACGGATAAAATATTGAGATTTAGCCAACGAACACCCATTTACATTTTATTGACGTAAAATTTTAAAAAAATGCTTTATTTCTTCAAAAGAGGTTGGGTTGACATGCAAGGTGGGGGGGGGGGGGCAGGACTGGTTAAAAGGAAAATACAATCCATAGATTATTTATACTCGCTACATTAGATAACTTGTATTTTAGAAAAGAAGCTCTTATATATATATATATATATTTAACTTTCACCAACAATTGTCTTTAGGGAAGAGGGAGGGGGGAGGAATTCAAGATATATATATATATATATATATATATATATATATATATATATATATATATATATATATATATATATATATATATATATATATATATATATATATATATATATATATATATGTACATATATTAATATATAATTACATAGAAATTTTAAAGGGGATGAAATAAAGACTACCAAAGCAGAAACTTTTAAAAACATAAGATTTTTCATTGTCTAGCCTAGTAGGAGGGAGGGGGGAAGCAGAAAAGAAAAATGTTATAAAATATCAACGAACACCCAGTTATGAAATTTTACTGGCAGATTTTTTTTTTAAATGTTGTATTTATTCAAAGGATGAGTCTTCCTGTAAGAAAGGGGAGGAACAAGGACTAAAGATAATATAATACATAGATTGCATATAAGGAAAAACCCTTACTGGAAAAAGGACAGATAATGAAAAAGCTAACTTTTCAAAATGTTCTCATCGGTTCGTCTTTATTTCATACCCTTTAAAATATCTGTATGTAATTTAATAAGTATTTTTTCCTTGTGCCCCCTCCCCCCCCCTCTCTCTCTCCCGCCACAAAAGCCATTCTTGATGAAAATAATAATTATATATTAAAACGAAAAGGTAATTCATAAGATAAATTTTTTTTGGTGCAAAAAAAGACATAAATGCACATGTGTAACATTACATCTAGGATGTATACAGTTTTAGAGTGGCTAGCACGGAGGAAGGTATGATCTCCCTCTGTAGTGGCTAGCAGGCAGTCAGAGGTTGGCTGAGCGGTCTAAGGCGTTCGTTTTAATCTGTGGTTCTCTGTTAAAAGCATGGGTTCGAGACTCGCTTCAAGCAGTCTATTTTTTTTTACTTTATTGGCGATAAGATAATTCATTTCAATAATTTCTTATTTTATTTCCGTAGGTATATAACTTGTAATTTTTTTTTTATTAGAATGCTTTATAATTAAGTAAATTTTAACACCCAATAATATTTTTTAAACCAATTTTATATTTAAATTCAAAGACTGTGCATGTAATTATTGATTAAATAAATTGAACTGATTTACAATTTTTAATATATTTGGTGTGACAATTATCAAGAAAAATATGTTATTTTTTTTATAAAAATAAATAAATAAAAGGAAAAATAAAAGGAGAGAAATATATTCATACAGGAAACCTAAAGGAAATTACCTTGATATCCATGATTTAATAATTAAATAATGTATGAAAATGTAAAATAAAATTCAAGTAATTAAAAAATATGTATTATAAATCATTAGCTGCAAACAACAAATTTTAAGTTCATGGTTTTAGAGTAAGACTCATAAAAAAAATATTAATAATAGTAAAAAATAAATAAAAGTCACGTAATTTAAAAATATTCAGAAAATACTCAGTATTGTTATTATTTTTTTAAATATTGTGACTGTGGTAAGTAAAATTTAACACCCGACAATATTTTTTTAATTACTAATTTTATATTAAAAATATTTAAATTAAAAAAAATTCCATGCGTTATCGATTAAATAAATTGACCTAAACTTTTATCAATATTTTGTCAGACCATTATCAAGAAGATATGTTTATATACTAAGAAAAGTAAGGGATTATTCTCCGTAAAAAAAAAAAGAAGAAAGAAATGAAAAGAAAAAAGAAAGAAGGAAAACTATAGATATAAGAACTATAAAAGAAATCACCGTGATATACATGGTTTAACATATAAATAATGTTTCAGAGTCAGGCTAGTAAAAATAAAAGTAATGAAAAATTTTGAAGGTCGTATAACTAAAAAAAAAAAAAACTAAATATTGAAATTTAAAAAAAAGAAAAAAAGAAAACATTGAGACTGTTGTAAATAAAAATAAATGCCCTCAATGATTGCTCATTCAATTAATATTTTTAGTTAAATTCCTGTTAAAAAGCAAGCATAATAGGTTATAAATTACAAGCTTAAAATTTGCACACTCTTTGTGGAATTCCGGGCTGTAATTATTCTGTGCTTAATTCCCTTTTGCCTATCCGTCCTCATCTTGACGAAGATTTATAAGCGGATATTTGTATCAAGCAAACAAGCAGGACAACACTAGATACCGGGCTTGCTCATTCATTCTAATGACGTCACAAATAGTGTCTGACCGCGGCCTGTGATTGGTACAAAGCGACGCGCCCAGCGTTTTGTGCGAATCGCTGTATGTCTTTCGTCGCGGCTAGAACTCCTATAATAGAGGCTGACGCATCCTCGCAGATTTGGTACCCGAATTGCAGCCCAGTCGGAAAACCAAGCTAATCAGAACCGGTTCAGCCAGTCAGAACCGAGTCTTAGGCAACCCCTATTCCGGCTGCAGTAGATTGATGCTGAGCTGCGTACCAATAATGCGAAACAAAATGGATATGCGTCAGCTCCTATTATAGGACTCTTAAAGTCGCGGCCAGCCACCGTTTGTGACGTCATGATAATGAATGAACAGACCCGGAATCTAGTGTAGCCTTGACACAATTCTGATGTATATGTTCAATAAACAAACAAAAAAAATACCCCGTCAGTTCCATTGCACACACTTTGTGGAGCTCGCAGTTGTAATTCACTGGTGTTATAAATTTCTTTGTGGCTATCTCGTCCTTGTATAGTGACGATGACTTGTAAGCGGCCACTTGATGTCAAGCACACAAGTCAAATGTATGTTCTCAATAAAACAAACAAACAAACTCGTTCAGACAAATATTGCTAAGTTCTGTAATATATAAGGAAAGGGCGAGGCTAACGAAAAAGGCAGGCTACCGCGGTACATTCCACATATCGTTTTCTACAGACCGCTAGAGTGACGTGTTGCTCTTTTCGTACACCTGCATTGGTGCATTCGAGCATCACGTGATTCGCGCGGTCTGTAAAAAAAGATACGCGTAAAGCACCGCGGTAGCCTTTCTTTTTCGTTAGCCTCTAGGAAAGGGCAGCTGACGTCACTGTTGGTTAAATTACTGTTGATTCGCAAGAAAAACCTGTTCGCTCTTTAAGACTCCTACTGTACACATGAGATGGGGCGTTTTGATTGGTCTACGTTAAACTGGTCTATGATATGATTGGCCTATGTCCCTTTAACGATTCCTGCAATGATCGCTACTACAAAAATGTAGTGGTAGATTGGTTGATGGAACTGTTTGTTTGTAAACATGCCCTTTCCTTATAGATAATTGCAATCTGCTGATGATCTTATCATCCGCCAATCATAACAGCCTGCTTGACCTCCAGTTACGTCCACAATTATCTCAGCTACCAATCACATCTATCCTCCAACGGTTGTTTGTCCTCAAACAGATCATTTCTGACGTCAACTACCCTATATTCAATCTACAAGAGTTAATATTCTTAGCTAAAATCTTTGAAGTGGGCAACCAGGACCTCACCATACATTTACGAGAGTTATGAAAACTTCTTAAGTCGAGAATTTTCAGTCAAAACGTTCACGCTACACTCCTTCAGCTCATAGCTAATTATTTTAAATACGGTCTGGACGAAATATTGTGTATTTTTGGAATTTATGGATGCAGAAACACTTTTCTCTATTTCAGAAGCTAGATTGGCCAATCAAAAGCTTGCATTTATGCAAAATTTTTGCATTTTCAGCAAAATTTGCAGAATATAAGTACTTGTTGGTTAAACTAATTTCAAAAATAGTAAAATATCTCTCTGGATACCTACTTAAGTCTTCAATAAAGTAGTCCAGGTACAGAGTCTAGAATAAATAGTGTAGAAACAGGGCTACACTAGAAAACGGGCTTGCTCATTCATTATCATGACGTCACAAATGGTGGCTGTCCGCGACAGAAAACATACAGCGATTGGCACAAAATGATGGGCGCGCCACTTTGTACCAGCGGCTGGTCCGCGACCTTCGTTATACATGGCCGATGCATGACGTTTAAAACGTCACATGTAGTGGATCATTTTTACACGGTGATTGGTGCAAAAGGAAGGGCGCGCCACTTTGCACCAATCACTGTGTAAAAATGATCCACTCCATGTGACGTTTTAAACGTCATGCACCGGCCCTGTATAACGTAGGTCGCGGCTGGTCACGGCCAGCCACTATTTGTGACGTCATGAGAATGAATGAGCAAGCTCGGTATCTAGTGTTGCTCTGATAGCCGGTTTCCACACTGTGTATAGACGCTTTCACAAGGCTAACGAAAAAAAAGGCTACCACGGTGCTTTACGCGTATCTTTTTTAACAGACCACGGGAGTCACGTGATGCTCGATTGCACCAATGCAAATGCACGAAAAGCGAGGCTAACGAAAAAGACAGGCTACCGCGGTGCATTCCACTTATCTTTTTTTACAGACCGCTAGAGTGACGTGATGCTCTTTTCGTACACCTGCATTTGTGGATTTGAGCATCACGTGACTCTCGCGGTCTGTAAAAAAATATACGCGTAAAGCACCGCGGTAGCCTATCTTTTTCGTTAGCCTCGTACGAAAAGAGCATTACGTCACTCTAGCGCTCTGTAAAAAAAGATAAGTGGAATGCACCGCGGTAGCCTGTCTTTTTCGTTAGCCTCGACGCTTTCAGTCGTGACGTCAGTACTGACGTTTTAGTTGGAAACTGACTCCAAACAAACGGTTGCTATGTTGTATTTTCTATTATGTTTGTACAATATAGCTAAATCTTATAGCTATAGTTCACGGCAAGCTGTTTTAATACATTATATGCAGTAGTAACATTTTCTACTATTTATTATTAATAAGAAATAAAGCATAGCAACCGTTTGTTTGGAGTCAGTATCCAAACAAAACGTCATGACTGACATCACACTGAAAGCGTCCGAGGCTAACGAAAAAGACAGGCTACCGCGGCACATTCCGTTTATCTTTTTTTACAGACCACTAGAGTGACGTGTTGCTCTTTTCGTACACTTGCATTGATGCATTCGAGCATCACGTGACTCCGGTGGTCTGTAAAAAAGATACGCTGAAAGCATCGCGGTATCCTTTCTTTTTCGTTAGCCTCGGAAAGCGTCTATTCTGGGCGCTGTAGTACAGGATCAGGTTCTAAAACAGACAAAGATTATTGATAGATACGGCATGATTCTGAAAACTTTTCAATGCGTTTCTGTCATTAAGTAAATAATGCTTTTGTCGAACACTAAAATTTAAAATGTCACAGAACAGAGTAGTGTTCTGTTGAATGCCTCTTGAGTGGTAACATACACACAAAATGCATACCCTAGTTTTTGTCCAATCTATCAGAACCAAGATTCCAGAACTTGGCAATAGTAGCTTAAAATGAGTATAGATTTGGTTAGAGAGAAGAGAGAAGTCAACAAGCAGTAGTTTGACAACAATGGCAGTCTCGCGAAGATGCTTGCAATTCATTTTTGTTCAAAATCGTCTCGACCAATCCAATTTTTTGCTCGTGGGGACATACGTTTTGTCCAAACTATGACAAACCATATTCCAGAATTTGGCGATTGCGCCTAGACAAGTGAGACTAGGGTGTCTGTATATGAAAGTGGCGACATACGCGATATAAAATGTTACTGTTTAAGACGATTTTATACAAAAACGAATCGCAAAGCATCTTGGTGAGATTGCCATTATCGCCAAGCTAATGTTTGTTAACTTATTTCACTCGTCTAATCGATTTCGTCCAGGCGAGTATCGCCAAGTTCTGGTTTGCCATAGTTTTGACCAGGGCTACACTAGAAACCGGGCTTGCTCATTCATTCTCATGACGTCACAAATGGTAGCTGTCCGCGACAGAAAACATACAGCGATTGGAACAAAATGATGGGCACGCCACTTTGTACCAATGACTGGTTGCGGCCAGCCACTATTTGTGACGTCATGAGAATGAATGAGCAAGCCCGGTATTTAGTGTTGCCCTGTTTGGACTGTAACTTCGATCTGAACATTCTGCCTGTGCGTATGTCGCCGCTCTCATATAGACACTCTACACGAGAAAAGTCAACAAAAATTACTTTTCGTTTTGCGATAATGTTAGGCTCACCAACATCCTTTGAGGTGCATTTTTTTTTAAATCGTCCATAAAACATATATAACGCACGTTCTCCAATAACAAACAGATTTATTTACCGAACACTTTTTCAAACTACGTCAATTGTTCATTTGTATGCTTTAAAACCTTATTTCTCTTGGCCAATCAAATTACATTTCTCTGGTGTAACCACACTTATACCGCGACCTACGTTATACACGGCCGGTGCATGACGTTTAAAACGTCACATGTAGTGGATCATTTTTGCACGGCGATTGGTGCAAAGCGACGCCCCCCCCCGTTTTGCACCAATCGCCGTATAAAAATTATCCACTCCGAGGCTAACGAAAAAGACAGGCTACCGCGGTGCATTCCACTTATCTTTTTTTACAGACCGCTAGAGTGACGTGATGCTCTTTTCATACACCTTCATTGGTGCATTCGAGCATCACGTGACACCGGCGGTCTGTAAAAAACGATACGCGTAAAGCACCGCGGTAGCCTTTCTTTTTCGTTAGCCTCGTATCCACTCCATGTGACGTTTTAAACGTCATGCACCAGCCGTGTATAACGTAGGTCGCGCTCATACAGAGGTAGTGTGCCTCTATATGACAGTTGCGACATATCAAAGGGCACACGCTCAAACAGATGGTTTTTTCTAAACCATGGCAAACCTACATTCCACAACTTTGCGATAATCGCCTGAACGTGTTCGATTAGATAGGTGAAATAAGTTTACAAACATTAATTTTGAAATATTGGCAGTTTCGCCAAGATACTTATCGATTCGTTTTTGTCCAAAATGGCCTTATTCAATCAAATTTTATTTCCTGTATGTCACTATTCTGATATAGAAACTTTATGTTAATGTTACTGATCAAAGGAATTAGGGATGAATTCAGGAAAGACATTTGACACGGAGCATCATAAAACATAAAATAACTGAAAACTTAAAAACTTCTTAAAATCATGTAAACAGTTCTTTCTTCTTGAGAATTTCTTAAATTTGTTTATTCCTCGAAAAGTTTCCAAATTTGCCACTTTTTTCTCCGAATTTTCCGGGTTTTTTTTTCGATTTTTCCAAAATTCTCAGGTATTTTGCGATTTTACTTCAGATGATTTAGCGCTCAGCGCAGACAATGAAATTTGAAAACGAAAGATCAGCCAATATAAAACTATTTCGAAGAGTAGTACTGTACTTATGATTTCGAAGGTTTTTTTTTTTCATAATGTAGTACAACCTATAGAAATATGCAATTACTTATGGCATTTAAACCTATCAAAAAATTTATATATTAACGGTGCGGCGATTCGATCCCAGTTTTGGTTTTAAAGAAGAAACTGAAACCATTAAGCAATTTGCCCCATTTTTGCATTTAAGAATTTGGTCAACGTATGGTCAGTTAGTTCTGCCTAGGAGTACAGAATAGGGTAAAAGAAAAGGGCAGACAAACACTTAACGTCAACCAATTTATTACTATATTTTTGCCTTAGCGATCATTGCAAGAATCGTCATTGCGACGTAGACTACTAATATCATGGATCATATATAGTAGCCTTAACAGACTTGTTAAACGTTAACCTATCAGATCTCCCGGACACATGTGTACAGTAGGAGCCATAAAGACGAACATATATTTCTTACTAGCCAACAGTAATTTATCCACCACGCCCTGAGTACTAGGCCTGTGCGTTCACACAAAAAGCCGTGTTTTTTTAGAAAACATTAGCTTGACCCACAGTGACCCATAAATTACCTACTAATCGAATTTTTTCGAGCATGTGACCTAGCTCAATGATTTTCTCGTGCCCCAAAACCGTAGGATACAAAATTTAGTTCAAATCTTCTGAGCCGTTTTTAAGATAAAAATTAGCTTGACCCACAGTGACCCAAAATGACCCACTAATCGAAATTTCTCGAACATGTGACCTACCCAATAGTCTTCTCGTTCCCTGAAACTGTAGGATACTAAATTTAGTTCAAAGCCTCTGAGCCGTTTTTAAGATAGAAATAGCTTGACCCATAATGCCCCATGACCAAAGTGACCCACTAATCAAATTTTCTCGAATACGTGACCTACCCCAACAGTCTTCTTGTGCCCGAAAACCTTAGGAGGCAAAATTTAGTCTAAATAGTCAGCCGATTTTTAGATAAAATTAGCTTGATCCACAGTGACCCAAAAATGACCCACTAATCAAATTTTCTGGGACATGTAACCTAGCCCAGTGATTTTCTCGTTCCAGAAACTCGTAGGATACAAAATTTAATCAAAATCGTTAGTGCCGTTTATTAGATAAAATTAACTTGACCCGCGTTGACCCAAAAATGACCCACTAATCGAAAGTTTTCGAACGTATGGCCCAGCCCAATAGTCTCCTCGTGCCCGAAAACGGTAGGATATAAAATTTCGTCAACATCGTTTGAACCGTTTTTTAGATGCAATTAGCTGGACCATGACCCATGGTGACCCAAAATGGACCCACTAATCAAATTTTCACGAACATGTGACCTAGTCCAATGATTTTCTGGTGCCCCAAAACGGTAGGATACAAAATTTCGTCAAAATCGTTAGAGCCGTTTTTAAGATAAAATTTGCATATATATATATATATAACCGCACACACACAAGATTTGATTAATATATGATTTATATTTTGATAATTCTATATTTATATATGGGTCCAATAGACTCAAACGATAATTATTGGATATTTTATTTGATGGTCTGATGGTTAATATCTTATATTCAACATGTGAATATAGTATTATTATTATTAATACATTCCATTCCCAATATTAAAATAATTTTAATACAATGCATTTAATGTAATTCAAAAACGAAAACTGCCCCATTTGATTTCAAAAGCATTATGCTTTTAAAGAATTCACTTATTTTTTATTCTACTAGTACTTTAATGATAAAAAATATGCACAATAGATCTGAAAAATATAAGGAACATTCTTTTAATTTCAGATTGATTTTGTGTTGATTATCGAATTTATTATAAATATGCATAACGTTAAAATAAATTAGGTTATAACTGATGTCGATATAAATTACGAAAACTTCAAGTGTTTAAATTTTTTGGCGAAAAATTGTGTAAATTAAATTTATCTAGTTTAAATGTTTTTACTTAACGATCTCAAATGTTAATTTTTACTATTTAAGAAAATTTATACTTAAATTTTACAAATAATGCTTACAAGTAGGTGTTTTTATCAAATTTTCCATATTTATTAATTAAATAATGATAAAATGTGCTTTTGTTTATTAATATGTTTTCTGAGCTTGTAAATAAATCTTCTGTGACTACGAGAATCTTACCCATAATCCTTTGCTGTGCTGTGCGAGCTACTTTATGAAATGCGAATTGGCAACAATCAATCTTGTTTACGTTTAAGAAGAGGAAGTCAGCGTGGGACGTGGGATGCCTATTGTCTCAACTTGCTAATGATTTTAACAGGTAAGCTTAAATTCATCGTTTTTAAAAGTAATTAAATGCTAAGATATATGTAGAATATATAATAGCGTTTATTTATAATGTTTCTTTTAGTATACAGTGACGTCTCGCTTATACGCGATACACAACTATTATTTTTCGTTACCAGTTTTTTTAAAAGTAAATTTCGCCTTATTTATTTAATCGCATAATTTATAAATTGAATAATGAATTAAACTGAATATAAACTAAATAAAGTAATTACTGAACATCGCTTTGAAGTGAGAGGTCACTGTAATAAATATATATATCATATTCATTCTGGCAGTCATAATCAGGTCTTTACAACAAATTTCATGAAGCCTGGTAGTCAGCAACAAATATTTATACCTCCCCCCTCCTCCTCCGTCATTGATTTTCAAAAAGTTTATTATGAATTAATTGGAAAAAATAATAAGTATACTTTAAAGTTATTAGTTATATAGTTCAGAATAGTATATACTTTAGAAAGTTAATATATACTAAGTTTTCTAATAAAACTTATCAAAATTATATATCTCTGCAAAAAAAAAAAAAAAAAAAAAAAAAAAAAAAAAAAAAAAAAAACGCTGAATTAACAGACATGTTCGAGAAATGCTGAATGCTTCTAATATCCAGATATTTGAATGCTACAAAATTTCTGTATGGTGAGGGGAGGGGGGGGGGGGCGTAGAAGATATGTTGAAGGAGGAAAACAATTTTTTGCCAATTTTCCTCTCAAATTCAGTCAAATAATTCTGATTTTATTTTAAAATTTGCATTCGGTGAACTTATTTCTTCCAAATTAAAAATAAAATTTAAAAATGTTTTTTGTTTGAATATGATTTTTCTTAATATTTTGTAACATCTGTAATGAGATATCTTATGAGAATTTTAATTTAACATTGTGACTAAGATGAATAACAGATGCTGCTCTTCATAGAAATTGTAGGCAAGTTCTCAAATCCAAACTTTGACACATTTCTGAATTCCTTTTTGTTTGAAAACTCATGAAATTGACAGGTGTTTTTATTCTATGTAATCAAATGGTTTGTTCCATATTTTGGTAAAGCAGAAGATCTTTCCAAATATGCTGTCAAAGTTAGTGGTTTGAACCAGGGCCTGATTACCGCAGGGGAAAACGGGGCAGCTGCCCCGGGCCCCCATCTTAAGGGGGCCCCCAAATGACAAATTTTCGTAGCCCAATGTTTATGTTCCTGTATATAAGAAAAAATTTAAAAAATAGATTTTTTTTTCATTCTTTTTATATAAGATCTATGATTTGCGGGATCTACAATCAGCTGATCAACCATTGTACTTAAACTGGAGGTCAGGGCAGTTCTACCAATCAGAACTGCCTATTTGTCATGTGTGACCTCCAGCATGATGACGTCAATTGCAACCGCCCTATTTGCGATTCCAGCCCAGAGTTTATTCTCTGAGTGCTCTAATATGCTACCTGGTAGCAGATGTTCTAAATATTTATTTCAGTTACACTGAGCGAATCACAATGCATTCAGCGAAGTTAAACAAACTGTTCAGCGAATTACAATAAGGTAAATAGCTGGAATTATACACCATAATTATTAATTTCAGTGCCACCGGAAGGGGATTTGTAATGCGGATACTACGTAGTAGAAACTTTTACCTCTCTGCCGCTACGTAAATCACTTCTTTTCTCTATGGATTTTCCCTCATTCACTAACCGCCACGATAACTTAACTGCAACTGTGCCGTGCCTATGTGTTTACATTTTTGTTGTTATCTAACATGTGTATCTAATGCACTTGTATTACCTCGTTTGGTGCTCTAGCCGCGAAGGAATACAGATTTTACGAACTTTATTTATCTTTTTATCGTATATTAATCGATGCTAGATTCCTATATTTGCATAAGTCATGCAGCGAAATTACTTGTCCGGTGCAGCAAAAAGAAAATTGAAAAGATCTCATGAAGAACAAGCTAAGAAAATGAAAAAGATGATGCTGGAATACACGAAGAAAAATTCCAGTGAAAAAGAAACAGATAAAAGCAGTAATTAACTACCTGAAGAAATAGATAATTCGAAAAATATAAGTGGTGATAAAGATGACTTTCAAGAAGAGGTGATGAAAACAATAGGAAATGTAACGACAACTGATGATTCATTGGTTGCGAGTTCAGGTCACAATTCTGATCCAGCATCATGGAACATTGTTTCACCGGACATGATTGAACATTTTATTAACAATCCCCCGAAGCAAAATATGGAACTCTTGAGTGAAACAGAAAAAAATATTTCTGGTTGTAAACGACTTCTGACTGAAAATAACTTTTATCGCATTAAAATAAATAATGAAAAAGTACTCAGAGAATGGCTTGTGCTTTCTCTAACAAATAAATCGATATTTTGTTGGATATGCAACATTTTTTCCAACAATACAAGCAAACTTTACACTTTTAGATTTAATGACTGGGAGCATGTTTCTTTGAGGTTGGCAGAGCATGAAAACTCCTTTTCGCACCAAGAGATAGTTTTAAAAATGTCTTTTAGACTTAAAACCAGCCAAAGAACTGATTGTGCAGTAGTACTTCAGTATAAAAATGAAGTGGATTATTGGCGATCAGTGCTAATGAGAGTTGTTGCCACTATAAAATTTTTGTCCCTTAGAGTATGTACTTTGTGACTCCTTAATAAGCCATCTCTCAAACAGCAAACAGCCGTATGATAAAATGACAAAAATGTTTTTTTGCTCTTATAAGTTTGCATTCAAATGCTTCGCTACATGAAGATGCAAAATCTCTTCAACAAAGTTAACCGTCAGATTTAGAAGAGGAATTTTCTGATGAACTGAATCAATTTAGCTCATTTGTAAACAAAGATGATACTGTTCTCCAAATGTTAAAGACATTACAAAACCCTCATTTATCTTCAGCATTTCCTAATGTAGAAACTGCTTTACGAATTTTTTTAACAATGTCTATTTCTAATTGCTCAGGAGAAAGATAATTTTCTTTACTGAAAAGGTTAAAATCTCCCCTTTGATCCTATCTTCATCAGTAAAAGCTCTCATGCTTAGCTATATTATCCTTAAATGGAGATGTTACTAATAAACTTGATTATAACGATATTATAGATTCTTTTGTTAAATGCAAAATTAGAAAGAAACCTCTAAAAATAAAATAAGATATATGTTCAACACCATTACAAGGCTTAAAAAAACAAGTGAGTTAAATTAACCAAATACATATAATATATTTTTGTGATTGAAAATATGTTGACGATTTCATAATAATTAATTTTAAGAAAATAAGACTATCACACAATATTGAAATTGCATATATTTGCATATGAAATGTATAAATGGAATTTTCTGATATTTATATTTAACAATAACATTTTTTCTGTGTATATATGGGAGATCTTTTCAGGATATGTGTTTATTGAAGAGTTTTTTGTAATTTATCTTAAATTCCATAGTTATCCATTGCATCTAACTCAATGCATCATAACAACAGGTGATTCATTTTAGTTGTGCATTAATTCTGAAAAAAATATTTTATGTTCCTTAAAACATTACATAATTTTTAAGATATTTACTTAAATTTTGCTCTTCTACTTGTTCAATGTTAAATTCATGAATTTTTGCATTTTTGCATTTTCAGTTCACAACCTTATAAGATGTTATTTAATTTGCATTTGTTTTAATCTACCTATTTTTATATAAAGTAATGAGGAATTTTATTTACTGTCTTGTTACCTGGTGTATAGAATAAAACGACTGATTTTTAATATTTAAATTAGGGTCAGGTGGGGGAAAGTTGGGGTAAAATCAAGCATTTTTTTTTCAGAGAAGGTTCTAAAACAAAACTAATATATTTTTTATAAAACTTTTGGTGCATTTTATATACATTGGATTCATATAGATTAAATATGAAGCATATAAACATTCAATGCTCTTTGATTGTTTTCTCTCAGTGATGCATTTAAAACAGCATGTTTTGATACCATCACTTTACTCCATGGTGAAAGTAGTTCTAAAATTAGTGTATATTTAAATAAAAATATGTAAATATTCTTTTTGAGATAAATTTGAGATATTTTGAGACTTTTTGAGATATTCTTTTTGAGGTAAATTTTATATACTGTCTTGTTACCTGGTGTAAAGAATAAAACGACTGATTTTTGATATTTAAATTATACTTTTTAATTCAATATTGTTCTAAATAGAATATTTATCAGAGAGTAATCAGTTTTTCTGAGTTAATATTGAAAATAACTGACAAGTAAGTGAAGTATATGTACATTTGCAGGTGTCGATGCAGGTTTTTTTTTCCTTTTTATTTTGTGAAAAGTAAAGGTTACTTTTATGAAAAATAACATTTTATAACAAAAGTCAAAATCCAGTTACTCAAGTTTGAACTAAGCATTTATTAACAAAAACTTTTTAAAATCCTTTTGCTGCAGCTTTCCTCTCTGGTGAACTTGTTTGTTTAAAAAATACATATTTTAAAACATCACAAAAAGTAAATTGTGAGTTTTTAGGGAATATAATATCGTGCATGTAAAATTATGCATGTAGCATAATCTTATCTGATTGGGAAAGTTTCAGCCCAATCCAACTAGCAGAAGCCAAGATATAAAATCAGAATGTATAGTTTTAAATTTGTTCTATAATTTCAAAAATTATAATGTATAAAAACACTTTATATGTGCAATGGGTACTTTTCCATTAGCCGGGCGACAGTTAAAGGGGAAAACTGGGAAATTCCATTAGTGGCCAGTAGTAGCAGTTTAGTAGGCCACTTTCTTTAAACTAGTGGACACACTTTTATTTAAAAGTTCTAAACACTAAACTTTTATTAAAATTTCAATTAGTATTAATCTAAAAGTAAATAGAATCCTTGGTGAAATGCAAAAATTTTTTACTCTTTCCTTGTAAAAAAGCTGGTGGCTAGTGCTTATTTAGTCCTTTAACACCAGTGATATATATACATATGTATACACATCTATACAGATATATTTATATGTATATATATGTGTGTATATGTATATATATCACTGGTGCTCCGCTAATGGAAAAATACTGTGTAATGTTATTGTAGCAAAAATATTGCATATGAAAATTTTGTTATGGGGGGGGGGGGCAAAAATTGAAGTCTGCCCCGGGCCCCAAATGAGCTTAGTCGGGCCCTGGTTTGAACCGATTTCTAAATGCGACAGTGCGGGAAAGGTGAAAAACCTGTCATCACGTGATATCAATCGCTTATAACCAGAGTTGTATAATATAGACGCACGGCGTGCGCGGAAAATTTTCTGCAAAATTCCGAATTTTGCAGAAATTTTTTTTAGAAGAAAATTTTTTAATACCAAAAAATTTAAAATATTTCCCAATTTTATGTAAGATTTATTTACTGTTTGCGCACAATTCAAAATTTAAAGATGCAAAACATTGTGACATTACAGACGCTTGCAAAGAGGTCAAATTATTAAGGATTGGGTTGTTTCTAAATGCATTGACAAAATAATTGATAAGAATTCAGCTTTTCCTATCCTTGATTTTTAGTTTTATTATGATTTTTAACCAAAATAATTATTCTTTAATTAATATTAATTAATTTTAAATGGTAATTATTTTAAACTACTGTTTTTAATTATATCGTCAAAATAATAGAACATGTAATTTTATTAAACGTTAAATTAATTTACAGAAAGTTTTTGATTCAATATTTATGTGCGCAGAAAGTTTTTGGTTTTATACAAGTCTGCTTATAACCCTAGAAATAATTTATTTATCAAAAAATGGAAAACATCATTTAATTCTAATTTACTAGACCTACAGGTCAAGCCTATAGGTGCAGATTCCCAAAATTTGGAAGGAGTCAGTGGCTCCTAAACCCAAAAAATCCAGTGGCCACAGTTAAAAACAAACGCATAAAAACAATAGTGTTTATATGGGGTAAAAAACTTAAAAAAAAAAAAAAAAACCCTTTAGGAATTCAAAGAGTAAAGTAATTTATTTAATATAAACACATGTACAACCAAAATTTGAATATTAATTAAATCTTAAATCATGTACATTCAGTATAAAGTCGGGCAAGATACGGTTTAAAAAAAATATGTATAAGCTAAGCAATCATGATAGCGGGGAATATCAGAAAAATATTTCTTATTTTGATTATGCCAGACAAAAGTACATATGAAAGAAAATCCGAATTTGTGAGATTATTTTGCAGTATAAAAATCAAAACACACTTCGAACATTTGTTTATATATATTATATATATATTTAAATCACAGTCTATGTAAAATTATCAGATTCAGATTGTTATGAATAACATTGCTATTCGAATATATTTAATAGTTTGCTGTGTTAAACAGATCATTCTGAAATGTTATTAAAATATAATAATAATGCAGAGTTTCCCCCAGGTTTAAAAAAAGGCAGGGTGCTGCTGGTAAGAAAAGGGCACTTTTTTAATTCTTAAGAGCACTTTTTTAATTCTTAAGGGTACTGTTTGGGTTTTTTAGGGCACTTTTCAAATTCTTAAGGGCACTTTTTTAATTGTTAAAGTTATTCTTTTGGTTTTTAAAGCCACTTTTGATATTCCAAAGTGAAAACACTCTTTTAAAGACAACATTGAGTAAGTTTTTACTGTGAAAGCAAATTTTTTAATGTAAAAAGGAGAAAGGGCACTTTTTTTTACTGAGGACAAGAAGTGTGCTAATTATTTTACTGGAGGGGGCAAAAAGGGTGCTATTTTGTAAACCAAAGGGCAGGCAGGGTGCAGCACCCTTCTGAAACTTCTGGGGGAAACTCTGATAATGTTTATGTGTTTTGGTCTTAATCTTAAAAAAAATATTAACATTTCACGATGGGGACTGGGAATACCAGAAATTGATTACTTTTAAATCACATGGCAACTTAAACGCCGAAAGTTAGTGACCACAGCAAAAAAATTAGTTGCCACGTGGTGACTGGTGACCGCGAATCTGCACCTATAGCCAAGCCTGCAAGTGTCATGCTTTTGAGTTTAAAAATGTATCAGAAAGTTTCGCATTATTGAGCAGGGAATATATATTTTTTTAGAACTGAACTGCCTTAAAGGTACAAGAGCAGAGGACGATCACTGCTTGCCACACATGAGTATTGTGGGAGAGAAAAAAATATTTTTGTGTTCATTTGTTAGGTCATTTCTTGTAAAAAAAAGAAAAACAGCCAGACTAAATAACTTGGTTGTCAGCAGCAATTTGGTGATCGCATTTGTCAAGCCTTAGTCATAACATATACAGCCAAAAAAAACCCCGGTACTTTTCGGTTAGCCGGGCGCCAGTGATTTATATACACATATATATATATATATATATATATATATATATAGATACAAAAATATCTACATACACACATATATATATACATACATATATGTATGAATATACTATACATATATATGTGTATACATATATCACTGGTGCCCGGCTAACCGAAAAGTACCAAAAAAAACTACCATCGTAAATATATTTTATAGTTAAAAGACATCAGTCATTAATTTGTATTATTTTAACTTTCTTTTATATTATTTATCATAATGATGATATGTATTTAATAAATTATTGAATAATTAACTAAATTATTGAAAATATTAAATTATTGTTTTGAATCCGATTGGCAATGATAAACATGATTGGTGATCTATATTCCTGTCACAGATATTACTCAAGTACCCTTTTAACTTTTGAAAAAGGCAACATCTAACTTGTAATGATCCAAGTTACATAAAAATTTATTAATAGTTTGATAATACAGGAAATCCAGTATTCAAAATTAGTGGTTGTTAGTCATCCTTGTCAAATGCAACTTAAATTATTGCTTTTGACGACTACAAAATTATCAGGCATCAAATTTTTTAACACTTATTTTTGTTTAACTTAGCCGATCACCCATTTTTTAAAAATTTGGTCTCTCACCAAAGATAAACTCTCATTTGAGACAATTTGGCAGCAAATTTTAGCAGAGTGTTCAAATCCAAAT
The DNA here is from genome assembly GCA_963931845.1 of Maratus michaelseni. Taxonomy (NCBI): domain Eukaryota; kingdom Metazoa; phylum Arthropoda; class Arachnida; order Araneae; family Salticidae; genus Maratus; species Maratus michaelseni. Next base: position 83,733,282 of record OZ007586.1, read on the forward strand.
GAACATATTAATTTATGTAAACTTTTAAACTTTATGTTTATATTGATTCTGCCATTTAGCACTACTCAATGTGAAAAGGGATTCAGTCAGTTAAATTTAATAAAAATTGATACACATAACCATTTATCCACTGATACTGTTAAATGATTTATTAATGGTGAAACTGTATGGACTTAATTTAGCAGATTTTTGTCCAGATAAAGCCATAAATCCCTGGTGAAATGATGTCGTTGAAGGATGGATTAGACGTCCTGATTTAAAAATAATTCTTTTGAATGATTATTGTTTGATTTGTAAATAAAAAATAGTTGCCTGCATCTAATAAACTTCTTTTTAGCATCTAACTTTATTTAAATTAGTGTCCATTGTTTGTTTCATCTTTGCAATCTATATGCAGTCAAACATTGTTTTGCATGAAATCGCTTTAATATGAATTTTCGCTTTAACACAATTAATAATGCAGTCCCAACAGATAAGTTGATACCTTGGTACTATTATTTTAACGGTTAACCAAAAAAAAATAATGATATTAATAATAATAAATAAATGTTGTCCTTTAGATTTCATTTTAACAATATTAATCTGTAATTACATTATGTTATTATTGTTCGAACAGCTTTGGGATTAGCCTGCTGTCCGCCATCTTGTTTTTTAAATCAAAACATATTTATTTTGTTTCTCATTTCCAAAATAATTTTCATCCATATTTACTTATTATAAATACGTTATTTAATTTTATTGACTAATTTATTTATATTTAATAATAAAAGTTAAAATGTTTTGATTTTACTTGATTATGTCAGAAACAAAACAAATGTTTTGATTTATTGCCTGCGGTCAGCCATCTCATTTTTAAAATCAATGTTTTGATTTAACTTGATTATGTCAGAAACAAAACAAATGTTTTGATTTATTGCCTGCAGTCAGCCATCTCATTTTTAAAATCAAAACATTTTAACCTTTACTATTAAATATAAATAAATTAGTCAATAAAATTAAATGTGTTTATAATAAGTAAATATGGATGAAAATTACTTTAGAAATGAGAAGCAAAACATTTACACAAACAAACAAGATGGCGGACAGCAGGCTAATCCTAAAGCTGTTCCACATTATTATTGTTATTAATATTACTATTTTACTTAAGTTTAAGTGTAATTATCAACAATAGATAAAATTTTGTTTCTGACATCTGAGGAAGTTATCCAGGTTTCATTTTGTTTTAAATGATTAACTGCATTTTTCTATTAATTTCTAAATAAAGTAATAATTAAAAATTCTTTGTCAATTTTACAGTTGCTTCAATTATTATAATCTTGTAGACTAAGAGCTTCAATAATTTTAAATAAAAGCTAAATATTTATGCTTTTCCATAAAGTAGCATATAATGTTACGGTTACGTTAAAAATAAATTTTAGAAATTTTACTGTGGTGTAAAGAAAGGTAAAAATAAGGAACTTTGCTTAGTAGCCACTGGCCGGTACGTTCAATTTTTTTAGTAGCCAGTTAGTCGCGAGTGAGAATAATTTCTTTAGTAGCCAGTAAGTACATTTATGTCATTGCATAATTAATTAAAAAATATATATAATTAGTTTACAGTGAAGTAATTTATGTACTAAATAAAAATATTTTAATTTATATTGCTTTGAATAAACTTGAGATACTAATTTCCAATCTATTTTAAATTTTAAAATAAGTTAACAGCAAAGTTATACACACATGCCTACGTAGCTAAATACATAAGTCTCATTAAGCTTAGGTACTTGTGTGGCTAACTACATAAGTACCTTTAAAAAAAAAATGTTTAGAATTAAGATCTGACAATAATAAAATAGGTATGTTTATATTAAGGATGCACAACCCGTGGCCGGCAGGCGAAAAGCGGCCCGCAGTGAACCTAAATGCCAACATCTCCAGAAATTGCAATTTTCACCAATTTGTCGCGAAAAAAAAAATTGCAAATTTTGTCCATAGGTTGCATAAAAACATCGTCAGTCATTTTTGTGAGTGGCCCTCCCCTTATAAAAGTTATGCACCCCTAGTTTATGCACTAAATAATAACCCACAACATGATATATATTACACATGCACAACCTGTGGCCCGCGGACCAAAAGTGGCCAGCATTTTCAGAAATTGCATATTTCGTCAATTAGTCCGGGAAAATTGCAAACTTCGTCATTCGGGAGTGTAAAAATGATGAATATTTGTCATTCGGGGCCGTAAAAATCAAGTATTTCGGTGATCGGTTGTAGAAAAATCATGAATTTCGGTGATCAGGTGTGAAAAAATAATGAATTTCGTCGATCGGACGTGGAGAAATCCTGAATTTCGTTGATCGGACGCGGAAAAAATCATAAATTTTATCGATCGGATGCAGAAAAATCTTAAATTTTAGCAATCAGACATGGACAAAACAAATTTCTGCAATCGGACGAGGAAAAATCATGAATTTCGTCGAACGGGAGCGAAAAAAAAATCATAAATTTCGGCGGTCGGGCGTGGAAAAACACAAATTTTGTCGAACGGGCACGGAAAAATCGCGAATTTTGTCGAACAAGCGCGGAAAAATCACGAATTTTACAAAAAAAAATTATTGGAAAATCTTGCATTTGGCCGGTTTGTTCCATATTTTTAATCGCCAGTTTTTCAAGTTTAATCGACGAGTGGCGACTGGCGAGTGCTTATTTTCACCTTTACTGTGGTGCCTAAGATATTTATTTACAGCAGATGTCATTTGACGCCTATCTTTCATTTTCAAATTTCTATCACTGGAAACGACATCACAGTCCACTTATTCCATCAAAAATACAGAGTGTCTCACTTCTAGCTGAACCCGAATTTTCATTCACAGCTTTAATTGTAATCAAGATATTTTAGCGATATTTGTGTCGTGTTAACTTAGCTTTGTATGAAATGTGGGCTATGGTGGAAATTTGTTTTTGCCTGAATTAACATATTAAAAAATTTCTTTTTTTGCGATTACATCAACATTTCTTTTCAGTACAAATTTATAAACGTTTGTTTCTTTCAGTGAATTTCATAAGATGCTGCAACAAAAAGATGACACGTGAATCTAATTTTGCTATATATATTATTGAAAAAATAACTGAATATCAATATGACCATTATAAAACCATTTCCATCGAACATACAAAAGCAAAATTTTCTTGTTAAACTATTAATATGTTTTTATCAACTGGGATTATTACAGGTTAACTGTTGAATTTTTGAAAAGTTTAAAAGATACTTATGTAATACTCATACCAGGAATATAGCTCACCAATCATGTTTATCATTGTCGATGGCCAATCCAGCTCAAAACAGTAATTTAATATAGTACATTTATTAAATACATAACATCATTTAAAATGGTAAATATAATATAAAAGCATGTATTAAACACATAACATCAGATTGCCAGCTTTTAGCTATAAAAGATAGTTACAATATTTTTGGTTATATGTTATACCCATCTGAATGAATGATATATATACTAATTGTATACTTATATAATGAATATAATATACATATCTATATTAGGGATGCACCGAATAGTGATTTTTGCTGAATACCGAATAATCGACTAGCCAAATAGTAAACAGTGAAGCCGAATACCGAATATTCGACTGGCCGAATATTTTTACATTTCAGAATATAAAAGTTAAATTATAAAACAATTTTACATAATATTTAACATAAATACTACCATTTTATGAACTAGACGTTTTTACTAGAAACATTTACATTTACACAAAAATAATCTGTGCTTTGAGTTATAATTTAAAAAGAGGATTGTCTTAAAGCTTTTTTAATTAATAAAGCTTTAAACTTCGTGGTTTCTTCTGTGAATTAAAATAAATTTATAAAATGTTCTTATATTCTTAAAAAAATACTCTCAAGTAATTAAAAAAAATTTAATGAATTATAAGAAACATTTTACAGTGGTATAGTGTTTATTTGTCAGGAAAGGACTAAAGTAACATATTAAAATTATGGCAAATCAGCAAGAATAATTTCCCTTTTGATTTGGCAAGGAAGTTTTTAAATGAACCAGAGAGCAGGTGTCTGGAATGGGCGATCATATTGAGAGGTTGTAAACAGGGTGTTCATACATCTTGGAACAAACTTTCTGCGTAGATAATGTGGTCAAGGCAATCATTGTTTGAGCGAGAAACATTATCGCAATCCACTCATTCCATCAGAAATAAATACATTCTATCAAAAACCCAGAGTGTGTCACCGTAAGCTGAAACTGAATTTTTGTTCTGTAGGCTGTACTCTGAAGAAAGGAATTTCTAGCTCAGTGTTGTTTAAATAGGAATGGCAGCAATTTCCAGTACTTCTCATGATTCACAGAAATCAAAGTAACTATGTTGAAAATATAGCTTTTACAATATCTTCAATATTATTAAAATAACAAACGAAAATTCAAATTTGTCCTGGAGTGAGATGCGCTTTATTTTTGAATGAATAAGTGTGTTGCGATCCTGGTTTCCTGAACAAAAATTGTCTGTCTTGATGTCTATTATCACCTATGAAGTTTTTTTCTATTTTATTTAGAAACATGATGTTTGCGAAAAAGCAAGAAACAGCTTATTTACTAGACAGGTTTTTAGGAACTTTCATTTATTTGTACATCATTAGTTCCTATGAAGATCATCATTAATGGTTAATTTTCTTAGGTGACTGTTTTCAAACAGCGAATAAATAATGTAAAAGCATTCTCTTTCATTTAAATAATCTATTTTCCATTCCCTTAAAACTATTTAAAATTTCAGGTATAGAAAATTGATGACATTAATCGCAAATTCTCAAACGCATCAACACCAATAAATTTTTCCAATAAGCCACGGAAGGTTGAGTTAAATTCAGAAAATATGAAAAGAAAATTAATACAAGCCAATCCTTTATAAATACAGGCTCTAATTGATTTTTGGAAGGCTTTTTCCCTTCTAATTCAGCGATTAAAATAACCATTTTTCAGTTGCTTTTATTCTTGGTAAAAGACGGTGGTGGTGGGTTTGTGAAAGCAGACAATAACTGAGATATTTGGGAGTGGGGGGGGGGGGGTAATCTAATAATACTTAAAATAGTAGAAATATTTGTGAAAACTGAATATCAGATGCTATTTTTTGATATTATTGAGAAGGCTATTTTCTTTTCTTTCTAAATAAAACTAAATGCATTTTGAGGAAAAATGCTAGTGTGTAGAAATGTAACAATCATAATATGTAAATTTGTATATTTTAATAATATTTACTGTCATAGATTAATTTGTACATTTTTTTTTCAAATATTCTTGGAAATTGTTAGGATAGCCATGGCCTGAAATATACAAAACAAGTTCATACAGATGGATGATTTGGCAGGAAGCTGTGTCCAACTAAAGGGAAAAAAAAATATGTGTAAGTATAATTTTGTTATGTCTTTCTACCTTAAGCCTGTTCTCATTAAGGTTCATAAGATATTATTTGAATGGTTTTTTAACCGACTTCTGACATAGTACACTCACATTTCTTTAAAACATGTCATCTGACTAAAAATTGTTCTTAATTAAAAATTAAATCACTGTTGTTGTCATAAATGAAATGAAAGGTTTTCAGAACAATGTTGCTACAAAAATAAAATACCACATTATATCATTTTCAACAATGATCATAAAAAAATAAATACTAGTATAAAAAGTGAGATGTCTGTGTATTGGCTTATTTTATTTGGAATTAGTACAATTTTTCATTTTTGCTATCTTCGATCAACTTTTTCTGCAGCTTTGATGGAATGAATATGATATTCTGGCTTGATTAATGTTGTTTGTAGAGATTTTTAATCCTTAATTTTTCTGTAGAAGGTTAAACCTGCATCTAAAATACATTAGATATTGCTAAAATATATTAGACTACAGTGTGAAATGCTAGTGTTACTTTATTTGTCACATCTAAAAATTATATATTTTTCTTTCTTTTATTTTTTATTGTTAAGTGCAATAATACTTTTCTCATTCTTTTTTCTGCTCAACTAGTGCCCAGTTTTCTGCTTCAGTAATGCCTTTTTTTACTCTATCCCTGTCCTTTTTCTTTCTAGAGTGAAAAGTGAACACATTAGTGTTCACTCTAGGATGCTTCCTATTATGGATGCATTTCTTAAAGCTCTCAAAATGCACTGCTGGTATTTAACTATTAATTGTATGTTTATTAAAAAAGAAAAAAAATTCTTTATAGTGTTATAAATAATATTATATAATATCAAGCTGTTCATTGAAAAAGTCTTGATTAAAAAAAATATATATATCTCCTGATTTTTGGTATTTATAACATAACTATGCATTAATTTAAATTAATTGCATGTTTACAATAATTACATTTCAGTTTATCAAATCATCTCTAGGAGGGATGCCAGATTTTAGCCGGGTAAAAAAAAAAAAAAAAGCCAATTGCCTCTTTTTTGGTTTTAACCAGTTAAAAAACACTGGCTTTTAATAATAAAAAAAATAGTTGGTTTCCAGAAAATTCACATTAAGTTTAAATTAATTTATTTTTTATGCACTCATAATTGTTTTTTCTAAAAAGTTTGTAAACGTCTGTTAAATATTATGAAGTAAATTAAGTTTTTATGACCACTAGAAAAATATTACGAAATCAATATGTAGTAGTATAATGCATTAAATAAGGCACCAGTATGGTGTTTTGAAAGCCTATATCACATAGCTCTACATATACTATACAATTTAAAGAGAATACTATGCAATCAAACAATGAACTACTCTTAAAAAAAAAAAAAAAAAAAAAAAAAAAAAAAAGTTGTACTTTAAAAAGAAAAAACAATTTTTATATACTGCTATTTATTTTTATATTGATTGAAACAAAATAATTTATATATTTTATAAATGGAATTATTTGACAATATATGAGATCATCTGTAATTAGCACAAAGTGGGTATTGATGATTTATAAAAATTATATATATTTTTTTATGTTTAATAGATATATATATTTTTTTCCTGCTCCTAAGTGGTTTTGTAACTTATTCTCAATAAGTGCTCAAAGTTAAAAGACGTGCTCAAAATAAAACTTATTCAAAAGAGTTATTCATGCTATGTTTTTCTTAATATTGTTTTCAAAAGCGAGAAATTGAATTTTTTTTACTAAATGATTTTAGGTAGGATTTTGAATATCTGAGAGGGGAAAAAAGTGTATTACTTTTCAATAAAGTCCTTAAAATTAAGTAATAAATCATATTGTTAAATAGTTACTAAATAAATACTTAATAACAGTTACTAAAACAAAATACTACATCAATAACCCTAAAATAATTTAAAAGGTCTGGTGCAAAGCGATTTTTACTCTTTTTTTAAAATTTAGCTGACTTTTACAACCCTGCCTATAAATAACTCAGTTATGTGTTATTAAAATTTAATGCTTTCATTATTTGAAATAATATTAAATTCAAACTTAATAAACAACTTAAACCTTTGAAGTTAGTTAAATCACATTTAAAACCCTTTGACCACCGAGCAAAAGGGCAAAAGTTTAATGCTGTTTTCTATATAATTTTTTTTAATGCTAAAAAAACATATTTCCAACATTATATAAAAAACTTAATTTTGTATATGAATATCATCCTTGAAACTATAAATCATTAGATTAATTTTGACACAATTATTCTTAATTGATAAAAAAATCATGAGATGTAACCTTCAAACTGGGCGAAAAAGTCCATGCCAGGATTCGAACCTGAAATCTCTTGGCTGAAGCTGCCAATGCTCTACCAACTGAGAAATCCCGGACGAATATGGATGAACTTTTTCACCCAGTTCACCTTGATGACCATTGCATCTGGTCTGACATCTGAATCAGCACAACAGAATAAATAACAGGTAATGGGACCTCCAGTAAACGCTGGAAATGTGATTACACTAGATTAAATGGACTGGAGGTCCCATTACTTGTGATTTTATTCTGTTATGCTAATTCAGATATCGGACCAGATGCTATGACCATTAAGGTTAACTGGGTGAATTAGTTCAGCCATATTCGTCCGGGATTGCTCAGTTGGTAGAGCATTGGTAGCTTCAGTCAAGGGATCCAGGTTCGAATCCTGGCCAGGACTTTTTTGCCCAGTTGGGAAGATTACATCACATGTAAATCATTAATTAATGTTTTAAATAATGCTAATATTGCTGTGAAACCTACAGCATAGTGAATGGATATATTAGTTTGCGGCGGCTTGAAGGGTAAAAATTTGTAGTTTAAAATTACAAGCTAATTTTGACCAATTAAATCACCGGTGTGGCTTTTAAAAACTTTTAGCAGGCTTTTTTGCAACCCTGATCTAGACTTGCTAGTTATGCATGAAAAGAAAACTAGTTAGTGTATAAATATAATGAGGAAAACATGTCCAACTTAATATGTCAATTCTCTTAAATAAAATTCATTTGAGATTAAAAAGTTTGGTACAAGTATCCCCTGGTGTACCAAAACAGGACACAAGGTCCTGAAGGCACATGATGAAGGGGGCAGCTGTCATCTGACAAAGCACGACAAGGACTTACAAGGGCTGACTTCTTTTAATTAACTTCAAAGTTTCTCTGCAATTGATTTGATCCCTATTGGAATCGATCGGGTTTTTGACTACATACCTTACTTTCACCTACCAACCTCCTAGCCAGCAGATGCCACACATTCTGTGCCAGTCTGTGATATTGTACCAACCTGCTTTACTTTATTGTTCTAATATGTACCACTTCTGTCCAGCATATTATGCTGCTACCATTCAAAAATATTCTAGATGTTGGAAGTTTTACTGTAGGGGAAAACAAAAATTAGGGAGATAGAGGGCAGACACCCTAAACCACTCCTTTGTACATGGCCTGTTCCCTATAAGTCTTTCATGAACCTCCAGGGATATGTGTACCGAGTCTGAAAAAACGTTTTAAAGAGGGTTTGTGATGTATGTCAATAGATTTCTGTCATAATAAATATCTGATATTTATTTTTAAAATATCACTATGCATGCAATTTTTTTTATATTTCCATGTGAAATAAGTGTAAATGAAGTCTTTAACTGCAATAGACTGTCGATCTGTAGACAAAAAAAACCTTTTCTTCTGACAATGACCTTTTATTCTCTCTCCCCCCCCCCCCCCACACACACCTTAAATTTATGTTTGAAGCTGAATTTTTAAATATTTCTACTTCAACAACTTCACAAGAAAGAATCTTTTCTGGTTTTGGCGATATATATCAATACATTTTATCATTAAAATTATCTGATATTTACATAATCATATAATAAAATCACTAAATGAATCATATAATAAAATCAATAAATATGAATTTGGTAAGTTTATATTATTACAAGCATGGAGAAAAAAACTTCAATAAACAAAATTCAAAGTTATCCGCTTTACAATATTTCCCTGGCCTCTTTGAAAGATTGAAATATAAACTTTGCAAATTCAATATTATATGCCTTATCACAAAACTTACAAAACATCCATAAAATTAAAAAGTATAGTTTGTAAGAAAATAGACCTGATAGAGTCATATCAACTATCAAGTGTTTATGAAATCCCGTTCACCAGAGCAGATGGAACAATGCAATATTATATAGGAATGACAATTGAGAACTATAGCATATGGCAGATATCATATATGACAGAAAAACTACAGCATTGGCAAAATTACATCAGATCAAGACTTTAAAAATTGATTTTAAGAATAGTAAAATAATTTATCTATCAAGACTTTATTTCCCATCTATTATCCATGAATCAATAGAAATCTATATGTGTAACAAGAACATATGTAATGAATCAGCATCTTTTGAAGTATCTAAGATCTGACACAAGGTTTTGCTCAATTTTAAAAAAGCAATAAGGAAATATTAATTTTCACATTTACAGTTGACTATTTTTAAGCACCTGCTTTTATTACACATATGATCTTGTTATTTATGTTTTTTCAAGTTTATTTGCGAAAATAGTTTATCCTGTAGATCTTGATAATGGTACCCGTTTGTGTGTTCGAAGTATGTCGATTATTACATTAAAAGGTTTTTATAAGCCTTTTTGTGTTCTACTTTTATCACTTAAGCATTTAAATATATATTTTATCTGATATTTATTTTCAAACTATCATGTTTGATATTTTCGATGTTTTTATATGGCTAATATTAATTTTCAAATTTCATTAAGAATGACTTAAAAAAAATATATATTTTCATGTGAAATAAGTTTAAATAAAGTTTTCAACTGTAATAAATTTTGCCATTTTGTAGGCAAAGAGCCTTTGTTTCTGTTTCTGACAATTTCTTTTTACCCCCCTCAACCCCCCCCAAAAAATTCTAAGATTTATGTTTGAAGCTGAAATTTTAAATGTTTTTACTTCAACACCTTCACTAGAAAGAATCTTTTCTGGTTTTGGTTTAGTTCAGTTTAAAGTGTGCAGTAAGTTAGGGAATGAAAGAACAAACAAACTTACATTAAAATTTTATTGTTTGAAAAATGAAACTTTTTTTTTAAACTTTAGACGGAATCCTATATTCTGTGTTTTGATGGGTGTAAAAATTCAACTTGTTAAAAAATTGTTTCTGTTTTCAATTAGTTGATTTTCAATTTTGCTATAACTGTTTTTTTTTTTTTTTTTTTTTTTTTTAAATAATAAAAACAAAAAAGCATTTAGAATAAGTTTTCATGTTAATAATATGTTTCAGTTTCTAGTTTATATTAAGTCAAATAATATTTATAATCAGCAGCAAGTTGGCTATTTTAAAAATATTGGATATTTTTGGCATCTTCATGTATATTATATTCATGAATTTTGATTTTAAAGCATTCAGAAATGAAATTTGTAAATTGTGATATCTATACTATGACTATTTCTCTGCTAAAATGTGTTGCTTTATCCATTTGTGAAAAAAGACAAAAATCTTTTATTTTATTTTAATCCACTGAAATATATTTATTTTACAGATACTTTTTTTGGAATAAATCTCAACCAATGTTTGAAGATGAATCCAGATGTGAAGGAAAAATAATGCATATATTTGAGACGTCTTAATTTGTATAATAACATTTCAGATTGTGAAATTATAGATGATTTTTATGTATTTTATTTATTTGATAATAAATGTCGTTGGTTATACGGAATATAACGTTATTTTAATTGATAGTTTTCTATTAAATCTTTTGTTGTATCTCATTAAATTTATGTTAAAACAAAGGATACATATATGTGAACTTTTGAAAAATAAATTTTTTCATTTAAATATAATGTTATAAATACATCATAAATAAATTAATGAAAATCACTATCTTTTTGAACAATTTCAACTCTATTAGATGACGTGTTTATTATATACAGCTTTTCATAATGATATCACAACTCTGTTTCTGAAGAATAGTAGTGGTACACATTTAAATTGAAACTTGGCCACAGTCAAATGTCACAAGGGGTCAGGTAGAGAGATCTGGGTCCATAGTCACCGCAGAATATGCGGTTAAATAAGGCGGACAGTGGCGTAGCCAGGGTGGAGGTCTAGATGCTATGGATACCGCTAATTTTATGAAAATTTTTTTGCCTTATCTAATCGGAGAACTTTCCGTGATAATCAAAGAGTAGAAAACTTTACGATATAAGTGGTATCCAGAGCATTTGGAAACCTCCTTGGCTACGCTACTGAATGTGGAAACTATTTTTTGGAAATAGTAGTGACAAGAAATCTAAGGAGCTGGCAGCTATGCTACGCATGTGAAAACGATTGACTGAGAATGTGAGAGTACAGTTCTCTCCTAATATTGAGCACAACAGTCACTGGAATGGTTCAGCATATGATGTGATGCAGCGTCAAAAACAAAATAACTACTTAGTATCTGTTTCAGGAATGAAGTTATATGAATAGTCTATTTTGATGCTTGACAGGAATTATAAAAAGTTGTGTTACAATAATTGACAGCAAAACTTAAAAAAAAGAAATTTCCAGATCTGACATAATTATTTTTACTTCATTAGACTAGCCTGAGTTGGGTTCTTCCTGTAATAATAGAATCTGGTTATGAAAATTGCCAATGAATAACTTTATTTTTATTTATTTATTTATTTATTTTGCATTGCGATAATTGCTGATTTTTTTATTCTATCACTATATTCTACATCTTTAGTCATAAAAAGCGTAATTATAGGAATTCTTTTAAGCGGATTTTTTAAGTCTTAAAAGTACTTCTGTATCATATATATCCACCTTATCATTGACCAGTAGATAAGTCCTACACCGTTAGTTTTAGAGCTATAGTTGCGGTTGCAAAAATATTTTAAAATGTTGAATCATATGGAAATCCATTAACATCATTAGTTATTTGTTTTAGTTTTTTTATATGGTCCCTGGGTCCTATAAGTTATATTAAGGAAAACATTTTTCATGCTCTAACAAGTAAAACACTAAAAATCCCATCTGTGTACGACCAAAACTTAGTTAAGTTTGGCTTTGCAGCATTTCCTCGTTCAAACACATTTTTGTTTAGGAAAAGGCTAAAAAATTCATAAAATTCAAATTATGATAACTCGGTAACTTTTTGTCGCACAAATATGGAATTTTTATTGTTTGCTAAATATAACTTATAGGACACAGAGACAGGATAAAAATTTAAATTTCGCAATTAAAAAAAAATAATAACTATATTGACGAAAATCAATATCATATGATGCAGAACAACATTTGAAACATTTCTGCAAGTGAAACTATACTTCTGAAACGAACTGTTTAGGAATTAACTATTAATCAACGATAAGAAGAGGTATTCTGTAGTTTTTTTTAAGTCAAATTTCCTGAAGATTTTATAGTCTTATGATCCCTGAACCAAACATTAACTTTAACCCTTCTTTGCATGAGTTTTTCTTTTACAATATTGTTTTTTTATACATGACACCAGCAATTTTAAGATAGATTTTTAACTTTGTTCAGCAATATAGTTCACGGGAAATTTACTGGATTAATATTTCTATATAAATATAGTGGTGGCGAAGAAGTTGATTTATTTATTAAAAGTTAAATAAAAAGTGATGGAAATTTACATCACTATGCAATTAAGGGTTAATATTTTACCTAAAATATTGCATACCATTTTATATCAATCCTAGTTACATCCTATAAGGTTGATCTCCCTAACATTTTCCTTTAAAGTAAAACAAAAAATATAAATTCAAAATTTAGAAGTTTTATTTCGTAAGAGAAAAAAAAATTAAGTGAAAACTTTTATATAAGACAAAATTTAAAAACTAGAAGTACTTAAATTGGTGCATTTACAGTTAAAAAAATGAAGATATCAAAGTAAATTTAAAGTTCATCAGTATTTTAAACCCAAGAACACTTGCGAAAAAAAAAGTTTCTGTTTACAAACTTTGATTCTCAAAAAAAAAAAAAAAAAAAAAAAAAAAATGTACATCCGAGGAATTCCTTTGAAAACGTGGATGATAAATGATGCTATTGACGGCGAATGTATTTTCCCAAACGCAAATCCGTGAAAAAATGGCAGAACATATTTGAGCTTTCAACTGTATTTTAAGAGATTTCCACTTTAAGAGATTCCCTCAAATTTATTTTCCGCTTCTCTTTCTCTAACGTCAAAAGAGTGTCTATGCTTAAGTTACTGCTTAAATCAAAACTTAAAATTTGAAAATGAATTAATAAAATGGGAAATAATTTTAAGAATAATTATAAGATATCATTTGTGTATAAAATTTCCCATTTTATTTTCTGGATAGAATAAACTATTTGAAGATAAAATTTTAATAAATACATTAATAAAGTAACATTAATTAATATATTCTTAAGCAGCCCAGTTTATTTTCTGTTTAAGGGGGGGGGGGGGGGTGTTATTTATTACTTTATTTCTTGATTTAATTTTCTTCAGTAATATTCACATATTTAATTTCAATAGTTATATATTTTATATTTATTCATAATTAATTTCCTTACTTCTGAAATATAATATATTTTATTTATTGTTATTACCTTTCAACCACATATAAATATTTTTTGTATCAATGGTAAATATACTAAATGCAGAATAAATTTCTACTTTGTTAATTACTAGCAGACTCGTCAGGCGTTACTGAGGATAACTTTGGAGCTTTATAATTATACCTTAACGGAAAATTTCATCTGAATACCACTGATATATTCTTAGGAATCATTTTGGCCTCCAACAGTATAAGTGCGTGGAGCCGTGAATTTCCAAAATATTCTTTATTACACCTTGCCTGTGACCCAAGATTCATCATTGTACAAAATTTAACCTTTATGGCCTTGAAAGATCTTGAGATATGATTTTATCTCTACCCGCTCCCAAGTAGGTAAATGGGAATTAAGAAAAACCTTACTAAAATCCCTTTTCTCCTGATGCACTCTCGAAAAAAAATAATAATCTGATTTCATTCTTTATAACCAATCTAGAAAATTTTCCAATCTTTTCACTTCCCTCACATCACAGAAGATATAGTGAATTAAAAAAATTTACTAAAATCTCTTTTTCCAGGATGAAGTGATGGTAAAATAACGCTATCCTATTACAACCTTTATACACAATGTAATAAATTTCCCCTATCTTTCAGTAATGGAAGTCGTAATGCCATTTTTTAATGTTCGTGATTTTTCAGTTTTACATATTTAAACGGAAACCTTATGAAGACAGAACAAAGAATGTCGTTTATCGACAATCCAATTTGGGTCTAGAATTTACACTTAAAAACAATGTTTTAATTCTAAAAAAAATTAAACTTCTTTTAACAATCTTATGTCACTTTCTTGACGTATATCATATAGTACCAGTGGCGTAGCGTCAGGGGGGGGGGGCACGATCATTTTACTACCAGTATAATTACATACTACATTTAGCCTTATTTAATCTTTGAACGGTATGAATTAAATAAGGCCAAATAGAGTATATAAAAATACTGGTAGTAAAGTGGTCCGTGCCCCCCTTGACGCTACGCCTCTGTATAGTACAACCGACCTTGAACGGTAATTTCCCTAAAACACAAGCCAACTCGTGATTTGCCATGTTTAAGTACCTTTTTTGATTGCTACAAGATAAAACAAAAACAAAGATATTTGCTCATCAGTTTGAATTGGCGTTATGATTTGGCGAAGTTCAGTTGCAATTTTTTCAAGCATGTGATTTAACTCATTCATCCAAAATTAAGCATGAAACTGCAGACGCGACTGTTGAAATGATTTTAAATCGAATAGCGTGTTTCATTTTTTCGATAAATGTACTCCTTCTCCTGTTATAAGTGATTACTGCTTCATGGCGACTTTTCTCTGTCTGTCGCGTCTGAGAATTCTGTTCAAACCGTCAAATTTGACCAGCAATTTCTGTAAAATACTCTGCTTTTATCGAAAAATGGGGAAAATATTCAATTTCTTCGTTTAAGAACACCTTCGAATTGTATGAGTTTACGTGTAAAAATAAACTCAGAATTGTGTCATAAATTAGTCAGTTAGGATTTGAAAACAGTCTTAATAATGCATAGGATAGATTGTAAGATGAAAAGCAATATCATGAAAAAATTCTTTTTTCACTTCTTTGAAAATGGAAGAAAGCAGACATTCTGTAAATTAACAAGTTTGAAATTGTACGTCAAACGTTACAAACGAGGTGCGTTCGTACGCACGTTTTAGAATTAAATTCATGATATCCCGTGCATAGAACGGGTTAAACAGCTAGTTAAGTATATATTTTATGACACTGTTCATACAAATATCTTAACTAGTTATATAAATATTCAGATATATATGTATCAGCTAGTTATATAAATATTCAGATCTTGATGATTTTTAATTCTGTGAAATGAATTATATCGTCTGCAGATTAATTTCTGTAATAAAATAAGTATCTCGGTCGCTTGACGATTTAACATCCATCGGAAGCTCCTATAACAAAAAAGCACCGATTTAAAAAAAAAAAAATCAAATTTCTTAATAAATATTTTTATTAATATCTCCTACAGTTTTGATTCGATTTTAATAAAATTTGAAATGTCTCGACAAAATTCTGCAAAGATAATATATTTTAAATTGCAAACCATTTGGTTGGGTAGTTTTTGCGTTGTTATATGCGGACAGACAGACAGACGGACGGACCAAACGACGACTATAGGTGCTACGTATTTATATAATTACGAACGCACCTAAAAAAGGGGATTTGTTTATGATATTGCTTGCACCCTAATGTTTAAGTGAATAATATTAAATAATCTTTTTTTTTTTACTCTTAAAAAATATTGGAGTAATTTGAAAAATTAGCATGAAAAAATATAAGTATAAAAGAAATGTCTTTAAACTACAAATTGAGGAATGACCAGTTTCGTAAGCAATAGTTATAAAGTTGTCTTTGTTAAGTCAAGACGCATTAAATTATCTCACACGTAGATATGTTTTCAAGATTTTGAAGTGATTTAAAGCTTGTTCTGAAGAAAACCTTTTTAAAACTGTTCTCACAAGGAGAGGGCCAAGCTTGTTAATCATAGATTTTGATTATTTTTATATATGTTGTAGGGTAGAAGCCCATTAGTATCAGGTACAACGGATTTTATACAACGCCCCTTAGTTCTCAAGAAATAGGGGGTCTACACAACTAAAATACTTACTTTGTAAAGAGCTTACTGTTTTGGTCGTAGCTCAGTTGTTATGACCCCTGCTCGTTAATCCGTGGGCCTGGATTTGAGACGCGCTACATGTGTTTTCCTCCTTTTTAACACTTTCCAACCTAGTTGAAAAGTGTTTATGACTTCGGTTTGTCTGGCCGTATGGCCGTCTGTCCGTCTGTCCGTGCTCTAACTCCCGTAAATATGCTCGGATTGCTCTGCAATTTTTATATGTTATAGTCGTTATCTATAGCATGTTCCCTATTTCAACGGAAGTGTGTAGCACTTATAGTTTTTTTACAGGGATACTCAAAAGAATTCCGTTACATTGCGGTCTATGGGGAAAAATCATTGACGGTTTATTTAAATAATGTTTCACTATTTTAAACGCATTGAAATTTATATATATCACTAAGGTGCATTAGAAGAAGCTTAATATGGAATAGGGTGTGCATAGCACTTATAGTTACTTTACAGGGACAGTCAAAAGAATTCTGTTACATTACGTCTATGGAGAAAAATCGTCTGCGGTTTATTTAAATAATGTTTCCCTATTTTAAACGCATTGAAATTTATATATATCACTAAGATGTATTTCAAGAGGCTTACTACAGAATAGTGTGTGTACAGCAGTCATCGTTCATTTACAGGGACACACAAAAGAATTCTCTACTGTAAGTTAACAATAATTCCTGGAAGTGCGTTTTAAGTTACTGATCGCGATTTTAATTTTAACTCGCTTTTTGTCTATTATGTGGTGTGTATAAATTCTGTATATCCTATACAGGGAAGCACAAAAGTTCGCGAACACATTTCCGTATTATTTAACTCCAGACGGAGAATTTTAAACTGTGCTACGCGTTTCCTAACTGAACTAAAATTTAACATCCTATGTAGTATATATACAAATCTATAGATCCTATACAGTGCTGAATAAAAGTATTCGGATTACTTAGATGTTATCTTTTAGCTTATTAAACGGTATGATTTGTAAAATTATTTTGGAAGCGTTGGAAAGTGTTACATAATCTATGCTTGACGCATGATTTTTCCTTCTTGTTTGTTTTATAAATATAATAATTGTAATTAAAATTTAATAATCGCACTTAAAAATTATAATATTGTACATTAATTATAATGTTAATCCTTTTTTTTTTTTTTTTTGTAATTAAATCGTTGTATAAAACATCCTTAAACGGTTAAGTTTTCTTTTAAATCGCTTATAAAATGTATTTCATATATGCTTTATCGATGCAATGATATAAAAACATTTGTGTCAATTTGTGATTTTAAACAAACATCATTTATATATTGCCTTAACAAGGGAAGTCATTGCGATGAGAATACTACTGTTTTTAAAGTAAGAAGCTCAATTATATTATAAATAAGCATAAGAATTAAATTACAACATATTTCTTTGCATATTAAAGAAAGTAATTTATATGATGTTATTAATAAACTAAGGTATGATTTTGTAACGATTTTGTAATTTTTACTAGTCATATCTAATATTTAAGAAAATCTCTTTAAATGATGAAAAATGTCTAATAATAGTTTAAAAATCAAAAATGCTAAATTAAAATTAAAATATGTTAAAATTATAATGAATGTACGATTATAAACTTTTTAATTGTGAGATTATTAAATTATTAATAATAATGATAACTACAACTATATTTATAAACAAAAAATGAGAAAAACAAACGTAGGGCATTCCGGTCTCGAACCCGGGCCCACGGATCAACGAACAGACACCATAACAACTGAGCTACGACCAACGAAGTAATTTCCCTAAAAAGTAACTATTTAAGTTGTGTTATAATACTAGTCCCCTATTTCTCGAGAAATAAACGGCATTATATAAAATCCGTTGAACCTGTGACTAAGGGGCTTCTACCCTACAACATATATAAAAATAATCAAAATCTATGATTATCAAGCTTGGCCCTTTTTATTGTCAGTAAAAGTCGATTTTTTAGTAGTTCTGTAGATAATAATCAAATCTGAATTGCTAAATAGGCGTATAGCCAACGTAGTGAAAAAGTACCCAAGCTGGGACTCGAACCCGGGTCATCAGTATAGCGCATTGACGTTCTACCAACTGAACCACTTGATGCGCTCAAGACCTCCTTATCATCACCTCGCAATCAGCAAGTTTCCTTTGACCGCTATACTTGTCCTGCTAGTAGCGCCATCAATTGTCAGTAATAGGAGTATTTACGACACAAAATTTTTTCACAGCTCCATTTGTTCTATGCATTTGCTTATGAACTACATAGTTGCCAACTTCCCGATTTTTTCATACCAGTATTTTTATGTGAAAACATTTGTTTTATGTGATCGTACAATTTCTTTAATTTAATAAAGAGAATTTTTTTAAAAGATTTTACTGGTATTCAAAAAATCGGGAGGTTGGCAACTATGGAAATAGTATCGGTATCAGAGCTGCCAAGTCTCCTACTTTTGGATACCAGTTTTTTAGTACAGACAATTTTGTTTTGTTTGATCGGAGAATTCTGGGATTTAAAAA